>CM060353.1:26758775-28248202 GCA_030545235.1 Helianthus tuberosus | reverse complement strand
CGCCTTGCCTGAATGGTATCGGATTTCACAATCATAATCATTTAAAGTCTCCATCCATCGACACTGCCTCATGTTCAGATCCTTCTGGTTGAACAGATGCTGAAGGCTCTTATGATCAGAATAGATCACACACTTGGTACCATATAAATAATGCCTCCACAGCTTTAGTGCAAATACCACAGCGCCCAACTCCAAGTCGCGGGTGGTGTAATTCTTTTCGTGTACCTTTAACTGTCGAGAAGCACAGGCAATAACCTTTCCTTTCTGCATGACCACACATCCCATATGAGTGTGTGATGCATCGCAGTATACCACAAGTTCTTCTATTCCTTCAGGCAATGTCAACACAGGTGCATTACTTAACTTTTGCTTAAGAATGTCAAAGGATTCTTGCTGCTTAGGACCCCAATCAAACTTGATATTCTTGCGAGTCAGTGAAGTTAGGGGTGCAGCAATCCTTGAGAAGTTCTCAATAAAACGCCTATAATATCCTGCCAGACCCAAGAAGCTGCGAATCTCTATGGGCGTCTTCGGTTGTTGCCAATTCATGATAGCTTCAATCTTAGCTGGATCCACCTGGATACCACGCTCACTAACCACATGTCCAAGGAATTGGACTTCACGAAGCCAAAATTCACACTTTGAAAACTTGGCGTAGAGCTTCTCATGCTGAAGAAGTTTAAGAATACAACGAAGGTGCTTTTCACGGTCAGCTTAAGAATGTCATCAATGAAAACAATGACAAACTTGTCCAGGTAGGGTTTGCAAACGCGATTCATGAGATCCATGAATGCTGCTGGTGCATTAATGAGCCCAAACGACATCACTAAGAACTCGTAGTGACCATAGCGAGTTCTAAATGCAGTCTTGTGCACATCTTCATCCCTAACCTTCAGCTGATGGTATCCAGATCTCAAATCGATCTTGGAAAAGTAACTTGCTCCTTGCAATTGATCGAACAGAACGTCGATCCTGGGCAATGGATATCTGTTCTTGATAGTGACCTTGTTAATCTCGCGATAATCGATGCGTAGACGCATCGATCCATCTTTCTTCTTTACAAACAGGATCGGTGCTCCCTAGGGAGATGAGCTAGGTCTAATAAATCCCTTTGCCAATAAATCATCCAGTTGAGTTCTTAACTCTTTCATCTCAGTCGTTGCTAACCTATAAGGTGCTCTGGCAATAGGTGCTGCTCCAGGTATTATGTCGATTCTAAACTCCACTTGCCTATCTGGTGGTAAACCAGGTAGCTCTTCAGGGAATACTTCTGGATATTCAGAAATGACGGGGATATCTTCAATCTTGGGCTTCGTTTCATCGATAATCACTTGTGCCATATATATGACACATCCTTTCTTCATACATCTTGATGCCTTAAGCATAGACACTTGCTGATGTGTGTAAAATGCAACATATAAATTACATCAATTAAGGCATAAAACTAACCCTTTTTAAGTACTAATATTGGAAAAAGAGTGTTTTTGTCTTCCTTTTGTATTTTCAGGATTAAATGAGCTCAAGAACACAAAAGAAGCAAAAAGACAGCTAATTCCAACATAAATACAAAGAAAGGAACACTAGTGGACTGCCCGACCCCTCAACGGCATCTTCCCAAGCAAAATAGAGAAGACAGAAGGCTGAACACGCCACGTGCTCAGCTAGCACGGGGCCGTGCCCAAGAAGCAGCAGAAAAGAAAAATCTATAGAAACTTCTATTGCCCACCACGGGGCGTGCCCAGCGGACACGGGGGCGTGTCGAAAGTACAGCAGGCGCATTAATTGTAATTGCGAATTACAATTAATGAAGAGAGAGAGTGTCAGACGGGCACGGGGCCGTGCCCAGCGGACACGGGGCCGTGCCCAGCTCTCTGTTCAGCCTATAAATAGGAGTGCTTGGATTCATTTCAACTCATCCCTTGGCACACCACCTCTCTCACACTTCATCCACCACCCACCACCACCATAACACCATCATCCACCACCATCATCCATTGTCCATCGTAGAGTGTGTGAGTCGTCTCGGGATCCAAGATTGATCGTAAGAGTTCTTGACAATCAAGGCCATGTTTGCCTAAGTCTCTTACATCACTTGGTGAAGACAAAGTGTCCAGTATAATACTTTTTATTTCTAATATTTTGCACTTTTTATTTGGTTTTGTATTAATGACTTTAATAACTAGTTACTTATGTTGAAGGTGATCTTTCCTTATCGTTTGTCCGTGGTGTCTTGGCATTATTTTACTGTCTATATAAAATAAAAGATTTTCACCATTCATATCTCCACGGTCTATATGGAGGTATGTTGGCTACCTGGTCGGGGGTTAAGGGAACGGTTTGGTAAAGGTCTTGCCATTGTTCAGCGTTTAGAGGTCCTGCAATGGACCTGGGTCAAATTTAGTAGGACCTCCTTCAATGCTTCACGGTATTGGATGGCGGGGGTCCAAACTCTTTGACCCCCTCATAAGTTAACTACTATTAATACTATAACACGACTATTTAGGACTATATCCCTGCTGACTCAGACTACTTAGCCGAGGGTAACGTCACCGCCAAAAGCGGGGCCTACCACAATACTGCATTAATAACTTAATTCATTATCTTCCAATAATCCACCCTTTTAGGATTGTATCCTTGCTGACTCAAACTACTGGGGGTGAGGGTAACGTCACCTTCAAAAGAGGGGCCTACTACAATAACTAAGATAATCTCTTAATTATGTGCAAAAGTGCGGAAATAATCAAAGGTTATACTAGATACGAGTCGGAACCAAGTGATTCATCTTGTCTATCTGTTTTTTCTTTTATTTTATTTTCAGCATTTTAGTTAGTTTTTATTTTTCTTAATTTAAAACCTTTTTTTCTAAACTTTTATTTTGATTAGACGTTGAGGATAAACCGGTACTAAAAGCTCTTGTGTCCTTGGACGACCTCGGTATATTACCAACGCTATACTACACTCAACGATGGGTGCACTTGCCCGTATGTGTGTTTAGTGTTAGTGAAATATCGTGTTTTATAAATTTAAAACTTGGCTAAAATAAGTGTTAAAAAGGGCTTAAAATATACACCTAATATATACGACACTTAAACGCGCATCAAGTTTTTGGCGCCGTTGCCGGGGACACAAGGATTTTAAGAAAGTTAGGAATCAACGGCCTAATCATCTTTTATTTTTCTTTTTATTTTTTTTAGGATTTTCTTAGTTTTTCAGCTTCTGCAGAGCTCAGCACGGGCCGTGCCCGCTGAACACGCCCCCGTGCTCAATCATTGGAACTGGCAATCCTGTTTTACGTCAGACAGTAAGCTGAACACGGGGCCGTGCCCACCCAACACGCCCCCGTGCCCAAGTTTCAGTTACTGAAAACAGAACCGTTAGATCCCGGCGGTTGGTAATTTCTGACATAAACATGAGTGATAGTAATTGTTTTTACTTTCGGCACTCTTATGGTACGTGGTGTCAATTATGTGGTAGCGAACATGAAGAAGTAAAATGCTACTTTCTAAGTTATAGGCCCCACTACATGGACCCACCAACTTCTTACAACCTTAAGAGGGGCGAAAGTAAAAATAAGCACTATTTCTCCCTCGAATGCGCCCAGCCAGATATTCTAGGGGAAATGCTCCTTGATGAGTTATTTCACTTAGAAAAGCTAATTCTGAATTGGTTAAAAGAGCTTAGGAAGGATTTTATTGATCCACCCCAAGACGATAACCATGAAGAAATGTTGGAACCGCATTCCGACAACCTCGTTGCTCCCAAAAATACCTTCGTACCTAGCAAAGACTTGGACGATAGTCGTCCCTGTGTCGATTGTGCCGTGAAGGACTCCCCATCGACTTCTTTCGGTGCATACATAGACCTGAGCGATTCGGCATACACCTTCTTTAACGAGAGCCCGGAAAAGGGTTGGACTTGTCCACCTAGAATGAAAATAGGAATTACCCTCACCGACAACCTCTTGCGTTCTCGCCTTAGTCTAGGACAATTAAGGTATCTTAGGCACTTTGGGGTTGTTCCAACCAGTCAGGAGCCACCCGATACTAACAAGTTCCTTAAAAACTAGACAACTTCATAAAACAGTCCCTCGACACGGGGCCGTGTCCAGCCAACACGCCCCCGTGTCCATCAAAAGATTCCATTCTGATCAGTACGTCAGAATACGGACAAAATGTGTCAGAATTTCACCTGCACACGGGGCCGTGTCCACTGGGCACGGGGCCGTGTCCAGGATGCTGTCGTTTTCTATAAATGCAGCCAAGAATTCTGCATATTTGGACCAACTTGGGGCAGAGATTTGCAGGAATCTTCTCTCAAACTATCCTAGGTAAGTCTAAAAGAAGGTTCCAACAACCCATCTTGTCCTTTCCTCTTTTAGCCATTTCCTTCTTCTCCATCTTTCTCCAAGAACTACCATTGAAAGTTTGGAATTCTTCCAACCTTGTGGTAGGGATTAATGAGTTTTGTTCAAGGAATCTTGGTAAAAACATGTTATGTAACATTGTTTTAAGTTATTAGTAGCTAAAAAGTCCCCACAAGTTCAGAAAATAACTTAAAAATCCAAGTTTCCTTGCTCCGAAATTCTGCAGATAGATGAACACGGGGCCGTGCTCAGTGAGCACGGGGCCGTGTCCGGTCACTGTTTCATTAAATAAACTATTTTCAGTTTATTTTTCATAGGAAGTCGAGTGAAAACAGCGAAACATCTTCTGTGCATTCGTCAAACAGCCGAAGAGGAAGGAGACCCTCCATTGAAGCTACACTTGTGCACTATGTGGTAGCATTAAGGGAGGCGCTCGACGAAATGACTTCAGTAGAGGAGGTCCTAATCGACCGTATTAACGATCTTACGATGGGACTTGAAAGCAGCTTCCAAGAAATTAACCTCTTGCACCAGAGGTTAAATATTCTTGTAGCACCCCCAATGGAACCAGTCCTTCCTCAGCAGGATTGGAACTTGGCACTCGGAATCAACAACCCTACCGGGTGGGAAGATTTGCCAGCGGAACCTCCCTTGGAACACCAACAAGAGATCCCGGTGGAAATTGAGACTCCTCAACCCGATGCCAATGAGCCTTCTTTTCTCCTTCCAAGGGAGGTGGAAGAATGGCTCGCCGACATTTGAGGAGAACCGCACGCGGAAGATGGAGTTCAAAAAGGCCTTGTTTAACCAAGATTAATTACTTCTTGGAAATTTTGCTAATTAAAATAAAGTAAAGGCTAGGACTCCATGGTTTATTATTTCCTTGTTTTTTCTAGTTTAATTTAGGACTATGTAAGTTCTCTCTATGATGAAATGAAATGATGGTTTTAAGGTTTGGATGGTTTTTAATGAATAAACACACTCATGGTGGTAAAGGATGAAAAGGGGAACGAGAAAAAATGAACTCATACACAAGAACAAGGCAGCCCGACAATTCTCTCCAGTTCAGAAGGTTCAACACGGGCCGTGCCCAACCAACACGGCCCCGTGTTGAACCACCTGCAGAAAAACGCCCAGTTCAGGTAACTGGACACGGGCCGTGTTCACCCAACACGCCCCCGTGTCCAGGCTTCTGTTTCTCTTGTTTTAATTTTGTTACTGGCACTTGAACACGGGGCCGTGCCCGGATAACACGGGGCCGTGTTCAGTGCCCAGTAACACAAATTTTTGCTTTTTAAACACCATTTTACACATCTAATCAACCTAAAAATTTATTTTTGGGACACATTGAGGACAATGTGTAATTTAAGTGTGGGGGGGATGCTAAAACCTTGAATTTTGCAAGTCCTAAATACAAGCCTTACACAAAACTCTATTGGAACCGCTAATCACCCCAAATTTTTTCAAAAATTTCATTTTTTTCTACTTGTCTAGGTTTAACTCGGGAAATTCAAGTTCTCAAAAAGGTTATATTTTTACGAATTTACAACCGATAGCGTAGTGATAAAAAGAACCAACATAAGAAAATTATGAAAAGGCATGACAAACTTAGTTAAAATTTGATTATATATACTTGATCACATAAAAACCCATTCCCACAAAAGTGAGTTTTGAGCCTTTATTGAGCATACAATTACATATCATTAGACTAAATGCTCATTTTTCGTTTCTTGTGTGAATAGCCGCTTGGTTCTTACAACTCTAGAACTTGCCATGACGATACATTCCCGGTCCTTATCAACTTAAACCCGAGTAAGTAAATGATGGAGGCATTAGGACTAACCCTTTTTATTTCTACACCATTATTTTTTCTTTTTCTTTTACCACCTACCCAAAAAAATCCCCCTAGTTAGCCCCTTTGAGCCTAAACCTTTTCATTTCATCACCCAAACCAAAAACCCTTTTACCCACCAAAACCTTTTTCATTTTTAACCCTTTGTTTTAGTAACAAGTTCGGCTTTTCGTATGATAAAAAAAAAAATTGTGTTGATTGATGAAGCAAAAAGAAAAATAAACAAACAAGTTCATCAAAAATAACTTTGTTTGAATAAAAGCTTCATCAAAATAAGAAGTTACAAAAAAAAAAAAAGAAAGTCTTACGAAAACCGACACTTGTTACGCTTTTTCGCCCTTTTTCTACTAACCACCAACCCAACCACCTACCTTTAACCCAAGCCTAACCCTTAACCCACAAAGTCCTCTTGATATTTACAAAGGTATAAAAGTTAAAAAGGAGGAGGATTGATTGCTTGGCAAGCTTATGGTAGGAATAAGTTCCATGCCGCTCTCGAGTGATTCACTAAAAATACACCTTCGGCCGAGTGTGAGTGATTTCTCCCGTTTGGTATGTGAACTTGTATATAAATAGAATTTTAAAAAGGCATGTTATGCCCAAATAAGTAATTTCTCCTATGAAACGTTCTAAATAAATCATTATGAATAGGATTGTAAATAAATAAAAATAAAACCCAAAAAGACCTTGGACATCCCGACACTCTACGACAAGCCCAAAAACCTTCTCTTCTACCTATTCCATTTGGGAGTGTAAGCCACATATTAAAGAGTTTTGCTTGAGGACAAGCAAAAGTTCAAGTGTGGGGGTATTTGATGTGTGTAAAATGCAACATATAAATTACATCAATTAAGGCATAAAACTAACCCTTTTTAAGTACTAATATTGGAAAAAGAGTGTTTTTGTCTTCCTTTTGTATTTTCAGGATTAAATGAGCACAAGAACACAAAAGAAGCAAAAAGATAGCTAATTCCAACATAAATACAAAGAAAGGAACACTAGTGGACTGCCCGACCCCTCAACGGCATCTTCCCAAGCAAAATAGAGAAGACAGAAGGCTGAACACGCCCCGTGCTCAGCCAGCACGGGGCCGTGCCCAAGAAGCAGCAGAAAAGACAAATCTATAGAAACTTCTATTGCCCACCATGGGGCGTGCCCAGCGGACACGGGGGCATGTCGAAAGTACAGCAGGCGCATTAATTGTAATTGCGAATTACAATTAATGAAGAGAGAGAGTGTCAGACGGGCACGGGGCCGTGCCCAGCGGACACGGGGCCGTGCCCAGCTCTCTGTTCAGCCTATAAATAGGAGTGCTTGGATTCATTTCAACTCATCCCTTGGCACACCACCTCTCTCATACTTCATCCACCACCCACCACCACCATAACACCATCATCCACCACCATCATCCATTGTCCATCGTAGAGTGTGTGAGTCATCTCGGGATCCAAGATTGATCGTAAGAGTTCTTGACAATCAAGGCCATGTTTGCCTAAGTCTCTTACATCACTTGGTGAAGACAAAGTGTCCAGTATAATACTTTTTATTTCTAATCTTTTTCACTTTTTATTTGGTTTTGTATTAATGACTTTAATAACTAGTTACTTATGTTGAAGGTGATCTTTCCTTAACGTTTGTCCGTGGTGTCTTGGCATTATTTTACTGTCTATATAAAATAAAAGATTTTCACCATTCATATCTCCACGGTCTAGTCGGGGGTTAAGGGAACGGTTTGGTAAAGGTCTTGCCATTATTCAGCGTTTAGAGGTCCTGCAATGGACCTGGGTCAAATTTAGTAGGACCTCCTTCAATGCTTCACGGTATTGGATGGCGGGGGTCCAAACTCTTTGACCCCCTCATAAGTTAACTACTATTAATACTATAACCCGGCTATTTAGGACTGTATCCCTGCTGACTCAGACTACTTAGCCGAGGGTAACGTCACCGCCAAAAGCGGGGCCTACCACAATACTGCATTAATAACTTAATTCATTATCTTCCAATAATCCACCCTTTTAGGATTGTATCCTTGCTGACTCAAACTACTGGGGTGAGGGTAACGTCACCTTCAAAAGAGGGGCCTACTACAATAACTAAGATAATCTCTTAATTATGTGCAAAAGTGCGGAAATAATCAAAGGTTATACTAGATACGAGTCGGAACCAAGTGATTCATCTTGTCTATCTGTTTTTTCTTTTATTTTATTTTCAGCATTTTAGTTAGTTTTTATTTTTCTTAATTTAAAACCTTTTTTTCTAAACTTTTATTTTGATTAGACGTTGAGGATAAACCGGTACTAAAAGCTCTTGTGTCCTTGGACGACCTCGGTATCTTACCAACGCTATACTACACTCAACGATGGGTGCACTTGCCCATATGTGTGTTTAGTGTTAGTGAAATATCGTGTTTTATAAATTTAAAACTTGGCTAAAATAAGTGTTAAAAAGGGCTTAAAATATACACCTAATATATACGACACTTAAACGCGCATCACTTGCTTAGGCAACCCATACTGAGTGTCTCCCTGTATGGTAAGAGGCTCACCATACGGAGTCTTGATCACCACTTGTTTCTTGTCACAAACAATCTGGGCTTGGTTATGAGATAACCAATCCATGCCTATCACTATGTCGAAACCAGCTAATTTCAAAGGAAGCAAGGATAACGGAAAGGAGTGGTTCCTAATGGATATAAAGCATCCATCTAATACAGTTGAGGCAGTTTCTATGGTACTATCGGCCAACTCTACTTCATATTTCATGCTTAGGGTTTTAACAGGCAGATTTAGTAATTTACAAAACTTATCATCAACAAATAACTTATCCGCACCTGAATCAAATAATATCCTTGCATAAACATCATTAATAAGGAAGGTACCTGTTATCACGTTATCATCCTGCACCGCTTCTCGGGCATTCGTCTGAAAGACCCTAGCATTGGTCTTTTTGCCTTCCTCAGGCTTCTTTGCATATTTCGGGCAGTTTGACTTGATGTGCCCCTTCTCGTTACAGTTATAGCACGTCGCATCCTTTATCTTCTTGTAGTCTAACATCCTATGCTCATTTGACTTACAAATCCCACAAGCCCTGGGCTGTGATTGGGACTTCGATTCGTATCTGCACCTTCCCAGATGACGTTTCTTGCAAAACTTTACACTTGGGCTTTTCACCCGACTGTTGATCATCTTTTCTAAACCTGGAACTCTTCTTGTGATCAGAGTTCCCTTTGTGCTTCTTGTCTGAACGGTGTGAGTTATCACCCTCACGTTTTCTCTTCCCAACATCAGCATTTCTAAGCGATCTCTGCCTGACCGCATCAAGGGTAAGAGATAGCGATAGATCGACTACAGATCTAAAGGTAGTCGGTCGAGATGCTTTCACACTGGCTTTGATCTCCGGGGCTAAACCCCCAATGAAATGGGCTATCCGCTTTGGTTCCGGCGTCACTAAGTAAGGAACCAATTGAGACATAGTATTAAAACTCGTAAGATATGCCTAACAGTCCAAATTCTTCATAACCAATGTCAGGAAGTCGGTCTCGATCTTCTCAACCTCATGTTGAGGACATAAATTTTCCTTAATCAGAGTCACAAACTGATCCCAAGACAGATTGTACAACGGGATCTTCCCAGTAGCTTGGATTAGAGACCTCCACCAAGCTAGTGCTTCTCCTTTAAATGACTGAGATACAAACTTCACAACATCTCTATCAGCGCAACCACTGATGTCAACCATGGTGTCCATCTCGTCTAGCCACGTCATGCAGTCAATAGCTCCTTTTCCCTAGTGATCTAATATAACCTTCTTAGACGGAACACTATGCTGATTGAGGAGTGATGATCATCATCTTTCTTAGACTCATGATGTTTAGGAGGTGGCTTACTATGGGCCTCAGAGTGAGTCTTAGGTTGTGATTTAGAATGAGGTGTAGATAGGGTCTTACTTCGAGTGCTACCTGATTCATTATCTCGCCTGTCCAAAGCTCGAGTAACGGCATTGTCTATTAATGCCTGCAGTTCTGCACCAGTTATGTTGATTCTGGTGGTGTCATGATTCTCTCTCGGATGACTGTTGATTTCTTCAGATTCTGCCATGTAGCTTGATTGCTACATAAGATGATGACAATGATTCATTCAGAGATCTATAACAGAATTGTCATCTTGATAATTTATTAACCATGGCATTAATGAACCATATTGGTTAATTTGTTAAGTATTTTTATTCAGGATTTTTCATTATAATAACCCTTAGTTATAATTAAATATAATAATGGCACAAAAGGCCAAGTCACATGGACACATTCAAATTATAAGCCAAGATCTTATAGGATCGAGGTACTAAGGCTTGAATCGTAGTTCATTACCTTTCCTTGACAAGGAGTCGTAGACTACAACTGTCTTTAGTCTTATATGACAATGATTATGGCCCGTAGGCCCTACATCACAAATGGATGTTTAAATAATAAAGAAAGAATTGGAAGAATCTAATATAAGGATGACATGTGTGATTTTAACGAATCACATCTGTCAGGATTGTTAACATGTTTTTAGATGTTAACAAGGATTTGAATCTTTTTAAAAGGTTTTACCATCATGGCCAGGTCTTATATTGACATGCAGGCTAGGTTATACCCTTTAAGATTCTTATTTAATATTTAAGGGCAGATCTTATAAAAAGGAATGACATATTTTGGATTTATTTATTTCATATATATTACATTTATGCATATAATGACAAAATGAAATTTAAATTATAACATGCCACTAAAATTTAAAAGAGTACATATTGCCCTAAACGGGACATTAACAGAAATAACTTGCCCACGCAGGGGCTAAATTGAAACTACAAGTCCTCGCAGGGACTGAATATAGAAATAGATGTCCACGCAGGGACTTGGTTGAAAATTAAAAAAATAAGGAATTTAATGATCCCTTTTGCTCTTCCCCTTGATTAAACTTGCCAAACCCTTGAGAAATCCCCGGTGGCTCCTACGCTCCTCCCGAACCTCCCGTTCCACCTGGCTCAACCTTTGTAAAATCTCCTGTTGCTGTGGCGGCTGGATTTGCGATGGCTGCGACTGCTGCAACTGTAGAGGTTGAGGAGGTGGCGGGTATTGGTACCCATAGGCCGGGTACCCAGTCCCCCAGGGAGCTCCATAAGGCCCTTCAGGATGGAGAGCGTTGTAGTTCGCTGCTACCAGGTATGGGTCAGCCTCGGCGTAGTTGTAGTTGGTATGGGCTGGCTGCTCGAAAGGGTTATACGCCGATACACCGGTGTATGTAGGCATTGGGTTATCATAACCCACTGGTGGCGGTGCGACTGGCGCAGACTCCACCTCAGAAACAGAGTTAGAAGGCCCACCCATCTGTGGGTCTTCATATAGTGGCGGGTAATGACTGCCACTTGAATGCTGAGGGGTGCTGAAATGGAATCCCCCTCGCACGGACATCCGTGCTCCTGATCTCCTACGCCTCGGTGGCTCCGGAGACGGTTGCTGCACTGGTGGTGGTGGCGGTGGAGTAACCTCTACAAAACGTGAATCCTCCGAGGGATCCTGCTGCTGCAGTGAGTTGTAACTGGGAGTAAACACCCAGTCGTATTGGGCAAACCTTGCCTCATAACTGTCTGGATCATGATAAGGCGATCCATGATATGACGACCCATCTGAAATTTTGATGGGGTGAGTAGGTGTCCCAGATGGTGGTTCAGCGGGATCTGGGTCATCAGCCATATCCATTCCCTGAGCTTCAGGGAAATGGTCTTCAGGTCCCAATGGGTTATGACCCATTGGCTCTTCACTCTGGTTTGCCGGGTTGAACCGGCTCTGAAAATAAGGTGTCGGGTCCTGAAAGGCCCGATGAGAGGTTGACCGTTGCAACGGTAAGAAAGAATGGTGCAAATCTTCGGGCTCGTTTTCCGATTGCGGCCCGAATGAGTGAAGGTACGAGGGTGACGAACTTAGCGAGACAGATCACCTCGCTGGCTCTAAATATGTCCTCCAATCCTCCTGAGGACTTGTGCTCATTGTCACAGATGGTGTTCGTCGGTGGGAAGGTCCGACCTCGTGATCGTTGGGGGCGTTGAATGGCCCCTTGCCTCTACCTCCTCTACGAAACCTTGGTGGCATTTTGTTGAACCTGTCAAAACAAACAAAAAGGATAACAAAAGAAAAATAAAGGAAAAAATTAAAATAAATTAGGATTAGTCCTAAGTTCTTTGTCTAGACTCGGAAGTCGAGGAATGTGCAAACTGTGTCAGTGAGATTAAACACAAAAGGCTAGTGTTTAATTCACTCAATGTTGGCTCTGATACCAACCTGTCACACCCTGATATTTCCACGTGTTACCGGTGGGCCCGGTGGGGAGTATCGTGACGTAGTTGATATCATCATAGACAATTTATCACAGTTTAATACACAGCGGAAGTCGAAAGATAAAAACATTACAAACCGAATGAAAGTAATTTTATTTATTACAAAAACGGTTGTAAGGGATCCACAGGCGGATCAAAGTTAAAGGAAACATTGTTCAACAGATTTGTAAACATCTAAGCTTGCAAGACTCTTTATTGATGCTAGGAGTAGCCAGCCTATTCCGTTTAGTACCTGCACTTAGCCTTTTTGGAAAATACGTCAGTTTACACTGGTAAATACAATTAATCGACTCATTTGAAAATGTTTAAGAAAATTGATTTTAATGCACAAGGCACAAGATAATCTTTTATAACTTGGGATAATTATTTAAAAATAAACTTGTAAAAGAATTATATGTTCGTTATACGTTCAGTAGCCCGGGCTGAAAACCGGGTTAAAGTTTAATAGACACACCATATAATATATCCCGCGGTGAGATATTCTCGAACAGGCGGTTATATTATTTTTACATACGCACCGGCAGGTGTATGCCTACACCCCGTGCTTAAGTCGTGGCCATTTCAATGAATGAGCCGAGGATATCCAGGACATGGTCATTAACCCCCCAAAGGCTTAAAACAAACAAAACAGATTAAACGGGTCATCTCAATAAATTAACCTTCATATGATTAAAAATTCAATGCCCGACCAAGCGGTATTTTATATACCGTACCCCAAGCCCGTATAAGGGAAAATAAGTTAAAAGTATTTACCTGAGCAAATTATATAATTTATCCCAGCCGTACATAATCAAGAAAATGCAGATATCTTTCACTGGGCTCCTAAATCTGGAATGAAGGTTTTAATAACCTATTAGATTCCTAACGGGTCTTAATTAAGTCTAAACTTAGACCGGTTAGTTTTAAAGAAAGATACATGGTTCGAAACACATGATTAAGCGAAGACCGGATTAGAAGGTGGTTTAGACCTGAAAAGTTTAAAGACTTGTAAAATATGGGTAAACTAAACACATTCTGGATTTTGAGACAAAAATGATAAGGTTTGACCAGTTTCGGTTAATTTATGCAAACTAGTTACATAAACTGCACCGGACGCGATAAATGCATAACGGGTAACCAAATGATTCATGAACAAGTTTCCTAAGTTAATATGCCTTAAATATGTTGTGATATCAGCAGGATACTTTATATTATGCCCAAAATGAATTTAAACTCAAATTAAGCCCCGTAGGGGTATTTTGGTCATTTTAAAGGTTATAAAAGAGATTAATTATTAATATGAGGTTCAGGTCTGAAAATATCAGTAAAAATATTTAATTTAATAAGTTATATTAGTAGGGTATTGCCTATATGTGAAATTCATCATCTTTAACCAAACTATGCCCCGTAGGGGCATTTTGGTAATTTCACATAAGTTTTAAAGGTAAAATTTAGAAATCTGAGTTCAAAACTTTTGCTTACTGTTTAATCATAAAAATTTACTCAAAACATCAGTAGGTATTAAGTCTTATATGTTAAAAATAGTTTTAACCCATACTATGCGCTTAAAACGCGTAAAACTCGGTTTTAAGCGATTTTTGGGTTTAAATAGGAAATCTTAGTTTTTGATTAGTTTATTTAGTTCAAAATATTTTATTTATCATATAAAATCAGTAGCAAAAATTTTGGTATCAAAATATTATGTAAAACTCATTTTATTCAAGAAAAGGGTATAACCGACAATTACCGAATCAAAGCTAGAACCCTATGATATGATCAGTTTAAAAATAACTAAAAATCTTCATAAATCACAAAGTATTATATTACATCAGTGGGTAAAAAGTTTGGTGTCAAAATTTGGGTTTAGATAGGCTTTATGCTAATTATGTCGTTTAATTAATAAAAAGCTTTCTAATTACGCTATTGAGCATAACTCTTAATCTAGACCTCAAACTGATGTCAAATTTTTAGGACAAGTTTATAAATTAGTAATAAAGGTTTTTGTCCTCTCACATTTTCAAAAATCTCATTCTAAGGTCTAAAGGGCATAATGGTCAACATTTAGGCATATAACGGAAACATGCAAATGAATCGGATAAATTATGATCCAAGTTGTATAATCACAGAGGGTTATACTAATATGAAACATGGACCTAATGGAAGCCTAAGGCATTTTTAAAACAATCTAAATCGGGTCAGAACTGAAAGTCAAAGCAAAAGTCTATTTTTGTAACTTCCGGTTCCGAACCGAGCTTAAACTGAAAAATTATCGGGTTGAACATGTTTAGACATGTTCTTACATTAATTACCAAGTTATACAAGTGATAAAACAGGTTTCATGGCTTCTACATTGTTAATTATGCTTTTATTTGAAAATTAGCTTTTTGTTGACTTTTTACAATTAAGTTTGACCCGACAATTGACCTAGTTAGAGTGGGAATCAGAAGGTGCCCTTTTAAGGGTTTATTACCCACATAATTACCAACTCATGGCTACTTTCAATTCGAGAATTGACTGGACCATTAGTGATTAATCACTAAGTCAAATCTTAAGTACGACGGTTTTGACTTTAGGTCATTAAACTAATAAAACATGAATTAGAGAGGTTAAGGATGCTTGCTGAAGTACTTAGCACGATTTAGAAGGTAATGGAATATTGCTTGAGGTCCAGAGAGCTCCAGAAATTTAGTTTGAATGATTTTCAAATGAATGCAAACATGTTGCAACTTGGAACTCCTTATATAGTGATTTTGATTGCCTGAGATCCTTACACACAAGTCTAGGATTGATCCCAGATGAGTCCAAGTGCCCCCTATGCATGAAAATCTGTTGGCCAAGCTCCTGGATCCAAAAACCATGCATGTAAGTCGGTTTAACAGGCTGCACAGGCACCTGTCATGAATTTTGGTTACTGGTGACTCTCAGGCGGCCCATGTAAGAGAACTGGGAGGTCTTACGCGGCCGGTATGGATGCTGGGTTCCGGTTACAAAGTTTCAGCAATTGCACATTTGGTCCCTGGTTCTCCTAAACTTGATTTTAACTTGTTTTATTGCACTTTTAACCCTCCAACTTGACTTTTAAGGACTCCAAGTTATAAACAATCTTTGTTAAGTCCCCGGTTAGTTATACGATTACCGAAAAGCCCTAAATTTCAACGTTGACGCTTTTAACCCCTCACTTACGAATGTTAGCGTATCTTTCTCATACGATATCGAAACCTTGTGAAATTTTTACCACTTATTCTAGTGAGCATAATTAATCATTACAAAGCTTCGGGTTCATTAAAAGGTCACTCAGAGGTATAAATTAAACATGTTGACACTTTTAACCCTTGCGGGTTGTAAACTTTCACTTTCATTCACAAACGGCTTTATATGATTCATAATTCATTCGTTTAAGGGTATAAACATCGTGTAGGGTTGTTGAAAGGTATAATTATCCAATGTTGACACTTTGAATCTTTTTACACTCATACTTTCTTTGTTTGTCAACTTTAGTCCTTCATATTTAATCCATTACATGTTTAAAGCTCATGAGACGTGTCTTCATTATATTGGTCTTGATTTTACGAGGTGTTACAGTAGGCAGACTCTGACCGTTTAAACTTGCAATGTGAGTCATTCTCTTTTAACCAAATTGCTTTCAAAACCCTACTTGTTTTCAAAGTTATAATTACAGTGATTAGGTCTTTGTAATCTTCAATTACTGCCGGTATATGGGGTTTTATATACACTACTTGATAATCTTCACCATCGGACAACGGGTTAGCCAATGTGTGATATGACCATAGTCACAGATCCGATCGAGTGACAAATACCGATTTGGGGTAATTGGTTGATAAAAACATTGTAATCGCTCTTAATACTGTATATTATAACAATGTGTCTTTTGTATAAAATGGAATGCACTTGCCAGTATTTTTCGCTGATAAAACCTTTTTAAAACATGTTTCAGGTGATTTACTATGAATAAGGAAAAGTGCCGCGTAGCACTCCAGCTTGAACGAAGTGGCAAACGGTCCTGTTAAAAATTTCCGCTGCCAATTAAATACCTATACCATGGGTTTCTGTCCCGCGACGTCCGAACCGACATATCGGGTCGAGGGCCGTGACAGAAAAGGTGGTATCAGAGCCATTGGTTTAAGCCAATTAAGTATTTGAAAAATACTTAAATTATAGATAGGAATATTTGTGCTTCTGTGGATTCTAATTGCAACAATTAAAATTTAATTGGGAAATTTTGTGTTTCCTTATGTGTGACTAACATCATGAGTGAGTTATCTGAGGCTCTCCAAAACCTCTCAATACATTGCACTGAAATGGAAGCTACCGGGAACCAGGCCGGATACCAGGCTGATCCAGACGAGCCACTAGTGTTTCAATCACAGGAAAAACCTAAACCCAAGAAAAGAAGGAGGCTTTTAGACTGGAAAAGAGGGAGAAGGAAGAAACCTGCAGCTCAAAAAGTAAAGAAAACTGTTGATCCAAAAGGAAAGGAAAAAGAAGTAGGAGAGAGCTCTGGTCAAGCACAAGAGTTGCCGCCCTGGGAGGAACTAAATAGAAAACTGGCAAACTGCGACCTTTTTGGCCCAACTGATGAAACCCTTTTCAATTTTCCCGCTCAATCGGAACTTCCTATCAATCTGAAACCTGCCATCCCTAAACCTATTGTCAACCCCCAACTTCTTCCAGGTCAAATGGAAGAATGGTGGACCAGCGACTGGCATTTTCAAAATTTCATGAGCAATCTCGATGCGTACTACCCACAGTTTGAACCTGTCCCCACTCCTTTTCCACCCATGAACCCAGAAAATGTTGCTGAACTTCGCCGCTACGGCGAGGAATTGGTGGATGCGGGAAATCGGATTCGAGAAGTGGGAGAAAACATCTCTTGGAAGTACGACGAACGGGAGCGCCGTTTTTGAAGACCGGTTAACTATAGTTAGATGTTTTGTAATAATAATATGTGAAAAAATAATATATATATATATATATATATAATATAATAAAATATAATAAATAAAATATATAATAAAATAATGTATAATAGTGTATAATATTACCTAATAAAACCTTTGTAAATACAGGGCTTGTACGGATGCATAGTTATATATAAAAAAATGAAAATGTCGCAATGTCGACGATTTTGTTTATATGTGTTAACTTACTTGTGTTTGTGATTGCTATATTGTGTTTAATTGTTATCTATTTTGTGATATTAATCCCTATGTTATATCTATAATTCAGATGGCTAACGCAATAAACCAATCGGCTAATGAAGTTAATCAATCCGAACCAAATAATCAAGAAGGTTTTCTCAATAGAGAAGATATAGAAAATATAGCAAATGCACTCGTGACGATAATTTCAGTTATAGCGTGAATGGAAGCAATAATAATAATGTAATTCAAGCCCCATTCCCTAAGAAAATGAAAGTGATGACGACTGGTTGCACTTACAAAGAATTCCTCGCCTGTAAGCCAGTCGAATTTGCAGGCAACGAAGGAGCAACTGCCGCACTACGATGGTTAGAAAAGACCAAAGCTGTAATCAAAATAAGTAAGTGCGCAGAAGAAGACAGGGTAATGTATGTGACAACTGGCACCAAACCGGTAATTTCCGTACATTTTAGTTATTATTTAATGACTGCATTTATGTGCTTAAATGTCAACATTGTCTGATTTCATTCTATACAAGTGAATTCATGCACGTTTGATACTACAAGAATTACTTTATGCATTAATGAACAACGTTGCGTCAGAAATACTAGTAAACTCACCGGTAAGACACATTGTGTCAACAATTCTGCAGAAAGCAGTTAGACAATAGAATTGGAGCCTAGGTGTAGGTCCAACGACAAGAATACATTAAAACCCAAGAGTACATACAAGGGTTTATATATAGACTTTCCGGAAGCTAAAATACGCACTAAAAAGCACCCGAAATACACTTTAAAAGTTGAATTTTATATAATTCAGCAAAATTCAGCAATATAACAAGATATTACCATGCAAAAACATGACTAAATGGTCCAGGATACTTCCCTAAGTGTTGGGAATTGAAAGTGTCACAAAAGAATACTTAAAAGACACTAAACGGTGCAATTTAGCACTTTAACGAACCGGTATCTAACCGAACAACCGGACATTACCCGGAACATCAAAATATCACTAGAAGCATTGTTTTAATGTTTCTGAGCTAGTTATGGTTCCCGAACACCATAACATCTCTTATAACTTAATAACACACTAAATCCCTAAACTTTATACTTGAAAGCTTGCTTATTTATGTATTTAGAAAATGAAATTTACACTTTGCCCCCCCCCCCCATATTGTTCACGGTTACAACAAGGGTGGCCCCACCATAATCTTTCAAGATCCTTCAATATCCTACTTAAATCTTCTCTAGATCCATGTTGATACACATAATCTTCCTTGGATTCTCTAGGATATGATAAGTTCTTGTGAAGTACTATATAGATAACATAAGAGATCATTCTTCACTTCACACCATCAATCTCCTTCCTCCCCTCTCCATCCTCGGCCGCCCCCCACATCACACACCACCATCATTTCTCAATCAATTTCATCCATTTCAAGCTTCACATAAGGTGCAAGAAGGTGTTTAAGAAGGTTTGGTGCTTGAAGAACTTGAAGGACCTCTCTTGTGTGCTTTTATCCACTCCATATTCTTCATTGTTCTTCCCTAGCTTTAAGCTAGTTATAAGATTCTTGAACACCCTTGTTTACTTCCATTTTAGTTGGTTAAAAGATATAACATGTTGATTATCATAAGAACACTAAAAGACATACACTTGAATCTTGAAACATAAGGTGAAATATGATGATATCTTGATGAAATGATGTTGTTTAGTAGATGTATGATGTTTTCTTGATGATTACTAGAAATATTGATGTTGATCATTACATGGAACTTGCTAGATTACGATTAAAAACATGATTTAGCAAGATAAGGGATGATTATGTAACAACATGAAATAATCATCTCCTTGATTAAACATGAACTTGGAAGTAAGATGATTTTTCTAGAAAAGTAATAAACCAAGTGAACTAGTAATCTTGTAAATCCAAGACTTGTGAATGATTTTTCTAAAGGAACCAAGCTTAAAAAGATGATTCTTGAAGGATCATGGTTTTTACTTAAACCTACACTATTTTTATTAGAAAAACAAGTGTATAAACACTTATGAAACAAGAAAAATACAAAAGAAGTATTTTTAGAAAAGTCATCTTACAAGTTGTAAATGACTAAATCTTTCAAGAAGGTGATTTACAAACAAATAACCATGTTTTTAAGGGTAACTAAACCTACTAAATAACATGGTGAGTTACTACAAGTTTTAACAAAACTTCAAGTTCATGATGTAGTGTAATATACTTGATTTTGACACTCGGTAAGTGTTGAATGTGTTGTTGATGCTTGATGATGATTTAAAAGAAAATAAACACATGTTTTGAAAACATGGGAAACCTCCATTTTTAGGGGAAACTATGTCAAAATTTTTATAAATTCTGACACTTAGAAAAATATAAGTTTTTGAGAAACTTATTCCCTAAAAATGTATCTAAAATATTGTAACACCCTAGTTACTAATTAACGATTTTGTATGTAAATACCAACGATTAGATGTGTAGTTAAGACTACACATGCTATAAAAATACGAGTTTATTAAAACTTTTACAAATCTTAAGTTATTCTACATCACGTGGTTGAATTCGTTGTTTAAAAATCTACAACGTGACAAAATGCGGAAACGTGTATCTATATCGTGTTCGGTTCTTCGTTGAGCTTGATCGTCTTCCGGCATCCAAGGTGTACCTACATTTCATAAACATGAAATTCTTTAGTCATACTGGGCTTAAAGCGTGTCTAAACGAATCCGAGAAACAAATCGATAACAAAAACAAAAGTTTTAACCTGACCACCACCGTAAATTACGGTGGGACCGTAATTTACGGTGGCCCCTGGATGTTAGTTCCCCACCGTAAGACAGGGGGGTTCCACCGTAGCATTTTTCATGTCCACCGTAATTTACGGTGGGACCGTAAATTACGGTGGTCCCTGCATTCCAGCTTTCCAATTTTACCGTTTCTGATACGAAAACTTCCGTATCTTTCAAACCACTTATCCGTTTGACCTACCGTTTCTTCCTACGTGTTTGTAATTTAATTCTCCATCTTGTGGAGTTAAAATCCAACATTCTACATAATAAAATTTCAGACTTTTAAGTCTTCGGTTTATCGCCCTATTTCCCACTTTTGACCCGTTTATGCATTTTATCAAACGAACATATTCGTTTGATTCCTACATCACCTACACCTCTTCAATTTAATGTTACCTACTATATTAGGTTCTAATCATAGGTTTATTACATCGTTTAAACCCGTTTTCGCTCGTATGCTTATTTTGACCCGTTAAGGGTATTTAAGCACTTCCAATCATAAATCGATGTCAATTGTTTCTAGCATTTGCATTACCACATTTCTTATCATATAATCTTCCACCACAAGTATATTTACGGTGGATTTAATGTGGTAATCTATATAATCCAAGTTTTACCCCTTGGATCATTATTTTACGGAAAAACTCAAATTGAGCTATTTAGCTAACATATTACATCTTTAAATTTCCATACTTATTCTAGGTATTTATCTAATCGCGAAATTCGTTTCCAAAACAACCCTTAAGGGTTGTTTGTTCAATTTAGCCTACAAGGGCGTTTTGGTCGATTATGGTCCTTCTTTTACAATGAAGGACTCTCACCAATGATTCGACCAAGATAGCACCTTTAACTACAACATAACTATGCGTACCTGGCTCGGATCAACATATTGACCCGTTTTAATACCTTTTGCTATTAATATCTAGATAATAGCGATGCTAACCATGTGTTAATTCCTGTGACCACAAACTCAACAAGCAATCGTCAATTATTATTGTCAAATGGTGTTAAAAACACCATTTGACCCGTTTTATTCGAATGACCAATTATCATTATAAGATGGCACTTGATTACCATTTCACTCATTTAACCTATCCCAGTTTACTTTTTGAAATCATCCAACTTGAAAGTTGTTTCCTGTTTATTTGACCCATTATGACTTACGCCAAATGGTGTCGATTTACATCCCTTTTTTTTTCTATTCGTTAACCCATGTCCGGATCACCATTTCACCATTTTTACCCTTTTCTACCATGATTTATGGTTTCTACCATTTTCACTTGTTCCGACTAACATTACTTCGTGCCGGAACATCATGTTTCAACTACTTAATACAAACCGCAATCCCTGCTCACAAGCAAGCATTTTGTAATAAAGTAAAAAGGGCGTAAGCTTAACTTACATTGCATCCAAGCCACTCGTTTCTCTTCATGCTTGATTTGTTTGACCCGCTCCCTCCCGAAGCTTCACCTAGCTTGTTAAGCATCAACTAGCATGACAATTCGCAAGATGGTTAGTTTAGTCATTGTTAGTCACGTCTATTCCACCTCGCGTTTTTCTATCAAGATTATCATTCTCTCTAGTTAACGGTCAGTTTGACTTTTCAAAAGTCAACTGTTCCTTTTTATGTATGAAATGCATGATTTGAGTTCCACGAACACACATAAGCATTTCTTCGACTATTATGTAGTCTTTATTTTTAGGCGACTAATTTAATCATATTTCTCAACATTTAAACATTCACTTAGGCATTTTAACAAACACTTTAAGGGCAAAATTTTACATGTTTATTTATCAAGTCTCTAGCTTATCTCTTAGCCCAAATTTCACAATAATCAACCATCTTACAAAGTGGTTAACTTCTATAATTTCTGAAATCACTTCAAAATCGTCAATTTACACTAGATCAACAATCTATTTCCTAGTTTTCATCAAATTTCACATAACACACTAATCACCTACAATGGTGATCATAGTTTTCACTAAAAATTCACATGATTTCAGCTTGTGTTTGTCTAGGGTTTTGTCCCTAAACACTATAGTAGTTCCTAAATCATCATAACATACACATGCAACTAAAATCTCAAATTATTCCCAATTCATGAGAATTTCAAGTTGAAAGATTTCTCAAAATTTTACATACCTTGTAATCCCCTTGTGATGAGGATCAGGAATCTATGTTTAGAATTCGATTTGAACTTGGATTGAACCTTCAATTTGCAAGATTTCTGAAGTTCTAGGGTTTTGAAGGAGTGGGGGTCGCCCCCTGCTTGCTCTGATCGACCAGACCCCCAAAATGGGGTGTTTGGTTTAGTTTTTATTTGTTTAACAAAAATCAAGTTTCGATTTTAACAATATTGGCCCCTCTAATTTGGTTAGTCAATTAAGTAGGGCACAACCTACTTATTTCTAACAATATTCCCCACTTATTAACTAGGTTAATTATTCCTAGTTAGCTTACTGGGTTCGGGAAGTCATAACCCTTTTTATTTTAAGTCCCGTTAACTCAGGCTCTTATAAACTTAATTACTTAAAACTTTGATTCGTTTTTATTTAATATTAGGATTTCTTATTTAAATCCAAATATTTGCCGGGTTATTTTTACTAATAACGGTACGTTACCCGTCTTTTAGTATTACCAGAGTTTAATTACCAAGCCCGTTTTCGGGGTGTTACAAGTCTACCCCCCTTAAAGAGGTTTCGTCCTCGAAACCTTGCTTACATAGTTCATTGAGTTCTAAATTCAATACGTTTGACCTGAGTAATCTCTTAAGCATTATTCATATTTTAACCAATTGTTAGTATTACCTATTAAAATTTTGGTAATATCTTTTTGGTTACAGAACCTCTACGTACCTCATACGACATAATGTAACTTGAAATAACGTAATTCCGTTATTTCTACTAGTTTAGTTAACTTAGCGATTTCCATCGCTTTTATATATTATCGAACTCTTGGTGAATCCGTTACCTTGACCCGTTTAAAGGTCTTTAGTGAAATATTTCACTTTTAGCAATAACTTCTTTTGTTTTCAGATTTATTTATTCGGTTCAGTTATACCGAATCCACCGCTTACAAGCAAACCAATTTTTTTATTGATTTGAATTACTGGCCTTAACCGGTCTTACTAACTAGACTTATTAGTCCCGTTACTTTTCATCGCTCGCTTGGTTATAACGTGATTTTACTTCACATTACATTTCCTAACCGTGATCGTGTCACGTCGTGTTTAGTTTGTATCAACCTTTCATTTTCGAAAATATCACTTTTCGAATATATCGTCTTGCGCCTAACAGTGTCAAGACTTGTATCTTTCATGCTTACTATATAAATTCCTATCAGAATTTATGTTTGTAAAAACGTTATCTCTTACTAAAACCGAAGTTTTAGTTTTAGGATCTTTTCCTTAACTTGTGTCAATTATCCATACCGGGATATTGACAGTCCATAATTTAATCTTTTACAGTCTTAGTTTTATGCGGGAATTCTTAACTGATTCCCTCGCTTTATCTAATTTAACCCGTAGGTTTTATCACTTAGCCTCATGGGCTATTTTGATTAGACTTCCACCTCCTTAGGGCGAAATCCTTATAATTTCTTTCTAATCATGACCTGTGGGTCGTTTTAGTCTCATAGACCTTTCATAATCTCTTCGCCTTAACCCATTCAATTATCTTAAATACTAACTTTACCTCCCGTTATCTTTTACGCGGGGAGTTATAACCAGTTTTTCTTGTTTCACACTATTACCCGTAGGTTATGATGATCCCGTAGATCATTCTGTTTATTCGTGTCTTTATTAAAAATATCTATTTGGTGTCAAAGCACTCTTTTTATGTTTGAAAACCATTTGTTTTCACGCTTGAAATCCCTTAGCTTTTGACTGTAGTTCGTTTCTACAATCGTTTTCTTTTGGATAATTCTTCCGACTCTATGACTTCTCATGTTAATTAAGCATTATACTTTAATCAACCAGTTCAACCTCAAAATAGTTGAATATTATTATCAAAATTTCTGTTTACGAAATTTTATGGTCTTTTAGTCGTAACTCATAATCCGAGTCTTTTGACTTTAAATTCGTGTTTCCGTTTCTCGGTTTACGCATGTGTTTAAATCCTTACCCATCAACCGGGTACTTTACCGAAGTCATTATTAGTGCAAGCATTCCGGTATACATCAAGTTTTCGTTGTAATTTGTTTGGTTGTCTTAGCGGAAGCCATCGCTTTTATTCAACCAAACCTTTATTCTTATTTGACCATCCTTGACAGTCTTATAGACTACGAATGATGATTATCATCATCATCATTTCTTTACTACGACCAAAGTCAACGACTTTGATCGTCTCTCTCGCGTGGGCAATACCTTTGTTTCTATGACCCCGCGGGTCATTTATACTTTGGTTTTACAATGCCCTTTTTGTCTACCATGGTTGTTTCGTCAAAAATGACTTATGTCACGAATTTCCTTGGGTCTTTTATTTCTATGTGCGCCATACATCGTTTTTATGGTTCCCGCGGAAACCATTTATACGAGTATGCCCATAAGATTTCTTGACCCTAAGGATCCTTTAAATTTTCATTCATCTTGACCTTACTACATCGGACATAACTGCGCTCATTATAAGAAGCTCATGCTATCATGTGTTCACTACTTACTTGGCCAGAGTAAGCGATCAACACATGGTACGCGTGACCTTATTATAATTACCACATCACGTCCCATGTAAGTAACTCCTCAATTTATTTCTATGTTTATGGTTTCATTTGGTAAAACTTTATTTAATTATTAGTTAACAATTATTAGTTTTAGTCGTTTATCCTTGAACATGTAAAATGTCCCTTTTTATAAACATTTATTCACATTTATTGATGTGATCACTACTTTTCTCAATAGGATTTATATTGAGAATACTTACTTGGATGATCACTCTCGTCCAAGTTTCTATATAAACAAGTCTTGTTATTCATTTGTTATTCATCATTGTGAATAACACATTTCCTATTAAATTTCTCTTGGAAATCAGGTTTTCCAAGTTCTATCATATGTGTATGCAACCGTTATTACTTACGTGTTTGTTGCATATAACGACTCGTGCGATTAAATTTAAAAGTGTGCACCTGGTAATGCTTGCCCTAACGGGCTTCTCTTGTCATTAGTCTTGTTCGCGACCGTTACGCGATTTAGGTCCTTGATGAGTATGCTCTTCCTGTCATACCTCGGACCGTTCCATCATCATATCCATAATTCGTTTACTCCCGTCATCTTCAGACGCGAGTGTCCTTCAATTAAAACATTCACAAGAGTTAGTAATGTCAACTTCAATAATCGCCCGTATTATAATACAAGGCTTTTTCTACTATACGCGTCAACGCGCGTATTTTCGTTGACTATGTCAATCCCTTACCGATTTGATTGAGGTAACGTGTATTACACGATAACTCCATGTGTTGTTTATAACACTTTAACTCATATTAACTGTTAACATACTTGTACTTACCGGATTTGCGATCAAGCTTCGAACCGAACACTTTACCCTTTAACCTTGGGCTCTGATTACCAACTTGTAACACCCTAGTTACTAATTAACGATTTTGTATGTAAATACCAACGATTAGATGTGTAGTTAAGACTACACATTCTATAAAAATACGAGTTTATTAAAACTTTTACAAATCTTAAGTTATTCTACATCACGTGGTTGAATTCGTTGTTTAAAAATCTACAACGTGACAAAATGCGGAAACGTGTATCTATATCGTGTTCGGTTCTTCGTTGAGCTTGATCGTCTTCCGGCATCCAAGGTGTACCTACATTTCATAAACATGAAATTCTTTAGTCATACTGGGCTTAAAGCGTGTCTAAACGAATCCGAGAAACAAATCGATAACAAAAACAAAAGTTTTAACCTGACCACCACCGTAAATTACGGTGGGACCGTAATTTACGGTGGCCCCTGGATGTTAGTTCCCCACCGTAAGACAGGGGGGTTCCACCGTAGCATTTTTCATGTCCACCGTAATTTACGGTGGGACCGTAAATTACGGTGGTCCCTGCATTCCAGCTTTCCAATTTTACCGTTTCTGATACGAAAACTTCCGTATCTTTCAAACCACTTATCCGTTTGACCTACCGTTTCTTCCTACGTGTTTGTAATTTAATTCTCCATCTTGTGGAGTTAAAATCCAACATTCTACATAATAAAATTTCAGACTTTTAAGTCTTCGGTTTATCGCCCTATTTCCCACTTTTGACCCGTTTATGCATTTTATCAAACGAACATATTCGTTTGATTCCTACATCACCTACACCTCTTCAATTTAATGTTACCTACTATATTAGGTTCTAATCATAGGTTTATTACATCGTTTAAACCCGTTTTCGCTCGTATGCTTATTTTGACCCGTTAAGGGTATTTAAGCACTTCCAATCATAAATCGATGTCAATTGTTTCTAGCATTTGCATTACCACATTTCTTATCATATAATCTTCCACCACAAGTATATTTACGGTGGATTTAATGTGGTAATCTATATAATCCAAGTTTTACCCCTTGGATCATTATTTTACGGAAAAACTCAAATTGAGCTATTTAGCTAACATATTACATCTTTAAATTTCCATACTTATTCTAGGTATTTATCTAATCGCGAAATTCGTTTCCAAAACAACCCTTAAGGGTTGTTTGTTCAATTTAGCCTACAAGGGCGTTTTGGTCGATTATGGTCCTTCTTTTACAATGAAGGACTCTCACCAATGATTCGACCAAGATAGCACCTTTAACTACAACATAACTATGCGTACCTGGCTCGGATCAACATATTGACCCGTTTTAATACCTTTTGCTATTAATATCTAGATAATAGCGATGCTAACCATGTGTTAATTCCTGTGACCACAAACTCAACAAGCAATCGTCAATTATTATTGTCAAATGGTGTTAAAAACACCATTTGACCCGTTTTATTCGAATGACCAATTATCATTATAAGATGGCACTTGATTACCATTTCACTCATTTAACCTATCCCAGTTTACTTTTTGAAATCATCCAACTTGAAAGTTGTTTCCTGTTTATTTGACCCATTATGACTTACGCCAAATGGTGTCGATTTACATCCCTTTTTTTTTCTATTCGTTAACCCATGTCCGGATCACCATTTCACCATTTTTACCCTTTTCTACCATGATTTATGGTTTCTACCATTTTCACTTGTTCCGACTAACATTACTTCGTGCCGGAACATCATGTTTCAACTACTTAATACAAACCGCAATCCCTGCTCACAAGCAAGCATTTTGTAATAAAGTAAAAAGGGCGTAAGCTTAACTTACATTGCATCCGAGCCACTCGTTTCTCTTCATGCTTGATTTGTTTGACCCGCTCCCTCCCGAAGCTTCACCTAGCTTGTTAAGCATCAACTAGCATGACAATTCGCAAGATGGTTAGTTTAGTCATTGTTAGTCACGTCTATTCCACCTCGCGTTTTTCTATCAAGATTATCATTCTCTCTAGTTAACGGTCAGTTTGACTTTTCAAAAGTCAACTGTTCCTTTTTATGTATGAAATGCATGATTTGAGTTCCACGAACACACATAAGCATTTCTTCGACTATTATGTAGTCTTTATTTTTAGGCGACTAATTTAATCATATTTCTCAACATTTAAACATTCACTTAGGCATTTTAACAAACACTTTAAGGGCAAAATTTTACATGTTTATTTATCAAGTCTCTAGCTTATCTCTTAGCCCAAATTTCACAATAATCAACCATCTTACAAAGTGGTTAACTTCTATAATTTCTGAAATCACTTCAAAATCGTCAATTTACACTAGATCAACAATCTATTTCCTAGTTTTCATCAAATTTCACATAACACACTAATCACCTACAATGGTGATCATAGTTTTCACTAAAAATTCACATGATTTCAGCTTGTGTTTGTCTAGGGTTTTGTCCCTAAACACTATAGTAGTTCCTAAATCATCATAACATACACATGCAACTAAAATCTCAAATTATTCCCAATTCATGAGAATTTCAAGTTGAAAGATTTCTCAAAATTTTACATACCTTGTAATCCCCTTGTGATGAGGATCAGGAATCTATGTTTAGAATTCGATTTGAACTTGGATTGAACCTTCAATTTGCAAGATTTCTGAAGTTCTAGGGTTTTGAAGGAGTGGGGGTCGCCCCCTGCTTGCTCTGATCGACCAGACCCCCAAAATGGGGTGTTTGGTTTAGTTTTTATTTGTTTAACAAAAATCAAGTTTCGATTTTAACAATATTGGCCCCTCTAATTTGGTTAGTCAATTAAGTAGGGCACAACCTACTTATTTCTAATAATATTCCCCACTTATTAACTAGGTTAATTATTCCTAGTTAGCTTACTGGGTTCGGGAAGTCATAACCCGTTTTATTTTAAGTCCCGTTAACTCAGGCTCTTATAAACTTAATTACTTAAAACTTTGATTCGTTTTTATTTAATATTAGGATTTCTTATTTAAATCCAAATATTTGCCGGGTTATTTTTACTAATAACGGTACGTTACCCGTCTTTCAGTATTACCAGAGTTTAATTACCAAGCCCGTTTTCGGGGTGTTACAAATATTTACCAAGGTTTCCCTAATTTTTGATGTAAACTTCAAGTAAGAAATGATGATTTCTTCAAGATAAAAATTGATACCAAGTATGTATATTTTTGAGAAAAATATATATATTTATTGGTCACCAAATTTTGTGCTAAGTGTATGTAGTATGTATTATATGTGAATAGTGTATTAGGACTTGAAAATACACTAAATACTCCTAAAGGATGAAAATACAAAAATACACATACAACATGCTTAGACAAATACAAGAGAATATATTTAGGAAAATATATTACTTGATAGATTAAATAACTTGGACAAGTTATGAACAAGAAATGAAGTTTTGGACAAAATACATAACTGTCACACCCCAATATTTCCACGTGTCACCAGTGAGCCCGGTGGGGGAGTATCGTGACGTAGTTGATATCATTATAGTCAAACAACACAAATTTAAATGCACAGCGGAAGCAAAAGATAGATTTATTTCAACTGAATAAATTGTAATATTAAGTATCACAAGGTAGTTGAAACAGATCCACAGGCGGATCGAATAAAAAGGAAAACTGTTCAACAGACTTTGACATCTAGAGCTTGCGAGACTTGATTACTGATGCCTGGAGTAGCCAGCCTATTTCGTATAGTACCTGCACTCTTGGTTGTAAAAGTCCCGCCTAGGCTCCGAGTACTCCCCGAGTACTCGCTACAAGGTAGGTTGCCGAGGCACGAGTACTGTTCGCCTAAGCCAATTACTCCCCGAGTAATCTCCGCCTAGGCCGAGTACTTCCCGAGTACTCCCGAATCCGACTAAGGAGCGCCTAGCGACTTTTGCAACCATGCCTGCACTTAGCCTTTTTGGAAAATACGTCAGTTTACAATGGTAAATACAACTTAACTGACTCATTTTGAAAAGAGTTTGAAAATTTATTTAAATGCACTTAGGCAAAAATATTTTATAACTTGGGACAATTATTTAAAAATAATCTTGTATACAGTTTTACTTATTTGTCGTTCGTCAGTGCCGGTTTATAGGGCCGGTCTAGATTAACTGACACGCCACAGGTATAATACCCACAAGGCTGATTCCTTTAGGTGGGCTACCAGTTTTTACATATGCATCTGTCAGGTGTACGCCTACACTCCGTGCTTAGGTCGTGGCCATTTCTTTGAATGATGCCAAGGATATCCGGGACATGGTCATTTAACCCCCAAGGGCCATACACCAAATAATACAGAATAAAGCGAGTTATGTAAATACATTAATCACAATCCGATTTAAATGACTACATACCCGACCAAGCGGTACTTTTATAGTACCGTATCCCAAGCCCGTATAGGGAAAATAAGTTAAGAGTATTTACCTGAGCAAAGTATAAATCAAATACAGCTAGTGCACGTAGATTTTACTGGGCTCCTAATCTGGAACGAAGGTTTTTAATAACCTATTAGAATCCTAACGAGTCTTTAATTAAGCCTAGACTTAGACCGGTTAGTTTTCAAAAAGGGAGACACGGTTCAAACGCATGATAAAGCGAAGACCGGTTTAGAATGTGGTTTTGACCCGTCAAGCTTGTATGTTTGTTTAATATGGGTAACTTAAACACATTCTGGTTTTTAAGACAAAAGGATATGGTTTGACCCGTTTCGGCTAATATATGTAAACTAGTTACATATGCCGCTCCGAACGCGAAAAGTGCGTAACGGGTAACCAAATGAGTCATATGCAAATTTCCTAAGTTAATATGCTTTAAATATGTTGTGACATCAGAAAGATATCTTCTATTATGCCCCAAATGAATTTAAACTCAAATTATGCCCCGTAAGGGCATTTTGGTCATTTAATAGGTTGTAAAAGAGTTTAAATATAATCCTGAGTTTCGGGTCTGATGTAATTAGTAGAAATACTTAATTTATTAAGTTACATCAGTATGGTATCATATATATGTGAAATCTATCCTTTATAACCAAACTATGCATCTTAAGGGTATTTTGGTAATTTCACATAGGCTTAAAAGGTCAGAACTGGAAATCTGAGTTTAAGACTTTTGCTTACTGTTAAAATATAAAAATTTACTGAAAATATCAGTAGGCATCATGCCTTATATGTTTAAAATAATTTTAATACATACTATGCGTTAAAAACGCCTAAAAAGGCGATTTGGAGCCATTTCCGGGTTTTCAAAGGAAAGCTGATATTTTTATTATTCCGGAAGGCTCAAAATACTTTATTTATTATTTAAAATCAGTAGCAAAAGGTTTGGGGTCAAAAGGTTTTGAAAAACTCATTTTATAGCCCAAAAGGGCAAAACTGACAATAACCGAATCAAGCTTAGAACTCTATGTTATGCTCAGCCTAAAAATAAATAAAAATCTTTAAAAATCCCAAAATATTATTTTATATCAGTGGATAAAAAGTTTGATATCAAAAGTTGGGTTTAGATAGGTTATATGCTAATTATGTCGTTTAATTCATAAAAAGCTTCTCATTTACGCTAATGAGCATAACTCCTAATCTAGACCTCAAACTGATGTCAAATTTTAGGGACAAGTTTATAAATCAGTAACTAAGGTTTCTACTCTTTTATATTTTCAAAATTCATATTTTAAGGTCATATGGGCACAATAGTCAACATTTAGGCAATTAACGGAAATATGCATATCAATCGGATAATTAATGAACCAAGTTGTATAATCACAGAGGGTTATACTAACATGTAACCTGGTCCAAATAAGGCTCTAAGGAATTTCTAAACTATGCTCAAACGGGTCAGAACTGAAAGTCAAAGCAGAAGTCAAACTATGCGACTTTCAGTCCCGAACCGAGCCTAAACTGAAAATTGTCGAGTTGAACATGTTTGGTCATGTTCTTACATTAATTACCAAGTTATATTAATGACAAAACAGGTTGCATAGCTTCTACATTGCTAATTATGCATTAATTTGATATTAAGCTTCCTGTTGACTTTTTTTTATATCAAGTTTGACCCGACAATTGACCTAGTTAGAGTGGGAATCAGAAAGTACCATTTTGAGGGTTTATTACCCACATAATTACCTACTCATAGGTACTTTTAATTCGAGATTCGACTGAACAATTATCGATTAATCTCGAAGTCAAACCTTAATTACGACAGTTTGACTTTTAGCTAATTAACTAAGCTAAACTGAATTAAAAAGGATTAAGGACACTTACAAAGGTCCTAAGTAAGATTAGGGGTCCTAGGAAAGCTTGTTGCTGATCAGAGAAGCTCCAGAACTAAGTCTTGAGTGAACATGAAGTGAGCAAGTTTCAAGAGTTGCAACAATGCTCTTTATATACCAACATAAATTGCATGAGATGATGCCACCCAAGTCTACTGATGTTTTATGATGGTCCCATGTGTCCCTATAATGCCAAAACTAGTTGCCAAGTCCCTGATTTCGATAACCACTCTCATAAGGCGGTGCAACAAGCTGAACAGGCAGTTGTCCATTTTCTGCTGCCAGCGACCTCCTTACGGACCGTAAGAAGGAGTCCTTGTGGACCGTAAGCATCTCTTACGGACCGTAAGCTCCTGGTTTTGCGGTCCATAACCAACCTTCGTCTGAAATGCCCAGTTACCAGCCTTGCGGACCGTAAGCCTTTGGCTTTGCGGTCCGTATCCGCTTTCCTTCATTATCTTCGTTCAGCTCCGTCACCTTACGGACCGTAAGGGTTAGCCTTTGCGGTCCATAAGCCTTCATCAGAAGACAAAATCTTGTTTAACTTTGTGGTCTTGACCATGCAACTTTTCCAATCCGAATCTTGAGTCTTTTGTAACAGTATGGGACCACATGATCAGTCTTAAAAAGGTTATAAAACCTTGCCATGCACTTACACACCCTTGGATTCTTATGGAAGGTCTTGCCATGCAATTGGATGGATTTGAATACTTTTAAATAGAATTGATCATACACCTTGTCGTAACAGCATTTTAAAAACCCAATTCTTTATTAACTGAATTTATTCATTATGGGAATAACCGACTCTAAATAGATTAGATGTTTATCATATTAATTAGGGTCTTGGGATTTATAATCAGGTCGCTCAGAGGTGTTTATTAACATTTCAACACTTTTTAAATCCTACCATACATCTTCTAATTTGACCCGGGTTCTAGACACGTTTATCTTACATGACACGTGTCTTTATTCTATTGGGTATGATTTTACGAGGTGTTACATCCTCACCCCCTTAAAAGAAATCTCGGCCTCGAGATTTACTGGAACAAATGAGGGTATTTTTCTTTCATGGTAGACTCTACCTCCCACGTATATTCGGGACCTCTTCGCGCATCCCATTTAACCTTTACGATAGGCACATACTTCTTCCGAAGCTTCTTAACCCGTCGATCCTCAATCGACAAGGGTTTTTCCACAAATTTCAAGCTCTCATCTATGTGCACATCTGTATGTGGTATGACTAGCGATTCATCTGCTAGACATTTCTTCAGATTGCAGATGTGGGATACATTGTGAATACCACTGAGCTTTTCAGGCAAGTTCAACTTATAAGCCACTGACCCAACACATTCGATAATCTCGAATGGTCCTATATACCTTGGGCTTAACTTACCTTTCTTACCAAATCGCATCACTCCCTTCCAGGGTGATACTTTAAGCAGAACCTTATCACCAACCTCAAACTTGAGAGGTTTTCGCCTTTTATTAGCATAACTTTTCTGCCTATCCCTGGCAGCTTTCAGGCGGTCATGAATCCGGACAATCTTGTCCGTTGTTTCAAAGACTATGTCAGGTCCTGATAACTGAACTTCTCCTACTTCCGCCCAACAAATAGGTGTTCTGCATTTTCTACCATATAATGCCTCAAAAGGCGCAGCCTTAATGCTCGTATGGTAGCTATTGTTATAGGAGAACTCGATCAATGGCAGCTGGCTATCCCAACTACCACCTAAATCAATCACACATGCACGAAGCATGTCTTCCAAAGTTTGGATGGTACGCTCACTCTGCCCATCCGTCTATGGATGGTAAGCCGTACTAAAATTTAAGCGCGTGCCCAAAGATTGTTGGAAACTTTTCCAAAAATGTGATGTGTATCTGGTATCCCTGTCAGAGATAATTGATACTGGTATGCCATGCAGAGATACAATCTTATCTACGTACAATTGGGCTAACATGTCGGAGCTATAAGTCTCCTTAATGGGTAGGAAATGTGCTGACTTAGTCAGTCTGTCTACTATCACCCATATAGTATCATTTCCTTTCTTTGTCTTTGGTAACTTGGTGATGAAATCCATTGTCACCATTTCCCACTTCCATGTGGGAAGTTCAGGCTGTTGTAGTAAACCTGACGGCTTTTGATGTTCAGCTTTGACTTGCGCACACGTCAAACATTTAGCTACATAGGCAGCTATAGACTTCTTCAAGCCTATCCACCAATAGTTTACCTTTAGATCCTGGTACATCTTATCAGCTCCAGGATGAACGGAATATTTAGAACTATGGGCTTCCTGGAGGATAACATCTAGAAGTCCTCCATAAACTGGAACCCATATTCGTCCATTTAACCTTAGGATTCCGTCCTTGCCATAGGATAACTGTTCTTCAGTTACTCCTATCTTTTCATCAGGATAGTTAGCTTTCAATACAGCTTCCTTCTGCGCAGCTAACAACATTTCATTCAAACTATTCTTTATCTCAATGCTCTTGGCATTGATCCTTATAGGATTCACTCTCTCCTTTCTACTTAAGGCATCAGCGACTACATTTGCCTTACCAGGATGGTATCTTAAATCACAGTCATGATCATTTAAAGTTTCCATCCAACGTCGCTGCCTCATGTTCAAGTCCTTCTGATTGAACAAGTGTTGAAGGCTTTTGTGATCGGAATATCACACACTTAGTTCCATATATGTAGTGCCTCCATAGTTTTAGTGTGAATACAACGGCACCCAGTTCCAAGTCATGGGTGGTGTAGTTCTTCTCATGCACCTTTAACTGACGTGAAGCATAGGCAATAACCTTGCCTTTTTGCATAAGCACACATCCCATACCTGTGTGCGATGCATCACAATATACTATAAACTCATCAATTCCATCAGGCAACGTCAATACCGGAACGTTGCACAACTTCTGCTTCAGAATGTCAAAAGATTCCTGCTGCTTAGGCCCCCAGTCAAACTTGCTATTCTTGCGGGTGAGTAAAGTTAGGGGTGTTGCAATTCTTGAGAAGTTTTCAATAAATCGCCTATAATATCCTGCTAGTCTTAGAAAGCTGTGAATCTCCGTAGGCGTCTTTGGCTCTTGCCAGTTCATGATAGCTTCAATTTTAGCGGGATCTACTTGGATACCACGCTCACTGACGACATGTCCAAGGAATTGGACTTCACGAAGCCAAAATTCACACTTTGAAAATTTGGCATTGAGCTTTTCTTGGTGAAGCAGTGAAAGAATACAACGGAGGTGCTTCTCATGCTCAGCTTGACTTTTTGAGTAAATGAGAATGTCATCGATGAAGACGATGACGAATTTATCCAAGTAGGGCTTACAGACACGGTTCATGAGATCCATGAACGCGGCTGGTGCATTAGTGAGCCCAAAAGGCATCATTAGGAACTCGTAATGACCATAACGAGTCCTAAATGCAGTCTTGTGAACATCTTCATCTTTAACCTTCAGTTGATGATAGCCTGACCTCAAATCAATCTTAGAAAAGTAGCTTGCCCCTTGTAATTGATCGAATAGATCGTCGATCCTGGGCAAAGGATACCTGTTCTTGATAGTGACTTTATTAAGCTCACGGTAACCGATGCACAGACGCATCGACCCATCCTTCTTCTTGAGAAATAGGATTGGCGCTCCCCAAGGAGACGAACTAGGTCTAATAAAGCCTTTGGCTAGCAAATCATCTAGCTGCGTCCTCAATTCCTTCATCTTTGTTGGTGCCAACCTATAAGGTGCTCTCGCAACAGGTGCTGCTCCAGGGATGATGTCAATTCTGAATTCTCCTTGCCTATCTGGTGGCAAACCAGGTAGTTCTTCAGGAAATACTTATGGGTATTCAGAAATGACATGGATATCTTCAACATTAGGCTTCTGCTCATCAATAGTTACCTGTGCCATATAAATGACACAACCCTTCTTCAAGCACTTAGATGCCTTGAGCATAGACACTTTGTCACGGCCCCCGACCCGGTTTGACCCGTTTCAGGAGCCGCGGGATAGAAATCCCGTGGTATTTAATTAATTGAGTTTAACAGCAGAAGTTTATTATCAGGATCTTTTTAAAATGGAAATATTTCCCGATTATTTTATTTCACAACTTGGGATAAAACCCCGGTAATTTACAATCAGTTGATTTCACGAAGAAATCTTTTATTTTACAAAACATGTTTCTTTATTTTATCATGAGCTACTTCCTTAAGCTTGTAGTGCTTCACAGCACTTTTCCTGGATCATAACAGATCACCTGAAACATGTTTGAAAAAGGTTTTGTCAGCAGGAAATACTGAGTGAATCATTCTATTTACATAAAATGATGCATAGTTATTAATTACAGCATAAGTGCGATTACAATGGCTTCTATCTTATTTTTATCTGGCGCCTTGTCACAATGGTGACATGTCACAATGGTGACGATGGTCATACCACTATTAGGTCAATGAACCTAAATAATGATGATTATCCCTAGTAGGTCAATGAACCTAACTGGGAGAAAATTAGTAATGTGCACAATACCCCACTAGCCAGTGATTCAAGATATCCACGACTTAGTCCTTGTAATTATAACTTTTGAAAATAATTTGAGGTATTGTAAAATAGTTGATAAAAAGAGAATGACTCACATTGCAGATTTAATTTTGAGCAGAGTCTAGCCTACTGATTAGCCTTTTTAACCTAAATTTAATAACATGCACGCAATTCGGTTAGTAACTTAATACAGCATTTACGATAACTCACGAGATCAAACCCTCACAACAAATGATAAAGTGCGATACTTAAACATCCATCGAATTAACGACGAATGACAAAGCATAACCCTAATGTGGGCAGCACTTAAACATCCATTGGATATTTTGATCAATCGGACATTGAATCGTAGCAGCGATCGAGTTATTACCCTGATTGCGGCAGCAATTAGTGATCCGTGTGTGTTAATTGTGGTAAACAGAACGTAACTCGGTGCCTAAAACGAATTTCTTCGTCGAATGTACGCAGAATATCAAGTGCCAATGTCTGCTATTTATAGCCAAAATTTAACATTGCTTACGGACCGTAAGACTTATCCCTTACGGTCCGTAAGGGACACCTCATGGTCATAGTGTTGCCACGTGTGGGACTAGGCCTGCTGAGTTGATGAAATTGAAAAATTCGAATTTGACAGTACGTAATTTAGATAATCGTAACTAGGGTTTACCCCCCCTGAATTTTAGGGGCCCTGATCCTGATTCTGATTGTTCTGAAATTTTTAGGGTTTGTACAGAATCACTTGGGTGTCTCAATTAGGGTTTCCTATTGGTCAAATTAATTTAATAAATATGACTTTTAATGAGAGTTGTTACACACTTGCTCAGGGAGTCCATACTGGGTATCTCCCTGAATGGTAAGTGGTTCACCAGACGAAGTCTTGATCACCACTTGCTTCTTGTTGCAAACAATCTGAGCTTGGTTATGTGATAACCAGTCCATTCCTATCACTATATCAAAACCGGCTAAATTCAAGGGAAGTAGGGATATCGGAAAAGAGTGGTTCCTAATAGATATAACACATCCATCTAACATGGTTGAAGCGGTTTCTATGGTTCCATCGGCTAATTCCACCTCATATCTCACACTTAAGGTTTTAACAGGCAATTTCAACAATTCACAAAACTTATTATCTACGAACGACTTATCAGCGCCTGAATCGAAAAGTAATCTTGCATAGACATCATTTATGAGGAAGGTACATGTGATCACATTGTCGTCCTGCACAGCTTCTCGTGCATCCATACGGAAGACCCTTGCATTGGTCTTTTTGACCTCCTCAGGCTATTTAGCGTATTTAGGGCAATTGGTCTTAATGTGCCCTTTCTCATTGCAGTTGTAGCATATGGCATCTTTAATCTTCTTGCAATCAACAGTCTTGTGTTCCTTAGACTTGCATAACCCACATGCAGCTGGTCCTGACTTAGACTTGGACTCAAGTCTACATTTTCCAAAGTGGCGTTTTTGGCAAGTCTTGCACTTTGGCTTTTCCTCAGCTTGTTGGTTACCCCTGTTAGATCCAAACTTCTTCTTGAAGTCAGTATTACCTTTATGCTTCTTCTCAGATCTTCATGAGTTATTGTCCTCACGCTTCCTCTTACCTTCTTCCGAATTCTTTAGCGATCTGAGCCTGACCGAGTCTAAGGTAAGGGATAGAGTCAGATCCGCTGCTGATCTAAAAGTAGCAGGTCTGGACGCGTTAACACTGGCTTTGATTTCTGGGGCTAAACCCCCAATGAAGCGAGTAATCCTTTTGGGTTCCGGGGTTACCAGATACGGAACCAGTCTAGACAGGGTATTAAAACTGGTGAGGTAAGTTTGACAATCTAAATTCTTCATCACCAATGATAAGAAATCTGACTCAATTCTCTCAACCTCATGCTGAGGGCAGTAATTCTCCTTAATGAGAGCAACAAACTGATCCCATGTCAGATTGTACAGTGGGATCTTCCCAGCAGCTTGAATGAGAGACTTCCACCATGCCAGTGCCTCTCCCTTGAATGATTGGGATACATACTTCACTATATCCCTTTCGGCACAACCGCTGATATCAACAACTGTGTCCATTTCATCTAACCAGGTCATACAATCAATTGCCCCTTTTTCCCCAGTGAAATCTCAGGGTTTGCAGGAAACAAAGTACTTATAGGTACAGGACTTGGCACGCAATTCATTATCGAACACTATCTTCTTGGATGGAACACTGTTTTGATTAGATGAATGTCGATCATCATCTTTCTTTAGTTCATATTTCTTAGAGGGTGGCTTGCTGTGAGCCTTTGAATGAGTCTTAGGGACAGACTTAGAATGTGGTACATATGATGTTTTACTGTTAGTCCCACTAAACTCCCTGAATTGCCTATCTACAGCTTTAGATACAATTGTATCAATCAGTGTACGGAGCTCTCCTCTGGTTATATTAACCTTATCATCATCATGGTCTTCCAGGGAATGACTGTTTACTTCTTCTGACCTAGCCATGTAGCTTTAAATTGCTACATAAAATCAAATAAGGACAAGGTTTGTTTAGAAGCCTATACAGTACTATTGTTCTTTGACGATTTATTAACCATGGTTCTTAATAATCATTTTGGTTAATTTGTTAATTATTCAGAATCTTTATCATAAATCCTAATTTGCAAGTTAATAATAGCACAAAAGGCCTAGTCACGTAGAGAAGTTTAATTTATAAGCCCAGATTTTATGGAATCGAGGCATTAAGGTTTGAATCAAAGTTCATTACCTTTTCTTGACAGGGAGTTGTAGGCTACCACTGTCTTTAGTCCCAGAGGACGTTAGTTATAACCCGTAGGCGCTTCCCCCTTAAGGGATGATTATTTTAAATAAGGAAGATTGGAGTAATCCAATTTAAGGATGGCTTATGTGATTTTATCGAATCACATTTTGCCAAGAATGTTAACATGTCTTCAGATGTTAACAATGATTTGAATCTTTTGAATAGATTTTACCATCTTGGCCCTGTCTGCAATGACACATAGACTAGGTCTTACCCTTAAGATTCTTTTTAATAATTAACGCAGAACAATCCTAGTTTGAGATGTTATTATGGATCTGAATCTAATTGTGGAACTACCATCTTGGCCCTGTCTTAATATGACAAGTGGCTTAGGTCTTGTTCTTTTTAGATTTTGCCATTTTATTATAATGGTAAATCTTATAATAGGAAGGTTATTTTCATTTATTTTATGTTTTATGTTTATGCATATAATTAGCAACAAATATGAAAATTTAAGATTAAACCATTCCATCTCAAATTTAATCAGTACAAATTTTGCCCTAAACGAGACTTCTACAAAATAACATGCCCACGCAGGGGCGAAACAAATAAACATACCCACACATGGGTCAACAGAAAGACATGCCCACGCAGGGGCAGAATACAAAAAGACATGCCCACGTAGGGGCAGAATACAGAAACAAGTGTCCACGCAAGGACATGATTACAACACTAAGAACAACAAACAAATAAAGGATTTAGTGATCCTTCTTGCTTTTTCCTTTAATTAAGTTTGCCAAACTCTTGAACATCCCTCGGTTTTGCCTTCGGTCTTCCCGCACTTCATGCCACACCTCATTAATCCTTTGTAGAATCTCCTGATGCTGCGGTGGCGACATCTGCGGGGGGTTGCTGATATAGCGGAGGTTGAGGAGGCGGCTGTTGATGATACCCCTAAGGTGGGTACCCAGTTCCCCAAGGAGTTCCATAAGGTCCTTCTGGGTGGAAGGCGTTGTAGTTTGCAGCTACAAGATACGGGTCAGCCTCTGCATAGTTATAGTTGGTGTGGGCTGGCTGTTCAAAGGGATTATACGCCGCTGAACCGGCCTATATCGGAATTGGGTTACAAAAACCCAATGGCGGTGGCTCTACAGGCGCAGAGTCTACCTCGGAAACGGGGTTTGAAGGTCCTCCCGTCTGCGGGTCTTCATAAAATGGCGGATAATGGCTGCCACTTGAAGGTTGAGGGGTGCTGATACGCACTCCTCCTCACGCGGACATCCGTGCGTTTGACCTCCTCCGCCTCGGTGGGTCCTGAGGCGGCTGCTGAACTGGTGGTGGTGGTGGCGGAGTAACTGCCACAAAACGAGAATCCTCAGAAGGATCCTGCTGCTGCTGCTGGTGGTACGGAGACGAGTGCTCAGAAGGGGTAAAATACCTTTCAATCTGGTTGAACCTCGCCTGGTAGCTATCTGGACCGCGGTAGGGCGATCCATGAAACGAGGACCCATCGGAGATCTCAGTGGGATGGTTGGGGGTTCCGGTTTGTGGTTCGGCAGGGTCCGGATCTTCATCCATATCCATCCCCCGAGCTTCAGGGAAATGGTCTTCGGGGCCCAATGGGTTAAAACCCACTGGCTCTTGAATGTAGTTTGCCGGGTTGAACCGGCTCTGAAAGGTAGGAGTGGGGTCACCGAAAGAATGGTGGGAGTTGGACCGTTGAAGAGGTATAAATGAAGGTTGTGGTTCGTTGGGCTCGTTTTCTGAATAAGGCCCAAATGAATGAAGGTAGGATGGTGAGGAGCTTAGAGAGACGGATCGTCTCCCGGGTTCAATGTATATCCTCCAGGGTTCCTGGGGACTCGTGCTCATGGTGATGGATGGCGTGTGCCGGTGGGAAGGTCCGGCTTCATGATCATTAGGGGCATGGAATGTCCCTTTACCTCTTCCTCTACCTCTGATTCTGGGCGGCATCATAAACCTGTCAATAATTAACAAGGATAATAACAAGAATCTATATATAAAACGAAAGACAAAAGTAAAACAAAACAGAATTTGTCCTATGTTATTTGTCTAGACTCGAGGATCGAGGAAAGTGCAATTTGTGTAACTGAGATTAAACACAAAAGGCTAGTGTTTAATTTACTCAGCGTTGGCTCTGATACCAACCTGTCACACCCCGATATTTCCACATGTCACCAGTGGGCCCGGTGGGGGAGTATCGTGATGTAGTTGATATCATCATAGTCAAACAACACAAATTTAAATGCACAGCGGAAGCAAAAGATAGATTTATTTCAACTGAATAAATTGTAATATTAAGTATCACAAGGTAGTTGAAACAGATCCACAGGCGGATCGAATAAAAAGGAAAACTGTTCAATAGACTTTGACATCTAGAGCTTGCGAGACTTGATTACTGATGCCTGGAGTAGCCAGCCTATTTCGTATAGTACCTGCACTTAGCCTTTTTGAAAAATACGTCAGTTTACACTGGTAAATACAACTTAACTGACTCATTTTGAAAAGAGTTTGAAAATTTATTTGAATGCACTTAGGCAAAAATATTTTATAACTTGGGACAATTATTTAAATATAATCTTGTATACAGTTTTACTTATTTGTCGTCCGTCAGTGCCGGTTTGTAGGGCCGGTCTAGATTAACTGACACGCCACAGGTATAATACCCACAAGGCTGATTCCTTTAAGTGGGCTACCAGTTTTTACATATGCATCTGTCAGGTGTACGCCTACACCCCGTGCTTAGGTCGTGGCCATTTCTTTGAATGATGCCAAGGATATCCGGGACATGGTCATTTAACCCCTAAGGGCCATACACCAAATAATACAGAATAAAGCGAGTTATGTAAATACATTAATCACAATCCGATTTAAATGACTACATACCCAACCAAGCGGTACTTTTATAGTACCGTATCCCAAGCCCGTATAGGGAAAATAAGTTAAGAGTATTTACCTGAGCAAAGTATAAATCAAATACAGCAAGTGCACGTAGCTTTTACTGGGCTCCTAATCTGGAATGAAGGTTTTTAATAACCTATTAGAATCCTAACGGGTCTTTAATTAAGCCTAGACTTAGACCGGTTAGTTTTCAAAAAGGGAGACACGGTTCAAACGCATGATAAAGCGAAGACCGGTTTAGAATGTGGTTTTGACCCGTCAAGCTTGTATGCTTGTTTAATATGGGTAACTTAAACACATTCTGGATTTTAAGACAAAAAGGATATGGTTTGACCCGTTTCGGCTAATATATGTAAACTAGTTACATATGCCGCTCCGAACGTGAAAAGTGCGTAACGGGTAACCAAATGAGTCATATGCAAATTTCCTATGTTAATATGCTTTAAATATGTTGTGACATCAGAAAGATATCTTCTATTATGCCCCAAATGAATTTAAACTCAAATTATGCCCCGTAAGGGCATTTTGGTCATTTAATAGGTTGTAAAAGAGTTTAAATATAATCCTGAGTTTCAGGTCTGATGTAATCAGTAAAAATACTTAATTTATTAAGTTACATCAGTAGGGTATCATATATATGTGAAATCTATCCTTTATAACCAAACTATGCATCTTAAGGGTATTTTGGTAATTTCACATAGGCTTAAAAGGTCAGAACTGGAAATCTGAGTTTAAGACCTTTGCTTACTGTTAAAATATAAAAATTTACTGAAAATATCAGTAGGCATAATGCCTTATATGTATAAAATAATTTTAATACGTACTATGCGTTAAAAACGCCTAAAAAGGCGATTTGGAGCCATTTCCGGGTTTTCAAAGGAAAGCTGATATTTTTATTATTCCAGAAGGCTCAAAATACTTTATTTATTATTTAAAATCAGTAGCAAAAGGTTTGGGGTCAAAAGGTTTTGAAAAACTCATTTTATAGCCCAAAAGGGCAAAACCTACAATAACCGAATCAAGCTTAGAACTCTATGTTATGCTCAGCCTAAAAATAAATAAAAATCTTTAAAAATCCCAAAATATTATTTTATATCAGTGGGTAAAAAGTTTGATATCAAAAGTTGGGTTTAGATAGGTTATATGCTAATTATGTCGTTTAATTCATAAAAAGCTTCTCATTTACGCTAATGAGCATAACTCCTAATCTAGACCTCAAACTGATGCCAAATTTTAGGGACAAGTTTATAAATCAGTAACTAAGGTTTCTAATCTTTTATATTTTCAAAATTCATGTTTTAAGGTAATATGGGCACAATAGTCAACATTTAGGCAATTAACGGAAATATGCATATGAATCGGATAATTAATGAACCAAGTTGTATAATCACAGAGGGTTATACTTACATGTAACCTGGTCTAAATAAGGCTCTAAGGCATTTCTAAACTATGCTCAAATGGGTCAGAACTGAAAGTCTAAGCAGAAGTCAAACTATGCGACTTTCAGTCCCGAACTGAGCCTAAACTGAAAATTATCGAGTTGAACATGTTTGGACATGTTCTTACATTAATTACCAAGTTATATTAATGAAAAAATAGGTTGCATAGCTTCTACATTGCTAATTATGCATTAATTTGATATTAAGCTTTCTGTTGACTTTTTTTATATCAAGTTTGACCCGATAATTGACCTAGTTAGAGTGGGAATCAGAAAGTACCCTTTTGAGGGATTATTACCCACATAATTACCTACTCATAGGTACTTTTAATTCGAGATTTGACTGAACAATTATCGATTAATCTCGAAGTCAAACCTTAATTAGGACGGTTTGACTTTTAGCTAATTAACTAAGCTAAACTGAATTAAAAAAGGATTAAGGACACTTACAAAGGTCCTAAGTAAGATTAGGGGTCCTAGGAAAGCTTGTTGCTGATTAGAGAAGCTCCAGAACTAAGTCTTGAGTGAACTTGAAGTGAGCAAGTTTCAAGAGTTGCAACAATGCTCTATATATACCAACATAAATTGCATACTGATGTTTTATGATGGTCCCATGTGTCCCTATAATACCAAAACCAGTTGCTAAGTCCCTGATTTCGAAAACCACTCTCATAAGGCGGTGCAACAGGCTGAACAGGTAGTTGTCCATTTTCTGCTGCCAGGGACCTCCTTACGGACCGTAAGAAGGAGTCCTTGCGGACCGTAAGCATCTCTTACGGACCGTAAGCTCCTGGCTTTGCGGTCCGTAACCGACCTTCGTCTGAAATGCCCAGTTACCAGCCTTACGGACCGTAAGCCTTTGGCTTTGCGGTCCGTATCCGCTTTCCTTCATTATCTTCGTTCAGCTTCGTCACCTTACGGACCGTAAGGGTTAGCCTTTGCGGTCCGTAAGCCTTCATCAGAAGACAAAATCTTGTTTAACTTTGAGGTCTTGACCATGCAACTTTTCTAATCCGAATCTTGAGTCTTTTGTAACAGTATGGGACCACATGATCAGTCTTAAAAAGGTTATAAAACCTTGCCATGCACTTACACACCTTTGGATTCTTATGGAAGGTCTTGCCATGCAATTGGATGGATTTGAATACTTTTAAAAAGAATTGATCATACACCTTGTCGTAACAGCATTTTAAAAACCCAATTCTTTATTAACTGAATTTATTCATTATGGGAATAACCGGCTCTAAATAGATTAGATGTGTATCATATTAATTAGGGTCTTGGGATTTATAATCAGGTCGCTCAGAGGTGTTTATTAACATGTCGACACTTTTTAAATCCTACCATACATCTTCTAATTTGACCCGGGTTCCAGACACGTTTATCTTACATAACACGTGTCTTTATTCTATTGGGTATGATTTTATGAGGTGTTACAATAACTCGGGTGAAAAATACAAGAAACTTATATTTTTTTTGAGAAAATAATATAAGTAAGATACATAGTTAAAAATATAAATTATTTTTAACACTCAAAGAATACATACATAAGAGATGGTGACTTGTACTTGTGCGGTACAAGTCTAGTGACTAACGTTAATAAAACACGTATAGGTCACGACGCTAAATAAGCAAATCCGGTGATGTTTACGGCGCAAGAAACACAAAGTTGTGAGTTCATGCTCCCCCTTTTCTTTTAACTGTTTTCAGTTTTATAACTTCTGGGGTGAAGTAAATGTTACTAAATGTTTACAGAAAAGTGAGATTATGTCCCCACTTTTAAACTTTTACATTCTTTTTAAACTTGGGGAAAATACATGTGTTATGGTATGATGGATACAAGAATTAAGGAATGATACGTGAAATCGTGTCACGAATAGGGTACCAAAAGCACCATTAATCGTGTACATACTAAGACCGCAGAACAAAAGGTTAGATCTAATGGGTTTTCGGGCAGCCACACTCTTGGTGAAAACTAGTACCAAGTAGTGCTTTTGTGTCTCAGTCGTGAATCGACAACTAGAAAAGATGCCTATGGTTTGGATGCTTCCTATGTCGTGTCACATGTTAATGGCCTTGCAACCCATTAACAATCTCGATACATAAAGAAATACTTGATACATACAGAATTACATACCATGTTTTCATACAAAGTATACAAACGTTCAATACAAATTGCATGAATTCACACCAACATTATGTTGACGATTTTCCAAAAACTCACATGTATTTCAGGTAACTAAAGTGGATGTGTGCGCGGTCATACTCTTGCTCTTGGATGATGTTTACGTTGATATTTGAATAAAGTTGTAAACTTTTTAGACAAAATGATGTCTTGTGATGTAAAAACTTATATAATGATTTCAGTTATGTAATGTTTGGCATTTGGAGTTATTTTTACAAGCATGTAGTATGTTTACCTATCGTATGCAATGAAAACCTTTCATGATCACACCTCGTGCTTCCGCCTTAGAAAGGGGTGTGACAGATTGGTATCAGAGCTGCGATTGTAGTGAACCAGGATTCCTTCTCGAGTCTAGTCTACAATCTTTAGGATCCTTTCAGGAAAAAAATTTTTCAAAGAGTTTTTCATTGCATAAAACTTTCCACATCCACTACCTAAAACTGTTTACAAAGAGTCAAGAAAAGACACTACGAGACTTAGGGTGTACTGGAGTAGCACTTGACTTTGACTAGAAATCACTTGCAATTATGTGTGATAATTGATAGTTACATATACTAGAAGTAGAATACCATAAGTACACGTGAGTTTACCTGAAAACAATGGCCTAGCTGAAGGAAGAGATTCGAGGATGAAACGAACTGTGCGGACTGTGCAAGGCGTTACGTAATTATGGATGTATACATAATTATGGAATTCAGTGCACAGAAACCACAGCAAGTCTTGCCACGTATGGTTTCCCTCGGTACAAGAAAAGGTTAAACGTGAACACCCTTCCCCCAGCCTACTAAATACTCTGTGGGAGTAATAATTGTTTGATGTCACTTATGTGGTATATGCCTGTGTATATATACTACTACTGTCTCGTATGACGATATCAAACAAATGTCTAACCCTATTGTGTGATGTTCTTTCAGAACATGGCACCTAGGAGAATTGTGAACAATTGAGATTCTGATCAACCTCCTCCTCCCCCACTGCCAAGAACTGCTGAAGAACTGAACACCCTACTGGAGGAAAGAATCTCCACAGCTATCGCCCAGTACGAGGCAAATCGCACCGAACAAAGTGGAGGACCAAGCAATGCTAGACGTAATGGGAATGGAGATTCATCTGGAGGAAACGCAGCTCAGGGCTGCACTTTCAAACAGTTTCTCGATTGCAAACCACTGAACTATGATGGCACTGGAGGTGCAGTGGCATTTGTACGCTGGACGGAGAAGACTGAAGCCACTATCCATATGAGCAAGTGTACCACGGATCAGCAAGTCACTTTTGCTACAGGGTTGTTTGTTGATGAAGCTTTAACTTGGTGGAACTTGCAAGTCCAAACCCTGGGTGATGATGCCGCTTATGGCCTGACTTGGGATGAACTGAAGGAAAGAATGAGAGAGAAGTATTGCTCTCATGCTGAACTCCAAAGGTTGGAGACTGAATTCTGGCATTTGACCATGGAAGGTGCAGACATTACTGGTTATACTCGAAGATTCCACGATTTGTCTAAGGTGATCCCTTACATGGTGACTCCTGAATTTAAGCGCGTAGAACGCTACATTTGGGGACTGGCCCCAGAGTTTTGCGGCATGGTAACCTCGTCCAAACCCGCAACAATCACTGAGGCTGTGACTCTGGCTGTCAGCCTTACTGAAGATGCTGTCCGTATGAAGAAGCTGTCGCTGAACCCTACTGAAGAGACCGAGACACACGCTGAGTCGTCCGGTGACAAGAAAAGGAAACATGCAAACCTGAATCAAGCAAACCTCAGCAACAACAAAGGTTTAAACAACAAGAGGCGTGACACTAACCCACGTAAGGAAACGAGAACCTTTGCAGCGGCAAATGGTACTGCAACCAAGGGATACCAAGGCACCCTGCCTAAATGCCAAAAATGTAAGTATCATCATGAAGGAGCTTGTCGCATTCCAAGATGCGACAAATGTGGTAGGTTGGGTCATCAAACAGAAGATTGTTAGGGAAAAGGGAAGAACGGAAATGGAAACCGCAACGGTACTGGTAATAGAAACAACGGTGGAAATGGGAATGGGAATGGAAATGGTAACGGAAAGGGGCAAAACCAAGGATGTTTTAGTTGTGGAAGCAAGGATCACTTCATAAAAGATTGCCCAAGGGGAAACAATGCTCAGACTCGAGCATTCGTAATTGGAGCAAGGAACGCACGCGAGGACCCTAATGTGGTCACCGGTACGTTTCTCGTTAATAATCACTTTGCATCCATATTATTTGACACTGGTGCCGACTATAGCTTCATGTCTGTGGAATTTAAACGCATGCTTGGAATAGAATCTAGTAGATTAGATATTCCTTATTCTATAGAGCTAGCCAATGGTAAACTCGTTGAATCGGGCGAAGTTGTTAGAAGTTGCACATTTGAACTTGGTGAGCAAAGATTTAGCATCGACCTCTTACCTATTCAATTGGGTAGCTTCGATGTAGTGGTCGGAATGGACTGGTTGTCCAAGAACAAAGCTGAAGTTATTTGTCACAAGAAAATCATTCGCATCCCTCTGGCGAATGATGAAACTCTCATCATGCATGGAGAAAAATGAGACGCGCCTCTGCGAATCATCAGTTGTATGAAAGCACAGAAGTGCCTAAGGAAAGGATACGTCGCTTTCCTGGCACATGTTGTAGACAAGAAGGCTGAGGAGCCGAAACTCGAAGACATTCCTGTGGTGAAGGAATTCCCTGATGTGTTTCCCGAAGATCTGCCAGGACTACCTCCGCAACGACAAGTCGAATTCCATATAGACTTGGTTCCAGGAGCCGCTCCTGTAGCCAAGGCACCCTATCGGCTTGCACCATCCGAAATGCAAGAATTATCTACACAACTCCAGGAGTTGTTAGATAAAGGATTCATAAGGCCAAGCTTCTCACCTTGGGGAGCTCCAGTATTGTTCGTGAAGAAGAAGGATGGAACTCTGCAGATGTGTATCGATTACAGAGAACTGAACAAGCTCACAATCAAGAATCGGTATCCACTACCGAGGATTGATGATTTATTTGATCAATTGCAAGGATCAAGCTACTATTCCAAGATCGATCTTTGATCTGGATACCATCAGTTAAGGATACAAGAAGAAAGCGTACCAAAGACTGCATTCAGAACACGTTATGGGCATTACGAGTTTCTTGTGATGCCATTCGGACTGACGAACACGCCAGCAGTATTTATGGATCTAATGAACCGCGTATGCAAACCATATCTCGATAAATTCGTGATAGTATTTATCGATGATATCTTGATTTACTCACGAACCAAAGAAGAGCACGAACAACACCTCAGAACCATTTTGGAACTACTAAAGAAAGACAAACTTTATGCGAAATTCTCCAAGTGCGAATTTTGGATTCGCGAAGTATAGTTTCTTGGTCACGTTGTGAATGAGAAAGGCATTCATGTTGACCCATCCAAGATAGAAGCAATAAAGAATTGGGAAGCCCCCAAAACACCAACTGAAATTCGACAATTTTTGGGCTTAGCGGGCTACTACCGACGGTTTATTGAGAATTTCTCCAAAATAACTCAACCGCTGACTACCCTTACGCAGAAAGACAAGAAGTACGACTGGGGTGACAAGCAGGAAGAAGCCTTCCAAATTCTCAAGAATAAGGTATGCGATGCACCGATACTATCCTTACCCGAAGGCACAAAAGACTTCGTGGTATACTGCGAAGCTTCGCGTCAAGGTTTGGGTTGCGTGCTTATACAACGCCAAAAAGTCATCGCTTACGCTTCAAGACAGTTGAAGGTACATGAAAGGAACTATACCACTCACGACCTAGAGCTAGGCGCAGTGGTATTCGCCTTGAAGATCTGGCGACACTATTTATATGGTACTCGATGTGCAATCTTCACAGATCACAAAAGCTTACAACACATTTTTGATCAGAAGGAATTGAACATGCGCCAGCGGCGATGGGTCGAGCTGCAGAACGATTATGACTGTGAGATTAAGTACCACCCTGGAAAGGCAAACGTTGTAGCAGACACACTAAGTCGAAAAGAAAGGGTTAAGACCCTAAGGGTTCGAGCATTGGAAATGACGATTCGAACGAACCTCACTGCACGTATACATGACGCACAACAAGAAGCCCTTAAGATGGAAAACTGTAAAGCTGAATACCTCCGGGGTATGTTGAAATATATGGTGCCAAATGAAGAGGGAACCTTATACTTTAAGAAGCGTATTTGGGTTCCGCTCTATGGCGGTATTCGAGAAGTCATCCTTGATGAAGCGCACAAGTCGAGATACTCGATCCATCCAGGATCGGAAAAAATGTATCAAGACTTAAAGGAATATTATTGGTGGCCGAGACTCAAAAGCGATGTTGCTGTTTATGTTGGAAAGTGCCTAACCTGTGCTAAGGTTAAGGCCGAATATCAGAAACCGTCTGGCCTACTACAACAACCAGAGATACCCATGTGGAAGTGGGAGCAAATCTCTATGGACTTCATAACAAAATTACCCAGGACCCCTAGAGGGCACGACATGATATGGGTGATAGTTGATCGATTGACGAAATCTGCGCATTTCTTACCGATCCCAGAAAAGGATAGCACCGGAAAGCTTGCTGAGTTGTACTTAAAAGAAATCGTGGCACGTCATGGAGTGTCTATCTCAATCATTTCAGACAGAGATGGACGTTTTGTCTCAAGGATCTGGCAATTCTTTCAGGAAGCCTTTGGATCTCAACTAGATCTAAGCACGGCCTTCCATCCGCAAACAGACGGCCAGAGCGAACGGACCATACAAACGCTAGAAGATATGCTTCGCGCATGTGTTATGGACCTAGGCGACAACTGGGATACTCATCTACCTTTAGTTGAGTTTTCCTACAATAACAGTTATCATACGAGTATAAAAGCCGCACCGTTCGAAGCCCTATATGGCCGCAAGTACCGCTCGCCCTTGTGTTCGGTAGACGCTGGAGACAAACGTATGGTTGGTCCTGAACTAGTACAAGAGACAACCGACAAGATTATGCAGATCTGAGAGCACATTAAGGCGGCTCGAGATCGACAAAAGAGGTACGCGGATCGTAGACGAAAACCATTAGAATTCGAGGTGGGAGACAAAGTTTTGTTAAAGGTCTCACCTCGGAAGGGCGTAGTAAGATTCGGAAAACGTGGGAAGCTGAATCCCCGATACATCGGACCATTCAAGATTTTGGAAAGAATTGGTACCGTGGCTTACAAGTTGGAATTACCGGAAGAACTTAATGGAGTACATGATACGTTCCATGTATCCAAACTCAAGAAGAGTCCAACACAAGAAAACATGATCATCCCTGCGGATGAAGTGCATATTGATGACACCCTCCGATTTACAGAACAAGCCGTAGAGGTTACCGACTGGAAAGTCAACAAGACCAGGAGGAGCACTGTCAAACTTGTCAAAGTACGTTGGAATTCTAAGCACGGACCCGAGTACACGTGGGAACGTGAAGACCAGTTTAAAGAAAAGTACCCCCACCTGTTCAAGAAGACTCCTGTGAGAGCTAGTTCAGCCTGAATTTCAGGACGAAATTCTTTTAACGGGGGGAGACTGTGACAACTGGCACCAAACCGGTAATTTCCGTACATTTTAGTTATTATTAAATGACTGCAATTATGTGCTTAAATGTAAACATTGTCTGATTTCATTCTATACAGGTGAATTCATGCACGTTTGATACTACAAGAATTACTTTATGCATTAATGAACAGCGTTGCGTTAGAAATACTAGTAAACTCACCGGTAAGACACATTGTACATACAAGGGTAGGTCCAACGACAAGAATACATTAAAACCCAAGAGTACATACAAGGGTTTATATATAGACTTTCCGGAAGCTAAAATACGCACTAAAAAGCACCCGAAATACACTTTAAAAGCTGAATTTTATATAATTCAGCAAAATTCAGCAATATAACAAGATATTACCATGCAAAAACATGACTAAATGGTCTAGGATACTTCCCTAAGTGTTGGGATTGAAAGTGTCACAAATGAATACTTAAAAGACACTAAACGGTGCAATTTAGTACTTTAACGAACCGGTATCTAACCGAACAACCGGACATTACCCGGAATATCAAAATATTACTAGAAGCATTGTTTTAATGTTTCTGAGCTAGTTATGGTTCCCGAACACCATAACATCTCTTCTAAGTTAATAACACACTAAATCCCTAAACTTTATACTTGAAAGCTTGCTTATTTATGTATTTAGAAAATGAAATTTACACTTTGCCCCCCCCCCCCATATTGTTCACGGTTACAACAAGGGTGGCCCCACCATAATCTTTCAAGATCCTTCAATATCCTACTTAAATCTTCTCTAGATCCATTTTGATACACATAATCTTCCTTGGATTCTCTAGGATATGATAAGATCTTGTGAAGTACTATATAGATAACATAAGAGATCATTCTTTACTTCATGTCACACCCCCAAAATCCACATGCGGAGTATCACCGCTTGGAGGCGTGATTGACCAGGATCAAGCCGCTAATCATATTGAACATAGCGTATAAATAAATGTATAACCCAAACACAATATAATTGGTGTCCAAACAAAACATAGTTTAAGTAATCAGCGGAAGCATAATGTTTAAAACCAAAATAAAAGTTCAAATGTATCAAATGTTTGACATGGTATATGACAAGCCATGTCCCACAACGACCACGCCTCCCCGTGCAAGCTCCATGAGAACCTAACGACCTGCAAGGCATGTAACAACGAGTCAACAACAAAGTTGAGCGAGTTCACAGTTGGTTGATTAGGTATTGATTTCGTTTCAATAATCGTAAGTTCGTTTTGTACACCACGTTTTAATCAGTAACCCTGTTTCCCAAACCTACTCAATGATTAGTGGGGGCTTCCCATGTGAATTTCCAGACCGTACCATATCGACTACTAACGAAAGTAAGTTGTGCCCTAAGTCAATGTCTATCATCATTGACCCTTTGCCTTAGTCCATTAGTACACGCTCGTCCTACCGGCACGGTGTGAGGCTTGTTAAACCTAATAGCGCTATTAACTAATGACCTGCTTGCCATCGGCCTCGGCAATTAAGTCGATATAAAATGGGGGACTTATGATAGAGTTTTGGTCCAGTATGTTTAATCTTGTTGTCCTACCCAAGGAGGACGAACGTACGTATCCTACCCAAGGAGAATACGCGAGGTTTAAATCTTGGCATCCTGCCCATGGAGGATGACTGTACATATCCTACCCAAGGAGAATATGTAGTTTCCGTTTTAGTTCTTTAACCCATTCCCAACCCTTGGGAATCCCATGCCTTGTAGAAAGTGTGAACTCACCTTGGTTTGTTCGGTATGAATAACTACTTGTTTCCAATTAATCAGTCAAAGCCTAATGTATGCATACGTACGTATCAGTTAACATTCGCAAGATTCATGTTTATTATGCTATCATATAGTGTATTGAAACATATTAACAGTCATTAAAGTTCATACTACCCATGCATAGGCCACAACAGACAATAACAATTCGTAGCATACCAAAGTAACTCATACAGTCATAAAACATGAAATCAGTGAAGACATCTCAACCTACTGTTCAAGTGAAGTCCCTTGGCGAAACTCGTACTAGGCGAAACTCTATGCGATGAAACCCACCATGTTTCGTCGTGTCAACCTATGACGAAACTCATCATGTTTTGTCGGCATTTCTTGTGACGGAACTCCACAAGTTTCGTCGTCAACAATGTTTCGTCGGGTGGGACTTTCGCCGGTAATGTAACAGTTTGGCATACAATCATACAAACCCTAATCGTTATCAGCCGTTTCATCCTTATCATAGTCATACAATTGTCACCCAATTACAATAATCCTGAATGCTACTAATCATCATACCAAAAGCATCACAGTATTTAACGTCTAACATAAACCCTAAATCACGAAATAACCATCTATGATCTAGATTGCAACAAGAACATATTCACTGATCAGATCTACATAATCACAAGTACTCAATCAAACAGAAACATGGCTCAAATCAGTGAACATGAATGAATACATTTTCCATGAGTTATCATCGTGTAATTTCTAAACAAATCGGTTTGAACAAGAACATCAAAACCCCAATTACATGATTTCCAATTCAAGCATCGATCATAGTCAGATCGTTTAGCAAACCATCTTCCTTGTCATGCTAGATATCTACACACAAAACTACGCAATCGAATCGATCAACGAGACTAACCAGTTGAAAAGACTAGACTAGCAAGAATCCAAGAGAGATGGTGGTGGCCGTCGCACAAAAGAATGGAGAGACTCTAGGGTTTTCAATCGGCTGATCCTTAGGGGAATGGAAATCAGTTTCACGTAATATACTCACATCAGCGATCTGGGCCTATAATGGGCTTCGGCGCAACATTGGGCCTGCTAAACCCTCTGTTTCGTCGTGTAGGTTATGACGAATCTCCCAGTTTCGTCGAGTGTGGGTTATGGCGAAACCCCTAGTTTCGTCGGGTGAAGGTTTTGGCTAAACTCTCATGTTTCATCATATTCATAAAATAATAATAATCATAATCATCATACGTCAAACAGTTCACATTTTATCATATAACCCAATCAACCATATGTCAAACATATATCCAACAAGAACAATTACAAAGCAACAAATTATACAAACATAGTTGTGAACCAATAACGTGTAGAGGAAGGACCTTGGAAACTCGAGTTATCACATTATCCCCAACTTGAAAGAAATTTCGTCCCGAAATTTAGCACGTAGTCACTTAGGAAGCTAGTTAGGTTTGCGTGGTTTCCTGGTTTTCCTGGGGCGTCACATCATCCCTCCGTTGGTTTGGAATTTCGTCCCGAAATTCTATAGTAGCTTCAGCCTCAGTAGTGGTTGTACTGTTCTCGAACAACTGGGGATACTTGAGTTTCATTTGGACTTCTCGTTCCAAGGTGAACTCTGGGCCACGACGGGAGTTCCAACGAACTCGAACAAGAGGTATTCTGGTGTGCTTGAGAACCTTAACGTCTCAGTCCGTGATTTCAACTGGTTCCTCGATGAATCGCAACTGATCGTCGATAGTGAGCTCCTTCAGAGGAACTATGAGGGTCTCATCTGACAGACGCTTCTTCAGATTTGACACGTGAAAAACGTTGTGAACTCCACTGAGTTCTGCGGGTAGGTTCAGTTTGTAGGCCACCTTGCCTATTTTCTCTATGATTTCGAAAGGTCCAACGTATCGTGGGTTAAGTTTGCCTCGTTTTACAAAACGTATTACACCTTTCCATGGTGAGACTTTGAGTAGCACTCGATCCCCAACCTGGAACTCGAGCGGTTTCCTACGCTTATCAGCGTACCTTTTCTGACGGTCACGCTGCCGCCATTCGTTGCCGTATCTAAGCAATCCTCTCCGTTGTGTCTACTACAAGTTCTGGACCTGTGATTTGGCTGTCACCAACTTCTGCCCAGCAAAGAGGTGATCGGCATTTACGTCCGTACAATGCCTCAAATGGATCGGCTTAAAGGCTGGTGTGGTAACTGTTATTATACGAAAACTCCACTAACGGGAGATGTTTTTCCCAGCCGTTGCCAAAATCAATCACACATGCCCTAAGCATGTCTTCAAGGGTTTGGATGGTGTGTTCAGACTGCCCATCCGTTTGTGGATGATATGCTGTGCTCATGTCTGAACGTGAGCCAAAAGGACTTGTGCATTGCTTGCCACAGTTCAGAAGTAAAACGCGCATCACGATCGGAAATAATAGAGGTTGGCACCCCGTGCCTCGAAACTACCTCCTTTAAGTAAACGTCTGCTAAAGTAGAAAACTTGTCTGTTTCTTTGATGGCCAAAAATTGTGCAGACTTAGTTAATCGATCCACTATCACCCAAATAGTGTCATTTCCACGTTGAGATCTAGGTAGGCCAGTAACAAAATCCATGGAAATTTGTTCCCATTTCCATTGTGGTATCTCTGGTTGTTGGAGTAGGCCCAATGGTTTCTGATATTCGGTCTTGACTCTCGCACAAGTCAAACATTTGCTTACGTAGGTTGCTATGTGGGCTTTCATGCTAGGCCACCAGTACGTAGTCTTCAAGTCGTTGTACATCTTATCCGAACCAGGATGTACCGAATAACGCGACTTATGTGCTTCATCCATCACCAGCTCGCGTAAGTTTCCATAAAGTGGGACCTAGATGCGCCCTGTAACGTAGTAAGCGCCGTCTTCCTTTTGTTCTAATCGTTTCCTTGATCCACGTAGGGACTCCGCCCTGACGTTCTCTGCTTTTAATGCTTCAGCCTGAGCATCTCGTATCTGAGTAGGAATACTAGATTGGATGGTAAGTTGTAATGCACGCACGCGTTTAGGTGTAGTATCTTTTCGACTGAGGGCGTCGGTCACAACATTAGCTTTGCCCAGATGGTACTTGATCGCGCATTCTTAGTCATTTAAGAGCTCGACCCATCGACGTTGTCGCATGTTCAACTCTTTCTGTTTGAAGATATGCTCGAGACTCCTGTGATCGGTGTAAATGGTGCACTTGGTACCATACAGGTAATGTCTCCATATCTTGAGTGCGAAAACAACAGCTCCCAGCTCCAGATCGTGTGTAGTGTAATTCCTTTCGTGAACTTTAAGTTGGCGCGATGCATAAGCAATGACTTTATCCCGTTGCATCAACACACACCCAAGACCCTGAATTGACGCATCACAATAAACCACGAAATCGTTTATGCCCTCTGGCAATGAGAGAATAGGTGCGCTACAAAGTCTATCCTTTAAGTGCTGAAATGCTGATTCCTGTGCATTACCCCAACGATAGGTGACACCTTTCTGAGTTAGTGCAGTGAGAGGTTACGCAATCTTGGAGAAATCCTTGATGAACCTTCGGTAGTAGCCCGCCAAACCCAAGAATTGGCGGATTTCTGTTGGCGTGCGGGGTGCATGCCAGTTCTTGATCGAGTCTACCTTGGATGGATCAACATGAATCCCATCCTTGTTTACCACGTGGCCTAGAAAGTGGACTTCACGAAGCCAAAAGTCGCATTTCGAAAACTTGGCATACAACTGTTCTGTTCGAAGGAGTTCTAAAATAAGCCGTAGATGATGCTCGTGTTCCTCCTGACTCTTAGAATAGATCAGGATGTCGTCGATGAATACAATAACAAACTTATCCAGGTAGGGCTTGCACACTCTGTTCATAAGATCCATGAAGACTGCGGGTGCATTTGTCAATCCAAAAGGCATAACAGGAACTCGTAATGCCCATAACGAGTCCTGAACGCTGTCTTAGAGATATCCTCGTCTCGGACTCTCAGTTGATGGTAGCCTGACCTCAGGTCAATCTTCGAATAGTAGCTCGACCCTTGCAGCTGATCGAACAAGTCATCAATTTGTGGAAGTGGATAGCGATTCTTTACGGTCACCTTGTTGAGTTCGCGGTAGTCGATACACATTCGGAAGGTACCTTCTTTCTTCTTCATAAACAACATTGGAGCTCCCCATGGCGAAGAGCTAGGGTGAATAAAACCCTTATCCAAGAGCCCTTGTAGTTGCGTGGACAGTTCTTCAAGTTCTGATGGAGCTAAACGATAAGGTGCTCGAGCTATTGGCGCTGCTCCAGGGGCTAGCTCGATTTGAAATTCGACCTGTCGGTGGGGTGGAAGACCAGGTAATTCCTCAGGGAATACCTCAGGATAGTCACGTACAATCAGGATATCTTCAATCTTCTTTTCTCTCGAGGATGCATCAGAAACGAGGGCTAGGATAGCAGTGTGGCCCTTTCGCAAACACTTCTGGGCCTTAAGAAAAGAAATGATGCCCACCACGGCACCACTCTTATCGCCATGAATCACTAAAGGTTCCCCATCTGGACGAGGAATGCGGACGACCTTCTCCTTGCACAGGATCTCTGCTCGATGTTGCGATAACCAATCCATACCAATAACAATGTCGAAACTACCCAAAACGATAGGAATGAGGTCGATCGAAAAGGTTTGACCAGCTAAGATGAGATTACAACCCCTAACTATGTGTGTGGCTTCAAGACTTTTACCGCTTTCTAGCTCTACCATGTGCTTGGTGTTCAAAAGTGTTGGGGTACGTTTAAGCATTTGACTAACTTTTAGAGACACATAACTGGTATCGGCACTCGAATCAAATAACACATTAACATAAAAGTCATCCAGTAGAAACTTACCCGTCACGACATTGGGATCATTCCTTGCATCACCCTGACCAATCACGAACACACGGCCCCGGGCGCCATTGTTTCCATTGTTTCCCCCGTTGTTACCCCCATTGTTGTTCCCGTTTCCCTAATTGTTGTTGTTATTCTGATTCTGGTTCAACTGGGGACAGTTTCTCTTGAAGTGACCTTCAGCACCACACTGAAAGCATCCCATGTTACCCTGCTGTTGCTGCGGCTGATTATGTGGAACTTGTTGTTGCTGTTGACGATTCTGATTCGCAGGTCGCGCGCTCCTGCAATCCTTGGCTTCATGACCCATCTTGAGACACCTCTGATAACGACCCTTGTTGCACTGACCACCGTGGTGTCTGTTGCATCTATTGCACTTTGGGTGATTTCCCCTGTATCCACCCTGACGCTGATCTTGACCACCTGAAGGTTGCTGACCGGGACTCTTGAATACGTTGTTGAGCCTGAGACTGAGCTAATGTCGAACCCTTGCTTGAGATCCCATCCCATTTACGCTTATTATCACTGGGAGCATCAGTAGTAGCGCTAATTCGCTTGGGTAACTTGTTCTGCTCAACTGCCTGATTAGTGAGGCGATGAGCCAACTTGCTGATTTGCTGAATGGTGCCAAGATTAGCTGAGGTCACGTGGCTTTGAATTTCTGGCACCAAACCCTTAAGGTACAGCTCGATACGCTTGATAGGAGGATCCACCATAGTGGGACACAGGATAGCTAATTCGTTCGACCTCTTTGTGTATGCCTCGATTTCAAACCCCGTCATCTTCAGATTGAAAAATTCTACCTCTAGCTTGTGGATGTCGTCACGACTACAGTACTCTTCTTTGATCAGTTCTTTGAAACCGTTCCATGGGGTGGCATTAGCAACCGCCAGCCCTAGCAGTTGAACCTGTGCTTTCCACCAGGTTAACGCAACACCTTCGAGTGTTCCAGTAGCATATTTCACCCTATGATCTTCAGGGCATTCACACATCTCGAAGACCAATTCGAGCTTCTCAAACCAGTGGAGGAGGCCTACCGCTCCTTCAGTGCCACTGAAAGTAGTAGGTCGACAGTCCATAAAAGTTTTGAAGGTACATGCAGGAGGCTGAGCATGTTGACCTGTCGTGTGTGTAAGAAGAAACAATGTTAAGTACAAGTGTTGGTTTACGAGAGTAGGATCTAAAGATCCTAGGGTAAGTTGCAATGGCAGGTTATACCTCTTGCCTGAGCGGCTGCGAGTGCTGCATTAACTTGTTCATTGATTAAAGCCGTCAGCTGGGCTTGAGTCATGTTGATACGTCCACTCATGATCTTCATATCAAAGGAAACATGAGTGAGAGGAGTTCGCAAAAGTGCGATGACAGAAGAGAGTAAGCACACACGTGTTTTCAAACAACAGTTGTTACGTTCATCTAAGCATACCATGAGCAATGTACTATGTAACTAGCAAGTAGACAATATAAACAAAAAATCATATCACCTATAGTGTTGAGCCTTGCACGTGGAGCGAAGCGGCGTTGTGGATCGTTGAGCACTGTACAGGTTATAGTCTGGTTTTAACAAAAACTTTTTTCCCTTTTTAAAACCAAGTTCACTATAACCAATGGCTCTGATACCAATCTGTCACACCCCCGAAATCCACATGCGGAGTATCACCGCTTGGAGGCGTGACTGACCAGGATCAAGCCACCAATCATATTGAACATAGCGTATAAATAAATGTATAACCCAAACACAATATAATTGGTGTCCAAACAAAACATAGTTTAAGTAATCAGCGGAAGCATAATGTTTAAAACCAACATAAAAGTTCAAATGTATCAAATGTTTGACATGGTATATGACAAGCCATGTCCCACAACGACCACGCCTCCCCGTGCAAGCTCCATGAGAACCTAACGACCTGCAAGGCATGTAACAACGAGTCAACAACAAAGTTGAGTGAGTTCACAGTTGGTTGATTATGTATTGATTTCGTTTCAATAATCGTAAGTTCGTTTTGTACACCACGTTTTAATCAGTAACCCTGTTTCCCAAACCTACTCAATGATTACTGGGGGCTTCCCATGTGAATTTCCAGACCGTACCATATCGACTACTAACGAAAGTAAGTTGTGCCCTAAGTCAGTATCTATCATCATTGACCCTTTGCCTTAGTCCATTAGTACATGCCCGTCCTACCGGCACGGTGTGAGGCTTGTTAAACCTAATAGCGCTATTAACTAATGACCCACTCGCCATCGGCCTCGGCGATTAAGTCGATATAAAATGAGGGACTTATGATAGAGTTTTGGTCCAGTATGTTTAATCTTGTTGTCCTACCCAAGGAGGACGAACGTACGTATCCTACCCAAGGAGAATACGCGAGGTTTAAATCTTGGCATCCTGCCCATGGAGGATGGCTGTACATATCCTACCCATAGAGAATATGTAGTTTCTGTTTTAGTTCTTTAACCCATTCCCAACCCTTGGGAATCCCATGCCTTGTAGAAAGTGTGAACTCACCTCGGTTTGCTCGGTATGAATAACTACTTGTTTCCAATTAATCAGTCAAAGCCTAATGTATGCATACGTACGTATCAATTAACATTCGCAAGATTCATGTTTATTATGCTATCATATAGTGTATTGAAACATATTAACAGTCATTCAAGTTCATACTACCCATGCATAGGCCACAACATACAATAACAGTTCGTAGCATACCAAAGTAACTCATACAGTCATAAAACATGAAATCAGTGAAGACATCTCAACCTACTGTTCAAGTGAAGTCCCTTGGCGAAACTCGTACTCGGCGAAAGTCTACGCGACGAAACCCACCATGTTTCGTCGTGTCAACCTATGACGAAACTCATCATGTTTCGTCGGTATTTCTTGTGACGGAACTCCACAAGTTTCGTCGTCAACAATGTTTCGTCGGGTGGGACTTTCGCCGGTAATGTAACAGTTTGGCATACAATCATACAAACCCTAATCATTATCAGCCGTTTCATCCTTATCATAGTCATACAATTGTCACCCAGTTACAATAATCCTGAATGCTACTAATCATCATACCAAAAGCATCACAGTATTTAAAGTCTAACATAAACCCTAAATCACGAAATAACCATCTATGATCTAGATTGCAACAAGAACATATTCACTGATCAGATCTACATAATCACAAGTACTCAATCAAACAGAAACATGGCTCAAATCAGTGAACATGAACGAATACATTTTCCATGAGTTATCATCGTGTAATTTCTAAACAAATCGGTTTGAACAAGAACATCAAAACCCCAATTACATGATTTCCAATTCAAGCATCAATCATAGTCTGATCGTTTAGCAAACCATCTTCCTTATCATGCTAGATATCTACACATAAAACTACGCAATCGAATCGATCAACGAGACTAACCGGTTGAAAAGACGAGACTAGCAAGAATCCAAGAGAGATGGTGGTGTCCGTCGCACAAAAGTATGTTGAGACTCTAGGTTTTTCAATCGGCTGATTCTTAGGGGAATGGAAATCAGTTTCACGTAATATACTCACATCAGCGATCTGGGCCTATAATGGGCTTCGGCGCAACATTGGGCCTGCTAAACCCTCTGTTTCGTCGTGTAGGTTATGACGAATCTCCCAGTTTCGTCTAGTGTGGGTTATGGCGAAACCCCTAGTTTCGTCGGGTGAAGGTTTTGGCTAAACTCTCATGTTTCGTCATATTCATAAAATAATAATAATCATAATCATCATACGTCAAACAGTTCACATTTTATCATATAACCCAATCAACCATATGTCAAACATATATCTAACAAGAACAATTACAAAGCAACAAATTATACAAACATAGTTGTGAACCAATAACGTGTAGAGGAAGGACCTTGGAAACTCGAGTTATCACACTTCACACCATCAACCTCCTTCCTCCCCTCTCCATCCTCGGCCGCCCCCCACACCACACACCGCCATCATTTCTCAATCAAGTTCATCCATTTCAAGCTTCACATAAGGTGCAAGAAGGTGTTTAAGAAGGTTTGGTGCTTGAAGAACTTGAAGGACCTCTCTTGTGTGCTTTTATCCACTCCATATTCTTCATTGTTCTTCCCTAGCTTTAAGCTAGTTGTAAGATTCTTGAACACCCTTGTTTACTTCCATTTTAGTTGGTTAAAAGATATAACATGTTGATTATCATAAGAACACTAAAAGACATACACATGAATCTTGAAACATAAGGTGAAATATGATGATATCTTGATGAAATGATGTTGTTTAGTAGATGTATGATGTTTGCTTGATGATTACTAGAAATATTGACGTTGATCATTACATGGAACTTGCTAGATTATGATTAAAAACATGATTTAGCAAGATAAGGGATGATTATGTAACAACATGAAATAATCATCACCTTGATTAAACATGAACTTGAAAGTAAAATGATTTTTCTTGAAAAGTAATAAACCAAGTGAACTAGTAATCTTGTAAATCCAAGACTTGTGAATGATTTTTCTAAAGGAACCAAGCTTAAAAAGATGATTCTTGAAGGATCATGGTTTTTACTTAAACCTACACTATTTTTATTAGAAAAACAAGTGTATAAACACTTATGAAACAAGAAAAATACAAAAGAAGTATTTTTAGAAAAGTCATCTTACAAGTTGTAAATGACTAAATCTTTCAAGAAGGTGATTTACAAACAAATAACCATGTTTTTTTAAGGGTAACTAAACCTACTAAATAACATGGTGAGTTACTACAAGTTTTTACAAAACTTCAAGTTCATGATGTAGTGTAATATACTTGATTTTGACACTCGGTAAGTGTTGAATGTGTTGTTGATGCTTGATGATGATTTAAAAGAAAATAAACAAATGTTTTGAAAACATGGGAAACCTTCATTTTTAGGGGAAACTATGTCAAAATTTTTATAAATTTTGACACTTAGAAAAATATAAGTTTTTGATAAACTTATTCCCTAAAAATGTATCTAAAATATTTACCAAGGTTTCCCTAATTTTTGATGTAAACTTCAAGTAAGAAATGATGATTTCTTCAAGATAAAAATTGATACTAAGTATGTATATTTTTGAGAAAAATATATATATTTATTGGTCACCAAATTTTGTGCTAAGTGTATGTAGTATGTATTATATGTGAATAGTGTATTAGGACTTGAAAATACACTAAATACTTCTAAATGATGAAAATACAAAAATACACATACAACATGCTTATACAAATACAAGAGAATATATTTATGAAAATATATTACTTGATAGATTAAATAACTTGGACAAGTTATGAACAAGAAATGAAGTTTTGGACAAAATACATAACTCGGGTGAAAAATACAAGAAACTTATATTTTTTTATTTAAGAAAATAATATAAGTAAGATACATAGTTAAAAATATAAATTATTTTTAACACACAAAGAATACATACATAAGAGATGGTGACTTGTACTTGTGCGATACAAGTCTAGTGACTAACGTTAATAAAACACGTATAGGTCACGACGCTAAATAAGCAAATCCGATGAAGTTTACGGCGCAAGAAACGCAAAGTTGTGAGTTCATGCTCCCCCTTTTCTTTTAACTGTTTTCAGTTTTATAACTTCGGGGGTGAAGTACATGTTACTAAATGTTTACAGAAAAGTGAGATTATGTCCCCACTTTTAATCTTTTACATACTTTTTAAACTTGGGGAAAATACATATGTTATGGTATGATGGATACAAGAATTAAGGAATGATAAGTGAAATCGTGTCACGAATAGGGTACCAGAAGCACCATTAATCGTGTACATACTAAGACCGCAGAACAAAAGGTTAGATCTAATGGGTTTCCGGGCAGCCACACTCTTGGTGAAAACTAGTACTAAGTAGTGCTTTTGTGTCTCAGTCGTGAATTGACAACTAGTAAAATGCCTATGGTTTGGATGCTTCCTATGTCGTGTCACATGTTAATGGCCTTGCGACCCATTAACAATCTCGATACATAAATAAATACTTGATACATATAGAATTACATACCATGTTTTCATACAAAGTATACAAACGTTCAATACAAATTGCATGAATTCACACCAACAGTATGTTGACGATTTTCCAAAAACTCACATGTATTTCAGGTAACTAAAGTGGATGTACGCGCGGTCATACTCTTGCTTTTGGATGATGTTTACGTTGATCTTTGAATAAAGTTGTAAACTTTTTAGACAAAATGCTGTCTTGTGATGTAAACACTTAAATAATGATTTCAGTTATGTAATGTTTGGCATTTGGAGTTATTTTTACGAGCATGTAGTATGTTTACCAATCATATACAATGAAAACCTTTCATGATCACACCTCGTGCTTCCGCCTTAGAAAGGGGTGTGACAATGTATGCATCCCACCTTTTCAAAGAAGAAGCATTAGAATGGTGGAACACGGTGCTGCAAGATAAGGGAAGTGACATGGCATATGCCATGAGTTGGGAGGAGTTTAAGGAATTGGTAGAAAGGAAATTTTGTCCTTCCTACAAAAAGGAATTGATGACAAACCAGTTCCTGAACCACCGGATGGTGGATGTTAATTATCGTGAGTATACTTCGAAATTCTTCGAGTATGCTAGAATCGTACCTACTCTGGCCTCGCCAGAACCCGTACTTATATCTCGCTACATTTGAGGATTGATTAGCGAGATTCGTGACATAGTCAAGGCCGTAAGACCTAGGACTATCGATGATGCAGTTGAATTTGCCAACACCTTGACCGACGGATTGGTACGCACGAGAGAAGAGAACATGGAAAAGGAATTGGCCCAAAAGATTACCCAAGGTTTCCGTGTGGGTAATAATAATAGTAACTTCAAGAAAAAGGGAACTGGACAGTCTTCCACACCACCGTTTTGCAGAAACTATAAAAAGAGATATTTTGGGAAACGTAAGGAAAAATGCAATTTCTGCAAAAAAACCGGGGCACCGAGAGGAAGAATGCAGGAAGAAATCAACGATCTGCTACAACTGTGGAGAAGCCAGACATTTTAAGCCAAATTGCCCTAAATTGGTCAAGCCAACCGACAACAAAGCAAAAGAGAGCGATGGGACTAATAAGAAGAATGCCAGAGCCTTTCAGCTAACAACGCAAGAGGCAGATCTGATACCGGACGTAATAGCTGGTACGTTTCTTGTGCATGACGTTTACGTAAAAGTATTATTTGACTCTGGTGCAAACCAAAGTTTTATAAATACTTCATTCTGCCAAGCTCTTAAGCAACCCTTAACCAAACTTAGGCAAGTTTATATGGTAGAAACGGCAGAAGGAAACTCAGTCAATATAGATAAGGTACTTCAAGAAGGAAAAATAGAACTCTCAGGACATAAGTTCTCGGCAAACCTTTTACCTATGAGATTAGCCGAATTCGACGTTGTGTTAGGAATGGATTGGTTAGTAGCCAACCATACTCGAATCCTATGTGATCAGAATTCCATAGAAATTGTTACGCCCACATGGGAAATAGTTCTGATTACAGGAGATAAGCCACGCAAACCAACGAAGTTCATTTCAGTAATGAAAGTCTCTAGTTACGAACGAAAACATGTCATAATGTATATGATTTCAGTAATCATTAACACTAAAAGCAAAGAACTCAAGGAAATTCCAGTAGTATTAGAATACCCCGATGTATTCCCATTAGATCTACCGGGATTACCACTCGAAAGGGAAGTAGAATTTAGAATTCATCTAATACCTGGAACTGCTCCAATAGCTAACACACCGTATCGTTTAGCACCGACATAAATGTTAGAACTGAAAAAGCAGTTAGATGAATTGTTAGGCAAAGGATTCATAAAACCCAGTTCATCCCCTTGGGGGGAACCGATGTTGTTTGTGAAAAAGAAGGACGGTTCGATGAGGATGTGTATCGATTATAGAGAATTGAATAAGGTTACCATTAAGAATCGATACCTATTACCTAGGATTGATGATCTTTTCGATCAACTCCAGGGAGCTAGATACTTCTCTAATATAGATCTACGCTCCGGATACCATCAACTAAAAGTATAGGAAGAGGACATTCCTAAAACTGCTTTCAAAACTAGGTACGGTCACTAAGAGCTTACAGTTATGCCGTTTGGATTAACAAATGCTCCTGCAGCATTCATGGATATGATGAATAGGATCTGTAAGCTATATTTGGATAAATTCGTAATTGTCTTCATTAACGATATACTTATTTATTCCAAAAGGCAGGACGAACATTGTGAGCACCTGCATGCGCTCTTAACTCTGTTAAGGAAGGAAAAGCTTTACGCCAAATTTCAAAGTGTTAAATTTGGCTACAAGAGGTGCAATTTTTAGGACATATGGTTAATCACGAAGGCATTCACGTAGATCCTTCCAAGATAGAAGCTATCACAAGTTGGAAGGTCCCGCAGTCAGCTACAGAAGTCAGAAGTTTTCTAGGATTAGCTGGATACTATAGGCGTTTCATCTGAGACTTTTCTAAGATAACTGTTCCATTAACCAAGCTAACCTATAAAACTGTTAAGTTTGAATAGGGACCTAAGCAGGAGGAAGCTTTTAGAATTCTGAAGCAGAGATTAACAAATGCCCCAATTCTTGCCTTACCAGAAGGGACAGAATATTTTGAAGTCTACTGCGATGCTTCTAAGCTAGGATAAGAATGTGTGTTAATGCAACGCAAAAAGGTGATTGCATATGCATCAAGGCAATTGAAAAAGCACGAGGAAAGTTACACGACTCATGATTTAGAATTAGGAGCAATAATTTTTGCCCTTAAGATTTGGAGACATTACCTGTATGGTAGTAAGTTTACTGTCTATACAGACCATAAGAGCTTAAGATATATATTTGGGCAGAAAGAATTAAACATGAGGCAAAGGAGATGGATGGAAATTTTAAGTGATTACGACTATGATATTCAATATCATGAAGGAAAAGCTAATACAGTGGCCGATGCCTTAAGTCGTAAGTACCATGAGAAGCAAAGACGAGTTTGTGCTCTTAGATTAAATCTACAGTTAGATTTAATGGAATAACTGGAAAGTGTTCAAAGAACAACAATCAAAGATAAGGCTGAAGGAATGAAAGGAAGAATAAAGAAATTAGAGCAAGGAACTAATGGACGAGTTTCCAATAAGCAATGGGGACACGCTTGAATTTAAGTACAGCTTACCATCCCTAGATAGATGGACAAAGAGAAAGGACGATTCAAACCCTGGAAGATATGTTAAGAGCATGTGTTATAGATTTCGGTGGAAATTGGGACGACCATTTGCCCCTAATAGAATTCTCCTATAACAATAGTTATCACACAAGCATTAATGTTGCCCCCTTCGAAGCACTTTATGGACGAAAGTGCCGAACTCCAGTATGTTGGGCAGAAATAGGAGAGAGTCAGCTATCAGGTCCCAAGATTGTGCAGGAAACCACCGACAAGATAACCCAAATCAAGGAAAGACTGAAAACAGCTCGAGATCGTCAAAAGAGCTATGCCGATAATCACCGAAAGCCGTTAGAATTTCAAATTGGAGACAAAGTACTATTGAAAGTTTCTCCTTGGAAAGGAGTAATTCGATTCGGTAAGAAAGGAAAACTGAGTCCAAGGTATGTAGGACCATTTACAGTTATTCAACGAATAGGACCAGTTACATATAAATTACAACTACCAGAAGAGTTAGCCGGGGTACATGATGTATTTCATGTATCCAACCTTAAGAAGTGTTTATCTGATGAATCACTAGTAGTACCTCTTCTAGATATAGAGGTAAATGAAAAGTTAAAGTTTGTTGAGAAACCTCTTCAAATAGAAGCCAGAAAGGTCAACCACCTCAAACACAAGAGATTGATTCTGGTTAAAGTAAAATGGGATTCAAAGAGAGGACCTGAATACACGTGGGAGCTGGAATCAGAAATGAAATGAAAGTACCCTCATTTGTTCCAGTAAATCTCGAGGACGAGATTTTAAACAAGGTGGGGAGGATGTAACAACTCTCGCAAAATTTTCTAAATTCCATTCTAAAATGACACACTAAGAAACCCTAATTGAGACCCCCAAGTGGTACGGTGCGACCCAAAATTTTTAAAACGGACAAAACTAGCAACAGGACCCCCTAAAACTCAAGGGGGTATCCCCTAATTATGTTTATCCGTTCAAAACAGAAATAAAACACGTATTTTCGATTTATGCCAACTCACCAGGGCTATACTTGACACAAGGCATGCCTAGGCTAGGTGGCCTAGCCCCGCGACATGCGTCAAGAACCCTGGCAGCTGGCGCGACACGCGGGCGGGGTCAAAATCCAATATAAAACCCAGGGGAGTGGCACTTGCATGGATTGATTATTATGACGAAAAAATTCCTTTCGTACGCTGTTTTGTGCTCTGATCTTTCCAATATCACTCAAAACCTCAAATTTCTGCTACGATAACAGGGTAATAACTCGATCACTGCTACGATACAATGTCCGATCGATTAAAACTGATCCGATGGATGTTTAAGTGCTGCCCACATTGGGCTATACTTTGTCATTCATCATGAGGGTTTCGATCTCGTGAAATTATCGTAAATGTTGAATTAAGTTACTAACCTAGTTTTGTTTACATTTTATATTTAACTAGTTTTACCGGCTTAATCAGTAGGCAGACTCTGTCCGTTTAAACTTGTAATGCGAGTCATTCTCTTTTCACCAAATTGCTTTCAAAACCCTACTTGTTTTCAAAGTTATAATTACAGTGATTAAGTCTTTGTAATCTTCAATTACTGCCGGTATGTGGCGTTTTGTATACACTACTTGATAATCTTAACCATTGGACAACGGGTTAGCCAATGTGTGATATGACCATAGTCACAGATCCGGTCGAGTGACAAATACCGATTTAGGGTAATTGGTTGATAAAAACATTGTAATCGCTCTTAATACTGTATATTATGACAATGTGTCTTTTGTATAAAATGGAATGCACTCGCAAGTATTTTTCGCTTATAAAACATTTTTAAAACATGTTTCAGGTGATTTACTGTGAACAAGGAAAAGTGTCGCGTAGCACTCCAGCTTGAACGAAGTGGCTCAGTAAATAAATAAACAAGTTTTCTGTAAACAGGGAATTTCCCAGTAAAATTCCTTTCTTGTAAAATACGGGGTTTGTCCTGATATTATTAATAAAATAACCCAGCGTTTTTCATTATAAACGGTCCTGTTAAAAATTTCCGCTGCCAATTAAATACCTATACCACGGGTTTCTTTCCCGCGACTTCCGAACCGGCATATTGGGTCGAGGGCCGTGACATCTATGGAAAAAGTTATCATTTGCTAGTAGAGATTGCACACAAAGCTTACTGGGAAATAAAAAAACGTAAACTTAGACATAGAAACTGCTGGTAAAAATTGATTTTGTCAAATAAATGAATTAGACGAATTAAGGAATCACGCATATTCTAACTCCGAAATTTATAAGGAAAGAATGAAAAATTTACATAATAAACACATTAAACCTAATGAATTTCGAGTAGGAGATCAAGTTCTATTGTTTAATTCACGACTTCGATTATTTCCCGGTAAATTAAAGTCTAGGTGGTCAGGACCTTTTTCTATCACCCATATTTTTCCACACGGTGCAATTGAAATTAAATCTCGGAATGGAATTCCATTCAAAGTCAATGGCCAATGGCTAAAGCTTTATCAAGGATTCATTGAGGATGAAGAGGAAGAAATCTAGCTACAAGCAGCTGAAGAATAAACAAAGGTTTGTGTATCAACATCATATCTTGAAGGTAATGAACGTTGGGAAAGCTTCTAAAATCGGTAAGATTTCTAAAACCAAGTTTTGGGAAACAGGTCACTCACACGTGCACTAAAAAAAAGAAAAAAAATTCAACTTTTACCCGCCCATAGGGCCGTGCCCGCTGGACACAGGGCTGTGGTCGGCTACTGTCGGGGATAAAACCCCTTTTGTCTTCTCATTTTCATTTCAACTCGACCCATTTCCCCGAAAACTCTCTGGTTCCTCCATGAATCTCTGCAGATTTTCACGTTCTTCCACCGTTCAACTTCGTCAAGGTATGATTCTATCATCATAGTTAGTTAGTTTAATGATTTGCATGTAGTTTAACAACAAAAAATTGGGGAAAAATCTAGGGTTCTTGAACTTGAACCAAATCAAACCTCAAAATTTTGCTTAGATCTGATAGTATTAGTATAGTTGCATGTTACAGGAAGTAAATCAACTTAAATTGTCTGTGGATTTGACCGATTTCAAACAAAAACCTCAAACCCTTTTTTTTGAACCGAAAAAGATGAAATTGAAGGGGTAAACGGTTTGTTTTTGGAAAACGGTACTTGGGGTTTCATTTTCAGGGAAAACCGCCCCTACTCAACCAAAAATTTTCAAGTTTTCGAAACCGAGTCCAGAAATGGGATTTTTGGGAAACAGACGCCTGAGCACGGGGTCGTGCTCAGCGAGCACGAGGGTGTGGCCAGCTAAATACCTCCGAGCACGGGGCGTGGCAAGTGGCCACGGGGTCGTGTTCAGCTTGTTGTTTTCAGTTTTCTTTGGAAATTTATTATTTCGTGCTAATTGTTTTGTGTTTTCTTCCAGATGGCCAGGAAATTCACAAGTTTCAATCAAAATGAGTGGAACTATCAAGCCCGATTTGAAGTTCTCAAGACAAGGCCAGAGGAAAATCCAAGACAAGTATGCCTCGAGACCCTGGAAGCTGTGGGGCAGCTAGATCGTTTCAACACGCTAGTCACGGGTCCACTAAGGGTGACCCTCTGCACTAGACTTCATTCGGTCCACGAATATAGCATGGAGTTCTATAGCACATTCGCGTTCAAAGCTAAAGCAGAGCCGTTTGATGGGGAGGGGGTTGAATTCCGCTGTGCTGGGGAAATACTTTCAATCTCTATTGCACATTTTGGGGCAATAATTGGGTTGTTTTCCGAAGAGGAAGCCGGAGAAGAAGAAAACAAGGGAGGTCTCTATGAGATCTTGCCAAACTTGCGTCAGACGGCATGGTCTCAAATCGGGGAAGGTCTATACGATCCAAGCCAAACCAAAAGCTCCCAGTTGCGGGACCCTCTCTACCGCTACATCCATAGGGTCCTTAGCAACTCCCTCAATCAAAGGCATGAGATTACCGGTGTTGTCAACCTACGAGATCTGACGGTCTTATACTGCATCCACAACCATGTCTCTCTTGATGTCCCCCACTTACTCCTTTGAAACATGCATCTGAACCAACTAGCCACAGCCCCGACACCTATCTTCTTCGGGGGATGGATCTACCGCCTTTACAAGAATTTTGTTCAAAGAATGCCAAAATCTTTCCGTAAGGGTGCATTGTTGGGCAAGGTGGATCTCATTATATGCCGCTCAATGGGAATCATTAACGAGGCGGGTGACAGAAGGGTCCACTTCCAAACCGTTCAGGGGCATGTTTGGAACCCACAGGAGGCTCTCGTTCTACACGCCGCCCCAATCCGTCCTCCTCCTCATTTTCATGACCAGCCGGGTGGTTTTCCTAACTTCCAAAGCTTACATGATCTTTTGCCGGAAAACCTCTTATGCACCCGCAACACCTACAACATGGCCAGCAACACCTACACCCGGGTCGGAGCAATGGAGAGGAACATTTCTGACATGCAAGATGACATCAGCCACATCCGGGAGCACATGGTGTATCGAGGAGGAGACGACGAAGATGAGGACATGGATTGATGTGGAGGCGTTAAAGGTGATGTGGCACGGAATGCAGCTTCTACCAGGTTAACCCTTTATCCCATGAACAATTAACTGGCATGCGTGCCAAAGTTTGAACAATTTACTTTCCTTAACACTTTTACTTTTTTGCATTTTATTTTCCGTTTATGTGTGATGCGGGATGATTAACTTTGGTATGTTTAGGATGTTTGTTATATGTTACGTGGTGTGGTATTTAAGCAAAAACAGGTGCTCAGGAAGCTTGGAGGCACTAAGTATTAGTGCTACATAATCCCGGAAACCCAAACCGAAAGCCAAAAACCTGTTTTCATTGATTGCAGATTGTCACCACGGGGCCGTGCTGGCTACCCTGTATCTGATTTTTGTCTGAAAATCGCCCATCACGGGGCCGTGTCCACCAGGCACGCCCCCATGACCACCTTCTGTAAGTTATTGTTTCTAGCACTCTGACCACGGGGCCATGCTCACCAGCACGTGGCCGTGGCCAGGTGCCCAGTAACACCAAACCTTGTTTTTAAACACCCTTTTACATACTCAATCAACCTAAAAACTTATTTTTGGGACACAATGAGGACAATGTGTAATTTAAGTGTGGGGGGATGCTAAAACCTTGAATTTTGCAAGTCCTAATAACAAGCCTTACACAAAGCTCTATTGGAATAGCTAATCACCCCAAATTTTTTTAAAAACTTTTCATTTTTTTACTTGTCTTGGTTTAATTTGGGAATAACAAGTTCTAAAAAGGTTATATTTTTACAAATTTACAACTAATAGCGTTATGAAAAAAAGAACCAACATAAGAAAATTATGAAACAGCATGACAAATCTAGTTAAAATTTGATTTATATATACTTGATCACATTATAAACCCATTCCCACAATAAGTGAGTTTTGAGCCTTTATTGAGCATACAAGCATACATCTTAAAACTAAATGCTCATTTTTCGTTTCTTGTGTGAATAGTCGCTTGGTTCTTACGACTCTAGAACTTGCAACGACGATACATTCCCGGTCCTTACCAACTTAAACCCAAGTAAGTACATGATGGAGGCATTATGACTAACCCATTTTCCTTTCAACACCATTATTTTTCATTTTCTTTACCACCTACCAAAAAATCCCCCTAGTTAACCCCGTTGAGCCTAAACCTTTTCATTTCTAAACCCACAAAACAAACACATTTACCCACCAAAACCTTTTTCTTTTCAACCCTTTATTTTAGTAAAAAGCTCAGTTTTCTTGTGACATTTCTTTATTAAAAAAATAAATGAAAGTCTAGCAATAAACAAACAAAGTCCTCAAAGAAACTTTGTTTGAAAATGCTTAGTTTGAATAAAAGTCACAAAAACAAAAAGTTTTACGACAACCGACGATTTTTACGCTTTTAGCCCTTTTTACTAACCACTAACCAAAACCACTTACCCTTAGCCCAAGCCTAACCCTTTCCCAAGTCCTCTTGATATTTACAAAGGTTTATAGTTAAAAAGGAGGAGGATTGATTGCTTGGCAAGCATATGGTAGAAGTAATTTCTATGCCGGTCTCGAGTGTTTCACAAAAATACATCTTCGACCGAGTGTTGAGTGATCTCCCGTGAGGTATGTGAACTTGTATATAAATGGAATTTTAATGAGGCATGTTATGCCCAAATAAGTAATTTCTCTTATGAAACATTCTAAATAAATCATAAAGAATAGGATTGTAAATAGTATAAAAATAAAACCCAATAAAGATCTTGGATTCCCGATACTCAAAGAAAAGCCCAAAACTTCTCTTTTACCCATTCCATTTGGGTGTGTAAGCCACTTAATAAAGTGTTTTTCTTGAGAACAAGCACAGATTCAAGTGTGGGGGTATTTGATGTGTGTAAAATGCAACATATAAATTACATCAAATGAGGCATAAAACTAACCCTTTATTTAGTATTAATGTTGGAAAAAGTGTGTTTTTGTCTTCCTTTTGTATTTTCAGGACCAAAATAGCTCAAACGAATAAAAGGAACAAATATGCAGCAAAAACTAATATAAATACAAAGAAAATGAATAAACATGGCATGTCCGACCCCTCGACAGCATCTTCAAGAGCAAAAACAAGAAACAGAAGGCTGACCACGACCCGTTCCCACTAGACACGGGGGCGTGGTCAGATGTCTGCAGAAATGGACAAAGTCGTGGAAGCTTCTGCGCCCACCATGGGGGCATGCCCAGCTCAGCACGGGGCATGGTCAACGCTAAGATTCGCAGAATCTTGCAAATCTTGATAGTAAAGATACAATTCTGCACACGGAGCCGTGCCCAGCGAACACGAGGCCGTGTGAAGCTTAATGCAGACAATGGCAATTAATGAAAGAAGAGAAAAGGGATGGCCAAGGGGCCTGTCCGCTGGACACTGGGCCGTGGCCGGGATTCTGTTCAGACTATAAATAGGGGTGCTTGGCTCACTTCAAAGGCATCCCTTGGCAAACCACCTCTCTCCCACTTTGCCACCACTCCACTACCACTACAACACCCACATCCACCACCATCATCCATCATCCACCTTAGAGTGTGTGTAGTAGTCTCGGGATCCAAGATTGATCGTAAGAGTTCTTGTCAATTAAAGGTCATGTTTGGCTAAGTCCCTTACATCACTTGGTGAAGAAAAGCATTTAATTTATTACTTTTGATTTTTAATCTTTTCGCACTTTTTATTTGGTTTTGTATTAATGACTTTGATAACTAGTTTCTTATGTTGAAGGTGAAACTTTTTTAACATTTGTCTTTGGTGTCTTGGCATTACTTTACTGTCTATATAAAGTAAAAGATTTTCACCATTCATATCTCTACGGTCTATATAGAGATATGTTGGCTACCTGGGTCAAGCTTACTAGGACCTCCTTCAATACCCACTTGTATTGGATGGCGTGGGTGCGAATGGCTTTATCCCCTCATATGTAAACTACTATTAATACATTAAACCGGCTACTTGGGATTGTATCCCTACTGACTCAAACTACTTAGCCGAGGGTAACGTCACCTTCAAAAGAGGGGCCTACCACTTTTCGCATTAATAACTTAATTAATTATCTTCCAATATTCCGACCCTTTGGGATCGTATCCTTGCTGACTCAAACCACTGGGTTGAGGATAACGTCACCTTCAAAAGAGGGGCCTACTATTATAACTAAGATAATCTCTTAAAAAGTGCAAAAGTGCGGAAATCATCAAAGGATACATTAAAGGCGAGTCGGATCCAAGTGATTCATCTTGTCTATCTGTTTTATTTTTATTTTTTATTTCAGCATTTTTAGTTTTTATTTTTCATTCTTAAAACTTTTTCTCAAAATTTTTTTTTGATTAGAAGTTGAGGATAAACCGGTATTAAAAGCTATTGTGTCCTTGGATGACCTCGGTATCTTACCAACGCTATACTACGCTCACGATGGGTGCACTTGCCCATGTGTGTGTTAAGTGTTAGTAGAATATCGCGGTTTATAAATTTAAAACTTGACTATTATGTAAAAGTGGGCTTAAAAATATCAATAAAAATATAAGACACCCGATACACACCAGTTTGACACCGTTGGGTAATTCTACCAAATCCCAAACGTCATTTTTCTTCATGAATTCAAGCTCATTAATCATTGCTTTATTCAATTCAGAAGACTGATCATTGCTAATGGCTTTATTATAAGAGATAGGATCATTGAGCTTTCCGGCATCTATTTCAGTCAGGTAGGTAACATAATCATCCCAATTAGTAGGCCTTATTTGCCTGGATGACCTCCTGAGTTGATTATCAGGTTCAGCGTTGTCTTGGTTTTGAGCGTTTGATGTGCCTTTGTATGAGGTATAATGGGTTCTGATTGCGGACGTAAATTTGGAGTTGGTGTAGTAGCTTCAGGTGCAGTAGTTACATTGGGTACATGAGGAGTAAACGGATTAATGGTAAGTGACGAGTCTCCCCTCACGCCTTGTACTTCTTGCAATTCTTCGTAAGGTTTGATACTACTCACACTGACCATGAAATCCTCTAGGAACGCAACACGCTTGGTTTCAACAATACAGGTGACATGGGAAGGACAACAAAAACGATAACCATTTGAGTGATCAGGATAACCGATAAAGAAACAGGTAACTATTTTAGAGTCAAGTTTCCTTAGGAAGGGTTATAAAGTTTTGCTTTAGCAATGCAGCCCCATACTTTCATATATTTAAGACTCGGTTTCCTTCCTGTCCTAAGTTCATAAGGAGTCTTAGGGGCAGAGTTAGAAGGAACTCTATTGAGTATATGAACAGTTGCTTTTAACGCTTCAGTCCAGAGGAATAATGGTAAATTAGTATTGGCTAACATACTACACACCATGTTAATAAGGGTACGGTTTCTTCGTTCAGCAGCACCGTTTTGATGAGGTGTACCAGGCATGGTGTACTGGTTTACAATCCCCTGGCCCCTACAAAACTCATAAAATGGACCAGGAGCTTGACCCACATCAGTATGTTATCTATAATATTCACCGCCTCTATCTGATCTCACAACTTTAATTTGATGATCTAGTTGTTTTTCAACTTCTGCTTTATAATCTTTAAAAGTTGTAAGAGATTCAGATTTTTCCTTAATGAGTTACAAGTACATTTAACGAGAATAATCATCAATATAAGTGATAAATGAAGTATGTCCAGTGATGCCAGTGATTTGGTAAGGGCCACTAATGTCAGTATGAATGAGTTCTAATAAATTAGAGCTCCTAGTGGCACCTTTCTTATTCGTTAATGTCATTTTACCTTTAAGACATTTGATACATGTTCCAAAATCAGTTAAATCAAGAGGAGGTAAGACTTCATCCTTTACAAGATGATTTAATCGTTCTCTTGAGATATGGCCTAAACATTGATGCCACAACATGGATGAAATCTCTAAGTCTCGTTTCTGTTTCATCTTTATGAGTGATTCATTAATATTATATGACAACAAAGATTTGGAAAAATCATCATCTAGTTCTAATCTATAGAGACTACCATCCAGAATGTCAGTACCATACACAATGGAATCATAGAGAATAGAGAGTTTGCGATGACCATGGGAAACAACAAAACCATCTATGTCTAACTTTGGTCCTGATACAAGGTTCCAAGTTACCTCAGGAACATATAAAGTATCATAAAGTTTAATGCATAAACCAGTTTTCATAAATAATTGTAATGTTCCTATGGCCTTCATTTCTAATTCCCGATCATCCCTAACTTTAAGTGTTCTTTGGTTTCTTCCCAGCTTCCGGATTGAAGGGAATCCCTTAGTAGAATTGGTTACATGAACTATAGAACCAAAATCAAACCACCAAGAATTAGTAGGAATATTTAAATTATAGGACTCAAGTATCATGAAAAAATCGTTACCTTTCTTAGTCAGCCACTCCTTAAAGTCTGGGCATTCGTTCTGCTTATGTCATGTCTTTTTACAGAACTTGCAGTAGGGTTTGCCTAAGGAGTTCTTAGAGCTGGAAGGCGCACTTGTATTAGGATTGGGCCTTTGGACCTTGGAAGCATCCCTTCTTGGATAATTGTTCTTCCTTTTCTTAGAGTTGGAGGTGGTGAAGTTTGCAATATCAGTAGTGCGATCCATCTTCATACGCTCTTACTCCTGCACGCACATAGCGATTAACTCACTCATTGTCCATTTTTCCTTTTGAGTGTTGTAATTGATCTTAAATGCTTCATAGGACAAAGGAAGCGAAGTTATGATGAAGTGAACAAGAAAACCATCACTGATCTCCATGTCTTATCGCTTTAGCTTATGGGCCATGTCGTTCATCATCATGATGTGCTCGCGGATGCCGCTCCTCCCATCATACTTAGTAGTCATCAGATTGAGCATTAATGTACTAGCATGCACTTTAGACGTTCCATTGAACTGCTCCTCCATAAAAGCCAAGTAGGTTTTAGCATCATCAGAATCAGGAATGGCTCCTCTGATTGCATTGCTTATGGACTGCTTCATAAACATGAGAGACATGCGGTTACATATAGTCCACTTCTCATGAGCCATCTGCTCAGTAGCAGTACTTTAAGTAGTGAGGTCCGCTGGCTTATTCTCTCTTAAAGCATAATCAAAGTCCAGCAAAGCAAGAGTAAGAATGAGGGGGTCCTTCCATGCAGCAAAGTTATCACCAGTCAAAGGTGGAATTCCGCAATTAGGTGCTGATAGTGGGAATAAAAGTGAGTGAACGATACTAAGAAAGAATTCCTAATGTGATCTAAGGGCATGTTATACTAAGGCAAGCATAAATAGTGACCATTTTAATTATGAAGCTGTGATATTGTCTATTATTAACATCAAAATAATAGACTTAGTTAAAATTCTACTTAAATGAAGACAAAACAGCTTTGGCCAGAAGTGTAATCATCTAAGCATGTGTGTAAAGTAATCATGACAAATCAGCTTTGGCCAGAAATGAGAAAATCGCTTTAATTATGAATTTGTTAAGTATGTTAGACATGAATGAACTAAATCGGCTTTGGCCAGAAATTAAGACATTCATGTTTGTAATGCATACTCAACATAGCTTTCATAATTCTTGAATAATAAATAGATGTATCAAATCACCTTTGGGCAGAAGTGATACATCAGAAGCTCATTCAAGTTAAGCTATTTTGGTTTTGTGAAAAATTATCTGATTCTGATTAAGTAATTAAGTATTTACAAAACCAGTATTTAATAGCAAACCACCTGTTAGCGCAAAATTTTGGTTCACATTAACAGCTGATACAATAATGAGATTTCAAGTACATATTAGATTTTGAGTGAGATCCCGACTTAGTAATGAAATCTCGAGTTTACTTGAGATTTCGAGTGAGTTATGAGATTTCGAGTGATTTATAAGATTTCGAGTGACTTATGAGATTTTGAGTGATTTATGAGATTTCGAGTGATTTATGAGGTTTCGAGTTCTAACCCCAGTCGAAATCAGGTAACTGTCTTCTCAGTCGCAATCTCACTTGAAAACTCACTCGCAATCCCACTTGGAAACTCAAGGTTTCGAGTGATGAAGGCCAAAACCTATATCATCTAGAGTAGCAATCTCAGTCGGAATCTCAAGGTTTCGAGTTTTAATGAGATTTCGAGTTCTATGTTTATCTCGAAATCTCTTATGAGCCTCGAAACTTGTTCTTCAAGTCTCGAAATCTTTGACAGCTGTTAGTTAATTGGGATAAGTTTGAAAATCCGATTTTTTAGGCATTATGGGGTTAAGTTTCCTGTTTTAATGCTGATCTAAATTTTTCAAAATATTTTCGAAATAATATCCATTTAATTTTATAACAGATTTCGAAATTTTAAGAGATAAAATTTAGATCAAAATATAGAAATTTTCCCAGTGATCCAAATCTCAAGGTTTCGAGTTTTAATGAGATTTTGAGCTCTATAGTTTTCTCGAAATCTCTTATGAGCCTCGAAACTTGTTCTTCAAGTCTCGAAATCTTTGACAGCTGTTAGTTAATTGTGATAAGTTTGAAAATCCGATTTTTTAGGGATAATGGGGTTAAGTTTCCTGTTTTAATGCTGATCTAAATTTATCAAAATATTTCAAAATAATATCCATTTAATTTTATAACAGATTTCGAAATTTTAAGAGATAAAATTTAGATCAAAATATAGAGAAAAACACCCAATGATCCAAATTTCGAACCAAAATGTAGAAATTTTTCGGATTTTCCATAAGAACATAAGAGGACCCTAAAATTAAACTTAAATTCTGGAATCCAAAATCTGTGATTTTAATGATTTCGGAACAGTGACTTAACATGTTATCATTTCGGAACAGTGATAAGACATCAAAACATAAGATCCGAAAACAATTTTAAGGAATGACTCAAAACAAAGTTTCGAATTTTATTAAGTTTTCAAAAATTCTTTTTTCCAGATTTTAATTCCACAATAATGGATACGAAAACAGAACTGATTTATCAACATATGCTCTGATATCACATGTTGATCATTTATGTTTAAATATAATGGAAAACATGTATAACATACATGTTACAGCAGACAGACCAGCAGAGAATACAGTCAGAGAAGCAGCCATTGAGTTTAACATTCTTGTCAGGATGATCAGGTTCCTCCTTAGGGTGTTAAGTGATGACGGTGTTAATCGAAACAAGGGAGGTTTCGATATGGGAGAGAGAGCCGAATGTGATGTTATGAGTTATTAGGTTGTGTAACCTTTAACATCTCTAATAATCTCCTTATATATACACCTAAGAGGAAACCCAATTAGTTAATAAGGGTAATATGGTCCATCAACAATTACCAACTAATTATTTAATAGGTTATTAATATATTTTGATCTATATAATATAAATGATTATAATGGCTACAAGATTAAATATTACGATAATAATATATTTAATCTTACATGAGTTCCGGAGTAAGAGTCTCTCTCCAGTGTGGGTCTTGATGAATATATCTTCATGAATCCCCTTGACTTTCGTATCAATGTGATTGTTGATTTACTGTTGATGTGGAAGTCGAAAAGGGTGCCGCTGTCCCTGAGAACCATTTTGTTGAAGAAGAGCATCTGCTCATCAATAGAAATACCTTCCTTCATTTTGATCTTTTCTTTCACAGAGGCAATGGTATCTGTGGGCTTGACTTCAAGAGAATAGGTTAACCGTTCCTTTAACATTCTTGATTGATATATTCAAGAGAGCGCTTGATTTACGTGTAAGTGTGAGGGTGGGATCCTTCTTGATGAGCACATCGGCAAGAGTATTGATGTCCTCAACAACCCTTCCCTTAAAGATTAGTTCCTGTTGGTGAAATGGAATACGTTCCTTAGTCTGTATCTTGAGTTTGATGTTGCCAATGGTGTCCGAGTCTTTGATTTTAAGGGATATGATCTTCCCAGTGGTTGTATTGACTAATACTATATGTAGACAAGGAAAAACAAAGATAATAAATCAAATAATTACTTCTTTAGTTCAAAATTAATATCAATTGCATCACAAAAGTTAACATATCTGCCATCACACATTCAAATGGCATTCCTCTATAACACACATAATTTCACAAATTGAAACAACTTAAAATATCACAAGGTTAGGCATGTTGAATAGTGGTCAAGAGAGTTCTCCTCTTGTGGAGTAGTTAGGTTAGGGATGAGCCAGTACCGGTACCGAAATTCACCTAATATGGGTATTGGTACCAGTAACGCAAATGCTTGGTACATCACTGGTACCGGACCGGTATTGATATTTGAGAGTAAAATTCGATAAAATTCTGGTATCGTACTGAACTGAAAGTACCGGAACAGAAAATGCCCAAAGGTGGGTACCAAAAGTAATTCGGTATCCTTAGTTCTTATTGATTATAAGGAGTGAAGGATTTAACTTTTATTCATGCGTTTAAATCATCCAATTACTAGTAGATATGTTTACAAAAGAGGTCTTCATCAAGAGGCACAAGGCATTATCTTTTGATAATAATATATATATAGACTAACAATATAGGATCATAAGATATGAATTTCTAATATAATTAATGCATTCATGCTCATGTAAAAAGATGGGCGGTTGGTTCCTTGTGGATGTGGCAATAAGTGTTGGAAATTTGTGAAAATAGTATTTTTTCACAAATATAGGAAAATGATTTTTTCCTACTTTGGACTAGAAATAAATATAAGAAAATGAGCGGGTTTTGTATATTTATTTGTGGGTTTGTGTTCTATGTTGGAAGAGCTTCGCAACGAACTAAACCACGTCCAAAACGGAGCTAAGATGAATGAGATATCGATGCTCAAATTTTGGTGTTTGAAACTTGAATGCTAAAATAAGTGGGAAAGTGGCACCTTGTCCCGCATAGGAGAAGAGATGAAACTTAAAGGGGTATTTAAGTGGGAACTCTCCATCTTTATTGTATCATGGAAGCACTCACTAAGTGTACTCACAAAGGGTGCGGAGCACCCTAACTCGCACTCGCACACGCGCGCGCGTGTGGCGTGGGCGATGAGGCGCAATGTGGCGCTTTGAGACGCACTTTGCACTTCGGTCGCATCGCCGAGAGCCGCCTTTGTATTTTTGACTGCGTGCGCATGGTGGAGCACAAGGGCTGTAAGGACCAGGTGGTTGGTGACGTGGCATGCAAGCGCATGACCCTGGTGGGTCCGCGCGCAGTGGCGCATGACGCGGCAGTCATGCGCGTACGCATGCGAGTACACGTGGCATGGTGACGCGCACTCACACATGGAGCATGGGCACTGAAGTGACATGCGTGGCGCACTAAAGTGAGCCAATACGGCGTGACTGTGTGGCGTGCTCGTATAGGCTCACAGGTGATGTGGCGCACGCAAGCATGGGATTGAGCCGAGGTGGCACACACGCGCATGGAAGTGAGCCAAAATGGCGCACGCGCGCATGAGAGTGCAGAACTGCGTGCGCAACAGTGTGTCTTGGGCTCGCGCGCAGAAACTTCCAGCAGTTAATGCCAGTGCAGTTACATTTCAGCATTTGAAACTAACGAGTCAATGGCTTTGACTGAGAATTCAATGACGAATTAAAGTGCATTGAAGACGTTTAATGCAGTTTAATTCTCCTATTTAATTCCTTTTTCAGTTTAGACTTGGACCTGCAGTATAAATAGGAGGTTCCTGCTGCAGAATGAACACACCGAAAACACACAGCAAAATACAATCTTCTCTTTGAATCTTCATCTTCTTCTTCAAGCTTAAGGTACACCTTCGGGTTGGAGTCAAGACCGGCAGTGCAACTGCTTCGGGCTGTTGTATGCTGGAAACAAATGTGTTCTCCTGGGAGACACGAAATTTGTTTTAAGGGACCCGTGTCTAACACGATCCTCAGCCAAGAATAGATTTTATGTTGATAATTTTGTTCTTATTTTTCTATTTTCTAGTTGTGATTGTATTTTAATTTTTAGTATCATTCTGTACTAGTTCTTTAATTCAAGTTAATAAAGTTTTTATTTAATTTTGTACGAACGGATTCCTACAATCTTAAAACAATTTTTAAAACACTGTTCGTGTAGAATCACAAATGTCTCTACTGTGAGTTTTAATTTTTTTTTACTTAACAGAGGTTGTGTTTTAAAAAGGTTTTTTCTCTGTTTTGATTCAAAGTAGCGACTTTGTTAAAACAAATTCTGTTTCTTCTACTCCTTTCTTTAACAGAGTTCTACAAACCTACTGTTGTAGTCTTCAATGTTGGACTTAGAAGCTGCGCAGTGGTTTCAAAACTTTTTGCTTCTGTTTAGTTGGAACAACAATAAATTAGCACATTCATTATTTCTAAACAATTTTATTAACTTTGTTTTGTGGAATTTTTCAAAGTCTCGACTGAAAATACCAACGTCAACGTTGTTGTCGGTACCCCTGCCAACACTGTGGGAGCGTCCACAGTGGCAAATCATGTTGAATGACCCGAGAAGTTCTCGAGTCTCCATTTCAAAAGGTGGCAACAGAGGATGTTCTTCTACTTGACCACCATGAACCTTGCGAGGTTCTTGACTGAAACCACTCCCCAACCTGCGGAAGGGGAGACCGACGCTTAGGCTCTGAGCGCGGTAGAGGCTTGGAAGCACTCAGACTTCATATGTCGAGGCTATGTACTTAACGGTCTTTCGGATACCTTGTATAATGTGTACTATAATATCAAGACTTCCAAAGAATTATGAGAGTCTTTGGATAAAAAGTACAAAACAGAGGATGCGGGAACAAAAAAATTTGTTGTGGCCCATTTCTTGGACTATAAAATGGTTGATAACAAGACTGTTATGAACCAAGTCCAAGAGTAACAGATTATACTTCATGACATCCATGCTGAGGGAATGGTACTTAGCGAGACATTTCAAGTGGCAGCCATGATTGAGAAATTTCCTCCTTCGTGGGTAGAGTTCAAAAACTACCTAAAGCACAAGCGAAATGAAATGACGATTGAGGAACTTGTCGTCCGTCTTCGTATAGAAGAGGACAACAGGGTGGCCCAAAAAGGCACCATTTTGCAAGCTTCGGCTAAGGCAAACAAGATGGAAGTTAGGTAGTCCTCAAAGGGCAATAAGGGTAAACTAGGTAAGAAGGACAACAAGGGGAAAGCAAAGGTTAACAACCTTGGACCGAAAAAGGATGCACATGGCATACACATTTTATAACTTGGGATAATTATTTAAATATATAATCTTGTAAAAGAATTACATGTTCCTTATGCGTTCAGTAGCCCGGATCATGCCGGGTTAAAGATCAATAGACACACCACATTAACTATTTATGCACTGACGAGTGTACGCCTACACTCCGCGCTTAGGTCGTGGCCATTTCGTAAAATGATGCCAAGGATATCCGGGACATGGTCATTAACCCCCCAAAGGCTTTAAGTAAACAAAACAATTTAAACAGGCCGATCAAATTATTCAATTAACCACCATACGATGGAAGATTTAATGCCCGACCAAGCGGTATTTTATATACCGTACCCCAAGCCCGTATAGGGAAAATAAGTTAAAAGTATTTACCTGAGCAAAGTAATAATCACAATAAGCAAATGCAAGTAGCTTTTACTGGTCCTCCTATTCTAGAAAGAAGGTTTATAATAACCTATTAGAATCCTAACGGGTCTTTAATTAAGCTTAAGCTTAGACCGGTTAGTTTTAAAGATACGGTTCGTACGCACGATTAAGCGAAGACCGGGATAGAATGTGAATTAGACCCGACAAGTTTGAAGACTTGCTTAATATGGGTATATTATACACATTCTGGATTTTGAGAAAAAACCGATAAGGTTTGACCCGTTTCGGCTAATTTATGTAAACTAGTTACATAAACCGAGCCGAACGTGTAATAAGCGTAACGGGTATTCGTAAGAGCCATATACAGGTTTCCTAAGTTAATATGCCTCAAATATGTTGTGACATCAGTAAGATATCTTTTATTATGCCCGAAACGAATTTAAACACAAACTATGCCCCGTAGGGGTAGTTTGGTCATTTAAAAGGTTATAAAAAAGTTTAAGTATTAACCTGAGTTGCAGGTCTGATATAATCAGCAAAAATACTTAGTTTACTAAGTTATAACAGTAGGGTAAAGTATATATGTGAAATTTATCAATTATAACCAAACTATGCACCGTAGGGGCATTTTGGTAATTTCACATAAGCCGAAAAGCTCAAAACTGAAGTCTGAGTTTAACAACTTTTGCTTACTGTTAAAATATTATAATTTACCTCAAATATCAGTAGGTATCAACCCTTGTATGTTTAAAATAGTTTTAGTATATACTATGCGTTAAAAACGCTTAATAAGGCGATTAGAAGCCGTTTCCGGGTTCTATATGGAAAACTGATATTTTTATTATTCCAGAAGGCTTAAAATAATTTATTTATCATATATAATCAGTAGCAAAACGTTTGGGGTCAAAAAGATATGTAAAACTCATTTTATAGCCCGTAAGGGCAAAACCGACAATTACCGGATTAAGCCTATGACTATAAGTTATGCTCAGCCTAAAATTAATTAAAAATCTTCAAAAATCCCAAAATAATATATTATATCAGTGGGTAGAGAGTTTGATATCAAAAAGTGGGTTTAAATAGGCTATACGCTAATTATGCCGTTTAATCGCTAAAGAAGCTTTCTAATTACGTTAATGAGCATAACTCTCAATCTACACCTCAAACTGATGTCAAATTTTGGGTGCAAGTTTATAATTCAGTAACTAAGGTTTCTACACTTTTACGTTTTCAAAAATCATGTTTTAAGGTGAAAAGGGCATAATGGTCAACATATGAGCAATTAACGGAATCATGCATATTAATTGGTTAACTAATGAACCAAGGTGTATAATCACAGAGGGTTATACTAGCATGTAACCTAGTCCAAATAAAGCTCTAAGGAATTTCTAAAACGTACCAAAACGGGTCAGAACTGAAGTCAAAGCAAAACTCAAAGCTTTGCGACTTTCGGTTCCGAACCGGGTCTAAACATAAAATTGTCGGGTTGAACATGTTTAGACATGTTCTTACACTAATTACCAAGTTATATTAATGATCAAACAGGTTGTATGTGTTCTACATTGCTAATTATGCATAAATTGGAAATTAAGCATTCTGTTGACTTTTTAATAACAAGTTTGACCCGACAAATGGTCTAGTTAGAGTGGGAATCAGAGGGTGCCCTTTTAAAGGTTTAATGCCCACATAATTACCAACTTATAACTACTTTCAATTCTACTAATCACTGAACCATCAATGATTAATCGCTAAGTCAACCGTTAATTACGACGGTTTGACTTTTAAGCTAAAACTAAGCAAAAACTTAACTAAGAAAGGTTAAGCATACTTACTGAAGTCCTATGCACGATTAGTGATCACTTGAGTCTGCTTTGGAGCTCCAGAAATGATCAGGAATGTAAGAGAAAGGTGTGATCACAATGGTTGCAACCTTGGCCCTTTATATAGTGCTCAAGAACTCATAGATTGTTGACAAACAACTCTAGCAATGTTCCCTGATCACTAACACATGTCCCTAGTGTCTAGGAGTCATTTAGGGGTCGTCCAAATATGAAGAAAATCGAATATAAGTCAGTTATTGCGTTTAAACAGCAAACAGCCCCGTTTTCAGTCGCTGGCACCCCCTTACGGACCGTAAGGGGGTGGCTTACGGTCCGTAAGCCTGTAATCAGAAGCAAAAAACTTTTGTTCTTTCAAATTTCGAAAGGGCAACTGATGTGCAACGATTTTGGCCATATTTTATCTGTATGGGGCCTCATGTTTTGGGTCTTGAACAGTTATATACCCTACCACTTTGATATGTTTTCTTAAATCCTTTGAAAGTGCCGAAAATGAAGGTTTATCATAGAAATTTCCATAGGATCCTATCTTGCACTTTTAAATTCAATTACTGCCATCAATTTGCTGGATTGAAGGTATATTAGATGTTCATAATATATAATTGGGTCTTGGGATTTATAAATGAGGTCGTTCAGAGGTGAAAATTAACATGACGACACTTTTAAATCCTGCCAAACATCTTTATTAAATCCGGGTTTATAACGCTTTTTGTCTTACATGACACGTGTTGTTATTTCATTGAACACAAATTTTCGAGGTGTTACATCCTCACCCCCTTAAAAGAAATATCGACCTCGAGATTTACTGAAACAAATGAGGGTATTTTTCTTTCATTGTGGATTCAACCTCCCACGTGTATTCGGGACCTCTACGGGCATCCCATTTTACCTTTACAATAGGCACATGCTTCCTTCGAAGCTTTTTAACCTGTCGATCCTCGATCGACAATGGTTTTTCCACAAATTTCAAGCTCTCATCTATAAGCACATCCGTATGTGGTATGACTAGCGATTCGTCAGCTAGACATTTCTTCAGATTGCAGACGTGGAATACGTTATGAATACCACTGAGCTCTTCAGGTAAGTTTAACTTATAGGAAACTGATCCGACACATTCGATGACTTCGAAAGGTCCTATGTATCTCGGGCTTAACTTGCCTTTCTTACCAAATCGCATCACTCCTTTCCAGGGTGATACTTTAAGTAACACTTTGTCACCAACTTCAAATTTCATAGGTTTACGCTTTGGATCTGCGTAACTCTTCTGCCTATCTCGGGCAGCTTTGAGACGGTCATGAATCTGGACAATCTTGTCCGTCATTTCAAAGACTATCTCTGGTCCTGATAATTGGACTTCTCCAACTTCCGTCCAACAAACGGGCGTTCTACACTTTCTACCGTATAAGGCCTCGAAAGGCGCAGCTTTAATGCTGGTATGGTAGCTATTGTTGTAGGAGAATTCGACTAACGGCAGGTGGTTATCCCAACTACCATCCAAATCGATCACACATGCATGAAGCATGTCTTCCAACGTTTGAATAGTACGCTCACTCTGACCGTCCGTCTGAGGATGGTAAGCCGTACTAAAATTCAAACGCGTGCCCAAAGATTGCTGGAAACTTTTCCAAAAATGTGACGTGTATCTAGTATCCCTGTCGGAGATAATAGACACAGGTATGCCATGTAAAGCTACAATCTTATCCACGTACAATTGGGCTAACATGTCGGAGCTATAAGTCTCTTTAATGGGTAGGAAATGTGCTGACTTAGTCAGTCTGTCTACGATCACCCAAATGGTTTCATTTCCTTTCCTTGTCGTAGGTAACTTGGTGATAAAATCCATAGTTACCATTTCCCATTTCCAAGTGGGAAGTTCAGGCTGTTGTAGCAAACCTGATGGCTTTTGATGTTCTGCTTTGACTTGCGCACACGTCAAGCATTTAGCTACATAGGTAGCTACAGACTTCTTCAAGCCTATCCACCAATAGTTGGCCCTTAGATCCTAGTACAGCTTATCAGCTCCAGGATGAACGGAATATTTAGAACTATGGGCTTCCTGGAGGATAACATCTCGAAGTCCTTCATAAATTGGAACCCATATTCGTCCATTCAATCTTAGAATTCCGTCTTTGCCAAGAGATAACTGCTCCTCAGTTACTCCTAGCTTTTCGTTAGGATAGTTAGCTTCCAACACAGCTTCCTTCTGTGCAGCTAACAACCTTTCATTCAAACTGTTCTTAATCTCAATGCTCTTGGCATTGATTCGGATGGGTTTCACCCTTTCCTTTCGACTCAAGGCATCGGCGACTACATTCGCCTTGCCGGGATGGTATCTGATTTCACAATCGTAATCATTTAAAGTCTCCATCCATCGATGTTGCCTCATGTTTAAATCCTTCTGATTAAACAGGTGCTGGAGGCTCTTGTGATCGGAATAGATCACACACTTGATACCATATAAATAATGCCTCCATAGCTTCAGTGCAAATACAACGGCACCCAACTCCAAGTCATGGGTGGTGTAATTCTTTTCATGCACCTTTAATTGACGTGATGCATAGGCAATAACCTTGCCTTTCTGCATAAGCACACACCCCATGCCAGTGTGTGATGCGTCGCAGTAAACTACGAATTCTTCGGTACCTTCAGGCAATGTCAGTACAGGAGCGTTGCTCAACTTTTGCTTTAGGATATCAAAGGATTCTTGTTGCTTCGTTCCCCAGTCGAACTTAACCTTCTTCCTAGTCAAGGAAGTTAGGGGTGCAGCAATCCTTGAAAAATTTTCAATGAATCGCCTGTAGTATCCTGCCAAACCCAAGAAACTACGAATCTCTGTAGGCGTCTTTGGCTCCTTCCAGTTCATAACTGCTTCTACCTTAGCGGGATCCACTTGGATACCACGCTCACTCACCACATGTCCAAGGAATTGGACTTCTCGAAGCCAAAATTCACACTTTGAAAATTTGGCGTAGAGTTTCTCATGATGTAGAAGTTTAAGAATACAGCGAAGGTGTTTCTCATGGTCAGTTTGGTTCTTCGAGTAGATGAGAATGTCGTCAATGAAAACGATGACGAATTTGTCCAGGTACGGCTTGCAAACGTGATTCATGAGATCCATGAACGCGGCAGGTGCATTAGTGAGCCCAAAAGGCATCACTAGGAACTCGTAATGACCATAACGAGTCCTAAATGCAGTTTTGTGTACGTCTTCATCTCTAACCTTCAGTTGGTGGTAGCCTGACCTCAAGTCAATCTTCGAGAAATAACTTGCCCCTTGCAATTGATCGAACAAATCGTCGATTCTGGGTAAAGGATACATATTCTTTATTGTGACCTTATTAAGCTCACGGTAATCGATGCACAGACGCATCGATCCATCCTTCTTTTTGACAAACAGAACTAGCGCTCCCCAAGGAGACGAACTAGGTCTAATGAAATCTTCAGCTAGCAATTCATCCAGTTGTGCTCTCAATTCCCTCATCTCTGTTGGTGCCAGCCTATAAGGTGCTCTAGCAACAGGTGCTGCTCCAGGGATGATGTCAATTCTGAATTCCACTTGCCTATCTGGTGGTAAACCAGGTAGTTCTTCAGGAAAAACTTCAGGGTATTCAGAAATAACGGGGATATCCTCCATCTTGGGTTTCGGCTCATCAACAATCACTTGTGCCATGTAGATGACACAACCCTTCTTTAAACACTTAGAGGCCTTGAGCATAGTCACTTGCTCAGGCAGTCCATACCGGGTATCTCCCTGAATGGTAAGCAATTCGCCAGATGGAGCCTTGATCACCACTTGTTTTCTATTGCAGACAATCTGGGCCTAGTTATGAGATAACCAGTCCATGCCTAAATCGATGTCAAAACCGGCTAACTTCAAAGGAAGTAGGGACAAAGGAAAAGAGTGGTTCTTAATGGATATGAAACATCCATCTAATATGGTTGAGGCGGTTTCTATGGTGCCATCAGCTAACTCCACCTCGTATTTCACACTTAAGGTTTTAACAGGTAAATTCAGCAATTTGCAAAACTTATTATTTACAAATGATTTATCTGCGCCTGAATCAAAAAGTACTCTTGCATAGACATCATTTATGAGGAAGGTACCTGTTATCACATTGTCATCCTGTACTGCTTCCTTTGCGTCCATTCTGAAGACCCTAGCATTGGTCTTCTTTCCTTCATCCGCTTTCTTTGCGAGTTTTGGGCAATTGGTCTTGATATGCCCCTTCTCATTGCAACTGTAGCAAGTTGCATCCTTCAGCTTTTTGCAATCCAAGGTCTTGTGTTCCTTGGACTTGCATATATCACAAGCAAAAGTTCTTGACTGAGTCTGCGAGTTCGATTCTAACCTGCACTTCCCGAAGTGCTGTTTCTTGCAGATCTTGCACTTGGGCTTATCACCAGACTGATGCCCCTCTTTCCTTGACTCAGACCCCTTCTTGTTGTCACCGTTTCCTCGGTGCTTCTTGTTTGACCTCCGTGAATTATCATCTTCACGTTTTCTTTTCTCATCATCCTTGTTCCTCAGGGATCTTTGTCTGACCGCATCCAGAGTGAGGGACAAAGATATATCAGCTACAGATCTGAAAGTAGCTGGCCGAGAGGCCTTCACGCTTGCCTTAATTTCCGGGGCTAAACCCCCGATAAAATGAGCTATTCTTTTTGGTTCCGGGGTCACCAGATACGGAACCAACCGGGACATTGTGTTGAAGCTCGTGAGGTAAGCTTGGCAGTCAAGGTTTGTCATCACCAACGATAGGAAATCAGACTCAATCTTCTCCACCTCATGCTGAGGGCAGTAATTTTCCCTGATAAGGGCAACAAATTGTTCCCATGTCATGTTGTATAATGGGATCTTCCCAGTGGCTTGAATCAGGGATCTCCACCAGGCTAAGGCTTCACCCTTAAATGATTGCGACACAAACTTGACCACATCCCTCTCAGCGCATCCGCTGATATCCACAACTGTGTCCATCTCATCTAACCACGTCATGCAGTCAATGGCTCCCTTTTCCCCAGTGAAATCCCTGGGCTTGCATGAAACAAAGTATTTATAGGAGCAACCCTTGTTACGGGGTTCTTGATTTAGTACAATCTGTTGAGATGGAGCACTGTGGTGGTTTGAGGAGAGTCTATCATCATCTTTCTTGGGTTCTTCCTCCTTGGAAGGTGGCTTCGAATGCGGTGTAGATAGGGTCCTACTTCGAGTCCCACTATACTCTTCGTACTGCCGCTCTAAGGCCCTTGTAACTGCGTCGTCTACTAACGCTTTCAGTTCAGCACCCGTTATATTAATTCGGGCGTTATCATTATTCTCCACTGGGTGGATATTAATTTCATCCGAGCCAGCCATTTAAATTTGGAACTGTTGCATAAGACAATGACAATAGTTTATTTGAGAGTTTATTATGGAATTGCCCCTTAGGGTAATTCATTAACCATGGTAAACAGAGACCATAATTGGTTAATTTATTAATCATATTTATGTAGGACTTTATTATAATCTATCCTAATCATAAGAACAATAACAGTCTTATTAGTGGCACAAAAGGCCTAGTCACAAGGACACTATAAATTATAAGCCATAATTTCAGAGAATCAAGGCATGAAGGTTTGAACATAGTTCATTACCTTTTTCTTGACAGGGAGTCATAGATACCACTGTCTTTTGGCTCATATGGAAATGAGCAAGGCCCGTAGGCATTATATTACTAATGTATGGTCAAAATATGATCATCTTAATTGATGATTTAACCCATGATTCAGAGATCATTTAGTTGGGTTTGGAATCTTTAAAAAGATCCTTATATAATAATGACACGTGTGATTTTAACGAATCACGTCTGCCAGGAGCGTTAACATGCTTTCAGATGTTAACTGGGATTTGAATCTTTTTAACAGGTTTTACCATCTTGGCCAGGTCTTTTAATGACATGCAGGCTAGGTTATACCATTAAGATTTTTAATTAATATTTAAATAGGCAGATATATTTTTAAAAGGAATGATTTTGATTTATTTATTTCATATATAATTTATGCATATTATGGCAAAATGAAATTTATAAACTTACATTCCATTAATTTATCAAAAGATTACATATCGCCCTAAACGGGACTTTTTAACAGACAAATCACCCACGCAGGGGTTTAAGCAAAGACTTACCCATGCAGGGGCTTAACAACATACTAGTCCACGCAGGGACTTAAACAAATAACATACCCTCGTAGGGGTTAACAGAAAAATAGACCCACGCAGGGGTCAAAACAAACAAACACACCCACGCAGGGGCTCAACTGATACAAGGAGATTACAACAACAATGGAAGGATTCAATGGTCCTTCTTGCTCTTCCCTTTTATTAGGCTTGTCAATCCTTGGAAGAAACTTTGTCGCTCCCTACGATCTCGGTGAAAGTCTCGCTCGACTTGGTCCAGCCTTTGCAGAATTTCTTCACGCTCTGGTGGGGAGAACCCTGGCGGCTGCGATTGTTGCAGAATTATAGGTCTAGTAGGTATTTGGTACCCATGAGTTGGGTACCCTACTCCCCAAGGAGCTCCATACTGTCCTTCAGGATGAAGGGCGTTATAATTGGCCGCTACCAAGTACGGGTCGGCTTCAGCATAACCATAGTTGGTGTGAGCCGGCTGCTCAAACGGGTTGTACGCCATCGAACCCGTGTAGGCAGGAATCGAGTTATCAAAACCCATCGGTGGCGGTTGCGGTGCAACTGGGTTCGAAGGTCCACCCATTTGTGGATCTTCTTGAAGTGGCGGATAATGACTGCCACTTGATTGTCGAGGAGAGCTAAAATGAAAGTCCCCTCCTCGTGCAGACATACGTGCTCCGATTCTCCTTCGCCTCGGCGGTTGCGGAGGTGCCGGCTGAACTGGTGGCGGTGGAGGCGGTGGCGTAACTGCCACGAATCGTGAATCCTCAGAGGGATCCTGCTGCTGCTGTTGCTGCTGTTGGTGAGGCGGTGAATGGCGAGGAGGTGTGAAGTACCATTCATGCCGGTTAAACCTAGCTTGATAGCTGTCTGGACCACCGTAGGGTGATCCGTGGAAAGAAGATCCGTCGGACATCTCGATGGGATGGTTGGGAGTTCCGGTTGCGGGCTCGACGGGATCTGTATCCTCGTCCATATCCTTTGCATGGTCTCCGGAGACAGGTGTGGGGTCTCCAAAAGAATTGTGCGATAAGGATCGCTGAAGAGGTATATAGGAGGGTTGAGGGTTACCGGGCTCATTTTCCGAATGTGGCCCATAAGAGTTATGAAAGGGAGGTGTCGAACTGTGTGAAACAGATCGTCTCGCAGGCTCAAAAAGGTTCCTTCGGTTCTCCTGAGGATCAGCACTTACGGTGGCAGAAGGAGCTCGCATATGCGAAGGCCCGGCCTCGTGGTCATTGAGGGCGGTGATTGGCCCTTTGCCTCGTCCTCTTCGTCGAAAGAATCTTGGCGGCATGTTTAGTCCTGTCAATATAACATAAGATAACGACAAGAATATATAAAAAAAATAAAGGACAAAATAAAACAAAACAGAATAGAATTTGTCCTATGTTATTTGTCTAGACTCGAAAGTCTATGAATGTGCAATTGTGTCATTGAGATTAAATACAAAAAAAAGGCTAGTGTTTAATTCACTCAATGTTGGCTCTGATACCAACCTGTCACACCCCGAATTCCACGTGTCACCGGTGGGCCCAGTGGGGAGTATCGTGACGTGGTTGGCAACATAATAGTCAAACAACACAATATTTAATATGCACAGCGGAAGCAAATGAAAGATATATTTCAACCGAATAAAATATTGTAATATCGAGTATCACAACAGTTGAAATGTAATCCACAGACGGATCAAAAATAAATAGGAAACAGTAGTTCAACAGACGTTAGGCATCTTAAGCTTGCGAGACTTCTATTGATGCTAAGGAGAAAATCCTGCCTATTACGCTTAGTACCTGCATTTAATCTTTTTGGGAAAATACGTCAGTTTATACTAGTAAATACAATCAACTGACTCATTTTAAAAATGATTGAAAATTGATTTGGATGCACGTGGCATAAACATTTTATAACTTGGGATAATTATTTAAATATATAATCTTGTAAAAGAATTACATGTTCCTTATGCGTTCAGTAGCCCGGATCATGTCGGGTTAAAGATCAATAGACACACCACATTAACTATTTATGCACTGACGAGTGTACGCCTACACTCCGCGCTTAGGTCGTGGCCATTTCGTAAAATGATGCCAAGGATATCCGGGACATGGTCATTAACCCCCCAAAGGCTTTAAGTAAACAAAACAATTTAAACGGGCCGATCAAATTATTCAATTAACCACCATACGATGGAAGATTTAATGCCCGACCAAGAGGTATTTTATATACCGTACCCCAAGCCCGTATAGGGAAAATAAGTTAAAAGTATTTACCTGAGCAAAGTAATAATCACAATAAGCAAATGTAAGTAGCTTTTACTGGTCCTCCTATTCTGGAACGAAGGTTTATAATAACCTATTAGAATCCTAACGAGTCTTTAATTAAGCTTAAGCTTAGACCGGTTAGTTTTAAAGATACGGTTCGTACGCACAATTAAGCGAAGACCGGGATAGAATGTGAATTAGACCCGAAAAGTTTGAAGACTTGCTTAATATGGGTATATTATACACATTCTGGATTTTGAGATAAAACCGATAAGGTTTGACCCGTTTCGGCTAATTTATGTAAACTAGTTACATAAACCGAGCCGAACGCGTAATAAGCGTAACGGGTATTCGTAAGAGCCATATACAGGTTTCCTAAGTTAATATGCCTCAAATATGTTGTGACATCAGTAAGATATCTTTTATTATGCCCGAAACGAATTTAAACACAAACTATGCCCCGTAGGGGTAGTTTGGTCATTTAAAAGGTTATAAAAGAGTTTAAGTATTAACCTGAGTTGCAGGTCTGATATAATCAGCAAAAATACTTAGTTTACTAAGTTATAACAGTAGGGTAAAGTATATATGTGAAATTTATCAATTATAACCAAACTATGCACCGTAGGGGCATTTTGGTAGTTTCACATAAGCCGAAAAGCTCAAAACTGAAGTCTGAGTTTAACAACTTTTGCTTACTGTTAAAATATTATAATTTACCTCAAATATCAGTAGGTATCAACCCTTGTATGTTTAAAATAGTTTTAGTATATACTATGCGTTAAAAACGCTTAATAAGGCGATTAGAAGCCGTTTCCGGGTTCTATATGGAAAACTGATATTTTTATTATTCCAGAAGGCTTAAAATAATTTATTTATCATATGTAATCAGTAGCAAAAGGTTTGGGGTCAAAAAGATATGTAAAACTCATTTTATAGCCCATAAGGGCAAAACCGACAATTACCGGATTAAGCCTATGACTATAAGTTATGCTCAGCCTAAAATTAATTAAAAATCTTCAAAAATCCCAAAATAATATATTATATCAGTGGGTAAAGAGTTTGATATCAAAAAGTGGGCTTAAATAGGCTATACGCTAATTATGCCGTTTAATCGCTAAAGAAGCTTTCTAATTACGCTAATGAGCATAACTCTCAATCTACACCTCAAACTGATGTCAAATTTTGGGTGCAAGTTTATAATTTAGTAACTAAGGTTTCTACACTTTTACATTTTCAAAAATCACGTTTTAAGGTGAAAAGGGCATAATGGTCAACATATGAGCAATTAACGGAATCATGCATATTAATTGGTTAACTAATGAACCAAGGTGTATAATCACAGAGGGTTATACTAGCATGTAACCTGGTCCAAATAAAGCTCTAAGGTATTTTTAAAACATACCAAAATGGGTCAGAACTGAAGTCAAAGCTTTGCGACTTTCGGTTCTGAACCGGGTCTAAACATAAAATTGTCGGGTTGAACATGTTTAGACATGTTCTTACACTAATTACCAAGTTATATTAATGATCAAATAGGTTGTATGTGTTCTACATTGCTAATTATGCATAAATTGGAAATTAAGCATTCTGTTGACTTTTTAATAACAAGTTTGACCCGACAAATGGTCTAGTTAGAGTGGGAATCAGAGGGTGCCCTTTTAAAGGTTTAATGCCCACATAATTACCAACTTATAACTACTTTCAATTCGACTAATCACTGAACCATCAATGATTAATCGCTAAGTCAACCGTTAATTACGACGGTTTGACTTTTAAGCTAAAACTAAGCAAAAACTTAACTAAGAAAGGTTAAGCATACTTACTGAAGTCCAATGCACGATTAGTGATCACTTAAGTCTGCTTTGGAGCTCCAGAAATGATCAGGAATGCAAGAGAAAGGTGTGATCACAATGGTTGCAACCTTGGCCCTTTATATAGTGCTCAATAACTCATAGATTGTTGACAAACAACTCTAGCAATGTTCCCTGATCACTAACACATGTCTCTAGTGTCTAGGAGCCATTTAGGGGTCGTCCAAATATGAGGAAAATCGAATATAAGTCAGTTATTGCGTTTAAACAGCAAACAGCCCCGTTTTCAGTCGCTGGCACCCCCTTACGGACCGTAAGGGGGTGGCTTATGGTCCGTAAGCCTGTGATCAGAAGCAAAAAACTTTTGTTCTTTCAAATTTCGAAAGGGCAACTGATGTGCAACGATTTTGGCCATGTTTTATCAGTATGGGGCCTCATGTTTTGGGTCTTGAACAGTTATATACCCTACCACTTTGATATGTTTTCTTGAATCCTTTGAAAGTGCCGAAAATGAAGGTTTATCGTAGAAATTTCCATAGGATCCTATCTTGCACTTTTGAATTCAATTACTGCCATCAATTTGCTGGATTGAAGGTATATTAGATGTTCATAATATATAATTGGGTCTTGGGATTTATAAATGAGGTCGTTCAGAGGTGAAAATTAACATGACGACACTTTTAAATCCTGCCAAACATCTTTATTAAATCCGGGTTTATAACGCTTTTTGTCTTACATGACACGTGTCGTTATTTCATTGAACACGAATTTTCGAGGTGTTACATTCAACCCATGAATCGTCTTTCATCGCCTCCTTCCATGATTTCGGCTCAACTTGACAGACATAGCAGGCGAAAGACGAATCATTCTGTTTCCCGGATTCTCTAATTGCCGAATGTAATCCAGCATTCTGGTTGTTCGAAGCTAATTATGTGTCTGCACACCACTTTGGACATCTCCTATAATATTCTACCGAGGATGAGTGTAACACCTCGTAAATTCACGACCAATATAATGAAGACACGTGTCATGGACTTAAACGTGTAATAGATTGATCTTGATGGACGAAAGTTGTCAAACAATGTAAATATGTGAATAAAAGGATCCAAAGTGTCAACATGCCTAACTTGTGCCTCTGATTGACCTCACTCGACGGTCGTAATCTTTAAAGAATAAAATTAACGAACATTGAAAGTCGTTGTGCTTAAAATAAGGATCTTGTGAAACATAAGGGGTGAAAGTATCAACATGTTGAAAGATACCTCTGAATGACCTTTAACGAACCCAAAAACATTGTAAATGAATCAATATTTTATTCACAAGAATATGAGATATTGATTTTGTGAAGTTCCGAGGAATACAAGACGTTTCGGGTGTGACAACCCTCATAAATCCAGGGATCCGTACAATTAATTAATACTGATTAGTGCTTAATGACTGTGCTGGATTATACATAACTGCTTTCTGATTACTGCATCATACTTACATGTGCATCACATATTACATAATGTCACCTTATTATCACATGCAAACTTTATTGACATACATGATGCACAAAGCACGGTTAGCACACTTAGCGGATAACTCAGAAAATGCTGACGATGTTCAGTACATAGACAGACAGGGTTTTGAGGCCCAGTATGAGCCAGAAACCAAGTTCTACACTAGTATAGTGTGTAGGGAAGTAAGGACCACAAAACTGCTTTACTAGGTGATAGTTAAAGTGCCGGAAAGTGCCTAAAACTCACATTAACAAGCTAGTAATGTGCGAAAATTTGACTAAATGGTCCTGAAAGCTTTCCTAAGTGTCGGGAATTAAAGGTGTCACAAAAGGGTACATAAAGTACACTAAACAGAATCGTTTGACACTTTAACAAACCGGTATCTAACCAAACAACCGGACACTACCCGAAACACCAAAATATTGCTAGAAGCATTGTTTTATTATTTCTGAGCTAGTCATGATCCCCGAACACCCTAACACTCACTAAAATATCTAGTAACTAACCAACTTAACTATATACTTGGATATGGATTACAAGGTAACTAATTAGTTCAAATTTACAATTAGACCCCCTCCCCCTTATGCTAGAAATCGGCCCACATGCCTAATTAGAGGATTTTGTTGATTAGTTTAATTGATATAGTCATGTACTAAGAAGACATTAAATCCATTGGTTAAACTCATGTTGGAAGTAAGTCTATATTAACCCCAAGACCATAATCTTCAGAATCACCTCATCTTATCACCTCCACTCATCTCTCTCCTTCTCCACTCCCTCTCGGCCGAACACCAAGCACCACACCACCATCATTTTCATTTCAATCTCACCCATTTCCAAGTGAACACAAGGTGTATGATGCAAGATTAGAAGGTTTGGTGGTCTCGGATCTTGAAGGACCTCTCCCGATTGCTTTTATCCACCATCTTTGTCACCTTCATCTTCAAGAATTAATCCCTAGCCATAGTGCTAGTAGTAAGACTCTCATAACCTTTGTTACTTCTAATATTGATTGGTTAAAAGATGCATTATGTTGTAAATCACAAGAACACTAAAAGACAAGAACATGAATCATGAACATAAAGCTTACATATGATGAAATCTTGATGAAATAATGTTGTTTAGTAAATGTATGATACTTGTTATTGTTTACTTGAGATTATGATGTTGATCATCATAAGGAGCTTGCTAGATTGTGATTAAACACATGATCTAGCAAGTTAGAGGATGATTATTTGTTAACACAACAAGATCATCCTCATATATAAGCATGAACATGAATAAAAATATGATTTCTTGAAAAATAATAAACAAAGTAAGCTAGTAATCTTATGAATCTAAGATTTATGAATGGTTTTCCAAAAGAACCAAGTTTAAAAGGTGATTTTTAGAAGATCTTGGTTTTTACTTAAATATACACTATTTTTGGTGATGAAATAAGTGTAAGAGCACCTTGTTTACAAGAAGAATTCAAAAGAATGATTTTTGGAAAAAATCATCTAACAAGTTGTAAACACTCAAATCTTTCAAGAATGAGATTTTTAAAGAAATAAACACACTTTAAAGAGTAACTAAGTCTACTAAACACCCTACCAAGTTACTACAATTTTTTTATGAAAACTCAAGTTCATGATCATTATGTAGATTGTATAGTTTCTACACTTGGTAAGTGTAACTTGTTTAGGGATTGATTGTTGATTGCTTATGATGATTTTTGAAAAAGAAAATGATATGCTTTAATAGCATGGACACCTCCATTTTTAGGGGAAACTATGGCAAAATTTTCTAAAAATACAAACACTTAGAGAAATATTTTCTAACAAATATTAACAAGTGTGTTTTAACTATGGTTTTCAATATAAACCTTTCCCTAGATTTTGTTACAAAAATACAAGTATTGGAGGTTGGTTTTTGTAAGTAAAAATGAATAAATATGTATTTAGAATATATATTTACATTAAAGATACTAGTGTGAACATTTGTATGCTTGGTGAAATAGTTATATTATTTTAGGGTAAAGTAATATAACTTAACAAAATACCAAGAGAATTACAATCCAAAAATATTACCAAAAATCATAAGGATTAAATACATAAGTTACACGCATAATATTGCGAGACCGAATGAAAGAACGTGACTTATAAACTATTCCGGGAAAAATACCGTTATGAATATATTTTTGGTAAATATTATTCTGGATACAAGGGATGAAAATATGATTTTTGTAAATATTACTAAGTTATATCATATTTTCAACAAGGAGAAAATATATTATTATTGGGAAGTAAAAATATATTTTTTTGAACATTTATAAGATACATGATTTTTGAGAAAAATATGTATTTTCTTGGGATACATTATTCTTGGATAAAAATAAGTTTAGATATATTTTCTAAGTGAGACTTGAAAAATATATTATTTTGAAACTACAAATACAAGAATACGAATACACATGTATGAGAATACCCCCATCCTTGGGAAGGAAATACTTGAGAAGTATTAATACAAAGTATTGTTTAACAAATTATTCCACAATTAAATATAATTTAAAGTTAAAATGATTATTATTTTAACAAGTAATTATAACTTGGAATAATATCGGGAACATATGAAACGTAACTCAAAAACGATTAATACTAAGCAAAGGCACGACCCGTTCGTCTAATAGAGAGTAGTACATTGTAGGTAGTCGTGTTTGCTGATGAGATTTGGGTTACGATTCTGAAGACGCATTACTGTGAGTTCTTGTCCCCCTTTTCTTTAAATTGTTTTGTTTATTTACTTCGGGGGTGAAATACATGTTACAAAAGGATTACATACGAATACATTTGGTATGGTTAGCCTAGGAAAGAACCATGGATCATGTGAATGGGTAGGCGGATACTTGGGACCATCAATCCTCTTGTAGGACCGAGGGGCATGAGTGATAGATCTATTTGGGTGTATCTAGCCCACACCCATGAGGCCAGGGTGGCCCATAGTGGTGACTATGTCTACCAGCCGGAAGCCCGGTGCAACTTTGCTAGGTTTGGGTCTTCCTACACCGTCACACATATCAGTGGCCTTGCAAACCATTGGTGATCTTTTCCTTGTTTGCTATCATACCAGGACTTTCATACTTACACTGTTCACAAAGGTTTATACATACTCATGAACACATGAACTCGCTCAACTTTTGTTGCTATTGTTAAACTACATGTATTTCAGGGAACTAAGTGGATCTGGCAGGTGTCTGCATGTTTTCAAGCTGCGTTATAATAAAAGATGTCATCCAAGTCTTTAGGGTTTTGGAGATGTATCTTACTCCTGGACGAGATACATGGTCCTAAGCTTGGGTTGATTTAAGTTATGTTGTCGAGTCTTCGTGAACTCCTTAAAACTTGTTGTGGTTTGTAACTTAAATTCGGTGTCAACATTTCAGACAATTCATGTTGTGGTATTTTCAAACTTAACTTTTATGGATGAATATCTTTTGGTTTTATCATATAGCATTGTTATGATTGATTGCTATGGTATTAAGAAGTCACACCAATAACCACGCTTCTGCAAAAGTCAGGGTGTGACAGCTTGGTATCAGAGCTTCGATCGTAGCGAACTAGGATTCTTTCTCGAGTCTAGACTACGATCATTAGGGCTCTCACGAAAAGGTTTTCACAAACATGTTTTCATTGCATACACAAAATGTCCAGATCCATGAAACAAACATTTTTACAAATAAAAGACACAAAATACATTTCAAAGAATTCATTTATGTTTCAGTCTGAGAGACTGGGGAGTTAGTCTGAGAGACTAGCTGGGTAGTGCAGTCTGAGAGACTAGGAGTTAGTCTGAGAGACTAGCTGGGTAATTCAGTCTGAGAGACTAATTGGGTAGTTCAGTCTGAGAGACTAATTGGGTAGTTCAGTCTGAGAGACTAACTGGGTAGTTCAGTCTGAGAGACTGGGTAGTCTGAGAGACTAGTTGGGGCAGTCTGAGAGACTGGGAGGTTTAACCTGAGCGGCTGGGTAGTTCAGTTTGAGAAACTGGGAGGTTTAGTCTGAGAGACTAAGTAGTTCAGTCCGAGAGGCTGGGTGGGATAGTCTTGGGAAGACTAGGATGCATACATGCTTACATTGTTACTACTTACATTCTTATCCGATGATTGTTGATATATGTGCATATGTTTGATTGATTTGTTACTGACACCATGTCCTCTTCTGATAGCGGAGTATCAGATACAGTAGACCCTATGGCCATAGTTTCGGACGATGAGATCATCCCAGAGGATGAGGTTTTTACATCTGACACTACGAGTGACGACGATGATGATTTCCAGCCGTTTGCTTTACCAGATTTCGGAAATGATATACCGCTAGCTGATGGTCTTCCTGGCGAGGATCTACTTCTTGATCAGATCTCTGCTCCTTTTCCTCTTGCTGCATTTCCTCTCGAGGATCTGCCTCTAGACGCTATGTCTGACGACGACATCGATCTTTTTATTGAGGGTCCCCCTGAGGGTGCCCAGGATGATGGAGCTCCATTCGATGATGTCGTTGTCGCTCCATTTGTTGAGATTCCAGTTGGTGATGTCGTTGCTGTTCCACATGATGAGATTCCTGTTGTCGAGGCTCCTTCTGACCATTCTGGTCCTGATTCATTCGAGTCTGTATCATCTACAACTTTACAAGCACGAGGCGTGCAGCATCATCCCGTTGAGTCTGATTCTGACACAGCTATGTCTGCCGCACCTGTCTTTCCACACGACTTTGACCCTGAGCATGAGATTGAGTTTGTCCCCGATGACCAGCCTTTTGAGGCACCTGTCGAACCTGAAATGATACCCGCTGACCTTGAACTTGCACCAGCTGGCCCTGAGCCTATGCTTGTACCCTAGCCTATGCCTACTCATGATCCTTTGCCCGAGCATGACCCGGTACCCGTTGACATCCCAGTTGTTGCACCACTTTTACCGGACCCTATACCTGTAGCCGTTGATCATGCTCCTTTTGCTTCCCAGATTGACCCCAGATATGCATTCACCCACAATGGGTAGATCGAGGACGATGATGACTTGCCTCCTTTTGTTAGACCTGTTACTCCCCCACCTGCACCTATATATACACCCATTGATATCGCCCAGTTTCACCCACATGTGTCTGACACACACCGCACAGACTTGCCGATCACATTCCTTCAGGAAATCCCTCCTCCCCGTCCGAGGGAAGGTCCATCGAGTCAGCAGCCCAGTCATATTCCTCATATGTCTGCAGCTTTTCCTTTCATGCCACCGTTTACACCTGCTACATATACTGCACCTTTTGCTTCTGCATCATCGGGCGAGCCACTTATCTGGTTTCCGCCCAAGACGATGCATGTTTCTGATCCATACCATCCCTTCCACATTGGTTATACGAGGGATGATTTGCTTTTGTCGTTACAGCTCCAGCAGGAGATGTTGTGTCGGAGAGACATGGAGTTAGAGAGGATCCTGCGTCCTCCACCCTGAACATGCCAGTCACTATTTGCGACTCTGCCCGCTCCTCTCCTGTCATACCCATATTTTGACTTCCGTTTGCTTACTATGGAGCAGCAGGTTAGTTACCTGTTGCGTATCGTTCATGCTCTGGAGGAGGATTTAGCGCATTTGCGCAGGTTGCACTTTGTTCCTCCACCTCCATCAGCATAGCAGTTTTTGGTTTTATGCAGGTAGCATACTATTGGTGAGAGTGCAGCTATTGAGCCCGGATTGCACAGCTTTTTGCAGACCACATTTCTTTTTGACTTTTGATTGTTGTAGTTTGATGGATAGTTTGGACAAGGGTGATGTGACCCTGTAGTCCTTTTTGGTTGTGATATGATACATTTGGTGAACTTGTAAAACTGTAATTGTGGTCATTGATATATGAAAGCTCAATCGCAACATTCTCATTACATACATTGTTGAATTACTTGTTTGTGTTATGACATGGGATGTTATGTGTTTACTTGTGTTGATGAATGTTATTACATACGCGTACTACATACTTATATGCATAAGACCTAACCTATACAAACTTCTTATAGAAGATGCCTCCTCGAAGAGACAACACATTGCCTACAACTGAGGCCGAGTTACAAGAGCGGATTTCACAGGCGATAGCGCAACACGAGGCCTTACGCTCTGAGCATAGCGGAGGTACCTCGGGAAGCAACGCACCCCTTGGTAATGTTTGAGTCATTAAAGAAACATTACGTTACATTTGGATATTCCATGTGCGATCGCTAATGCTTTATGTGAATGATGTTACCTGTACAGGCTGTACCTATAAACAGTTCTTAGACTGTAAGCCATTGAATTTCGACGGCACCGGGGGTGCTGTGGCTTTTGCCAGATGGATGGAGAAGACTGGTTCTGTGATAAGAATGAGCAAGTGTGCTCCACAACACCAAGTCACCTATATCTCCGGATTGTTCTTAGATGGAGCGTTATCTTGGTGGAATCTCCAAGTTCAAACCTTGGGAGAAGATGCTGCTTATGCCTTAACATGGGATGAAATGAAGGAGCTCATGCGGAAGAAATACTGCTCCAGAGCTGAAATCCAAAAGTTAGAAACTGAATTTTGGAACCTCAAGATGGACGGCCCGAAAATTGCTGAATACGTGCAGAGATTTCATGATCTATCTCGCGTGGTACCATACATGGTTGATCCAGAATTCAAACGCATCGAGCGGTTTATTTGGGGGTTGGCACCTTAGATTATGAGTATGGTGACAACGTCAAAGCCTGCCACAATCACCGAGGCTATTGACCTGAGTGTATCACTGACTGAAGAAGCTATCAGGTTAAACAAGTTTTCGATCTCTGACCAGAAGAAGAAGGAGACTCACGTTGAGTCATCCCGTGAAAACAAAAGGAAGTTCTCAAACTTCAAGAAGGGTACCAGCAGTGTTAGCAAGAAGGAAGAGGCAAACGCACCAGCCAAGGCCAAAACTGGTACTGAAAACAAAGGAAAAGGGTACATGGGCACCTTGCCCAAATGCGATGCGTGCCAGTTGCATCACAGTGGACGGTGCCGAGCTGGTAGATGCGAGTCTTGTGGAAGAGTTGGCCACTCGAAGGAAACGTGCTGGGTTGGTACTAGGCGTAAAGGTTATGGAAGTAGTAATGGAAGCCGCCCGCAAGGAGGAAATGGCGGTAATGGAAATTGTAGTAACTTTGGGAATCAAGCTGGAAATGGAAACCGTGGGGCGAATAATAATAAGGGTAATGGGAATGGAAATGGTCGGGGACCAGGTTGTTTTAACTGTGGAGATGTGGGGCATTTCAAGAGGGAGTGCCCAAGGCTCAATCAAGCTCGTGGAAGGGTTTTCAACATCAGAGCGAGAGAAGCTCGCCAAGATCCAAATGTAGTCACTGGTACGTTCCCTATCAACCAACGCTTTGCATCTGTACTATTTGATACCGGTGCCGATTATGGTTTTGTATCGCTAGAATTTAAGAAATTGCTTGGGTTGGTAGCTAGTAAGCTAGACATTCCGTATTTGATAGAACTAGCAAATGAAAAGCTAGTAGAAGTGAATGAAGTAATCAGAGGTTGCGTGATAGAACTGGGAGAGCACGAGTTTACACTTGATCTGCTGCCAGTCGAGCTGGGAAGTTTCGATGTGGTAGTGGGGATGGATTGGTTGTCAAGCAACAGAGCAGAGATTGTGTGTCACGAGAAGATCATTCGCATTCTGATGGTGAATGGAGAAACAATTGTGGTGCATGGAGAGAAACACGATACGCCTTTGAGGATCATTAGTTGTTTGAAAGCTCGTAGAAGTTTGCAGAAAGTATGTGTTGCCTTCTTGGCACACATTGTGGATAAAGAAGCCGCCGAGCAGAAGTTGGAAGACATTCCAGTCATGAAGGAATATCCTGAAGTCTTCCCCGAAGACTTGCCAGGATTGCCACCTCAAAGACAAGTCGAGTTCCATATTGACTTGGTTCCAGGCGCCGCGCCTGTAGCCAAGGCACCTTATCGACTTGCGCCTTCAGAAATGCAAGAGCTGTCAACACAACTCCAGGAGTTATTGGACAAGGGATTTATCAGACCAAGCTTCTCGCCTTGGGGAGCTCCAGTTTTGTTCGTTAAGAAGAAAGACGGTAGTTTCCGCATGTGTATCGACTACCGAGAGCTAAACAAGTTGACCATTAAGAATCGGTATCCATTGCCAAGGATTGATGACATGTTCGATCAATAGCAAGGTTCGAGTTTTTACTCCAAGATCGATCATCGATCAGGTTATCACCAGTTGAGAATTCAAGAGGAGAGTATTCCAAATACGGCCTTCAGAACTCGATATGGGCACTACGAGTTTCTGGTTATGCCGTTCTGTCTGACGAACGCGCCAGTAGTTTTCATGGATTTGATGAATAGAGTTTGTAAGCCGTACCTCGATAAGTTTGTGATCGTGTTTATTGACGATATTTTGATTTACTCAAGAACAAAGGAAGAACATGAGCAACATCTAAGAGCCATCTTAGAGCTGCTCAAGGAAGAGAAATTGTACACAAAGTTCTCGAAGTGCGAGTTCTGGTTGCGTGAGGTTCAGTTCCTTGGTTACGTGGTTAACGGAGATGGAATCCATGTGGATCCTACAAAGATTGAAGCGATCAAGAATTAGGAGACTCCAAAGACGCCAATAGAGATCTGTCAGTTCCTAGGTTTGTCTGTTTATTACAGCAGATTCATTGAGGATTTTTCGAAAATCGCTCAACCTTTGACCTCCCTCACTCAAAAAGACAAGAAGTATGAATGGGGAGACAAGCAAGAAGAAGCTTTTCAGTTATTGAAGAACAAACTTTGCGATGCACCGATCTTATCCTTACCCGAAGGCACTGAAGACTTCGTGGTATATTGCGACGCCTCGCGTCAAGGTTTAGGCTGCGTGCTGATGCAGCGACAAAAAGTTATAGCCTATGCTTCGCGCCAGTTGAAGGTTCATGAGAAAAATTACACCACGCATGATTTGGAATTGGGCGCGGTGGTGTTTGCATTAAAGATCTGGCGACATTATTTGTATGGCATGCGCTGTACAATCTTTACTGATCACAAGAGCCTGCGGCACATTTTTTATCAAAAAGAGCTGAATATGAGACAGCACCGATGGGTTGAGTTGTTAAATGATTATGATTGTGAAATCAAGTATCACCTAGGGAAGGCGAATGTAGTCGCAGACGCCTTGAGTCAGAAAGAGAGAATCAAGCCCATAAGGGTTCGAGCTTTGGAAATGATTGTTCAAACAGACCTCTCATTGTGCATTCATGCTGCACAGAGAGAAGCTCTTAAGGAAGAGAATCTTGAGAATGAATATCTCCGTGGGATGGAGAAGCAGTTAGTACCCAATGATGAAGGAACGTTGTGCTTCATGAAACGAATTTGGGTTCCCCTCTTCGGTGGTCTACGAGATGTTATTTTCGATGAAGCTCACAAGTCACGGTACTCGATCCATCCAGGATCGGATAAAATGTACCAAGATTTAAAGGATTTTTATTGGTGGCCGAGATTAAAAGGCGATGTTGCAACGTATGTTGGCAAATGCTTAACTTGTGCCAAGGTAAAGGCCGAATATCAGAAGCCTTCAGGTCTTCTGCAACAACTGGAAATACCCCAGTGGAAATGGGAGCAGATTTCAATGGACTTTATCACTAAGTTACCAAAGACACCCAGAGGTCATGATACGATTTGGGTAATCATGGACCGTCTGACCAAATCTGCACACTTTTTGCCAATCAAGGAGAAAGACAACACTAGCAAACTTGTTGAGCTGTACCTCAGAGAGATTGTTGCACGACATGGAGTGCCTCTCTCGATTATCTCTGATAGAGATGGAAGATTCCTATCAAGGATTTGGCAATCCTTCCAAGAAGCCTTTGGTTCTCAGTTCAATCTGAGTACTGCATTCCATCCGCAGACTGATGGCCAGAGCGAACGAACGATTCAAATGTTGGAAGATATGTTACGAGCTTGTGTGATGGATTTGGGTGGTAGCTGGGATACTCACTTACCCTTGGTAGAATTCTCGTACAACAACAGCCACCAAGCGAGTATCCAAGCTGCACCATTTGAAGCTCTCTATGGACGCAAGTGTCGATGACCGTTATGCTGGGCAGACGCGGGTGATAGACAGCTTGTTGGTCCCGAATTAGTGCAAGAAACGACTGATAAGATTACACAGATCCGAGAGCGCATAAAGACGGCTCGTGATCGACAAAAGAGTTATGCGGACCGAAGAAGGAAACCGTTGGAGTTTGCAGTAGGAGATATGGTTTTGCTAAAGGTTTCACCCTGGAAGGGTGTAGCACGCTTTGGTAAGTGTGGGAAATTGAACCCGCGATACATTGGACCATTCAAAATCCTGGAGAGGATTGGTCTTGTAGCTTACAAGTTGGATCTACCCGCAAAACTAAATGGAGTTCATGATACATTTCATGTATCTAATCTGAAAAAGAGTCCAACTCAAGAAACAGTTGTCATTCCTGCCGACGAAGTCCACATTGACGACACACTCCACTTTACTGAAGAACCTGTTGAGGTTATTGATTGGAAGGTTAACAAGACGCGACAGAGTAGTGTTAAACTCATCAAGGTTCGTTGGAACGCGCGACACGGCCCAGAGTTCAATTGGGAACGTGAGGATCGCATGAAAGCAAAATACCCACATTTGTTCCCCAAGACCCCTGCATCTAGTAGCAGAACTAAAATTTCGGGACGAAATTTTCTTAACAGGGGGAGAATGTGACAACCCTCATAAATCCAGGTATCCGTACAATTAATTAATACTGATTAGTGCTTAATGACTATACTGGATTATACATAACTGCTTTCTGATTACTGCATCATACTTACATGTGCATCACATATTACATAATGTCACCTTATTATCACATGCAAACTTTATTGACATACATGATGCACAAAGCACGGTTAGCACAGTTAGCGGATAACTTAGAAAATGCTGACGATGTTCAGTACATAGACAGACAGTGTTTTGAGACCCAGTATGAGCCGGAAACCAAGTTCTACACTAGTATAGTGTGTAGGGAAGTAAGAACCACAAAACTGCTTTACTAGGTGATAGTTAAAGTGCTGGAAAGTGCCTAAAACTCACATTAAGTGCAGAATTCTGCATATTTCAAAAAAATTCAGCTTTTTAACAAGCTAGTAATGTGCAAAAATTTGACTAAATGGTCCTGAATGCTTTCCTAAGTGTCGGGAATTAAAGGTGTCACAAAAGGGTACATAAAGAATACTAAACGGAATAGTTTGACACTTTAACGAACCGGTATCTAACCAAACAACCGGACACTACCCGAAACACCAAAATATTGCTAGAAGCATTGTTTTGTTATTTCTGAGCTAGTCATGATCCCCGAACACCCTAAGACTCACTAAAATATCTAGTAACTAACCAACTTAACTATATACTTGGATATGGATTACAAGGTAACTAATTAGTTCAAATTTACAATTAGACCCCCTCCCCCTCATGCTAGAAATCGGCCCACATGCCTAATTAGAGGATTTTGTTGATTAGTTTAATTGATATTGTCATGTACTAAGAAGACATTAAATCCATTGGTTAAACTCATGTTGCAAGTAAGTCTATATTAACCCCAAGACCATAATCTTCACAATCACCTCATCTTATCACCTCCACTCATCTATCTCCTTCTCCTCTCCCTCCCGGTCGAACCCCAAGCACCACACCACCATCATTTTCATTTCAATCTCACCCATTTCTAAGTGAACACAAGGTGTATGATGCAAGATTAGAAGGTTTGGTGGTCTCGGATCTTGAAGGGCCTCTTTATCCACCATCTTTGTCACCTTCATCTTCAAGAATTCATCCCTAGCCATAGTGCTAGTAGTAAGACTCTCATAACCTTTGTTACTTCTAATATTGATTGGTTAAAAGATGCATTATGTTGTAAATCACAAGAACACTAAAAGACATGAACATGAATCATGAACATAAAGCTTACATATGATGAAATCTTGATGAAATAATTTTGTTTAGTAAATGTATGATACTTGTTATTGTTTACTTGAGATTATGATGTTGATCATCATAAGGAGCTTGCTAGATTGTGATTAAACACATGATCTAGCAAGTTAGAGGATGATTATGTGTTAACACAAGAAGATCATCCTCATATATAAGCATGAACTTGAATAAAAATATGATTTCTTGAAAAATAATAAACAAAGTAAGCTAGTAATCTTATGAATCTAAGATTTGTTAATGGTTTTCCAAAAGAACCAAGTTTAAAATGTGATTTTTAGAAGATCTTGGTTTTTACTTAAATATACACTATTTTTTGTGATGAAATAAGTGTAAGAGCACCTTGTTTACAAGAAGAATTCAAAAGAATGATTTTTGGAAAAAAATCATGTAACAAGTTGTAAACACTCAAATCTTTCAAGAATGAGATTTTTAAAGAAATAAACACACTTTAAATTGTAACTAAGTCTACTAAACACCCTACTAAGTTACTACAAGTTTTTATGAAAACTCAAGTTCATGATCATTATGTAGATTGTATAGTTTTTGCACTTGGAAGTGTAAGTTGTTTAGGGATTGATTGTTGATTGCTTATGATGATTTTTAAAAAAGAAAATGATATGCTTTAATAGCATGGAAACCTCCATTTTTAGGGGAAACTATGGCAAAATTTTCTAAAAATACAAACACTTAGAGAAATATTTTCTAAAAAATATTAACAAGTGTGTTTTAACTATGGTTTTCAATATAAACCTTGCCCTAGATTTTGTTACAAAGATACAAATATTGGAGGTTGGTTTTTGTAAGTAAAAAATAATAAATATGTATTTAGAATATATATTTACATTAAAGACACTTGTGTGGATATTTGTATGCTTGGTGAAATAGTTATATTATTTTGGGGTAAAGTAATATAACTTAACAAAATACCAAGAGAATTACAATCCAAAAATATTACCAAAAATCACAAGGAATAAATACATAAGTTACACGCATAATATTGCGAAACCGAACGAAAGAACGTGACTTATGAACTATTCCGGGAAAAATACCGTTATGAATATATTTTTGGTAAATATTATTCTGGATACAAGGGATGAAAATATGATTTTTTTAAATATTACTAAGTTATATCATATTTTCAACAAGGAGAAAATATATTATTATTGGGAAGTAAAAATATATTTTCTTGAACATTTAGAAGATACATGAGTTTTGAGAAAAATATGTATTTTCTTGGGATACATTATTCTTGGATAAAAATAAGTTTAGATATATTTTCTAAGTGAGACTTGAAAAATATATTATTTTGAAACTACAAATACAAGAATACGAATACACATGTATGAGAATACCCCCATCCTTGGGAAGGAAATACTTGAGAAGTATTAATACAAAGTATTGTTTAACAAATTATTCCACCACTAAATATAATTTAAAGTTAAAATGATTATTATTTTAACAAGTAATTATAACTTGGAATAATATCGGGAACATAAGAAACGTAACTCAAAAACGATTAATACTAAGCAAAGGGACGACCCGTTCGTCTAATAGACAGTAGTACATTATAGGTAGTCGTGTTTGCTGACGAGATTTGGGTTACGATTCAGAAGACGCATTACTGTGAGTTCATGTCCCCCTTTTCTTTAAATTGTTTTGTTTATTTACTTCGGGGGTGAAATACATGTTACAAAAGGATTACATACAAATACATTTGGTATGGTTAGCCTAGGAAAGAACCATAGATCATGTGAATGGGTAGGCAGATACTTGGGACCATCAATCCTCTTGTAGGACCGAGGGGCATGAGTGATAGATCTATTTGGGTGTAGCGAGCCCACACCCACGAGGACAAGGTGGCCCATAGAGGTGACTATGTCTTCCAGCCGGAAGCCCGGTGCAACTTTACTAGGTTTGAGTCTTCCTACACCGTCACATATATCAGTGGCCTTGCAAACCATTGGTGATCTTTTCCTTGTTTGCTATCGTACCGGGACTTTCATACTTACACTGTTCACAAAGGTTTATACATACTCATGAACACATGAACTCGCTCAACTTTTGTTGATATTTTTAAACTACATGTATTTCAGGGACCTAAGTGGACCTGGCAGGTGTCTGCATGTTTTCACGCTGCGTTATAATAAAAGATGTCATCCAAGTCTTTAGGGTTTAGGAGATGTATGTTACTCCTGGATGAGATACATGGTCCCAAGCTCGGGTTGGTTTAAGTTATGTTGTCGAGTCTTCGTGAACTCCTTAAAACTTGTTGTGGTTTGTAACTTAAATTCGGTGTCAACATTTCAGACAATTCATGTTGTGGTATTTTCAAACTTAACTTCTATGGATGAATATCTTTTGGTTTTATCATATAGCATTGTTATGATTGATTGCTATGGTATTAAGAAGTCACACCAATAACCACGCTTCCACAAAAGTCAGGGTGTGACATCGGGTGATCGTACAACTAACCGGAAGCTTAACGGAGTTAGTATATGACTCAAGGTCCTTAAAAGTTAACTATAGGGGTTCAAATTACAATAAATAAGAGTTATATAAAGTTTAAATAGACCAGGGACCAAAAGTGCAACAAATAAAACATTTTTCCCGGTTTTGAGTTTTGTCGCGGGCCGCGTAAGGTCCTTTAAATCCTTACGCGGGCCGCCTGAAAAGTGCCAGCGTCCATTCTTTGGACAGATGCCTGTCTCAGCTGTTGCACCGCCTTATTATACCATCTTTCGATTCTAGGGGCTGCACCAACAGATTTTCATGAATAGGGACACTTGGGGATGAGCAGGAATCACCCATAGACCTTGTTGGCATCATCTTATGAGATTAAAGTCCCTATATAAAGAACATAAGTTGCAACACTTAACTTGTTCACTTCAAAATCATTCAAGACTCTTTTCTGAAGCTCTCTGGTCATCAAACAAGTTTCCTTAAGTTCCAAAATCGTGCTTAGGACCTTTGTAAGCTTCCTTAACCTCTCTAAATTCAGTTTTATTAGTTTAATGGCCTAAAGTCAAACCCGTCGTAATTAAGGTTTGACTTAGTGATTAATCACTAATGGTCAAGTCAATTCTCGAATTGAAAGTACCTATGAGTTGGTAATTATGTGGGTAATAAACCATTAAAAGGACACCCTCTGATTCCCACTCTAACTTGGTCAATTGTCGGGTCAAACTTGATTGTAAAAAGTCAACAGAAAGCTAAATTTCAAATAAACACATCATTAACAATGTAGAAGCCATGAAACTTGTTTTATCACTCATATAACTTGGTAATTAATGTAAGAACATGTCTAAACATGTTCAACTCGACAATTTTCAGTTTAAGCTCGGTTCGGAACCGAAAGTCGCAAAAGTAGACTTTTGCTTTGACTTTCAGTTCTGACCTAATGTAGCATATTTTAGAAATGCATTAGAGGTATATTAGGACCAGGTTACAGACTAGTGTAACCCTCTGAGGTTATACAACTTGGTTCATTAGTTATCCGATTCATGTGCATGTTTCCGTTATATGACTAAATGTTGACCATTATGCCCTTTTGTCCCTAAAATGAGATTTTTGAAAATGTGAGAGGACAAAAACCTTTATTACTGATTTATAAACTTGTTCTAAAAATTTGACATCAGTTTGAGGTCTAGAATAAGAGTTATGCTCAATAGCGTAATTAGAAAGCTTTTTTATTTATTAAACGGCGTAATTAGCATAAAGCCTATTTAAACTCAAATATTGACACCAAACTTTTTACCCACTGATGTAATATAATATTTTTGGATTTATGAAGATTTTTATTTATTTTTAAGCTGAGCATAACATAGGGTTCTTGCTTTAATTCGGTAATTGTCGGTTATGCCTTTTTCTTGAATAAAATGAGTTTTACATAATATTTTGATACCAAACTTAATGATACTTATTTTATATGATAAATAAAATATTTTGAACTTTATAAACTGATCAAAAACTCAGATTTCCTATTTAAACCTGAAAATCGCTTAAAACCGCCTTTTTACGCGTTTTAAGCGCATAGTATGGGTTAAAACTATTTTTGGCATATGAAACTTATTACCTACTGATGTTTTAAGTAAATTTTTATAATTAAACAGTAAGCCAAAGTTTTAAACTCAGATTTCCAGATTTGACCTTTAAAGCTTATGTGAAATTACCAGAATGCCCCTACGGTACATAGTTTGGTTATAAAAGATAAATTTCACATATATTCAATACCTTACTGTTATGACTATTAAAAATAAATATTTTTACTGATTATATCAGACCTGAAACTCAGATTAATATTTAAACTCTTTTATAAGCTTTAAAATGACCAAAATACCCCTACGGGGCATAATTTGAGTTTAAATCCATTTTGGGCATAATGAAAGGTATTCTACTGATATAAAAACATATTTAAGGCATATTAACTTAGGAAACCTGTTCATGACTCATTTGGTTACCCGCTACGCATTATTCGCATTCAGTGCGGTTTATGTAACCAGTTTGCATAAATTAGCCGAAACGGGTCAAACCTTATCATTTTTATCTCAAAATCCAGAATGTGTTTTGTTTACCCATATTATACAAGTATACAAACTTGTCGGGTCTAAACCACATTCTAATCCGGTCATCGCTTAATCATGCGTTTTGAACCGTACATCTTCCTTTAAAACTAACCGGTCTAAGTTTAGACTTAATTAAGACCCGTTAGGAATCTAATAGATTATTAAAACCTTCGTTCCAGATTAGGAGACCAGTAAAAGATACTTTCACTCGCTGATTGTGATATATACTTGCTCAGGTAAATACTTTTAACTTATTTTCCCTTATACGGGCTTGGGGTACGGTATATAAAATACCGCTTGGTCGGGCATTGAATTGTTAATCATATAAACGTTAATTCATTAAGATGACCCATTTAAACTGTTTTGTTTGCTTAAAGCCTTTGGGGGGTTAATGACCATGTCTCGGATATCCTTGGCATCATTCATTGAAATGGCCACAACCTAAGCACGGGGTGTAGGCATACACCTGCCAGTGCATATATATAAAAAGGTATAACCGACGGTTCGAGAATAACTCGCCGCGGGATTATATCATGTGGTGTGTCTATTAATCTTTAACCCGGTATTCAGCCCGGGCTACTGAACGTAAAACGAACATGTAATTCTTTTACAAGTTTATATATAAATAATTATCCCAAGTTATAAAAGATATTTTGTGCCTTGTGCATTCAAATCAATTTTCATAAACATTTTCAAAATGAGTCGGTTAATTGTATTTACCAGTGTAAACTGACATATTTTCCAAAAAGGCTAAGTGCAGGTACTAAACGAAATAGGCTGGCCACTCCTAGCATCAGTAAAGAGTCTTGCAAGCTTAGATGTTATAAATCTATTGAACAATGATCTTTTTAACTTTTGATCCACCTGTGGATCCCTTGCAACCGTTATTGTAATACACTTGATATTACTTTTAATTCGGTTTATAATGATTTTATCTTTCGACTTCCGCTGTGTATTAAACTGTGATAAATTGTCCATGATGATATCAACTACGTCACAATACTCCCCACCGGTAATACGTGGAAATATCGGGGTGTGACAGGTTGGTATCAGAGCCAACGTTGAGTGAATTAAACACTAGCCTTTTGTGTTTGATCTCAATGACACAGTTTGCACATTCCTCAATTTTCGAGTCTAGACAAAGAACTTAGGACTAATCCTGACTTATTTTGTTTTTTCCTTTATTGTTTCTTTTGTTGTTTCTTTCGTTTGTTTTGACAGGACCTACAAAAAAAATGCCGCCAAGAATCCGGGGAAGAGGAAGAGGCAAGGGGCCATTTATCGCCCCCAACGATCACGAGTCCGGGCCTTCACACCGGCGAACTCCATCAGCCACTTTTAGTACAAGTCCTCAAAAATACTGGAGGACCCATTTAGAACCCGCGAGGCGTTCAGTCTCGCAGAGCTCCTCACCTTCCTACCTCAACTCTTCCGGGCCTCAATTGGAGAACGAGCCCCGCAACTCACATCACTCTTTTATACCCCTTCAAAGCCCCAACTCACACCATTCCTTCAACGACCCAACACCCTACTTTCAAAGCCGGTTCAACCCGGCAAACCAAATTGAAGAGCCAATGGGTTATAACCCGTTGGGACCGGAGGACCACTTCTCCATGGACATGGAAGAGGATCCGGAACCTGCCCAGCCGCCAACCGGAACACCTACTCACTCCATCGAGATTTCGGATGGGTCGTCATATCATGGATCACCTTATCATGGTCCAGACAGTTATGAGGCAAGGTTTGCCCAATACGACTGGGTGTTTACTCCCAGTTACCACTCACAGCAGCTGATGTGCGGAGTGCGTGATAGGTTTTTAATGTATCTTTTAAGCCCTTTTACACTTTTTAGCCAAGTTTTAAATTTATAAAACACGATATTTACTAACACTAAACACACATATGGGCAAGTTCACCCATCGTGAGCGTAGTATAGTGTTGGTAAGATACTGAGGTCGTCCAAGGACACAAGAGCTTTTAGTACCGGTTTATCCTCAACGTCTAATCAAATCAAAAGTTAGAAAAAAGGTTTTTAAACTAGAAAATAAAACTAACTAAAATGCTGAAAAATAAAATAAAATAAAAACAGATAGACAAGATGAATCACTTGGATCCGACTCGTGTGTAGTGTAACCTTTGATTATTTTCGCACTTTTGCACTTTTTAAGAGATTATCTTAGTTATTGTAGTAGGCCCCTCTTTTGAAGGTGACGCTACCCTCAACTCAGTAGTTTGAGTCAGCAAGGATACAATCCTAAAGGGTCGGATTATTGAAAGATAATTAATTAAGTTATTAATCCATAATGTGGTAGGCCCCTCTTTTGAAGGTGACGTTACCCTCGGCTAAGTAGTCTGAGTCAGCAGGGATACAGTCCTAAGTAGCCGGGTTAAAGTATTAATAGTAGCTTACATATGAGGGGATCAAAGAGTTTGGACCCCCGCCATCCAATACCAGTGGGTATTGAAGGAGGTCCTAGTAAATTTGACCCAGGTCCTTGCAGGATCTATACACTGAACAAGGCAAGACTCTTACCAAACCGTTCCATTAACCCCCGACCAGGTAGCCAACATATCTCCATATAGACCGTGGAGATATGAATGGTGAAAATCTTTTATTTTATATAGACAGTAAAATAATGCCAAAACACCACGGACAAACGATAAGGAAGAATCACTTCAACATAAGAAACTAGTTATTAAAGTCATTAATACATAACCAAATAAAAAGTGCGAAAAGATTAAAAATAAAAAGTATTACACTAGACACTTGTCTTCACCAAGTGATGTAAGAGACTTAGGCAAACATGGCCTTTGATTGTCAAGAACTCTTACGATCAATCTTGGATCCCGAGACGACTCACACACTCTATGATGGATAATGGTGGTGGATGATGGTGTTGTGGTGGTGGTGGAGTGTGGGTGAAGTGTGAGAGAGGTGGTGTGCCAAGGGATGGTTTGCAAATGAGCCAAGCACCCCTATTTATAGCCTGAACAGCAGCTCAGGCACGGCCCCGTGTCCATCCTCATTCTCTTTCTTCATTAATTGCAGTTTGTCTGCATTAGTTGACCACTCCCCCGTGTCCGCTGGGCACGACCCCGTGTGCAGAAGCGTATCTGTACTATCACGATTTCCTCAGATTCTGCGAATCTTAGAGTTGACCACGGCCCCGTGTCCGCTGGGCACGCCCCCGTGGTGGGTGATAGAAGCTTCTACAGCTTTGTCTTTTCTGCAGACACTTGGGCACTCCCCCGTGCTCAGTGAGCACGGGGCGTGTTCAGCCTTCTGTTTTCTTGTTTTGCTTAGGAAGATGTTGTCGGGGGGTCGGGCATGCCACGTTTATCCCTTTTCTTGTATTTTTGTTAGATTTAGCTGCCTTTTTGCTTCTTTTGTTCATTTGAGCTCTTTTAATCCTGAAAATACAAAAGGAAGACAAAAACACACTTTTTCGAACATTAGTACTAAAAAAAGGTTAGTTTTATGCCTCATTTGATGTAATTTATATGTTGCATTTTGCACACATCAAATACCCCCACACTTGAATATTTGTTTGTCCTCAAGCAAAACTCTTTATAATGTGGCTTTACACTCCCAAATGGAATGGGTAGAAGAGAAGGTTTTGGGCTTGTCATAGAGTGTCGGGATTTCCAAGATTCTTTATTAAGTTTTATTTTTATTTATTTACAATCCTATTCGTCATGATTTATTTAAAACATTACATAAGATAAATTACTTATTAGGGCATAACATGCCTTTTTAAAATTCCATTTATATACAAGTTCACATACCTCACGGGGGATCACTCAACACTCGGCCGAATATGTATTTTTGTGAAACACTCGAGAGCGGCATGGAACTTACTTCTACCATAGGCTTGCCAAGCAATCAATCCTCCTCATTTTTAACTATATACCTTTGTAAATATCAAGAGGACTTTTGGGGTGAAGGGTTAGGCTTGGGTTAAAGGTATGTGGTTGGGTTAGTGGTTAGTAGAAAAGGGCGAAAGGCGTAAAAAGCGTAGGTTTTTGCAAAACATATTGTTTTTGTGACTTTTTATTCCAATGAAATATGTTTCAAACAAGCCTTCTTTTGATGAGCTTTGTTTGTTTATTGCAAACTTCATTTTTCTTTTCTTCTTAAATTTTTTTTTTCAACATAAGAGAGTCACACAAAAACCGAGTTTTGTTACTAAAATAAAGGGTTTAAAATGAAAAAGGGTTTTGGTGGGTAAAAGGGTTTTGTTTTGGGTTAAGAAATGAAAAGGTTTAGGCTCAAAGGGGTTAACTATGGGGATTTTGGGTAGGTGGTAAAAAAAAAAGAAAAATAATGGTGTAGAAATAAAAAGGGTTAGTCCTAATGCCTCCATAATTTACTTACTCGGGTTTAAGTTGGTAAGGACCAGGAATGTATCGTCGTGGAAAGTTCTAGAGTCTTAAGAACCAAGCGGCTATTCACACAAGAAACGAAAAATGAGCATTTAGTTTAAAGATGTGTATTTGTATGCTCAATAAAGGCTCAAAACTCACTTTTTGTGGGAATGGGTTTTTATGTGATCAAGTATATATAATCAAATTTTAACTAGGTTTGTCATGCCATTTCATAATTTTCTTATGTTGGTTCTTTTTATCACGACGCTATCGGTTGTAAATTTGTAAAAATATCACCTTTTTAGAACTTGAAATTCCCAACTTAAACCTAGACAAGTAAGAAAAATGAAAAATTTTTGAAAAAATTTGGGATGTTTAGCGGTTCCAATAGAGTTTTGTGTAAGGCTTGTAATTAGAACTTGCAAAATTGAAGGTTTTAGCATCCCCCCCCCCCACACTTAAATTACACATTATCCTCAATGTGCCCAAAAAATAAGTTTTTAGGTTGATTGGACGTGTAAAAATGTGTGAAAAAGCAAAATTTTATGTTACTGGGCGTCTGGAGATGGCCCTGTGTCGGATGGACATGACCCCATGGTCAGAGTGCCAGTAACGATAACTTACAGAAAGTTGACACGGGGGCGTGTCGGCTGAGCATGACCCCGTGTCTGGTAAAAATCTGCAAAATATTAACAAACAGCAGGTCTGGGCAGTGGGCACGGGGCATGTCGGCCGAACACAACCCCGTGTAGACAGTCTGCAAGGGTGAAAAACAGGTTTCTGGCTTCGGTTTTGCCGTCCCGGCTTTAGTAGTACTGATGTTTAGTACTCTAAGCCTCGTTTGTACCTGTTTCATCAATAAACACTACACCAAACCATAGCAAACATCCTAAATTACCATCGTTCAAACATCCACGTCACAAGGTTAAAAAGAAAAATAATGCAGAAAGTAAAAAGAGTTGAAGGAAAGTAAATTGTTCAACACACGGCACGCAGGCCGGAAATTGTTCATGAGATAAGGGATTAACCTGTGAGACCGCCAACCAGCTGCTCCTACCTCTACTCCTCCCGCCTAGTCCATGTCCTCGTCTTCATCATCACCTCCTCCTCTGTGCCCCGCCATGTACTCCCAGATGTTCCCAATGTCATCCTGAATGTCGGAGATGTTTCTCTCAATTGCTCCGACCCGGGTGTACGTATTGCTCGCGATGTTATAGGTGTTCCTTGTGCACATGAGGTTTTCCTGCAATAAATCATGTAAACTTTGGAAGTTAGGAAAACCGCCTCCTTGTGAGGAGGATTGGCCCGGATCACCGTGGGGCTGGTACTGGTATTGAGGAGGTGGTTGAAACTGTGGAGCGTGAAGGACGAGTGCCTCTTGCGGGTTCCATGCATGCCCCTGGACTATTTGGAAGCTAACCGTCCCGTCTTCTGCTTCATAAATTAAGTTCATGGAGCGGCAGATGTGTGTGTCCACTCTTCCTGACCATGGGCTCTTTTGTAAAGACCTGGGAATGTTCACGAAATGCTTGAAGAGACGGTATATCCACCCCCCGAAGAAGATAGGGGTTGGTGGAGTAGCAAGCCGGTTCCAATGCATGTTTCGGAGCAGGAGGTACAGAACATCAAGGTTTCTGTGGTTGTGAATGCAATGAAGTACCACCAGATCTCTCAACCCTACAACGCTACTGCTATCGTGCCTTTGGCTAAGAGAGTAAATGAGGACCCTATGGATGTAGCGGTAAAGAGGGTCCCTCAACTTAGTGCTCTTAGTGCTACTTGGGTTATAGATTCCTTCCCCTATTTGAGCCAAGCGGCTTGGCGTTCGTTTTCATATAGTTCACGTAACCCTCCGGTGTTCTCTTCATTACCCGCATCTTCCTTCGCATACAACCCAACTATCAACCCAAACTGTGCCATCGAAATCGAGTACTTAGTCCCCCAACTTCGGAACTCTACCCCATCATTATCAAATGGGTCGCATCTTGAATTGAACACGAATGTTCTATAGAATTCCAGATTATACTCGTGGACTGAACGAAGTCGAGTGGTTAGTGCGGCTCTTAGTGGGCCGGTGACTAGGTTGTTAAACCAATCAAGTTGGTTCACTGTTGCTAAAAGATCCATGCACACTTGTCGTGGGTATTCCTCCGGTCTGGTTCGAAGCACATCGTATCTTGCTTTAGCATCCAACTCATTTGCATTGAACCGTGTGAATTTCTTCGACATCTGAAAGGATACACCAAACAATTAGCACGAAATAGTGAAATTTCCGGAGAAAACTGAAACGTGTTCAGCGGACACGCCCCATATTGGTCAGAAAATGGCTGGACACGCCCCCGTGCTCAGCGAGCACGACCCCGTGTCCAGACGTCTGTTTCCCAAAAATCCCATTTTTCGACCCAGTCCTGAAAACTTGAAAATTTTTGGTCCAGTAGGGGCGGTTTTCACCGAAAATGAAACCCCAAATGCCATTTTTTTTAAAACAAACCGTTTACCCCTTCAATTATATCTTTTTCGGTTCAAAAACAAGGGTTTGGCATTTCTATGAGAAATCGGGCAAATCTATGAACAATACAAGTTGATTTACTTCCTATAACATGTATCTAAACTAATGCTAATAGATCTAAGCAAAAAATTGAGGTTCGATCCGGATGAAGTTCAAGAACCCTAGATTTTTCCCCAAATTTTTGGTGTTTTAACTACATGCAAGTGCATAATCTAACTACTAATGATGATAGGATCATACCTTGATGTTGTTAGAAGTAGAGGAGACGTCGAAATCTTGTAGAAAAATCGCCTAAACCAGAGAGCTTTCGGGGAAACGGGGCGTGTGGAAATGAAGAAACTGTGTTGAAAATGGGTTTTATCCCGACAGTTGCGCGGACACGGCCCCGTGCTGGGTGATTTTTTTTCAGTGCTCGTGTGAGTGCCCTTGTCTCCCAAAAACTCGGTTAGAAGACTTACCAATTTGGAGGTCAACCCGTTCGTTCGTAACTTACCAGGTATGATGTTGATGCTTTTATTCTTAGACCGTTTGAAGCGAGATTTCTTCCTCCTCATCCTCAATGAATCCTTGATAGAGATTCAGCCGTTGGCCATTGACTTTGAATGGAATTTCATTCCGATATTTAATTTCTACTGCACCGTGTGGGAAAATATGGGTGATGGAAAAAGGTCCTGACCACCAAGACTTTAATTTACCAGGAAATAATCGAAGTCGTGAATTAAACAATAGAACTTGATCTCCTACTCAAAATTCATTAGGTTTAATGTGTTTGTCAAGCAAGTTTTTCATTCTCTCCTTATAAATTTCAGAGTTTGAGTATGCATAATTCCTTAATTCGTCTAATTCATTTAATTGACAAAATCGATTTTTACCGGCAAATTCTAAATCAAGGTTTACATTTTTAATTGCCCAGTAGGCCTTGTGAGCTATTTCTACTGGCAAATGACAACTTTTTCCGTAGACGAGCTTGTATGGGGTTGTACCTATTGTTGTTTTATAAGCAGTGCGAAAAGCCCATAAAGCGTCATCTAATTTATCGGCCCATTCCTTTTTATTTAACCCTACTGTTTTTCAAGTATTCGTTTTAAACCTCTATTAGTCACTTCGGCTTGTCCGTTTGTTTGAGGGTGATATGCTGTCGAGACCCGGTGATAGACCCCATACCTTGTTAAAAAAATTTCAAGTTGATGATTACAAAAATGGGTACCTCTATCACTTATTAATGCTTTAGGTTTTCCAAAACGAGAGAATAATATTTTCAGAAATCTTACCACGACTCTTCCATCATTTGTTGGAAGTGCCTCGGCCTCGGCCCATTTAGACAAGTAATATACTGCCACAAGTATATATTTGTTTCCTTTTGACGGTGGGAAGGGTCCCATAAAGTTGAGTCCCCACACATCAAAGATTTCAAAACAAGAATGCCATTTTGTGGCATTTCGTTTTTGGAAGAAATATTACATGTCCTTTGGCAAGCGTCACATGTCTTGACAAGACTTTGGGCGTCTTTGTAAATGGTCGGCCAATAAAATCCTGAATCAAATACCTTTCATACGGTACTAGCGGCACCATGATGTCCTCCGTATGGACCTTCATGACAATGGCGAAGAATTCTTCTTGCTTCATTACCATGTACGCATCGTCGGATGAGTTGGTCGGCACACATTTTGAAAAGATAAGGATCTTCCCAAAAATAATGCTTTACATCAGCAAAGAATTTCTTTCTTTGATGATATGACCAACCTTTTGCGACTATACCGCTAGCTAGGTAGTTAGCATAGTCGGCGTACCATGGTTCTTCTCTGTATTCCACCATTTCTAGGGACTCCGTTGGAAATTTTTCGTTGATTTGCTCGTCCCTGGTTGCCTCCAAAGCTGGGTCTTCTAAGCGTGAAAGATGATCTGCTGCAGTTTTTTCTGCTCCTCTTTTATCTTTGATTTCAATATCAAATTCTTGGAGGAGTAGAATCCACCGAATCAAACGTGGTTTAGCATCCTGTTTCTTGAAGAGATTTTGAATGGCTGCATGATCTGTATAGACTATTGTTTTAGAAAGAACAAGATAAGAACGAAATTTATCAAAAGCAAATACCATAGCTAGTAATTCTTTTTCAGTTGTTGTGTAATTTTCTTGTGCATCGTTAAGTGTTTTACTAGCATAATAAATTGGGTGAAAGTGCTTTTATTTTCTTTGTCCCAAGACAGCTCCAACTGCAAAGTCACTTGCATCACACATGATTTCGAAAGGTAATTTCCAATCAGGCGCTATCATGATAGGTGCATTGACTAGCATTTCCTTTAGGGTTAGAAATGCTTGATTGCAATCCTTGTCAAAGATGAAAGGGGCATCTTTTTCAAGTAGTTTTGTTAGAGGCCTTGAGATTTTAGAAAAGTCTTTGATAAACCGCCTATAAAATCCGGCATGCCCTAAGAAACTTCTGATAGCTCTAACGGAGGATGGGGTGGTAATAGAGAAATAGTGTTTATTTTGGCTTGATCAACCTCCATTCCTTCGCTTGAGATTTTGTGACCGAGTACTATTCCCTCCGTTACCATGAAATGGCATTTTTCCCAATTAAGGGCGAGGTTAGTTTCCTCACATCGGGATAGCATTCGTTCAAGGTTATCGAGGCATTGGTCGTATGAATCTCCAAGGATAGAAAAGTCATCCATGAAGAATTCCATTGTCTTTTCTATCATGTCATGGAAGATGGCCACCATGCAACGTTGAAAGGTTGCGGGGGCATTGCATAGACCGAATGGCATGCGTCGATAAGCAAAAGTTCCATAGGGACATGTGAAGGTTACCTTTTCTTGGTCTTCGGGTGCTATCGGGATTTGAAAGTAACATGAAAAACCATCCAAGAAACAATAAAATTTATGACCGGATAATCTTTCTAACATTTGATCGATGAAGGGCAAAGGAAAGTGATATTTCCTTGTTGCTTCATTCAATCGTCTATAATCTATACATACCCTCCATCCTGTGACGGTTCTCGTTGGAATTAATTCATTCTTTTCGTTAGTTATTACCGTCATACCTCCTTTCTTTGGAACTACTTGGACGGGACTTACCCAAGGACTATCGGAGATATGGTAGATAAGTCCGGCGTCAAGTAATTTGATGACTTCGTTTTTAACCACTTCTTGTACATTTGGATTTACTCGACGTTGTGGTTGTATTACCGATTTGTAGTCATCATTCATTGAAATTTTGTGCGTGCACATGGAAGGACTTATTCCTTTAATGTCTACAAGCTTCCAAGCGATCGCATTTTTGTGTTTTTTCAAAAGTTTAATTAAATTTTCTTTTTCTAAAATACCTAATTTGGATGAAATAATTACAAGTGATTTACCACCTTCGTCTAGAAAAGCATATTCCAAACCTTTTGGAAGTTCTTTGAGCTCAAGAGGTGGGTCTTTAGGAGACTCCTTATTTGGTTGCTCATTTTGATCAAGAACTTTAAAAGTTTGTTCTATGGCGACCTCTTCTTCAACAAAGTGGTCGATTTCTTCACTTGTATCGGGTGGTTCATCTTCATCTTCAATTAGGGGGTCATTATTGCCGAAAGGATATTTCATTGAACGCTCAAGATCGACACTTTTTTTAAATGCCCCTAATTGAATAAATAGATTGTTGTACTTCCGGTTTTTCAAAGCTTTGTGGGTTTTGACAAATGGTCGTCCCAACACTAGAGGAGCGTCATCAAGGATGACAAAGTCGGTTGGGATTACCATTTGATTTGTTTGAACCAAGACATCCTCAACTACGCCGATTGATTTTATTATTTTCCGATTAGATAGAAAAATGGGTATTTGAAGTGGAGAAAAATCACTAATACTTAATTTTTCGAAAATGTAGTTGGGCATTATGTTAACACAAAGATCTTTATCAATTGTGACATTACTAATAAATGAATTTTGAAAAAAACATAGAACCGGTGTAATGTTGATTTCAAATGGGTCTTCTTTTATTAGTGAGGTTTGATCATTAGTTAACTTAATGCTTACCGTTTCGTCAATTTTTGTGTTAGTGTTTAACTCTTTTAAAAACTTAGCATGTGTTGGGATTGAACCCTACCAGAGGAACAGATGATGTAAAGCCAAAACCGGATCAGGGCAGTGGATCCATAATAAGCAGCTGTTTACATTAGACTTTCCCCTTGGAAGTGATTTGAAGAACATCTGATGGCCAAACCACTGTGCTGTACAACTGCCGCCTTGCAACTGCTGACCACACTAAAGTACTAATGAAGATTAAAGGCTGAAGCTAAATCTACTGACGGAATTCAAGCACTGCTGAAGAGTTAAGCACTGCCCACTCAAGGACTGATCACCCTTAGAAGAAAGCGCTGATGCTCAGACATCAGTGGTTGACTACATCAGTGGAATGAAGAATCAGTGTTTATACATCAGTAGTTAGTATGTAATCAGTGTTTGTATGATCAGTAGTTATAGATCAGTGTTTATAGGTTGTTAGTTTGTTAGATGTCACTTTCATGGTGACGTCAGCTGAGATTCCTCAGTGGTTTGGTTTGCCTATAAATATAACAGTACCCTGTACTGTTACATTTGATTGACTGAGCGGGTTCTTCTCCTCATGTCTAATCCTTTCATCTTGTGTGCAACCAACCTTGGGGCATCAGGCTGAGGGGGAGCTTAGTATGTGAGCATATCTGTAATCTTTTGCTTTGTTTTGTAAATCTTTTGACTCTAAGGAAAGCAATTGTTTATCATACTATTCTTCCTTTGACTGTGTTTACAAAGTTTGTTTCCATTTCCGCTGCACTTAAACTGTTCATATCTATTTGATTTGTTCAAAACATACAAACAAACACAATCATGAGAGCCTCAGATCCTAACAATTGGTATCAGAGCCTGGACAGTCAAATTTGATTTAACAATCATTTTGACGTAAATAGTTCAGCTCAAAATTTCATTGATACTAAGGATGGTTGTATTCAGTTGAAAAACAGAGTAACGAGTAATAACGTTCAAAGTTGTTTATTCAAAAACTCTGTAAAACAACCAAGATGTCATAAGACACACAAAATTCACATAACAAGTGATGTCATGCATAAATCACCAATAGTTTCAGATCTGGAAACTTGTCTGGTGATTTTGGTGTGATTATTCTCGTTACAAAATTGATTTCAAATGTTATTATGAAGTTTGTGTTGTTTTCATCATAACTGCAGCTAAGGTGTTCACCTCATGGTTGACAAAAGGCCTATGTGCGGATAAAAGCACTAGTGTCTTTGTTAACATAAAAAAAAAAAGAGAGGGAAATCAAAACTTTAGTGATTTGAATCTTATGTATTGAAAAACAGGTTGAGTGTCCTCTAAAAGGACCAAAATCAATTGTGTTAAGAATACATTAAGAAAATCAGCAGTCAAAATATCCAGATCATGAGTAATGTGAAATTTGGCATAAGCATGTACAAAAATGACCAAATCTCTCAAAACATTGCTGAAAATGATTTTGGATTGAGTATTCTTTCCTTGAAAATTTTCCAGTAAAAGTTTCAATACTTTTCTTTGGAAAGGGTAAAAAGGGAAAGAAGAAAAATTACAAAAACTCAAAAGTGTGTTTATCTCAAAACTTTTGAATTCAAAAGAAAAGAGTATAAACCCAAAACACTTAAGAGTCCACAGGTTAATCCTACAAAAGGAAAACCAAAAATAGATCTGCATTCTTGGTCAAACATAATGTCATCAATCAACCATGCTCAATCACTGAATCAGGGAAGTTCAAGTAACAAAAGTATCTCCAGATATTTTTCAATAAAGAGGAATAGGCCAAATCTCTCAGAAATTATTCACAGGGTAATAAGGTTCACAAAGAACTTTCAAAACCTTGGTGAACGGGCTCCTCATGGTAACAATCAACTGACAAGGAAATGGTACCAAACAGTGGTTACCGAACTTTGGTTCAAACCACTGACCATTGTCCTAAGCTTGAGAATGAAATGATCTTGACCTTATTCGAAGTTACTTTAACTCTTGAGACACACCAGATCTAATTGATTTTATTATCAGAAAACTTTTACTCTTTTTCTTTGTAAAGTTTTCTCCAAATAAAACAGGATATACTATTCTTTATTTTTTTAAGAATGATATATTTTGTACTTTTACTTGTTTTTGATAGCAAAAGTTCAAACACCTGTCAGGATGTAGAACCCTCATTTTTTTTGGTGATACTATCCTTGAAAACAGATCAAAAGGAAATGGTGCAAGTGTCAAGGTCATGTCAAACTCAAGTTTGTTTTAAACACTGATCAAAGATTGTTTGCTAACAGACCTTAAAATACTTGGATGCTCATGATATAATTCAAATATTATGACACAAAATGAGTAGCCATAGTAGAAAGGTTTCCATCTGGGATACTAAACCACTGTCAGAAATCTATAGAAGTATTCAAAACTTTTAATAAACATGTGGTAAAACCTTGAATGCTGAAACAAGTGAATTCTCTGCATTAAAAATCCCTGTAAAACCTGCTGTTATGATAAATTTTGATAAACTTGCATCTAAAATGTGTTTGTCAAGAATTTGATTCTGCAGGTAATTCATAATCACCTTCAACAGATGTTGGACATAATACTAAAATCATTTCCATCATCAGAGCAGCAGATGTACAAAACAGCTGTTAAAGCTCATCCACTGATGCACAAACAGTGTTTGACCAAAATAGCCCTATAATTCTCTACCACTACTTCACCAAACCACTGTTGATAAAAATATACTAACTGTGGATAAAAATCAACACTGGTCATCACCAATTCCTTTTATTCCTCCACTATTCACCTTCAAACAGCTATTGGATCATCAAAAGTCACCAACAGTTGTTAGCTCAGATGATTCACATCTGCAGCCTCACCTTTTGAACACCAATGCCATTTTAAAATTCATTCATGTTTCCATTCTCTTGACAACATCAATTGAAAGGGATTCTTATAAAAAGTTTATCCCAAAACCATTGTCTCCTTCTTGACTATCTACCATTTCATCAACATGTCATGTACCTTTGGGGCACTTAAAGACAGAAAGTTGGGTGATTGACAAGGAAGAGGAGCTTCAACAGTTCAGGGAAAAACAAGTTTAAGAACTTGTTCCATTACCAAAGGATGAGAATCTTTTTGGTTAAAAGTGGACCCTCAAAAAAAAACATTGCATATGTTGGAGCATAGTTGTCAAGATTCATGTTGTTCAAACTGAGCACAAACAGCAGATGTTTCCACAATCACAGTTTTGAAAAAGACTATGCTGCTGCATAATGAGAAACTAACTGTTTGTCTCTTCAAGATATGATATTTGATTTTGATATAATTGCTCGAAAGACTTCTTTTATGCAGGATTGTCAAACAGCTGAAATATATCATCAAAAATCTTATATCCCATTCATTCACCATCATTCATTATCAGACATCACCTTGTAGCTATAAAAAGGTTTGATTTCATCATTAACATATCCATCCTAAAGATCAGTTGGTAGATGTACAAACTTAAGAATTGGTTTCATCTACTGTTAAAAACTTGATCTCTATGATTGGAGTGCTAAACATGGATTAAAGCAAGCTTTCTTGTGTTCCATGTGTAAATAGCATAAAAATGTTTTTAGAAAAATCAAAATAACCTTAAAAATAGTTTAAAATTGAATTTTTCAATAAATCCTCAAAGTCTGTTCAAAGCACTGATGACATTAAAACTCTGTTAAATAGTAAAATCTATTCACTGCCAAAGTGTATCCTTTGTTTGTGCAAAACACTGATTTACAACATAGGTTACACGTGGACAGATGTTATTCAACAGTGTGTGCATCAGATGCCATGATCACTTTTTCAAATAAATGGCCTTACACCTGAAAACATTTACAAGGCTATCAAAAATTTCCAAAACAAAAGCAGAGGTACCTGAGCAGATTTTAGCAGCTACCACTGCTCCTCAGATATCTGCTGCTGAGCCCACTGCTCAAGGTGATCACAGCAGTAACACAACTGCTGTGAAACCCACACCTAAAACCACCAAAAGACCAATACAAAAGAAAATTCAAAAGCCCCCCAAACCTACAATAAAGGCAACTCTGGAAGATGAGATCCCAGAGCAACTGCCAGTGACAACACAAAAGTCACTAGAAACCACTGCTGCTACTTCCTCACAGCAGATGGTAGAAAGGTCTCAACCCATGCCTCAAAATCCTCCTGCTTCTTCTAAAAAAGAACAGGTTGTAAGAAACAGGGACACCAAATTATGATGCTCTGGAATCACTTGATTCCATCATCCACAGCCCACTGCCCGGGGCAAATTCACTTTCAACTCTCATCATCATTTCACAAATACCACGTCAATAATGACCTTGTTGCATGCTTTGGATATAACTCAGACATAAATCAGTTCCTCTCAACCACCTATCACTGAGAGTACACTCCAACAAGTGACTGAGTCTGATGCTTATACCTCTGCTATCCCAGCAACAACTGAGGAGGTTACACCCCTTGAGTTACAAGTAACTCTTGGTGGTAGTTCAAGTGAAGCAGCTACTACAAGTGCTGAACCCACTGGTTTGCACTTGGACAGTAGTTTCATCAATAAGACTTCCTTGAAGGCAATTTCCTCACCGAGAACTCTTGTGTATCCAGTCTTCACTGGTTCACTAAAAAGCGTTTCTCATTATGAAGAAAGAAGTCCCCAGTACCAAGACAAAGGGGCAACAGTGGATGATTGTTGGGATACACTTCCTCAATCAACCACTGTTACAACCACTGCTGGTGGGAAATCAGATGACCCCATTAAGTTGGGCGATGGTTTAATGTACCAAGAATTGACGGCTAGAATTGATGAACTGGATACATCTGTTGCAGAAATCAAGACATGCTGCAACAGTTGTTGAAAGCACAAACGGTACCATCCACTGCTGCACCATCTCCAACAGCTACTCCATCATCTGCTCCTACTCCAGAAGAGCTGTGGAATTTATTTCAACCCCTGCACTATCTTCGAAAAAGTTGATGATGCCATAAAGGGGGAGAAAAATGACTCTGAGGAAAATCTCTCAGTAAACTTCTGCTGAAACATCTGTCAAAGAAAAGGAAAAGGGAGGTGATGAAACCCTAAAAATTCAAGCAGATGATGAAGATACACAAATGAGGACCGTTCAAAGTCAATTCAGCTGGTCTCAAAACCACTGCTGATATTAAAAGGGTAAGGGATGAGAGCATAGATTTGGTTGAGAAAAAGTTAGTTCTGCAAAAAGGAAAAAGAAGAGGTTGGTACTTTATTAAAGAAGAGTCCTGTTAGAAAAACAAGGCAATCAACCACCACAACTTCTAAAACTAAGCCAGTTACTACTCCAACCACAACTTCTGTTCCCACAAAATCACTTACACCCCCACCATTAACAACATATGTCACCCAAACAACTGCCACCATTACCTCAACACATCACCACCAAAAACCACCTCATCACTACCATCATCTCCTGCTAAAAAGCAGAAGACAACAGATGTTACAACATCTGTTGTAATAACAACAGTGGCTGAAATACAAGTTGTTTCAACAACTGTTAGTTAGTCACCCACTATCCAAACCACTGCCATCTCCACAAAATCAACCACCATCACTTCAACTGCATCACCACCATCTCAAACTCCACCTGCTACCATCCTTTATCAAAGAAGGAAACAAAAGCAAATGGATGAAGAGACAGCTCAGGATAAAGCAGCAGAAGATTACATTATAAAAATGGTTCTTCAACAAATGCTAGCTGAAAATCCTGAGTCATTAAAGGCTGCAGACTCTGCCCATGCAGTCCTTACCAGGCCACCTTCTCCAAACTCATTTGCAAATAAACCTCTCCCAAGAAACCCATTAGGTTCAAAAATACTAAAGTGGAAGTCTGATCAAAAGACCCACGTATTGACTATGCTCAGATCTAATGGTGTAGTGAAGCACATATCAAGGAAACAAGCACTGTGCCTGAGTGTTGAAGATCTGCAAGATCTCCTTGAGCTTACACTTTGCAGGGATGAGGAAGACTCAAGTTCCAAGGACTTTGAAGCAGAATTTAAAAGACAAGATAAGGAATTTCTGAGGAGTTAATAAAGATCCAGAATAATGAAGGGTTTTGGCATCATCTGTTCCAGGGGGAGATTGTTGGGATTGAACCCTACCAGAGGAACAGATGATGTAAAGCCAAAACCGGATCAGGGCAGTGGATCCATAATAAGCAGCTGTTTACATTAGACTTTCCCCTTGGAAGTGATTTGAAGAACATCTGATGGCCAAACCACTGTGCTGTACAACTGCCGCCTTGCAACTGCTGACCACACTAAAGTACTGATGAAGATTAAAGGCTGAAGCTAAATCTACTGACGGAATTCAAGCACTGCTGAAGAGTTAAGCACTGCCCACTCAAGGACTGATCACCCTTAGAAGAAAGCGCTGATGCTCAGACATCAGTGGAATGAAGAATCAGTGTTTATACATCAGTAGTTAGTATGTAATCAGTGTTTGTATGATCAGTAGTTATAGATCAGTGTTTATAGGTTGTTAGTTTGTTAGATGTCACTTTCATGGTGACGTCAGCTGAGATTCCTCAGTGGTTTGGTTTGCCTATAAATATAACAGTACCCTGTACTGTTACATTTGATTGACTGAGCGGGTTCTTCTCCTCATGTCTAATCCTTTCATCTTGTGTGCAACCAACCTTGGGGCATCAGGCTGAGGGGGAGCTTAGTATGTGAGCATATCTGTAATCTTTTGCTTTGTTTTGTAAATCTTTTGACTCTAAGGAAAGCAATTGTTTATCATACTATTCTTCCTTTGACTGTGTTTACAAAGTTTGTTTCCATTTCCGCTGCACTTAAACTGTTCATATCTATTTGATTTGTTCAAAACATACAAACAAACACAATCATGAGAGCCTCAGATCCTAACAGCATGAGTGGGTACTAAATAATGATTTTCGAAAGAAAGTGACAAGAGATTAATTTCTTCAAAATTAGACTATTCTTGAATTTTAACGTTGTCGGACTCACCCTTTTCGTTGTTTAACTCATGTGTCGGTTTTTCACTTATTTGTTCTTCCATTTTTACATTTTCAACCATCTCTTTTTTATTTAATTCTTCTCTTGCGCGGGACTCCTCTTCCCTTGCGCGAGATTCCAATATGCATCGTTTGATAGTTTTAATGTGTTCTATTATCTTATCGGTTATGTCGGTGATAGAATAAGGATCGGGATCCTCAAAGCTTGAATCTGGTTGTTCGATCATTTGTTCCTCATAATACCCATAGGAAGTAGATGGTTCACACCATTGTTCTTCATTGTAAGTATATGATGGATAAGGGTCGTAATTTTGTTCTTCATAATACTCATATGAGGTGGGTTGTTCACGCCATGGTTCCTCATAATAAGCATATGAAGGTGGTGGCTCATATCTTGGTTCCTCAAAGTATAAGTATGAAGGCTCATACCTTGGTTCATCAAAATATGAGTATGAGGGAGAAGGTTCATACCTTTGGTCTTCATAGGTTGTGTATGAAGTTGATGGCTCGTACCTGGGCTCCTCATAGTAGGTGTATGAAGTGGATGGTTGAAATAAGTCACAATATTGAACCGAGTGCGGGTTACCACAATTAGTGCAATAGTCATCCCTATAATCATCCCCCTCATAGGTGTAGTTGTAACCTCCTGAGTATTGATCCATGAGAATCACTCAGCAGACCACAACAAAGTCTCGAGATCAGAAAACAAAAATAAAAACGGAAATAGAGGCTGGACACGGCCCCGTGTTCAGTGAGCACGACCCGTGTTCAGATTCTGTATCTGGGCGTTTTAATTAAGGTTACTGATTTCGTTGAGCACGGGGCGTGTTCGGTGAACACGGCCCCGTGTTCAGGCTCTGTAACTGGGTGTTTTATGAAAAATATGCAGCACGGCCCCGTGTTCAACGAGTACGGCTCGTGTTCAATCTACTGTAAATGCAAAACTAACTAAATGCAGAAAAAATGTGCGTGCGTTTTGAATTTACAGCGCCAAAAACTTGATGTGCGTAGTGCGTGATAGGTTTTTAATGTATCTTTTAAGTCCTTTTACACTTTTTAGCCAAGTTTTAAATTTATAAAACACGATATTTACTAACACTAAACACACATATGGGCAAGTGCACCCATCGTGAGCGTAGTATAGTGTTGGTAAGATACCGAGGTCGTCCAGGACACAAGAGCTTTTAGTACCGGTTTATCCTCAACGTCTAATCAAATCAAAAGTTAGAAAAAAGGTTTTTAAACTAGAAAAATAAAACTAACTAAAATGCTAAAAAAATAAAATAAAATAAAAACAGTTAGACAAGATGAATCACTTGGATCCGACTCGTGTGTAGTGTAACCTTTGATTATTTCCGCACTTTGGCACTTTTTAAGAGATTATCTTAGTTATTGTAGTAGGCCCCTCTCTTGAAGGTGGCGTTACCCTCAACCCAGTAGTTTGAGTCAGCAAGGATACAATCCTAAAGGGTCGGATTATTGAAAGATAATTAATTAAGTTATTAATGCATAATGTGGTAGGCCCCTCTTTTGAAGGTGACTTTACCCTCGGCTAAGTAGTCTGAGTCAGCAGGGATACAGTCCTAAGTAGTCGGGTTAAAGTATTAATAGTAGCTTACATATGAGGGGATCAAAGAGTTTGGACCCCCGCCATCCAATACCAGTGGGTATTGAAAGAGGTCCTACTAAATTTGACCCAGGTCCTTGTAGGATCTATACACTGAACAAGGCAAGACTGTTACCAAACCGTTCCCTTAACCCCCGACCAGGTAGCCAACATATCTCCATATAGACCGTGGAGATATGAATGGCGAAAATCTTTTATTTTATATAGACGATAAAATAATGCCAAGACACCACGGACAAACGATAAGGAGGAATCACCTTCAACATAAGAAACTAGTTATTAAAGTCATTAATACATAACCAAATAAAAAGTGCGAAAAGATTAAAAATAAAAAGTATTACACTAGACACTTGTCTTCACCAAGTGATGTAAGAGACTTAGGCAATCATGGCCTTTGATTGTCAAGAACTCTTACGATCAATCTTGGATCCCGAGACGACTCACACACTATATGATGGATGATGGATGATGGTGGTGGATGATGGTGTTGTGGTGGTGGTCGAGTGTGGGTGAAGTGTGAGAGAGGTGGTGTGCCAAGGGATGGTTTGCAAATGAGCCAAGCACCCCTATTTATAGCCTGAACAGCAGCTCGGGCATGGCCCCGTGTCCATCCTCCTTCTCTTTATTCATTAATTGCAGTTTGTCTGCATTAGTTGACCACGCCCCCGTGTTCGCTGGGCACGACCCTGTGTGCAGAAGCGTATCTGTACTATCAAGATTTCTCAGATTCTGCGAATCTTAGAGTTGACCACGGCCCTGTGTCCAATGGGCACGCCCCCGTGGTGGGTGATAGAAGCTTCTACAGCTTTGTCTTTTCTACAGACACTTGGGCACGCCCCCATGCTCACTGAGCACGCGGCGTGTTCAGCCTTCTGTTTTCTTGTTTTGCTTGGGAAGATGCTGTCGGGGGGGTCGGGCATGCCACTTTATCCCTTTTCTTGTATTTTTGTTAGATTTAGCTGCCTTTTTGCTTCTTTTGTTCATTTGAGCTCTTTTAATCCTGAAAATACAAAAGGAAGACAAAAACACACTTTTTCCAACAGTAGTACTAAAAAAGGGTTAGTTTTATGCCTCATTTGATGTAATTTATGTGTTGCATTTTGCACACATCAGCAGCAGCAGGATTCCTTGGAGGATTCGCGTTTTGTAGCGGTTACTCCACCGCCACCACCGCCAGTACAGCAGCCGCTTCCAGAACCACCAAGGCACAGAAGAACAACCGCACGGATGTCCGTGCGAGGGGGAGTCCGTATCAGCACCCCTCAACCTTCCAGTGGTAGTCATTACCCGCCACTATACGAAGACCCGCAGATGGGTGGGCCTTCGAACCCTGTTTCTGAGGTGGAGTCTGCTCCAGTCGCACCGCCACCAATGGGTTATGATAACCCGATTCCTGCATATGCCAGTTCAGCGGCGTACAACCCTTTTGAGCAGCCAGCCCATACGAACTACAACTACGCCAACGTTGACCCTTATGTTGTAGCGGCGAACTACAATGCTCTTAATCCCGAGGGGCCCTATGGAGCTCCCTGGGGAGTTGGATACCCAGCTTATGGGTACCAACACCCGCCACCTCCTCAACCTCCACATCAGCAGCCGCCGCAGCCGCCATTGATACCGCTAACACAACAGCAGGAGATTCTCCAAAGGTTGAGCCAGGTAGAGCGGGAGGTTCAAGAAAAGCGTAGGCACAACCGAGGATTTCTCAAGGGTTTGGCAAGTTTAATCAAGGGAAAAAGCAAGAAAAAGGATTTTTGAAGATTCGTTATTTATTTATTTGTATTTTAATTTCCTTGTTTCAAATCAAGTCCCTGCGTGGACATCTGTTTCTGTAACCAATCCCTGCGAGGACTTGTAGTTTCTGTTTAGCCCCTGCGTGGGCATGTTATTTCTACTTAGCCAATGCGTGGGCAAGTTATTTCAGTTAAAGTCCCGTTTAGGGCAATATGTACTCTTTTTAAATTTTTAGTGGCATGTTATCATTTAAATTTTATTTTGTCATTATATGCATAAATGTAAAATGTATGAAATAAATAAATAAATCCAAAATATGTCATTCCTTTTATAAGATCTGCCTTTAAATATTAAAAAAATCTTAAAGGGTATAACCTAGCCTGCATGTCATTATAAGACCTGGCCATGATGGTAAAACCTGTCTAAAAAGATTCAAATCTTTGTTAACATCTGAAAACATGTTAACATTCCTGGCTGATGTGATTCGTAAAATCACACGTGTCATTCTTATATTGGATTATTCCAATTCCTTCTTTATTATTTAAACATCCATTTATGATGTAATGCCTACGGGCCATAATCATTGTCATATAAGACAAAAGACAGTTGTAGCCTATAACTCCCTATCAAGAAAGGTAATGAACTATGATTCAAGCCTTAGTACCTCGATCCTATAAGATCTTGACTTGAAATTTGAATGTGTCCATGTGACTTGGCATTTGTGCCATTATTATATTTACTTATAACTAAGGGTTATTAATGAAAAATCTTGAATGAAATACTTAACAAATTAACCAATGTGGTTCTTTAATACCATGGTTAATAGATTAATAAGATGACGAATCTATTATATACCCTAAGAAATTATTGTCATCATTTTATGTAGCAACCAGGCTACATGACTGAGTCTGAAGAAGTCAACAGTCATCCAAGGGAGAATTATGATACTACCAGGATCAATGTAACTGGTGCGGAACTTCAAGCATTGATTGATAATGCTGTGACCAAGGCCATGGATAGGCAATTTAATGAATCTAGTGGTACTCGAAGTAAGACCCTATCTACACCTCATTCTAAATCACAACCTAAGACTCACTCTGAGGCTCATAGTAAGCCACCTCCTAAACATCACGAGTCAAGAAAGGATGATGATCATCACTCCTCAAATCAGCATAGTGTTCCGTCGAAGAAGATTGTATTTGATCAGGAGCCACGTACAAAGACCTGCTCCTATAAGTAATTTGTCTCCTGCAAACCCAGGGATTTCACTAGGGAAAATGTGACACCTGTGCCTCCACGACCATCAAAAAATACCAAACTAATGAAATATTATATTTCATACTTGGGATTTGTATAAATATGTGTATCATTTGCACATATCAATTCTTGTTCGATTTCGGGCTTTAAATCGCTTTCTGGAAGGTTATACGCGCACTGATGCGTAAATAAAACCAGTTTAATGCAACAAACACTCCAAAACAGTGGCATAGGCTTAACATACCTTAAATAACCTTTACATAAATTAGAAATAAGTTTTGGAAGGTTTGGTGTGCCGAAATCAAGTTTATTCGCTTACAGGGACTAAATTTGACAAACTGCGAAAGTATGTCAATTTGTACTGTAACGGACATTCTGGAAGTTGAACATGAGTTAAACATACCCTAAATATCCTTTACATAGGTTAGAAATAGGTTTTGAGGTGTTCGGTGTGCTAAAATAAACTTTCTGGTCATTCAGGGACTAAAAGCGTCAAAAAGTGCATAAGTTTGCATTTTCGCGCATATCTTACGTTCTGAATATATCCGGACATCCAAAAAATTATGTAAGCATTAAAATATTTTATTTTAGTGTTTGGCATGATAAAAATCCATTCGTCGCGCAATTTGGATCGTTTTCGCGTCCGTTACGACTTCCGTCGTAATTAACCGAACAACGCAACCGTACGGCCGAACGAACTGACATCCGACATATTTTTGAGCATATTTTAAGTTCCCTATACTTTAACTTCATATTTGAGCCTTAAAATGAGGTTAACGGGGCTTAAACGTGTCAAAACGCATCAAAAATCAAGTTCGGAGACTCAGGGGCCTGTTCTGCCATTTTGCAAAACTTTCTGCCAGCAATACAAGGGCTTACGGACCGTATGGGTTCCTTTACGGTCCGTAAAGCATCCCCAGAATAGCAGAAGTTGGTTTCCAGCTATTTCCAGCTTGATCCCACCTTTGCACCTGGTTTTAAGCAATTCTATGGGCTCCCTTGGTTTTGTAAATCTGTGGGCACGAGGTGTATGGCTGAGATTGAAGCTCGGTTAACGAGGAACGATCTTAATAGCTCTACATTTCCTATAAATACCCCTCCAATTCTCAATTGCAAAACCCACACATTTGAATCTGATTCAAGCTCTCTAAGTGGAAGTATATATGCTTCCTACCTGAGAGTGAATCGGGTCAAATACTTGCGGGGACCTTCTGTAAGTATTCTTTCGTTCTTTTCATTCGTTTTAGCGTTAAAGTCAAACTGCGTTTGACTTTCTACATTGACCAGTTTATGGTCAATGCGAAGTTCGTTTGAACTTCATAACGTGAGCGTAATCACGATGGTCATAGTCCCTAGTGACTATACCTACTGATTACCACGTTATCTAGGCTCAGTGACGAGTCGTAGTTTCGGCCAAAATGCGTTTTCACGCGTGTTTTGTAACCAAACTACTCTAGGGTATCAAAACTGTTTGTTTTGATACCAAACCTGTTTTCTAACTTAACTAAACATGTTCTAGCATGTTTAGCTCGTCACTTTTAGATTTGTGCTTGTCTAGGGTCGTAAAGGTAAGCGATCTAATCAATCGCTTATACTTTCAAACCCGACCCGTTTGGTCGATCATTAGGATCCGACCAAACACATTAGGTGACCATAGTTATATAGGGAATAACCTTCCGAGGTTATACCTTATGGTCACGTCGTTTAAGTAGTTGTATGATAAGTAGTTCTTGTGCCTTAGGAAAATTACCAAAATGCCCTTTTTGCGCCAAAATTCATTTTAAGATTATGTAACAAATCTTTTGACATATAAACTGATTTGACAACAATATTAAACATGTTAAGGCATGTCCTACTTATCATAGGGCTAGTTAGGGGGTCCGAACGCGTTTTACGCAAACGATGCGTTAAAGTAGCATAAGCTACCTAGACGGGTCGTAATGGGTCGTAAGCACTTAGGTTAGGTTTCATTTTAGTATGTAGGTTTTATTAAACCATATCATATGAGTTCCAATACTCATTTGGTTTACGAAACATCATACTATCCAATCTCCCGATTTAGGTTCGGTTATTTATGTTGTTATCTATATAGGGTGCCGTTTGATTCCGTGATCCCTCTAGCATTGCTTGGTTGTTGATTCAAGACTTCTAAGCACCCTCAAGTGAGTACATAGTCCCCTCTTTTACTGTTTTCAAACATTTTGGGGTGAAACACATGTGCCTACTTGTTATTTTCATGCTTTCCATTGTTTTTACATCATATACTTGCTATGTTCATTAGTACACTATTAGTACATGATTTCCTTATGTTTTACTATGTATGTTGACTGAGCATGCTAGCACATTGTTTTACATTACATTATTTTGCTATGTATGTTGACTGAGCATGCTAGCACATTATTTTTCATTACATTTTTTGCTATGTATGTTGACTGAACATGCTAGCACATTGTTTTACATGACTTTTCCTGCTTTGTATGTTAACTTAGCATACTTAGTACATTTGTTTTACATTGCATCTCTGTTGCATATGTTCTCGTAACATATGGACACATTGTTTTACATCTCTACCTTGTATGTTTACTTAGCATACTAGGTACATTATTTTCATCACATGCTTACATTTTGGTATGACATTTGGTTTGTTTAAATGGGACTTATATACATTCATTAACTTTAGCTACGCCGCTCGTTAGTAGGTAATGGTACCATAGGAATTGACAACTCTCGTTCCTAAAGTCCTAGGTTTGTTTGGATGGATGGAATGACCGAATTCGATATACATTTACTCAGATAAACCTTTAATTCGTTAGGGGTTTATCACCACAGTCGCAAGGCTTGAATGTATGCATTTTCACAATACCGCATAAATGTTTGTATTCAGTATAGCATGCATTTCCACAAAACATAACGTTGATTTAAACCACGTTTTACTTCAATACATTGTTTTGTGCATTTTTATCTATGGCTTAGTAGATATATATATATATATATTTCACTTGCCATACATGACATTTTGTTTACACATTACATAATTGACATTTGACATAGACATTTTGATATTGATATACATATTTCATAAACCACATTTTGACATAAACATTTTGGCATGGTTTACACAAAGACATTTGACAAATGGTTTAGGCATGGGCAATTTACATTGGTGGTTTGTTTGGGTAAAGTGATTTAAGTAACGAGGCGTGTGTAATATGGTACAAGCATGGTGGATACGCCGCTGGTACTTCCTATATATAAGTGCTTGTATGGTATTGCATATCGTAGCGTTATTTGAATCATTTAAATTTAGACATATAAAATTTTATACAAATAACATATTTTTCACAAGACATTGTTTTACAAACAACTTATTTTATACAAAACTCATTTTACTTGGTTATTCATTTAACCTCACATTACTCTTTTACATATCATCTACTTTATCATCGCTTTTCAAAAGATTTATAAAACAAAACATTTTACAAGGATCGTGACTGACTTTTGTTAAACAACCTTTTTCTAAACTTATAAGTCATGAATCCTATTTTCACAAAACCTATGTATCTCACAGGCATTTTTATGCTGACGTACCTATTTTCACATGTGTTTCAGGAAATGATGCATAGGATTGATCAAGATACACTTAGGCGGACCTTGGGCCTTAGTGACATTTAAAAGATGCAAGACTAGTTAATTTTGTTATGTTTCTTTGTTGTTAAGACATTGTAACCTCTTTTAATCAATAAAACAAAATTTCATTTTTTCCATGTGTTATGAAACAATGATTCTGTTACAACACTCCCCGACGATTCCGCCACGTTTTGTTGTTTTACGTGGTCGGAGTGTGACAGAAAAGTTGGTATCAGAGCTCATGGTTATAGGGAATTAGGTTATTAGTAATGCTTTGACCTAGTCTATAACCTTCCTAGGACCCTAACACAAGATTCTTGTGTTTAGATCTTAAAATAATACCGTCACCTATCCTTAGGCGACGACCACAACAAGAACATAAATTTCAAAACCGCTTCGAAAACCAATCATCTGTTCTAGGATGATTTATTATATGGTTTTGAACCCTCTAAGTCTTCAAAATCTCGTCAAGGTTTTGGGTTCTAAATAATGTGAACACGTGCAAACTGGAAGAGTGAATGCCTGTACTCTGAGTTTTCTGTCTAAGGCTAGAGTGTTCGTACAAATCCGCAGTATCGGACCAGTCACTCTTACCTGGGAACTCTTGGGGTGAGTGTTCACTTATAGGCAAGCATGTCTTCAGTGATACATTATTATGACCCGCTTGCTTTGATTTGTCACCGTCTCATTTGTTTGCCTTAGGTAACAAACAAATGATCGCAATTTTTATGCATTGCCATTCTGTTTTGTTTATCCGGTAACATTTCACTTGTTTCTTCCTATGCTTTTCATTCCTTCTAGAATGTCTCTTCTTCACAATGACGCTCAAATGTCCGAGCAGACCGCCAAATTTGCCCAGCGAATAGGCGAAGTAGTCCTGAAGACTGCTGAATTAGCTACTGCCATGTATCATCTCCAGGATGAAGCCACTCAAGAGTCACTGAAGGAAGCAGAAGTCAAGCCTGCACCAAAATCAAGGAAGCGTAAGGCTTCAAGGAAACCCGCAGCAGTTACACCTAATCAAGCGGGACCTAGCCAAGTGGCAGCGCCACCAGCTAGGAAGCCGTACTTAGGAGCTGCCCCATGGTGCAAACAATGCAACCGTCATCATTCAAACCTCATACCCTGCTTCAAATGTACCTACTGTGGACGGTGGGGACATTTGGTTAACATATGCTGTTTTGCTATCCAAAACAAAGCTGGTATAAACCTTGCTACTACCCAACTCTATGTCAACCCTACTCAAGCTCGTTTTCCGTCTGGTACTTGCTACAACTGCGGCGAGACGAGCCATTTCAGGAACAAATGCCCGAAGATTGTCAATGCAAATCCAACCCTTAGATGAGCATTTGGCTGATTGGAAGAAGCTGTTGCTTTAAATAATTTGTATCTGTTGCTTTTGTTTCTTTTGTTGAACTCGGAAACAATGTGTTCAGTTTATGAATAAATTGTTTTTCAGAATTCTGATATACAAGTGTAGTTACATATGTATGGCATTTCCCTATGATACCTACATCAAGGAACTATGTTCTTTACAAGCTACTCTTGTGATTCTCCCTTTCAAGTAATCGCTCATGATTTCCTCGAAAAATTTTAAGTACTCATTTCATTCTAGGAGACGAAGTACAAGAAATAAATCGAAATTATGAATAATCGTGCTTTTTGCACATCTGTGCCTTTGAATCCTTGGTTAGATAACTAAGGGTATTTTCAAATCTCATACCCATTACGTTCTAATTTTTTTTCAACATGCATAACATAAGTTTTCAAAACAACCCCCATGATTTCAAAAGCATTGTCTATGTTTTCAAAAACAACCTCCATGATTTCAAAAGCATTGTCTATGTTTTCAAAAACAACCTCCATGATTTCAAAATGTTTCATATAGTTTAAAAACAATATTAACGCAGTATAATTACTTATATCAAGTGTATGATTTCAAAAGTATCATTCATATTTTCAAAAACCTTATGCATAATTTCAAATTCATCTCGCATGATTTTAAAACATTTTTTTTAATATACATACCTAATACACCTACTTTATGATTTCAAAAGTATTTTACATAAGGTTTCAAAAACATTAAACACATTTTTGAAAGAAACCCCATGCATAGTTTTCAAAAAAAATTTCTCATACATTAACTTAACCTTCAAATTCCGCTTCATATGTCACCTTGACATATGTAGGATCGTGTATCTGACCCGAATGAGTCGTTCAGAGAAGTTTTGATCTGTTTCAGATGCGAAAAATAAGAAACAGACTTAGACACAGCTTGTAATTCACTTTAAACACCTATTTGATTGATATAACAGCTAGTACAATAACAGGATAAACCGGCAGCACCTCGGTATCCAAATCCAGAACTGTTCTAATGATTTCGCTTGTGTTGACTATATATAGGCATCAGGGTTTCGCTTGAAGGTGGCATGTTATCAGTTCAAGCGAAATTACTATGAATGATTTCGCTTGAAACAACATAAGCCATTCTCAAGCGAAATACCCTTCTTGAAGCGAAATCACATCATACAAACCTTAAAACTACCTACTTTCTCGTACAACGTGCCCTGATCTAACCTATCTAGAGAAAGACTCGATACAAGATGAAGACGACAGATGAATGCACCAACAGACTCCCCCTCAGATGTTGATGAGTCGTAAGTGTCGAGTCTTCTCATCTTCAATCTTTATCAGACTTTGGGCTTTTCTCTCTCTATCAGCATCAACAGACTCCCCCTAACAATGAGCTGGGATTCCTTAAGTTCATCAGCATCATCAGTTTCAGGATCATAATCTGGCTTTCATAAATTCAAGATCGTTGCCTGGCTTGCACTATCCACATGTATCTTAGAATCGACAAACCCAGCTCTTTCTTAAAACCTGCACAGACTCTACCTCAAAGTTTAATCAGAATGATTTATCAATGAAAATCCTGATGAACCACTTGCAAAAATATCATTTTCATTACAAAAACATTTCTCATTTAGAACACACACTCCCCCTCACTAAATACTCAACTCTCTTCCAAACCAGTTGTCATCATGTTTAGCACTTGGAATTTTGAAAATCAGCTCTCCAACATCAGTTGTCGAAAATATTTTTGAATTTTTCAAAATTTATGCTAAAACACACCAAAAATCTTTTTGGATTTTTAATGAAATGAACTGCAGTAAAGAAATCTTTTCAAACAATATTTTTGTGAGTTTGTGTAAGAGGATCATATCAGTTTATGAGACATATCACCAACACCGTTAAGCTTTAAACATTTTAAGCTCTAAACGATTCACATAGATTGACGATATTGTTGTCCACTTAAACTCAATCTAAAAATTTTCAAAATGCTTACCGATACGTTAGGGTATATTAATTTTGCACTAAATTCTTATGGACCCCAGGATCTCAGCATATCCCCTCATCATGCAATACACAGACTCAAGTAATACCTTTAAACTTTCATCAACTGTGATTTGTGCGAAAACAACGCAAAATGTTTAAACATTAACAATCAGGTCGATCTTTCGATACGCAGAGAGAGTCCAATGTTTAAACAAAATAAGAAAATAAAACAAGTTGAAGATGTTTAGGCTTTAACCACCAGGTCGATACTTCCGTATACGCAGAGGTGATCCAAATCTTAAACGAAACACCAAAGAAAATAAAGCAGAACGTTTAGGCAATAACATCCAGGTCGATACTCACGTATACGAAGAGGATGTCCAATGCTTAAACAAAACAAAGAAATCAAACAAGTTTAAATCTTTTGCAAAATGAAATGCACAAACACAGCGACTTTTCAGTAAGTTGTGAAAGTTCACAAACTGACCGGTTTTTATGCTCTTTAGCATTCAGCGATTACTGAGTAGGCACACAATCAAGAAGGACAAAACTAAGTACTATGCTTTCAACCGAGTTTCCCACTAGAACTAGGCTTTTACATTTAGGTTTGTATCGTTATTGCAAATCTACTAGTCTAGCTGAGCCTACCGTCACATCTTTAGTGAGACCGTTTATCGCATTTTGACTTTCCATTTCTTTAGCATGCTGTGACAGTCCAACTGATGTACTTTCATTTCCTCTTTTCTCAACAAAACTCACTTTTGAATTTTATCATATTTTTGTCTTTTTCAAATTTTCTAATGTTTTTGGATTTTCTGAAAAATTTCTACTCCCCCTAAAATGCAAACACATTAAAAGAAATTTGAAAACAAACTATACAATAAAGTTTACAACCGATATCGAAACGCATCAATTCGCCATTAACTTGGCATAAACAATCAGAACTCCCCCTCTCAACAAACTATTTTCCCATTATGATTTCAAAACACTTAAGTTTGTTTTAATTAAATGGTTTTTCCGGAAAATTAGTTTTGTTGATTAATTTTAACCATTTGTAGGTTCGGGGTTCATCATCTTGTTTTCCAATCATTTATATGAGAATTACATCAAGTTCAAATTAATGACCTTGAGTAATCACTTTGTCAGAATCAACCTCTTTACCAGTTGTAGGAATACTACATCTACACAAACCATTCTATCAATGAGATGCCGATTCCTGCTTCACACTTACCAACCTGGAAGCTCCGGCATGTCATACTTAACCTGAAAATTTTAAACACATTTTTTAAACTCTTTCATTCAAACAATTTTATCAAGAAAGATGCCGATTCCTGATCCGCGATTACAAACTTGGGATCTCCGGCAAGTCAGATTTTTCAAGGAAAGAGAATTTCCACCCAAGTCTTATCAACCTTGGGTGATTTCAACTCTTGTTCAGTAGGGTTATAAGTTGCTTTTTTTGTAGCATAAAAATCTTTAACCCCTTTTACTTTCCCATCAATCATTTTCCCAAAAAAATTCTTCACATTTCCATTAAAAGTTTTTTCAACATCAAATTCATTCTTCTCAGAATAAAATTGATTCGAAATTTCAACTTTGCCAATCTTTGATTTAAAATTCTCATCCTTTAGTGGTGGAATTTTAACATCATCCACATATTTTTCTTCTTTTACCTCAACCTGTGGCTCCTCTGATTTTGTAGAATCAGGTTCATCGCCGACTTTCACATCAACCTTTTTAACAACCCACATTTGGTTGTCTTTAGCTTTCCTTTTGTAAAAATTTTTCTTTGAACACTCACCAAATTCATTTGTCGAATTTTCAAAAATTTTAAATTTTTCAGTTGGTGATTCATCATTCTTAACAAATTTTTCTTTAAGCTTTTCGGAAACTCCCTGTTTTTTCTTTGATTCTTTCGTACAATCCCATGCAATGTGACCAGCTTCATTACATTTAAAACAAGTTCGAGTTTCCTTTGGATGAAAAACTCCAGTTCCTGTCCTCTTCTTCTCAGCAAGAAACTCCTGGTTTGATTGTTTCCAGAACGGTTTCTTCTGTTCTTCCTCAGCACTTCCACCTGAAACAAATTCTGTTTTTGTTTTAGAATTTTTTTCACTTTTATAATTTTCTGGTGGAATGAATCCAAGACCTTTCTTTTTGAAATTACCGTTATGATTTGGTTTCTTTTGAAAACCAGAACCAGAATTATAACTTTTTTTCTTGTTTAAACGCTGTTAAACTCTTGAAGTATACTTTTTAGGTTTCTCAGTAAGAATCAAATCTTTTATTTCAGAAATACTAATTTCTGTCATTTTGAAAACCTTTTTGATCATTTCAAATCGAACACTTCTTATTGGAAATTCTTTATCAGAATATAATTTGTCAGAATCATTCAAAGTATAAGCAACTTCAAATGTTTCATCATTCAAATTAGATTTTGATATCAAAAACTCTTTACTGTAAACCCTTTTAACCGACGATTTTTTACTGTTGACTGACGAACTTGAACCTCTAGACTCAGACTCCTCATCTGTATCCAACACCTAATCGACCACCTTTTTGATCAACTCAGACTCATGATCAGCGTCAGACGATGTAAAAGTGACGTCAATGTTTTCTGGTAAACCATCAGTTGTATCGGATTTTAGTTTTATATTGACTGCTTTTTGAACTTGCTCCTCATTTGGTTTTCTGGGAGAATAACCTTCCCAGATCGGAGGCGGACACTTGTTATAGCTAACAGTCGGTTTCTTACCAGTATCTTTCTTCTTTTGCTTATCATCTTTGAATGCTTCGAAACCTGCAACAGTTGGATAAATTCGATCAATAAGATAATCAGAACTAGAATAACTTTGTAATAATCGTCTGATTCTCTCATTCTCAATCTTCTCAGTCTCCAACTCTTGCTTCCACTTTGCACTTTCTTCGATGTAGAAGTTAATAGCTTTCTGCTTCGTCATCATCGTTGCATTCATCATCGTCAAAGCATTTTCTATTTCAGAGTTTGTCTTTTGAAGACCAGTTACTGTTCTGTTCAAAACATCGTAAGATTCCTTCACGTAGTTAAGATTGAACAATAATTGTTCCTTCATCTTCTCACACTCAGATAGCTTTTCATCTTTAGCTGCACATTCTTTGCAAGTATCCAAACACTTTTGGCATGGTTTGATGACTTCCACAATCTTTTCAACTTCTATGATTTTTTCAACTTCAACAACTTTTTCAGCTTCAGTCACCTTTTCTGCTTCACCCACCTGCTCAGTCTCAACAATCTCCTCAGCAAAACTTTTAACTTCATCATTTTGATCAACACTTTAATTTTTTTTCAACAACACTTTCAGACTTCATTTTCTTTTGTTCTTTTGCAGCTTGTTTCTCCTTCAGTTTCTTCAATCGACCTGCAAAATAAAAATGAAAACTTTCAGGAGAGAGATGAGATTTTGCAACATTAATATGTCTTTCTTCTTCATCATCACTATTGTCATCAGTTTGTGATTGATCAAACTCTATTGACTTGTCAGAAATATCATCTGAAAAACCAGAATCAGATGGTGTTTGATCAAATACAATTTTTCTTTCTGAACTCTCATCTGATCTTTCTGAACTTTCATCTGATGAAACAGATTTTTCATCTTGATTCTTCACACTAACACCAATAGATTTCATCCACGTGGTAAACATATCTGGTTCTTTCACAATTTTAGCGATGAAAGCTTTAAACTCTCCCTTTTCATCAACAAACATATCCCAGCTAAAGCCTTCAGGTAATCTTTCATCATCTTGATTGATTAGGCATGCTTTGCTTTCGGATGAAATAAATTTTTCCCAGCTGAAATTTTCTTGATTCCCCAAACATGCTCTCTTTGATGAATCCTCTATTACTTTTCTACCATGAGCTACTAGTGGTTCTTGTTGTTGTTGTTGACCAACTTGTTGATATATAGCTTTCCGGTAGTAATCATCTTTTTCAAACGGATTCTTTACTTCACTTGCTTCTCTCTTAAAATGACCTTTCTCCCTGCATCGAAAACAAGTAACTTTAGATTTATCAAAACCTAAAGTAGAAACATATGCATCAAGAAAGTCATGTCTTCCGGTTATCAGTTTGAACTTTTCTGCTCTTCTTAGGACACTAGCTAGACACCATTTGATGTCCATTAGTTCCATTTCTTCAGCGTCTATCTGATCGTAATCCTCTTTTGTCAACATAGGATTCCCGATCCTCCCTTCAACCAAACCTTCATAAGAAAGTAACACATAACCAAGTAATACCATATGATCTTTCGCAATTTCTTCAAAAAAGCTTTGACCATCTGGAACATTTAATGCAATGTTGCACTGTATCACATAACCATTTCCCGTTTTTGTGCTTTGAGAATGAAAACTTTCCGATGAACTCTTGGGATTAACACTCGGATATGTAGAGAATCCACTGCTTTTGTTTGAACCTTGATCAACCTTTTCAGATGAGTTTCCAGCACTAAAAGCAGTTTGAATTTTTGGACTTCTTTCAGCTTCTGGAACACTGCCTTTGTAATACATTTTCACATCTTGCTGACCACTTGGATTATTCATCCTCGCAATCTTTTGCTGTTCCAGATCTTGACCCTCAATCTTCTCAATAAACTGAGAAATCGTCAAATCATCATAAACCCCAGTGTTCTTTAATATCATCAAATAAGTACCCCATTCCTTTTGCGGTAAAGCGTCAGCTAACTTGTCAACCCATTCTTCACGATCTTTGGTTATGCTTAGCATTGACATGGATCGCACTAAGTGGCAATATCGTTCAATTAGCTTCTTTGTATCTTCCCCGGGCAAACTAGTGAATAGATCAAATTCTTTCTTAAGCAGTGCCTTTTTACTCTTAATCATGTTTTCACTTCCCTCAAACTTGATTCGAAGAGCATCCCAAATTGATTTTGAAGTCTTGTCATGTTGAAGCAACACAAAGATGTCTTCTTTGATAGCTTGCTGAAGTAAACTAATCATCATTTTCTCGGCTTTGTACATATCTCGTTCTTGATCACTAAATTCAGAAATTATTTTCACAACTTGCAACTCTGTACGTGGTAAGATATACTTCTTCAAAATACATTCCCATGATCTCAGATGGTTAGCTTGAACCCAGTTTTCAAATCTATCTTTCCATCCGTAATACTTTTCAATGCTCATTAGCTTCGGAGGTTTTTGTAATGTTCCGGTTTCGTTTTCCAAATTCATGTTCTGAGCAATAGAAGCTAGAGTAGTCGGGGATGTTGCAAATGCGTTATAAAATTCTTCATTCATGATTTCGTAAACTTTTTCTCAAATCAGACAGTTTCAAGCGAGATACCTCCTTCAAGCGAAATAACCTGCACACACACTTCAAGCGAAATCAAGATTTTCAACTAAAATTTCAATTCAAGCGAAATACTTGATTGAAGCGAAATCAGGTGAAATTCAAGCTAACTAGAACTTGTCAAGCCAAATCTGCTATCTCCAAGCGAAATCTGATATTTCGTTTGAAATGGAAATGATTTTTCAAGCGAAATCTAATAGTTCGTTCAAGCGAAAACTAGTTTTTAGTCCAATTTTCTCAGTTTTAGTCCGAATTTTAAGCTGACATACTCAATGGTTTGTTAAAACACTGTTTCGATTGTGTTGTGAAAAATTCATCCCATTTAAACCATGAAAAGTTGTTCAATTCAGAAAAGAAGGTGTAGAAGTAAGAAATCACAATGAAAACAAGTTGTAATCTGCAGAACTCCTCCTCCTGAGCTCTGATACCAGTTGTAGGATCATGTATCTGACCCGAACGAGTCGTTAAGAGAAGTTTTGATCTGTTTCAGATGCGGAAAATAAGAAACAGACTTAGACATAGCTTGTAATTCACTTTAAACACCTATTTGATTGATATAACAGCTAGTACAATCACAGGATAAACCGGCAGCACCTCGGTATCCAAATCCAGAACTCTTCTAATGATTTTGCTTGTGTTGACTATATATAGGCATCAGGGTTTCTCTTGAAGGTGGCATGTTATCAGTTCAAGCGAAATTACTATGAATGATTTCGCTTGAAACAACATAAGCCATTCTCAAGCGAAATACCCTTCTTGAAGCGAAATCACATCATACAAACCTTAAAACTACCTATTTTCTCGTACAACGTGCCCTGATCTAACCTATCTAGAGCAAGACTCGATACAAGACGAAGACAACAGATGAATGCACCAACAACATATCTAGCATCTCAACTTTATAAGCATTTTTACATCATGTTTTGACTTAAGCACATCCAGTGCAAGGTTTCAAAACATCTGCAATTTCAAAAAAAAAATTCATATGGGATCTTTTTATCTTCACAATTAGACCCTTATGGATGATTATCATTCAAATCTGAGTCCTTAATTGGATTCCTTGTGTACCTTAATTCGAACATTTCGGTTCCTTATAATCGAAATCAAATTTTCTCTTTAAGATCTTTCTATCTTCATAGTTAGATTCTTGGAAATATTTAAAGCACCAATCAAAATCCACGAATCGGATACCTGGTGTGCTTTTAATACATGTGCTCGATTAACAAAAAACAAATTAACAAAATGATAACAAATCAAGTTAAACAATTATGTGATTATGTGTTTATGCATTTTGTGTTTTCTCTTATGCATTTTTGTATTTTTGTATACTCTGGATATTCATTATCCAAATCCTCATAGAATCTTTCATATCTTCATATGAGGGATTCGTAGTAGGATATTCAAAAAGGTACTACCTTAAATCCTTATTGGGCTTCTACATGATAGTTAAGACCCTTGGATTATATAGTACCACTTCATGATTCATAAGAGACCCTTTTAGTGGTCTAGTCAAAAGATTGATTCAGAATCTGGTTAAGAATGACATGTGATGATATAAGCTGAAAAGGCTCCTTGGTAGTCCATTTAAATCATTTATTGGTTTAATTAAAGGGACCCTATGGTGGTCTAGTCACGCTCATCACAGGGTTGTTCATTTGGTTTTCCCCTACACATTATAAAATACACTGTGCGAACTATGCAAGGAATTACGTAATTATGGACGCGTACATAATTAAGAAATTCAGTGCACAGGAACCCAGTAAGACTTATTATGTGTACGAACCAATAGTGGCAACAATAACAAAACGTGAACAATGTAATGAAGGTACGGTAGACGCACCAATAACGCTTTATATACTTGTATATAAGTGTCCTTCCTACATTGTAAGCTTGATGTTATTTAAAGTTACTAGAAGTTCAGGACTCTAACCAGTATTGTTTGATCTTTTCAACTTCATGTTTCAAGCTCTCACAAGTTTCCTCTAAATAAATTTCGGGACGAAATTTCCTGAAGTAGGGGAGACTGTGACACCTGTGCCTCCACGGCCATCAAACAAATACCAAACTAATGAAATATTATATTTCATATTTGGGATTTGTATAAATATGTGTATCATTTGCACATATCAATTCTTGTTCAATTTCGGGCTTTAAATCGCTTTCTGGAAGGTTATACGCGCACTGATGCGTAAATATAACCAGTTTAATGCAACAAACACTCTGGAACAGTGGCATAGGCTTAACATACCTTAAATAACCTTTACATAACTTAGAAATAAGTTTTGGAAGGTTTGGTGTGCCGAAATCAAGTTTATTCGCTTACAGGGACTAAATTCGACAAACTGTGAAAGTATGTCAATTTGTACTATAACGGACATTCTGGAACTTGACCATGAGTTAAACATACCCTAAATATCCTTTACATAGCTTAGAAATAGGCTTTGAGGTGTTCGGTGTGCTAAAATAAACTTTCTGGTCATTCAGGGACTAAAAGCGTCAAAAAGTGCATAAGTTTGCATTTTCGCGCATATCTTACGTTCTGAATATATTCGGACATCCAAAAATTTATGTAAGCATTAAAATATTTTATATTAGTGTTTGGCATGATAAAAATCCATTCGTCGCGCAATTTGGATCGTTTTCGCGTCCGTTACGACTTCCGTCGTAATTAACCGAACAACGCAATTGTACGGCCGAACGAACTGACATCCGACATATTTTTGAACATATTTTAAGTTCCCTATACTTTAACTTCATATTTGAGCCTTAAAATGAGGTTAACGGGGCTTAAACGTGTCAAAACGCATCAAAAATCAAGTTCGGAGACTCAGGGGCCTGTTCTGCCATTTTGCAAAACTTTATGCCAGCAATACAAGGGCTTACGGACCGTATGGGTTCCTTTTCAGTCCGTAAAGCATCCCCAGAACAGCAGAAGTTGGTTTCCAGCTATTTCCAGCTTGATCCCACCTTTGCACCTGGTTTTAAGCAATTCTATGGGCTCCCTTGGTTTTGTAAATCTGTGGGCACGAGGTGTATGGCTGAGATTGAAGCTCGGTTAACGAGGAACGATCTTAACGGCTCTACATTTCCTATAAATACCCCTCCAATTCTCAATTGCAAAACCCACACATTTGAATCTGATTCAAGCTCTCTAAGTGGAAGTATATATGCTTCCTACCTGAGAGTGAATCGGGTCAAATACTTGTGGGGACCTTCTGTAAGTATTCTTTCGTTCTTTTCATTCGTTTTAGTGTTAAAGTCAAACTGCGTTTGACTTTCTGTATTGACCAGTTTATGGTCAATGCGAAGTTCGTTTGAACTTCATAACGTGAGCGTAATCATGATGGTCATAGTCCCTAGTGACTATACCTACTGATTACCGCGTTATCTAGGCTCAGTGACTAGTCGTAGTTTCGGCCAAAATGCGTTTTCTCGCGTGTTTTGTAACCAAACTACTCTAGGGTATCAAAACCGTTTGTTTTGATACCAAACCTGTTTTCTAACTTAACTAAACATGTTCTAGCATGTTTAGCTCGTCACTTTTAGATTTGTGCTTGTCTAGGGTCGTAAAGGTAAGCGATCTAATCAATCGCTTATACTTTCAAACCCGACCCGTTTGGTCGATCATTAGGATCCGACCAAACATATTAGGTGACCATAGTTATATAGGGAATAACCTTCCGAGGTTATACCTTATGGTCACGTCGTTTAAGTAGTTGTATGATAAGTAGTTCTTGTGCCTTAGGAAAATTACCAAAATGCCCTTTTTGCACCAAAATTCATTTTAAGCTTATGTAACAAATCTTTTGACATATAAACTGATTTGGCAACAATATTAAACATGTTAAGGCATATCCTACTTATCGTAGGGCTAGTTAGGCGTTAGGCGGTCCGAACGCGTTTTACGCGAACGACGCGTTAAAGTAGCAAAAGCTAACTAGACGGGTCGTAATGGGTCGTAAGCACTTAGGTTAGGTTTCATTTTAGTATGTAGGTTTTATTAAACCATATCATATGAGTTCCAATACTCATTTGGTTTACGAAACCTCATACTATCCAATCTCCCGATTTAGGTCCGGTTATTTATGTAGTTATCTATATAGGGTGCCGTTTGATTCCGTGATCCCTCTAGCTTTGCTTGGTTGTTGATTCAAGACTTCTAAGAACCCTCAAGTGAGTACATAGTCCCCTCTTTTACTGTTTTCAAACATTTTGGGGTGAAACACATGTGCCTACTTGTTATTTTCATGCTTTCCATTGTTTTTACATCATATACTTGCTATGTTCATTAGTACACTATTAGTACATGATTTCCTTATGTTTTGCTATGTATGTTGACTGAGCATGCTAGCACATTGTTTTACATTACATTATTTTGCTATGTATGTTGACTGAACATGCTAGCACATTGTTTTACATGACTTTTCCTGCTTTGTATATTAACTTAGTACATTTGTTTTACATTGCATCTCTATTGCATATGTTCTCGTAACATATGGACACATTGTTTTACATCTCTACCTTGTATGTTTACTTAGCATACTAGGTACATTATTTTCATCACATGCTTACATTTTGGTATGACATTTGGTTTGTTTAAATGGGACTTATATACATTCATTAACTTTAGCTACGCCGCTCGTTAGTAGGTAATGGTACCATAGGAATTGACAACTCCCGTTCCTAAAGTCCTAGGTTTGTTTGGATGGATGGAATGACCGAATTCGATATACATTTACTCAGATAAACCTTTAATTCGTTAGGGGTTTATCACCACAGTTGCAAGGCTTGAATGTATGCATTTTCACAATACCGCATAAATGTTTGTATTCAGTATAGCATGCATTTCCACAAAACATAACGTTGATTTAAACTACGTTTTACTTCAATACATTGTTTTGTGCATTTTTATCTATGGCTTAGTAGATATATATATATATATATATATATATATATATATATTTCACTTGCCATACATGACATTTTGTTTACACATTACATAATTGACATTTGACATAGACATTTTGATATTGATATACATATTTCATAAACCACATTTTGACATAAACATTTTGGCATGGTTTACACAAAGACATTTGACAAATGGTTTAGGCATGGGCAATTTACATTGGTGGTTTGTTTGGGTAAAGTGATTTAAGTAACGAGGCGTGTGTAATATGGTACAAGCATGGTGGATACGCCGCTGGTACTTCCTATATATAAGTGCTTGTATGGTATTGCATATCGTAGCGTTATTTGAATCATTTAAATTTAGACATATAAAATTTTATACAAATAACATATTTTTCACAAGACATTGTTTTACAAACAACTTATTTTATACAAAACTCATTTTACTTGGTTATTCATTTAACCTCACATTACTCTTTTACATATCATCTACTTTATCATCGCTTTTCAAAAGATTTATAAAACAAAACATTTTACAAGGATCGTGACTGACTTTTGTTAAACAACCTTTTTCTAAACTTATAAGTCATGAATCCTATTTTCACAAAACCTATGTATCTCACAGGCATTTTTATGCTGACGTACCTATTTTCACATGTGTTTCAGGAAATGATGCATAGGATTGATCAAGATACACTTAGGCGGACCTTGGGCCTTAGTGACATTTAAAAGATGCAAGACTAGTTAATTTTGTTATGTTTCTTTGTTGTTAAGACATTGTAACCTCTTTTAATCAATAAAACAAAATTTCAATTTTTCCATGTGTTATGAAACAATGATTCTGTTACAACACTCCCCGACGATTCCGCCACGTTTTGTTGTTTTACATGGTCGGGGTGTGACAGAAAAAGGAGCTATTGACTGCATGACGTGGCTAGACGAGATGGACACCGTGGTTGATATCAGTGGTTGCGCTGATAGGGATGTTGTGAAGTTTGTATCATAGTCGTTTAAAGGTGAAGCACTAGCTTGGTGGTGGTCTTTGATCCAAGCTACCGGAAAGATTCCGTTATACAATTTGACATGGGCTCAATTTGTTGCTGTAATCAAGGATACCTTCTGTCCTCAACATGAAGTTGAGAAGATCAAGACTGACTTCCTGACATTGGTCATGAAGAATTTAGATTGTCAGGCATATCTCACGAGTTTTAATACTATGTCTCGATTGGTTCCATACTTGGTGACGCCGGAACCAAAACGGATTGCCCGTTTCATTGGGGGTTTAGCTCTGGATATCAAAGCTAGTGTGAAGGCGTCTCGACCTACTACTTTTAGGTCAGCAGCTGATTTGTCTTTATCGCTTACCCTTGATGCGGTCAGGCAGGGATCGCTGAGAAATTCTGATATATTAAAGAGGAAACGTGTGGATGAAAACTCACATCGTTCAGACAAGAAGCACAAAGGGGAATTTGACCATAGGAAGAGTTCAGGGTTCAAGAAAGATGACCTACAGTCGGGCGAGAAGCCCAAATGAAAAATCTGTAAGAAGCGCCATTTGGGGAGGTGCAGATACGAGTCAAAATCCCAATCACAGCCGAGGGCATGTGGGATTTGTAAGTCAAGTGAGCACAAGACGATAGAGTGCAAGAAGATAAAGGATGTAACCTGCTATAACTGTAATGAAAAGGGGCACATCAAGTCCAACTGCCCAAAGTATGCCAAGAAACCCGAGGAAGGGAAAAAGACCAATGCTAGGGTCTTTCAGATGAATGCACAGGAAGCGGTGCAGGATGATAACGTGATAACAGGTACCTTCCTTATTAATGATGTTTATGCAAGGGTATTATTTGATTCGGGTGCGGATAAGTCATTTGTCGATGATAAGTTTTGTAAGTTGCTAAATCTCCCTGTTAAAACCCTAAGCATAAAATATGAAGTAGAGTTAGCCGATGGTACCATAGAAACTGCCTCAACTATATTAGATGGATGCTTTATATCTATTAGGAACCACTCTTTTCCGTTATCCTTGCTTCCTTTGAAATTAGCTGGTTTCGACATAGTGATAGGTATGGATTGGTTATCTCATAACCAAGCCCAGATTGTTTGTGACAAGAAACAAGTGGTGATCAAGACTCCGTATGGTGAGCCACTTACCATACATGGAGACACTCAGTATGGGTTGCCTAACCAAGTGTCCATGCTTAAGGCATCAAAGTGTTTAAGAAAAGGTTGTGTCATCTACATGGCATAAGTAACTATCGATGAACCAAAACCCAAGGTTGAAGACATCCCTGTCATCTCCGAATACCCAGAAGTATTTCCTGAAGAACTACCTGGTTTACCCCCAGATAGGCAAGTGGAGTTCAGAATCGACATTATACCTGGAGCAGCACCTATTGCAAGAGCACCTTACAGGTTGGCACCAACTGAGATGAAAGAGTTGAGAACTCAACTGGATGATTTATTGGTAAAGGGATTTATTAGACCTAGTTCGTCTCCGTGGGGAGCACCGATCCTGTTTGTAAAGAAGAAAGATGGATCGATGCGTCTATGCATCGATTATCGCGAGCTTAACAAGGTCACTATCAAGAACAGATATCCATTGCCCGGAATCGACGATCTGTTCGATCAATTGCAAAGGGCGAGTTATTTCTCCAAGATCGATTTGAGATCAGGCTACCATCAACTGAAGGTTAGAGATGAAGATGTGCACAAGACTGCATTTAGAACTCGCTATGGTCACTACGAGTTCTTGGTGATGCCTTTTGGGCTCACTAATGCACCAGCAGCGTTCATGGATCTCATGAACCGTGTCTGCAAGCCATACCTGGACGAGTTTGTCATCGTCTTCATTGATGACATTCTTATTTATTCAAAGAATCAAGCTGACCATGAGAAGCATCTTCGTTGTATTCTTAAACTTCTTCAGCATGAGAAGCTCTACGCCAAGTTTTCAAAGTGTGAATTTTGGCTTCGTGAAGTCCAGTTCCTTAGACATGTGGTTAGTGAGCGTGGTATCCAGGTGGATCCCGCTAAGATTGAAGCTATCATGAACTGGCAAGAGCCGAAGACGCCCACAGAGATTCGTAGCTTTTTGGGTCTGACAGGATATTACAGGCGTTTTATTGAAAATTTCTCAAGAATTGCTGCACCCTTAACTTCACTAACCAGCAAGAATATCAAGTTTGATTGGGGTCCTAAGCAGCAAGAATCTTTTGACATTCTTAAGCAGAAGTTGAGCAATGCACCTGTGTTGACATTGCCTGATGGAATAGAAGAATTTGTAGTATACTGCGACGCATCACACACTGGTATGGGATGTGTGCTCATGCAGAAAGGCAAGGTCATTGCCTATGCTTCCCAACAACTAAAAGTACACGAGAAGAATTACACCACCCACGATTTGGAGTTGGGTGTCGTTGTGTTTGCACTCAAACTTTGGAGGCAGTATTTGTATGGTACAAAGTGTGTGATCTATTCTGATCATAAGAGCCTTCAACATTTGTTTAATCAGAAGGACTTAAACATGAGACAGCGTCGATGGATGGAGACTTTAAATGACTATGATTGTGAAATCAGATACCATCCAGGCAAGGTGAATGTGGTCGCCGATGCCTTAAGTAGGAAGGAAAGGGTGAACCCCATAAGAATCAATGCCAAGAGCATTGAATTAAAGAACAGTTTGAATGAAAGACTGTTAGCCGCACAGAAGGAAACCGTATTAGAAGCTAACTATCCAAATGAAAAACTGGGAGTCACTGCAGAACAGTTATCATGTGGTAAGGATGGAATCCTAAGATTGAATGGACGGATATAGGTTCCAATCTATGGAGGACTTAGGGAAGTGATCCTTCAGGAAGCCCATAGTTCTAAGTATTCCGTTCATCCTGGAAGTGACAAGATGTACCAGGATTTGAAGGCAAATTATTGATGGATAGGCTTAAAGAAGTCTATAGCCACTTATGTGGCCAAATGTCTGACATGTGCTCAAGTTAAAGCAGAACACCAGAAGCCATCAGGATTGCTGCAACAACCCGAACTTCCCATCTGGAAATGGGAAATGGTGACTATGGATTTTATCACCAAGTTACCAAAGACAAAGCAAGGAAATGATACTATTTGGGTGATAGTTGACAGGTTGACCAAGTCAGCTCACTTCTTACCTATTAAGGAAACACATAGCTCAGATAAGTTAGCTCAGTTGTATGTGGATGAGATAGTATCTCTCCACGGAGTGCCAGTGTCTATTATCTCTGATAGGGATACAAGATACACGTCTCACTTTTGGAAAAGCTTTCAGCAATCGTTAGGCACTCGACTAAACTTCAGCACAGCATATCATCCTTAGACGGATGGTCAAAGCGAGCGAACAATTCAAGCGCTGGAAGATATGTTAAGGGCTTGTGTTATTGATTTAGGAGGTAGTTGGGATGATCATCTTCCCTTAATTGAATTTTCATACAATAATAGTTATCACTCAAGTATTCAAGCTGCACCTTTTGAAGCTTTGTATGGAAGAAAGTGCAGGATGCCCGTTTGTTGGGCAGAAGTTGGAGATGTCTAACTAACAGGACCTGATATAGTCCTGGAGATGACCGATAAGATTGTGCAGACACGTGATCATCTCAAAGCTGCCAGGGATAGGCAGAAAAGTTACGCAGATAAAAGACGTAAACCTCTAAAGTTCGAGGTAGGTGACAAGGTTCTACTTACGGTATCACCCTGGAAAGGGATAATGCGATTTGGTAAGAAAGGCAAGTTAAGCCCAAGATACATAGGACCATTCGAGATTATCGAATGTGTTGGAACAGTGGCTTATAAGTTAAACCTGCCTAAAGAGCTCAGTGGAATCCATAATGTGTTCCATATCTGCAATCTAAAGAAATGTCTAGCTGATGATTCGCTAGTCATGTCACATGAGGATGTGCATATTGATGAGAGCTTAAAGTTTGTTGAAAAACCTTTGTCGATTGAGGATCGACAGGTAAAGAAGCTTCGAAGGAAGCACGTACCGATTGTGAAGGTTAAATGGGATGCCCGTAGAGGTCCCGAATACACGTGGGAGGTTGAGTCCACAATGAAACAGAAGTACCCTCATTTATTCCAGTAAATCTCAAGGTCGAGATTTCTTTTAAGGGGGTGAGGATGTAACACCTCGTAAATTCACGACCAATATAATGAAGACACGTGTCATGGACTTAAACGTGTAATAGATTGATCTTGATGGACGAAAGTTGTCAAACAATGTAAATATGTGAATAAAAGGATCCAAAGTGTCAACATGCCTAACTTGTGCCTCTGATTGACCTCACTCGACGTTTGTACTCTTTAAAGAATAAAATTAATGAACATTGAAAGTCGTTGTGCTTAAAATAAGGATCTTGTGAAACATAAGGGGTGAAAGTGTCAATATGTTGAAAGATACCTCTGAATGACCTTTAACGAACCCAAAAACATTGTAAATGAATCAATATTTCGTTCACAAGAATGTGAGATATTGATTTTGTAAAGTTCCGAGGAATACAAGACGTTTCGGGTGATCGTACAACTAACCGGAAGCTTAACGGAGTTAGTATATGACTCAAGGTCCTTAAAAGTTAACTATAGGGGTTCAAATTGCAATAAATAAGAGTTATATAAAGTTTAAATGGACCAGGGACCAAAAGTGCAACAAATAAAACATTTTTCCCAGTTTTGAGTTTTGTCGCGGGCCGCGTAAGTTCCTTTAAATCCTTATGCGGGCCGCCTGAAAAGTGCCAGCATCCATTCTTTGGACAGATGCATGTATCAGCTGTTGCACCGCCTTATTATACCATATTTCGATTCCAGGGGCTGCACCAACAGATTTTCATGCATAGGGACACTTGGGGATGATCAGGAATCACCCATAGACCTTGTTGGCATCATCTTATGAGATTAGAGTCCCTATATAAAGAACATAAGTTGCAACACTTAACTTGTTCACTTCAAAATCATTCAAGACTCTTTTCTGGAGCTCTTTGGTCATCAAACAAGTTTCCTTAAGTTCCAAAATCGTGCTTAGGACCTTTGTAAGCTTCCTTAACCTCTCTAAATTCAGTTTTATTAGTTTAATGGCCTAAAGTCAAACCCGTCGTAATTAAGGTTTGACTTAGTGATTAATCACTAATGGTCCAGTCAATTCTCGAATTGAAAGTATCTATGAGTTGGTAATTATGTGGGTAATAAACCATTAAAAGGACACCCTCTATTTCCCACTCTAACTAGGTCAATTGTCGGGTCAAACTTGATTGTAAAAAGTCAACAGAAAGCTAAATTTCAAATAAACACATAATTAACAATGTAGAAGCCATGAAACCTGTTTTATCACTCATATAACTCGGTAATTAATGTAAGAACATGTCTAAACATGTTCAACCCGACAATTTTCAGTTTAAGCTTGGTTCGGAACCGAAAGTCGCAAAAGTAGACTTTTGCTTTGACTTTCAGTTCTGACCTAATGTAGCATATTTTAGAAATGCCTTAGAGCTCTATTAGGACCAGGTTATAGACTAGTGTAACCCTCTGAGGTTATACAACTTGGTTCATTAGTTATCCGATTCATGTGCATGTTTCCGTTATATGCCTAAATATTGACCATTATGCCCTTTTGACCTTAAAATGAGATTTTTGAAAATGTGAGAGGAGAAAAACCTTTATTACTGATTTATAAACTTGTCCTAAAAATTTGACATCAGTTTAAGGTCTAGATTAAGAGTTATGCTCAATAGCGTAATTAGAAAGCTTTTTATTTATTAAACGGCGTAATTTGCATAAAGCCTATTTAAACTCAAATCTTGACACCAAAATTTTTACCCACTGATGTAATATAATATTTTGGGATTTATGAAGATTTTTATTTATTTTTAAGCTGAGCATAACATAGGGTTCTTGCTTTAATTTGGTAATTGTCGGTTATGCCCTTTTCTTGAATAAAATGAGTTTTACATAATATTTTGATGCTAAACTTTTTGCTACTGATTTTATATGATAAATAAAATATTTTGAACTTTATAAACTGATCAAAAACTTAGATTTCCTATTTAAACCCGAAAATCGCTTAAAACCGCCTTTTTACGCGTTTTAAGCGCATAGTATGGGTTAAAACTATTTTTGGCATATGAAACTTAATACCTACTGATGTTTTAAGTAAATTTTTATAATTAAAAAGTAAGCCAAAGTTTTAAACTCAGATTTCCAGATTTGACCTTTAAAGCTTATGTGAAATTACCAAAATGCCCCTACGGTGCATAGTTTGGTTATAAAAGATAAATTTCACATATATTCAATACCCTACTATTATGACTTATAAAAATAAATATTTTTACTGATTATATCAGACCTGAAACTCAGATTAATATTTAAACTCTTTTATAAGCTTTAAAATGACCAAAATACCCCTACGGGGCATAATTTGAGTTTAAGTCCATTTTGGGCATAATGAAAGGTATCCTACTGATATCACAACATATTTAAGGCATATTAACTTAGGAAACCTATTCATGACTCATTTGGTTACCCGTTACGCATTATTCGCGTTCAGTGCGGTTTATGTAACTAGTTTGCATAAATTAGCCAAAACGGGTCAAACCTTATCATTTTTATCTCAAAATCCAGAATGTGTTTAGTTTACCCATATTATACAAGTATACAAACTTGTCGGGTCTAAACCACATTCTAATCCGGTCATCGCTTAATCGTGCGTTTTGAACCGTACATCTTCCTTTAAAACTAATCGGTCTAAGTTTAGACTTAATTAAGACCCGTTAGGAATCTAATAGGTTATTAAAACCTTCGTTCCAGATTAGGAGACCAGTAAAAGATACTTGCACTCGCTGATTGTGATATATACTTGCTCAGGTAAATACTTTTAACTTATTTTCCCTTATACGGGCTTGGGGTACGGTATATAAAATACCGCTTGGTCGGGCATTGAATTGTTAATCATATAAAGGCTAATTCATTGAGATGACCCGTTTAAACTGTTTTGTTTGCTTAAAGCCTTTGGGGGGTTAATGACCATGTCCCGGATATCCTTGGCATCATTCATTGAAATGGCCACGACCTAAGCACGAGGTGTAGGCATACACCTGCCAGTGCATATATATAAAAAGGTATAACTGACGGTTCAAGAATAACTCACCGCGGGATTATATCATGTGGTGTGTCTATTAATCTTTAACCCGGTATTCAGCCCGGGCTACTGAACGTAAAACGAACATGTAATTCTTTTACAAGTTTATATATAAGTAATTATCCCAAGTTATAAAAGATATTTTGTGCCTTGTGCATTCAAATCGATTTTCATAAACATTTTCAAAATGAGTCGGTTAATTGTATTTACCAGTGTAAACTGACGTATTTTCCAAAAAGGCTAAGTGCAGGTACTAAACGGAATAGGCTGGCCACTCTTAGCATCAGTAAAGAGTCTTGCAAGCTCAGATGTTATAAATCTGTTGAACAATGATCTTTCTAACTTTTGATCCGCCTGTGGATCCCTTGCAACCGTTATTGTAATACACTTGATATTACTTTTAATTCGGTTTGGAATGATTTTATCTTTTGACTTCTGCTGTGTATTAAACTGTGATAAATTGTCCATGATGATATCAACTACGTCACAATACTCCCCACCGGCCCACCGGTAATACGTGGAAATATCGGGGTGTGACAATGAGTATCATGAATTCGAGTTTCAGGAACTCGAGTATTGATACCTAAATTGTTGATATTCAAATCAACAACCAAATTGATGGCTGGAGACGTGGTAGATGTGGATGCATTGCCTTCAGTATTGCCTTGGCTCTGCACATGAGAAGTTGCTTCAAAAGTACCCTGGACAGGAGCTGGAGTAGCTTCATTAGTATCATGAAACTCATCATCTTCCGTCGAAACATTATAATCAGCTACATCTTCAAACTCCTCATTTTGAGCGACATTATTTACCGAAGTAGACTCTTGTTGATTAACAATAATTGGTCGCACTAATGATGAATCAACTGTAGTATCCCATTCCAGTAACATTTTAGCTACTGCAGATGCATCATCAAAGGTTGGCAGATTAAAGGAGTCGAACAGTCCATCATAACCAAACATCCAAGGATCACCCGGAGCTCTCACACATTCAGTGTACCTTTGAACCTTAACTTCACCCCATTTTTCAATCTTTTTAGTCACCAGATTCCAAACTCTGAAATTTGGAGTTGCATACCCAAGAAAGAAGCCTTCAATAGCCCTTGGACCAAACTTACCATGTGGATCAATCATAGTGCATGGAGCTCCAAAAGGTTCTAAGTAAGATACATCCGGTTTCCTTTTGTGCAACAATTCGAAACATGTTTTCCCATGCCTTTTAACAGTAAGAACTCTATTCAAAGTATAACAAGCAGTAGCCACAGCCTCCCCCCAAAACTGAACAGGAAGCTCCGATTCTACTAACATAGTTCTCGCCGTCTCGATAAGCGTTCTATTCTTCCTCTTAGCGACACCATTTTGTTTAGGAGTGTAACGAGAACTGTACTCATGCAGAATTCCCTTAGAAGTACAAAACTCGTCCATAACCTGATTCTTGAATTCCGTTCCATTGTCACTTCTGATTCGCTTTACCCTCAAAGTGTACAAATTCTCAAGTAATGTGAGCAGATTTTTGAGGATTCCAAGAGTCTCACTCTTGTGTGCCATCATCGCCACCCATGAAAATCTTGAGTAATCATCAGTAACAACCAAACAATAAGCATCTCCAAATGTCGTCTTGTGCTTCATAGGTCCAAAGAGGTCCATATGAAGACGTTCAAGAGGCATGTTGACGGTGTTGACTTTCTTGATCGGATGGGACTTCTTCGCTTGCTTTCCCTTTCGACATGACACATAGACGTCTTGTAAATGAAAACTTTTGACTAGAACACCATTCACAAGATTATTTCTCACCAAATGTTTCATTTTTCTCAAGTGAATGTGACCCATACATCTGTGCCAAGATATAGACTCCTTTTCAGTGGCCTTTGAGACAAAACATGTAACTTGTGCAGACGTGGTAATAGCTTGGCTCATATCAAGAATATACAAGTCATTAATTCTTGGAGCCGTTAATAGAATCCATTCTTTGGGAATTTTGAAACCGGGTTTCAGCACATAACAACCGGTATCATCAAAATGTACCGTGAACTTCTTGTCACAGATTTGCGAAACACTAAGAAGATTGTGATCAATTTGTCGAACATAATTGATCTTGTCAAAACTCACAATACCATTGGAAATCATTCCTTCTCCAGTGATGTAACCGCCTTTATCTCCAGCAAAGGCAACATAACCTCCCCTAATGCTTTTCACATCGTACATGAGCCTTAAATCACCTGTCATGTGCCGGGATACCCCACAATCAACAATCCAAAGACTACTGATAGTTCCTCCTGGAACACCCTGCACAATACACTACACGGTCAGTTTGAGATGGGGACCCAAGCCTTAGTGGTCTTGGGTCGACCCTTATCATCAAGAAATGTGATTTCTATTTCTTGATGATTTGGAAATGGTGTACCTCCCCCTGAAACTGTACCGGTTTTAGGTTTCCAAGATTGTTGTCATTTACCAAATTGATTATTATTATTTACAGATTTAGACATTTTTGGTTTTGACGAATTTGATGAACTTGGTCCCTTTTCTACAACATCTGGTTTTAAAGCTTTCTCGATTACCTTAACATTTTTACTTCGTTGTTTTGCTTCTTGTTCCTTAGCAGTGCGTTTGTCTTGTTTAGGTGACATACGACGACGTTGGTAATCTTTTTCAGGAGGGGCTTTTTCAACAAACTTTGGTTTTGGTGGGTTTTTACAATATTTGATTATATGACCAAATTCCGCACACTTAAAGCATGATCTCCTTTCAACGAATTTAGGAGATTCCGTTCGATGTCCCGATGTTGAACTTATAGGCCTTGAGGTACTTGCTACATTATCACACCCATTTGTATGTTGAGTGTAATTGTTATCACTGTTACATTTCAAAATTTTAACTTGTTGGACAAAAGCAGTATTAGATTTGTTTTCAAAAGTCTCAATTTTGTCAGTGCCACTTGAGGCCACAAATTTAACATCCCTTCCCTTTTTCTTGTTTCGAGCTCCTTTTGTTCAATCTTAGGTTTTTGAGCTCGTTTTTCCTGTTGTTTACCTTTAGTGGCGATTGGTTGTTTCTCAGTTGGTAATTTTTGATTCCCGTATTATTTTCTAACTTCAGATTTTGGAATAGTATCACACTGAGTTACTGTAACTCTCGGGATCCCCTTACCCAAAAACTTACTGGTAGAATCTTCTAAAACTCTTTCAATCATTGATGGATTAACATTTTTAATTGGGAAATCCTTGTTTGAGTAAATTTTATCATCACTAATCAAAGTGTACAACACATTATCGCCCTTAAATGTAGACACAAATTCATCCACAGATTTGATCGAATCAATATCTTGTTTTGCAATTGATTGCACAACGGGGGCAACTGGAGTAGGAGGATCACACAAGATATGATTCTCAAGTGGAATTTCTACTCCTTTCTTCTTATCAAGAGATTGATCCTGATAACTCGCATCTGATTCATCTGATTCATCGTCTGATTCATCATCTGATGAAACATAATCCTCAATTATTGGAGGACTTTGTTCCACAGCACAAGACACATTTTCTGTCTTTTCAGATTCCTTTGATGAATCATCCATTTTGAACCCTAATCCTTCTGCAAACTCTTCAGGATTAAGAGGTACGTATGGTTCAAACCGTGGCATTTCTACCTCATCAGGCAACTTGGTATAATTGTGTCTCAAAGGAGGTGGACACGATTTATACCCTATGCACTTAACATCTCCTTCCAGCTTCTGAACCTCAATGATATGATCAAGCACATATCGGGAGTTAGAATAACTGTCCAATTTGAGCTTGATCGCATCATGCTCGCATTTGGCAATGGCTAACTCCTTCTTTAATTCTTCAATGATATTAATATAGTTATTAATACCCGTTTGCTTGTTTAAAACTATTTTTGTTAATTCGGATACACTTTTCTTAAGCGTTTCAATTACAGATTTGAATTCTTTTTCATTTTGAGTTAGAGCCATACTTGCCTCCTTGCATTTCGAAAGGTCAACTACCAACCCCTGATTGTGACTATTAACTACCTCAAGCTTATGTTTCAATGCTAAACAATCATTGCAACCACTAGGAGTTTCAGTGTGTACCTGACTAGTCGAAGCTGCAACATTCGCCATAAAGGTAGTTTGATAAGAAAAAGATCCATCCTCGGTGAAGAACTTCTCCATTTCCTTTGATGCAACTTCAACTTTCTTTATTAGTACAGATTTCTGGTTTTTCAACTCCTTGGCTTCTTTCAGTTCCTCAGCTTCCTTCAGTAAACTGTCAACCTCAGCATCAAGACTTTCTTTCACATCTGAATCTGAACCATAACCACCCGTACTTGAGCTTTCCTCATCTGAACTACCGTTATACCCAGAACTGTCATCATCCTCAGAAAACTCCTCACTGTGAACATGCTTGATATACTTAATGATCTTAGCATAACAAGCAGTTCCTCCATTTCCTTCTGTTCCCAGATTTCCCAGTTGAACTGACCAGTCACATCCTTCATCTGCATGAACTACTAAGGCCCTGTTTGAATTGGAAGACCCCGACTGGTTTGAGTTACCCCGGTTATTAACTGCTACAATGATCCTTTCATTGTTCACTTGATTGGCATTGGATGAGCTTGGCTGGTTTCTGAAAGGATTTTGATTTCCTTGTCTGCTGGGTCGAGTGCATTCCCACTTGAAGTGACCTTTCTCACCACAATTGAAGCACGTAACTGCATCCTTATCAAAACCACACTTAGTTTCCCTTTTACTCTCCAAGCTTGTTCTACCCGTTCTTTTCATGTAGTCCTTAGCTCTTCTCACCACACTTGCAAATGCCCACTTAATATCCATCAGTTCCATTTCCTCCCTGTCTATTTGTTGATAGTCTTCATCTGTCAAATTAATGTTTCCAATATGACCAGTGACTAATCCACAATAGGCACTCACCATTGTGTTTAGAAGCTCTATATGTTCCCAAGCACCTTCCACACTTACTTTGGTGAAGTTTGAGGTATCAAATTTGACAGTGTTGGGGTTTGAAGATTGAGGGTTGTTGTTCCCATAAAAGGCTTGTTGAGGAGCTGATTGACAAGGTTGTTGCAGAGTAGCTTGTATAAATGGAGAGGGTTGTTGTTAGGTTTGTTGAGGAGCAGCTTGTGAAAAAGGAAGATAGGCATTTGGATCGAATGGTCTTCCATAAGGATCTGTGAGAGGACCAGGGAGTTGTGCTGGTTTGGGTGGTGGTAGATAGGCGCTTGGATCGAACGGTCTCCCATAAGGATCTGTAAGAGAACTATACAATTGAACTAGTTGACCATAAGGGTTTGTACTTGATACAAATGCAGTTTGAAGCTTCGGTTGTTGTTGATTGGTACTAACTCCCATATTAATACCTCCAAATATATCTCGGGGTTTTGTGGAACTGGAACTCGTTTAGCCTTTCGAATTTCCTCTTCATCCTTGTTCTCTAGCTTTTGGATGAATTCATAAATGCTAACCGTATCTAAAACACCAGTATGCTTCAGCAAGTCAATGAACTGACTCCACTTGGGTGGCAAAGCATCAGCAAAACGCATGACCATTTCTTGTTGTGTAGCCATAACCTTGTATGAGTGCATTTTACTAAGCAAGTGATAGTATCGAGTAGCCATGTCGTAGAGTGTTTCATTTTCTATGAACCGAAATCCTTCGAACTCCTTCTTCAACAAATCATGACGAATCTTTCTTGTTGTCGCATTTCCTTCTCCTCTAGCTTCCAAGACATCCCACAAATTCTTTGTGCTTGTACAATAAGTGAATTGATGATAAATATCCTTATGAAGTGCTTGCGTAGGGATAGCAAATGCTTTCTTCTCAAGATCATAAGCCTTTTTATCATTTTCGCTCAATCCCGCCAAGGTTTGTGGATTGGAACCTGCTTCTTCGAGAGCTATATTATACGGTGTAATAAAGCATGTCCACAATTCGGTATTTTTCCCTAGAATGTACGTATGAAAATGACCTTTCCATGTTGGATAATCATTCATGTGATTTAGCTTCGGTGGACGATTGTTGCTACCCGTTTCACTCTCGCTTAAGAGAAGATTCTGAATGCTATTGTTTTGATTTGCGACACATGCCCATTGATGTTCGTTAATTTCCTTTCTGGGCATTAATCCTTTGACCCATTGTGAAGGATCTTGTTGTGTACTTGAGTTATCACTCCAACTCCAAGGATTTGAACTCATTATGAAGTTTTATAAAAGACTATTTAAGTTAAAGGACAAATTTGTAAGTTTTGAAGAAGTTACAAACTCTCTGTGAAAAACACAAGGCACTTCCCTACGAAGAGTATGCCCCACGAAGAATGCCCTTAGGAAGAATGGTCTACGAACAAACAATTGTCACGAAGAACTATGATTCTTCACCGACTGATAGAAGCCACGAAGATCCTTATTCTTCGTGAGACTGATTACCCACGAAGAATAGTTCTTTGTTAAGCAGATTCTTCATCAAGAAGATTTTTCGTGAATAAAGTTTTTCGTGAAATGGTTGGTGGGATTCTCCCTTTTACAGTAAGTTACTTTTTCTGATTCTAAGAAAGGTGGTAGCTGGATATCCTAACAAAGTTAAAAACAAACATTCGAAAGATTGCCTTTTTCAGTAAATATTTTTGAATCTTATCCCTACCAACCAACTTCCGGTGACTTTTCCAGTTAAACAAACTCGCCGGAAAGTTTGATGAACTCAAATTTTGCAAGAAATTTTAAGAAAAACCAAATCCTAACATGTCTCCATGTGTTTTAACTAGGTTTTTGTAAAAATTATCTTCAAATAACAAGTTTCAACTAAGTTTTAAACACTTTTTCTAGAAAAACTTAATTTTCTTGTTTCAAACTCAAAAACAACTTCAAGAAACTTCACAACTTGCTCAAACACAAGGTTTTGCTTGGTTTTAAACAAGGAAGAGAGCCAATGCTCTGATACCACTTGTAGGATCAAGATAACCTCCTTCCTTGTTTGTTAACACAAATACGAGTACAGAATCCACGTAGTTATGCAAACCGAAGCAAAGTAAAGCAAGCACAAGTAACCAAAGATTCACAATCTTAGATTAACTGAAGAGAATCAGTACAACACATACACACAGTGCTTACAACCTTCGGGGACTCTCTTACCAAAATGAGATGCAAGTGTCTGTTTATATAGGCCCAACACCCAGTAACCCTACGAAGAAGGTTACTGGGCTCACGAACAATCTTAGGCCCAACGAAGAATAGGCTTCTTTGTGGACCATTCCAACGAACAATCCATCACCACAAAGAATGGTTCTTCGTGGTGAACAACCTGATAAGCACCATTGTTCATGACATCTGCAATCCCACGAAGAATAGGGGATCTTCGTGGGGACCCTATACACAGACAGTTTGTAGCAAATAGCAAGAGCAAAACATATACACAACTAACAGTGGCACACATGCAAACTGTTTTACAACGCTAACAAAGTAAACGTCGTGCTAAGTCAAGATAGGAGGATATCTTGACTTGTGATGTGTGTAAAATGCAACATGTATATTACATCAAATGAGGCATAAAACTAACCCCTTTTTAGTACTAATGTTGGAAAAAGTGTGCTTTTGTTTTCCTTTTGCATTTTTAGGACCAAATGAGCTTAAATGAACAAAAGGAACAAATATGCAGCAAAATCTAACATAAATACAAAGAAAAGGAATAAACGTGGCATGCCCGACCCCTCGACAGCATCTTCCCAAGCAAAAAAAAAGATCAGAAGGCTGACCACGGCCCCATGCCCAGCGGACACGGGGGCGTGGCCAGGTGCCTGCAGAAAAGACAAACTGATAGAAGCTTCTATACCCAGCACCGGGGCGTGCCCAGCTCAACACGGTCCGTGGTCAATGCTAAGATTCGTAGAATCTTGCAAATCTTGATAGTAAAGATACGCTTCTGCACACGGGGCCGTGCCCAGCGGACACGGGGGCGTGTGGAGCCTAATGCAGAAAGAGAAAGATGATGGCCACGGGGTCGTGTCCAGCGGACACGGGGCCGTGTCCGAGCTTCTGTACAATCTATAAATATGGGTGCTTGGCTCACTTCAAAGGCATCCCTTGGCAAACCACCTCTCTCCCACTTCACCACCACTCCACCACCATCACAACACCCACATCCACCACCATCATCCATCATCCACCTTAGAGTGTGTGTAGTAATCTCGGGATCCAAGATTGATAGTAAGAGTTCTTGACAATCAAAGGCCATGTTTGCCTAAGTCTCTTACATCACTTGGTGAAGACAAGCATTTAATGTAATACTTTTGATTTTTAATCTTTTCGCACTTTTTATTTGTTTTGTATTAATGACTTTAATAACTAGTTTCTTATGTTGAAGGTGAAACTTCCTTATCATTTGTCCGTGGTGTCTTGGCATTATTTTACTGTCTATATAAAATAAAAGATTTTCACCATTCATATCTCTACGGTCTATATAGAGATATGTTGGCTACCTGGTCGGGGGTTAAGGGAATGGTTTGGTAAGGTTCTTACCTTGTTCAGTGTAAAGATCCTGCAAGGACCTGGGTCAAGCTTACTAGGACCTCCTTCAATACCCACTGGTATTGGATGGCGGGGGTACGAATGGCTTGATCCCCTCATATATAAACTACTATTAATACTTGGGATTGTATCCCTGCTGACTCAAACCACTTTCCCGAGGGTAACGTCGCCTTCAAAAGAGGGGCCTACCACATTAAGCATTAATAACTTAATTAATTATCTTTCAATATTCTGACCTTTTGGGATTGTATTCTTGCTGACTCAAACCACTGGGTTGAGGGTAACGTCACCTTCAAAAGAGGGGCCTACTACTATAACTAAGATAATCTCTTAAAAAGTGCAAAAGTGCGGAAATCATCAAAGGTTACATTAAAGGAGGGTCGGATCCAAGTGATTCATCTTGTCTATCTGTTTTTATTTTATTTTTATTTTTCAGCATTTTAGTTTTTATTTTTCATATTTAAAACCTTTTCCAAAAATTTTGATTTGATTAGAAGTTGAGGATAAACCTGTACTAAAAGCTCTTGTGTCCTTGGACGACCTCGGTATCTTACCAACGCTATACTACGCTCACGATGGGTGCACTTGCCCATATGTGTGTTTAGTGTTAGTAGAATATCGTGTTTTATAAATTTAAAACTTGACTAATGTGTTAAAAAGGGCTTAAAATATAAACAAAAACATATAACGCTACACACGCATCAACTTGGCCGACTCGACCAAAACTATACAAACCGTAAATAAAGACCGTACAAATTACAACGTAATAAGAACAAGCAACAGACATAAAACTACACCAACAAACTCCCCCTTGGCTGTTGCTTGGTCTTCGGTCTTCATCCCTTAGTGGCCTGTCTCGGACCACGAGCTTCCCACGTGAATACCTCGGTAGTAGCAAAAACAAGCGACGCGTTGAAATAGTAACGCTTGTTGCGCGTCCTTGTCTTCATAAAAAATATCGTGTCGAAAAAGTGTCTTGATGTCACCAGCTGACATATTCACAATCCACATTGGATCAAGCATTCTAAAATTGTCTTCGTCGGTCTTGAACACGATGACCGCTTCATTAGTGTCTGAATCATAGCACCACAGCTTCATGTTACCCAAAAAAATCTTGCTTCATCGGCATGAGAGGTATCTTGTCCATAACCTTCACTGGCTGGTATACAAGCTTGTAACGAGCAGTGTTGGTGTCTGGATCCAGCGTATACTTTATCTGCTCATGCTTTGGGAACTGGGGCTTGTACAGTTCATCCTTCCAACCCTTGCGACGTTCAATCCGTAGCTTCCTTGCAAAAAGTGTGCCCTAACTCTCACGAAGGGTGCAGAGCACCCTAACTCTCACTCGCACTCACACACGTGCGCACGCGTGTCGTGGGCGATGAGGCGTAATGTGGCGCTTTGATGGAGCACTTCGCATCACCGCTTGAGAGCCGCCTTTGTATTTTTATCGCGGGCTGCAAGGACCAGGTGGTTGGTGACGTGGCATGCAAGCGCATGACCTGGTGGGTCCGCGCGCAGTGACGCATGACGTGGTAGTCATGCGCGTACGCGCACGAGTACACGTGGCATGGTGGCGCGCACTCGCGCATGGAGCATGGGCACTGAAGTGACGTGTGCGGCGTACCAAAGTGAGCCAATACGACACGATTGTGTGGCGTGCTTGTATAGGCTCACATGTGACGTGGCGCACGCGCGCATGGGATTAAGCCAAGGTGGCGCACACGCGCATGGAAGTGAGCCAAAATGGCGCACGCGCGCATGAGCATGCAGACCTGCGCGCGCAACAGTGTGTCTTGCGCGCGCGCGCAAAAGCTTCCAACAGTTAATGCCAGTGCAGTTACATTTCAGCATTTGAAACTGGCGAGTCAATGGCTTTGACTGAGAAATTAAATGACGAATTAAAGTGCATTGAAGACGTTTAATGCAGTTTAATTCTCCCATTTAATTCCTTTTTCAGTTTCGACTTGGACCTGCAGTATAAGTATGAGGTTCCTGCTGCAGAATGAACACAGCGAAATACCATTTTCTCTCTGAATCGTCATCTTCTTCTTCAAGCTTCAGGTACACCTTCGGCTTGGAGTCAAGACCGGCAGTGCAACTGCTTCGGGCTGTTGTATCCTGAAAACAAACGTGTTCTCCTGTGAGACATGAAATTTGTTTTAAGGGACCCGTGTCTAACACGATCCTCAGCCAAGAACAGATTTTCTGTTGATAATTTTGTTCTTATTTTTTTATTTTTCAGTTGTAATTGTGTTTTAATTTTTAGTATCATTCTGTACTGGTTCTTTAATTCAAGTTAATAAAGTTTTTATTTAATTTTGCACGAACGGATTCCTACAATAAGTAAGGGTATGGCCCTCCTCGAGAAACTTTTCATTATAGCGCAGTCTCAGATCGCGTGGGAGATGAACTTCCTTGTCATGGATCTTGGCTTTCAAATTGTGGATGGTCTCTGAGGGTCTGACTTTTAGAATGATGGCCTTTCCGGTGCGGATCTTGACGAATATTTGCATGACTGCATCCATGCACAAGGGCGAGTGCGGATTCCCTCTTAATGTTTTATGCATACAATTACCATTTTGCCCTTCCATGGGCTTTCCATATTATTTCCTTTTTGGGAATTTGGTCCAAACTTTGTTCTTTTACCAACATCAATATTATAATTGTTATTATTATTTAATTATTTATCAAGTAAGTTTTGGGGTGTTACGTTTAGCGATATGAAGAGAATGTTGTATCAACTCTTTCATGCCCCACAAATACTCGAACCATTATAGAGTCAATAGTTCAAGAAAACGAACCTTATGAAAACGTAGCTAAAGTGGTTATGCATGCTTGTGAGGCAAATTGTTTTTCATGCCCTAACACAAGAGAGGTTAACGAATTTGATCGATGAAGAACTTGTCGTAGACTAGTGAAAATGTTGAAGCCTCAAGGGTCGTCTTGGGGTGATGGAATAGTTATGCATTTGGGAGTGACCGATGATCGTATCAACGATGAGCTACAAAGTTGATAGATGGTGGTGTAGCGGTAAATGTAAGATAGTTTTCTTTACTGTGTAGATCTTTTCTTTATTTATTTGATTTTGTAAGACCATGTGTAGTGGTAAATTGTTATAATGCCCCCACCATGGGGCATTATTCGACACGTGTCATCCCAGTCAGCATGGGGCATTATAGCATAAAGTGGTGTAGTGGGGCATTATTCCAATAACGCCCATATTATTTTTAATGCAAAAAAAAAAAAAGTTTTAAATAAAGTTGTCTAAAGTTACAGCTCAAAAGTGATTGGCCTGTGGGTACCATTTTCAACCATGTCAGACACTAGCATTTATGTGATTGGCCAGTCAACCAATCAACAAACCAAATTAAGCGTTTTAAAGAAAACGCCGACAACAAAATTTTCCAAAAAAAAAAAACGCCCGGAAACGCCGGGTGTAATGGGTGGGGGGCGTTATCCGGCGTTTTTTTTTGAATTTTTTTTTTAAAAAACGCCCCACTACGGGTGGTCTAAATTAAAGTAAAAGCGCTTAGCGTGTGTATTAATTTTTTTATGTAATTTTATACATTATGTTGATTCTAACAGTCTAGTATTTATAATATAATAAACTAGTATAAGTAACCTTAAGTTAAAGATAGAGTTTTATAAATTACTTATAACTAAACTAGGTTACAATCTCGTATATTATTTGGGTTGATAAATATAATATTATAAAATTAGTAATAATAGGTTATGTTTTAAAAGAAAATATGCATTGCACGGTTGAATAAACATGTATACAATTTAACAGAATTTGTTAACATATACAACCGTAAACATATGTATTTAAAACTATGAACATTGTCGTGATAGTTATATATTTTATTACTTTAGCTTTTACAATAACATTTCTTTCAATTGGGTATTAGTTTTGATTTTTCATTACCGTCTACTTTTTATTATTGTTTAACATATTGTATTTTTATCATTCTTACTATCCAACCACATTAAATATTTGAAAGTTTTTAGAAACTACTCATAAAATAGTTATCATCATTATTCTTCGATTTTAGAATTTTAACCATCGTAGTTTTGAACTTGGTGAAGCTTAAGTAAAAAAAAAACAAGTTTATTAAAAAAATAAAATTAATTTTAGATTAATTAACTATCTCTAATAAAAAAATAAGTATTCATAATTTAGTAGGAAAGAGCGACAAAAAAAACAAAAAGTACATGACTCCAACAAATGACATGTATCCCCAAGGTTTTCTTTTGTTATATAGTATATATGACTTTTTTTTTTTTTTGCAAACTAATGTTACTATACAAGCATTGATATGTAAAGGTTGGACACACAATCAATTTCACGTAAATATTTACAATTCAAATTCGAAATTCAAAATTTAAAAGATCATATCATATCCGTTACTAACTAGCTGTTAGAACTTAAATCAGTGTTGCCTTACAAAGTTTCCGTTACATCAAACTCTATAAATAAAAACCCGTTCTATGAAAAACTAAACATTCATTATATCAGGAGCTAAACTTTGAGTATAATTGTGACTTCATGCATCCTTACATCTTTGCTCCTCTTCAATATCAGTATTCTTTACCGGTCAGTTTATATTTTATTTTATATGTGTTTTATAATTTGCTTTCGAGTAGATAATTGTGGCTTCATGCATCCTTACATCTTTGCTCCTCTTCAATATCAGTATTCTTTACCGGTCAGTTTATATTTTATTTTATATGTGTTTTATAATTTGCTTTCGAGTAGTAAATTAGTAATGTAACATCTAAAATAAATGGTTAATGCATAAAATCAACATATTTATAGTCTCCCCAATTTTGTAACCATCCATTATTTAAAAATCTAATCATCCGACTTAGGGCATGTTTGGATAAGCTTTTCAAAACAACTTATTGGCTTATTGACTTATCAAGAAGCCAATAAGTTGTTTTTGTGTTTGGATAGACTAAAAGGACTTTTGGAAATAGCTTTTTGCAAAGAAGGAAAATGAGATTTTGAAAAACCAAGATTTCATGACTTTTGGATCCAAAAGTGACTTTTCAAAAATGAAATTACTAAATTACCCTTTCTTTACCCCCTTGTATCTAAAAGAATGCCCATTTTAGTCATTTTACATCAATAAGCTAATCCAAACACTTTTTTTAAAAACTCCTTTTCAAAAAGTCATTTTCCCAAAAGTCCTTTTCCAAAAGTCCTTTTTAACTCTAATAAGCTTAGCCAAACATGCCCTTAATTTCATATTTTTACAGATCTCTACAACGTTTTTCTAAGCTTTAAGATTTACAAGAAATGAAAAATGATGTTGGTGGGTGTAAAAAATCTGGATAAACTACGCCAGGATCAATAGAATCAACAACTCAAAACATCACGAATAGTTGAACGAGTGATCCCGATGGCGAGATTCTCCATCGGTGAAGAATACGTCACTGACGACGATGTTCCACTCACCTTCAAATGCCTGAGATTATGCAAATCCGCATCTCAATCGAGAAGATCCGTTCTCTAATCGCAATCGCAGATGTGTGTTGTAACGGAGGAAGAACAAGTACCAATTGAAGATCACACTAACGCGTTTATCAAACCCTCTGACACCATATACAACATAAAAGCCAAGATCCCCCCTTTGATGTTATAGTCAGCAAGGGTATTGATGTCATGGAGGAATATTACATTGAAGATCAACTCCTGCTTGTCACACGGAATAAGGACCTTATCCTGGATCTTGGCTTTTATATTGGCGATGGTGTATGAGGGTTTGAGTTTCGGAGTTAGAGTCCAGGCTGGGTCTTGATGAATATATCTTCATGAATCCCCTTGACTTTCGTATCAGTGTGATGGTCGATTTACTGTTGATGTGGAAGTCGATAAGGGTGCCGCTGTCCCCGGGAACCATTTTGTTGAAGATCAGCACCTGCTCATCACTAGAAATACCTTCTGATCTTTTTTTTTTCACAGAGGCAATGGTATCTGTGGGCTTGACTTCAAGAGAACAGGTTAACCGTTCCTTCAGCATTCTTGATTGATATATTCAAGAGAGCGCTTGATTTACGTGCAAGTGTGCAAGTGTACGGGTGGGTTCCTTCTTGATGCGCATATCGGCAAGAGTATTGATGTCCTCAACAACCCTTCCCTTAAAGATGAGTTCCTGCTGGTGAAATGGAATACGTTCCTTAGTCTTGATCTTGAGTTTGATGCTGCCAATGGTGTCCGAGTCTTTGACTTTAAGGGATATGATCTTTCCAGTGGCAGTCTTGACTAATACTATATGTGAGCAAGGAAAAACAAAGATAATAAGTCAAATAATTACTTCGAGCCACGTTTTTTTCAAAGTTTTATCGAGCGAACTCCAAACGAGCTTCGAGCTTAAAATATTCCTGGGCCCATTAATTAAAAGGCGGTTATTTACAAAGAAAAAAGGATTTTGGTTCATTCACATTATCATCTCTACAAAAGGCGGCACAGACGTTATAAACAAGCGAACGATCATCGTTTTCTGTCTGAAATTCACATCCTTAATCGTTCGTAGGGTTTTATCCTTGAAAATTGCATTTATCTGCTAAGGTTTTATCATAATAATACATGTTGATTGTATTGATTACTTTTTAAGCATCTGCTATATGCATGCTAATAGTGTTGTTAATTGTACGTTTTACGTGAAGAAGAAATATGAAGAAGCCTCTTGTGTTTATGGATTTATCCATCTTTAAATGTCCTCCTGATAGATTAGTAATCGAGGTATATATCTTTGTTTGTTTCTTCAATATGCTGCATGCTTGGAGATATTCATTCATTCATTCATTAATAATCGCCTTCGCAGCTTTTTTATGATGATGTCCCTAAAACAGCCGAGAATTTTCGAGCCCTCTGCACAGGTCCTGGCTTTTCTTAGAATTTTGAAACACCTACCTTTGCATTGTATTTACAATATTATCATCATGTGCAGGGGAAAAGGGGATTGGAGAAACTACCCGAAAACCATTGCACTACAAAGGAACTAAATTCTTTCATTTATCAGACTGTGCTGCTCTAGTATGTTTATGTTCTCAATCAAATACTTACTTGCCTGCCTGCTTTCGATATAAGAGTTGTTCATTTTAACATATGAATGATAGATGTAACATAACTTTTTTTTCTTGTTGCGGGGAGGTGATTTCGAGAATAATAATGGTATGTTTTTTCATATAAATTTTGTTTTTGATAGAGTGAACAAGGCTTCTTTTAAGCATTCAATGGTTTGCATTGCAGGCACCGGTGGGGAAAGCATCTACGGAGGAACTTTTCAAGGTACAATCATGATACTTTTACGACGCCATGAACTTTTCATGTTAGTACTAATGATACTTTCTGTTGTTTTTGTAGCTGAGAGGTGTCCATGGCGTCGTAGTGGGCCTGGTATACTTATGACACAAAGTCAAGGAGGCCCAGATGCCACTGGATCTCAGTTCGTTCTATGCTACAGACAGTCGACCGATTTTGAAGGGTAATTCATAAGTCTCACAGATTAGAATTATGGACACATCAGATGTTTAACTTTGACCATGGCAGGGACAATACTGTTTTTGGAAGGGTAATAAAGGGAATGGATACGGTTCTAGAGCTTGAGATGATGGGAAGAGGCACGTCTGTAGAAATTGTAGACTGTGGTGAAGTTTCTGGAGATTATGTGCCAGAGTCTGATTCTGATAAACCCTCACGTTTTGCAGGTGCCCCGCCTTTTTTAATTAATCTCATTGCCAGTAGCGAACGGGCCACTTTTTATTAATCCAATTATAATCAATTGTAGTCTGGAGACAAAAACAGGAAGAAGTGGCTGCTGCATTTTTGAACAACTTCCTTTCTTATAAGGTCATTGATAGGGAAGCTACATCTGAAAAGCCTTCTAGCAACCCAGACGAGATGTCGGAATCACATGAATCGAACGCTGAGAAATCGGAAATGAAGCCAGCCGCTGTGGGATTGACGAACAGTTCTAGCTATCCACATGATCGTTCAGATGATACACTCAAACCCAGGTTTGCTGATATTTTTTCTACAATGATGTACATTTTTAGGGGTGTTTGGTTGTGGAACTGGCTATGCGATATTGAATAATAGCTGATAATAGAGAGAGCTGTAGGAAATACTGTGTGGATATGCTTTGTTAAACTAGTATATTTTCAACCAACTGTTACAATGTTCTCTGCATCTAAGTTTATCTTATATAAATGTGTTTTTGGTATTTTTCACTATATTAACAATGTGATTTGTAAGAAGATAGAACGCCTTTAAAACAGGTCAAAGGAGAGGAGTGGATCAGTAGTTTTAGTTTTCGCTGATATTATCTCTACAATGATGATTTAACTTATAGTTTTCAGATATATTTATAGTAAAACTCACTTTAATCAACCTGTGAAAGCTGGTTTTTGCATAAGACAGTTTCATACCACACACCCAAACAGTCTTTGTTGAGCTCTATTATCTTATTTTATTCATGATTTTTTATTTTTTGCATAAGGGGTACCGAATTGTTTATTTAAAGAGGAAAAGTCTAAGCGCAATCTCTGAAAATGAAAAAAACATCGTGACAAAGTCTGATAAAGGTATTGCATTAATAATTGATGAAGCCTACTAATTTGATTTTATACAAATTCAAATAGTTAAATTATTGTGGACAGAACATTGGAGTGTAGTCGAGGCTGTTTGGATACATGTGAATTGAATGCTGAGAAGAAAGTGGTTGATAAGAAGAGGAATACACGTGAATGGGATGGAAACTCAATCGTTGTAGTTGAAAACAACATTGTGACGGAGTCTGATAAAGGTATTGCATTTTTAATCGATAAAGCCTCCTAACTTGATTTTATTCAAAATTCAGATGGGTAAATTATTGTTGGCAGAACATTGTAATGTACTCGAGAGGGCTTTAAATATAAGTGAAAAAATGCTGCTGCTTATTATTCACTTGCAGTCGTTGAAGAAGAGAACAGCATTGTGATGGAGTTTAATAAAGGTATTGCATTTTTATCGGTAACGCCTCCTGAATTGATTTTATTCCAAATTCAAATTCATATAGTTAAATTATTTTTGGCAGAACTCAAGTTCGAAAAACTGAGGTCTCTGCTCGGTGTAATCATGTCGGTTCTTGAAATACTAATATTGTTATATTAAAGTATAGTATAGTTACCTGTATCCTGGTACGTAGACATTTCGCAAGGCCTGCAAAACGAGCACAACTTGTTGTTCCTGCAATTCGAATATTCGTTTGCCCTCGGAAAAATTGCTTCCAAAAGCGGTTCGCGATATAATGTCCGCTGAGAGTTGATGAAGTTCCTTGTGAACGTTAAATTCGAATTCGGACTTGTTTCCTGCTTCAATATTCGCATCCCATTTGCTCATCATGTTTTCAATGCTATCTACGATTTCAGGAACCCATTCCTAAGGCCCAGTTTGAAGATCGTTATGGTAATCAAGATCATCCGAGTTACAAGCTATGGGCCTCGGGCCGGTTTATGTTTATTTATTTTAGTTTATTTAGTAATGGGTCAAAACACTAGTATGTTATGTTTTATTGTCATTTGGGCCGTAGGCCACATATGTATGGGTCGAACAAGGATGTTATGTCTAGTCCATTAGTTTAGCGGTTAACATAAGGAATTTGGGCCAGAACTTATGAAACGTCACGACCCTTATCAGCAAATAACCACCAGGCGGTTATTTTGGAACATCGCAACTATTCGCGAACGGTTGTGACTGGGAAACGACGTGATTGTTCATCCCTATAAAAGCCGGCTGCCAAACTCCCTTGTTAATCGGTTGTTCAGTCAGTTTGTAATCAGAACGTGTGTTACATTCAGTTATCATATTCAAGTTTCTAGTTTATTCAATTTCAATTCGGTTAGTTTGTTTTGCAAATCAGTTTCGTTTCAATTCATCATGAACACTTGTGATTGTTGTGGATTGTTCGTAAATTATTGTGTTTGTGGTCACAAGACCATCCGTTCCGAATGGTCCTGGGTTTCCGATGACGATGATACCAACATTGGTATCAGAGCCAAAGGTTTAACAGGAAGCGGAAGGGATTGTGATCAAGAAGAAAACCGGGTTCGTGGAAACAAAGGGAAATCGGTGGTTACCGATTATGGTGATGATGTTTTTGTTCGTAGTGGAGAGTGCGGCCGGGCGGCGGAAGTGGATGAGTACGCGCAGGGGAAGCCAACCATGCGGACCGGGGTATCACCAATGAAAAAGTTTCAAAAGAAAGTGTTTCAAAAGGGTTTCGTGAAGAAGTCCGGGAAGAAACCTAATGCACCAGTGGGTAGGCCGAGAAAACCGGGGGTTCGGTGTTTCAAGTGCAAGAAGTTCGGCCACATCGCGTCAATTTGCCCTAGTAAGTATATTATATTATCACCATTGCCAGTCGAGTGTGATTATATTGTGAAGGATACTTGCGGGGGTAAATGGGATTCAATCTGGGTTGTGGATCCCACGTTTAAAACGCATATGACGGGAAACCGTAATTTGTTTAAGTGTTTCAAGAGACACTTCGGGGTTGTAACGAATGAAAGCAAGAAAGACGTTTCGTTTGTACATGGAATTGGTGAAGTGAGAGTGCCGGTGGACGGCAAGGATAAGACAATCCCGTGCGTAAGTTACGCACCAAAACTTGACAGGAATGTTCTAAGTTTAGAACAACTCTTGTTTCAAGGGATTGAGACGGTCACTATGGGTGAGAAGTGTGTTTTGAAGAAAATGTTTGGTTGTCGATCAAAGGGGTTCGACATATACGAAGACAAGTCGGAAACCGACTTGGAACAAGATTATCTAAATGCTTTCTACGATAATCTTGGGGTTGATAATGGCTACAAGAAAGAGAAAGAGGAATTCCAAGAGTGTCTGGGGGATTATTATGAACGAGAATTCGAGAAGTCGAAAAACAAAAAGAAAGTGTACGGTGAACGTCCAAACGCTAGGAAGGTTGTGTACTCCAAGAAAGCAAAGAAGGCTTTGTTAATCTACATTGAAGGCGAGAAGGATAATCCGCGCCAATCTAGAGAAATGCTTCGGGAACGGGCAATAACTCTCTCTCAACTCGAGGAGGATGTTGTTGAAAGAGATTTAATCATGGAAAGTTGCATTGAACCAGGGGATCTTATTACACTACACGAAGAAATCAAGAAGCATCCAAGATTCTTCGACGCACCATTCGAGGAAGTTTTAGTTTGGTTCATCACGGACTTTCTAGGGATTGTTTGTGAAAAAGCAATGCCGCCGGAGTTAATTGATGGACGTGATCTCAGTCTCATACTACTACACCGCATCGTGAAGCACAACGGTGGGTTCGAGGAGATAATGAAGAAAGACACGTGGGGCGATATTTCGGTGAAGTATGGCTACGAAGCGGACGACGCTTACGAGATGAAGGTCGCCTACGTTTATTATCTAGAGTTGGTCGAATGGTATTTCGATTACATCAAGAAGGAGCGTGCAAGAGAGAAAGTTGGCATGGCCGAAAGCTCAAGCAATTGCGGATGGATCGACGATTCAAGCGACGATGACATGGTGGTCAAGATCGAGGTCACCAAAAATCGTACGAAGACAAGTCGGAAACCGACTTGGAACAAGATTATCTAAATGCTTTCTACGATAATCTTGGGGTTGATAATGGCTACAAGAAAGAGAAAGAGGAATTCCAAGAGTGTCTGGGGGATTATTATGAACGAGAATTCGAGAAGTCGAAAAACAAAAAGAAAGTGTACGGTGAACGTCCAAACGCTAGGAAGGTTGTGTACTCCAAGAAAGCAAAGAAGGCTTTGTTAATCTACATTGAAGGCGAGAAGGATAATCCGCGCCAATCTAGAGAAATGCTTCGGGAACGGGCAATAACTCTCTCTCAACTCGAGGAGGATGTTGTTGAAAGAGATTTAATCATGGAAAGTTGCATTGAACCAGGGGATCTTATTACACTACACGAAGAAATCAAGAAGCATCCAAGATTCTTCGACGCACCATTCGAGGAAGTTTAGTTTGGTTCATCACGGACTTTCTAGGGATTGTTTGTGAAAAAGCAATGCCGCCGGAGTTAATTGATGGACGTGATCTCAGTCTCATACTACTACACCGCATCGTGAAGCACAACGGTGGGTTCGAGGAGATAATGAAGAAAGACACGTGGGGCGATATTTCGGTGAAGTATGGCTACGAAGCGGACGACGCTTACGAGATGAAGGTCGCCTACGTTTATTATCTAGAGTTGGTCGAATGGTATTTCGATTACATCAAGAAGGAGCGTGCAAGAGAGAAAGTTGGCATGGCCGAAAGCTCAAGCAATTGCGGATGGATCGACGATTCAAGCGACGATGACATGGTGGTCAAGATCGAGGTCACCAAAAATCGTAAGGAGTGATCGTGATCGAAGGGCTCGGATGTTCTTGCTTAAGGGGGAGAATGAAGATCGTTATGGTAATCAAGATCATCCGAGTTACAAGCTATGGGCCTCGGGCCGGTTTATGTTTATTTATTTTAGTTTATTTAGTAATGGGTCAAAACACTAGTATGTTATGTTTTATTGTCATTTGGGCCGTAGGCCACATATGTATGGGTCGAACAAGGATGTTATGTCTAGTCCATTAGTTTAGCGGTTAACATAAGGAATTTGGGCCAGAACTTATGAAACGTCACGACCCTTATCAGCAAATAACCACCAGGCGGTTATTTTGGAACATCGCAACTATTCGCGAACGGTTGTGACTGGGAAACGACGTGACTGTTCATCCCTATAAAAGCCGGCTGCCAAACTCCCTTGTTAATCGGTTGTTCAGTCAGTTTGTAATCAGAACGTGTGTTACATTCAGTTATCATATTCAAGTTTCTAGTTTATTCAATTTCAATTCGGTTAGTTTGTTTTGCAAATCAGTTTCGTTTCAATTCATCATGAACACTTGTGATTGTTGTGGATTGTTCGTAAATGATTGTGTTTGTGGTCACAAGACCATCCGTTCCGAATGGTCCTGGGTTTCCGATGACGATGATACCAACACAGTTCAAACAAAAACAGGCCCAATGGGCTTTTAGACGTCGTCAACTTCTCTTTAATAATATTCACATTAACATAGATCCATCAATGTTTATTTTCGAGAAATGATCAAAACTTTGAGTTTTCCTTGTTTGGTATTTATTAATTACTTTATTCATATACATATATTTATTATACTAATCATCTACTATATTTTACATGGTCGTAGAAATCGCTAGTCGCCAGTAGGGTATGGACTAGCAATTAATCAGGGATTTATCGGAATTAATTGGGACTAATTGTAATTAATCGTGATTAATCGGTGCCTAGTCGGGATTACAACCATGATATTTTGTATCAAATAAAAACTAATATATTAAACAAATAAAAAGGCTGATTAGGCTCACAAGTCGCAAGATTAATCAAACTATGTATATGTAGCACGGACTGAACAATCTTTAATTCAGGTTCGAGCCAGTTTAACTCGGCTCGATTCAAGTTTTTAGCTACATAATCTCAAGCACTCAACGAGCACCTTGGCTTATTTACACCCTCGATTCCTTGGAGCTATATCTAGTAATACACTAATACTTGATTGAACACAAGGTAAACACGCAAAATAATTTCTTATATTGTATAACTATAGAATTCTAATTTTTATTTTATTTATTCTTTTTTTGTAAATAGTCTGGAATATTTACATACCCTAAAACTAAACCTAAAAAATATTTAATTTTGTTACTTTGTCTATGTTTTGTAGATGTTGACTACAAAAATTAACATTTATTAAATTTCTATATTTCATGTACACAAAGTCTATAAAATTAATAAGTGAAAAAATGCTGCTGCTTATTATTCACTTGCAGTCGTTGAAGAAGAGAACAGCATTGTGATGGAGTTTAATAAAGGTATTGCATTTTTATCTGTAACGCCTCCTGAATTGATTTTATTTCAAATTCAAATAGTTAAATTATTGTTGGCAGAACTCAAGTTCGAAAAACTGAGGTCTCTGCTCGGTGTAATCATGTCGGTTCTTGATATATGTGAATCAAATGCTGAGAAGATAGTGGCTGATAAGGAATTGACGAACGGTTCTAGCAATGATACAAGCAAATCCAGGTTTGCTGATAATTTTTCTACAATGATGTATATTTTTAGGGGTGTTTGGATGTGTGCATTGTGGAACTGGTTATGCGAGGTTAAATAATAGCTGACATGTCTAAAGAGAGAACATACCTTCTTTATTTTGTTCAACTATAAATACAAAATATGATAGTATATTATCAACCAACTGTTATAATGGTCTCTGCATTTAAGCTATCTTATATAAAAAAATGTTATTTTTCACTATATTAAGAATGTGAAATGTAAGAAGATAGAAAGCATTTAAAACAGGTCAAATGAGAGGAGTGAATAAATAGTCTTAGTTTTTCCTTCAACAGTAGGTTCTTTTTATTTTTATTTGAAAACTTATGATTTAACTTATAGTTTTCAGATATTTCTAGTAAAACTCACTTTCTTCAACCTCTGAAAGCTGGTTTTTTCATAAAACAGTTCCATACCACACATCCAAACAACCTTTGTTGAGCTCTATTACCCTGTTTTACGCATGGTTTTTATTTTCTGTTATTATTTTGCATAAGGGATGTCCGGATTATTGATTTAGTGAACCAGTCTAAGAAGGGAAGTGGAAGCCCAATCTCTAAAGAAGATGAAAACAACATTGTGACTGAGTCTGATAAAGGGTTTTTGCATGATGTAATCATGACGGCTTTGGATACACGTGAATCAAATGCTGAGAAGAAAGTGGCTGATAAGAAGAGGAAGAGTTTGGAGGTTTGGCCGGTGATTGCAGCGTCTGCAGGAGCGGTGATTTTGGGTGTAGTTGCATACTTCCGCCATCAAAAGCCTGGAGTGGTCTACAGGGAGCATCGTAACCGTTGAGGATCGGATATTTTGTTTGGTTTATTAGAAGGGCATCTGTGTATTATCAAAATTTAATAGAATGCATAGTTTTTGTCAATGCTATAACCACCAAAATACGGTTATTTTGTTTGGTTTACTAGAAAGCATCTGTTTATCATCTAAGTTTAATAGAATGCAAAGCTTTTCTAACTGTCGTAACCACCAAAATAGGGTTATTTTGTTTAGTTTACCAAAAGGGCTTTGAGTTCAAATGACAGCTTGGAGTTAAAGTGTTGTTCCCTTGAGGTTACGGGTTTGAGCCGCCTAATGATTTAAAGTTAATTAATTTGATTAGGGCCGAGTGAGTTCAAAATGACTAAATTGTCATTTTAGTTCATGAGGTTTGTCTCAAATTGTCATTTTAGTTTTAAGTAGTTTGTTTTTCTCCTTTGGGTCCCCGAGTTTTCCATGTTTTATTTTTTATTTATTTATTTATTTTTTTGTCATTTTGATCACATTGCCTAACAGTCTAAAAACTTGGCTATAACTAGGGGTATTTTTGGCATTAAAAAAAGTTTTTAGACTAGTAGGCAATGTGATCAAAATGACAAAAAATGGGAAACTCAAAGACATAGAGAAGAAAAAAAATATTTGGACTAAAGTGACAATTTGGGACAAACCTTAGGTACTTAAATGGCAATTTACTCTTTCAAAAATTTTAAAGGTACATTTTGAAGAATATTATTTTAATAAATATGTCTAAATCTATTGTTATATACGTATATTATTGCGGCTATCAATACCTAAACTTACTTGCGAGGAGCGGATTAGGCAAGGTTTGTAAAAGTTGCATCTCTCTAAGGACATGGTCCAGAACAGGATTTCATGCAGAAGCAGAAATAAGGTTAATATTTAAGAGTAGGGTACAATATGTTCTTTTAGGTGCTGTTTGTTTTTTGGCCAGAAGCACTTCTGGCAACTTATGTCTGCGTCGCGCAGACCTTTGGGTCCTGCAGCTTGTTTGTTTTCCAGAAGCACTTCTCACCTTTTACCTCTTCCCCACGCAGACATAAGCCCATCTCTTCTCACCTCTTCTCTCTTTCAAAACACGGACACTCTCCACATCTCTGCATCACCACTCTCCACCGCCACTCTCTGCATCCCCGCCACCACCTCCACCACCACATCTCCGCCACCACCTCCACCCCCACATCTTAGGGTAAGTAGCATCAATAATCTATCTAACTTTCCTAAACAAACTCATCATTCTAACCGAATCAACATGTAAATCAGGGTTCTCCAGTTGATATAGGTCTGCAAATTCCAATACCCCACTATCTTCCCTGTGGAAAATTAAACAAAAAAATTGTTAAAAGCAAATGAATAATAGGGTTTAAAAGGGAATATTAGGGTTTAAAAGGTACTGGAGACTACCGATGTGGATGAGCAGTTGAGCGTAGAGGTTGGAGATGAAATCGGAGGTAGGGTTGGTGAGATCGTGTTCTAAGATGGAAGCGATTTGGGATTTCGCGAGTACTGCGATGATTTCTTTTCTGGGGAGCCGAGGATATTCGAACTTTGACATATTGTTTCTGGTTTTGATTCTGTGTGTGTGTGAGAGAGAGAAAGAGAGGGAGAGAGAAAGAGAACACTCAAATTAGGCGAAGATGGTTGTGGTGGTGGTGGTAGATGAAGGCAGAGAGAGGAGTGTGTGTTTGTAACACCCCAAAACCCGAATGTTTATATTGACGTATGTTCCTATGGGACATATCATGAAATAAGTAACTAGGTTATTTAACCTAGTTAAGTGTATGATAAGAACTATTATAGGAGGAAAGTTGTGCTAAATATGTTTTTAGAGACAAACACGAGGGACTAGAGTGGTATAGAATGAAAGTTGAGTTATTAAAAGAAAAGAATAACACACACAAACACACATTCGTGTGTGTTCTAGAACGAGCAGGGGCTCTCAAGAGCCCAAAACCTTAACTCAAACAAATCACCAAATTGAAGGGTGAATCGAAGCTCAAATTCAGGAAGGAATACGAATTAATGATCATCTACTCAAGGGGATCATAAGGTATGTCTAAAAACCTAGATTGGTGATCTTGCACGAAGTGGGTTATGTTGTAATTCGCGAATTTGTATGAAATTGGGTATGGGTATGTGTTAGAATCATCATATAGAACATGGGTTATGCATGATTTAGGTTAATTTGATGCTTAGAGGTGAAACCCATTAGTTATGGTGAGAATGATGACTTAAATCATGATCCATGTCTAATTCTTGTTGAATGGTGATGTATTATGTGAGTAATATGGATTCTTGTTAGAGGAATTGAAAGAAATATGATGATAGTATGTTTGATGTTTATATATGAATGATTCATGTTGATTAGATGGAGGAATTTGATGAATTACGTATGAGGTTAGAAGAATATGCAAGAATTAGTTGTACATTATGCTTAGAAGGTAGTATACACATCAAATGTATGATGAAATTATGAGGTGATTGAGATTAGATCAATTGTAAGTGATTAGCAAAGTAATGATGAAGTGGGTTTTGTATAACATGATGAAAATGATGAGCTGCTTATGTTAATAATGTTTGAAATTATATATGTGTGTGAATGTTTGAAGAAATCAGATAAGATATGATAGATTAGCATGTTATGAGGTCAAGTGATGATTTTAGTATAAGATCCGTGCGATGAAAGGGTCGTGATGAATGATGAATGAGCTAACTTTCTTGAGAATGATACATGATAGTTTGATGCTTGATAAGCGGTGTGGAAGCTTGGGAAGGAAAGCGGGTTAAATGGAACTTATGTGCACGGGAAGCGTACTCGGATGCAAGGTAAGTAAAGCTTACACCCCTTTTGTAGGATATTTATTCATTGTATAAATTAAGAGTATGCTAAGTTAAATATATGAAGAATGATGTTTCGGCAAGTTTCGATACGGGTCGGAACATGTGTCTATGATAAGAAACTAAGTTGTGGGTGAAAGGGGGTACAAAGGGTATTATGGTAATTTCGATTACGAACTAACGATAGAATGCGGTACATGGATGGGATAATGAATAATTACCATCCCATAAGGATGAAACGGTCTTTTAGACCAAACCGGTCAAACGTTGAAGATATCACCATTTGACGATGTCGACTAATGATTTTATTGTCAAGTATTATGAATTCACAGGGTGAATAGCGAAAGGATTTGCGTTGTTATCAACTAGCAACTTAGTGGATGAAGTATTAAAACAGACCATAGCGTTGACTCGAGCAAGGTATGTATGTGTGATTAGAGTTATAGTTAAGTAGTAGGATTGGTTAAATATGCAACGAGGTCCTTTGTTGTAAAGGATGGAGCAAAGTTGACAAAAACGCCCTTGATAGGTATATCGGGAAAACGAACTTAAAAGTCATTTGGAAACAAGCTATTCGATTAGAGTAATGTTTTGGTCGAGTTTAAAAGCGAAGAGTATGGTTTTGTATGTCATAGACCATTTAATGCGTAAATACCCATAACGGGTCAAAATAAGCTTTTGAGCGAAAATGTGTTAAGAGGATGCAAGACATCCAAGAATTTAATCCTTTATGATAAACAACGTTGAAATTATAAGGTTCATGAGGAATCGAGGTCAAATAATCAGATTATTATGATAAACGCATGAATGGGTCAAAACTTTGTAAAAAGGTTATAAGTCGAAAGCTTAAAAGTCTAAAATTTTGTTAATCCAGATGTCGGATCTTAACTCCATGTGATGGAGGATTAAATTACGAGCGCGTAGGAAAAAGAATCGTGTAAAACGGATCAAAAACGAGAGAGTTATGCTCGTTTCCGTAAAATTGGGTTGTGCTGGGAATATGCAGCAACAGCTGCAAACATTCTGATCATAGTGGGTGGTGGCGCGACGCGACGGCAAAGGCATTAGGCCGTCGCGCGACGCCACGGACTCCAGATTTTAGAAAAAAATATATTTTATTTACATATGCAATGCGAACCCGTTTAGACCGTTTTTAAACGCTTATATACTAAGTATGATTGATTTATTTCATGTTTTAGGGAAGGTATGTATGTATGTATGTGTGTATGTATTTACGCAAATAGGAACATATGGGCGTATGCACGTATGTAGACATGTATGAACGTATGTACGTATGTAGGTACGTATGTATGTATTTATGCAAGTAGGTATATATGAGCGTATGCAAGTATGTAGTCGTGTATGAAGGTATGTACATATGTAAATATGTGAGTGTGCACGTATGCAATCAGGTATGCATGGATTTTTGCAAGTTTTCAATACTATACAGTATTGACGTTATTAATAAGTGTGCCTTGCGAATAAGTGTAACGCAGGTACATTAAGGAAGTCTCACCAGGGATCATATACTCGGATGGAATGCTTAATTGTAAAGACATTAAAGGAATGAAACGTAAAACGAGGATGAATCTTGTTCATATTTATAATGCGTGCTAATGTTGCGAATGTATGTGGTGAGTGCAGGTAGTGCGAATCACGGAGGATCATCACGAGGAGAAGAGATCGAAGATCGGGTCGTAGGATAGGTAGTACGGGAACGTTGGTGTGTGTAATATGGTAAACATAAGTTATGTTTTATTTAGTAAATGAGTCAATTGATGAACTTATGTAAAAGAGTTATTTTCGAAAATGAACTTTCTAGTAAGTCAAAACGTTTATAACGAAAGAAATTTTATGGTACGAATTTCCGCTGCGACTTTTGGTCAAATACGAATAAGAGTCTTACAGTGTTGTGTGTTGTGAAGTGGTTTTTGTAGAAGTAAAAAAACAAACCCTCTTCTCCTTGCAGACTGCAGACCTTTGGTCCACCTCTTCTCCTGCAGATGCCTGCAGATGTGGTCCGCAGACTGCAGACCTTTTGCATCTGAAAAAACAAACACCACCTTAGTCTTACCTTATGAGGCTAGTTTATTAGTGTTCATTTGGGTGGTATTTGAATGTTATCTCTTGTTTGAGTGTCTTTCTAATGTCTTTCTGATATGGTACTTGTTCTCTTTATATGTTTTAACAAAGGTACATTTTTTTTAGTATCTTTGTACTGCTTAATTTGACTTCTATGTGTGGTTTTGACTTTGGTTATCAGTGGAAGTAGTCTCTTTATTAGTGATATAGAGGTAAGAGTTGCCTATATTCCACCATTCCTAGACCTCACCAATAGCTTCTCTATGAGTGGGATTCCACCTTGCATGTTGTTGTAGTTCTCCTTTAGGTCCCCGAGTTTTCCATGTTTTATTTTTTATTTATCTATTTTTTTTGTCATTTTGATCATATTGTCTAACAGTCTAAAAACTTGGTTATAACCAGGGGTATTTTTGGCATTAACAAAAAAAGTTTTTAGACTGGTAGGCAATGTGATCAAAATAACAAAAAATGAAAAACTCAGGGACATAGAGGAGAAAAAAATATTTGGACTAAAGTGACAATTTGGGAAAAACCTTAGGTACTTAAACGGCAATTTACTCTTTCAAAATTTTTAAGTGTACATTTTGAAGAATATTATTTTAATAAATATTTCTAAATGTATTGTTATAAACGTATATTATTGCGGCTATCAATACCTAAACTAACTTGGGAGGAACGGATTAGGCAGGGTTTGTTAAACTTGCATCTCTCTAAAGACATGGTCCAGAACAGGATTTCATAGAGACGCAGAATTAAGGTTAATATTTAATATTAGGGTACAATATGTTCTTTTAGTCTCACCATATGAGGCTAGTTTATTAGCGTTCTTTTGGGTGGTATTTGAATGTTATCGCTTGTTTGTGTATCTTTCTAATGTCTTTCTAATATGGTACTTGTTCATTTTATACGTTTTAACAAAGGTACATTTTTTAGTAACTTTGTACCGCTTAATTTGACTTCTATATGTGGTTTTGACTTTGGAGCTGGTGTTCTCACTGGAAGTAGTCTCTTTATTAGTGATATAGAGGTAAGAGTTGCCTACATTCCACCATTCCTAGACCTCACCAATAACTTCTCTATGAGTGGGATTCCTCTTGGCATGTTGTTGTTGTAGTTGTTTTAAGTTGTGATCAATCCAATACACCCACTAGGTATTTATATCATCAGGGGATGGAAAAGTTTTAATTTGGAAGGGGGGACCAGATTTGAGCCCGAAAAGGTCAAATGACTGTTTTTTTAATGCTTGGGACAATCCAACAGTAAAAACCGGTTTGAATCAGGTTGGGTTGGGGATCAGATTGTGCTAGAAACCGGTTCGGGTCGGGTTTAAGGTCCAGGGAGCGAAACCGGCGGGGAGTCGTCGGTTTCATTAGGTTCGGGGTTGGTTTCAGGAGAAACCGACTCGGATACCGCTTCGAGTCAGGTCGAGTTACTGGTTCGGTTCCAGAACCATTTTTTTTGGCCAACTCTACCCTCACCCATCTACTGTCAGTACATAGATCGTGTTTTAGGTGGTGGGATGAATTTAAGATATGCTTATGTAGCTGTATGTAGCTGATTAAACATTGTTCTCAAACAATACGTGTAATATTAACCACAAGCATATATAACTAGATTAAGTATATCACAGTTTTCTTCCTTTTGAAGTCTCTGGAGAGTCATTCAAGATCTAGGGTTTCTATTTCGAAAACCTCATGTTAGAACTTATTGTGTTTAATATGAGATCCATAGAGAGTTGTAAAGGTTTTATATTTGGATTGTTTGTTAAGTTTTTTTTTAATAAAATTAAAGGTTGTTGTCTAAGTGTTCAAAGTCTACTCTGATCTACCAAATTTAACAATTCTACATGCCCTCGGTCGCCTTGCGCCTAGGCATGCCTACAGAGTGCTTTTTTAAACCAAGTTTAGAACAAATTTATAATCACTAGTAGAGTGCTCGCGCGATGCTGCAGAGAGACACTTTGCATTGCGGCACTCGTTTTTGGTAGTTTTCTTATTCGTATAATATTTATGGTATCATTATTGTGATGTGTATATGTCATAAATATTACACATGTCTAGTAATTATTAAATTTAAAATTTAAATTATCAAGTAATTCAAAACACCACTGATTCAATAAAATAGCACACGAATAAGAAAAAATAAGTTTTAAACATAAATAAAAGTGATATAAAGTAGCACACAAATAAAGAAATATAAGTCTTAAATATAAAAGTTGAAAACTAAAGTTCAAGTGTCAAGTACTTTGCATCATGATCAGATCAATTTAGTAATCATACGGCTTAAACATCTCAAGGATGTCATCTATTTTGTCACACCATCATTTGTCATCATCGAGATCAGCGTCCTAGGGAATTTCTTATATCTCTTACTGTTTGATTCTTATATCCTTTGGAAGATGAATTTCTTCTCTGTTATCCTCTTTAACTGATACATCAATAGTAGCTTGAGCAGTTTGGGGAACTGAAAAAACAATGTTAAGTATTTTAGTTACATATTTTTATCATGTTACCGTTATATAAAATATAGGATAAAAACGACGTTTACAGTTAAACATAATATAAAAACAAAAAAAAACAATATATCATGTTTTAGAAACAAACATACCTGTATAAAGATTTGAAAGGTTGAGTATTGAAGCTCCAAAACCACTGAATAATAAATAAGATGAATTGTAACACCCCGAAAATATAAAACTTTATATTGGAACTATAAAGTATAAATAGACGAGAATTTATTAACTAGGAACTTTTAACCTAGTTAGTTAATAAAACTAGAAATAGCCTATAATAGGGTTAAAAGCTACTAAATGATATGTTGAACAAAGTAGAGGGGCCTTAGTTGTTAAATTGGAAACTAAACTAGATAATAAAAAAAACAAAATAAACCAAACACCCCATTTAGAGGTGTTGGTCGACCAAGAAGGAGCAGGGGCGACACCCCCATCTTCAAAAACCTAAAACTCCATTAAATCAATCAATTGAAGGATTAATCCAAGTCAAAATCAGAAATTGAGCTTAGAATCATGATCCTCATCACAAGAGGATTGTAAGGTATGTAAAATCTAATGAAATCTCTCAACTTGAAACTCTCATGATTTTGGAAATTCTGAAATTAGATGTTGCATGTGTGTTATTTGGTTGGATTAGAGTTGATATGGTGTTTAGAAGTGAAACCTAGCCAACTACATGTGAAATCATGACCAAATTCAGGAAGTTCCATGAACACTTTGAAGGTGGGTTGTGGATTTTACAATACGATGATGAACACTAGGATTTTGAATGATTATTCTAGTGTAATTTGATCTTAGAAATTGATTTCAGAAAATGCATGATGTTTAAATGCTATATGAAGACTTTGTTAAAGTTAAGTTAACTAATTAGCAAGCTATAAACATGAATATGAAAGATGTAAGAATTCTGCCCTTATAGTGTTTGTTGAAATGCCTCAAAGAAGGCTTGAAAACTGAATTGTTGAGTTAAGAACGCATAATTATGAAGTATGACAAAATGTGCGTTATGTACACAAAACATAGAGTTCTAAACATAAAGTGATTGAACTCTATAGGAAAGGAAGTCGGGGCTTCTAGCGGGCAAACCGGTGTGGACGCACGTTTGAAGGGCTTGCTATAAAGGTATGTAACTTGACCCGTTACATTAAGTAAATTTAGATCATTGTAATAAGCATAGTTGAATTTTAGAACAAAGGTTGCTATGAATTAAAGCGATGATATCGCTATATTGAATATTTGGTCAAAAGTTGGTTAGAACTCGTTGGTAGTCGTCAAAAAGGAAGGAATTCCGTAGACGAGCCAAACGGGTCGGATAATCAAGTAAGGCATGGTTAATGCTCCGGATTTTGATAGATTGATTGTTGATTTTGAATATTATATAACATATTAGAAATACGAGACTTTAATGTATCGGTATCAAGGAAAACTGAAATCCGAGAGTTGGGGTCTTGGTGTAATGAACAAACAAAACAAGACATGGATTTCCAGGTACTACCGTAAATTACGGTAGTACCGTAATTTACGGTAGAGGATATGTGTTTACGGTAGGTTACTACTGTTTTACGGCAAAACCAAGAATTTCCAGGACTCACCGTAAATTACGGTGACACCGTAATTTACGGTGGAACCTGAGAAAATTTGTATTTTTTTTATTTCAATAATTGATGATGGATTTTGTGTTTATGCACTACTTAATAATGTTCAAAACTAATGTTTTAAAGGTTTTGATAATAGGTAACAAGGTGGATCTTACGGATGACAATCAAGCGAATGATGAAGAACCGAACACTACTTTTTGAAGCTTCCGCAATGTGTTTAAACTTTAGTACTTTTGTTTATGGGTTGTAATCATTCGTTAAACAACTTTTGAAATGTTTTAACTTAGTCATAGTTGACTAAAGTTGACGCACTTATGAACTCCGTTAATTAATGTTATGTTACTTAACCAATAGTTTAATAGTAATGGTGTATTTTATTATTAAATTCAAATGAAAAATTTAAGGGTGTTACATGAATGTTAAGTGTGAGCATAGAAGGATAAATCAAAGTTATACACAACAGAAAATTGAAGTACCTGTAAACCAAAAATTCTAAAGAACAAGAAATTTCTTGAAGTGAAAAAAAACTAATGAATTATGCTATATATAGAACCTATAAACCAACGAATTGAATAACCTGTAGCCTTTTTCAACTAACTAATATTAATCGTCCTTTAAGTTGACACCAGATTGCAAACTCTATCCTTTGCCTACTATAATTACAAAAAACGTACTTGATGTTTGCAAACCCTTGCACATTATGTCCTTTAGCCTTAACTCAGTTAGTTTTCATGATTAAACTTGACCAAGTGGACCCCACATGAGGGTATTTTGGCCATTTTATCCTAAATACCAAACACATCAACTTCCCTCTCTCTATCTCAACAGTTTCTCTATAACCCACCACCCCAAACCCACCAAACTCCACCCACCTACCACCGTCACCACCCACCCACACCAGTTGCACCGCCGCCAGTCACCTTCGTCACAAGCATAGCAACCCTAATCGTCACTGGAGTTAGGGGTTGTTTGGCAACATCTGAATGGTTAAGTGCTGAACCACTAAGAGGTCTGAACCATTAAGTGCTGAACCAGTAAGAGATCTGAACCATTAAGAGCCTGTATAATGCTTAACCGTTCAGAGGCAAATGTCTAACCAATTCAGATTAGAGGTCTTAACCATTCTGACTCTGTATATATCTTAACCATTCAGAGGCAAATGTCTGAACCATTCAAACATCTATTCGTGAAACAAACCGTCTGAACCATTAAGTGCTGAACCATTAAGAGCCTCATTAAGAGGTAAACAAACAACCCCTTAGACTGGCAGGAATCGGTTTCGCCGAAACCCTAAACTGGCCCAACTCTCTCTTACATTCATTTTCTCTCTCTTGTGGTGTCTCTCAAAGGTTTGTTTGTGTGCGTATAAATAATGGTACATGATTGTGTGGTTAAATATGGATTTTTGGGTAATCCTTATACATGTGTCTATTGAATTAGAGTTGGCATAAGTCTTTGTCTGGATCTTGTTTTTAGCCAATGGGGTTAGAGCAGGAATTAAGGGGTTTGTTTGGGTTAGAGTTTGAATTAATATCCCAAAATTAAGGATTTGGTAGCGGTGGTGGCAGGAGGTGGTGGTGGCCGATGAGGGTAGGTGTATTTAGTATTTAAACAAAATTGCTTATTTATTATTTTATGATTATTCATTTTAGTATTTAGAGTGAAATGACCAAAATATCCTAATGTGGGGTCAACTTGGTCAGATTTAACCATGAAAACTAACTGAGTTAGAGTCAAAGGACGTAACGTGCAATGGTTTGCAAACATCGAGTATGTTTTTTGTAATTATTGAAGGCAAAGATAGAGTTTGCAATCTGGTGTAAACATAAAGGGCAGCTTTTGTAATTTACTCTATTATCTATAAGAGTATTTTTGAACTTATAATCCCTAAAAAAGTGCAACACAATCTAGTATTCAGTTTTTGAAGATGTATTATGTTTAGATTATGGAGTTTTTTCCTAAAAGTTTATTGGTGGAAAACTTATTTACCAAACTTCTAAAAAAACGTTTTTATAAAACAAAAGGTTTTATGAAAACGAAAATGCTTCTAAAAATGTTTTTATAATTTTTATGAAAATTAAAATTCCAATTTGTTGAATATGGTACTATATAAAGTTTTTTAATATAACCAATTAGATAAAACAAGTGAGCTTGTTTGATGTCAATTTACTACTTGCTAACCCATGTAAGTGTGTGCACCCAACCAAGTAAATACACAAACATACAAAATACGAACAAAGCTCATATCAAACACGTATGTGCAAGGTTTCGAAATTTAATCTAGTTGCCGGAACAAATTGGTGAACAATCTTAATCAAACGAAAATCGGAGTGAAAAGGGTTGGAATATTATTAAACTGATAATAATGACAACAACGTAAAGAGTCTTGAGCATTTGAAATGCGATATGACACGTTGCTTTAATCACTTATACATTAATGCTATGACAACCTGGACTTTCCCTCCATGTTCTGTTATACGTTGTTACTATGTTATGTCAATAAATGTAATTATTAATTAAATTGGTTGTATATATATATATATGGAGTAAAAATGGTGGTTATTAATTTAGACTAGTATTTTTGTCATCGCGCTTTGCGGCGAAACCGAGCAAATGATAATGTAAAACAAACGTGATTTGAAAATAAAACATGTTGTTTAGAAAGCTAAACCATTAGAACAGTTTAGTTTATCATCGTATTGTTTTATGATACCAAATAAATACTTTATTATAAGTACAATTTCGTTTTTAACAAAACTTATAACGGAATGTCCGAGAAAAAAATAAGCATAACTACATACTTAAGTTTTTAGAAAAAGTTATAAACGTAAATTATTAAAGAAGTATCAAATTAATCGATAATATATGTTCTAAAAAAGAAAAAAAAAGAATTATTAAAACATGGTATAGGAAATATATGGTTTTAAAAAAGGAAAAAAATTAAAAAATATATTATTAAAAAATAATAATAAAAAGCTATATATTATTATAAAATTAAAATTACTATTCATCATCCATCACAAACAATATATAATGGGTGATATATAAATGAGATCATAGGAGTTATATAACATTTCATCCGCACACTTTACAATATTAACAAAGAACTAGTAATTCACAAATAAATGGTCGCACACTCCCTGGTCCCCACACATCTCATTCAGCTGCACACTTAGTGCCCGCACACCACTATATGCTAATCTTCTCCAGCCGCACGCCCCTTTTATATGGGGCCGCTGCAGCCCAAAAACAAGAACTAATGGACCGCACACTGTGTGTGGCCTCTTTTGTGGGTATAAATACACAGCTGCCAAAAAACCCTAGAACATTCTCCTAATCATTGTTGACGGCAGCTTCTTGTAAACACTCTCTTTTCACCAACATTCCCTCTTTTAGAAAACCTAGAAAATTCTTATCTCTTTTTGGAAGTTTGGCGCCGACATCATCTTCTCAATCACCTCAACAGCAGCTCACAATCATACTCTTGGAGTTTCATTTCCATTTTTCTTCTATTTCACGATCTCTTGCATCTTAAACCTCCGGTTAGTATGACAACACTCTTCGATATGCTTTTGTATATGATAATGTCTATGCTTGTTTGATAGCTTACCAATATGGTATAATTTATAATGATGATTCAAGTAATGATAAAAGAACATGTTCGGCATAATTGTGAATGTATGAAAGATGAATGATTTAAACTAGGATTTGTTCGATGATTAATACGTTAGAAGTTTGATATGTTATTCACAAATCTGGTTCTATGTTTCATGATTATGTGCTCGGTGATTAGACAAAGGTTCAATATTGTTTTAGACAGATGTTGTTTTGTGCAAAAAAGGGATCTTTAATGATTTTTGATATAATGAAACCCTAGATCTATTCTTAATGATTTGATTTGATAAGTGTTAAGCATTTAGATGATAATTAGTTCACGCCTACTAAATCAATGAAAGTTTTCAGACATGGTGAAAAATAATTAGTTTTGAAGTTCTTGTCATATTTCTTCTAACCACAACATCAATGTTAATTGTAAACAGATTAGGCAACAATTCTTGTATAGATCTTTCTTCTACTCGCACCATGTAGAATTCTTCTATCCCTCTTCGATTTCTTTTTATCATGGAAGAGGAATGTCACAACCCCCGCCCCCTATCTGTCCCGGGAACGGGCGGCCGCGAGCCAATTTCGGTGGTATCCGTATGTTTAATTATTTTGGCAGCGGAAATTTCATCAGGACGGTAATTAGGAAATATTTTATCAGAGTAAAACCACCATATTTTTAAATTTATAATCACATGGGTAAAACCCAAGTTTCTTATTACAACATGTTTATAGGGATAAACCCTACTTTATTGAATTTAAAACATCATATTTTAGGTAACTTTTATAGCCACATTTTTCCAAGCCTTCAGTGCTCTTCAGCTGGCTTTTTCCTAATTGGCTTTCACATTGTGTTACCTGAAACGCGTTTTAAAAACATTTGTCAGTGAGAAATACTGGTGAGTGAATCCCAGTTTAATCAAGAAACATTAATTTAATTTAAACTTAACAGTATTGAGGGCGATTACAATGTTTATATCTACCCAATTACTCATTCAGTACTGTCAATCCTGACTTGTGGGTCATATTACACATTGGCTAACTCTTTGTCCAATGGTAACGTTACTCACATTTTGTATACAAAACCCCAACATACCGGCAGTAATCGTAGAATTACAAAGACTCAATCACTGCTAAATTGCATTGTAAAATAGTTAAGGTTTTGTAAAAACTGTTTACAAAAAGGAGATTACTCACATCGCTATCTTAGATTTTCCGTAAGGGTTTCCTGGTGAAAATCTATAATTTACACAAATGCACACGTGTTAGTATAATAACCCATTTTAACATTAGTAATACCCTCCCCGAGACGGCATTCCAACGACTACGTTGGGCAGAACTACGATAGCCGTTACGGAACCCTAGATCAATCGGGCAGAGTATCTAATACGTATCCAGGGGTTATGATACTTACAACAGAGCAGAACTTCGCTATTTAGGGGGGTATTATACCCGTGTATAATGCCTACACTTTAGAATTGAGAGAAAGAAATTAATTTTGAACGACGTAAACTGAAATCCTGAGGCCTCCTTATATAGGGCCTGATTTTGGTCCTCTCGCGGCCCGCGTAAAGTGTAACCCAAGGGTTACGCGGCCCGCGTCAACGTTGGTCAATAGCGTAGCTGATCCGGGTCATCGCCTAGTCTCGCCACGATGATGACACGTGTCATCACTGGGTGTTGCCACGTTCTAGATCTCTCGCGGCCCGCGTAAGGGTTAAGGGGTGCCTTACGCGGCCCGCCTAAAGCCCAAAATTTTAGTTTTTAATTATTTTTAATAATATTTAAGGTATTCGGGGTCCGTTTTCGCGTATGGGGCGTATTTTAGGAAGTGTAGGGTGTCAGGGGTGTTTTAGGAAGGTTGTTATATTTTGGGTATAACTCCTGGGTTATTTAATAAAATATATAGTGCACTCATACTAAGTATAGTAACCAAATTCCACTTTATCCCTACGTCACGAGACAGAACCCCAACGAATTTAGGCAGAGCCTTGACATACGTTACGGAGCCCTACGTCACTTGGACAGGGTATCAGTGATCAGGGGCTACAATATTTAAAACGGGGCAGGGCTTTGTAGTATTTAGGGGTGTAATACCAAGAAAGTATAAAACACATAAAATAGGCGACAGAAAGTGAGATGGGAGGAAATGTTGGGCAATTTTGATTGTTGCAGTGCATGTCTATTTATACTCAAACTTCATGAAACTTGGAGGTTAATTTAAAGGAAAAAGATTCCTTCTTATCATACACGTATGTACACACATGATTTCATAATTCATTTGTTTTCTTTTTTCTTGATATTTATGTATGCCATGCATCATTCATGTTAAGTTATTTTACTTTATTTAATTATTATTTTATTATATAATTAATTCAATTGCTATACTTATTTGGCGCGTATAACTTTTAAAATATGACGTTTTATAAAACAATAAATATGTCTTTAGAATGAGAATAATCATATCTACATTTTGAACCAAGTTTTATTAAAAACGGAGTAAATTCAAAAATAATGTATTTTTATAATTTAATTATTAAATGGTTCATAGGCTTGTCTAGGTACTTCATATTTTTAACAGTCAACTTACCCGTAATTTATTCGTTTAATAATATGAGTTTCTATATAGTTTATTTTTATAAATTTTTAGAAATGTTACATCCTCCCCACCTTGTTTTAAATCTCGTCCTCGAGATTTGCTTAAATATAGATGAATACTTTTAGTTTGTCATGATCCTAGTTTATTCTGGTCTTTGCTTTGAACTTTGACCATAACTATTCTTTATGTTTTGAGACTCTTATCTTCTCAAGTGTTTCTTAATGAAGGTAAACTTACTATTAGCGTAAGTTTTAGACGTTTTGTGTCTTAGCACAACTTTTAGTTATAGGTTTCCTAATGCGTCAATAATCGAAAGGGGAATTCTTATACTTTCGATGGCGGCCCAACTTATAGAGTTCCTGTTGTTTATCTTGCCGCACGAACTACGAGACGGATGATCAAACGAAATAATGTTTGATATCGAAATTATAGACGTATACGGGAGATTCCTAATAAATAAGTCTAAAATTATCATTGACACACTTGTTCGTGATTTATTTCTAATTGTCAATCAATATGGTCTTTGGATTTCCTCATAGACATACATATCTATATAATATTTCATATACTGTAATATGCACACCATCCATAATGTCAATGTATTTAACAGATTCATAAGTCAGACATCAGGTCATGGTACTATTTAGGGAATTCCATTATCATAACATATACCCCATCTCACCCGGTCTCGCCGGAAAGGTACCCCCATCTTACCCGGACAAGCTGGAGAGTCTATCACACCATACCCAGTCTTGCCGGAGAGGTAATTATCATTATATTTCCCATAAATAGAATTTTTCTCAAATCATGATTTTTAAAAGTGCATCATTTATTTTGACTTATATCAAGAAACAAGGAAATTAGTATTCTTATGATGGATCATATTCTAGAACCGAGTAGTACTAATAAACAAGAAATAACAGTGGCCAGGTGTTATCGCTTATTTATCATACTTGCACTGTTCTAGTTATTATCCTCACGGGATACCAATAACCATCACACTTTATCTATGCAAGTAATTGGCTTATCTCAAAGCTTTATACTAAGGCATTTTTCTTAAGTTCAAGTCTAAATACTATTCTAGGTGTTACCAGTAATTATCAATATCCTAATCTTTTTGTTTAAGCATAGATATTATTATGGTTGTGGTTTTTCTTTTGCTTGAAAAATGAAGTTTTGACAAAAATATAATTGTCTCCATTGACACTATAGCTAGGTTCGATGTAATGAGTATACTTACAACTAACTCTATTTATGCATATATAATCTTAGATTCCGTTACAAGGAATATTTCATTGAGACAGATGGCATTTTAAAACATAGTAGGTTTCATGGTTTATTCTTATAATAACTTCATGTTTTCATATGAATTACCAATGTTATTTTCTCTTATGTTTATCTTACAGAAGATATTATATTGGGTATATGGATATATGTGTATAAAAATTCAAATCTCTAGTTAATATTAAACTTATGTAATATTTACACACATATATATAATACTAAATTATTTTGTAATAAAATAATAACTATATATCCGATGGTACCAATCATCAAGCTTATTTCCATGACTTTATTTTATCCTTTTATAAAAGTAGTATATTGAAATAAACTTCCGTTAAATTTATTGAACATAATATTTTGGAATTTAAGGATGGATAAATAAAAGTTTAAAGAAATAAATTAATATAAACCTTCTAAACTTATAGGAATAAATTTATTTTTAACTAGTGGGTTGAACCATATGGGTTTAAAATATCAAAACTTAACTCTCAATTTATTGTATATTATATTATTTATTCAAAGAAGTACTTATGGTAAGTAAGTTTGACGTTTCTAAAATTGATTCTAAATATATTTGAGTAATATACATGTATTAGAATATGTATGTATATCCCATACAATAGTAATAGTAATTTATTTAAAGATATTACAATATTAAAATTGTAATCTGATTTTTGGATAAAGTTATATAAAGGACAAACGTACTAAACACACATTTGATTCAATTTTTTTTATGTGGGGCATCCATTTTAAATTCTAGTTTGAAAAATGAATGTTTAGGAACATTTTAACGTGCCAGGTAAAATAAATAAATAGATACTAAATTATTGATTTAAGTAGGATAAGAAAAGATGTTTTCAGTGTTGCAATATCCTTACTTCTAAAAAATTTAATTATCCAATCTCTTTTATATGAATCGATTGTTTAAACCATCAAACCCATCTTTTCTCTCCTATTATTATACATCATAAAAAATTTATTACTTCTTTTTAAATATAATATTCTAAATGATAGAGAATGAAAACCTGATTATTTATATATGATTATCATGATATATATATATATATATATATATATATATAATGACCCTTTTGATCATATCCTCTCTTTATAATTTTAAATGTATAAATTTTACATGTATCCTAATATATATATGAATATATATATTTTTTACATTATATACACGTATATATATTATTTATAAATGTAGCAGTGTATATACATTTCAAATAGAATTGTATTATATTTTATCTTATATTAAATAATGAAAGCCGATGAATACAAAACTATATTCGTTTATATAGTTTTTTAATAGTATCTTTGAACATTATATTACTAGTATATTAATTTAAATTATTTAATTCATGCTGCAAGATTAATTATTATATTTTTTTTAATGTATACATATTATGATATTATTTGAGTAGGTGGTATTAATTATCACAGGCAAATTTCTAGTACAAACATTTGGGTACTATCATAAAAATAGATTGATTAAAAATAGCGAACATTGCGACTTATATTATATATATATATATATATATATATATATATATTTACTACAAACTACAACTGGAATTCAAAATATACTAATGATTACGCATCCATAACTTATTTTAGTCTATCTAGGTTATAGGAGTATTAGGCTCAACATGCTTTTATATAAGGTTTATTCTATCTCCTGTCTCTACTAAGTTGTTATTTAATGGGCGAAGTTCCTTTAAAGTTTCTAGCTCATAGGTGGCATGGGTGCTGGTACTGGTTTGGCGGTTCAACTATTTAATATAAGTTAGCATTTACTGCTGTAGTGGCTAACATATGGAGATTTACCCATTGTTCATCTAATTCATCTTCCCATGGTAGGTTATTGCATGTTTCCTGAGTTTGTGTATTTATTTCCTTATTGATTATCACTCCCTTTGGTTGTGACTTCTTCATTTTCTTTATTATCTCTTGACTTTTTCTAATAATCCTACTGATGAAACAATGATTAACCGAGGTGGTTAACACACTGGTCTCGTCAAGTAGGGTTAATCCCTTCTTTCCGAGGATCGCTGGCTAGATCATCCGCTGGTTGATCTCCTGCACAAGGAAACAAACCGTGACTCGTAACAAGGAGAATGGGGTGGGGGGTGCTCCTTGTTACCACTCTCCGGCGTGAGAATCAGTAATTTGCTTGGGAAGCAAAGTGTGATAGTAGTAGTAGTGAGAGAGTTGTGAAGAGATACCTCAAACCTAGTTTGAGATGGGTACTTATAGCCGAGGAGTGAAGGAGGGTAGTTGAGTAGGTAGTCTGACATCGCACAACCTCCTGTAGGTGTGTCAGGCCTGTCGATTACGGTGGTGATGCCACGTCCTGCTGTGGTGTCAGACTGTTGCATATATGTGGGCTGACAGGTGACTGTTCCCAGTGCCACTTGCACTGTGGTGTCAGACCCACTTGCCTTGTAGGCAGGATGCGGTGCCGGGCCGCATCGCTGCTTGCGGTAACTGATGTTATTCCCGCGTTCTTGTTCTGGCCAAGATGTATGCGGGATGCGGTGTCGTGCCGCATCGCCGCTTGGTGACTGTTACTGTTGTCGAGATCCTTTGTCGTGACGAAAATGTTCATAGGATGTGGTGCCAGGCCGCATCACTATGCGTAACATTCGTTCTCGTACTTAAGTAAGTCTTCTCATCAATGGACAGATTGGTTTCAACCACTGTGTTCGCGCGTGCCTGCACGGACACAAATAAGTTCTTGCTGGTGGGGGTTTTTGATAAGGGTAATGGTCACTCGCGGTCGTGCTGACGCGAGATTTGGGACCATACCCCTTCACCTACTTCTCTTCTTAGTGGTAAATGGTTTCTTAGACTGTGCCTTACGAATAAATATTCCTTCCTCAATATCTGCTGAGTATCCTGAGGGATTTGGTTGAAATGAGGTTCCCTTATCTTTTGGTGAACTATCTAATTGACGATAGATGTCCGAAATTCTTTGCTTACCCATACTGTAGACTAACAAATAGTCAAATAACATAAAGCACATAATTACATAAATTATTTCCTAACACATAATTTAAAACTTAAGCGTCGGCAGAACACTTCTTTGGTTTGAACCAGTGGCATGGCTCTGATACCACCTTTTGTCACAACCCCCGCCCCCTATCTGTCCCGGGAACGGGCGGTCGCGAGCCAGTTTCGGTGGTATCCGTATGTTTAATTATTTTGGCAGCAGAAATTTCATCAGGACCGTAGTTAGGAAATATTTTATTAGAGTAAAACCACCATATTTTTAAATTTATAATCACATGGGTAAAACCCAAGTTTCCTATTACAACATGTTTATAGGGATAATGTAACACCCCGAAAATATAAAACTTTATATTGGAACTATAAAGTATAAATAGACGAGAATTTATTAACTAGGAACTTTTAACCTAGTTAGTTAATAAAACTAGAAATAGCCTATAATAGGGTTAAAAGCTACTAAATGATATGTTGAACAAAGTAGAGGGGCCTTAGTTGTTAAATTGGAAACTAAACTAGATAATAAAAAAAACAAAATAAACCAAACACCCCATTTAGAGGTGTTGGTCGACCAAGAAGGAGCAGGGGCGACACCCCCATCTTCAAAAACCTAAAACTCCATTAAATCAATCAATTGAAGGATTAATCCAAGTCAAAATCAGAAATTGAGCTTAGAATCATGATCCTCATCACAAGAGGATTGTAAGGTATGTAAAATCTAATGAAATCTCTCAACTTGAAACTCTCATGATTTTGGAAATTCTGAAATTAGATGTTGCATGTGTGTTATTTGGTTGGATTAGAGTTGATATGGTGTTTAGAAGTGAAACCTAGCCAACTACATGTGAAATCATGACCAAATTCAGGAAGTTCCATGAACACTTTGAAGGTGGGTTGTGGATTTTACAATACGATGATGAACACTAGGATTTTGAATGATTATTCTAGTGTAATTTGATCTTAGAAATTGATTTCAGAAAATGCATGATGTTTAAATGCTATATGAAGACTTTGTTAAAGTTAAGTTAACTAATTAGCAAGCTATAAACATGAATATGAAAGATGTAAGAATTCTGCCCTTATAGTGTTTGTTGAAATGCCTCAAAGAAGGCTTGAAAACTGAATTGTTGAGTTAAGAACGCATAATTATGAAGTATGACAAAATGTGCGTTATGTACACAAAACATAGAGTTCTAAACATAAAGTGATTGAACTCTATAGGAAAGGAAGTCGGGGCTTCTAGCGGGCAAACCGGTGTGGACGCACGTTTGAAGGGCTTGCTATAAAGGTATGTAACTTGACCCGTTACATTAAGTAAATTTAGATCATTGTAATAAGCATAGTTGAATTTTAGAACAAAGGTTGCTATGAATTAAAGCGATGATATCGCTATATTGAATATTTGGTCAAAAGTTGGTTAGAACTCGTTGGTAGTCGTCAAAAAGGAAGGAATTCCGTAGACGAGCCAAACGGGTTGGATAATCAAGTAAGGCATGGTTAATGCTCCAGATTTTGATAGATTGATTGTTGATTTTGAATATTATATAACATATTAGAAATACGAGACTTTAATGTATCGGTATTAAGGAAAACTGAAATCCGAGAGTTGGGGTCTTGGTGTAATGAACAAACAAAACAAGACATGGATTTCCAGGTACTACCGTAAATTACGGTACTACCGTAAATTACGGTAGTACCGTAATTTACGGTAGAGGATATGTGTTTACGGTAGGTTACTATTGTTTTACGGCAAAACCAAGAATTTCCAGGACTCACCGTAAATTACGGTGACACCGTAATTTACGGTGGAACCTGAGAAAATTTGTATTTTTTTTATTTCAATAATTGATGATGGATTTTGTGTTTATGCACTACTTAATAATGTTCAAAACTAATGTTTTAAAGGTTTTGATAATAGGTAACAAGGTGGATCATACGGATGACAATCAAGCGAATGATGAAGAACCGAACACTACTTTTTGAAGCTTCCGCAATGTGTTTAAACTTTAGTACTTTTGTTTATGGGTTGTAATCATTCGTTAAACAACTTTTGAAATGTTTTAACTTAGTCATAGTTGACTAAAGTTGACGCACTTATGAACTCCGTTAATTAATGTTATGTTACTTAACCAATAGTTTAATAGTAATGGTGTATTTTATTATTAAATTCAAATGAAAAATTTAAGGGTGTTACAAGTTGGTAATCAGAGCTTAAGGTTGTCAACAAAGTGTTCGGTTCAAGCTTGATTGATCATCCGGTAAGAATTAACTTATTATGTTAAGTAGATTATATCTTGTGTAAGGAATAAGAAACGAATTGTTATGCATGGGAAGAGCGTGTTAACACACTCAAACCCGGAAAGTGCACTAAATGTGAATGGTTAAAGCAAGTTAGGAACTTGGCTAAACCGAAACAAATGAAACAATGCCATGAATGAAATGTTTAACGTTTGATGTAAACATTTCAGTTTCAAGATGTCGAAAGAGAGCAATAATGATCCGGTGCCGACAAGCACCGAACAATTGAAAGAAATGATTGCCGAGGAAGTAGGAAAGGCAATTGAGGGTAGTCTATCCGGGTTTATAGACAAGATCCAAAGCACAATGTTGTCACTCGTAGAAGAGCGAGTTAAAAGGTTGGAGGATATTGTCAACCTTACGAAAGACAAAATGGGAGAACGTAAAGGGTGCTCATATAAGGAATTCATGGCGTGTAAACCGCCAATCTATAACGGGGAAGTCGACCCGATAATTTGCCAAAGATGGTTGGGCGATATTGAAGGGGTGTTTGAAAGAACCCATTGCGACGAAAGCGATTTCGTTGCTTACGGAACGGGTCAGTTAAGAGGACAAGCCAAGGATTGGTGGGATAACAAGAAGAATGAAATAGGGGCCGAAGCGGCAAGGACCATGACATGGGAGGAGTTTAAGACACCATTTCTTAAACATCATAGTCCCAAAGCGGTCATTAACAAATCAAGGAAGAGTTCATGCAACTTAGGCATAAGGGTGAAACCATAGACAAGATCACGGCGATGTTTATGGACAAGATGAAGTTTAGTAGTGAGTTGGTGACGAACGAAGAACAGAAAATATACTACTACTACAATATGTTGAGCGCTGAATATAGGGAGTTTATGACTCCTTCAAAATACGAGACCCTTACCGAAATCATTAATGTTTCTCGGGAACGGGAAATCGAGTTGAAGAAGCAAGTCGAAAGAGGTGAACGGAGGGCACAAGATGTGAATCCAAGCCCGACAAAGAAAACCCGAACTGGAGAATCGGGAAATAAGGTGGATGCGAAAGGTGGGTCGCCAAGTTGTAAAGTGTGCGGGAAGGGACACAAAGGGGAATGTCGGTTTAAAGACAAGCCATGCCCCATATGTAATAAGACGGGGCACACAGCCTCGCTATACCCGGGAAAAGTCACTGTTTGTTATAAATGTTATCAACCCGGTCACAAGAAGTCTGAATGTCCCGAGTTGGTGGGAAAGAGAGACACCAAAGAGTCTCCAACTGAAGCTCCCAAAGCGAAGGCGAGGTCCTTCCAACTTACCGCGGCCGAAGCAAAGACAGAACCCGATGTGGTTTCAGGTATATTCACAATTAACTCAATTCCAGCACGTGTATTGTTTGATACGGGTGCGAATAAATCCTTCATTTCGCATGGATTTATTCGACATCCTTCATTTGTATTGACGAAATTACCTGTACTTTAGAAGTTGAAATAGGGGACAACAAAAGTTTTATAGTTTGTGATGTTTGTCGAGGCTGTAAATTAAGCATCGATGATGAAGAATACTTGATAGACCTAATCCCGATGTCAATGGGGGAATTCCAATTAGTCGTTGGGATGGATTGGCTAGCCCAGCACCATGCAAAAGTCGTGTGTTTCCGTAAAGAGATAAAACTAACATCTCCGAGCGGGAAACACGTTACCATTTATGGCGAAAAAGGAGGTAACCCCATAGTGTGCTCAATGTTGAAAGCTCACAAGCTTATGAAGCGAGGATGCAAGGCGTTCATGATATACGCAAATGAGCCCGAGAAAGAATCACGAAAGATTGAAGACGTACCGGTAATACGAGATTATGAAGACGTGTTTCCAGAAGATTTACCGGGGATACCGCCTGAACGAGAAGTAGAGTTCGAGATCGAATTGATTCCGGGCGCAAAACCCGTTGCAAAAGCCCCGTACCGACTTGCACCGTCGGAATTACAAGAGTTGATGTCTCAAATTCAAGACCTGCTTGACAAGGGATTTATAAGGCCGAGTGTGTCTCCTTGGGGCGCACCGGTATTGTTCGTGAGAAAGAAGGACGGAAGCATGCGTATGTGTATCGATTACCGGGAGTTAAACAAACTCACGGTAAAAAACCGATACCCGCTTTCGAGGATAGATGATTTATTCGACCAACTACAAGGTGCGAACTGGTTTTCAAAAATTGACCTTAGATCGGGGTATCACCAACTAAAGGTCAAAGAAGAAGATGTGCCGAAGACGGCTTTCCGCACGAGATACGGACATTATGAATTCCTCGTGATGTCATTTGGGCTAACAAACGCACCCGCGGCTTTCATGGACCTCATGAACCGGGTTTGCAAGCCAATGCTGGATAAGTCGGTCATCGTGTTTATCGATGATATCTTGGTGTATTCGAAAAGTGAAGCTGAACACGCACATCACTTACAAGAAGTGCTAGAGACCTTTAGACGAGAGAAGTTATATGCAAAATTCTCTAAATGTGCCTTTTGGTTACGAGAGGTACAATTTCTTGGCCACGTCATAAGTGCCGACGGAGTATTGGTGGATCCGTCCAAGATAGAGGCTGTGTCAAAATGGAATCCTCCGAAGAACCCTTCGGAAATTAGAAGCTTTTTGGGTCTCGCAGGATACTATAGGAGATTCATTCAATATTTCTCCAAGATTGCGTCACCGTTGACAAAGCTAACCCGGAAGAAAGAAAGGTTCATTTGGGGTATCGATCAAGAAAGAGCATTTCAAACGCTAAAAGAAAGGCTAACTCAAGCTCCGGTATTGACATTGCCGGACGGAGTAGAAGACATGGTGGTCTATTCGGATGCTTCACTATTGGGGCTCGGATGCGTGTTGATGCAACGAGGCAAGGTAATAGCCTATGCCTCGAGGCAATTGAAGATACACGAAAAGAAATATCCCACGCACGATCTTGAGTTGGCTGCGGTGGTATTTGCTTTAAAAATATGGAGGCATTACTTATATGGGGTAAAGTGCACCATATTCACCGATCACAAGAGCTTAAAATACTTCTTCGATCAGAAGGAGTTAAATATGCGACAAAGAAGATGGCTAGAAACGATGAAAGACTTCGATTGTGAAATACATTACCACCCCGGAAAGGCTAATGTAGTGGCGGATGCTCTAAGCAGAAAAGCAGACTATGCCCCAATACGAGTAAGATCGATGCAACTCGTGGTGACCTCAGGTATACTTGAACGTATTCGAGAGGCGCAATTCGAAGCAATAAAAGAAGAAAATTGGAAGAAAGAAAGAATAATCGGTCAATTGAAAGATTTGTCGGATGGGAATCACGGGTTGAAGACTCGATCCGGAAGGATATGGGTCCCACATACCTGTGGAGTGAAGGCGCTCCTACTAAATGAAGCTCATAAATCCCGTTATTCAATTCATCCGGGTGCGACCAAGATGTACAACGATTTGAAACAAAACTATTGGTGGCCCGGAATGAAAAGGGACGTGGCGAAGTATGTGGAAAAATGCTTGACATGTTTACAAGTCAAGGCGGAGCACCAGAAACCATACGGCAAACTCCAACCGTTAGAAATTCCGGTTTGGAAATGGGAACATATTACAATGGACCTGTTAACCAAATTGCCTAAGACGAATCGTGGTTTCGATGCCATATGGGTAGTGGTGGATAGATTGACGAAAAGTGCTCACTTCATTCCGATTCGTGAGACTTATACGTCAGAAAAGATGTCAGAAGTTTATACCAATGAAATAATAGCCCGTCATGGGGTGCCGGTGTCCATCGTGTCTGATAGGGATACCCGATTTACTTCGAATTTCTGGCGGGATTTCCAAGAGCAAATGGGGACCAAATTGTTCATTAGCACTGCGTACCATCCTCAAACGGATGGACAAAGTGAAAGAACGATACAAACATTGGGGGACATGCTACGGGCGTGTATAATCGACTTTGGAGGCAGTTGGGATGTTCACCTACCGCTAGTCGAGTTTTCGTATAACAACAGTTACCAATCTAGTATTAAGTTGGCACCGTACGAAATGCTTTACGGTAGGAAGTGTCGAACCCCGGTATGTTGGGGTGAAGTGGGTCCACGTGAACTCGCCCACCAAGACATAGTACGAGCCACGAATGAAAAGATCGATATAGTTCGGGCACACTTGAAAGCGGCTCAAGACAGGCAAAAGGCGTATGCTGATAAAAGGAAAAGGCCAATCGAATTCCAAGTTGGTGACATGGTCATGCTAAAAGTTTCCCCATGGAAGGGAGTTATTAGATTCAGAAAAAGGGGAAAGCTAAGCTCAAGGTTTATTGGGCCATTTAAAATTATCGGGAGAGTTGGCAAGGTAGCTTACCGCCTTGAATTACCGGAGGAGCTAAGTGGAATCCATGGCACGTTCCACGTGTCACAATTAAGAAAGTGCCTAGCAGACGAAACGGCCTATATTCATTACGATGATATCGAAGTGGATAATAGTCTGAATTATGCGGTGAGACCGGTGGAGATCTTAGACCGAAAGGTCAAACATTTACGAAATAAACAAATTGACCAAGTCAAAGTCAAATGGGAGCATAGGAAAGGTTCGGACACTACATGGGAGTCCGAAGAGGAGATGCGACGTCTTCACCCTACATTATTTGGTACGTACATCGGTTTCGGGGACGAAACCCTTTTTAAGGGGGGTGAACTTGTAACACCCCGAAAATATAAAACTTTATATTGGAACTATAAAGTATAAATAGACGAGAATTTATTAACTAGGAACTTTTAACCTAGTTAGTTAATAAAACTAGAAATAGCCTATAATAGGGTTAAAAGCTACTAAATGATATGTTGAACAAAGTAGAGGGGCCTTAGTTGTTAAATTGGAAACTAAAATAGATAATAAAAAAAAAATAAACCAAACACCCCATTTAGAGGTGTTGGTCGACCAAGAAGGAGCAGAGGCGACACCCCCATCTTCAAAAACCTAAAACTCCATTAAATCAATCAATTGAAGGATTAATCCAAGTCAAAATCAGAAATTGAGCTTAGAATCATGATCCTTGTCACAAGAGGATTGTAAGGTATGTAAAATCTAATGAAATCTCTCAACTTGAAACTCTCATGATTTTGGAAATTCTGAAATTAGATGTTGCATGTGTGTTATTTGGTTGGATTAGAGTTGATATGGTGTTTAGAAGTGAAACCTAGCCAACTACATGTGAAATCATGACCAAATTCAGGAAGTTCCATGAACACTTTGAAGGTGGGTTGTGGATTTTACAATACGATGATGAACACTAGGATTTTGAATGATTATTCTAGTGTAATTTGATCTTAGAAATTGATTTCAGAAAATGCATGATGTTTAAATGCTATATGAAGACTTTGTTAAAGTTAAGTTAACTAATTAGCAAGCTATAAACATGAATATGAAAGATGTAAGAATTCTGCCCTTATAGTGTTTGTTGAAATGCCTCAAAGAAGGCTTGAAAACTGAATTGTTGAGTTAAGAACGCATAATTATGAAGTATGACAAAATGTGCGTTATGTACACAAAACATAGAGTTCTAAACATAAAGTGATTGAACTCTATAGGAAAGGAAGTCGGGGCTTCTAGCGGGCAAACCGGTGTGGACGCACGTTTGAAGGGCTTGCTATAAAGGTATGTAACTTGACCCGTTACATTAAGTAAATTTAGATCATTGTAATAAGCATAGTTGAATTTTAGAACAAAGGTTGCTATGAATTAAAGCGATGATATCGCTATATTGAATATTTGGTCAAAAGTTGGTTAGAACTCGTTGGTAGTCGTCAAAAAGGAAGGAATTCCGTAGACGAGCCAAACGGGTCGGATAATCAAGTAAGGCATGGTTAATGCTCCGGATTTTGATAGATTGATTGTTGATTTTGAATATTATATAACATATTAGAAATACGAGACTTTAATGTATCGGTATCAAGGAAAACTGAAATCCGAGAGTTGGGGTCTTGGTGTGATGAACAAACAAAACAAGACATGGATTTCCAGGTACTACCGTAAATTACAGTAGTACCGTAATTTACGGTAGAGGATATGTGATTACGGTAGGTTACTACTGTTTTACGGCAAAACCAAGAATTTCCAGGACTCACCGTAAATTACGGTGACACCGTAATTTACGGTGGAACCTGAGAAAATTTGTATTTTTTTTATTTCAATAATTGATGATGGATTTTGTGTTTATGCACTACTTAATAATGTTCAAAACTAATGTTTTAAAGGTTTTGATAATAGGTAACAAGGTGGATCTTACGGATGACAATCAAGCGAATGATGAAGAACCGAACACTACTTTTTGAAGCTTCCGCAATGTGTTTAAACTTTAGTACTTTTGTTTATGGGTTGTAATCATTCGTTAAACAACTTTTGAAATGTTTTAACTTAGTCATAGTTGACTAAAGTTGACGCACTTATGAACTCCGTTAATTAATGTTATGTTACTTAACCAATAGTTTAATAGTAATGGTGTATTTTATTATTAAATTCAAATGAAAAATTTAAGGGTGTTACAGATAAACCCTACTTTATTAAATTTAAAACATCGTATTTTAGGTAACTTTTATAGCCACATTTTTCCAAGCCTTCAGTGCTCTTCAGCTGGCTTTTTCCTAATTGGCTTTCTGTAAGGACTCTCAAAAATGTCCTAAATTGACCTGTAAGTAAGAACCCGGGCCCCTGAAACCCTACTGTGCATGAAAAACCAAAGAAATCAAGATTCTTGGTCTTCTGGCGGGCGCGTAAAGGATAGGCAGACCCTTACGCGGGCCGCGTCAACCCTAAGTTGACCGGATAAGCATGACGGGCCACTCGTCACACACGTGGCAGCCCTAGGTGTGACACGCTAGCCCTAATCTACTACTAGACTTCCACGCGGGCCGCGTAAAGGTCGAGCCAAAGTTCACGCGGGCCGCGTGAGAACCATATTTCAGCTATAAATAGCTTGGATCAGGAGCTTTCATTCTGTGTCGAAACCAACTTTCAAAAACGAATTCTCACTGCTCAAAAGTGGGAATTACAATTAATATAGCGAGGCGCTGCTACGATACAGGGTATTAACTCGATCGCTGCTACGATTCAATGTTCGATCGATTGAAACTATCCGATGAATGTTTAAGTGTTGCTCAAATTAGGGTTATACTTTGTCATTCGTCGTAAATTCGATGTATGTTTAAGTATTGCACTTTGTCATTCGTTGTGAGGGTTTTAATCTCGTGAGTTATCGTAAATGTTGTATTAGTTACTGACCTAGTTCATGTGCATTGTTATTTAAATTAGGTTACAAGGCTAATCAGTAGGCTAAACTCTACCCGTATAAATCTGCAATGTGAGTCATTCTCTTTTATCAAAAGTATTTTACAATACTCCATTTTCAAATGGTATAATTACAGGGATTAAGTCGTGGTTATCTTAATCACTGGCTAGTGGGGTATTGTGCACATTACTAATTTCTCACAATTAGGCTAATAAATCCTAACCGTGTTAATCGTCACTACTTGGGGAAAGACCCAATAGTGGTATGACCATCGTCACCAGGTGACACGGCGCCAGATAAAACTCAGATAGAAGCCATTGTAATCTCTCTTATGCTGTAATTTATAACTATGTGTCATTTTATCAAATTGAGTGACTCGCCAGCATTTCCCCGCTGATAAAATATTTTTAAAACATGTTTCAGGCAACCTGCTGTAAATCAAGGAAAACGTGCTACGGAGCACTAAGCAGCTTGAAGAGGTGGCTCAATAAAATGAATAAACATGTTTTATAAATCAGGGAATTTACCTGTGAAATTCCTCTATTGTAAATTACGGGGTTTATCCCGACTTATGAAATAAAATAATCGGGCATTTCAAGTTTTAAAAGATCCTGATAAATCTTCCGCCGTCGCATCATTTAATAAATACCACGGGTTCCTGTCCCGCGGCTCCTGACCGGGTCAAACCGGGGCTGGGGCCGTGACACTTTCACATTGTGTTACTTGAAACGCGTTTTAAAAACATTTTTCAGTGGGAAATACTGGTGAGCGAATCCCAGTTTAATCAAGAAACATTAATTTAATTTAAACTTAACAGTATTGAAGGCGATTACAATGTTTATATCTACCCAATTACTCATTCAGTACTGTCAATCCTGACTTGTGGGTCATATTACACATTGGCTAACTCTTCGTCCAATGGTAACGTTACTCACATTTTGTATACAAAACCCCAACATACCGGCAGTAATCGTAGAATTACAAAGACTCAATCACTGCTTAATTGCATTGTAAAATAGTTAAGGTTTTGTAAAAACTGTTTACAAAAGGAGATTACTCACATTGCTGTCTTAGATTTTCTGTAAGGGTTTCCTGGTGAAAATCTATAATTTACACAAATGCACACGTGTTAGTATAATAACTCATTTTATCATTAGTAATACCCTCCCCGAGATGGCATTCCAACGACTACGTCGGGCAGAACTACGACAGCCGTTACGGAACCCTAGATTAATCGAGCAGAGTATCTAATACGTATCCAGGGGTTATGATACTTACAACAGAGCAGAACTTCGCTATTTAGGGGGTGTTATACCCGTGTATAATGCCTACACTTTAGAATTGAGAGAAAGAAATGAATTCTGAACGACGTAAACTGAAATCCTGAGGCCTCCTTATATAGGGCCTGATTTTGGTCCTCTCGCGGCCCGCGTAAAGTGTAACCCAAGGGTTACTGGCCCGCGTCAACTTTGGTCAATAGCGTAGCTGATCCGGGTCATCGCCTAGCCTCGCCACGATGATGACACGTGTCATCACTGGGTGTTTCCGCGTTCTAGATCTCTCGCGGCCCGCGTAAGGGTTAAGGGGTGCCTTACGCGGCCCGCCTAAAACCCAAAATTTTAGATTTTAATTATTTTTAATAATATTTAAGGTATTCGGGGTCCGTTTTCGCGTATGGGGCATATTTTAGGAAGTGTAGTGTGTCAGGGGTGTTTTAGGAGGGTTGTTATATTTTGGGTATAACTCCTGGGTTATTTAATAAAATATATAGTGCACTCACACTAAGTATAGTAACCCAATTCCACTTTATCCCTACGTCACGAGACAGAACGCCAACGAATTTAGGCAGAGCCTTGACATACGTTACGGGGCCCTACGTCACTTGGACAGGGTATCAATGATCAGGGGCTACAATACTTAAAACGGGGCAGGGCTTTGTAGTATTTAGGGGTGTAGTACTAAGAAAGTATAAAACACATAAAATAGGCGACAGAAAGTGAGATGGGAGGAAATGTTGGGCAATTTTGATTGTTGCAGTGCATGTCTATTTATACTCAAACTTCATGAAACTTGGAGGTTAATTTAATGGAAAAAGATTCCTTCTTATCATACACATATGTACACACATGATTTCATAATTCATTTGTTTTCTTTTTTCTTGATATTTACGTATGCCATGCATCATTCATGTTAAGTTAGTTTACTTTATTTAATTATTATTTTATTATATAATTAATTCAATTGCTATACTTATTTGGCGCGTATAACTTTTAAAATATGACGTTTTATGAAACAATTAATATGTCTTTAGAACGAGAATAATCATATCTACATTTTGAACCAAGTTTTATTAAAAACGAAGTAAATTCAAAAATAATATATTTTTATAATTTAATTATTAAATGGTTCATAGGCCCGTCTAGGTACTTCATATTTTTAACAGTCAACTTACCCGTAATTTATTCGTTTAATAATATGAGGTTCTATATAGTTTATTTTTATAAATTTTTATAAATGTTACAAGGAACTCTGTTATACCGCACGATAGTCTTCTAAGGGATCGTTATTATTTCACGATCAACTGTAATCGTCAAAATGCGAATCTGATTTATACTTTAATTGATCATTTAATTTCTATCTAAACTCACACCGTTGAAACGCTCTTTCAAGTCATTAAATAACTCTGATTGATCATTTAATTTCTCTTTTAACTTTATAACGTCATTGTTCTAGATATGCTCCTTCGACTTAAATGTTTCTTATAGTATTGAAATTTCTGAATCGTATCTATCATTCTTTATATTTAGCTTTTGGATTTTATCATCACGCACTGTTGTTCGGCTACACATGACTCCATATCATTTTTAAGTTTAAGGGAACATTCCGTCTGAGTCATAAGTTGCTTATGTGTTATGCCCAATAAAATCTGAGTTAACTGAAGTTCATGTTCAAATATTTCATACATGAAATTGTATCTTTTGTTACTGATATGCTCTTCCTAGATCCTTTTCCATTGTTTTCATTTTATGCTCAGATTCAGAAACCAATAGCTTAAGGTCATCCACTTGCTTCAGTAGCTTAAGATGTTATCTGCCCGATTGGAATTCTTTTCAACTAAATGCATAGGGGCCTAGTTTCTTTACCTTTAATGCACCATCTTTGACTTCTTCAAACAAACGAACATGTTGCTTATCCAACAACCTATGCAAGTGCGATAACTGAGTTAAACGTATTATTAAATAAGACTTGTTCTCATCATATCTTTCGACTATCCTTTCAGAGGAATTTTGATATTTTTCTATCTTCCAAAGAATCTCTTTGAACTCACTTTCTATAGCCTCTACAAGAATTCTTATAGATTTGGGAACCACTCAGCCCAACCTTTTGTTTTGTTATTGAATCAGAAGAATCTTGATGCGAGTTTTTTTTATGCTGGACGTACACTTCTTGCTAACTTCTTCAATCAAAAGAAAATGTTGTTTAGTCAACAACCTGTGCAAGTACATTGACCTAGTAAAATGTCTTTTAAAGTATGATTTTCATCTTCTTCTATCAGCTCAAGGAAATCTTAGAACTCTTTTTCAATAGCCTTCGCAAGGATTTTATAAATTTCGGGACTACTAAGAGGGTCATTATTCAGTATCACTTGATGCATTGGACTTCCATCGCTAGTTATCTAATCCAAACACGTGTAAAAACATTATCATAAATTCAGGCCAAACATCACTAACTAATAAAATATATAATGCCAAAAGAAATTAACAAAAATGGCAAAGAAAATACAAAAAAAAAAAAAACAGGTGGTAAAAATCATCATGGAACAAAACAGTTCAACCCCATCTGAACCGCATCTTTATGATAAACAAAACCAAGAGCATAATGAAACTAAATTTAAAAGAGGGCTTTGACTAACCTTTAGTGAAAACGATTCAAAAGAATTTGTGATTTTTGAGATTACAGTATGAATGAAAGAAGAGGCAAAGAAAAGATATGGAATCAAACTGATGTTAATAATTATTTAATTAAATAAGGGTGTTAATAGGCTAGGGCCGATCATGGGTCGAAACCGAATTCACAACATAGTGGAACCTAGAGGAGGAGAAGCCGACCATTTATGGTTCGGTGGCTCGAGTTTCGCACCGCTTTCAGTTAGGACTAAAATTTCTAAATTAGTTTAACTTTGTTCAAAGAGAAACTATATAAGTTAATTTAAAATTTGTAAAATAATAAATGAACTCCTTTCTAATTTTTGTGAACTTCAAATACATTGTTATGGTTAACCTTGTTTATTACATGAACTGGTGGGCTGCATCCGCACTCCACAAAGGGAGCAGGCATATTTTCAACAAAAATTATATCAAAACATAGACACAATAAAACCCAGGTAAAATTTAGTGGCAATCCTAATCTTTTAAACTGCAAAAATTAAAACTACAAAATTAAAAAAGTACCAAAAATGTACAATGTAATTTCAAGGGTGTTTAGAGAGTTTCAGATATGAGGTTTTTAGAGGTGATTAGGTTTTGCGATGGTGGTCGGTCAGGCAATGAGGGGGTGGTGGTTTATAGTACCGGCGACGATAATGATCGGAGATGGACCAGTCGGCCGACATGGTCTTTGGCAGTGGTGTTCAGGGGGAGGAAAGAGGGAGAGAGCGGTGGTCTTTGGCAGTGATTTTTAGAGGGAGAGAGAAAGAGGGAGAGAGAGTTATTGTTGTTTTCGGTAGAGAGAGAGAAAAGAAAGAGAGAAAGTATGGTTATATATAGAGAAAATGGGTGTTTATATATCTTATTTTTGTTTATTCTTTTTGTTTTATTTTTATTTATCGTATGTTTTTTTGAGTTAATTACTGTTTTCCTCCCTGGGATTTGTCAAAAATAACGGTTTCAGTCCATTAGTTTAAAAATTGCGATTTCAGTCCATTAGTTTCATTTTCGTAACCATTTCAGTCCACCAACTTAACTCCATCCATTTATTCTGTTAACTTTGGGTGAAAATCTTCAAGTTTTAAACCTGATTGAAAAGAGTTAAAAATGCAGGGACCAAATTGCAATTCCTCAAAACAAATTTCAAACAAACAGAAAGACCGCTCTTCCGGTCATCTTCTCCGAAATTTCCGGTCGGATTCTGGCAAACCCGGAGCTCCTTCCATACAGTCGTTTTTCATTCGTGTTCGTTCGCAATGTTTATCTCCTCTCCGTATCAACTTAAAAACCAAATCAAATCCCGGTTTCTCTGCTATTCATGCTTATCCGCTAACCCCAAACACCTCCACAAATCTCATTACGTTTTTGACTCCTTAACCGCCTCTGAATTTGTATATATACATGTATCTCGATCCATTCCAACTTTCCTCAACTAAATTCATGTTCAATTTCCTCCTCTGTTCAATTGGCCAGTGGTGGCAGTGGTAGTTATGGAGTGGCCGGAGGTGTGGGGATGGTGCTGACTGATTATTGACGATGGTGGCAGTGGTGGATGGTGTTGACGGTGGTGGTGGATGGTGTTCGAAACAGGGGAAGAATCAATGGGGTTTTTGCAAACACAACAACCACACCACTACCACCATCGTTCATTGCCACAACCACCCGTCTCCCTCCCTCACCAACCATCATTCACCACCACAACCACCATGCCCCACTGCCATCTATCAAATCTGAGACCTTTTAGATCTGAAATTGAAACTCTCTCAATGGTGATTGTAGGCGGTGTTGAACGACGGTGGTGGGGGCCAGGGTTTTGAATTGGGGATGGTGACGGTGGTGAACGGCGGTGGATGGCGACAGTGGTATAGGATGGTGACCAGCGTTTTTTTAATTAAACCATAGGGGCAATTTTGTAATTCCACCCAAAGTTAACAGAATAAATGGATGGGAGTTAAGTTGGTGGACTGAAATGGTTACGAAAATGAAACTAATGGACTGAAATCGCAATTTTTAAACTAATGGACTGCAACCGTTATTTTTGACAAACCTCAGGGACGAAAACAGTAATTAACTCTGTTTTTTTAGATAAATGAATAAAATAACTAAATTGCCCAAGATACTTAACTGGAAATTATAACCGGGCTAGCATCAAAGGACAGACGGTTCAAAGTTTTTAAAACGTAAAAGATGATCCTCATTAATTTTAAAAGTAAAGGGATTTCTCTGAAATTTGGTATAAACATAAATGACAAAAAGTGTAATTTACCCCACTAATGTAACGATATTAATTGTGAATAAATATTTAATTAATAATATTTAAGTAAATTATGGTAAACAAAATTTAAAAATCAAGATTCATATAATTAATGAATACTATGATGGAAATAAATTGTTAAATATGCAGTGTTGCAAAAATCGCGATTACTCGGCGATTAATCGCCGACTAGTCGCTAGTCGGCCTCCTACTGAGTAATTTTTCACTAATCAGTCAAAAAATCGTTAGACGATCAAAGCCGGTCCAAGCCGCCCTAGTCGGCTCAAGTCGCCCTAGTCGGCCCATTTGAAATCCTTACAAAACAGGCCCAAGATTACAACTTTAGCCCATTTTCCTTATCCCTTACCCTAATATGACGAAGAATTTGAGTCGGAGAAAGAGGATGAAGTAGATGAGGAGATTGAATACGAGTCGGATGGTGTCGAAATCATTGAACACTACAGGGATGACGATTACATTTGAGCTATTTGTTAATGTTTGAATTTTTAAGTACTGAGACTTGTTATGTTATGACTTATACGTAAGTTTAGTTTGGATTTTGAATTACTTTTACCTTTTTAAGTATTATATTGATATGGATGTGTGAGTATATATATACATATTTATAAAAATAATAAAATTTACCTATAAAGTTCCGATCCGATTAATCCCGAGTAATCCTGAGTAATCCCGAGTAGTCGCTAGTCCCCACCTCACCGGCCGACTAGCGAGTTCTCCAACCTTGTAAATATGTATAGTATCAAGAGATGGGAATAAATTCAAAATCAAACCATAAAGGTTAAACATGTATAGTATTTATATCATAAGGCGAATAAAACATTATTATATAATACTATAGCAGCCAAAAAAAACCCTCAATTTAAACATATTTACAAAATTGTTATTGCTGTTATTTTCCTTTTTCTCACAATTCAGTCCCTCGGGTTTGTATGCCTCATTTTTAGACGTGTAAGTTTTGTCTTTTTTTTGTTTGGGTCTTAAGTTAAAGATTTCTTTATAAATTCCAGCTTGTCTGCTTTTTTGCCGGTTCACGGTATAAGTTTGTGTTTGTCTTTACCTAGTGGCGATATAAATTCGCTTTTTTTGTTTTACGGTTTTTCCCGATTTTGGTCGTTGTTTGCTTTACTACTTAGCATGACTTTACGATCCCCGCACCTGTAATGCGGGGGTTAAACACTAGTTATATTATAAATTATAAATGTCGAAACAAATTGAATAGGAACAAGATTTTTTTCTCAAATACCCGTATTGTATCTTTACTCGTACCGATTTCAACTATTCGGTACATATATAGGTTACCAGTTTTATTGATTTTGGTATTGGGTACTTTCGGTATCGGTATGGGTACAAGTAAAAAATGTTACCGGTATTGAATTTGATTACGAATGAATTTGATATTATGATTTATTTTCGTATTATGGAATTATGGTGCTCGTATCGATTTTACCTATTTGGTACCCGTATTGTACTACTACTCGTACAGATTTTACCTTATCTAGTACTCGTATTGTATTTGTACCGTACCGAGGAGTTTTCAAAAGATAAGAAAAACAAACTTGTATCAAGGCAGGTACCGTATTGAGGTACCGGTACCAGTACCATACCGTACCATAATATTCGGTTGGGTATTCGATACCCAGTTCTATTTGGTACTTGTATGGGTTACCTATTTATTGATTTTTGTATTTGTAACTTTTAGTATCGGTACGAGTACGGGTAAAAAATGTTACTGGTACCGAATTTGATTACGAATGAATTTGATATAGTGATTTATTTTCGTATTATGGCAGTATGGTACCCGTATTGTACAACTACTCGTACACATTTTACCTTATATGCTACCCGTAGTACGTATTGGTACTCGTACCGATGAGTTTTCAAAAGATAAGAAAAACAAACTTGTACCAAAGCAGACACTATACTAATACCGATACCAGTAACATACCATACCGTACCATAATATTCGGTAAGGTACTAGTTTTGTTTTGATTCAGTACATCGGTACGGGTGCTATCCGATCCCATCCCTGAAATTAAATAAGAAGAAAAAAAATTAAAAACTTAACCCACCACATATGCAAATGTGGAACTGAAATCTTCGAAAATTTAGAAATGCAAATGTGATATGCTGCTAATCGCTTTCTCTGATTCTTTGCGAATTGTGATTTTGTTTTTCCTCGATTACAAATTTACATCATTTTGATTCTATCATTCTTCAAATAAGAATTAAGAAAAGAGTAAGTTGACAATTTAATCGTCAAGTATTTCTATCTCGACATATTCAGCACACAGATCTGCTTGCTTTAATGTTAGTCACATGTGGACGTGGTTAATTAAAAACAATTTGGTCGATATTTTAAAAAGTAAATGTAAAAAAATGTGATTTAGGCATGACGTGCCTGTAAGACCACCTGTTATTTATGGGACGTGGGAGGGGCGCCAAGGGTGCCACTACGCGGCACGCAAACACCACCACACCAGGGCGCAACAAAGGGTGTGGGCGAAACACAGGTATAGGTGATGGAGTAGGAAAGCTGATTGGTGGCTGAATGATGGCTACAAGTGTTGGTATCACAGTTAACGGTTCCGAGGACCAATTGGACCGAGAAGAAAGATGATCACACAAATACTTGTAATCGCAACAAACACTACACTACTTCATGATCAAACCGAAATATAACTAACCGAAAATATGAAATTGGAACTTGAATACTTGATCTTGAAACTGTTTTTCTGTATGCATTGACTAAGGTTTGAAACCCTATAAATACTTGATGAAACGTTGCATGTTGAAGGGATGTGTCGATTGGAAACAAGGTGCCGTTTCCAAGTTAACCGCTCGTACGGTTATAACCTTCACACACGCCGCTTCACATATTTAGGCCCAAACATCAAGTTAACCTAGTGGACTCTAAAACATACTTGACCCATAATTGTTTGTTGGCCTACGGCCCAATATTCGAATAACAAATAAAACATAAAGAGTTCGACCCATTAAGACTACTAAATAATAAAACATGTGCGGCCCAAATTCGGAACACCCGGATGTGCTTGATTAATGTCTTCAACAAGGGCGTGTTCACCATTGTAAGGGTGAGGGGCTTGAGGCATAGACGAGGGAAACATTTGTCTTACATGGCACCTGCCCCAATGACCCTCCCCCCATGTAAGATTAAATATATTTTTATGTTATATTTAATCTAGTAGCCATTATAATTACTTACATTATATGGATCAAAATATATAACAATCCTATTAAATAATTAGTTGGTAATTGTTGATGGGCCAAATTACCATTATTAACTAATTAGGGTTTCCTCTTGGGTGCATATATAAGGAGACTTATGTAGAGGTTAAAAAGTTACACACTTAGACATAACCTAATAATCATAACATCAATATCGACCTCCATCTCCATAGCCGAACTCCCTTATTCGGTTTTCTTCATCACCATCATTAGATTGCACCCTAAGGAGGAACCAGATCAAGCTGACAATCATGTCGAACACTAATGCTGCGACTACATCTGGATTCTCTGCTGGCCTGTACTGATGCAATCAAAGGTATGTTTTCATGTTTTCCATTATGTATAAACAGAACCGATCAACATGTGGTATCAGAGCATATGTTGATTAGTCGGTTCTGTTTTGTATCCATAAATCTGGAATAACTCTGGGAAACAGTTTTGAAAACCTTAATAAAATCCCGTTTTGCCATCCAAAATCATCATTACGGATCATTACGGATGGTTACGGATGATTACGGATCTGGGTTTTGTCATCTCGAATGCATCTCGGATCATTACGGATCATTTCGGATCATTACGGATCTGGGGTTTCATTATTACGGATGCATTACGGATGAAAGTTCATTAAATTTTTACTGTTCCGAAATCGATATGCTTAAAATGTGTTATAAAATTTCCAGATTTCGGATGAATGTTTGAATGTTTATTTTTTTAGGGTTCATCACGTGTTCATCAGAAAATTTGAAAAATTCCCTTAGTTTTGGAATGAATTTAGGATTATTGGGTGTTTGTTCCTGTTTGATTTATTTTTATCAAATTTGAATTTTCGAAATCTGTTATTTTATTAATGGATATAATTTTTCGAAATAAACAGATAAATATAATGAATATTTAAACAGGAAACTTAATCCCATAATCCCTAAGATTTCGGATTTGAACCTTATCAATTGATAACTGCTTAAATTAAGGATTTGTGGCTTGAAGAACACATCTCGGATGAATCCGAAATCATCAAGGACTGATCATTACGGATGAACTTATGCTCGTCCATCACGGATCAATAACTGCTTGAACATTTCTGACTTAGCATCACGGATCATTTCGGACTAAGCATCACCATTTCGGATGAATCTCGGACTAAGCATCATCATCTGAAATCATCCGAAATGTATCCGAAATCATCCGAAATGACTCGACTTAGGCGTCTTGGACACATCTGAGATCATTCGAAATGGTCCATTTCAGATGGTCCGAAATGATTCGAAATCATCATCTCGGATGAATCCAAGACATTCATGATTCATCCGAAATCATGAGTGTTCATAAAATTTCAAGACTTATTCGAAATCCTGTTACGATCCGCGCTAACAGTTGGTTTGCTACTAAATAATTGGTTTTTGTAATTACTTAGTTAATTAATAAGGATCAAATAATGTTTTACAAAACCAAAATGGCTTTACTTGAATGAGCTTCTGATGTATCATTTCTGGCCAAAGCTGACTTGATACATCAACTTATCGTTCAAGTATTACGAAAGCTATGTTAAGTGTGCATCATAAACATGAATGTCTTAATATCTGGCCAAAGCTGATTTAATTCCTTCATAGATGGCATACTTAACAAGTGCATAACTAAAGTGATTGTCTCAATTTCTGGCCAAAGCTGATTTGTTACAACCACTTTGCACACATGCTTAAATGATTACACTTCTGGCCAAAGCTGATTTGTCTTCGTTTAAGTAGAACTTTAAATAGTCTATTATTTTGATGTTAGTAATAGACATATCACAACATCTTCACATAACGATCCTTATATTAATGATCCTTCATTAATTTTTATGATCATTTCCTCTGCCTTGTTTTTAGTACCCATAATTTTACTCACTGTAATTTTCTTCTGTAAATCAATATCTCATCCACTCTAATTCTTAAACCTAAAATGTTTTGCTTTATTTAAAGTTTCTATAAGAATTAGCTCTTAAATTAAATCCTTGATTATTTATTAAGACACGATAATCCTATTGCTATCTTCTGATAATGATTACTACAGAAGAAAAGTAGAGCATGATTAATAGGACAAATCGAACACGATGTCTCTTATGATAATCAAGAACTCTCTAACATAAATGCTATCTCCAAAAGGTCATTCCAGATTAAGTTTTTCCTAAGACTAATCTATTATTGTGGAATAATCACAAGAACTCCTAAAGATGCATGCCTTCATTTAAAATTCTAAACTATAAAGCTAACTGGTATATGTGAATACATAATAATATACAATACCATGACCCATAAAGTTAAGGGCTTACGCATGGAAATAAGTATATTTTCCAGTACATTACATACTAAGATTTTCACTTGTACAATTTGATGCCTTATAAATCAACTATAACACTCAAAAGTACCAAAGTACAATGTACAATGAGTGTGTTGATAAGCAACATATGTACATAGAAATATATGTTTGAAACTGGAAAATAAGATGTTATTCACCTTACAACCACTAATACTTTAAAAGATGATTGTTCTAAGGTCCATAGACAAATTACAAGTGCTAATTCCAACTTTAAGATTCTTCAAGGGAAAATCTCACTGCATAATTATGTCATTATTACTATATTGTTCGCCACTATGTAACTGCCAATTTAGAGTAATCCTAACCGTATTAATTGTTTCAGTTACTTTTGAGAATTGATCTCAGCCGTTCAAATTCAATTGGCAGTTTCCCAAAATGGCGGTTTGCCAGTTTCCTTATTTTTCTGGCCACTTTCTCTGTTCAGCGGTTGTCTCTTTCTCTCTCTCATACGCTCCCCTAACTTCTCTTCTTGCCGGTTACCTATTTTTGGCCAGCTGTTTAGAGAGGTTATATGTTTATCTCTCTTACGCTCATGTTTTCTCCCTTATAAAACCTATCACCATAGCATCCTCTCCATTACACACAATCGTCTTCTTGATTTTCTCTGGTCATCCCTAATTTCCCTTTTCTCCACTGCGAATGATGTTGCCGGAATCTTCACACCACCGTTTAAATCTGTCAAGCATTTAAATCACTTGCTTCTTGATGGCCGATGTGTTTAACTCTTGAATCATGGATGTTCTGGATTTTAATCATCAGGGATTCTACCATGATTGGGCCAACGACCGCTGTCTTCTCATAATCACCATGTCTCCTATCTTCGGGTAATCTTCATCTCTCTCTCTCTCTCTCTCTCTCTATTTGTTAGCCTACAGCCGGTGGCTTAGTTTTGTTCTAATTGGAAGTAATGTTTATGTGATAACAAATCAAACCGCAGGTTGTCGGCTTATGGAATTTCGCTCAAGGTTTTGTTGCTTTGGAGGATTCAATCGGTTCGTTTCACTCGGATTAATGTTTATTTGATAAAATAAAGTTGTAGCTTACACTCTGAATTTGTTATTTTCTAATAGAATTTCTCTCTATGAAATTGATTTTCGGTTTCATTAACGTTTACTTGACCTTATTATACTCGTAAACTGCTTGAATTCCATGTCTGAGTGTTTTCAACTGCATCTTAGGGTGTTTTGTTTTTGTTGCAGACCAGTTGTTCGACGAATTGCCTGATACTCTGATTCCTTTGATGGTTGGGTAACAAAGGGAGATCAATCGCAAATAAAAAAAATATGTTGAGGTATGTTTGGTGAACAAAGAAGTCGTGATGGTTGGGTGATAAAGGGAAAGTCTACAGAAGAGAAGATTGTTGAATTTGGGAGAGCTCAAGATCCCCTCTTTTGCAAGACAAATCTGAAGATCATATATAACAAACTGTAATCTCAAACCTTCCACTTCATTTATTTATTTATTTATTTTGGGTAAAGCCTTCCACTTCATTTATTGATTGCGGTTTTTTTTTTTTAATTTTGAGTTCAAATGTGAATTCGATCCTGGAACGAGTAAGTAATAGGTTTCTAATTCAATTTTTAGGGCACAAACATGATGATAAAGTGTATTTTCTATTCGTTTTCCTGAATCAGAAGAAAAGACTGTAGCTCTAGCCAAATGTAGAAGATATGAAGACAGATTGGTTTTTATGAGAGCAAACACAGTTTCATCAAGCCTGCTTCAGGCCTCCTGTTCAACAGAATCAGCTGGTACAGGTAACTTTTTATCGAGAGACAATAATAACCCAATCGTCTTCAATATTGCTATGATTTGGTGCCTTTATACCAAATGATTATTCATATTGTTCAGAATTCAGATTTATATAAAAGTTAATTGTAGAAGCTTCAAACTTCCGGGTCCGCTTTTTTTCAGTGACAGAGTAAAAACTTCCTTTGCCTTGAGCTCAGCCATGTAGACACTCCAGTTTTCAAGCAGCTGCAAGTACTTACACACACACACATGCATGTGACAGGATACACAGTAGACACAATATGCATGGATGATGCAGACTTTTCTATGTCAAAACTGGCCTTCTTTTCAATGTATTGATTCTATTACTTTTCACACCCTCATATTGTTTTGTTTATTCGTCAGGTATGATTACTACTCATTCTCAGTCATTCCAGTTCTAGGAGAGCTTGTTGCAGGAGATCATGATTCTTATCAGTATTTGGTGGAGAGCGTTCGGCGTTTTCCTCCTCAGGTATGTATTTAGTTGAACTGCGAACGATGTTTGTCCTTTTTTTTATAAAAGTTAATGTGTTGTTAAGTTGTTAATTATGATTACAAAATTATTATTATTACATTAGTAATCTGAAACTGTGAATAAAACAATTTATAATTTTGCATCCATTAAGTATAGAGTGACTCTCAACCCGTTTGACCGGTTCCACTTGTAGGATAGAGATAAGATATAGATTTAGCCATTGTCTAATGCAGGTTTTACTCAACACGTCGTTAAGTTTTACTTTCTTCTTGGTGGTTTTTCAGGAGGTATTTGCTTCGATGATCGCGGATGCTGGGTTTCAAAAGGTCGAGTATGACAATCTTGTGGGTGGAGTGGTCGCGATTCATTCCGGGTTGATAATTTAAACTATTCACGTGTCGGGTTTACAAGAGAAGTTCATAAATGGAGTCTAGGATGATACCAACTACAGGATGCATGGTTATTTTATTTTGTTTTTGTGTTCTTTTGGTGTTTCTAACCTGTCTTCAGTTTTAATTTGGATTCTATTTTTGTAATTCAATCTCTGTACAACAAAATTGAAGAATCTGAATCTGAGAACATAATTCAACACTATTCGTAATCGCAAACCCTAGGTTAACGATTCTCTCCGTTTATTTGTTGTTTATTGCTTCCAGATCTTACAACAATTGCTACACATCTTTAATCGCCTACCTTTTTTGTCAATTTATCAGTTATTCTTTCACACGTGTACGTATTATCGATCGTTGTTAGCTTAGAGAGAGGTACGGTTGCAATTTGTGTTCAATTTTGTTCTGTGTATTTAGTTTTTTTTGTGAATCTAGGTCTAGAAGGTAGAAAATTAGGTTACATATGGAGGTTTTTGAACGAATTTGATGTTAGGTTATGGTTGAATACTTGAATTAATGAAATTGATGTTAGGTTATGATTAAATGAATTTGATGTTAGGCTTTTGATTCATGATAATTTGGTTGATTTGAGTTTGATCTGCTATGTTTAATAAGCTTTATTGTAACATATAGCAAATAAGTAGTTTAATTGCGTATTTCATGTTGGTGTTTGTTGAAGAGACGTTTATGAGGGGTAGTTGTTGGAAAGGGAGGTAGGTTGTCTGGTAATCCATAATAGGTAGGCTTCTTAGTTTCAGTTTGTTGGGCGCGTGCTAATTATGATAGGTAGGTTTAACACGTAGTCGAAATGAAATAAATCCTATTTACACGTTCGGCTTATCGTAGTTGAATGGCTTAAAGACATTGATTGAATTATCTTACCATAGAATGTATTTTAGTTGGTATGCGTCATGTGGTAGTTGTAACTTGTAAGTGCATGATAAATTGTTACCTTTACTGATTGTTAATGACAAAGTTTCTCGTATGTTGCAGTTTGATTAGATTCGGCTTATAAGCGTTTAAGTGGATCGGACATTTAAGTGTTTTAATCATGGTAGCTATGAGTGCTACTGCGTCGCTGTTTCCGGTTTCTTCCCCAAAACCTCACTCTGGAGCCAAGACATCTGATAAGCTTGGAGGTGAACCAGGTAGTGTTGATGTGCACGAAATCAAGACAAAATTTGTTAATTCCGGTGGTATGCAAGTTAAGGCTAACGCACAGGCTCCTACTGAGGTGAATGGGAGTAGATCACGTATCATGAATGGCTTCAAAACCGATGATTATTCTACATCACCTGCCCCGAGAACCTTTATCAACCAATTGCCCGACTGGAGCATGCTTCTTGCTGCAATCACAACAATCTTCTTGGCTGCAGAGATCAACCAATTGCCCGACTGGAGCATGCTTCTTGCTGCAATCACAACAATCTTCTTGGCTGCAGAGAAGCAATGGATGATGCTGGAATGGAAGACCAAACGCCCCGATATGATTGCTGATATGGATCCTTTCGGTTTAGGGAGGATTGTTCAAGATGGCCTTGTATTCCGTCAAAACTTCTCTATTAGATCATATGAAATAGGGGCTGATCAAACTGCATCGATAGAAACTCTAATGAATCATTTACAAGTAATTAGTTTCATTATAACAGATTTCATAGTTTGTATTGTGTTTGTGTTATATCAGACGCTTAATATTTTATAATTTACCAGAAAACGACCCTTAATCATGTAAAGTCTGCGGGTCTTCTGGGTGATGGATTCGGTTCAACACCAGAAATGTGCGAGAGGAATCTATTTTGGGTGGTGACAAAGATGCAGGTGATAGTTGACCGTTATCCACCTTGGTAAGAACCAAAAACTGACTTTGCTTAATTACGAGTTCGACACTTTGCTTTGATGATCATCAAGTATCATCTGTGTCCGAAATCTACTCACCCACGCAGAATCATATTCTATCCAACTTAGGTAACAATGTGAATTACCAGTACCCTTATTATGGTTCTTGCAAGATAGAACTAGATCAGCAGCAAAATTCCATCTACAATTGCCAGATAGATCAATGGAAATGATGGAAAAATCTCCTTTCTATTGAAAGTATTAACACTTATTAATTCTTGTACATAATAAGGACCTAAAATGTCACATGTTTAAGTAACCTTATTAACTCTTGTACCTAGCTTTACATAGTGTATTATTCCCCTTTGATTAGCACCCTCAGTCAATTAAATTATTTTGATGGGTATTATTGTCCTAAAACCATCAAATATATATAGGCATGAGGGTGCTGCTGTATTTTATGATTACTTGGATCACAGCATTGTCTTTTATGTGTAATACTCATGGGCTTCATTATTATGCCTGTAATATCTGCAGCTGCAAGCCCCTTTATTTCATAAAACTGTTGTTTATTTTCTTAGACCATGAGTAGTCGTTAGATGAATAATGCCCCCCACCCTGGGGCTTTTTCTGCCATGTGGCAGTCCAGTCAGCATGGGTGCATTATTGGGCGTTATTGCAAAAGTGCCGTAGTGAGAATAATGCCCAATAGCGCCCCTTCCAATCATTACACAATTATTATTTTTAATTAAAAACTTAAAATATTTCATTAAATAAAAAAAAAATACAATACTAGAAATAAAAAAACCAGAAAAAAGTAAAAAAAAAACTACATTGCAAAAATCTAATTAAAACTAATTAAACTTTAGGGACTGAAATGCAAAATCCTTTTTTAAGGACTTTTGAAGTTTAAATCCTTTTTTTTATATACACTCAAAATGCAGGGACTGAAATGAAAAATCACCTTCTTCCTTTCACCCACAACAACCACCTGCAACTTAAACTTCAAGAAAAACCATTGCCAAAATCTAATTAAAACTAATTTCTTTTGCATCTGGGTCCCTGACTTTTACATTTTAGTCCCTGAGTTTTGTCCAAATTTGCCAGTTTAGTCCAAATAGTTTTTTTTTTTTGCATCTGGGTCCCTGACTTTTACATTTTGTTGCCATTTTGATCACAATGCCTAACTCCATCCAAAAACCCAGTTTGTAACAGGGGTATTTTGGGGATTTCCTTAAAAATGTTTTCAGTTGCCATTTTGATCCAATTCCAAAAAATAAAAAAAAATCTAAAAAAATCTAAAAATCAAAAAAATTCTAAAAAATCCAAAAAAATCTAAAAATAAAAAAAATTCTAAAAAATCATAAAAATTCTAAAAAATCAAAAAAAATCCAAAAATCATTAAATGTTTTGGCACGAACCGTTTGGACCCGTACCGTTTCGACCCGTACCGTTTCGAGCCGAACCGTTTCGACACGAACCGTTTCGACACGAACCGTTTCGACCCGTACCGTTTCGACGCGAACCGTTTCGAACCGTACCGTTTCGACCCGTACGGTATCGAACCCGAACCGTTTCGACCCGAAACGGTTCGACCCGTACCGTTTCGAACCCGAACCGTTTCGACCCGTACCGTTTCGAACCCGAACCGTTTCGACCCGTACCGTTTCGACCCGTACCGTTTCGAATCGAACCGTTTCGAACCGAACCGTTTCGACCCGTACCGTTTCGACCCGTACCGTTTCGAACCCGAACCGTTTCGACCCGTACGGGTCGAAACGGTACGGGTCGAAACGGTTCGGGTTCGAAACGGTTCGGGTCGAAACGGTTCGTGTCGAAACGGTTCTGCTCGAAACGGTTCGGGTTCGAAACGGTTCGGGTTCGAAACGGTACGGGTCGAAACGGTTCGTGTCGAAACGGTTCTGCTCGAAACGGTTCGGTTCGATACGGTACGGGTCGAAACGGTACGGTTCGAAACGCTTCGCGTCGAAACGGTTCGGGTTCGAAACGGTTCGGGTCGAAACGGTTCGGGTCGAAACGGTTCGGGTCGAAACGGTTCGGTTCGAAACGGTACGGGTCGAAACGGTACGGGTCGAAACGGTTCGGTTCGATACGGTACGGGTCGAAACGGTACGGTTCGAAACGCTTCGCGTCGAAATGGTTCGGCTCGAAACGGTTCGGGTTCGAAACGGTTCGGGTTCGAAACGGTACGGGTCGAAACGGTTCGTGTCGAAACGGTTCTGCTCGAAACGGTTCGGGGTCGAAACGGTTCGGGGTCGAAACGGTTCGGGTTCGAAACGGTACGGGTCGAAACGAGCAGAACCGTTTCGGGGTCGAAACGGTTCGGGTTCGAAACGGTACGGGTCGAAACGGTTCGTGTCGAAACGGTTCTGCTCGAAACGGTTCGGGTTCGAAACGGTTCGGGTTCGAAACGGTACGGGTCGAAACGGTTCGTGTCGAAACGGTTCTGCTCGAAACGGTTCGGTTCGATACGGTACGGGTCGAAACGGTACGGTTCGAAACGCTTCGCGTCGAAACGGTTCGGCTCGAAACGGTTCGGGTTCGAAACGGTACGGGTCGAAACGGTACGGTTCGATACGGTACGGGTTCGAAACGGTTCGCGTCGAAACGGTTCGTGTCGAAACGGTTCGGTTCGATACGGTACGGGTCGAAACGGTACGGTTCGAAACGCTTCGCGTCGAAATGGTTCGGCTCGAAACGGTTCGGGTTCGAAACGGTACGGGTTCGAAACGGTACGGTTCGTGCCGAAACATTTAATGATTTTTGGATTTTTTAGAATTTTTTTGATTTTTAGATTTTTTTGAATTTTTTGGAATTTTTTGGAATTTTTATTTTTTGGAATTGGATCAAAATGGCAACCGAAAAACATTAGTGATTAAGTACAAACTGTTACAAACTGGGTTTTTGGATGGAGTTAGACAAAATGATCAAAATGGCAACAAAATGTAAAAGTCAGGGACCCAGATGCAAAAAAAACTATTTGGACTAAACTGGCAAATTTGGACAAAACTCAGGGACTAAAATGACAATTTACTCTTTTTTTTAATTAAAACTAAGTATACACACATGGCAAGGTCCTATCGGGCAAAGAAATCAAGTTCCGGCGTGTTTTAAATTACGCCAACGTCCCTTTTTTCGCGAATAACGCCGGGAAACGCCTAGGGGGCGGCACCGGGGCGTGTTTGGGCAATTTTTTTGATGAAAAACGCCCGATTACGGGTGGTTTTTTAAGAACTTTTGACTTTGTTAACGATGTGTAAAGTCGGTTTGAATTTTTTCAAACATATATAGTTATTGATATTGTGGTTTTAGGGTTTGTTTTTATTTAGCCCAAAATCGTTAAACTTTTTATATAAACAAGAGATGGGAAAAAAATACATAAGAAAACAAAACCACAAAAAATTAATGCAAGGGGTAAAAACGTAAAGTTAAAAAGTTGATAAAAACTGTAAATTGCAAATGAAGTTGGTATTTAAGAAACAACACACAAAGCATAAGGGCCGAAAACGTAAATTAAAAAAAGAGTAAACTTCCGTTTTGCTCCCTGTGGTTTGGTCACTTTAACGATTTTGCCCCAAACCTTTAAAAATAGTCATTTTCCTCCAATAGTTTGTTATGGTTTTTCCTTTTTGCTCCCTGCGGGGAGCAAAATGGAAAAACAGACAATTTGGATGGAGTTAGATGCGGGGAGCAAAATAAAAAAACTATAGCAAACTATTGGAGGAAAATAGCTATTTTTAAAGGTTTGGGGCAAAACCGTTAAAGTGATCAAACCACAGGGAGCAAAACGAAAGTTTACTCTTAAAAAAAACCTCAAAAGTTGCGAGGAAAAGAAAAAAAAAGAAAAAAAAAACTCAGAAGTTGCTAGGAAAAGACAAAAAAAGAAAAAAAAAAACCAAAAACCCACGGACATAGCCTTTTGATAGTTAGTATAATACCACCTTTTTATCCTTTTTTTTTACCCACATCTCTCTCTCAACTTTTTATAAAACATTCTTCTTTTTTATAAAACATTCTTCTACTCTTTACAATGGATCCATACAACCCGAATCCAAACCCGATGGTTTTTTCGGTGCCCGGGTACTATCCTACGATGGAACCGAACCCTTTCTCGCAATTTTCCGCCAACGCTTTTACGGGTTTCCAACATTCTCCGACCGCTTTTTTCGAGTACGCAACAAACTCAAGCGTTACAACACTTGATGAAAAGGGTGGCGTACGGGAGGAGGAACGTCCCCCGGGCCGGGACAAATAAAAAAGGGAGGCGGCTTCAAAGAAAAAAAACGAAAAAGGGTGGCGATTCGAAGATGGAGGCGTTTATGGCCCAATTCAAAGCTTACACGGAGGTCACGGCCCAAAAGGCGAAGGCGAAGGAACGGGCGGTCGAAGAAAGGGTACGCGTGGCGAGAGAAAAGGCACGAGTGGCGGGAGAAAAGGTACGCGTGGCCGAAGAAAAGGTTCGGGTCGACAAAGAAAAAAACGAACTCAAAGAATGGGACATATTGACGATTGATGTTGATAGTTATCCCGAACCAAAACGCTCTACTTTAAAGAAAATGCAAAAGAAAATCATGAAAAAGTATGAAAGTTAGGAATTTTTTTTAAGTTATGTAATGTTTTGTTTTTTAATATTAGTGAATTTATTTTTCTATCTTATTTAATAAATGTTAAAAAAAGTAGATGAATTAAAAAAAGTAAACTTGGTGGGGGTAGGATCATCCTCCCATTTCCACTGTTTTAACATGGCGGATCATTCTCTATAGAACTATGATGTGGCGCCTACGTGGCGGATCATCCTCCAAGAGAGGATGGTCACCATACCGCATAGCCTAAGTAATTTAGTTAAATTAACCCCTGCTTCCAATGATGTTAATTTATCTAACCCATGTGTGCATTTTCTACGCTTTAATGCTGAATATTTTGTTACATGAAGAACCCTAGATCCAGTTTATGAGACCAACTTGGATCAGGGTCCAAAGCTTCACCAAGAGGACGATGAGGCTGGTTCAAGTAGATTAAAGCGTTGAGGGTCCCATGAGTTTTTTTATGTATAGTTCAATTGCAGTTTATGACTCTTCACGTATTGCGCCACACTCTACCGATCATCATCAATGGAACACGAGGATACACTATTACCACGTTCACGGTAACATGAAACGTTGCTCAACCAGTTCTTTTTTTTTATATATATTTTTCAATTTATTAATTTTTTTTATGTAGTTTATCATGTTAAGAAGCGTTGGTGTGCTGCTGTCAATGTATATCATGGTTAGAGCTTTTGCTTCGGTTCGACTCCGCCAGCAAGTGCAGGTTAACAATTTAATTTGAAATGTGTAGATTTGAATTTTTTATTTTTTTTATAAAGTGGAAGTCTGTTTAGTTCTAAATATGAGATTTAATAAGGTAGGGTCATGATCTGTCAGACGAAGAGAACAATCTCCCAAAAGCAGATACTCATTTGCACATTGTTCATATCCATTGAGTTCATATATGACGACGGATCATAGAGCATTGTAAAGTTAATTCTACGTTCTTTTAAATTGTTAATTATGAATCTTTTAGGATGATGTTTGACGGATCATGGAGCATGTATAAGAGCAATGAAGTTCCAAGATCATCAATAAATGATGATTATATTACCTTTGTTTCGTTATTCTATAAGTAAAAGGGGGCAAGTGTGTGTTAATGATACATTCTATTAACATACAAAAATACGTTTATTAAATAATCATTTTTAAATAGATAATCAACATAGACAACCGATCATCTATTGGCCGAGTGCCTTTTTGCAAAAAGGTGAGGTGGTTGGTTTACGTCTAGACAAAGGTTCTGGTGCGGTGGTGCCGGTTCCTTTGACTCTGTAGCCGAAATGCTTTATCATTGCCATGACTGATATGTGGCCCAAGAGACACAAGGTGATCCAAGCCATTTTTATGAAGACTATATGGAGGCTCTGGTCTAATCGGAATGATAAGGTCTTCAACTGGAAGCACAAGTCCGCTAATATGGTCCCGGAAGAAATACAAGTTGGGTCTTATTGGTGGATGGAGAAGAGATGTCGCATCAACGGTCTTAGCATGGAAAATTGGACCGCCTTTGAAGGGTTAGACTTTGGCTTGGGTGTGGTTGTAGTTGTGTTGTGTTTTGCTTTGTTCTGGTGTATGCAGTACGCTCTACTCTCTGATGCCTTAGTTTCTTGCTAAGGGAATGGTTGTATGCAGTACGTTCTCCTTTGCTGGCAGTGTTTTGATTGTTTAATAAGGTTCTCCTTTGCTGGCAAAAAAAATTATCTTGCATTTTTATGCTCAGAAAATGAAAGGATAAGACCTGTGAATTTGTTCCTGAGGGAATTAAGACAAACATATTGCCTCATCTGATATGATTAGCACACAAGTGTCTTAACTTATATTTATATGCCCAAGATATGCCCAAGATGATATCAACATGTGTTTTACACTATACCAATCAAGGCTGTTAAATTGCACCAACTAAATTATAAAATTTGAGTGAACATTGTGTTATTGGTTTTGATTATTGCGTTTTCAACTGGGTAGGTTTTCTGTACATTTTTATGATAGGTTCTAGTCATTGTGTTTAGTTTGTTATCCATTGTGTTTTAGTCTGTTGTCTATTGTGTTTTTATTCTGTTGTCCATTATGTATTAATCTGATGTTCATTGTTTTTTTAGTCTGTTGACTATTGTATTTTAGTCTGTTATTCATTGTCTTTTTATATGTCCACTGTGTTTTTATCGGAACCTATAACACAACGTATGACCAACCAGTACCAAAAATATCGATACCAAAAATCCCAAAATGGGTACCGATACCGAAAGTACCCGGTACGAACCGGTATTTGAAGGTAAATACTGGTACCAAACACGCTAAATGTCGGTACCGAATCAGTACTGAAAATTGAGTCGGTTCGAGAAATTCAACTGGGTGATATATTTGGGTTTTCTATACATTGTGTTATTGGTTCTAATTGTTGTGTTTTTCATCTGGATGAGTTTTTTTTATGAATTACGTTATCGTAGGCGTGTGCAAAAAACCGAATTAAGCGAACCATAACCGAATTAACTGACAAAACCGAACCGAAAAAACCGAATCAAATAAGAAACCAGTGGGTCGGTTAATGGTTTTTTGAAAACCGAAAGTAGAAGGTCGGTTATGGTTATCATTTTTTCCATACCCACTATAACCGAACCGAACCGACATGTAATAAATGTTTGTAGGATTTATGACTTTTCACCATATTTTTAATATTTTATGTTTTTGACTGAAGATTTTTAGTACTTATGGGTTTTTCATATCATTTTGTTGTTTTTGTTATTTGAATTTATGAAATGTATCATATCACTTTATTTGAATATTCGATAATAATTGGTATTAATATTTTAGATTATATGTATCTTTTAATACTATGGATATACTAATATATATAAAAATGCGATAACAATTTATTCCATGTTAAAAAAATTAAGCTATTTTTAGCTAAGCTAAATACACGGTTAACCACCCATAACCGACCTGCTATAACCATCAAAACTGAATAACCATAACCACCATAACCGACCGATTATGGTTATGGTTATCCAATAACCGGCATCGCGGTTATGGTTATGGTTTTTGGTCAAAACCGACCCAAACCGACCCATGCACACCCCTATGTTATAGGTTGTGGTCATTGTGTTTAGTTTGCTATCTATTGTGTAACGACCTGATCTTTAACGACATACCCAAACAATTACATAAAGTTGTTGGGGAAATTACGACACTATCCTTCCTTTGGATTAATTCAAGAGCAAAAACTTAGAAGCTGGATTGGAAAAACTGGAGCGAATTCAAGGTGGCCTGGTAAAATGGCTCTGCAGTTATAGTGTTTGGCAGCAATTGGAAAAACTTAAATTCTTATTACTTTAGTTCATAGATGACCTTTTTTACTAACATTTACTAATGAGTTGATGATTATGTTACTCTATGTTCCTGTTTGGATAGATTTACAAATCGAGGTTAGTAAAGTTCCTTTTTTCTCTTGATTATTATTATTATTATTATTATTATTATTATTATTATTATTATTATTTAAAGATGGAAAAATGGGTGGGTCGAAGGATTAGGTACGGGTCAAACACTTCACATCGGCAAAAGTTGTTTAATTCTTGATTTAAGAAAGGGCGTCTAGGTGCAAGGCGTAACACATGTATAAGATGTGGGGTGTTATATTTTATTATTTTTTAAATATAACTAACAGTAATATTTATTTGATTGTGTAATATTTAAATACAAATGTAGTGTATATTAAATTAAATAATACACAACAATTACATGACATGAAAGCAACCATTTAGAAGTCGACTAACTAAAGTACTAAACCCACTTTAGTGTCACCAATTTTATGTTAACTAAATTTAATGCTTCAATTAAATAATTAATACATTAGAAATGAAGTGTATAAAAAAAAATAAATATATTAATCTTACAGTCCGGTTCAATCCAATTTTATATGGTTGGATTTAGAGGGCTGAGATTAATTTTATGTAAAAATATTAGTAGAAGGCATAAAAAAGAATATCCTATGTTAATTGACTTTCAATCTCCACATGCAAAACACATGTCAATGCCCCCCCCCCCCCCCCCAATCATTTTAATATTTCCATCTTTTTCTATTTTCATACGATATTTAAAAAAATACCATAATAACGAATGTTTTTTTTTTATCTTTGATACGAGTATTATATTGCTATATAAAAAAATCATTATTTAGTGGGTTTTCTTTGTACTGTATTAAAGGTTCTGGTTATTGTGTTTTTCAACTGGGTTTTGGTCATTGCGTTTTTTACAATCGTTTCTATACATTGTTTATTATCAAAACCTATAACACAATGTTAATTTGATTTCTGCCTGTTGTGTTTTTATATATTTATAATTAGAGTACAAATAACATTGTGTTTTTGAAGACATTGTGTTTTTGAATAAGTAACAGTTATTTCTTAATTGAAGCAATTTTCTCCTAAAGAGAGTTCAGTTTGACACTTTGACCTGTTCAGCCTAATAAATAGGACACAACATTCCACGATCTAACAAAATAATTAAAAAATTAATTAAAAAACTGCTAATTAGTTAGTCCCCCCCCCCCCATGATTTTCTGCCCACATTCTCCACCTAAGACACTTCCGACAGAAAAGGAAGCAATTTGAGAAAAAAAAAAAACAAATGTAGTTTCGTGGGTAGTGGGAGTTTCTTTATATTCCTATATAAAGGTGTGCGATTGATCTTGGCCATACAAATTAGACGGTTAATTGGGAGGTTTAATCCTAACCAGAATAACCTGGTGGTTATGGCCAGTATTTGAAGGTTTTTTAGGCGTAGCAGTTTCGTGAGGTGAAGTTTTATCGCCACATTGTGTTAATGTCATTGTGTTTTTATTAGACAATGAGCTTTTGTAGATGTTTCTGTTTTATATATGTAACATTGTACTATACTATAGCATTGTGTTTTTGTATAAACATTGTGTTTTTTATATGACATGATATACTTTTTATTTGTATTTTTTTACAACATACAATGTTGTCGACTCCCTCCATTATAATTTTAATTAGGAAATGTATTAGCAGTTTATTATTCAGGTTAAACCATTTTTGTAGTTGTCGACCATGTTCTCCTACAAAACTAATAACATCAACTGTTGTATTAATGGTTAATAAAATTTTTCTTTATTGATAAATAAATAACCTCCCTCAACCCCCACTAACTCCCATTTTTCCAGAAGGTAGTTAACTTGAGCGGTTATTATTTACATGGGTTATTTAGATAAATATAGGCTAGGAGTTGTCTACAAAGTCCAAGTTTCCTAACACAATATTATACAAAAAACTTGTAAAAACAAATTTTGTTGTAAAAACACAATACGAGATGAACTCCGTATGTTAGTATTAGAATGTTTAGCGTGGATGTTGAATCGTGGAAACTGCAAAATGAAACCTGGTCAAAAGTGATTTCTTTTATGCCCGGTGTGTCTATGTCATTGATGATTAGGTCATCTGTGCACTATATCAATGGATATAACAAGTTCATTATAGTTCAAGAATGGGGTGAGATTGCTAAGATAAACGTAAGGACAAAGGAGATGCATTACATTAAACGTATAATGAAATACTATATGTACACTGTTATCATTGACATGTAATATGTATATATATCTTTTTTGTTTGTTAATTTTATGGTGATAGCAACACCTACGTTAATCTGGGTCGTCCGATCATGGAGGTTATTTATGAGATTAAATCTCATCCATAATAACCCCAAAGATTGACAGTTTCTTAGAGTGCAGCAGTTAGAAAGTAACCTAAAATTACTCTCCACGTTACCCACTCTCCCATTTAATTAATTACACATCCACAATAAAATATAGGCAACATAAAATTCGCTAATAAATACAATTATTCATTTTTTAATGTATCATCTGGTAAGAAAAAAAAGTTAAACTAATTTACCTCTAAAAATCATTTATTTTAATTAAACATGTAACAAATTAATATATAATATTTATTTTAAAGGTGTATTAATATTTGTGTCATGATGAATTTGAGTTGCAGCACGCAGCACCTGAAAGAAAAAAACTTAAATTATATATTAAGAAACAACTATTAATTCGATCTCTTAATAGATATTACCTTTTAAACAAATAAAACTCGGTATATATCAATTTTGTTTAACCATTGTTAATGCATTAAAATGTGTTCGAATGTTATCTCATGAGCTATAAGCTGCAATATTATAAATCATTGTGTTAGAAAAGTCATAAGTCAATATTGATGTAATTTAGTTAGACATAATATACATACAATTTAACATTGTGTTTTTGAAGACATTGTGTTTTTAATACGTCCAATCTTGACGATTATTTATGTATTATAGTAACACATAATTAAATACATACAATTTAACATTGTGTTTTTAAAGAAATTGTGTTTTTGAATACGTAACAATTAGTTCTTAATTGAAGCAATTTTCTCCTAAATACAGTTAAGGTTGACACTTTGACATGGTCAGCCTAATAAATAGGAGATAACATTCCACGATCTAACAAAATAACTATAAAATTAATTAAAAAACTACTAATTAGTTACTTCCCCCCATGATTTTCTGCCCACATTCTCCACCTAAGACACTTCCGACAAAAAAAGGAAGCAATTTGAAAAAAAAACAAAAAAACAAATGCAGTTCCGTGGGTAGTGGGAGTTTCTTTATGTTCCTATATAAAGGTGTGCGATTGATCTTGGCCGTACAAATTAGACGGTTAATTTTGAGGTTTAATCCTGACCAGAATAACCACCAGGTGGTTATGGCCAGAATTTGAATGTTTTTTAGGTGTAGCAGTTTCACGAGGTGAAGTTTTATCGCCACATTATGTTATGTCATTGTGTTTTTATTATACAACAAGGTTTTGTAGTTTTTTCTGTTTTACATATGTAACATTGTACTATACTATAGCATTGTGTTTTTGTATAAACATTGTGTTTTTTATATGACATGCTATACTTCTTATTTAAATTTTTTTACAACATACAATGTCGTCGACTTTCAGTTTTTTATGTATATTTCCCTCCATTATAATTTTAACTAGGATATGTATTAGCAATTTGTTATTCAGGTTAAACCGTTTTTATAGGTGTCGACCATGTTCTCCTACAAAACCGATAACATCAACTGTCGTATTAATGGTTAAAAAAACTTTTCTTTCTTGATAAATAAATAATCTCCCTCAACCCCCACTAACTCCCATTTTTCTAGATGGTAGTTAACTTGAGCGGTTATTATTTACATGAGGTATTTAGGTAAATATAGGCCAAGAGTTGGCTACAAATCCAAATTTCCTAACACAATATTATACAAAAAACCAAGAGTAAATTGCCATTTTAGTCTCTGAGATTTGGTCCAAATTGCCATTTTAGTCCAAATAGTTTTTTTTCTCCACTGGGTCCCTGACTTTTCCATTTTTTGCTATTTTGATCACATTGCCTAACTCAGTATAAAAATCTGGTTATAACCAGGGGTATTTTTGGCATAACTGTTGTGTAGTGATAACCAGGGCTGGTTTACAACATAATTTATAAACCTCATAATAATTTAATGCCAAAAATACCCCTAATTATAATCTGGTTTTTAGACTAAGTTTGGCAATATGATCAAAATGGCAAGAAAAAAGAAAAGTCAGGGACCCAGAGAAGAAAAAAAACTATTTAGACTAAAATGACAATTTGGACAAAAACTCAGGGACTAAAATGGCAATTTACTCAAAAACCAAATGATTTGAAAAAATAAAATTCGTTGTAAAAAACACAATACGAGATGAACTCCATATGTTGGTTAGTATCAGAATGTTTAGCGTGGATGTTGAATCGTGGAAACTGCAAAATGAAACCTGGTCAAAAGTGATTTCTTTTCTGCCCGGTGTGTCTATGCCATTGATGATTAGGTCATCTCTGCAATATATCAATGGATATAACAAGTTCATTATAGTTCCAGAATGGAGTAAGATTGCTAAGTTAAACGTAACGACAAAGGGGATGCATTACATTAAACGTATAATGAAATACTATATGTTCACTGTTATCATTGACATGTAATATGTATATATCTTTTTTGTTTGTTAATTTTAAGGTGATAACAACACCTACGTTAATCTGGGTCGTCCGATCATGGCGGTTATTTGTGAGATTAAATTTCATCCGTAATAACCCCCACAAAATTGACAGTTTTTTTTAGAGTACAACAGTTAGAAACTTACCTAAAATTACTCCCCACGTTCTCCACTCTCCCATTTAATTAATTACACATCTGTAATAAAATATAGGCAACATAAAATTAGTTAGTAAATCCAATTATTCATTTTTAATGTATCATCTGGAAACAAAAAAAAAAGTTAAATTAATTTTAATTAAACATGTAAGAAAGTAATATACAATATTTATTTTAAAGGTGTATTAATATTTGTGTCAGGATGAATTTTGAGTTGTAGCACGCAGAGTATCAATTTTAGTTGTAGCACGCAACACTTGAAAGAAAAACTTAAATTATATATTAAGAAACAACTATTAATTCGTTCTCTTAACAGATATTACCTTTTTAACATATAAAACTCGGGATGTATCAATTTTGTTTAACCATTATTAATGCATTAAAATGTGTTCGAATGTTATACCATGAGCTATAAGCTGCATTATTATAAATCATTGTGTTAGAAAAGTCATAAGCCAATATTTATGTAATTTAGTTACAAATAATATACATACAATTTAATATCGTGTTTTTGAAGACATTGTGTTTCTAATACGTCCAATCTTGACAGTTATTTATGTATTTTAGTAACACATAATTAAATACATACAATTTAACATTGTATTTTTGAAGACATTGTGTTTTTTAATACGTACAAATTAGACGGTTAATTTTGAGGTTTAATCCTGAGCAGAATAACCACCAGGTGGTTATGGCCATAACTTGAATGTTTTTTAGGTGTAGCAGTTTCACGAGGTGAAGTTTTATCGCCACATTGTGTTATGTCATTGTGTTTTTATTAGACAACTTTTGTAGTTTTTTCTGTTTTATATATGTAACATTGTACTATACTATAGCATTGTGTTTTTGTATAAACATTTTGTTTTTTATATGACATGATAAACTTTTTATTTGTATTTTTTACAGCATACAATGTCGTCGACTTTCTGTTTTTTATGTATATTTCCCTCCATTATAATTTTAATTAGGATATGTATTAGCAGTTTATTATTCAGGTTAAACCTATTTTGTAGTTGTAGACCATGTTCTCCTACAAAACGGATAACATCAATTGTTGTATTAATGGTTAATAAAAATTTTCTTTCTTGATAAATAAATAACCTCCCCCATTTTCTAGAAGATAGTTAACTTGAGCTGTTATTATTTACATCGGGTATTTAGGTAAATATAGGCTAGGAGTTGGCTACAAAGTCCAAATTTCCTAACACGTTATTATACAAAAAACCAAAGCATTTGTAAAAACAAAATTCGTTGTAAAAAACACAATACGAGATGAACTCCATATGTTGGTTAGTATCAGAATGTTTAGCGTGGATGTTGAATCGTGGAAACTGCAAAATGAAACCTGGTCAAAAGTGATTTCTTTTCTGTCCGGTGTGTCTATGCCATTGTTGATTAGGTCATCTGTGCACTATATCAATGGATATAACAAGTTGATTATAGTTCAAGAATGGGGTGAGATTGCTGAGATAAAAGTAAGGACAAAGGAGATGCATTACATTAAACGTATAATGTAATACTATATGTACACTGTTATCATTGACATGTAATATGTATATATATCTTTTTTGTTTGTTTATTTTATGGTGATTGCAACACCTACGTTAATCTGGGTCGTCCGATCATGGCGGTTATTTGTGAGATTAAATTTCATCCGTAATAACCCCAAAAAATTGGCAGTTTTTTAGGGTGCAGCAATTAGGAAGTTATCTAAAATTGCTACCCACGTTCTCCACTCCCCCATTTAATTAATTACACATCTGCAATAAAATATAGGCAACATAAAATTTGTTACTAAATCCAATTATTCCTTTATTAATGTACCATCTGGAAACAATAAAAAAAAGTAAAACTAACTTACCTCTAAAAATCATTAATTTTAATTATACATATAACAAAGTAATATATAATATTTATTTTAAAGGTGATTTAATATTTGTGTCCGGACGAATTTGAGTTGTAGCACGCAGGGGATCATTTTAGTTGCAGCACGCATCACCTGAAAGAAAACCTTAAATTTTATATTAAGAAACAACCATTAATTCGATCTCTTAATAGATATTACCTTTTTAACAAATAAAACTCGGGATGTATCAGTTTTGTTTAACCATTATTAATGCATTATAATGTGTTCAAATGCTATAAGCTGCAGTATTATAAATCATTGTGTTTGAAAAGTCATAAGTCAATATTTATGTAATTTAGTTACACATAATATACATACAATTTAACATTGTGTTTTTGAAGACATTGTGTTTTTAATACGTCCAATCTTGACGGGTATTTATGTATTTTAGTTCATGTGGCCTAATTTCTACTTTTTAATCAAATTGTCATATTATGTGTTTATAGGAAGATAACAATTTAAAGATAACTGGAGAAGAGAAAAACTTATGAAAACAAAAGATCAACCAACAACGATAAATTTCTTTATTCATTTCTCTTTACCAAGTTGACACTTTCAGCTTTATACATGTAATCAACATTTTTTTTTTCTCATGAAAGATGGATCAATATCGGATAACAATGACAAACACAAAGTAAGCCTAAATTCATGTACTGCCTCTTCCATACTATTATGTTTGTGGTTGTTTTTGTGGTTGGTATATTTTTGTATATGAAGAATCAATTTTCGAAATTAATGTGTTATTTTAATTGGTCTATTATGTTTAGAATATGTTTGATGTGTAATATTTTACGCCAATAAATATAATCTACGTTTGATTGTCATTGGTAGTTTTTTTTAACACTTTCGTAAACATCTAACTTTCATAGATCTCATCTACCTTCAATTAATGGTGTTATTAATTGCTACGTTAATCAATTTACAAATAATTACTTCAATATTTTAAATTGTGCGAATTAGATGTAAGATTTTAACTTAGTATGTATGACAATTCGATGTACGACAATACAAGAACAGTTGTAGTTATTAATCGCAATCGAATAAAAAGTCATCGTTATCTTAAATATAGACACAGTTATTGATGTTCTTAATAGTTGGATAAGAAGTCATTGTGATATTAAAATATGTAGTGAGTTTGGATGGACGGGTTTAACCCGACCTGAACATGAAAATTTTAGACGAACCCTGATGGCGATGCCTTCGACTTCCCTTCGTGACCTTTGTGTTGTCAGTAATATAGAGTGCGGTGATAGAGACGTGGAGTTAATAGCGATGCTCAAGGATATCCATCGAGAGGTGCAGCACTCGATGGGGTTGAAGCAAAAATTTCTTAATTCTTGCCGTTAGATTTTAAATTTCTGACTGTTATTGTTAGATTTGAAAGTTTCTTAGTTCAGTACTCAATGTAGTTACTCTTTTAATGTCATAAACTTTAATCGTATTAATCTTTCTTGTCGCATTTTACGTTTACTTATTTTAGCAAGCATAAGTATTGTTATATAGTATAAATATAGAATCTGAGAATTGCAGATCGATATTGATGTTGATGTTAAATTGTGTCTGAATTTGATTTAGTTTATGTTGATGTTAAATTGTGCCTGAATATAGAATTGCAAACATGAAAAAAACACTATGTATACCATACACATCTAACTTTGATAGATCTCATCTATCTTCATTTAATGGTGTTAGCAATTGCTACGTTAATCAATTTACAAATAATTATTTAAATATTTTAAATTGTGTGAATTAGATGTAAGATTTTAAGTTAGTATGTATGACAATTCGATGTATGACAATACAAGAACAGTTGTAGTTACTAATCGCAATCGAATAAAAAGTCATCATTATCTTAAATATAGACACAGTTATTGATATTCTTAATAGTTGGATAAGAAGTCATTGTGATATTAAAATACGTAGTGAGTTTGGATGGTGTTAATCATATATACCCGGACCGCGGACGGGTAAACTACTAGTTAGACTAGACATAAGCAACGAGACTAACCATTATTCTAAAGAACAGTTGGATGAATTAATTAGATAGTCACTTATTAAAGATATTTAAGTCTACTAATTATAATATTCCTATTAACACATGATTAGTTGACTCTAGTTTTAAACGTTTCCTTACCAGAAGTCAACAAATAACTAACATGAGAGTTAGTGACATAATTAAATGTTAAGGCTATAAAAACCATAATAAGCAGTCTTACAACAAAGCTTTTCGATACCTTATATATTCTGAAGATTAATCAGAATATAGTATCATAATTAAGCAATGTTATGAAGGTTGTGAGGTTTGCATAGTCAACATAAAGTCATACTTACCTTAAACTCTCATCTTATTTGTTCTAAATATCTGGATTGAAACATTACTAAGATAAAACTAGATGATACCTTACATTTTTCACAACTTTTGTCATCATGTAAATGAGAATTTGACAAAAGGAAAATGAGACTTATAAATTTCATCCATTACAACCAAAATTCATGAGAAATCATGACATGGTTATGAGGATGATTTTTTCATCTAATCTCATTCTAAGTGATTTCAAATTATGACGTTACAGCCCTAAATATTACTTGGCTTAAGGAATAAGTATGGGTCCATCATAAGTCTTTCATTGATATTCGTGGAACTTATTCCAAATGGAATATTCAGACATAATTCATTTATCATTTAAAAGACTATCAACTTGTATCTAAATTTTGTCGCATATGGCTCACGGTCTTAGAAGAAATCTATTCATATATATATATATATATATATATATATATATATATATATATATATATATATATGTCCCTAAAGTTTCTTTTGATATTAAATATGTCCCTAAAGTTTCTTTTGATATCTGGACATTAAAGAAATCAAATAAAGTCTACCGTATATATGATAGGTTCCCACGTCACGTAGCTCATTGAAACTTCTCTTGTAGCATTCTAGAGATATTAAAGATCAGTGGGAGGATTAAGTGTCTTAATAATAACTTGCAATAGTTGCAAGAGGTGGGGGAGTGAAAACTTCATATTACTTCAATTTACACCTCTTGTACAAGACACTGCTCCATCTTGACACTGTTCTATCATAACTTGTCTCCTTAAAATCTAATGCTACTCTTACAAAAGTTTCATTGTTACTTAATTGTGGGCACACTTAGATTTCTTACCTAAACTAGCATAATCCTCAACAAGAGAAATCACGACTAACGTCATTAACTTGTTTCTCTATTAGAATTTGTTGGTCGTTACATATTGACCCTAAGCATGCTGAGTTCCTAAAGTTTTCTAAGGTCAGTGGGAGCAGTCAAGGTCTTTATCATGACTTGCAAGGAATACAAGAGGCGGGGGGAAGAGTGTCATTAAATTTCACTCCAAATTTAACTTCGATTACACCTCTTGTACACCATACTGCACCAACTCTTACAAACTTAGAATCCTGAAAATGATAGCAACCTAACCAAGAGCGCTAACCATAAAACTGAAACTTCTAATGAACCCAATCTTCAAGTCAGGAGGTCATCTAGGTTTAAAAACCTACTAACTTTGATGATTACATAACCTCCCTAATGAAGTTGAAATGGACTTTGGAAAACTTTACCGATCCTATCTCTTCAAATTAAGCCATTAGTATCAATCAATCTTCTAAATGGAATAAAATAGTTTTCTAGTAAAACTGATTTTATGTGTTCGTATAACGTTTGGGATTTGATTGAATTACCTAAGAGTGTTCATAACTAAACCAAATCCTTATATATAAGCGTTAAGACACAAAGGAGCATGATTGATTGTCAAAGGTTATACTTAGAAAGAGATAAATTATCAAAGATTTATTTGAGGATCATCACTGTTCTAGTGGCTTATAATAGTTTAAAGCTACATTAGATGAACATTAAAAACAATTTTCCTTAACAAATGGCTGACATATTTACATGTTCATAAAACAACCTGAAAGTTCTAAACTGAAGGTTAAAGAACACTTTATTTGTAAGCCAATAAAATCCATGTATGGGTTAATGCAAACATCATAATGTGATGAAAGCTTAACGTAATTATTTTCATCAAGAATCAAGTGGATTAATGTACCTACCTCAAGATGAGTGGGAGCAACTAAAATAAACTTGTCTATATAGATGACATTTTTTTGACAAGTATATGTTACATAAGTCAAAGCATTGTTAACACAAACTTTGATATAATAAATCAGAGATATCTCTTACGTGATTGATATCATAACATACTGAGATAGACCCAATGGGATATTAGTTCCGTTCTATAAGTTTAACATTAAATGGGTCCTTACATATGTAATAATCAATACTGCTCTCCTTCAGAGGATAATATGGTAAATGAGATTATTTTTTACGCATCATTAATTGGAAGCCTTATGTAAGTTTAAGTCTATACTCGTTTAGATATTACTCACATTGCACCACACTAGATATGTCTAGATTAATGTGAAGCATCTAATGGAGTATTACAATATCTTTAAAAGAAACGAGAAGCTATAATTTGAAGAAGAAGTGAGAATTAAAACTGGTTTATTACTCTAACTTTGAGATATTCAAAGATGAAAAAATGTAATTTCGGGTATATCTTTATGTCAGCAGACAAAACCTATTTCATGGAGGAGTCATAATGCACTGATATTAACAACCTAAGTTATAACGACATAATATAGTCACTAAATGTTGTTGAAAATTTATCAGTGGACTCATAAGTGTATTAACTCCATATAATTAATGTTTTGAAGACTTAGTGTGATAAAGTCAGCTACCATGACTCCTTGAACAGTAACAGTTCAAGAGGTGCTGCATTAAATTTCGATACGAAATTAATTATTCGTTTATGAACGAATTGAGGAAACTAAGTTTTGTATCGAATACATTCATGATATGCTTAAGGATCCTATAACTGAAGGGCTATTACCCATAAGTCTTATTAAGAGAGCTCATAGACGGGTATTAATTAATGGTCGTGCGCAATTGCATATCGTACTATGAATGACTAAGTATTAGTTAAATTTCCTCATCAGCTTGATTTTGTATGTCTCTAAGAATATGTCAAGTCGACATAATGGCATATAGACAAATAAAATTACAAATCAAACAAAGGGCTTATGCGTATTTTGATCATAACGATTAGATTTTAAATTAAGGCTATAGTATGACTAATGGGGGTCCTGAGTCGCATAATGATTCAACGGCTGTATTTCTCTGCTATAGTTCTTGTTTAAGGCTAAAATGAGTGTTAACTCCTGATCAGGCTTATCTAATACTCATAGTAAATGATTACTCGGCTAAGTGGGAGAATGTAAGATTAAATATATTTTTATGTTATATTTAATCTAGTAGCTATTATAATCATTTACATTATATGGATCAAAATATATAACAATCCTATTAAATAATTAGTTGGTAATTGTTGATGGGCCAAATTACCATTATTAACTAATTAGGGTTTCCTCTTGGATGCATATATAAGGAGACTTTTGTAGAGGTTAAAAGATTATACACTTAGACATAACCTAATAATCATAACATCAATATCGACCTCCATCTCCATAGCCGAACTCCCTTATTCGGCTTTCTTCATCACCATCATTAGATTGCACCCTAAGGAGGAACCAGATCAAGCTGACAATCATGTCGAACACTAATGCTGCGACTACATCTGGATTCTCTGCTGGCGTGTACTGATGCAATCAAATGTATGTTTTCATGTTTTCCATTATGTATAAACAGAACCGATCAACACCCCACACACACACACACACATACACACACCAGTTAACACATAGCCTTACATAATACATAACAGATAATATTTAAAAAAAATTAGTTTCTAAGATATAAAAACTACATGAATAGGATAAGCTATTGATTATAATTTCTAATTTGTCAAGTAAGTTAGCATGCTTGCTTGTGCAAGGACGTGGCAACCAACAATCAATGGGGCGGTTTATAAGGATTTAATGGTGTGAAACTACTTATAAATACGTTATGGGCACAACCTAGGACAAGTATCAACTCGTTAGAAAGAGAACAAGTCGGGGACTACGGGGTTAGACTATGGGGTATGGGGCGTGGGTTGGGGGAAAACGCCCAAGCCACCACCCCGGGTGGGCTTGGGTTGGGGCGTGGCCCTTGGGGCTTGGGTTTGAAGCCGGGCGTGGGGCGGGCTTGAGATTCGATGTGGCGGCCTCCTATTCGCTGTCCACCGCCATGTCATAGCGGGTTTGAATTTTAAATTCCAACCGTTTGGCCAAGCCAAGCGGTCACCCCAACACCCAACATCCCCTATCACCAGTACACAAAAGATTAGAAGGTGCGGTGAAATTAAATTGATCATGCGGTGCTGAAGCCGCATCAATAATGTGTGCACCATTAAATCATAATTTTTGAAGATGCGGTTGGAGGAAACCGCATCACTTTCCAATCACCCGCACCTTTTATTGACTTTGTACCTCAAACACAATAGCACCATTTAATATTCCAGGAGTTTTCATTTTTATTATCCACTAAAAACCCAAAATATTACACAAATATATATATGAATGATAAACACAAACAACAAACAAAAATTTCTAACTTATATTAAACACGTTTCCGAAAAGTACATGTTTCCGGAATGAAACACAAACGTATACAATGACCTGAACAGAACCGAACTGACATGTTCAAACCTTAACATCCCAAAAAGAAAGAATCTAACTTGTATCAAAATGACGACTTCGTACGCCTTGCAACCCGAACTAACCTTTCCAAACCTTGCATCCCAATCCGTAGAAACCGCCTAACAAAACACAACGTGATATTAACAAAATGACCCTTAGAAAATATATAACTAATAGTGCTAATACACTTTTGGATTAAACTACCTGTTAACGATGATATGGTGTCGTCAACGTGTCATCTGTGGGGATTTATAGCGAGGCGTTTGTACAGCTTGGTGACCCACCACTCGGCACCATGCTCGTGGCACTAGTTGACTTACTTAGTGTCTCTTTGTTCGCGAGCTACAATTTAACAAAAAACATTAGAGTAAAGATTAATATACTAAAAAATATTCTAATATAAAAACAAAATATACCTTTAGTGCGTGTCTTGGCCACTAAACGACAACATGAAACATATTTCATAACAAACTTAATTTCATTTGTCCGGTTATGGCTTCTGATGTATGACCGACTCTAAGGTTGGCCATGCCATGCCATTAGCGACCTCCACTAGCGAGTCGGCCATATTCAATAGCAACACACATGGGCCATGCTCTGCAAAACCATTCAACATTTTTAATATTTATAGAACATATTTATTTAGAAAACTATAAATATATTACCTCGATAGGTGGATAGTCGATGAACCTTCCACCAGACCCGTAACTAGAGCCACAAAAAGTTGTGCTCGTGTCGACGCATGGAGCCCAGACTCATCATGGTTCACATTCTTATACAAACACCATGAACCCTAGTATGTCCTATAAACTCAACATCAAAACTAAATCAAGTTCTATAAAAGTATTTAACAACTAATATATATATATGTATGTATGTACATAGTCGTTACCTATAAAATTTGATATCGTCCGTGCTTGGGTCCCAAAAGTCGAACAAGTGGGTCTTCCTTATTTAGAAAAAACTCCCATCTATTATTTTTTGCTCTTCTTCATGCTACAAAAAAAAAAAAAAAAAAAAAAAAAAAATTTGTTAAACGATAATGTATATTTAATTTTATCTAACGAAATAACACAACTACTTATCAAGATCCAAAAGTGTATATTTAGCACAAGCATTCAAATTGCAGAGCCATATATTGGCGACTGAAGTTCTACAATGTTGATGGTCTTGAAATCCCTAAAAGAAGCAGGCAGTTTATTTGGCGAGCTGCAGTGGACTTGAGCAAGACTACATCACAGCTTGCTCTTCAGGTATTTTTTTTTTAAAATTGCTTGCGCTAAATGGGCTTTCATAGCAGCTGGTCAAAACGGGGTTGTTGAAACATGTCATTTGTGTATGGGTCGAAACTCGAAATTAGGGGTGCAAACAAGCCGAGCCCGAGCTCGATTAACTTATGAGAGCTTGCTCTGTTTTCGCAGTTCAAGCTCGGCCCGTTAGTAGTTTCTCGAGCTCGGCTGGTTTATTATCTATTAATTAACTTATTAAATAAAAATAATATAAATTAAACTCGTTTAAGCTCGTGAGCTCGATAAGTGAAGCTCGGGCTCGTTTACTAAACAAGCTTATTTTTAGGTTCAGGATTAGCTCATAAACAAGTTTGGATCGGCCCGTTTACTAAACAACTTTAAACAAGGGATAAATATTAATAAAAACTAATATGACACTAAGGCTCGATAAGGGCTTGACGAGCCTGACGAGCTTCACATGCCAGTGTCGAGCTCGGGCTTGATATATAAACAAGTTTTATTTTAGGCTCAAATTCGGCTTGGGCTCGATAAGGCTCAGCACGTTTCGAGCTTTTTCTCGAGTAGCTCACGAGCCGCTCGGCTCGTTTGCACCCCTAGTCGAAATGGTTCTATTTCGTAGACCCACTAACATGTTCAGTTCATTTATTTGGCTTGAACGGTTAAGGAGGTTGTATGAGATACAATAGACTTCAATTCACTTGACCCGTTACCGTTATAGATAATTTTATTGATTCGATGTGTTTGAGATAAATGGGCTGTGGTTATCAACAAGTAACAAGCATCTTTTGCTTTTGCAACAGGTTAGGTACCTAGACCTCCACATGAGATGGAACGAACTTGTTTGTCCTGAACAACCTCTTCACGACGGAAAGGGTCCAGAAGCAGAAGCGTCTGCTTTCAGGAACGCTTGCATCATTGATAAGAACTTCAATGGTAGAAGTTGGTTATTCTCAGCTAGCAGTTCTACAAGGTTTTTTGTGAGAGTGGTTTTGCCCATGTAAATCATGCTTAATAGAATTAAGCCTTTTTACTTTAAATAAAGCCAATAAATTCATCTTAAATAGAAAACAATAGTTAGAATTACCTAACACGTTAGGCTTCATGATGCCTTCACAAACTTTGTCTCACCATTCCTGTGTTGTATGCCCCCATGTTGCAAAATTAGACGACCTACAATAACCTGCTCATGATTGCAAACTTAGACTCATAACTTATTTGCAAATAACCAGCTCATTATATCACATTGTGTAACTTTAAGGGTTGCCAATTCATGTAAAAATAGAACATGCAGGTAAGAGGGCTTGCCTAAATTTCGCCGGATCTTCGTTGGAGGGTTGACCATCGCCTAAACTCGCAACCCAGGCCCGGTAGAGATGACTCTGGTTGTCTCCGTTATAAATGAAAATAAATTATAATAATCTACAAATAAAACTACATCGGATTATAAATTGTTGATGTGTTCCTGAATATAAATTATGCATCATAGTAAATCTAGCATTATATTTGAACAAATATTCACAACTATGGAACAAAGCCACAATCAAAACCATTCACGTTGACCTAAAAATTAAAGATGACAGGCAGCAGCAACATTAGATAACAATTCAATTGAATTACAAACAATTAACTCATCTGCTTCTTCATTAGATAACAATTCAACTTTTCATTTACTCATTTCAACAAATTGATTAGTTCATGACAGGTTGATGCATAACAATACTTAAGTAACAGAGTTACAAATTACTTCAACACAGAAGCCAAACAAAAAATTTCTACATGACTACATGGAATCTCAGTTAGACATATAATCAAACATAAGGTGTGCATGATTGGACAAAGCAAATTTTAATAAACAAAGTCATGTCAACAAGGCCCCAAAATCACAATCCATAAACAAGATTAATGATGGTATTGAACTCCACATAAAAAAAACCCAACCCTGTCTTGCATCCATCTTTGGAGCTCAATTTGGAGCTATTCCTTAACAACAAACGTACAATTAAGCTACAAATACAACCAAACACACAGAGACATAAACCCTAGAAGTTAACTGAATAAAAACCACTTACCAGAACATAAACCCATAGATCCAACGCCTTGTGTTCGCTAAACCGAAGATCGGGGTCGTCTTAGTTCCTTGTGAGGGCTGATTTCGGCTTTAGGTTCCTCAATTTGTAACAATCGTGAATGAAGGATCGATTTAGGGTTTCACAGAAAAAGGTTTTTCTGCTAGCAATTTAGGGTTACATGTGGCGGTTTCTCCATTGCTATAGCTGTAGTTTGCTTGTGACGGTTTCACCATTGTCATTATCAGAGCCGGTATTAGGGTTCGAGAGGAGAGGAGAGGAGAGGAGAGAAGAGAAGAAGGCTCAATTGTATTGTGTAAATTGTAAATTGTAAAAGTGGAAAATTGGCGGTGGATACAATTTTGCTAAAAATTTTGGGGGGAAGATTGGAAGGATCTAAGGGTGCGGGTTCTTTTACTTTGGGGGCGATTTTGTTAATGTAATATATGAAGGTGCGGGTTAATACTTCAACCGCACCACTAATAAAATCTCATAGCACCAACAAATCACTTGTGTACTAGTGTATAAATGTAACCCCAAACCCCACCGGGGTGGTCCATCCCAAACCGTCGCTGTCCACCGCTACCCCACCGGCTACCCCAACCATAACCCACTCGATCGTTTCAAGGCCTACTACGAAGCCGTTCCGAGCGGCGAGTTAAGCCACGAGGACCGGGTGGCGGTGGCGAACATTGAGTTTCGAGGCAAGGAGCGAAAGGCGTTCGACAAGCTCGCCCTTTTTGAAATTTACCTAACGCTCTAGGTTTTTTTATTTTGTAATTTTTAGGAATTATGTAATTTTTAGGATTATGTAATTTTTAAAAATTTAATAAAATTTTAGATTTTTTTATAAATGTTGTGAATTTTTTAAATTTTTTGTAGTTTTTTTTTTAAATAACTTGCCAACCCAAGCGGTGCACCCACGCCCCGCCATACCCCACGGACACGTCACTAGGCGGTGGGGAGGGGGCTCGAACTCCACGTGTCAACTCATGCCCCCAACCCAACCCCCACCATACCCCACGTTCTTACCTAGAGAACAAGTAATTATTGTCTAGTCAATATCAATGAATATCACTTATTACGTGCATGCAATAAGATACATGAGTTTCTCCTAAACTAGCGATGGTATGGTTGTCATTAGAGAACGAAAGGAAGGATAGGGAGGCCAAAAATACTTTTCTTGTTTTGAACGGAAAAGAATCTCACGTGTAAACTCACACTGCTCGGAGCTATGTCCAAGGTCGACTCCTCGACCTCCATGAGACGTGCCCCACTGATGCACGGGAACCGGATGGAATCCGTAAACCCTCGCCCCCCGTCAGGTTTAAACCCGGGATTAAAGCCCCGATTCGCCCTTCCACCCAGATGTCCCTTGAAAATGGCCCAAACGGGAATCGAACCTACGTCTCTACTAAAGAGAGCAGGTCTTTTAACCACTGAACCAAAGAATCTCACGTGTAAACTCACACTGCTCGGAGCTATGTCCAAGGTCGACTCCTCGACCTCCATGAGACGTGCCCCACTGATGCACGGGAACCGGATGGAATCCGTAAACCCTCGCCCCCCGTCAGGTTTAAACCCGGGATTAAAGCCCCGATTCGCCCTTCCACCCAGATGTCCCTTGAAAATGGCCCAAACGGGAATCGAACCTACGTCTCTACTAAAGAGAGCAGGTCTTTTAACCACTGAACCAAAATCTCAGGAGAGGCCAAAAATACTTTTAATATACAAACTATGTCAAGCCAATGCAAACCGCGTCAAATTAACATGCATGAGCCCAAATGGTAGAGGACATCATTAATAACAATAGCAAGAAAAACGATAAAGGTTAATCTTATTTTGTTTCCAATTCACATGCTATTTCATCAAAAGTTTCTAAACTAATGTCACATTCTCAGCTACCCACTTGTAACATGACATATACACTACAAAGATAAAGACATCAATAAAAAAAGTTTAAAATAGAACATTTCATAAATTTGGTTTTATAGATAATTCTAAATCAAAATATATATTTAATATTAAAGAATAAAAATAAATTGTAAGAGATAAATTGAAACAATTTTTGTAAATTTCAAAAATCTAGTTTTATAAATGATATTACATCAAATTTTGTAATTTATAAAACGCTATAACCCAAGCCCTTCTTCGTAGAGCCATGTATTGTAAGTGATCCAAACCTGCTCGTAGCGAGAACCCAATAGAGGCAAGTGAAGTTGGTGAGCCGTATGATGGGCAACTATTTCATGCGGTTTGGAGAGGACCTAGTCATTAGTTAGTAACCTAGTACCCCTTGGTTTCGGGGTATAGTGTTGCACCAACAATTACACAAATCTATTTACACCAAAATACCAGATTTGATGTTTTAATTAAAGATGGTTTTATTCAAAGCTATAACCTTCTCAAGAAAAGGTCATAATGAAACATAAACAATCAATAAGTGATACATTTAACCAAAAAAATGTTTAATCAATTAGTAATTTACATATTGCTTAGACATCATTCTTCACTCCCTAACTTTATCATGTTTCTTAATCATTTTATATATGCATTTTTAATAATTCCAATCATTTCTGTTGAACACAACCATTTGATAAATCTCTAAGACAAAGTTGAGCATAATTGTAATCCTTAGTTCTTATTGGTTGCAAGTATTTAACTTTTTGTTAGGGCAGGCGGGGTGGGAGGCTTTCTTCACCGTGATGGAATTCTTCACGCGTGGAAGTTTCAATTTTTCCACCGCCACCAACATACTTCAACGCGTGAAGGATTGTTTCTGTGATAAAATCAACGCGTGATGAGGAAAGGATGTGTGGGGGTGTGAGGGTTTATTGTTGGGTGTTGTGAGTGATGGGCATTTCCACTAAAAAATGTTGTAAGTGATGGAATAATGGTTGATGACATGGCGGAACTTGATTGGGTGTTGTGAGTGATGAGTGATCACCACCCCCTCCCCCCTTAACGCGTTTAAATCATCCAAACGTTAAGTTTAAATTAACACTGTTCCAACTAGTTCTAGTTCTGATATATGTAGACAAGTTTACAAAAAAGGGTTACATCAAAAGACATAATTAATACCTTCATCGTCATGTGAAAAGATGGACAGTTGATTCCTTGTGGATGTTGTAGTCAGCAAGGGTAGGGCCATCTTCAAGAAACGTTCCATTAAAGCTCAGTCTCTGAGACCATGGGCAATATTGACCTTCCTTATCAAAGATCTTGTTTTTCACATGGTAGCTGGTGTCTGAAGGTTTGACATCTAGAGCAATGGTCTTTCCAGTGTGGATCTTGATAAATATTTGCATGACTCCACTTGATATAGCCACAAGTGTGAGTGTGGATTTGTTCTTTATGTTATAATCAGCAAGGGTATCATTGTTGTGGAGAACCGTTTCGTCAAAGATCAGTTCCTGCTCGTCACAGGGAAGGTTTATTTTGTGAAAATCTACCTTATCATAGATCTTGGCTTTTATGCTGTATATGGTGTCAGAGGGTTTCACATCCAGCGTGAAGCAAATTCCACCGGCAATGGGCTTGATCAATATCTGTATGAATTCCCCTGATAAACGCATTAGTGAGAGTGTGGATCCCCGTTTGATGTTATAGTCAGCAAGGGTATTAATGTTATGGAGAACCATTCCGTTGAAGATCAATTCCTGCTCCTCACAAGGAACATGTACCTTATCCTGGATCTTGTCTTTTAGGTTGTCGATGGTGTATGAGGGTTTGACTTCCTGAATAATGGTCTCTCCATTGAGGGTCTTGATGAATATATTCATAAATCCTCTTGACTTGTGTATTAGTGTGAGAGTCGATTTACTGTTGATGTGGAAGTCATAAAGGGTGCCGCCGTCCCCGAGAACCATTCTGTTGAAGATCAGCACCTGATCATCAACAGAAATACCTTCCCTAATCTCGATCAACTCTTTCACTAAAGCAATGGTGTATGTGGGTTTGACTTCAAGAGAACAGGTCATCCTTCCTTCGAGGTTCTTGATGGATATATTCATGGAAGTGCTTGACCTAAGTGCAAGTGTGAGGTCGGAGTCCTTGATGCGCAAGTTGGCAAGAGTATTGTTGTCCTCAACAACCATTCCATTGCAGATCACTTCTTGCTGGTAAAAGGGAATACGTTCAACAGACTGAATCTTGAGTTTGATGCTGCCAATGGTGTCTGATCCTTTGACTTTAAGTGTTATGATCTTTCCGGTGGCAGTCTTGACTGATATATGCAAACAAGGAAAAACAAAGATAATATCAGCATTACAAATGCATTTGAAGTCAAATACTTACTTCTTAGTTATAAATTAACATCAGTTGCATCACAAAACTAAACATATCTGACATCACATATTCAAATTACATACCTCTATAACACACATAATTTCACAAAGTAAAACAGCTTAAAACATCAATATATATATATATATATAGGGTAAGGATAGTGTAAAAAGGGCCTAAAGTGTGAGAAGTGTATTATAACACTATATATAATACTATATATAATACTATATAACACCATATAAACACCGTATAACAATATGTAACACCATAAAATACCATATAACACTATGTAACACTATATGTCATTATATAACAAATATAACACTATACATCTATCATAGACATGCTATCAGACAACCTATAGTGTTATATTTGTTATATAATGATAAATAGTGTTACATAATGTTATATGGTATTATATGGTGTTACATATTGTTATACAGTGTTTATATGGTGTTATATAGTATTATATATAGTGTTATAATACACTTCTCACACTTCTCACACTTTTTACAGGATCCTCTACCTATATATATATATATATATGTCAAGAAATAAAAACAAAGATTGAACCAGGAGAAAACCAACCAGCAGAGAAATAATTTATAGTGATGTAAAGAAAGACACCATGAATTGAATTACTCTTTATTTCTAAGTGTTTGATTAAGTTACTAGTAAAGAGGAATGGGCATCACTCCCGTTAATATATATTTACTTAATAGGGATGTGGGAAGATTAGTTTAGAAGCATAAAAGGAATGGAACCAAGGTTTCCTCTTAGACAAGATTTAGAAATCCAATTTTCAGTCAAAACTTATCCTTCACCGACATGCAGTCCTTGGTCATATGTTTTACAAAATAAACCCAAAATCTAATAACTTAGCAGATATGCAAACAATGACATTGATCAGAAGAATCCTTATGTTTATCTCTCGCCATTGCTAGAAAAGTCAAGAATATGATAACTAATATATTAGCATATATGTATACACACATTGATACACCCAAAACGCAGAAACAATATGTATGTATAGTTAGAAGATTTTTTACCTCACCAACAAAAAAAAATCTCAACATTACAAAACTTAACATATATAAAATGCAAATCCCTCTACACCACACAACTTTCCAACCAGCAAGCTTAATTCCTCTACTTTACAGACAAAAACAACCCAAGTTGAAATGCATCTATGTATTTCAAGTATATAAAATGAAGAGTTAATTGCGTTTTTCGTCCCTGTGGTTCGTCAAAAATCACTATTTCAGTCCATTAGTTTAAAAATTGCCATTTCAGTCATGTGGTTTCACTTTCGTAACTATGTAAGTCCACTCATGGGGTTGCCGGAGAAGATGGCCGGAAAAACATGGGGTCGCCGGAGGAGATGACCGGGAAAAATGGGGTGGGGAAAGAAGTTTTGTAACTTTGTGAAGTGGGACCCACCTTTAATTGTTTTAAAGTTTTTATACTTTTGTATATTAGTTTTTTACAGGGGTAATTTAGTCATTTCATCAGAACTTAACAAATCAAATAGACGGTGTTAAGTGAGTGGACTAAAATAGTTACGAAAATGAAACCACAGGGACTGAAATGACAATTTTAAACTAATGGACTGAAATAGTGATTTTTGACAGACCACATGGATGAAAAACGTAATTAACTCTAAAATGAAACATGAAGATTGAAGCAAACTAAAAAAGATAAAATAACCACTAAAAAGACAACATGGTAGTTTACTCTTATTATTAGAGTCTGGATTGTAGTTACATGTTTAGTTAATCATCTTGCGGGATGGATTTAGCCCTAAAACAACTTTTTAGCAAGTACGCAAACAATGATAATTATCAGAGGAATCGTCACCGTTTATCTCGCCATAACGTCAAGAATCTAACAAATCACATATAATCAGCCTTAAAACAATAAAATTTAGAAGATATGCATTCAATCAGCGGAAGAATCCTTACCGTTTATCTCACTATTGCTAGAAAAGTCAACAATTTGATAAATAATGTATTAGCATATATGTATACACACGCACACACATACGATAGACCCAAAACACAAAAACAATATGCATTTATATGGTCCGCGCATTCAAATAATCAAATTATCGGATCAACATACCAAACGAAGATTTGTTACCACACCAACAAAAAAAAGTATCTCAACATTACACATGCATTTGAAGTCAGATCATTGCTTCAAGTTCAAATTTAACATGGATTGCCTCACAAATCTTAACATACATCAAATGCAAATTCCTCTACAGCACACAACTTGCCAACTAGCAAGCTTTAAATCCTCCGCTTCACACACGAAAACAGCTTAAAATGCATCAATACATGTCAAGAATAAACAATGAAACATAAAGATTGAAGCAAACTGAAAAAAGGTACAGGAGCAAAAAACAAGAACCAGCTAATATGTAGTGATGCAATGAAAGACAACATATGGTTTACACTTATTTATTAGCCTCAGCATGTATTTATATGTTTAGTTAAACATCATGCCGAATAAATTAGCCCTGATTCAACTTTTTAGCAGATATACAAACAATGACGCCGTTTCTCACTCTCGCCATCACATCAGGAATCTAACAAATCACATAGAGTAAAGTACATGGATGGTCCCTGTGTTTAACCAAAAATTTGAATTTCGTCACTAGATTTTCAAAAGTAAACGAATGGTCCCTGTGGTTTGCACTTTGTATCATATTTAGTCCTCAACTTTTGCCAAAAGTACATGGATGGTCCCTGTGGTTTGCACTTTGTAACGCATTTATTCCCAACGTTTAGTAACTAAATGCGTTATAAAGGGGGACTAAATACGTTACAAAGTGCAAACCGCATTGACCATCAGTGTACTTTTGGAAAACGTTAGGGACTGAATACGTTACAAAGTGCAAACCGCAGGGACCATCAGTGTACTTTAAAAAAGCCTAGGACTAAATCCAAATTTTTGGTTAACCAGAGGACCATCCGTGTACTTTACTCAATCACATATAACTCGCTCACCTAGAACAACAAAACTTAACAGATATGCACACGATGATCTGAAGAATACCATTTAGCTCGCCATAACGTGAAAAATCTAACACGTCATATACAATTAATTAGCCCTAAACAACAAAACTTAGCAAATACTAAAATACGCAAATAATGGATGATCAAAATTCAAAAGATCCTTACTGTTTAGTTGATCATCATGCATGCAGAATAAATTAGTCCTAAAACAACTTTTTAGCAGATACACAAACAATCACGATGATCGGAAGAATCGTAAGCGTTTATCTAGCCACAACGTCAAGAATTTAACAAATCACATATAATTAGCCCTAGAGCAACAAAATTCAGCAAGAATGAGGATGATCGGAAGAATCCTTACTGTTAACCCGGCCATTGTTAAAAACCTCAACGTCGCTAGAGTTATCTTCACGATCACCGTTCATGAATACATCGTAGAAGCTTCTCTTGCGGTTACGAGACGTATCGTCTCCGTCGGCGTTCCGTTTCCTTGAAGCATCCACCATTGTGTCTTCTGGTTTTAGAGAGAGAACGAAACAGAAAAGAGTGAACTAAATCTATGAGGGTTTTGCTTTTACTTTTGCTTCACAGATATCAAAGTTTGAAATTAACATGGTTTTACATTTTATTTTGCTATAAAACTTGAAAACTGTAGTGAGGTCACTTTTGTTGGTCCAGCTAATTTCTCAACCAAATTTGAGTACTGTAGTAGTGAGGTAATTTTTGTTGGTCCAGCTAATATCTCAACCACATTTAAAGAATATAAAATTACGCCCCGCTTGCGGTATGCACATATAATGTATATATGTGTGGGCGCTCGGGGGGCAAAAGCAAAAGTGCACTAATTTTTAACGTTATTTTACTAATTTCGTGAAAATAACGTTAAAAGAGGGGATGGTTAATCATGCATCATGTGGTGGCGTTGATAGCCGAAAGACAAGGGGGTACATGCACCAATTGGCGTTTGTCTCAATTGCTGAGTGTTATGTGCCTTATGTCCAAGGCTTGATGCAAAACCACAATCGAGCCGGGGGTCTCATTGGAAGCAGCCTCTCTATTCCTACAGGGTAGAGGTAAGGCTGTCTACATCCCACCCTCCTCAGACCCTACCTTAGCTTTTGCTATTGGTGGGATATACTGAGTACGATGATGATGATGATGATGATGATTTAAAGAATATAAAATATAATTAAAACCACGACATAAACAAAACTTGAAAGGCTTTTTATTTGGAACCCGACATCAGAGAAAAGTACAGCAAATTTACGGTACTACCGGGTTCCGTTAAAGGTTATTGCTAAGATTGAATTAGCGGTATTTGTGTTCATGTTTATGGTTTTCGCGCCTTTCGTTTTGATACGAGTCGATTGAGGAATATCGACCCCCTTTTCCACCAAACTAGTACTAGTCGGAACCCGTTCAAGATCACTCGCCACCCTAAAATTTTCACTTTCCAAGGAGCCACATCACCTGCTACGGGGGGGGGGGGGGGGGGGGGTATTACACCAAAAAGAAAAAAAAAACAAAACAAAATAAGAAACATATTAATCAGACGTTTTTCTTGATTTTGAAGCAAGAATTTAAAAAAAAATAGCAAGAATAGCGTGCGATTCCTTTTCTATAAAATGAGAGCTCTACGTACCAGTAACTTTTTCGTTCGCCTCCGGCCCACGCGCCACCTCCTGTGAGATCCCGAGACTGAAACTCGGGTGACTGCACGACGCAACATCAGCCTTGCTAGTGTCATCACCTACGGGCACCCAGGACTGAAAACTTAAAGGGCTTCTGACAGGGCTAGATATGGTGGCCGACGCACCCAAACCATCCGAAGGTCGAGCGCCCAAGTCAGTCTCGACACCTGTTCTTGGGGGGGGGGGGGGGGGGGGGGGGTTGTCTCACACGTTAAAAAAAGGGCACAAAACAAAAAAAATAAACATAATAATCACCGACGGTACGCAGTACGTACCGGTTGGTTTTTCAGCCGGTCCCGCGCCACACACCACCTCCTGTGAGATCCCCAAACTAAAACTCGGCTGGCTGCTAGTCTCAACGTCGCCCTTCCCAGTGACATCATCTACAGGGGCGACATAAATAGGTAACTCGAAAGTAAAGTTTTTTTTTTAAGGACATCCCCCCCCCCCCCAAACAGTTAAACAAAAAAACGGAAAAAAAAGAACGCGACTTGGTGTTTTATATACATACCACTGTCCGCACCCACGCTTGGCTAGTCCACCTCGCAACATTCACCGGGGGCGACGGCTGCTGCACGCAAGCCCGACGAGGACACTGCGCCAACGGACGGGAGTCGGTAAATAAGCCTCGCTGCAATTTGTGACTTTGTCCACCCTCGCTATCACACCCCTTTCTTAGGCGGAAGCACGAGGTGTGATCATGAAAGGTTTTCATTGCATACGATTGGTAAACATACTACATGCTCGTAAAAATAACTTAAAATGCCAAACATTGCATTACTGAAAATATAGATAAAGTGTTTACATCACGAGACAGCATATTGTCTGAAAGTTTACAACTTTATTTAAGGATAAACATAAACAACATCCAGGAGCATGAGTAAGACCGCGCGCACATCCACTTTAGTTACCTGAAATACATGTGAGTTTGGAAAAACGTCAACATAATGTTGGTGTAAATTCATGCAGTTCTTGTATTGAACGTTTGTATACTTTGTATGAAAAACATGGTATGTATCTTGTATAAATCAAGTATTCTTGTATGAATCAAGTATTCTTGTATAAATCAAGTATTTCTGTATGTATCAAGTTGTTAATGGGTTGCAAGGCCATTAACATGTGACACGACATAGGAAGCAACCAAACCATAGGCATTTTTCTAGTTGTCGATTCACGGCGGAGACACAAAAGCACTACTCGGTACTAGTTTTCACCAAGAGTGTGGCTGCCCGAAAACCCATTAGATCTAACCTTTTGTTCTGCGGTCTTAGTATGTACACGGTTAATGGTGCTTATGGTACCCTATTCGTGACACGATTTCTCGTATCATTCCTTAAAACGCATCATACTTGGTACTAGTTATCACCAAGAGTGCTTCTTGTTTTTGTATCCATCATACCATTTGTAAACATTGTAACATTTGTAACATGTATTTCACCCCCGAAGTTATAAAACTGAAATCAGTTAAAAGAAAAGGGGGAGCATGAACTCACAACTTTGCGTTCCTTGCGCCGTAAACTTCACCGGATTTGCTTATTTAGCGTCGTGACCTAAACGTGTTTTATTAACGTTAGTCACTAGACTTGTATCGCACAAGTACAAGTCACTATCTTTTGTATATGTGTTCTTGTGTTAAAAATAATTTATATTTTTAACTATGTGTCTTACTTATATTATTTTCTCAAAAATAAATATAAGTATCTTGTATTTTTCACCCGAATTATGTATTTTGTCTAAATCTTCATTTCGCGTTCATAACTTGTCCAAGTTATTTATTCTATCAAGTAATATATTTTCATAAATATATTTTCTTGTATTTGTCTAAGCATGTTGTATGTGTATTTTTGTATTTTTACTTCTTAAGAGTACTTAGTGTATTTTCAAGTCCTAATACACTATCAAGTATAATATATACTACATACACTTAGCACAAAATTTGGTGATCAATAAATATATATATTTTTCTCAAAAATATACATACTTAATATCAATTTTAATCTTGAAGAGATCATAATTTCTTAACACAAAAATTTGGGAAACCTTGGTAAATGTTTTTAGATACATTTTTAGGGAATAAGTTTCTCAAAAACTTATATTTTTCTAAGTGTCTATAAATTTTGACATAGTTTCCCCTAAAAATGGAGGTTTCCCATGTTTTCAAAACATGTGTTTATTTTCTTTTAAATCATCATCAAACATCAACAACTTATTCAACACTTATCAAGTGCCAAAATCAAGTAAGTCACACTACATCATGAACTTGAAGTTTTGTAAAAACTTGTAGTAACTTACAATGTTATTTAGTAGGTTTAGTTACCCTTAAAAACATGGTTGTTTGTTTGTAAATCTCATTCTTGAAGGATTTAGTCATTTACAACTTGTAAGATAATTTTTCTAAAAATACTTCTTTTGTATTTTTCTTGTTTCATAAGTGTTTATACACTTGTTTTTCTAAATAAAATAGCGTAGGTTTAAGTAAAAACCAAGATCTTCTAAAAATCATATTTTAAACTTGGTTTTCTTGGAAAATCATTTATAAATCTTGGATCTACAAGTCCACTAGTTTACTTTGTTTAAAATCATTTTACTTTCAAGTTCATGTTTAATCAAGAAGATGATCATCTTTGTGTAAACACATAATCATCTCCTAATCTTGCAAGATCATGTGTTTAATCACAATCTAGCAAGCTTCATATGAAGATTAACATCATCATCTCTAGTAAACAACTATCAAATATCATTCATGCACCAAACAATATCATTTCAACACTATTTCATCATATTACAAGCTTTATGTTTCAAGATTCATGTTCAAGTCTTTTAGTGTTCTTGTGGTTTCAACATATTATATCTTTTATCCCATCAAAATAGGAGTAAAAAAGTGTTAAAAGGATCTTACCACTAGCTTGAAGCTAGGGAAGAAACAAGATGAAGATCGGGTGGATAAAAGCACACAAGAGAGGTCCTTTAAGTTCTGTGAGCACCGAGCCTCATTAGTGACCTTCTTACACCTTGTAATACACTTGGAATGCTTGGACAAAAAATGAAAAGTGGTGGTGTGGGGAGTAGGGTGTTCGGCCGAAGCCTGATGGAGAAGAGGAAGAGGAGTTGTGGTGAAGGGTTGTGATGAAGATGAAGAATCAAGGTCCATTATATAATTTCCAATCCTTTTTAACCAATGGTTAGTATGTTTCTATAAGTACTAACAAGATCTCATCAAATCCAAACAAGATTTAAGTGAGATTTGGAAAATCTTGTGGTGGGCCTCCTCCTTGAGTCGTAAATATCAAAGGGGGAGGGGGTCCATGTGTAAATTTGGTGATAATGTAAGTAATTAGTTGGAGGATAAGTATAAAGTCTAGTGTTTTAGTGTATCATGCATTATGTAATATGTTAGGGGGTTCGGGGACCATAACTAGTTCAAAAACAATAAAACAATGCTTCTAGTAATATTTTGATGTTCCGGGTAATGTCCGGTTGTTTGGTTAAATACCGGTTCGTTAAAGTGCTAAATTGCACCGTTTAGTGTCCTTTATGTATCTTTTTGTGATGCTTTCAATTCCCGACACTTCGGAAAGTATTCTGGATCAATTTGTCATCTTTTTACATAGTGCAATCTTGTTATAATGCTGAATTTTGCTGAAATATGTAAAATTCAGCATTTAAAGTGTGTTTCGGGTGTTTTTTAGTGCGTATTTTAGCTTCCGGAAAGTTTATATATAACCCTTATATGTACTCTTGGGTTTTAATGTATTCTTTACGTTGGACCTACACCTAGGCCCTAATTCTTTTGTCTGACTGCTTTCTGCAGATTTGTTGACACAATGTGTCTTACCGGTGAGTTTACTAGTATTTCTGACGCAACGCTGATCATTAATGCATAAAGTAATTCTTGTAGTATAAAACGTGCATGAATTCACTTGTTTAGTATGTAATCAGACAATGTTGACATTTAAGCACATAATTGCAGTCATTAAATAATAATTAAAGTGTACGGAAATTACCGGTTGGGTGCCAGTTGTCACACTCGCCCCCGTCCAACAATCACCGGACCCGCTTCTGGTGTCGTACGACGATCAACAACTGGCTCAACTTCTCCAGTCCTGCCACTTACATCACCCATATCCCTCATCACCCCATCAGTTTTTTCAGGAGCACCCCCTTGATTGGATCCACATTTTAGGGGGCCTGCTTCAAAAGCACAAAAACTCGTGTATCAGAGAATTTACTAGTGTGCGGAGGAAAAAAAATTATATTCTTATAAACCGTTTTTTGGTTAACATTTTTTTGGCGCCACATACCTGCTTCAGTTACCGGAACATTTGTTTCTTCCCATTCAGCAAATGTCAAAAGATTACAAACTGCGGCTGCGAGCTTAGGAATCCCAGCCCTCGGAGCATACAGACTGCAGACCGCTACCGTCCGAAGCACCTCAGTAGGCTGCTGCTACAACGCGGGGGTCACCGGTGGGCTAACATCAGCCGCCAGGTCTACATTTTCATCACGGTCACCGGGGGGACTCCCTCGTCACGCACCGTCCCCGTATACTCAGTTTCGTTGTTAATATCAGGCCTGCCGGCAACGTCGCCTGTGTGTTAAAAGAAATTTTAAACCAAAAAAAAAAAAAAATATTAGTTCCCCATCACTAACATATCTCGCCATCATGCAGCCTTTTCGGTACCTGGCTCCCCGACGTCCAATGGTCTGTTAACATCCGAGCTTCCCACTCTTTTCTCCACCGTCACGCTAGCTTCCACTTGGCTGTTATCCCCCAAATTCACAGTACCTTCAGCTTCGAACGACAACTATTCTAAACCACATGTCACATCTTGTAGACCGTCAGCATCTTTGTAAGCAGCATCCCCGCTATCTCTCGCAATCCCCCCAACGTTGTCCACACCCGGCAGGCCAGCAGCGCGCTCATCAACATCACCTCCACTTGCAGCGCCGCCCGTGTCTAAAAAACGAAAAGTAAAAAACACTTTTTTACGGGGAGCCACAAACTGCTTAAGAAAAAAAAAACAATTGGGGTTGCATGTTTATTTTTTTTCTTTCTTTTATTACCTGGCAGGGTGTCCAGGACCACACTTACGGTTCCCAGGCTGACGCCGCCCCCGCTTCAGCCGTTTCGGCGATACCGGAAATCAACGAATTTAAATCAACCTTCTGGTCTTTCTCTCCAGAATCAGAAGCTGGATCCGTAACATCCTGCGCTAGTTCCTCACGTCCCCCTACAGAATTTCCCCCACCACCACCCCCAGTCCCCGAGACAGTTATTAAACCAAATGGGTATAAAATACACGTGCGCTTTGCGTGACGTAAAACACCATACGAATACCTGTCAGTGTGGACGGACGGCTCGAAGTACCCACGGTCGATCTTTTCAGCATTTCGCCTTCCTCGAAAGTCTCTAATCCTTCATCCGGCAAACATGGTAACACATCTAACACTTCGATGTATATTCGTTTCACCCTCCTGTGGACCTCGTTATCCGGCTCCATAGCCAACCGATCTCTTAAAGCCTGCTCTATTCTTGACCTTAACGCGGCTAAGTCATCAACCCATTTATCCAGGCAGCTCGTCTCTCCAGACGCACCCTCGTCATTCTTCTCGGCGGCACGTGAGGTAACTCTCTAATGAACACGAAAAGACACGATTAGCCTATATGTGTACACCAACCAAAAATAAATAAAACAAAACATGGAAAAAACAGATTAAAATTTTTTAATATGCTTATACCTGTTCACCGGCTATACCGTCGCTTAGTGGTTTCCCCTGACCACGACCAAACCCTCCATTTGAAATCTCGTAATCTTGTCTACGCGTCAAAAGCTCCTTCGTCCAGTAATGAATGGCTCGGATCCCATCGCCAGTGTTGCAGGATGGCTGTCGCGTGTAGTCTACACACAACAACTACAGGGAAAAAAATAAAATCAAAATAAAATAAAGCAGAATAAAAAAATAAGTAATAAAAAATTAATAAAAAAACAACGACCAAATTGGTTATGCTCACCGTCAGGATGGTCAAAGGCCTCGCCCAGCAACACTTTGGGTCCAATGGCCTCCACTTTTTCTTACATTTTTTCAAACAGCCTATGATGAAAGAACACCAGTTGAAATCTTCGTACCTCGTATCCGCAGTTAAACACTTCAAAACCTTGTCTTTTACATACCCGTTCTGCTGTGAGCTGGCCATCGTCTTTAGGAAAAGCAAAGCAAAATCGGTACGGAAATGCGCCATGTCAGAATACTTGTCGTCTTGAATCGCTGCTGAGATAAGCGAAGGGGCTTTGTAGCTGGTCGGCGGGAAACGTGCACGCCACGCCTTCAACGATGGGTGTAGCGTCCTCGCTTCCTCTAAATCGGCGAAACTCGAACCAGCGTCACGTATCCCCAACAATTTGCTAATCACCCCCCCATCCACCAACAACCTGCTTTTGCCTAGGTTTAAAGTCATTGAGTGTGCATCAAAATTGTCCACGACATGGTAGGCAAGCTTCTCAGGAACCCCATTGACACAGAAACCTATCCAACCCCCAAATCCCATTTTGTCAATAGCCTCTTTCTGTCGATCAGATAACCCCATCATCGCGATAAATAATTGCTTCGGTGAAGAATGTGTGTTCAATGCCGGCAGCGATTGCTGTACTGCAGGTCTCTGTTTCTTGTACCTTTTCGATGGTGAACCACACAACTCAGACTGCTTCCGTTTCTTAGTAGGGCCTTTTACACTCTTCCGTGGGGGGGGGGGGGGTATCAGCTCCGTCACTCGAGTCAAAGATAAGAAGAGACACCTTACCCCTGCGCTTAGGCCTAGACCTCGTACCTACACGTATACGACCAAAAAATAAATATTAACATTCAGAAGCAGTTTACACAAGGGGTGCCAAAAAAACATTCGCTACGGAAGTTAAGAAAAAAAACAATATGTTACCCGAACTAATGGATATAACCGCTCTTTCTTCTTCTGTCTTCGTCTTTGTCCGGCTCGAGCTTCGCGTTGCCGCAACCATTTTTCAGCGATCCCTGCGATAAAACAAAAAAATAATAATAAAACACCCACGTCAACACAAAAAACCCCTATTACGTAAGTTTGCATCTCTCAACCCCTCCTAAGAAAAATTAACAAAAAAATAAAAAAATTAAAGTAAAAAAAATACACAAACAGAAACCCTAACAAATTACCAAATGTGTTGTCTACCCACAAAACCCAAAATCACGTCAATACCTAAATCTAAGGCTGGCAAATCGTGTCTTAACAGATTTAACAGGTTTCTGACGGCGCGCACAACATAAGTTTCAAACATGATTACCACTCGTTTAACTACTTTCTACCTCATGTTTATAAAACAGTTTTATGTTTTATGTACAAAGATGAATAAATGATAGATGCTAAAATTGTAATTTTAATTATTTTAAAAATTAAAAAAGTCAAAGGGTGTATTTTTCAGTCAAACATGTCTAATCGTGTCTTAACAGGTACCCAATTGCCAGCCCTACCTAAATCCACCAACCGTCCCCTATCTAAAACCGATTCTCATGATCCCCGGCTACACATAGATTGAACCTAGTTTCCTAACACTATAATCCCCAATGAAAATACTCTAATCCCCAACAAAAGTTGCCAATCACCGATTCTATCGTCAATCTTATCCGAGGGACACCCACACCGCAGAAATGTCAAAGTTTAAGAGGAAAAGAGGCATGAGGAAAAGGGAACCAACCTTTCTATTTGCTCGATTTGAATCTGTGAGAAACGTCGAACCACGATTCCCTGTGCTTCACTGCCGAATACAAAAGATCAGCTAAAACAGGCTCGCCGGACTCCCCAAAGTCCTCGTGAATAATCGTCGCCGGAGTTCAAAGAGGGCAGAGAGAGAAATCTAGGTTTTGGTGTTGGGTGTTTTGTGTTTTGTGAGGAAGGATGATATTAACATAGAGAATGGGAAAAGTTTTAATGAAGATTGGACATGCAGACTGAATTTAGCCAGACGAAGTGACTACTGGCTCACCAAAACCTTTTACCAAAATACCCTTTTGTTAATAAAATATTCGAAAGCAAAAAAGAGAAAACATTTGAAAAATAATTTAATATTCAGATCATCTTATCCATTCATCTTGTTGATCAAAGGGCTAGAAAGTGGTTCTCAGGGTTCTTACAACTGGAGGTGGTTTTCATTTTAGCGGTCCCCTATATATATATATATATGTATATGTAATTATGTATATATAGATAAACAGAGGTTCCTGTAAAAAAGACTAATAGTGTGAGAAGGGTAAGAAAGAATCTGGTGATAACACATGTCCCTATCCATTTTATTAGTTTAAGGGTATAATGGTAATTTTAATAATAATTCTAATTATAGATAAAATACTTGTAACCGATTTTAGGCAGTTATTTTAGGGAATTCGAATTTTGATTTTCATCAGATTATACGTAAGAGATTATATCACTACGATCAATACTTGTATCTTCATCATCATCTTATATTCAAAAACCTCAGGTTTAGTTTTTGGTATTTTGGTCTTGATTAACATATTTCTTGATGGACAATGACGATCCAGGTAATCATAATCATATGGTGTTGTTTGGTTATTATGTGAATGTTAGAAGTGTTAGAATGTATTTAATCTTCGATAAATAAAAGTTTCAATTTTTAATCAACTGTTTGTGTTCATATTTTTGTTTTATACAATCGGAATTGGTTCATATAAATATGGTTTTTGATCTTTTGATGTTACAGAGTATGAGTATGGTGTTTTTTTGCATGGTTGATTTTCTTACAGTATATGAGTTTACTTAATGATACAACGTATCATCTGTCCATGGTGTTTTATATGTACATGGTGTTTTTAATGTATAATTTTGAAGTTGGTGTTTCTTGTATTAGTTTTTCTTTTCCACATGTTCACTATTTGCGTATGGTGTTATATTGTACATATTATGTTGCAGTGTCTTATTTCCATATCTTTAGTTGCAGTGGCGGATCTTGCCCGTTGAATGTGCCAGGGCCGAAAGACATGGGCACTAAAAAAAAGCCCGGGCCAAACATAGTATGTATAAAAAATTTCGATCGAAATGCGGAAAATTAGCACTACGGCCGAAAAACTTACCTGGGCCGTGGCCCTGCCAGTGGCCTTCTAAGAACCGCCCCTGTTTAGTTGAATGGTGTTTTCTGCACTAGTTGTATATTTCCATATGGTGTTTTTTTTACATGTCATTTGTAGTGTATTATTTGCTTTTTGGTGTCTTCAATGTTGTGTCTTTTCAACATGTTGTTATTTGCATATGATGTTATATTTGTACATATATCTGTGGTGTCTTATTTACGTTTATCTTGTCTTTAATATACACCTTGGTAGTTTAATGGTGTTTTATGTATATTTTATGTGGTTATAATTTTCCAAATTTTTATTAACTGAATTTAACGAAGCTATTATTTAATTTTCTTTTGTAGGTTTTCAAACTTACCAGCCGGTTGGGCAACTACGTCTGTCTCCAAACTCCGGTAAGAGGACTTATTTACCTGAGGTGGACGACTAGCTTAAGCCGAAGGATAAGATGACGTTTGATACACTGAATAATGCATTTTTTTTTTTTTTTTTATCAAAAGTATGCAATGGCTGCAGGCTTCACTGCCAGGAAGTCTTTTCAATACATGCCTCATGGTGTCATTAAATCTAAATATTTCATTTGCTCAAAGGAGGGAACTAAACCTTTCAAGGCGATCGATACATCGAAAAAATTAACACCTCAAATAATGGGTCAAAAAGGAAAACTATTCAACGAGTTCCTTCTATAAGGACTGGTTGTGAAGCACGTATGTGTGTAAAGTTAAACGCTTCGAAACTATACGAGGTATATTTTTTCAAGGAGGATCATAATCATTCTTTAGTTTCTGAGGACGATAGGCATTTACTCCCCTCGAACCAAGGTATGGACTTTATACAAGAGCAAGCTGTTATCGCGTTGAGTGCCTTGAATATTGAACCCGTCAAAGCGTTTAATATCATGAGGACACTCTATGGTGGGTTTGACAAGGTTGGGGCAACTAAAAACAATTTTAAAAATTTTAAGCGAGATCTGAACCGGTATATATCTGAGTACACTCCGGGTTACAAAACTACAAAGAACGTATATAGCTCCCTCTATAATAAAAACACCATGTTTATAAAAAAAACAATCTTAGAAAATACGGGGATCAACAAAATAATAACACCATAAACATCACAATAAAAACATTAACTGATTACAAGCAAGCAGAAGACGCCATTATAGCACACCCATTTTACCAAACCCTAGATTTAACACCATAGAGAACTTTCTCAGTTTTGTTTGGTTTGGATTAACAAAACACTCTTACACAAACAAAAAAACACCATTATACTCCTAAAATCTCAAACGAAAATTGCCGAACCTTTTCGTTTCGCAATTGGAGCTTTTGTTTTCTTGAGTGCCGGTAGTTTAAGTCGTCGACTTGTAGTGTTTTTTCGACGACTGCTCGTATCATCCATTTTCTTCTTCGTCATTCTTTCCAAAATCTCAGGTGAAGAACATTCCTGCTTTTTGCGACTATAGACGAGTTTGATTTTAGGGCTCATTATGATTGAATGTAGATAAAATCTCTGATGGAAGAACACCCTGATTTTTCGAGCGAAATGATCGCTATTTGGAGGTTTTGGGAGTTAATGAGATACAGTTTTTTATTTGAATTATTGTGAAAGCCCTATATTACCTCTATGTAGTCAAATCAGTTATAAAATACCACCATATTAATTACAATATTGCCATCTAAATATGAAATATTAGATTAAAGATCTAATGGTGTAGATTCTTTCTTACCCTTCTCACAAACACCCTTTTTACAATAACCTTACCCTATATAAACATACTGAGAGATAGAGTGAAAAACGATGTGAAAAATAAGATATAGGGGTGTATGAATAGTGAGAGCCTTAATAAGCTACGAATGGTAAGAGTCCATGAATCCATGATCCATTAATCAAACTACTTAACAATATAAAAGCACCTTAACCAAAGTAATTCCAAACCAAAACTTTTCTATTGGTTTTTACATTTTCAAGAAATAAACTAATTGAGTTGTAATGTCTCTAACGCTGTGTATGTGACAAATCTATGGCCAATGTAGAGTTGATATAGAGTAGAGAGGGAGCACAAAGAGTGGAAGAAATGCGTGTGGATTATCGCCCACGATGGAAAATGTGAGAGGAGGACGAGAGAGGAAGATGAAAGAGATGGTGTGCGTGTGTCTTTGTCCGTGAAAGTGACTTACAATCTTAGTCCTTTCCGAGGTTTAAAGTATGGGTTCTATCCTTATAGTATTTGTGTAGCGTGAATGCCTTATTGTTACTTGATGTGAATGCCTTATTGTTACTTGATTTATCCGACTTCTTACTTCTTAGTTACTCATTAGTTGTAATCTTGTTTGACCTTTTATTTTTAATGAAAACCTTTGATACTCTTTTACCTTTAAAAAGCCTAAACATCTTTCAACATTCAATTATATTATAAGTTGTTTGACTTTTGTGTGAGTGGTTGTAAGCATTTGTCGATTACCTTATAAATTTGTACTTAGGGTGTAAGGGGCACTCCTCTAAGTGGGGAGTGACATCTCTTACCCACAGTCAATCAGCACGCGCCACGTCAACTCCCCACTTAACTCCCCCCACACCCTCAATTTGATGGCGGCACTCCTCTCTTGGGGGACTTGTTTTTTTATTTTTTTAATTAAGAAAATATTTTTATAAAAAGTAAAACATAATTTACATAAAATAAAAAATTACATTTCATTTAATAAAATAAAAATTACATCGCAATACTACATAAAAATTTTAGAAATTGCACGGCCACCCGTACTTGTTAGCGATCTCGCGCTTTCGGGCGAGGATGAACGACAACATTTCCGGATGAGCATCGTCGTGCGGCTTGAGGAATGTTTTCATATCTCGATCATGCGCGTAGTTTCTCATCTCGCGTTGTTCCGTTATGAGATCGCGAGCCTCCGACTCTCTTTTCTTCCTCAATTCAATCGCCTCCAATTCAATCGCGTGCTTCGCTTCTTTCATGGCGGTGTACTCTTTGAATTGTGCCGCCAACTCAGCCGAGCCCTCGGACGATGTCGCTTGTCTCGCCGTTGTGTTCTTTGTGGCGAGGGGTCTTCGTTCATATCGGGTATGGAAGGGTCCACGTCAACGGACTTTCTTTTTTGTGCCGAACCTTCCCCTTCCTCACCCAACAATGGGACTTGGGCCCATTTGTCGTGTTTTCAAACGACCTCCCATGCCTCGACATGTTGAAAACCGCTTGGATATTTATTTTGAAAATCCTTTAAAGCGATTTTCATCACGTTGAGATCGTTACACCCGCTTTCTCGTGTGCGATCCTACATATTATAAAATAACAAGTGTTAAAAACATATGAACTTAGTAAACAAATTTAAAAAATATACAACGTTAAAAAATATAATTTTTACCGCTTGTTGGTATAGGCCGTTGAAATAGTTTATTTTCTTCATCATCGGTATCCATTTAGACCGTACTTGATGCACGGTCCGGTTACTTCCACCAACGGTGGCGTTATAATGATCTAAAATCTTACGCCAAAAACCATCGCGGATTTTTTGATTGCCCTTCTTTTTGTCGGTAGAGCAATGTACCCACGCCTTCGCCAACGCCTCTTCTTGGTATTTTGACCAAGGTTGGCGCTCCATTTTTGCCTTTTTACCCCGAGCGTCATCTTCTTCGTTGCCGGCGTCTTCATTCACATTAAATTCATCGTCGCCGGTGTCATCTTCATAGTCGCCCAAATTTTGAGTTTCGGGCACTACTTCCTCCTCCTCGTCCTCGTAAATAGGTAGAGGATGTTCAACATTTTCTCGTGGAGATGGAACTTGTGGGGAACGAAAACCAAACGGGTCGAAGGCTTGAGGATCCATTGATAACAAATTTTGGAAATAGCCGAAAGGGGGTTGTGGTTTGGTGTTGTAAAAGGAGGGGTGTGAAGGTTGTTGGTAAAAAAACGGAGGTTGTGTAGTATATCCGAAAGGTGGTTGTGGTTGTGCACTTGCACCGCTCGAACCACCACGAGACGGTTGCGAGCCGCGTCCCTTAGTGTTAGAGCCGACGGACTTTTTCTTGGCTTCGCGGGGTTGGTTCTCCATTGCTCGGTTTGGCTTTGTGTTGTATTTGAAAGAATTTTAGAGGAATAAGATTGAGAATTTGTGTGGTAAAAAATTAGATTTAGTTGGTTATTTATAGGTTAAAATTGATTTTTTTTCGTTAAATGACCGTTGGGCAACGTTCAAAAATTGAAAAGTTGTGCGGTGAACACCCACCGCTCCCCACTCCCCGCTTACACTCCTCGAGGGGTCGGCGGCGGTGTTCCCGCTCGGGGACTCGCCTCACCGCACCCCTCCCCGCAAAGCGCCCCGGACACCCTTAGAATTTGATCTTGGGTGATCGTTACTAATTACTTTTACTTTAAAGTTTAAACTTATCAAGTGTGATAACTTAACGTACTCACGATGGTAACTTTAATATAATCTGAAGTTCTTAACTATCTTGTTTTTAAGAAAAAAACATTCGAGATTACAATTTTTTTATGATAGCCATACTAGATTACAAATGCGTGTAAACTAAATTGGTATTCACTTAAAACATACTTTGTTTACTTTACAAAGTAGCAATATCTTCCAAAAGAAATCATAATAGTATTTTGTAGGGGTGTAAACGAGTCAAGCTGTTCGCAAGACGCAAGCTACTTGAGATCCACTTGAAAAAAAAAATCCCTCGAAACGACTCGAGTTTAAAGGAGCTCGAGCTAAAGTCAGAGCCAAGCCTAAAATAAGTTTGCTTAGTAAATGAGCCCGGAGTTCACTTATTGAGCTCAAGCCGGCTAGCAAGGCTAAAGAGGCCTATCATTTGTATAATTTTTGTTTAATATAACAATAAATATATATTATATTATACATATGAATACAAATTGGGCATAAATCTATTTTTTGATGATATTTGATTTTTTTAAATTATCATAGATTTTTTTTCTTTTCCTTTTACTACTCTATTACGTATTATATACGTTTGTAACCCATTAATTTTTTTTACTAATCTGTCTTTTATTCGATGACTTGCCTTTGTTGGTTTAAAAAACTAAATGCGTAGTTATGTTTGATTTTATATAATTGATTGAGAATGAGACTTGTTCGAAATAAAGTCTTTTTTTGGTATCAAAGAGTTGTTTAAGTGCCAATGTCATAATAGTACCTTGTCTAACAAAACAAATACTAACAAGGTTGATACCGGTATCGACGTATACTTTAAAATATATATGTCTTTGCCCAAATTAGTTTTTAATTAATTTGATTTTCCTTCGATAACCCGCGTTCATTATCTTTTTTATAAAGCTAAATACGCGACCGTGTTTAGTACATTTTTTCACCGTTCCTGTACAAACTTTCTTGAAAAAATAGTTTTATTCAAAATAGTACCGTGATGAATTACCGGTATTCATTTTTAATCTAAAAGGCATACGAACATATCATGACTTCGAGTGTAGGTCCTATACCGATACCGAATCGTTACCACCCGAATCCCTTGTCTAACGAATCGAACCAATACGGACGACTCCCCGCTGCATCGCACGGGCAAATCCCGCTAGTTTAAATTAAACTTTTTTTAGTAAAAGTATGATAAAAATAACTATATTATATATATATATATATATATATATATATATATATGGATCACGCTAAAATGAGAACCACATCGAGTTGTAAGAACCGCGAGAACTACACCGTACGGGACGAGGTGGACCAATTTTTTTTTCATAAACGTAGATACATGTATAAAAACAACATTTGTAAAAAAAAATTCGAAAAAAAAAGTTTTTGAGCACCTCAAGTGTGCATTTACGGGACCCGCAAATTTTCCGACCAGATTTACGGGTCCCGTAAACACAAACTTGTGGCGCTCAAAACTACACACACGACATTTTTTTTTGAATTTTTTTTTTACAAATGGTGTTTTTATACATGCATCTACGTCTATGAAAAAAAAAATTTGGTCCACCGCGCCCCCTACGGTGTAGTTCTCACGGTTCTTACAACTCGAGGTGGTTCTCATTTTAGCATTCCCCATATATATATACACACACACTATGTTACCCCTATAGGATATTTATATAAAAGTAATTATAATTAGAGTAAAATGTCATTTGCGTCCCTAAGGTTTTGCCATTTTTCTGACTTCCGTTCCTGAGGTGACATTTTCATCAAAAAAGTTTGAAATCTAGCCATTTTCATCTCTGGGGCCATTTTTCGAGGGACGAAAATCGTAATAAATTACCAAGCTCAAGCATGAAAATGGCAAAAAAAAAAAAACAAAGGTCAAGGAATGCAAAAAAGGTCATTTTGGATGAAACAAGTAAATATATCCAAACCACAGTAATGATTTTAGCAATTTACTTATAAAATTAACATAAGTTAATTAATAAATAATAAACGAGCCGGATTCAAGCTTTACAAACAAATTTCAAATAAGCTCGAGCTCTCGACACAATTCGCTCCCACATCTGTAATTTGTATAAGGGCATGTTTGGCTAAGCTTATTTTACCTAAAAATGACTTTTTGTGAAAATGACTTATTAACTTATGACTTTTTGAAAATGAGTTTTTAAAAAAGTGTTTGGATTAGCTTATGGGGTGGGAAAAGCCAATAAGTCAATAAGTTGTTTTTTAAAAAGTGTTTGAATTAGCTTATTGATGTAAAATGACTAAAAATGACATTCTTCCATAAGTCAATAAATATAAGAAGTATTAGTTCAGGGGTAATCTGATAAATTTGGCCTTTTAAAAGCTATAAGCTGATCAAAAAGTCACAAGCCCCTAACTTTTCAAAAATGACTTTTTTTACTCTTCAAAAAGTCATTTTGAAAAGAACGTTTAGCTTTTTGATTAAGTCAATAAATCATAAATTGGGTTGAAAAAGCTTAGTCAAACATGCCCTAACTTACTTTCTAAACTTTGAATAACAAAAACCACTGGTGACATAAAATCCTAAATGGAAATCACAAAAACCTCTCACAACAACGTGAAAAAATCACTCAACTAAAGAGTGCAACTTTTATAGCACAATGTACAACCATCTCAAGCGTAAACTTTGATGTTTCCCTTGCCAAATTACAAATATCAATTTCTTCCCAAACAGAACGAACGACTGCAAAACCCTCGTAATTCTTGATCGGGAAAATGGCGGATACTGACGGAGACGGTATGTTTGATGACCTGACGAAAATGTTATTAATTGCTGCCGGCCGTAATATACATGAAGTGGAGGAGGACGAGAACGGGCATAGATACTATAAAGTTCCAGCTGACGAGTACGATTCTAGCTACATATACGACAACGCTTTACGCAAACTTTTCCACGGTGACCTTTACATCTCTAGCGACGACGATGATGTTAATTACAGGGAGAATGGGCCTAGCGACGACAACTATTTTGACAATGACGAGATTAACCGTAAGCAAATTTTACATACATTTTGTTGTTTTAGGGCCGCTAATTAATAGGTTGTTTATTACATTCTTTTAGGCTTTATTTTCTAAATCGGTTGTGATCTTTCATTACATCACTGTAAGGGCTAGCTCTCTCTCTCTATGTTTAGGGCTGTCCAAAAAGCTCGTGGCTCGGAGCTCGCTTGGATTTAGCTCGGAAAAAGCTTGCTCAATATTGCTCCGTTTGAAAGTGAGCTGAGCTGGCTCGGCTCGGTTAAAAAGTGAGTCTAGCTCGGCTCAGCTCATAACGAGCCGGATTGGCTTGCATACCAGTTCGGCTCGGCTTAACTCGGATTGTTTTACTTTTAATATATTTAATTTTTATATACATTATAATATAATTTATCCGAAAAACTGATTAATATTTACATGTGATTAGGAATGTAATTTGATATTATCTATACCGCATTTAAAGGTTGATTACCATGCTAATGAACTTATATTGTATTTCGTTGAAATTAAGAACGTATTTTGTGTTATTAAACTTGATTTTGGCTTGTAATGTATTAGGTTGAGCTTATTTTGGATATGTTCTTTTGAATTATCGAATAATATTTTAGATTACTGAATTTTGAGAGCTATGTATTAATTTTTCTTTTCAAATTGAGCCAAGCCGAGCCGAGCCCGAGCTTAGATTTCCAGCTCGGTTTCAAATCCGAGCCGAGCCTCCTCGGTTTATAATCGAGCCGAGCCCGAATTTTGCCCTAGCTCGGTTCGTTTCGGCTCGTGAACAGCCCTATGTCTAGTCACATACCTGGCAAGACGGGTGGGGTACGGGTGGGTTCGGGTCAGGACAGATTTGGGTCAGTCTACTAAAAAATATTTGACCGACATTTGACAGAAATTTGACTAGACACATACATGCTTGTTTCTCCAGATAGCTTTAAAACCACGGTTTGGTTGTAAAATCGCTAGGCGTTAGTGTGACGGTGGGCATGGGCGGATCTTAGAAGAGCTCTGGCAGGGCCACGGCCCGGGCAAGTTTTTCGGCCGTAGTGCTAATTTTCCGCATTTCGATCGAAATTTGTTATATATACTATGTTTGGCCCGGGCTTGCCCGGGCTTTTTTAGTGCCCGTGTCTTTCGGCCCTGGCACGTTCAACGGGCAAGATCCGCCACTGACGGTGGGATACATTTTCTAATCGGGACTAATTGGATTGGAATTTATGTATAATTTTTCAAACTTATTAATTGGGTTGGAGTAATAAAATAAGTATACATTTTTTAATAATCCAAAGATTTTGATGAGTTTTGACCGATGTTGACCGATATTTGACTGAAATTTGACCAATTTTGACTGTATTTGACCGATTACCGATTTTAGGTCGTGCACTACCAATTACCTATTAATGCATCTTGCATCAAAATTCAACATTAGTTATTTACTTATTTATACATTAATGGTGTTTGCAGTTAAGTTATTGTGGTCAAGGTTATTAGGCATCATATGGAAATCTATGTTATTTTTAAGTTATTGTTTTACAGGTATATTGGTGAAGACCGCGACCGGTAAGACCATCGCTCTTAAAGTCAAAGGCTCAGACACCATCGGAAACATGAAAGTCCAGATCCAGGCTAAGGAACGTATTCCCTTTGACCAGCAGGAACTGATCTTCAACGATATGGTTCTTGAGAACATGAATACTCTTGCCAACTTACCCATAAAGAAGGATTCGACACTCAAACTTATGCTTAAATCAAGAGGATTCATCAATATAACCATCAAGACACCAGAAGGAATACTCATCCATTCTCTTGAAGTAAAACCCTCAAACACCATCGGTGACGTGAAAGCCAAGATGCCTGGTACTGGACACGTGCTGATCTTCAATGAAAATGTCCTTGAAGATAGCGGTACCCTTGCTGACTTGCACATCATCAACGGATCCACGCTCACACACACTTTTAAATCAGTGGAGTTGATGAAAATATTTGTGAATACCTTCACTGGAAAGACAATCTCGTTTTTAGTCAGCCCTGAATACACCGTCGCCATGGTGAAATGGAAGATCGATATTAAGGAACGTATTCCGTGTAATCAGCAGGCTTTGATCTTTAACAAAATGGTTCTTGCTGACAGTGGAACCCTTTTCGACTTTTACATCAATAGGAATTCGACCCTCACACTTATGCGCAAATCAAGGGGACGTTCAATCAACAAGAACTCGACCTTCAGCCCTATGAACGAATCATGTGAATTCATGAAGATATTTATCAAGCCCCTAACTGGAAAGACTGTTAGTCTAATAGTCAAACCTTCAGACACCATCGGCGAATTAAAAGTCAAGCTCGAGGAGAAGGTAAATATTCTTCCCGACGAGCAGGAGTTGATCTCCAACGAAACAGTTCTCCACAACAGAGATTCCCTTGCTGACTTTCACATCAATAAGGGATCCACACTCACACTTATGCGTATATCGACGGGATTCATGCATATATTCATCAAGAACGCTCGCGAATTTGAAAGCCCCGTTACTTTGGAAGTCAAACCCTCGGACACCATCCGTAGTGTGAAATCCATGATCGAGGATATGATAATTTGGCACCCATGCAACTCGATACTGATCTTTAATGGAATCCGTCTGGATGATAACGCTAGCCTTGTCGACTATAACATCAACAAGGGATCCACAATCCATCTTATTTGTGGATATTCAAAATGTGCAAGCTCAACTGAGTCATCATCTCCCACGCAATCTGAGACTTCACTATAACGGAATGTTTCTCGAGGATGGCCCTACCCTTGCTGACTACCACATCCACAAGGAATCAACCCTCTTATCTTATTCCAATATCAAAATGGGACTAGATTACAGCAGCATATGTCTTTTTATGTAGCACTTTTTTGTTACTTAATGTCTAGTATTTCACTTGTGTTGAAGATATTAAATGAATGGTATGTTTATTTGTAAGAAGTTAAATAGATTAAACAAAATTTATGTGGATAAATGAAGTCTCTGGCTGACTATAAAAGTTATGAAATGTTGGCTTCATTAAGTCCTCCACAGGTCTGTCACATTGTTGAACTAGTGCACAAGAAAAGCTGGTTGAGTTGTCGAACACAATCCATGGATTATTTTGCCTGAACATACTTAAGTGACTTTGACATCAGAACAAAAAACCTAATTATTTTTGTATAGTGTTTCAGGCTATGTAAGATATTTTCACCCTAAAACAAACCTTTCTATAATATAAGAGAAAATCATAAAATTTAAACAAAGTTTTTTTTAGCTTACTGGCCATTTAACTATGAAATTTAAAACAGAACTTAAGAAGTAAAGTAGTTGACCCGACATTCGAGTATTGTAAGAACATTGATTTCTCTGTTACTTACCGTGTTTGTAATATTATTTATTATTATATACTAACTCACTAGCGAGGCCCATCGTAATGTAGCTCGTATTACGCTTACTAGGCCGGGGGACTTGCAGAAGTAACCCCTAACTGGGCCTAGCCCATCGAGGTTAGGGTGACCCATGTGTCTTGTATAAGGATGTCTTCACCTCACTTTTAGGTTAGACCACACGGTGTGGAGGAGCATGAAAAATGGGTGTTATTCGACATAAGGACGCCACGTCAGCGCGCGTCAGAAAACTGGCATAGTGGAAAATAGGGAGGGGTGTGGAAGAGGGGCGTTATCCAACACGTGGCACATATTTTTTATTATTATTTTTAGAGTAAACTTCCGTTTTGCTCCCTGTGGTTTGGTCATTTTAACGGTTTTGCTCCAATAGTTTAAAAATAGCCATTTTCCTTCCTGATTTTTCTAATTTATCTTCATTTTGCTCCCAGCCTCTAACTCCATCAGGGAGGAAACTAGCGACAAACTCGAAAGATTAGGGAGCAAACTGGCGACAAACTCGAAAGATCAGGGAGGAAGATGGCTATTTTTAAACTATTGGAGCAAAACCGTTTAAATGACCAAACCACAGGGAGCAAAACGGAAGTTTACTCTTATTTTTATTTATAAATTATATAAACTATTAAATTTAAATAAAACCCAATTACTTTACTACTAATTAGAAGAATACATAACTTAAATATTTAAAACATTACATAACATAAAACGTTAACCAAAAAAATTAAAAATATTACATAGCTTAGACTAAAACGTTAACCTAAAAACGCATTATTTGCCACGCCACGTAGTGTCTGAAGTCACGGCCGAACATGTTATGGTACTCAACGGAAACGATTTGGATGATGTCGCCTTTGTTTGGCTCACCATCGTCATTGTCCACGTTGTTGAGAACCGCTTCAAATCTCATACATTCAACATGAATCATCTGAAAACGTGAATGAAGTGCATGTTTGGGTCGGATGGCATCACGCCTACGAGTACAAAAAAAAAAAAAAAAACCGTAACCGGTTTTTTTAACCGGTGTTTTTAAAAACCGGTTCCAACCCAAACCGGACCGGCGGTTTGTGTAGCGGTTAGGGTTCTTGATGTTTGAAACCGGTTTAAAAACCGAAACTGGTTATAAAAAACCGGTTTTTTGGCCAAAACCGGTTAAAAACCGAACCGAACCGGTTGGACCGGTTACTGTTTTGGGTTTAAAAAAACGGGTTATAAAAAATCGGTTTTTGTTTTTGAAGAAAAAACCGGTTCAGTTAAAAACCGGACCGGTTTTTTTAAAGAAACCGATTTGTACAACTCTAGTTTCGGATTACTTTGATTAAGTGCTTTCATATTGTTAAGTGGTTTGATAAATGGATCATGAACTCTTACCATTTGTAGCTTATTGATATATATTGTTAACCATATAAATTATAATGTCTCTAGAGCAATACTAATGATAGTGTGACAAAAAAAATTATCACAGTTTTTTAGAGGTTTAAAACTATAAACTGTTAATTAACCAAATACAATACAATTTTTCAAATAAAACGTATGGGTACTATTTGACAACTTGTATACTTTATAGACAAATATGTTCCAAGTCCATAACAAAAACTCATACATTTATTATTTATATCACTAAGTTCTAATGAAATGTTTTCAAATTTGTATAGTACACAATTTATTTATCCATTCAACTTATCAATCACAAATTCATGAGAACAATCAATCAATTCCTCATGACTTCCCAACGATACGTGGCTAAGGATGTGGACACATTTTTGGCCCCAAATAGCATGATACTCCCTGTGCTTAGACTGTGTGGTGTGGGGGACGGCCTAGGGCCGGCTCGGTGCGGCGCCGGGCATGCACACTGCCCCGAGGCCCGTCCCCGTCCTCTTCGTCACACTTCGACGCCAAAGCCGGGCCATTTCTCTCTTTCTAACACCACACACATACACACACATATATTGAGGCTCATCCCCACACCCTAGGTCCATCCTCTTTAGGCTCATCTCCACACCCGCTTACGTGGACGTCTACGTGGCGTATCATCATTTGAGGACTACCCTCCTCCACACCCGATATTCTTAGATGTGTTATGATTTGATATACTTTTATAGAGGTACGTGATATACTATTAATTTAACTGGTCAAATGATTATGTTTTAAAAGTTTTGTGGTAGTCATGACTAGCTTGTTTAAGTTTTTAATCAAAATACCATTTACATGATTTTCCATTATTTTATACAAAAAAATTTCTTAGGGTGACAATTCTTGAAACAAACGGTGTTGGTTGATTTGTTAACCAATTTAATAGACATGTTATATTCTGGTTAAATACACAACCACATAATTTTTAGTGAAATGCATCAAAGTACAAGTAATATTGGCTTACAAAATCTGCAGGATGCTCTTCGCAGCCCAATACTACAGTACTAAGGGGCTGTTTGGTAGCCTTTTAATGACTATTCAGATGTTACCTCTTAATGATTTAAAACCTCTGAACGAATAAGAGGTAACCTCAAGTCTGAATGGTTAAGAGGTAACCTCTGAATGGTAAATCGTCACATGTCACATTCTTCTACCTTCTCATTGATAAAATTCTTAATGGTTCCCTTAAGAGGTAGCCTCTTAATAACCATTCAGACGCTACCAAACAGCCCCTAAGACAAACTAATCAATAGGACATTTCATCATATGCTTGTCCAATTTGATCAGATTCTATCACCTTATAAAGATTGTCATGAGAGATAGAGAACCTTCCACAAAGACAGCTCGGGCCACATCATACCATCAAGTATACTCCCCCCCCCCCAAGGGGCCACGCTCAAATCCAAGCCCACCCGTGGTGGTGACTTGGGCGTTTCTCTCCAACCCACGCCCCAACCCCCGCCCCATACCCCATAGTCTTAAGGCAGGGCATGGGGCATGCTAGCGATCCTATGTTGCCGGCTCTTATTGGCTTGTTGGCTAGGGCATAGCAGGGCATGTTTAATTTTTTTTATTTTAATACACCTGGCCAAGCCACGCCGGGCTAGCCACGCGCCGCCATACCCCACGGACACGTCACTCACCAGCAGGGGGCTCGAACTCCACGTGTCAACCCATGCCCCAAACTCCCGCCCCACCATACCCCACGGTCTAAAGAAAACAAAATTCGGGGGTGTTTGTGATTCCTTTTAACTTATGACTTTTAACTTCTAATAAGTCATAAGTCAGAATTTCTAACTTTTCACTTTCTCATTTTTCAAGCAATAAAAAGTCTTTTTCACCCTTTATCCAAACACTGTAAAAGGACTTATTAACTTCTAATAAGTCAACAAGTTAAAAGTAGCTCCAAAATAAGCTAACCTAAACACCCGCTCTGTTTTTTGGATGTTATGACATGTTCTGTTTTGATTTTCAATTTTTGGAATTTCAGTTTCCACGATGGGTTTGATTCGGTTTTGGTTTTCAGTTTTGCCTAAGGGTGCAAGTGAGCCGAGCCGAGCCCGAGCTTGACCAGGCTCGAGCTCGTTTAACACATGAAAGCTCGAGCTCGAGCTCGGCTCGATTCGAGCTTTATTTCTGAAGCTCGAGCTCGGCTCGAAGGTAATTTTTCAAGCTCGAGCTCGGCTCGGGCTCGACTTGTTTAGTATTTATTAATTAATTTATATTAATTATAATTATTATTATACATATAATTTACTTATCCTTTTATATTTATATAAATGGCAATTATTATTATATAAATATATGTTTAATATATTAATAAAAAAAAATATAAACATAAAGCTCGATTAGGCTCGCGAGCTGGCTCGAGCTCGATAAGCGAAGCTCGGGCTCGGGCTCGTTTACTAAACGAGCTTGTTTTTAGGCTCGGGCTCGAGCCTGAACTCGTTTAAGCTTTGCTCGTTCGAGCCGAGCTCGAGTAGCTCGGCTCGTTTCCACCCCTAGACTTTTGCCATTTGAGTTCAAAATTTTTTGGCCAAAATAAAATGAATCAGATATATTAATTTGGGCCTAAAACTATTTGTTAGTTTCTAATTTTTTAGGATGTACCATTTGTTAATTTCTCACTCACGCGTTGTGACGGGGAACCAACCTGTTTTAGAAACCAAAAATAACTCAAGTAACTAAAAATCTGATTATTGGTAACAATTTATGTTTCAGTTAAATATTCCCAGTACAATAACATAACTATTTATAAAACCTAAAACTAAATAAATACATATTCCGAGTGATGCCATTCATGAGCGCCATACAGTTTAAAAACGTTTAAAGCAACTGGTCAATTTAAAAGTAATGTTACAAAAATTAATGTTAAAACGTAGATAAAAATAACTAACGTGCACCATTATTTTTTAAACTATATATAAAGATTCAATAAATAAAAAAAATCATGATGGAAAATTTGTTTAAAACTTTAAGTAGTAACTTTATTAAAACTCCGGAATTGTAGTGTAAAGCAATTTAAAAAGTGTAAAAATAACCTTATTAGAGCTTAAGGGACGCTTGTTAAATTTATTAAAAATAATTTAAATTGGTTAAAGAAAACTAACAAAAATTGAGGGGTAAAAGTCTAAAAGCCAAAATCTTAGTGATCAAAACATAAAAAAAAAAAAAGTTGTCTTATGTGATTTTTACAAATGACATTAAAAAGAACATAAATTACCTAAATGCCATAAAATAAGCTAAGCATTTGAGTGTGGATGACATATCTATACTATCTATAATAAGAGAATATGAGTTGATGTAAATCTGCTTATGTGTCAACTTCTAAGATATGCCACATGTCAATGATGATGTCATAAATCTCATTTATTAAAAGACTTCAAAATTTAAAGTTGGTCCACTTTCACCTTTTCAAAGGTCTGCCCATCAAGCCACTGCCCATCTTCAAACCATTTTCAAACCACTGATGATTCCAAACCTCACGATTCAAAATTCAAACCACTAACCACTGATGATTCAAAATTATGGCTCCAAATTCAAATTTCAAAATTATGGCTCCAGATATATAACATATCATCTTCTTTAATCAATTACTCTCTAATCAATTTCTCTCTCAACTTTCTCTCTCTAAAACTCACTTTCTCTCTCTCAAATCCAGACCAAACCACCATATTGTGTGGTTAATTATTCAGTTTATCGTGTGCTTAATTATTCAGTTCATATGTGTTGATTATTAGTTTTTTACTAAGAGATCTATATTTCATCATTGATGTTATTTTTATGTGATCCGAACCTAATAATCTTTTTCTTTTTTGATTTTGGAAACCCTAGATGCTCAACGATATCAACGTTCGTTCAGTGTAACAGGACGGAGATGAAATCCTAATAATATTCCATCTTCAGCTCACCGTTTCCAAACTCGTCGTAAATCGGAACCCTAACCTTCAATCACACGCGCCTCCGTCGTATTCCTCTGTCGAATCAGGTAATCAGCCGTACAATTTTCGTGTTTGTGATGTCATCCCGTTTTTTTATGCGTTTGTATGGATCATATGTGGTGAAATTGTGTGAAATTGTTTGAACTTCTGTTATTTGTTGGATGAAATTAGGGGTTTTAAGCTGGGTATAGTTGGATTTGTATACGTTATTTGGGGTCTATGATGCAGTTTATAGTTTGGAGGATTTGAATGTTGTTTGGTTTATAAATCATCTTTGTGTGTAATCGATAAGTTATTTGGGGGCAATGTTTCAGTTTATAGTTTTTTGAAAATTGGTTTTATGTTGGGTGTCTAGAGTGTTATTTGTTTTTCTTCAAATACATCAAATTGTGATGTAGAGTAAATGAAATTTTGAGTCGATTCTAGAGATTTTTCCATGATTTATCCATCTTGACTGGATCTGAATATTCACGGCATCAATTTCCGCCATGTTTGGGAGCTAACATCAAACTAACATGTGGGTCGCCGGTATTTGGTCGGCTTATATATACCAAGGCGTTCATCAAGAGACCGTGTAAGGAGATTTTGTTTTTAAGTATTGATTTCATATATCATTTGTAGTCTACACATTTCAGTTCGTAGCTAAACTTAATTAATTGCACTTACAGATTTCATATATCATTTATATATTCATAGTATGGATAATTTTATCTTTTAGTGTTAATTAATTGTTTAATATAAAATCTGTAATTGTTTTTTTGGTTAGGATGATGAAGTACAATCGTTGGGCATCTACGGAATTCAACAACTTCACAGATGAAGTTTCGGAAATGTGAAAAAGAGTTGAGGCGTTGACAATCCAGTTTCCAATCCTGGGGTATGTGAATAGGAGACTAAAATCTTTACATGTTATGATATAAATGATGTGTTACTGATTTGGTGTTAATCATGATCCAGGCACCAGGTTGGATAATAGCCACTGAGCATTGTTAGTAGTTGAATTTAACTCATCTAATACCTGTCGCAGTAGTACAACTATTTTCATTGCAATTAACTTAGGTAGGTTCGACTCGACTGTTAAGTTGAACTTTATAAAGTGATTTCTCAGTGGAGGATTTGTCAAGCACATGCAGGTTCGACTCGACTGTTAAGTCTTTTTATTCACAGTTTTGTTTATATCATTTGATCTTAATGTTTGCTTTCTATTTGAGCAGGAAAATGGATTTCTTCATGAAGTGCTTAACTTCACACAAAAGAAAAAGAATCTATTGGGCGCTTCAGGGACGGACGAGGTTTGTTCTTCTTTTATTCATGTTATATACGAACTCTTAGTGACTAATATAATAATAAAATCGCATCCTTAACCAAATAAACTCGTCGTAAATCGGAACCCTAACCTTCAATCGCACGCGCCTCCATCGTATTCCTCCGTCGAATCAGGTAATCAGCCGTACAATTTTCGTGTTTGTAAAGGTAGATGTCATTTTAATTAATGAGATTTAGTTAAATGGACGTGAGTAATAATTAATGTATTAATGTTTACTCTCTTTTTTTTCTCTTTTTAACAGAAGAGGGCAGAGTGGCCTTTAAAAAGGCCTTTAAAGCTTTCTCCCAAATGAAGTTTGACATAGTCTCAGATATATTTAAACACCCAAACCCTTCTCTCATCACATGATTAAAAGCCACTATGTGTAATATGTGCTCATAAGAGTTGTTGGAGACAGAATGACAGAGTATAATGATTACATAGTCCAAACACCCCCCTCCCTCCTGTATTTTCTTCTGTGTAATTACCTTAATATATACGTGTGTATAGCTTTCTTATGCATCCTTTTACGCCTTCTTAAAGCCTTCGCATTTTTTAAATTTTTCAGGAAGCTAAAGATAGTCGATTATTCGGTCCTGTTTCCATGGATGACATAATCGGCAGAGTCTTGTATTGCTTGAGAACAGCCGTCGATCACGGTCCCATTCAGAACAGGTACTTTCTTGAACTAGATAAAACATGATTTACGCATTTTGTGTACATGAAAACTTTAAATAAATGAAACTTTATAATATCGTTATAGTATGCGTGACTGAGCGTTGTTGAAGTAAACAATTCATGATCTCACATTTTATGATAATATTATAACGCGTGTTTATTGTTGCATTCGCCAGTCAATTCAGCATGCAAAAGGACTTGCCCGTATTGGAAGTGGAATTGGATGTTGATGAAATGGCCAAAAACCACAAAGCTTAGAAAGTATTTGCATCAAAGAAACTCCTTTCAAATATGTTTGTATGTACTCTGTTTCCACCAGATTTGAATATGTTCTTCTGAAGAACCAAGAGTCAATAATTAAAGTTCGGATTTTTTTCTTTCAATTCTTGTGATCTTCAAGTCAAGAGAAACATATTTGGAGAGAAGATGGTGTGTTCTTATCATGTTCTTTTATACTTTCCAACTTCGGTCCAGTTTGCTGATATGGGTTTCATTTGAGCAGTTGATAATCTCATTATCTTGCTTGGATTTCTTTATTTTTTTATTATCAAACTCTTAAAGAATTCTGTTCTTGATTACTTACCTACATGTGCCCTATTTATCACTTGCAACAATACTCATTTATTTAGGTAAATAACGAGCAGTAGTTAACAGCAGTAGTTAACAGTAGTTAACAACAGTAGTTAACAGCAGTAGTTAACATCAGTTAACGAGCAGTAGTTAACAGCAGTAGTTAACAGCAGTTAGCGAGCAGTAGTTAACAGCAGTTAACGAGCAGTAGTTAACGAGAAGTAGTTAACAACAGTTAACGAGTAGTAGTTAACAGCAGTTAACGAGCAGCAGTTAACAACAGTTAACGAGCAGCAGTTAACAGCAGTTAGCAAGCAGCACTTAACAGCAGCAAACCATGCCACCTAATCAGCAGTTAACAGCACTTAACAACAGTTAAAGTAAATGTATACCAACCTTTTTATTATTTTTTTTAAACTTCGATATGCTGATTTATTTATTATTTGTAACAATTTCAGGGACCGGAAAAATGGCACTTACCTTTGGATCTATTAGCAAACTTGTATGTTTTCTTCTTGTCCTTATGTTGGAAAAAAAGTGGTTTAAATTTTTATTTTTATGTACCAATAATTGTAAGTTACATTTTTATTTTTATCTCCATCCATGCCGAGGTGTTTCAGATAGCGATATTCCATCCATGTTTGAAATTGAATTTAAGTTATGTGATAAATTTCTCATACCTATGTGCAAACTACTGTTGGGTTAAAACAAGCGATTTTTTTAAGACTTGTATTCGAATAAAAAATAGTTTTGAAATGGTACGGTTGGCAGTGAGTTAGAGGTGACCTGTTCTTCTTTACAGTCCAGTTGGTGCATGCAAAACGACTCTTATTAGCAAGTTAGCCCATAGTCAAGGGATTCAAGGTATGAATAAAACTTTTGTTATGTGTAATTACAATGGCAAAGTTGGAGTCTTTATTACTGTAAATAAAACAATTGTGATTATATGTGATTATTTATTTTGACTTCCAGTTCTATCTATTCACATGGATGAGCAAATTGACGGAAAAATACTTATTGGGAGTTACGTATGTGCTGAACAACGGAGACTGGTTCTCTTAATGAAAATGATCTTTATTTGCTGGATGAGAACTACTTTTTTTTGCTAGAATGTGCTTCGAGGGTTTAGATTCTTTCTAGAACGATTTTGGAATGTATTTTTGTTTAAAGTAACACGCGAAGATGTTTGTTTAATAAAAAAATGTGTTCTTCGGTTTAGTTATTGTGTGTAATGAGCTGCTAACAACTATCGCTTAGGATTGAGTTGTAATAAAATTATGTAATATACTAAATTTGAGTAAAATGGTTTAAAATATCGACGGTTAAAATTTTTCCATATGTAAGTGTGTTACAAATGAAGTGTGTTAAATGCTTTATTCCTTAGTAATATAACAAATCTTTCCATATGTAAGTGTGTTACAAAATCCTTAGTAATATATTCCTTAGTAATATAACAAATCTTTTCTAACATTACTTTATAAAGATATAGAACTAAAGACCAAAATTTAAATGATATATTATAATCTGTTTTTTAGTATTTGATTTTTATCATTACTAAACCTACCCGTGTGGTTACACGGGCCCTACACCTAGTTTGTAACTAAAAACAAAATAAAGGATATTATGTATATTGTAGTAGCATGATGTAGTTTAATATATAGTATAGGGTCAGGATTTAGAGAAAACGGTAGAAAGTGTCAGAACGCTTATGGATCGTTCGATCAAAACAATCTATGGACTAGATTGGCACGGTGGCATTTTAGTAAATAACACCAATTTTATTACGTGGGCGCGCTTCATTAAGGGTAAGAAAGTAAAAAAAACCATTCCTCACATAAAACGCCATTGAAAAATAAAACGCCAAATAAATACAAAATGCCAATTTTATCACTGCGTACTTTTTTCTATGTTTTTATTTAAGCTCTCTGGCTACAAAAACGCCAAAAAATATTAAACGCCATTATATATAACGCCAAAGCTTACATCCGGATAAATGTTAATTATATCTTTTGTTATAAAAATAACATCTTGCCTAAACTACGCACAAAAAAAATCTATAAATAGAAACGTCTCACCACCTTCCGTTTATCACACCAAAAAAAAACACACAGTGATTGCTAAAAAAAATTTACAACTCAATGTAAAACGCCAAAAAATAAAACGACAACAAACATCTTTTCTTTGATCATCAGTAATGTTCTGCATGAAACTTCATTTAATGATTTGTTACGTGAGTGTAGTAAGATTTTGCTGCATGAGATGGACAAAATTGAAAAAAGCAGGACTGATGACACCCATATGTCATACTGTAATCTTTGTTCCTGAAGAAGGTTTGTGTTGGAACCTGAAGGTTTATTCATGAAGGATTGCTTAGTTAAGGGATTGATTTTGTAATTGTTTAGTAAATGTTTTGGGTCGAATTATGTATGGGTTGGGTTGTTTAGCTAGTAGTCGCTTGGGCCTAGGTTAAAGTCCATTTTGATTTGTATTTAAGCAAACCTCAACCACTTGGTTGAGGTTGATCGTTGGTTGCGACAAAGAAAGGAGCCGAGAACTCCATAGGGATCTTGTATCAGTCTTTGGTCATCATTGAATGCAAGATTTCCGGTTTGTGTTTTGATTATATTAATGTTTCATTATATTGTTCTTGAATTGGCTTGTGATTGTATTCCGCACCTTCACAAGTTAGAGTCTGATATCGTTGAAGGATCCTAAACGGGTATTACAATTGGTATCAGAGCCAAGAAACCAATCTTGGTTCGGTTTTGATATCACTCGGATTCAAGAACATCCTTTGCTACTAATCCAGTTTTTTTGGTGTTTGTTTTGCAGTGAAAATTATTGAATCTTCAAACTGTTCTTGGTGAAATTATTGAAAGATATCACTGATTTTGGTTTGTGTGATTTCAGAAAAACTGTTAGCTGATTTCTCGGGAGTTGGTGATCAAAGAAAATTCAAAGATTACGATATCTTTGAATTTTTGAAAAGTGCTGAAAATCAGGGATTACGAGTCAACAGTTTTTATCTCATATCTGTTTTGCAGGTCTCGACTCGCAACCATCAGCAGTCTCGGCTTGTCCTGTTCCGGTCTCGACTTGCAACCATCAGCAGTCTCGGTTTGTCCTGTTCCGGTCTCGACTCGCAACCATCAACTGTCTCGACTTGTCCTGTTCCGGTCTCGACTCGCAACCATCGCTGTCTCGACTTGTGTGGATTTAGTCTCGACTCGCAACCAACTACGGTCTCGAGTTGTCTGCTTCTTGGTCTCGACTCGCAATCATAGTCTCGACTCGCAACGTCACTTTGCAACGTTACTTGGATTTGGACTTTGAACTGTTGACACTTTTGGACTTAATTTTTTTTTTAATTTAATTAAGTATGTCGACAAATAACGTTGATTTGGCTGCCCTTAACAAACAACAAGAACTGGACTCAAAGGTTGGAACCACTACACGCATTCCAAGGTTAACCGATGCAAATGATTTCCCAGAATGGAAATGGCGCTTTGAACAACATGTGAAGGTCAAGGATTCAAAAATTTGGAGAAGCATCATGAGAGGTCCAAGGGAGATAATGACAGACAGTCCTACTGAACCGGGTTTAAAAGTTAAGAAAACCAAGAGTGAATATACTGAAGAGGATTTCAGTATAATTGAAGAAGATGAAAGAGCATTGTCCTATCTGACCATGGGATTGGGCCTAGATATAGCTATTGGCTTTCGCGCTTGCAAATTTGCCAAGGAACTATGGGAATCATTGATCGATGTTTACGAGGGAAATGAAGATATGAAGGAAAGCCGAAGAAACTTGCTCAGACAAAGCTTCAATAATTTCAATCACATCTATGGGGAAACCGTTGATAACCAACTTCAGAGGTTTGTCAAACTGGTCACTCAAATGCAGATGGAAGAAATTCATACATCAAATGCTTCAACAAATAGGCAACTTTTGAATGCACTACCAAAAAGCTGGGATCATCATGTTGCAATGATCAAGAAAACAAAGGATCTCGCTAGGTGCAGTTTGTCAGAAATGATTTCCCATATCAAAGCATGTGAACTGGATGATAAGCAAAGAGAAACCAATTATAAAAACAACATGCTAGCTGCAGGATTCACTATTGTCACACCCCGACCGCGTAAAACAACAAAGCGCGGCGGAAACATCGGGGCGTGTTGCAACAGAATAATTGTTTCATAACCATGGATACAAAAAGTGTTTCGTTTTATTAAACATTAAATATTTACATCGTCTGGAAATCTAAATACACAATTTAAACATAATCTATCATTGTTATTGAGTCACTAAAGCCTAGTCCAGTCCTATGTGAGCATGCATCCTATCAATCGATATCATTCAACAATACCTGAAACATATGTGAAAACGAGGCCAGCAAAGAAATGCTGGCGAATACATAGGTTTTGTAGGAGTGTTGAAATCATGGCTAGTTTAGATGTTGCAATACTTTATTAAAAACCTTGTTTTGAAAAGAGTATAACATTGCAACTTAATTAACCAACTCAAATCAAGCGGGTTATAGTTTATGAAACCTCGTAGCCATGACTCATAACCCAAAAACATTTGTTTTAGTAAAGCAAATTGTGAAACATCTAAAAATAAATCGTTAATGAAACTCGTTAAAAACTCGTATAGTTTATATCATATCGAAAACCTCGTTTGTGTGACATCTTTTGAAAATTGTTTACCCAAGTGACCTAAATAACGCCACGGTATGTAATATGATGAATTCTCTTATATATAGGAAGTACCAGCGGCGTATCCACCATGCTTTCATCACATTACACCCGTCCCGTTATCTAAACACTTAACCAAATACCAATCGTATATCGCTTTGAAGCCAATCGTTTAACCAAATCGTTTAACTCATTAATACATCGCGTGAAAACCAATCGTTTAACCAAATCGTATAATTCGTTTTAGGTCGTGAAACTACTTATGTGGTCGTCTCGCTAATAACATTCAAACCTTCGTGACTCATCCCTCGTCGCTTCTCGTTTTCGCATTAACAAACCCTTGCCAAAGGGTAAATTAACAATTACAGATTCAGTCGCTACCCACCACCCCCACACATAACCACGGGTGCAGTATGATAACGGGATTTGTCAGATCCTATGGTACCATAACCTAATACTGGTCGGCTTGATCATTGCTAATGAATGTCATTTGTTATGTAACCCAACCAACAAGTTCGTTCACATTATCGAAATCGTTATTAGTTTTGTATAAATCGTCATAATTGTTTTTGAAACCATCGTTATAACATCGAAAATCGTTTTGATACCATCGTTAAAACCTTGAAAACATTTAGCACATATGAGTCACCCCAAAACAATTGAAAGCAGTAAAATAGGGGAATAATGTACTCGCCTGAGAATGCTTAGAGGTCTTGAACAACAACCAAACAAAGCTTGAGGGAGCACGGAATCAGTCGGCAATCTAAAACTATATAAATAAACCGGACTTAAATCGGGAGATCGGATAGGATGAGGCTTGGTAAACCAAATGAGTATTGGAACTCATATGATATGGTTTAACAAGGCCTACATACTACATTGAGACTAACCTAAGTGCTTTCGACCCATCGCGACCCATTAAGGTAACATACGCTACTTTAACGCGTCGTGCGCGCAAAGCGCGTTCGGACCGTCTAACTAGTCCTATGACAAGTGTTATATGCCTAAACATGTTACATAATCAGTTATGTGACAAAAGTTTAGGTTACATATGCTTAATTACCAATTATACATGAAAAGGGTATTCTGGTAATTTACCTAAGGCATATAAACTACCTATCATACAACTATTCAAACGAAGCGACCATAGGGAATAACCTCGGAAGGTTATTCCCTACCTACTATGGTCACCTAATGTATTTGGTCGGATCCTAATGATCGACCAAATGGGTCGGGTTCGAAGGTATAAGCGATTTATTAGATCGCTTACCCTACGACCCTAGACAACGTGGTAATTAGTAGGCATAGTCCCAAGGGACTATAACCAACGTGATTACACTCACGTTGCGAAGTTCAAACGAACTTCGCATTGACCATAAACTGGTCAACGCAGAAAGTCAAACAAAGTTTGACTTTCAGACTCGAAAAGACTCGAAAAGCAATAAAAGAACGAAAGAATACTTACGAAGGGTCCCCGAATGCTAATCCCGATCCAAGTAGCTCAGGTATGAAACAATGGTTTCAACTTAGAGCTCCTCAAATCAGAATTCTTGTGAGTTTAGAAGTGAAGTGGGTTGGGTATTTATAGTATTCAGAGAACCGTTAAGATCGTTTCTTGGAAAAGGGGGCACGATCAAAGCCGTACACTTGTCGGAACCTTATGGTAGCTCATTTGCCACTCACCATAGGAAATTGACACTTGGAATTGGGATTGGGGGTGCAAAACAGCTGCAAACAGGCTGTAAAACAATGAATCTGGTCTGCAGAGGCTGACGCGGCCCGCTTCAGGATACACCAAAACTAATGCGGGCCGCATGGGGGTTCTGATCAGAAAATATGTTTCAAAAATGACAGTTTTGGTCCCTGTTGTGTATTTAAGCCATTTCCGACACTTCTAAGGCCCGTAAAGCCAACTTTAAGGCCCTAAAATGATGCCTAAACATTGTGGACATGAAACATGCTAAAAAATATGCCGGGTGTTGGTTCGTTTGGTCGTACGAACGCGATGTTCGCTTAATTACGACGGAATGCGCATAAGCGCGAAAAACGATCCAAATGACGCAACGAATGGATTTTTGGCAAGCCAAACACTAAAGCATAATATAGTCATGCTTACATAAATTTTTGGATGTCCGGATGTATTCAGAACGTAAGTTATGCGCGAAAATGCAAACTTGTGCACTTTTTGACGCTTTTAGTCCCTGAATGACCCAAAAGTTTATTTTAGCACACCGAACACCTCAAAGCCTATTTCTAAGCTATGTTAAGGATATTTATGGTATGTTTAACTTATGGTCATGTTCCGGAATGTCTGTTACAGTTCAAATTGGCATACTTTCGCAGTTTGTCAAATTTAGTCCTTGTAGACGAATTAACTTGTTTTTGCCATACCAAAGCCTTCAATCTTATTTCTAAGTTATGTAAAGGTTATTTAAGGTATGTTAAGCCAATGTCACTATTCCGGAGTGTTTGTTGCATTAAACTGGTTATATTTACGCATTGGTGCGCGTATAACCTTCCAGAAAGCGATTTAGAGTTTGAAATTGAACAAAAATTGATATGTGCAAATGATACACATATTTTTACAAATCCCAAGTATGAAATACAATATTTCATTGGTTTGGTATTTGTTTGATGGTCGTAGTGACCCAGGTGTCACAGTCTCCCCTACTTTAGGAAATTTCGTCCCGAAATTTAATCAGAGGAAACTTGTGAGAGCTTGAAAACATGCAGTTGAAAAGACAAAACAACACTGGATAGGGTTCTGAACTTCTAGTAACTTTAAATAACATTATGCTTTCAATGCAAGAGGATCACTTATATACAAGTATATGAAGCGTCATTGGTGCGTCCACCGTACCTCCATTACATCGTTCTCATTTTGTTATTGTTGTCACTATCGGTTCTTACACATAATAAATCCTACTGGGTTTCTATGCACTAAATTTCATAATTATGTACGCGTCCATAATTAGACAATTCCTTGCACAGTTCACACAGTCTATTTTATAATGTGGAGGGTAAAACCAAATGAACAAACCTGTGATGAGTGTGATTGGACCACCATAGGGTCCTTTCAGCTGTATCATCACATGCCATTCTTAACCAGGTCTTGAATCAATCTTTAACTAGACCACTCAGTGGTCTCTCATCGAATCATGGAATGGTACTATATAACCCAAGGGTCTTAACTACCACGTAGAAGCCCATAAGGATTTAAGGTAGTACCTTTTGAATATCCTACTATGAATCCCTCATATGAAGATATTTAAGGTAGTACCTTTTGAATATCCTACTATGAATCCCTCATATGAAGATATGAAAGATTCTATGAGGATTTGAAAACCGGACCACATAAAAACATAGAGGAGAACACATAAACACATATCACATAATCGCATAATCGCACACTCGAATAATTGTTTAATTTGACCTTTAAATTTGTTATCTTTGGACACGGGTATTTAAAGCATACAAGGAATCAAATCCTTAATTGCAGCAATTTGGATGGATCCACATGAATACCCTGCTTGTTGACTACATGACCCAAAAACTGAACTTCTTTAAGCCAAAATTTCCTCTTGGAGGATTTAGCGAAAAGTTTGTTCCTTCTTTAGGGGTTCCAATGTCAACGAAGGTGTTGATCGTGATCGACTCGGGACATGAATAGATCAAGATGTCATCAATAACAACAATGACGAACTGATCCAAATAAGGCTTGCAGACTCTATTTATTAAATCCATGTAGATGGCTGGAGCATTTGTCAACCCAAAAGGCATGACTGTAAACTCGTAATGGCCATACTTCGTGCAGAAAGCCGTTTTGGGAACATCTTCTTCGAGAATACGAAGTTGATGATACCCAGAACGCAAATCGATCTTGAAAAAGCATGAAGCACCCTGCAGTTGATCGGATAGATCATTGATTTAAAGTGGGGGATATCGATTCTTGATGGTAAGCTTACCAGGCTTACGTTAATCGATACACATTCGAAAAGATCCATCTTTCTTTTCACAAAGAGGACAGGAGTTTCCCCAAGGTGAAAAGTTCGTAAGGATGAATCCTTTATCAGGCAACTCTTGAAGCTGTTTTGATAATTCTTGCATCTCGAACGGTGCAAGACGATAAGGTGCTTTCGCAATTGGGTTGGCATTGGGTACAAGGTCAAAAATGAAATTCGACTTGACGAACTGGAGGCAAACCCGGCAGTTCATCAGGAAACACCTCTGGATAATCCCGAACAATCGGAATATCCTGAATACTCTTGCTCTTGCCTTTCTTCTCGGTGACATGTGCTAGAAAAGCAACATATCCTTTTCGTAAATAACTTTGGGCTTTTGATTTAAAAGAAATAAGTGTTTAAGGTTCTTGGGGAGGTCACAAGTGATCATAAAAAAAATGACAGAACCACACGAGTAGTTTGTCTTTGTGTTGACATCATAAGGTTGGATCAAACATTCCTACAATTGCATTATTGTTGTTGTTGTTGCCGTTGTTGTATATCTCGTGGACTTGGGTTACAACACCGGGGAGCACAGCAGCCACTTGCTGAGAGACCAGGGTTGCGAGTTCTTCAATAGTAAAAGTTCGAGCATCGGTTCGAGCATCGCGTCGAAGAGGCATTGTCTAACAAGGAAAAATGGAGTCGATGATTTAATCAAAGTAAACGGGTCATATAACATATCACTGAAGATATGCTCGCCTATAAGTGAACACTCATCCCAAGAATTCCCAGGTAAGCACAACTGGTCTCGCGTCTGATGAGATATATACGAAGTGCTTGCCTAGACAGAAAACCCAGAATACAGGCATTCACCCTTCCAGTTTGCACATGTTCACATTATTTAAAACCCAAAACCTTGACGAGATTTTGAAAACTCAAAGGGTTCAAAACCTTACAACAGAGGGTTCAAAACCTAGTAATAAATCATCCTAGAACAGATGATTAGTTTTCAAAGCAGATTCGAAAATTGTGTTCTTGTTGTGGTTATCACCTAAGGATAGGTGACAGTTTTGTTTTAGAAATCTAAATGCAAATTTCTTCGTGTTAGGGTCCTAAGAAGGTTATAGACTAGGTCAAAGCATTACTAATAACCTAATTCCCTATAACCATTGGCTCTGATACCAACTTTTCTGTCACACCCCGACCGCGTAAAACAACAAAGCGCGGCGGAAACATCGGGGCGTGTTGCAACAGAATCATTGTTTCATAACCATGGATACAAAAAGTGTTTCGTTTTATTAAACATTAAATATTTACATCGTCTGGAAATCTAAATACACAATTTAAACATAATCTATCATTGTTATTGAGTCACTAAAGCCTCGTCCAGTCCTATGTGAGCATGCATCCTATCAATCGATATCATTCAACAATACCTGAAACATATGTGAAAACGAGGTCAGCAAAGAAATGCTGGCGAATACATAGGTTTTGTAGGAGTGTTGAAATCATGGCTAGTTTAGATGTTGCAATACTTTATTAAAAACCTTGTTTTGAAAAGAGTATAACATTGCAACTTAATTAACCAACTCAAATCAAGTGGGTTATAGTTTATAAAACCTCGTAGCCATGACTCGTAACCCAAAAACATTTGTTTTAGTAAAGCAAATTGTGAAACATCTAAAAATAAACCGTTAATGAAACTCGTTAAAAACTCGTATAGTTTATATCATATCGAAAACCTCGTTTGTGTGACATCTTTTGAAAATTGTTTACCCAAGTGAACTAAATAACGCCACGGTATGTAATATGATGAATTCTCTTATATATAGGAAGTACCAGCGGCGTATCCACCATGCTTTCATCACATTACACCCGTCCCGTTATCTAAACACTTAACCAAATACCAATCGTATATCGCTTTGAAGCCAATCGTTTAACCAAATCGTTTAACTCATTAATACATCGCGTGAAAACCAATCGTTTAACCAAATCGTATAATTCGTTTTAGGTCGTGAAACTACTTATGTGGTCATCTCGCTAATAACATTCAAACCTTCATGACTCATCCCTCGTCGCTTCTCATTTTCGCATTAACAAACCCTTACCAAAGGGTAAATTAACAATTACAGATTCAGTCGCTACCCACCACCCCCACACATAACCACGGGTGCAGTATGATAACGGGATTTGTCAGATCCTATGGTACCATAACCTAATACTGGTCGGCTTGATCATTGCTAATGAATGTCATTTGTTATGTAACCCAACCAACAGGTTCGTTCACATTATCGAAATCGTTATTAGTTTTGTATAAATCGTCTTAATTGTTTTTGAAACCATCGTTATAACATCGAAAATCATTTTGATACCATCGTTAAAACCTTGAAAACATTTAGCACATATGAGTCACCCCAAAACAATTGAAAGCAGTAAAATAGGGGAATAATGTACTCGCCTGAGAATGCTTAGAGGTCTTGAACAACAACCAAACAAAGCTTGAGGGAGCACGGAATCAGGCGGCAATCTAAAACTATATAAATAAACCGGACTTAAATCGGGAGATCGGATAGGATGAGGCTTGGTAAACCAAATGAGTATTGGAACTCATATGATATGGTTTAACAAGGCCTACATACTACATTGAGACTAACCTAAGTGCTTTCGACCCATCGCGACCCATTAAGGTAACATACGCTACTTTAACGCGTCGTGCGCGCAAAGCGCGTTCGGACCGTCTAACTAGTCCTATGACAAGTGTTATATGCCTAAACATGTTACATAATCAGTTATGTGACAAAAGTTTAGGTTACATATGCTTAATTACCAATTATACATGAAAAGGGTATTCTGGTAATTTACCTAAGGCATATAAACTACCTATCATACAACTATTCAAACGAAGCGACCATAGGGAATAACCTCGGAAGGTTATTCCCTACCTACTATGGTCACCTAATGTATTTTGTCGGATCCTAATGATCGACCAAATGGGTCGGGTTCGAAGGTAAAAGCGATTTATTAGATCGCTTACCCTACGACCCTAGACAACGTGGTAATCAGTAGGCATAGTCCCAAAGGACTATAACCAACGTGATTACACTCACGTTGCGAAGTTCAAACGAACTTCGCATTGACCATAAACTGGTCAACGCAGAAAGTCAAACAAAGTTTGACTTTCAGACTCGAAAAGACTCGAAAAGCAATAAAAGAACGAAAGAATACTTACGAAGGGTCCCCGAATGCTAATCCCGATCCAAGTAGCTCAGGTATGAAACAATGGTTTCAACTTAGAGCTCCTCAAATCAGAATTCTTGTGAGTTTAGAAGTGAAGTGGGTTGGGTATTTATAGTATTCGGAGAACCGTTAAGATCGTTTCTTGGAAAAGGGGGCACGATCAAAGCCGTACACTTGTCGGAACCTTATGGTAGCTCATTTGCCACTCACCATAGGAAATTGACACTTGGAATTGGGATTGGGGGTGCAAAACAGCTGCAAACAGGCTGTAAAACAATGAATCTGGTCTGCAGAGGCTGACGCGGCCCGCTTCAGGATACACCAAAACTAATGCGGGCCACATGGGGGTTCTGATCAGAAAATAAGTTTCAAAAATGACAGTTTTGGTCCCTGTTGTGTATTTAAGCCATTTCCGACACTTCTAAGGCCCGTAAAGCCAACTTTAAGGCCCTAAAATGATGCCTAAACATTGTGGACATGAAACATGCTCAAAAATATGCCGGGTGTTGGTTCGTTTGGTCGTACGAACGCGATGTTCGCTTAATTACGACGGAATGCGCATAAGCGCGAAAAACGATCCAAATGATGCAACGAATGGATTTTTGGCAAGCCAAACACTAAAGCATAATATAGTCATGCTTACATAAATTTTTGGATGTCCGGATGTATTCAGAACGTAAGTTATGTGCGAAAATGCAAACTTGTGCACTTTTTGACGCTTTTAGTCCCTGAATGACCCAAAAGTTTATTTTAGCACACCGAACACCTCAAAGCCTATTTATAAGCTATGTTAAGGATATTTATGGTATGTTTAACTTATGGTCATGTTCCGGAATGTCTGTTACAGTTCAAATTGGCATACTTTCGCAGTTTGTCAAATTTAGTCCCTGTAGACGAATTAACTTGTTTTTGCCATACCAAAGCCTTCAATCTTATTTCTAAGTTATGTAAAGGTTATTTAAGGTTATTTAAGGTATGTTAAGCCAATGTCACTATTCCGGAGTGTTTGTTGCATTAAACTGGTTATATTTACGCATTGGTGCGCGTATAACCTTCCTGAAAGCGATTTAGAGTTTGAAATTGAACAAAAATTGATATGTGCAAATGAAACACATATTTTTACAAATCCCAAGTATGAAATACAATATTTCATTGGTTTGGTATTTGTTTGATGGTCGCAGTGACCCAGGTGTCACAACTGTTGCTCCGTCCTCGTCAAACAATAACAATGCAGCCCTCTTGTCTCAAGGAGGATTTCAAATGTTTAGCAATGCTGCATCTACTAAGGTGGCTCCTAGTTCAGAAAACATTTATTACTCTGGGTCTCCTGCACAAGCTGCTCCATCATCTTCTACTGCTACTTCCGCTTCTGCTGTGAAAACTTCCACTGCTGCTTCCGCCTCCACTGCGAAAAATGAGATGATAGCTTTCTTTACACAACAGTCAAAAGAAAATTTGGATATCGCAGCCTCCGTTATAAACTGTTTGAACGCCTTTGTTGCAGGAAAAATGGATCCTCCAAAATGGTGTGGCGATGACCTACTTCAGATCCATCCTGATGACATTGAAGAAATGGACATCACCTGGCAGATGGCAATGGCTGCTTTCAGGGCACAAAAGTTTGTTAAAAGAACAGGTAAAAATAGGTAGGGCACCTCTTGGAATGGAGCTACTAAGGTGCCTTTTAACTTGCGCTGTTACAATTGTCATGAGGAAGGGCACTATGCTCGAAATTGCACAAAACCACTGATAAATAGAGAACAAACTCCTGCACAGCCCGTAACACCTAATCGAGAAAGAGCTCTTATGACCACTGCTAGTATAACAGATGCTGCTGCTACTGGAAGTCCTCAACCACAAGGATTAGCTCAAGCCCTGGTGGTTCAGCCCAACATCAACTTTGATTGGAATTCAGAAATTGAGCGTCTGAACATTTCTGCTCCAAAAAATCAAGCTGCTTCAAATAATATCGCTTTTATGACCTCAAATGATCAAGTATCTGCACAAGAGGAGGAGGCTTCAGCTGAAAACTTTGCTTTCATGACTCAGATTCTTTCAGCTCCAGTTAAAGGTCTAACCAAAGAAGAGGTACTTTCTGCTTTCTGTACTCCTGAATGTAGAGAAAGAGTTGAAGTTTATAGAATGCACACGCTGAGCTAATTCAAGATTATCAAGACATGAAAAATAAAAACTTTACTTTATCGAAAAACGAAAAACTTTACAAAGAAAAGATCGAAGCTCAGCGAAAAGACATCATCAAACTCAAGGATGATGTAAGTGTAAAATCATCTCAACTCTTATACGTTCAGGAAAAACTGTGCGCTGTGACTAAGGAACTGGAAGATATCAGAGACAGATATCAAATTAGAGCTACTGAAAAATATGAAGAAATTGCAAAAGCATGGACTGCTGCTGTGGTTTCAGCCATTCATATTCGCACAAAAGGTTTTAGTGGTCTCAAGGATCGGTTGCAAGGTGATCGTGAAAATTGAAGTTTCAAGAACCTCCATGCATAAACCTAGGGGGAGATTGTTAGAACCTGAAGGTTTATTCATGAAGGATTGCTTAGTTAAGGGATTGATTTTGTAATTGTTTAGTAAATGTTTTGGGTCGAATTATGTATGGGTTGGGTTGTTTAGCTAGTAGTCGCTTGGGCCTAGGTTAAAGTCCATTTTGATTTGTATTTAAGCAAACCTCAACCACTTGGTTGAGGTTGATCGTTGGTTGCGACAAAGAAAGTAGCCGAGAACTCCATAGGGATCTTGTATCAGTCTTTGGTCATCATTGAATGCAAGATTTCCGGTTTGTGTTTTGATTATATTATTGTTTCATTATATTGTTCTTGAATTGGCTTGTGATTGTATTCCGCACCTTCACAAGTTAGAGTCTGATATCGTTGAAGGATCCTAAACGGGTATTACAATTTTTTTTATAAAGTAAAAATACTTATTATTATTTTATAAATATTAATATTATTATAATTAATGATTATGCAATGATTACTAAATGATTATTATAATTATTATTATATTTAGAGAAAATTGCCATTTTAGTCCCTGAGGTTTGGTCCAAATTGTCATTTTAGTCCAAATAGTTTTTTTTTCTCCTCTGGGTCCCTGACTTTTCCATTTTCTTGCCATTTTGATCACATTGCCTAACTCAGTCTAAAAATCTGGTTATAACCAGGGGTATTTTTGGCATAACTGTTGTGTAGTGATAACCAGGGGTAGTTTACAACATAATTTATAAACCTCATAATAATTTAATGCCAAAAATACCCCTGATTATAACCTGTTTTTTATACTAAGTTAGGCAATGTAATCAAAATGGCAAGAAAAAGGAAAAGTCAGGGACCCAGAGGAGAAAAAAAAACTATTTGGACTAAAATGGCAATTTGAAGAAAAACTCAGGGACTAAAATGGCAATTTACTCTTATATTTAATATTATTAAAAACCTAAATAAATAAGAAACAATAACTGTCTTCTTCTCGTTTAACTCTCAACAACAACAACCGGAGATGGTGATGAACGGAGAGATGTGAGTGCAACTGAGAGGATGACCGGTAAACGGTGAGGTGGTGTCCGGTGGTTAATGGTGATCGGAGGATGATGTCGGCGGACGGAGACGGTGATGAAGAATGACGATGACTCGAAACGATGGTTCACGGTGATGGTGGCGGAAGTCACGTCGGAGAAGATGAAACAGGTCGTTGTTGGAAATGATCAACTCGTGCAACAGTGACCGGAACGATGAAGATGATGATGATGTCCGATGAAGATGGCAGACGAAGTGGGGAAGGTGACAGCGATGGTTAACGACGGAGATGATAGCAAGTTGTGACTCGAGACCGACACTCGAAATGATGGTTGAAGGTTGCAACTCGAGACAATGGATGTTGATGACTTGAGATCTCGGTTGCGACTCGGAACCGTGGCTGCGACTCGAGACTGTGAAAGTTGATGAGTCGAGACTGTGATGATGATGAGTCGAGACTGAGAGAATGATGGAACGGAAACGGATGGGACAACTTGACCGAAAACTCGAAACGGTGATTGCGACTGAAGACGAAGACCAAATGTTGGTTGTTGATTCTGGTTGCGACTGATGAGTCGAGACCTTGACCTGTAGAGATGAGTCGAGACCTTGAACAGATGATGAAGTTGAGTCGAGACCTCAAGTGATGTTGAAGACTCGAGACCAATGATGATTGAATGGACAGAAGATGTGGTGAGTCGAAACCGTGGAGATGGGACTCGAGACCTGTGGAGAGAGAGGGACTCGAGACCGTGATATGAAGTTGAAAACTTAAATGATGACTCGAGACCTCTGTCGAGATAACTCAAAATCTTTGTGACTTTTGAAACAAGATACTGGTCAACCAAAAAAATCCTTTGAAAGTACCTTTTAAAAACAATCTGTTACGAAATTATTGGAAATTATTCAAAAAATTTAAATCTTATAAAAAATAGAATATATTTCCAAATCAGTTTAATAAAAACTTTAATCCTTTAACACCTTTAAACAAAAATCGAACAAGCAGAATAGGATGTTTTTCAATAAAAACCGATGAATATCACGAAGAACGCGAAGAACACCAACCCAAAAATTACGAAAATCTTGAATCTTTGATATCACACCGAGCCTAGAAATAGGTTCTAAAAGCTCCGATACCACTTGTAAGTCCCGTTAACCGGATCTTTCAATGATATCAAACCTAATCTTGTGAGAGTGCGGAAACCAAACACAAGACGATTCAAGATAAACCGAAAAATATGAAATATGAAGAACACAATACCGAATCACTTTCAAACTTGCACACGATTCTATTACTATCAACTAGCAAAACCGTCTGGTACAAGTTCCTACACCACAATCGCCTCTCTCTAGCTTCTTTAGAACTTTTGTAACAATGAGGTTCAAACCTAAAAACAAGTTAGAAACTTGTTTATATACTAATTCAAGCCCACTTCCCTACATGGGCTCCCCTTGGGCCTGCTTGGCCCACATGGCCTAAAGCTTGGCCCAAGTGACCTATAAAGGTCCAAAACCTAATACTAACTAACCCGGTAAAGCCCAGTTCGTAACCATAGCCCGTTGTGTTAATTTGATGTGTCAGTCTCACACTTTAGGTTATTCATGAAGGATTGCTTAGTTAAGGGATTGATTTTGTAATTGTTTAGTAAATGTTTTGGGTCGAATTATGTATGGGTTGGGTTGTTTAGCTAGTAGTCGCTTGGGCCTAGGTTAAAGTCCATTTTGATTTGTATTTAAGCAAACCTCAACCACTTGGTTGAGGTTGATCGTTGGTTGCGACAAAGAAAGGAGCCGAGAACTCCATAGGGATCTTGTATCAGTCTTTGGTCATCATTGAATGCAAGATTTCCGGTTTGTGTTTTGATTATATTATTGTTTCATTATATTGTTCTTGAATTGGCTTGTGATTGTATTCCGCACCTTCACAAGTTAGAGTCTGATATCGTTGAAGGATCCTAAACGGGTATTACAGTTTGGATGATAAGAAGAGACATATACCAGTATAAATGCTACTTTGGCCTCAATGAATATAACGAAGACCACAGGCAGATAGCATCCACCCACAGGGGGTCGATCTATGTCTCCTACATCCACAAAGATATTTCAACACATGAACAAAGAAAATAAACAAGGCCAAACCCAAAACGCCATTTATTTGTCACCTTTCTTGTAGTTTCAAAAGAAAAAAGAGACTGATGACACTGAAGATTTAAAATCATAAATTGCTTCTATTTTGTTTTTTGTTTTTTTTAATTTTCTTTATATATTGTTTGTTTTGTAATGTCAGTTAATAAACAACAAAAGAATATTAATGCTATAATGAAAAATATAATAATACGCCAAAATTAGCAAATACGTGTAAAACGCCATAATGCCTAAAAAACACCCTCAAAAAACTACCAAACTATAATAAAAATGATTTGAACAACTAATATTATAAAAAAAACGTGAAACAATGTGCAAAGAATATAAAACAAAAGAAGTCCAATAGTTATCTAACCGCCATTGTAAAACAAAACGCCATAATTACAGCCGTCAAAAGATTTTACGTGTTACACCATTAAAACAGGTGAGTCTGAAAACAAAACACAGTAAACTGCAAAAAACAGTAAAATGAAACGACGGAAAACATAATTACTAAGATTTATTATATTAAATTTATTTATCTTTTTCCAAACGCCATAATTACCTGTCATACGCGGGGAAAAAAGTCAATATAAAAGAAGACCATGAGAACCCAAGCTCAAACACGCCAAAAAGACTAAAACACCACATATTCTCCAAAACGCCGAAAAAATTTAAAAATCGTTAAGATTTTTGCATGGAGGTTTGAAAGGAAAGAGAAACGATTCATCATAAAGTTCTCTGACAGGAGAAGGGTAAAGATAAGAACAATAAAAGCCATGATGAGAATGAATGAAAAACGTTCAGAAGGATATCCTGGCCCTTGGGGTTCCAATAGACAACGATTGTGAAAGAACGAGAACTGTAATAAAAAGACTGGAGAGAAAGTTTCCAGCAGAAGATGATGAAGATGATATTGAAGATACTCATATACCAAAACTTAGCAGTTGGGTATTGCATGAGGAAGAAGGAACAGTTGAAGTGACTTATAAAAACGGGGTGCAATATTCAAGGCCAATTGAAGAAATGTTGAAGACAGGGTTACTATCTATCATTGAACAAGTCTGTGATTTAACACCTTCAAACGATCCAAAATCCAAGGATGCAGGGATATTCAAGAATAGGCTGCAGCAAAGAAGAGACGAGCTAATGGCATTATACGCAAAAATGAAATTTGATGATGAAGAATCTGAAGAAAGTGATGAACAAAGAGATGGGTACATCTCTGATGTAATCCCACCTACGGAAGACTATTAGTTTATTTTGATTTTCGTGTTATTGTAGTTTTATAAAATATTAATCTATGGTAATGAATTATTAACAAAAAGATAAAAACACGAAAAATAACATGGAAAAAGCCATAACGCCAATAAATTAACTACGTGACACAAAAATAATTAATTCAATGAGAAGAAATCTTAGAAAAAACAGTAAAACGCCAAATAATTAATAAATCTATATAACACCAAAATTATCTTGCACGAAAAAAAATAAAGAAGCATGTCAAACGCGAAAATCGTGAAAGGACAAGAATACTAAAAAGACAAAAAAACCCCTCGGATCCTGATCATGCCCCGCGCCACGTGTTCGGCCAGGATGCGTTCTCACCGTTCTCACACTTTTTGCCGTTTTCTCCTGATCCCGTTTCATATAGTATATTATAATATAATATAATATAATTATATAATGATGTCATGAGATTTATTACAGGTAGCGGTGTGCAAAAAAATTCGAATCCGAAACCAAATCCGAATTATCCGAAATTCCGAATCCGAATTATCCGAAAATTCGGACATCCGAAAATTCAGATTCGGATATCAATATTGGAAATTTTCGGATAATTCGGATATCCGATATCCGAATTATTAACTACTATTATTTTTTTAATTAATATTTAAATATATAATATACATTTGATAAAAACCCTACTTAGACCCAATCCCACCGATCTCATTTCTAGTTTAAATTAAAGTTCAATTTGTTTAAAACAAGTTTGTTCTTTGACCTAATCATCTCTTTCATAGGCGATTTGGTTTCTAACAAGGCTTCAATGTGAGTTCGAAGAAGGTTTAGATTTGCGTTTTACAACAGTTCTTTAGCTCGATTAGAGTTTATACAGACGATTTTGTTTTTCACTTTCAACTTTGTTGATGCAATTAGATTATAAGCTCCATTAGCAAGCTTGTTTATTTATTTTTGTATGTATGTGTTAAAATGCAGCTTTACTCTGTTTTTTTCATTTGAGTTGTATCATACAGATCCATATGCCAGCAAATGGGTTTCATAAAAGCATTTATTCTATTACTTTCATATTTTAATTGCAAAAAATTAAAGAGTGATATTTACAATGCTCATGAAATATTTATGTTATTATTATCTTCGAAGTTCGAATTTACAGTGCTCAATAACCAGCTTTCAAATTCTAACTTAAACTCGTTTAGATTGTAATGTATGACACACAATTTACTTATTAGCTTTCTAAAGATTTGGAACAATTCTTTTTTCAAATCCGGACATCTGTTTTATTATCCGAATCCATATCCGAAATTTCAGATATCCGAAATTTCGGATAAGAATTCGGATAGTGAAAATGACTATCCGAAAGTCGGATATCTGAATTTTCAGATATCCGGTTTTGAACACCCCTAATTACAGGTAAATTATTGAAATAGTCATTTTAGCCTATCATTTTACTAAAAGATACATCGACTAAATAAACTTTAACCCTACCCAATATAAATGAGCTCAACCAAGTGGAGAAAAAAGACTCGGAATGTCGTGTGGTGGTTCCTGAGTGCATTCTAATTTCAAAACCAAGGGCGTACCCACCTTATGCCCAAGGTGGGCGGGCGCACCCTTTGAAAATTTCCGGTAAAATCTCGACCACACATCTTGAAAATTTTCGTCTGCACCCCTTGGAAAATCTCGACCGCACCCTTTGATTTTTTTTAAATACAACCTAATTACCTTTCCACTTAATTAATTGACTTTCACTTAACCCAATTAAGTTTCTCTTAACCTTTAGCCTAATAAACACTACATAACCCAAACACAACACAATTAATAATATAATTTTAACTAAAATATAATAACCTAACCCACCGCCCTTTTCCCTTCTCTCGTCCCGCTCTTCGTTTTGTGATCTCAGGCCCGCGACACCAACAACAGCCAGTGGCGAAACGTGAGATTTTCGACCGGGGGGTCGAATACTATATAGCCAAAAATTTCTATAAAACGGGGGGTCGAGAACGTATATACCCAAAAAATTCAATACAAAAACTACATACTCTCCACTACTGAGCGAAAAGTTCAGGGGGCGGTCGCCCCCTCCTGCCCCCACTATGTTGCGCCCCTGACAACAGCGCACAACAGGTCTTCATCAGGCAGCAGCAACAGTTTCGGATTCTGCCAGAGAATATTAATTACGGCCACCAAACTCACGAAAACAACATCTTCATCACTCTTTCCGGGTATGATTCGATTATTTTGTTGTTTTCTTGTTTTATTTGGATTTTTAGGAGAAATAAAAATGTTTGAAATTTTAGTTGTTTTGTTAAAGTTTAGTGTGTGATTTTGTTGTTTTTTGAAACTTTAGTTGCCTGATTTTGTTGTTTTAGTTAAAGTTTAGTGTGTATGATGTAAGGCTGATTTTGTTGTTTTGTCTCACTTGAAGCAGCCTCTCTATTCCTACGGTGTAGAGGTAAGGTTGTCTACATCTTACCCTGCTCATACCCTATCTTTGCTTTGCTATTGGTGGGATTTACTGAGTATGTTGATGATGGAGTTAAAGTTTGGTGTGTTTAAATGGTTAGTTACAAGGAATCAACAATTAAAACTAGGGCTTGATTTTAAAATTAAATTATTATAAAGTCTAATGATGATTGTTTAAGTGTTTAGTGTTAAAAATTAATTGTATATGTTATATAGAGAAAGACTTGTTTAGAAAAGTAGCTCTAAATGATGTCTGTATAGATTTTAAAAAATAAAAACCCGTAAGGCGACATTTTAAATATGTTTGTAACGACATTTGACATGTTTTTGATGATTATATAAATTTTAGCTTGATATTCTTTTGTTTTATATGACCCGACCCGATACTAACCGAAATTTTTTTCATATACCTAAGGGCCTAAAATATTTAAAAATATTTCGCACCCCCTGTGAAAAAAATCATAGTTCCGCAAATCAAAACATATATTGAGATCAACTTTTCACTATATTGATATTTTGTGTCGAAATATATAGTGATATTAATTCTAAGTTATAAATAATGATATTGATATTAGGAAGAATAAGTCTCAATGAAACACAAACATTTCATAAGATTCAATTCAATTCATATAATAATTAGAGTAAATTACAAGTTTTGTCCTTTACGTTTACACCAAATTGCAGGAGCTGTCCTTTAGCGCAAAACTTAACAAGTTTTGTCCTTCACGTTTCAAAATCCTGCACGTTATGTCCTTTGGCCCTAACTCAGTCAGATTTTTTGGTTAAATATGCTCATGTGCCTTGCACATGAGGGTATTCTTATAATTTCACCTTCCTAGGGGCTATTTTGTAAAGAACTATTATCAAGGGCTATTTATACAAAACTAAAAAAATAAAATACTCTTTGATATATAAACTCTCTCTCTCTCTCTCTCTCTCTCTCTTTCTAATCTGAACCCACCACCACCACCTCCTACCGTCACCACCCACCTCAGCCTTCATCACCTCCATCCCCACCTACCGACCACCACCAAATTAAATGTTGATTTTCTTATGAAGACCCCTCTAACAAGAATCAGTTTAATAAATATCCAAATCCAACTTCAAATGAATCACCAACCATCAACACAACTAAAAAGAACCTATGACCAAAATCAAAACAAATCGGTCTTTTTCAAACAAAAACCCTAGAAACAAAACAAGATCAAATCCAAAAAATAGCTACAAACTCACCGGAGCAACAACAGAAACGACGTCGTATACCGCCGCCGCCTTCGCAGCTAACCCACAACCACTTCCACATGTTGGATCAGTTCTGTTTAAACATATAGGAAAACATGAAAACATACATTTGATTGCATCATCACAGGCTAGCAGAGAATCCAGATGTAGACGCAGCAATAAGGTTTGACATGATTGTCCTCTTGGTCTGGTTCCTCCTTAGGGTGCTATCTAATGATGGGGACTTAGAAAACCGAAAAGGGTATCGGCTGTAGGAGAGGAGGTCGAATTATGATGTTATGATCTTATGGGGTGTGTCTGATTGTGTAACTGAGTAACCCCTTAACCTCCACATAACTCTCCTTATATAAGCACCCAGGAGGAAACCTAGTTAGTTAATAAGGGTAATATGGTCCATCAACAATTACCAACTAATTATTTAATAGGTTATTATATATTTTGATCTTTATTATGTAAATGATTATAATGGCTATAGATTAAATATTAATACATAATATATTTAATCTTACATTCTCCCACTTAGCCGAGTAATCATTTACTATGAGTATTAGATAAGCCTAATCAGGAGTTAACACTCATTTTAGCCTTAAACAAGTACTATAGCAGAAAAATACAGCCGTTGAATCATTATGCGACTCAGGACCCCCATTAATCATACTATAGCCTTAATTTAAAACCTAATCGTCATGATCAAAATACACATAAGCCCTTTGTTTGATTTGTAACTATATTTGTCTATATGCCATTATGCTAGCTTGACATATTCTTAGAGACATACAAAATCAAACTAATGAGGAAAAATTAACTAATACTTAGTCATTCATAGTACGATATGCAATTGTGCACGACCATTAATTAATACCCATCTATGAGCTCTCTTAATAAGACTTATGGGTAATAGCCCTTCAGTTATAGGATCCTTAAGCATATCATGAATGTATTCGATACAAAACTTAGTTTCCTCAATTCGTTCATAAACGAATAATTAATTGCGTATCGAAATTTAATGCAACACCTCTTGAACTGTTACTGTTCAAGGAGTCATGGTAGCTGACTTTATCACACTAAGTCTTCAAAACATTAATTATATGGAGTTAATAAACTTATGAGTCCACTGATAAATTTCCAACAACATTTAGTGACTATATTATGTCGTTATAACTTAGTTTATTAATATCAGTGCATTATGACTCCTCCATGAAATAGGTTTTGTCTGCTGACATAAAGATATACCCGAAATTACATTTTGTCATCTTTGAATATCTCAAAGTTAGAGTAATAAACCGGTTTTAATTCTCACTTCTTCTTCAAATCATAGCCTCTCATTTCTTTAAAGATATTGTAATACTCCATTAGATGCTTCACATTAATCTAGACATATCTAGTGTGTTGCAATGTGAGTAATATCTAAACGAGTATAGCCTTGAACTTACATAAGGATTCTAATTAATGAAGCGTAAATAAATAATCTCATTTATCCTATTATCCTCTAAAGGAGAATAGTATTGTCTGTTACATATGTAAGGACCCATTTAAGGTTAAACTTATGGAACGAAACTAATATCCTATTGGGTCTATCTCAGTATGTTATGATATCAATCACGTAAGAGATATCTCTGAGATTTATTATATCAAAGTTTGTGTTAACGATGCTTTGACTTATGTAACATATACTTGTCAAAAGAATGTCATCTATATAGACAAGTTTATCTTAGTTGCTCCCACTCATCTTGAGGTAGGTACATTAATCCACTTGATTCTTGATGAAAATAATTACGTTAGCTTTTCATCACATTATGATGTTTGCATTAATCCATACATGGATTTTATTGACTTACAAATAAAGTGTTCTTTAACCTTCAGTTTGAAACTTTAGGTTGTTATCTAATGAACACGTAAATGTGTCAGCCATTTGTTATGGAAAATTGTTTATAATGTTAATCTAATGTAGCTTTAAACTATTATAAGCTACTAGAACAGTGATGATCCTCAAAGAAATCTTCTATAAGATATGTAATAAAGATTCTTTAATAATTTATCTCTTCCTAAGTACAACCTTTGACAATCAATCATGCTTTTGAGTGTCTTAACGCTTATATTAGGATTTGGTTTTGTTATGAACAATCTTAGATAATTCAATCAAATCCCAAACGTTATACGAACACATAAAATCAGTGATTGACACTAATGACTTAATTTGAAGAGATAGGATCAGTAAACTTTTCCAAAATCCATTTCAACTTCAGTTAGGGAGGTTATGTAATCATCAAAGTTAGTAGGCTTTTAAACCTAGATGACCTCCTGAGTTGATTATTGGGTTTGTTAGAAGTTTCAGTTTTATGGATTAGCTCTTGGTTAGGTTGCTATCATTGTCAGGATTCTAAGTTTGTAAGAGTTGGTGCAGTATGGTGTACAAGAGGTGTAATCGGAGTTAAATTCAGAGTGAAATTTAATGACACTCTTCCCCCCGCCTCTTGTATTCCTTGCAAATCATGATAAGGACTTTAACTGCTCCCACTGACCTTAGAAATCTTTAGGAACTCAGCATGCTTAGGGTCAATATGTAACGACCAACAAATTCTAATAGAGAAACACAAATTAATGACGTTAGTCGTTGTGATTTCTCTTGTTGAGGATTATGTTAGTTCAGGTAAGAAATCTAAGTGTGCCCACAATTAAGCAACAATGAAACTTTTGTAAGAGTAGCATTAGATTTAAGGAGATAAGTTTTGATAGAACGGTGTCATGATGGAGCGATGTCTTGTACAAGATGTGCAAATTGAGGTAATGTAAAATTTTTCACTCCCCCACCTCTTGCAACTATTGCAAGTTATTATTAAGACACTTAATGCTCCCACTGATCTTTGATATCTCTAGAAATGCTACAAGAGAAGTTTCAATGAGGTACGTGACGTGGGAACCTATCATATATACGTTAGACTTTATTTGATTTCTTTAATGTCCAGATATCATAAGAAACTTTAGGGATATATCTAATAGAAATCTTATTAAGTATATATATATGAATAGATTTCTTCTAAGACCGTGGGCCATATGCGACAAAATTTAGATACAAGTTGATAGTCTTTCAAATGATAAATGAATTATGTCTGAATATTCCATTTGGAATAAGTTCCACGAATGCCAATGAATGACTTATGATGGACCCATACTTGTTCCTTAAGCCAAGTAATATTTTAGGGCTATAACGTCATGATTTAAAATCACTTAGAATGAGATTAGTTGAATAATCATCCTCATTAACCATGTCATGATTTCTCATGAATTTCGGTTATAATGGATGAAATTTATAAGTCTCATTTTCCTTTTGTCAAATTCGCATTTTCATGATGACAAAAGTTGTGAAAAATGTAAGGTATCATCTAGTTTCATCATAGTAATGTTTCAATCCAGATATTTAGAACAAATAAGATGAGAGTTTAAGATAAGTGTGACTTTATGTTGACTATGCAAACCTCACAACCTTCATGACATAGCCTAAGTAATGATACTGTATTCTGATTAATCTTCAGAATATGTAAGGTATCGAAAAGCTTTGTTAAATGATTGCTTATTATGGTTCTTATAGCCTTAACATCTAATTTTGTCACTAACTCTCATGTTAGTTATTTGTCGAGTTCTGGTAAGGAAACGTATGGAACTAGAGTCAACTAATCATGTGTTAATTGGAATATTAAAAAAAAATTATCAGACTTAAATATCATTAGGAAATGACTACATAATTAACTTATCCAACCGTTCTTTAGAGTAATGGATAGTCTCGTTGCTTATGCCTAGTCTAATGGCATAATTATGCAGTGAGATTTTCCCTTGAAGAACCTTATAGTTGGGATTTTGTACTTGTATTTTGTCTATGGACCTTAGAACAATCCTCTTTTAAAGTTTTAAGTGGTTGTAAGGTGAGTACCAACTTATTTTCCAGTTTCTAATATTTATTTCTTTGTACATATGTTGCTTATCAACACACTCATTATACTTTGGTACTTTTGAGTGTTATAGTTGATTTATAATGCATCAAATTGTACAATTGAAAATCTTAGTATGTAATGTACTGGAAAAATGTACTTATTTCCATGCGTAAGCCCTTAACTTTATGGGTCATGGTATTGTACATTATTATGTATTCACATATACCACTTAGCTTTATAATTTATAATTTAAATGAAGACGTGCATCTTAGGAGTTCTAGTGATTATTCCACAATAATAGATTAGTCTTAGGAAAGACTTAATCTGGAATAACCTTTTAGTGACAGCACTTATTCTTGATTATCATAAGAGACATCATATTCGATTTATCCTAATCATTATGCTCTACTTTTCTTCTGTAGTGCTTTATCAGAAGAGAGCAATAGGATTATCGTGTCTTAAGAGATAATCAAGGATTTAATTTAAGAGCTAATTCTTATAGAAACTTTAAGCAAAACATATTAGATTTAGGAATTAGAGTGGATGAGATATAGACTTATAGAAGAAAATTATAGTGAGTAAAATTATGGGTACTAAGAATAAGGCAGACAAAATGATCATAAAAATTAATTAAGGATCATTAATATAAGGATCATTGTGTGAAGAGGTTGTGATATGTCTATTACTAACATCAAAATAATAGACTTAGCTAAAAATTCTACTTAAACGAAGACAAAACAACTTTGGCCAGAAGTGTAATCATTTAAGCATATGTGCAAAGTGGTTGTAACAAATCAGCTTTGGCCAGAAATTGAGACAATCACTTTAGTTATGCACTTGTTGAGTATGCCATCTATGAATGAATTAAATCAGCTTTGGCTAGAAATTAAGACATTCATGCTTATGATGCACACACAACATAGCTTTCGTAATACTTGAACGATAAGTAGACGCATCAAATTTGCTTTGGCCAGAATTGATACATCAGAAGCTCATTCAAGTTAAGCCATTTTGGTTTTGTAAAAACATTATTTGATCCTTATTAATTAACTAAATATTTACAAAAACCAGTTATTTAATAGCAAACCACCCGTTAGCGCGGAGCCCCGAATTTTTTTTTAGTTCACATTAAACAGCTTAAAATAATGAGGTTTCGAGTCACAACCTTGTTGTCTCGAGTCGAGACCTTTGTCTCGAGTCGCAATCTCAGTCTCGAGTCGTAATCATGGTCTCGACTAGTATGTTTTATGAGATCTCGGTTCCTTGATGAGGTCTCGAGTCGCAACCATGGTCTCGAGTGATGAAGATTGAAGTCCTTAGTTGAAACCTTTAGTGGTCTCGAGTCGAGACCTTATGGTCTCGAGTCGAAATCGTTGTCTCGAGTTGTGAATATTTGAGAACATTTATGATTTCGAGTCGAGATCTCGTGGTCTCGAGTCGAGATCTTGGTTTCGGGTCGTTAAAATTGATCTTGAAACTTCCTGTTTAAGCTGTTAATGCAAAACATAACTGAAAATTCGAAATTTAAGGGATTGTGAGATATGATTTCCTATTCTAATGCTGATCTGATTTTGTCAAATATCTCGAAAAAATTATAATCTGTTTATCTAATAACAGTTTTCGAAAAACTTTAGAGGACACAATCAGATCAAAATTAGGAAAACACTTAATAATCCGAATCATATTCCAAAACATAATAGAATTTTCGAATTTTCCTAAGAACATGATGAACCCTAAAAAATTAAAACATAAATTCTGGAACCCGAAACCTGAATTTTAAGGCTTTTCTAAAACAGATTTCGGTTATAAACATAATCCAGTTTGATTTCGAGTGAACATGTAATTAATTTTTGTCCGAAAACAGTAATCTCGAGTGAACCTTTATGACTCGAAACCGGCTGTTCATAAGATTTTCAAAAAAATTCCGTTTTCCAAGTTTCAATCCCAGAATTATGGATACGAAAACAGAACTGACTAATCAACATATGCTCTGATACCACATGTTGGATCAGTTCTGTTTAAACATATAGGAAAACATGAAAACATACCTTTGATTGCATCATCACAGGCTAGCAGAGAATCCAGATGTAGACGCAGCAATAAGGTTTGACATGATTGTCATCTTGGTCTGGTTCCTCCTTAGGGTGCTATCTAATGATGGGGACTTAGAAAACCGAAAAGGGTATCGGCTGTAGGAGAGGAGGTCGAATTATGATGTTATGATCTTATGGGGTGTGTTTGATTGTGTAACTGAGTAACCCCTTAACCTCCACATAACTCTCCTTATATAAGCACCCAGGAGGAAACCTAATTAGTTAATAAGGGTAATATGGTCCATCAATAATTACCAACTAATTATTTAATAGGTTATTATATATTTTGATCTTTATTATGTAAATGATTATAATGGCTATAGAATAAATATTAATACATAATATATTTAATCTTACACCACAAACTTATACTTGATATCGTACCATAATAAACGAACTTATACTGATCGAGTATGTAACGTGTGGGTAATGATGAAATTGTTTTTCTGTTTTGATTTAAGATCTATGAAAATAGCGACTTAATATACCGAAGCATCCTCACTGGATTAAATCAACAACAAAACACTGAGAAATATAAGGGATAGAGATTGACAATTTCGGATAACATCATCTGAAACTTTCAACTATGAGAGAGAAGAGAGGAGAAGAGAGAGAGAGAGAGAGTTCAGATTATGTTACAGAGAAGAGAGAGATGGGGACTATAAGTTTAGAGAGAGATTATATGTCCATTATTTTTTAGTTTATTTCAAACTAGTCCTAAATATACGAATGTTTTACACTATAGTCCCTGAAGAAATGAAATGACCACAATGCCCTCATGTGCAAGGCACATGATCATATTTAACCATAAACTGGTTTGGCCTAAAGGACATAAAGTGCAAGATTTTGAAACATTAAGTACAAAACTTGTTAACTTTTGCGCTAAAGGACAGCGCCTGCAATTTGCTATAAACATAAAGGACAAAACTTGTAATTTACTCTAATAATTAACTGAAATATCAGATAATACTATTTTAGTGCGAGCACTAGTACACATATATAGACCATTCAACATTTTAAACACTCTTATATAGTGTAGGCTTTCCAACTAATTCAAACACTTATAGCCAACAAATTTACAAAACAGAACTACATCAAAAGACAGAAACATCATCTCTTACTATAATATAATAATGGATCATAACATATCTTGCTCTAATCTAACAACTTAAATGGAAGGTTGATTCCTCTAAGATGTGGTAGTCGGCAAGGGTAGCGCTATCATTAAATAGTATTCCGCTCCAGATCAGTCTCTGCAGGTCCGGGGATACCTTCCTTATCCTGAATCTTCGATTTCACATCGTGGATGGTTTCCGAAGGTTTGACATCCAATGTAATGGTCTTTCCAGTAGCGGTCTTGATGAATATACGCATGAATACCTTTGACAAACGCATAACTGTGAGTGCGGATTCCTTGTTGATGTGAAGCTCGGCAAGGGAGTTGCTGTTTGGTAGAACCATTTCATTGAAGATCAACTCTTGCTCGTCACACGGAATATCTACCTCATACTCGATTTTCGATTTTATCTCTTTGATGGTCTCCTAGGGTTTGATTTCTAGCATAATGATCTTTCCGGTGAGGGTCTTGATGTATATTGGAATAAATTGCCTTGGTTTACGCTTACGCATAAGCGTGAGGGTCGAGTTCCTGAAGATGTTGAAGTCTAAAAGGGTATTGTCATCCTCGAGAACCATGTTGTTGTAGATCAAAGCCTGCTTGTTCCATGGAATATGTTCCTTATACTTGATGTCCAATTTTACAACCGCAATGGTGTCTGTGGGGTAGACTAACAAAGAGATCGTCTTTCCAGTATAGGTATTGACAAATATTTTTAACAATTCAACCGCTTTAGAAATTTGTATGAGCGTTGATCCATTGATGACGTGCAAGTCAGCTAAAATACTGCTATTTTGAAGGACGCTTACATTGAAGATCAGCACATCCCCAGTACAATGCGTCCTCGCTTTCACATCCCCAACCGTGTCTAAGGATTTGACTGTCAAAGACTTGACTTGATGGTCTTTCCTTTTGGGGTCTTGATGGATATGTTGATACATTCCCCTGATCTACCTATAAGCGTTAGGGTGCATTGCTTCTTGATGCCCAAGTTGGCAAGTGTACTGAAGTTTTCAAGAACCGTATTGTTGAAGATAAGTTCCTGCTGGTTAAAGGGAATATGTTCCTCAGCCGTGATCTTGAGTTTTATGCTGCCAACGGTGTCGGAGCTGTTGACTTTTAAAACCTAACCATTGTTACTATAAATACCTTATGTTGGCTCAAGATTTTTTGAATATCATCTGTTGTTCTTTAACATCTGGTCTCCCATACAGACCTTTCCTTCTTCAATCTTTCATCATCAGCATATGTTCTCTTTTACCACACTTTAACTACAATAGCCCTTTCACAACTCCAAATATTGACTCTCTGTAATTTGCAAGAGCACAAATTCTTCAAAAAGTTGCTATCAATGATCAAATTTTATACCTTTTTTTTATCTTTGCACTCATCTATTCACCATTAAACCAACCCTTGATCCTATTAAACCTCTGTTGACTTAACAAACATCTGTTCACACACAATTCAACATTAACATAATCTAAATCAAACCCAAACACTAAAAAAGTAAAAGTAAAACGCAACAACATAGATTCATAAGATTAAAATTTATTCATTTATTCATGACATTAAAAGTCCAATAACTACATAACATACTGAACAACTAAACTTTCAAATCTAACAATAACAGCAAAAATTAAGAAATTTTAGCTTCAACTCGATGTATGTCATTCAGCATCGCCATGAACTCCACGTCTCTATCACCGCACTCTATATTACTAACAACTCAAAGCTCACGAACGGAAGTTGAAGGCATTCGCATCAAATTTCTGGAAACCTGCTCTCTTGTGAACAGGCCAACTTGCAATCCATTGATGTGCGTGAAGTGTGCTATATTTTTTATGTATATTTTAATCCCTTTTACACTTTTTAGCCAAGTTTTAAATTTATAAAGCACGATATTTACTAACACTAAACACACATATGGGCAAGTGCACCCATCGTGAGCGTAGTATAGTGTTGGTAATATACCGAGGTCGTCCAAGGACACAAGAGCTTTTAGTACCGGTTTATCATCAACGTCTAATCAAATAAAAAAGTTTCAAAAATGTTTTTAAACTAGAAAAATAAAACTAACTAAAATGCTGAAAAATAAAATAAAAATAAAAACAGATAGACAGGATGAATCACTTAGATCCGACTCGTGTGTAGTGTTGTAACGCCTCGTATTTTCGTATTATTATTTTCTAAAGTTCATATGTGTATTTTATTTTTCGAGGCGTTAATTATAATGGAAATACATTTTCAATCACATGATTTTATACGAAACCAAAAAACATTACAAAAGATTTTTCCTTTATAATTTTTAGGATTTTACCGTAAAATCTTACAAAAAGGATTTTTAATAATTTTTTGAAAATTTTCTAGCATAGGTTCATTTTGTAAAAAGTGCGTGTTTTAATCCATAGTATTAAAAAAAAGATGAACAGTGACCGTGAATAGTGCGATACGGATTATACCCATTTTTCTTCTCCAATCACCTTTCCACCTCTTTCAATCACCTTTTCCACCTCCATTCTCCATTATTAATTTCTTTTTCATTTATTTTTTATTTATCTTTTCTATTTATTTATTTTAATTATCTCCACCAATCACCATTCACCTCATTCACCTATAAATACCAACCTTCTCCTACCATTTTCTTCACACCAAATCTTCTCTCAATCTCTCTAATTCTAAGAATTCTAAAAGAACACTAAGTGTTCTAACCATTCTCCTCTCTCTCTAATTCTCATGAAATCTTCCAAGCAAGAAAGAGAACTCGAAGAGTTCTAAATAAAACAGTACACCCAACAAAGTTCGTAGTATGCTCTGTGGTTGCAGCTTAGTCTGATCTTCCACATCAGAAATGGGGATTCGGTTGACTGTTTTGTATACAGTAGAATTGTACCGCTTATAGGCTTGAAGTTTCCAACCTTCAACTCATCACGGGATTACCAAAGGAACAACTTTGAGAAACCGTGAGTATACTCGCAACCCCCTTTTTATGTTTACCACTTTTTGGGGTGTAACATGTTTACCTTATTTAAATACACTTAAACTTATTCTTTATGCAATGCACAAAACAATCCTTATACATGAATACTATGTTATGATACTTGATGCTTACATGAATACATGGACCATACTTATGTGATATGTTTTAGTCATTAGCTTTCACGAGCCTCCATTTGACATGTATAGCGCTATAGGAGTAACGCACCGCCCCTTTAAACTTGGGTCATGTTGAATTATATCATTGTTGCGTAAACAGAGGATTGACTTGAAATACTGCATGCCATGTTAGATCTTGTATAAACAAAGTTGTCATGTGGATTCGTTCCTAAACTTGTATACTTATACTTATGCTTAAACTTGTATACTCGCCTTTGCTTTTGCATTGAATTGTATTTTAAACATGTTACAGGTTAAGGATTAATGATGCTATGAAAATGGATAGCAAAGATGCCTAGATACTCACTTAGACGTTTAGGTTTAAAGTGTTGTATCAATATTGTTATATCATGTTTTGAACAATGTTGTTATTTGAGTTTCTTTGTAATATTTGACAATTTATCTATGTTATGAAATCGGTTGAATTAAATATTGTCACAAATAGTATCATGAAGTCTCTTGCAATCTACGCACTTCGTCTCATCCCGATGTTTCCGCCATCGGTTGGGGTGTGACAGATTGGTATCAGAGCCATAACTATAGGGATTTAGAAAAAGTAGGAATGCTTTTTACCTAGTCTATAGTTCTAGAGCCTTATTCTTATGTTATATTTGAAACTACATGCATGCCACTTTATGTGTTTCTTATACATTCTCTTTGGACCTTTTTGAACGTATATGTCATTTTTATCCTTATGTATCATACTTGACATGCTATTCTTATGTGTTAAATACATGTTTTATTACGTGTTAACATTTGCTTTAATACGTCATTCTTTATGTGTCATTCTTGACATGTTTATACTTGTTTGTTAATCTTTAACATACGCTTTTCCTCATACATTTTACTCGACTATTCTAATTCCATAAACACTCGTAATACACAAACGAGACGACTTCACCAAAATAGGCGTGAAACCCACAATTTGGTGAACAATTCTTAATCCATCTACTATTCTTTTACACGAAATTCACCATCAAGTTAGGAGTGAAATCCTCACCTTGATGGAGAAATTCAAATTTCAAATTCTAGTGGACCCTCGTCAAAGTGTCGAAATTAACTTTTGACCCGACGAGTACCAACCACACTTAGGATACTAAATCGCCAAGTTAGGGGTGAAACCCGCACCTTGTCGACTAGTTCCACTCCTCGATTTTCAATCTCGCCAAGGTTTCAAATTTTCGATCGAATGGAAACGTGTAGTAACTGGAAGGGTAAGTACCGGTAGTCGGGACGTCCTGTCTAGGCTGGCAATTCATACAAATCCAAATTAATGGACCCGTTTGCCTACCTGGGGACTATCGATGAGAGTAGAAAAATACATATAGGCCAAAGCACGTTTCCATAATTCGAATGGGCTTTTGATTTATTTCGGTTTAGTCAAAGTTCCATTTTGGAACAATCCAAGTTTTAATCAAACCTACGTTTTACTATTATCAAGTTTGTAATTTTGCAAACTACAAGTTTAGGGTCCTTTGCATCATTTTTGAAACTTAAAAGAAATAAATATATTTGATTGTGATTTTAAAGTCCAGGGTTCAAATGGTCATTTTCTTAAACTTAAACTGTAGGAACCAAAACTGTTATTTTAAACTTATAAAAACTGAAAACCCTAACTGTGTATATATGAATTTAAATTTCAATATCTAACAGCTCTGTACAGAGGATAAACTGGTTAAGGCGTTACGGTTCTAAACGAGAGGTCACGAGTTCGAATCCCACAAGGGCCGGTTCTTTAAAGAAGACCCCCTTTTTGTGCAAATTTTGAATATTCACACTTTAACCCCGTCAGCGTCAGTTAGTAAGTTAAGGGATTCAATTGTAATCATGGAAACTTTAATTTAAAAAAATAATAATAATAATAAAAATAAAAGGATCAAAAAGGGCAACGCCCAGAATCGAACTCAGGTCACTACTCTCACAAACACGCACATTAACCGCTCCGCCAAGCCTTCTGATCATTCAAACAACTTAACCTTTAAATTTTAACTAGGACAATTTCGTTGATTCTTTCAAGATTACCACCAAGAACATGACAGCGATGACCATTTCCTTTTCCAAACATATCTTCGCTGATTTTTTTCAGCTCCTGATTTCTCGGTAATTGGTTAGAACCCGCGTTTCCATTTGTCGATCAATATGAACATAGACTTTTGGTAGCACACATACAACTCATCATAAATCATTTCCGTACTTTACGAGATTTGTAAAAGCTAAAAAACTGAACCGTTCTACTTCCTCACATCACCACAACACCCTTTTAAACTCCATTCTTTTCGTATCACTCACACACTCGTCGGAGACCGGAATCTTCGCCGGAGAAGCAAGCTCATCGGAGAAACTCACTACTCGACCTAATCTACACAAGAACTACAACTTCTGATATAATCCAACACATACCCAAAATAACCCATACCCAAACTTTTCTTAGTTCAACAAAACCCAACATTCAAATGGCAAATTTCCAAGTAGCATATCTTGAATCTTCAAATGCAGCAGAAATTCATCCATTTCTTCGGTTTACTGATTTACCCACCCGTGAGAGGTATCGATAGCTCAAGAAACTTGAAGTTCTTACTATTAGCAGCATCGATTGGCATCGAATGGGAATGTTTGATACCAATGGTTCACTAGCAGGATTACTACCACATAATACGCCCTGGCGCCGTTTCTTCGACATCCTAGAACCATCATACGATGAACTGGTATATGAGTTCTTGTCCACTTCTATTTCAAATATAATAAAAGTCTTACCGATGAATCCATTCATTTTCGACTTTGTGGACAACCTTATACTATGTCATTAACAGAATTCGCAATTCATCTGGGCATATATATAGATGAAGAAGTTAAATAACCCATTTTTACGGAGGCATCAACCTCTTATTCCTCCGCGGAAATGACAGAATATTGGCGATGCCATTCATCAAAAGAATGGCGTGGAAACAATAATTCTATGAACTTCACAGACCCTCGTTATCGATATATGCACCGTGTTTTAGCCAACACTATCACGGGGCGCAAGTATAATCAACAAAGGGTTTGTTCAACCGAATTTTTCCATCTGCATAGTATTTTTGAGCAAGTTCCTTGTAATATTGCTCACGAGCTTGCTGCATATTTTTTTAGTCAACAAACAAATCCTCTGAGAAGTCTCATGGGAGGGGCTTACATTACAAAAATAGCAAAATATTTAGGTGTCTTAAGTGATCAGATTATCCAAGGATTATCTCCACCAAAGGCTCCTGGGATTGTAAATTTTAACACCATTAGGCTAACCCCTGTTCATAATTATACCCCAACTCAACCATTCCAGTCGGAGGGAGCTCCAGTTATCTTAGAAAGTACCTCCACATGAAACTTACAACAATCATTGTTGCAGCTTCCTCAACCGTCTTTTTATCGATTTGATATGCAACCATAGCTGCCATACATACAAGAACATATTACAACTAACCTATCCCAACCATTAACACAGAACGTCTTACCAAGCTTCTCACCGTTAATTTTTGAGGAGGATTCAACGATTCAAGAAACTTATGAAAACATGATGATCCAAGAACAGTTAGCATCGGAATCATTTTTGCAACCACCATTACAGCCACAGTTTTTCCAGTCACTATTAAACTAAGTAGAACAACAACTGCCACCAACCGATATAGTAGGCCCAAGTACGGTGCCTCAAATGAATCTACCTCCAGATTCAATGGGAGTCGAAGTGACTAGGTTAAACAATCAGGTTCGAAATTTATCTCAACAAATAAAATGGCTGACAGAAAGAAATAAATGGTTGGAAGACATGCTAAGACAATTAGCTGCTCGGATGCAACAGACTCTACCACCTCCACCACCTCCACCACCTTATAGTTCTGAGTCCGAATTTGATTCATTACATAATTTATTTCAAATGTAAACTTGTTCACATCATAATAGACCATCAAAATTTGTTTTTTGATTAAATTGTTCAATACATACATTCTATTGTATTTTGTGTTTTACCTACAAGTGATACATATATGATCATAAATATGAAGTTTATGAATCATAGTCAGTTAGCACGACCAGTTAGACCACACCGAGTAAATGATAATGTGAAATGTATTAAAGAACTAACAAATCCTCCCAGACGATTATCGTCCGTATTTACATGCTCAACCTTTTGAACACCTTTACATGCTTAAATTTGTTATGTTTCAATTAATACTATATACGAAATCATTAGTATTCGTACTCACACTCATACTCATGCTCATAACAATACATTTTATACTTATGCTCGTATTTATATTTATATTCATACGTTTCATGCTTATACTTATATTCATACGTTTCATGCTTATACATATACTCATATTACTCGTACATTTTATGTCTATGCTCATACTTAAGTGCAAATTCATACTTAAACTTATACTTATGCTCATACTCATGATCCATTCATTCGTACCCATACGCGAGCGTAATCCGAGTGATTCGCTTACGTGGGTCCCATACATGACTTTCTTATACAATATTCTTATATGTACACATTCCTATTTTTAAATTATGCATACCTTGATTCATACACAACTAGTACAAGCTACGCGGATCATGCGACGATCAAAATAATCGCGGGTGCACACGGGATTATAGTGATTGGCTCATGAGAACCATAGAGTGTACTACTTTGTATGATAAAACACAGAACGTAACATGACACCGAATACGAAACGGACGTCACATGGTCAAAACATGGTGAATACGCCGCTTGTACTTCCTATATATAAGTGTTTTCTTTATGTTACCAAACTTTCGTAAAACATGCCATGGGAAATTCGGTGTTTTGCAGACCTATTTAGACCCGATACAAACTTTAACAATTCACAAACGCATTGCTAAATCCGATTATCCACGACGAGACCCCATTCTTAACACATCGCTTATCTATACACACACATGCATGTTTTACTTAGACTCAATGCCTCGAATCATTTTAGACAAACGAACCCTTTTACAAATCTATCTTTTCGTTCCTCGAAACTTCATACTCTTCAACACGTATCCAAACATCCAAGTCTCGATTTTAGACAATCATTCTTTTAGCCAAAATGCTTTTTCTCCAAGGTCTTCCTCTTGAATAAATTTCGGGATGAAACTTCCTAAAGTAGGGGAGACTGTAACGCCTCGTATTTTCATATTATTATTTTCTAAAGTTCATATGTGTAATTTATTTTTCGAGGCGTTAATTATAATGGAAATACATTTTCAATCACATGATTTTATACGAAACCGAAAAACATTACAAAAGATTTTTCCTTTATAATTTTTAGGATTTTACCGTAAAATCTTACAAAAAGGATTTTTAATAATTTTTAGAAATTTTTCTAGCATAGGTCCCTTTTGTAAAAAGTGCGTGTTTTAATCCATAGTATTCAAAAAAAAAAAAAGATGAACAGTGACCATGAATAGTGCTATACGGATTATACCCATTTTTCTTCTCCAATCACCTTTCCACCTCTTTCAATCACCTTTTCCACCTCCATTCTCCATTATTAATTTCTTTTTCATTTATTTTTTTATTTATCTTTTCTATTTATTTATTTTAATTATCTCCACCAATCACCATTCACCTCATTCACCTATAAATACCAACCTTCTCCTACCATTTTCTTCACACCAAATCTTCTCTCAATCTCTCTAATTCTAAGAATTCTAAGAATTCTAAAAGAACACTAAGTGTTCTAACCATTCTCCTCTCTCTCTAATTCTCATGAAAGCTTCCAAGCAAGAAAGAGAACTCGAAGAGTTCTAAATAAAACAGTACACCCAACAAAGTTCGTAGTATGCTCTGTGGTTGCAGCTTAGTCTGATCTTCCACATCAGAAACGGGGATTCGGTTGACTGTTTTGTATACGGTAGAATTGTACCGCTTATAGGCTTGAAGTTTCCAACCTTCAACTCGTCACGGGATTACCAAAGGAACAACTTTGAGAAACCGTGAGTGTACTCGCAACCCCGTTTTTATGTTTACCACTTTTTGGGGTGTAACATGTTTACCTTATTTAAATACACTTAAACTTATTCTTTATGCAATGCACAAAAAATCCTTATACATGAATACTATGTTATGATACTTGATGCTTACATGGACCATACTTATGTGATATGTTTTAGTCATTAGCTTTCACGAGCCTCCATTTGACATGTATAGCGCTATACGAGTAATGCACCGCCCCCTTTAAACTTGGGTCATGTTGAATTATATCATTTTTGCGTAAACAGAGGATTGGCTAGAAATATTGCATGCCATGTTAGATCTTGTATAAACAAAGTTGCCATGTGGATTCGTTTCTAAACTTATATACTTATACTTATGCTTAAACTTGTATACTCGCCTTTGCTTTTGCATTGAATTGTATTTTAAACATGTTACAGGTTAAGGATTAATGATGCTATGAAAATGGATAACAAAGATGCCTAGATACTCACTTAGACGTTTAGGTTTAAAGTGTTGTATCAATATTGTTATATCATGTTTTGAACAATGTTGTTATTTGAGCTTCTTTGTAATATTTGACAATTTATCTGTGTTATGAAATCGGTTGAATTAAATATTATCACAAATAGTGTTATGAAGTCTCTTGCAATCTACGCACTTCGTCTCATCCTGATGTTTCCTCCATCGGTTGGGGTGTGACAAGTGTAACCTTTGATTATTTCCGTACTTTTGCACTTTTTAAGAGATTATCTTAGTTATTGTAGTAGGCCCCTCTTTTGAAGGTGACGTTACCCTCAACCCAGTAGTTTGAGTCAGCAAGGATACAATCCTAAAGGGTCGGATTATTGAAAGATAATTAATTAAGTTATTAATGCATAATGTGGTAGGCCCCTCTTTTGAAGGTGACGTTACCCTCGGCTAAGTAGTCTGAGTCAGCAGGGATACAGTCCTAAGTAGCCAGGTTAAAGTTTTAATAGTAGCTTACATATGAGGGGATCAAAGTGTTTGGACCCCCGCCATCCAATACCGGTGGGTATTGAAGGAGGTCCTACTAAATTTGACCCAGGTCCTTGCAGGATCTATACACTGAACAAGGCAAGACTCTTACCAAACCGTTCCCTTAACCCCCGACCAGGTAGCCAACATATCTCCATATAGACCATGGAGATATGAATGGTGAAAATCTTTTATTTTATATAGACAGTAAAATAATGGCAAGACACCACGGACAAACGATAAGGAACAATCACCTTCAACATAAGAAACTAGTTATTAAAGTCATTAATACATAACCAAATAAAAAGTGCGAAAAAATTAAAAATAAAACGTATTACACTAGACACTTGTCTTCACCAAGTGATGTAAGAGACTCAGGCAAACATGGCCTTTGATTGTCAAGAACTCTTACGATCAATCTTGGATCTCGAGATGACTCACACACTCTGTGATGGATGATGGATGATGGATGATGGTGGTGGATGATGGTGTTGTGATGGTGGTGGTGGGTGGGTGAAGTGTGAGAGAGGTGGTGTGCCAAGGGATGGTTTGCAAATGAGCCAAGCACCCCTATTTATAGCCTGAACAGCAGCTCAGGCACGGCCTCGTGTCCATCCTCCTTCTCTTTCTTCATTAATTGCAGTTTGTCTGCATTAGTTGACCACGCCCTCGTTTTCGCTAAGCACAACCCCGTGTGCAGAAGCGTATCGGTACTATCAAGATTTCCCAAGATTCTGCGAATCTTAGAGTTGACCACGGCCCTGTGTCCAGTGGGCACGCCCCCGTTGTCACACCCCATTCGATGGCGGAAACATCAGAGTGAGACGAAATAGATTGCTCGAGACATCATAACACCAATAATTGTGACAAGTATTTAAATAGTAAATTTCATTTCATTTCTAAAGAATCAATTACAAGAATTTGAAGTAAATACAACATCAAGAATAATGAAATACAATGCAATAAGAATACAAATTAAAGTGTGTATCTAAGCATCCTACTAGATTCCATGCATCACCAACATCATCGCTAAACCTGTAACATGTTTTAAAAAGCATAGTTCAATACAAAAGTATTGGCGAGTACACTAGTTTTAGACTCGTGGCATGTGTATAAAAGTATTTTCAATCCAACATATCAATTGGTATACAAGGTCAATCTATCACGCATAACAATATGTCAACTCTAGTGTCCACTGGTATTTAGCATCCCTCGACACAAAAGTGTCGAGACCGTCATAGAATAAAGATTCAACAAAACCCCGTCGGGTGGTGTGCTACTCCTAAAGCGCTATAATTGTTAAGCCGAGTTAACAAGTAGTATGTATAAGGATTGAAAAGCATGTTTGTGAATCGTGAATTTTAACAAGTAAAACATGTTGCACCCAAAGTGTATTAAAAGGAAAATGGGTCAAGTGTACTCACAAAGTTGCATATGCTTTCCGATTATCCAATTTGACGAAGTTGTTGAGTTTAGGAGGTTGAGTAAGTTCGGTTTGGGATTTTAAGAGACGGATACATTCGGTCTAAGGGTATGGAGTAGTGCATTAAAAGTAAGTATATGAAAAGTAATCATCTTGTACACATAGCACATGTTCTTGACACTATTAAAACTCCAAAAGAGTTTGTAGGATTTCAGGGATCAAAGGTCCATTAGAGTCATAACAAGTGTATGGTCATAGATGGTGTAAGTCTAGTACTTTGACGAATGAACACAAATTTATCATCAAAGGTTCGAATGTTGAATAGTATATATAGATATTATTTAGGTTATGTAATATATTAATAAGTCCAATAGTTCAAGCATGAGGTAGGAGGATGAATCCCCCATTTAGGTACCTCTTAAGTGTCATAGAATTCATGTAGGAGGTAGGAAGAAAAGTCTTCCATTTAGGCACCTCTAATGTTCACCACTACACTTGATGTAAGAACATTCAAGGAGGGTCATGAACATTCAATGAGGGTCATGAACTTACAGGTAATACAAGAATATTAAACACCAATCTATGAGAAATCATCAAGTAATGTGTGGATTTTTGTGTAGGACAACCCAAGTTAATCCTAAATCACACATACATCAAGTCTTGAACTTGAACATCACTTGTGGGTTAAACCCTTGAACAAAACAGAAAGTTTGTGAGGATTAATCCTCTGATTTTGAATGTCTCAACCTTGTTTTTAAGCTTAACTAACCATAGATTTGGTTATAAGCATAAGGACATAGATTTGAGATGAGTTTCCTCAAGTTTACACAAGTTTAGCAAGGATTAAATGAAAACAAAAATAAACAACCCACTTTGGAGCCCCTTTGGTGACGTTCCAGGCTCTGGTTTTCCAGGGAAAAACTTTGGAAACGTTGCTAAGGTTAATCCAAGCATGTAGGAAAAAGAATCGAGTGAAACGGACAAGAAATGAAGAAGTTATGCTTGTTTTCGTAACTTGGCACGAATCTGTCAACTCTTGCTAAAATTAGCTGATTGAAGGTGTTTGAGAGAGTGTTTAGAGGTTTTGCAAAGTGAAAAATGCTTGGAGGAGGCTTGGGTTATATCGGGAAGGATTAGGGTTAGAGTTAAGGGTGTATTTAATAAAGTTAGTTGAGAGAATGGGGCTTAAAATCAACCAATGGCTGAATCTAAAACATGGGTTGTGGATCAGCCTTTTGGGGCGTGCATATAGCTGGCCGAACCAGCTGGACATATTCATTTTTTGTGTCCCTTTTGTCCTTAGTGCATTATCTCTAACACAACACTATATTACATATCATATATTATTAATGTGTAAACAATAAATAAAAGAATCAAATAACTTTGTCAGCCAAGTAAAGGGCTGTGGATTATGGTTGGCCATAAGGCCTTGGACCATGATCAGTTGATATATATATATATATATATATATATATATATATATTTTGAACATTAGTGTCGTTGAATTGTTATAAATGTTGTTTTTAAGGTATAACTACAAATCAGCCAATGAGATGATGAGATATGCACAGCTTTCATATTTTGGGCACCTTATGTTTTTTTTTTTTGGCATTTTAATAAGATATATAATATAATATTAAGTTATGATTAAAAGATTTACTAAGCATGAGAATATAGTTTACATTTTATCGCTAAATTTACATATATAAAACGTAAATTAATTAATAAGTTTGTATAATAGTAATAAAAAAAAAAGTACAGGTTGCGTATTGTGAACGTAATATCAAGCGTTTGTTTGAAGTAACGTCTAAAGTCATGTATTCCTTTACGAGAAGCACGAATATGTATTGAATGGATGTATGTATCAAATATATAAACGGATTTAAATGTACGAACATGAATAAATAAACAAGGTGTAATTTGTATGAAATACTCAATTTTATTATGATCGAAGTTACGAATTACGAAAACGGAGGCGAAATGGGAATACGATACGGATGTAAGTTTCCAAAAATAGGTACTGAATAATCTTTCCAATTAAACTAAGTTTCAAAAAGCGAGGCGTTACAGTCTCCCCTCCTTTAGGAAATTTCGTCCCGAAATTTATTCAACAGTAAGACATTGAAAGAGTTTTGGCAAAAATGTGATAATTATAAAATTGAGACTCGAAATTTCAAAGAGTAAAAAGTATGAAATTTTGAAGAATGACAAGATAGGTTCGCAAAGGAGTTCGTCTGTCTAAATTGATTTGAGGTACCAAACATAATTGGAAATGCATAGGAGCGCATACAGGTAAAGCGAGTTCAAACAAACTCGAATAACTTAAATTGGAGATGTATTAAAAATGTGTTGTATTAGGAAGGAAATTTTTTTTTTTTGCATATATAAAACGGTTTGTATTCAATAAAAAGTGAGGTAGTTTGTAGAATAGCCAGGTAGTCTTAAAAGTAAGGGATATGTTAGGATTCGAACGTTTAAATAGACTACATTGTAAACGGGGTTCGAATAGGGCAAGGATAATGGAGAATAATGGGAGATATGAAAAGTGGACGATTGATCTAATAGACGAATACGAGCTTCAGAATGGCATAAGTATTGGATAGACGAAGGGGATGTGTTAAGAATGAAGTCTCGTCATGGATAATCGGATATAATGCGTTTGTGAGTTGTCTAAAGTTTGTATTAGGTCTAAAAGGTCTGCAAAACACCGGATTTCTCATGGCACGTTTTACGAAAGTTTGATAACATGGTGAAAACACTTATATATAGGAAGTACCAGCGGCGTATCCACCATGTTTTGACCACATTACGTCTGTTTCGTATTCGGTGTCATGTTACGTTCCGTGTCTTACCATACACAGTAGTACACTCTATGATTCTCATGCGCTTATCACTATAATCCTGTGTGCACCCGCGATTATTTTGATCGTCGCATGATCCGCATAGCTTGTACTAGTTGTTTATGAATCAGGGCATACATAAAAAAAAGAATAAGAATATGTACGTATAAGAATATAGTATGCAAGCAAGTCCATGCTTAAGTATGTATGGGATCCACGTAAGTGAATCCCTCGGATTCCACTCGTGTACAGGAACGAATGTATGAACCATGAGTATGAATGAAAGTATGAGCATAAATATAAGTTTAAGTATGATTATTTACGTAAGTATAAGTATAGACATAAAACGTATGAGTAGTATGAGTATAAGTATAAGCATAAACGTATGAGCATAAACGTATGAGCATAAGTGTAGGTACAAATAAAAATTACGTATATAGTGTATGTTGAAGCATAACGAATTTTAAGCGTATAAAAGCGTTCAAAAGGTTGAGTATGTAATTACGAACAATATAAATGATGTTATCGCGAGGTATCGACTAAAATGTGTATGATGATATGCATATATAGTTGTTTGAACGGAACGTTGAGTTTATCGAATCAAATTAGATTAAGTTTGATTTGGCAGGTAGAGCACAGTTTGTAAATGTAAGACAATATAAAGTATCCATTGGTTATGCATAACGTGTTTTGTAATGAACGAAAATGCTACTTTTGTTTAAAAGAGTTTACGTATGTTGAAGATTGTCGGACCCCATGAAGTCTTCTAGCCCATATGTTTTGAAATTTGAATGGCGAATTAAAAGTTTTCGAAAACAGTAGGTCTGCTTCATTTGCCTCAAAACGAGAAATTTTGAATTTTGGAGGTTCTTGTGAATGTGTTGGTCCTTAGGAAGAAATTTAGCAAAAGGACTTAGTGGTTATTGAAAAGAGTTTTAACAAATGATTTGTTGATGTTGAAAAGCGTTTTTGGTAAGACGTTAAGATCTTATAAGTATATGAGAAAGTTGATTTGAATTCCTATTGAGAATGAAAGTCTTTAGTATGGTGATATAACGTGAGTGCGTGTTTTAGTGATTAAGTCGAATATGAAGTTCACGGGCAAGAGATTCATTGGACCGATTGAGTTGATAAGTAGCATTTCGTAAGGTTTTGAAATTCGGTAAATAAAACGGTTTAAGACATGATTAAGAATCTCGTGTATATGAGTTGAGTGAAAATAGATTGTAAAATAAGAAGTACGTTTGATAAAACAATGTATTTTAAAATTGATATAAGTGGGTATTTCGATAAATGATAAATGATTTAGGTATGAAACATGATTGTGTTTGCTTGATAAAGTATTTTGAAGGAAAGTTTTGGTAACGATCACCTAGGTAAGGGAATCACTCCTAACTCGTTGGTGAGGTCGTTTTAGGAAAAGAAGGAGTGGAGTTAATCGTCAATGTAAGGAAATCACTCCTAACTCAATGATATGTCTCCATTTTGGCGTTATAAAGAATGTAAACAAAATTGAGTGACGTTTTGAAATCATGCATAGGTATAAATGTATGAAAAAGATTTAGTATGATGTGTATGTGAGAAGAAAATATCGAAAGTAAATTCGAATTTGAAAGATTGCATCGTATAAAATAAATAATAGAAACACATATTTGATTAAAATTTGGGATGGTTTCAAAACGGAACTTTGACTAACCAAAGTGGTCGAAAAGTCTTTCAAATTTGAGGAGCATGATTTGGCCTAATAGGTGGAATACTCTCGCCGACAAGTCGGTTAACCGTATTTACCTTTCCGGTTACTACATGTCCCAAATCAATCGAAATTTCGAGACATGGCGGGATTTATGAAAAATTCAAGGAGTGGAATTAGTCGACAAGGTGCGGGTTTCACCCCTAACTTGATGATTTCGTATCCTAAGTGTGGTTGGTACTCGTCGGGTCAAAATTTAATTTCAACACTTTGACGAGGGTCCACTAGAATTTGAAAGCGGAAATTCTCCATCAAGGTGAGGATCTCACTCCTAGCTTGGTGGCGAATTTCGTGTAAAAAGAATAGGTGGATTGAGAGTCTTTCACCAAATTGTGGGTTTCACGCCTATTTTGGTGAATTTGTCTCGTTTGTGTATTACAAGTGGTTTCGAATTTAGTATAAATGAGTAAAAGATGTACGTTCAAAATAAAAATAACAAGTATAAGCACATAAAGCATTTTAAAAAATAACACGTAAGAGACATTTCAAGAATAACATGTAAAGATATTTCATAAAAGTAGCATGTGAAGCAAGTATGGTTGAATATTGGTGCTTAACTATAGACTAGGTCAAAAGCATGGCAATTTTCCTAATTCCCAATAGTTATGGCTCTGATACCAATCTGTTACACCCCAACTGATGGCGGAAACATTGGAGTGAGACGAAATAGATTGCTCAAGACATCATAACACTAATAATTGTGACAAGTATTTAAATAGTAAATTTCAATTCATTTCTAAAGAATCAATTACAAGAATTTGAAGTAAATACAACATCATGAATAATGAAATACAATGCAATAAGAATACAAATTAAAGTGTGTATCTAAGCATCCTACTAGATTCCATGCATCACCAACATCATCGCTAAACCTGCAACATGTTTTAAAAAGCATAGTTCAATACAAAGGTATTGGCGAGTACACTAGTTTTAGACTCGTGGCATGTGTATAAAAGTATTTTCAATCCAACATATCAATTGGTATACAAGGTCAATCTATCATGCATAACAATATGTCAACTCTAGTGTCCACTGGTATTTAGCATCCCTCGACATAAAAGTGACGAGACCGTTATAGAATAAAGACTCTACAAAACCCCGTCGGGTGGTGTGCTACTCCTATAGCGCTATAATTGTTAAGCCGAGTTAACAAGTAGTATGTATTCTAGAATGAACCTAAGCATATCAAAGCATGTATAAGGATTGAACGAATAAAAGCATTTTTGTGAATCGTGCATTTTAACAAGTAAAACATGTTGCACCCAAAGTGTATTAAAAGGAAAATGGGTCAAGTGTACTCACAAAGTTGCATATGCTTTCCGATTATCCAATTTGACGAAGTTGTTGAGTTTAGGAGGTTGAGTAAGTTCGGTTTGGGATTTTAAGAGACGGATACATTCGGTCTAAGGGTATGGAGTTTAAAGAGCATGAAAAGTAAGTATATGAAAAGTAATCATCTTGTACACATAGCACATGTTCTTGACACTATTAAAACTCCAAAAGAGTTTGTAGGATTTCAGGGATCAAAGGTCCATTAGAGTCATAACAAGTGTATGGTCATAGATGGTGTAAGTCTAGTACTTTGATGAATGAACACAAATTCATCATCAAATGTTCGAATGTTGAATAGTATATATAGATATTATTTAGGTTATGTAATATATCAATAAGTCCAATAGTTCAAGCATGAGGTAGGAGGATGAATCCCCCATTTAGGTACCTCTTAAATGCCATAGAATTCATGTAGGAGGTACGAAGAAAAGTCTTCCATTTAGGCACCTCTAATGTTCACCACTACACTTGATGTAAGAACATTCAAGGAGGGTCATGAACTTACAAGTAATACAAGAATATTAAACACTAATCTATGAGAAATCATCAAGTAATGTGTGGATTTTTATGTAGGACAAATCAAGTTAATCCTAAATCACACATACATCAAGTCTTGAACTTGAACATCACTTGTGGGTTAAACCCTTGAACAAAACAGAAAAACAGAAAGTTTGTGAGGATTAATCCTCTGATTTTGAATGTCTCAACCTTGTTTTTAAGCTTAACTAACCATAGATTTGGTTATAAGCATAAGGACATAGGTTTGAGATGAGTTTCCTCAAGTTTACACAAGTTTAGCAACGATTAAATGAAAACAGAAATAAACAGCCCACTTTGGAGCCCCTTTGGCGACGTTCCAGGCTCTGGTTTTCCAGGGAAAAACTTTGGAAACGTTGCTAGGGTTAATCCAAGCATGTAGGAAAAAGAATAAAGTGAAACGGACAAGAAATGAAGAAGTTATGCTTGTTTTCGTAACTTGGCACGAATCTGTCCACTCTTGCGAAAATCAGCTGATTGAATGTGTTTGAGAGAGTGTTTAGAGGTTTTGCAAAGTGAAAAATGCTTGGAGGAGGCTTGGGTTATATAGGGAAGGATTAGGGTTAGAGTTAAGGGTGTATTTAATAAAGTTAGTTGAGAGAATGAGGCTTAAAATCAACCAATGGCGGAATCTAAAACATGGGTTGTGGATCAGCCTTTTGGGGCGTGCATATAGCTGGCCGAACCAGTTGGACATATTCATTTTTTGTGTATCAAATATATAAACGGATTTAAATGTACGAACGTGAATAAATAAACAAGGTATAATTTGTATGAAATACTCAATTTTATTATGATCAAAGTTACGAATTACGAAAACGGAGGCGAAATGCGAATACGATACGGATGTAAGTTTCCAAAAATAGATACATGAATAATCTTTCCAATTAAACTAAGTTTCAAAAAGCGAGGCGTTACACCCGTGGTGGGTGATAGAAGCTTCTACAACTTTGTCTTTTCTGCTGACACTTGGGCACGCCCCCGTGCTCACTGAGCACGGGGCGTGTTCAGCCTTCTGTTTTCTTGTTTTGCTTGGGAAGATGCTGTCGGGGGGTCGGGCATGCCACGTTTGTTCCTTTTCTTGTATTTATGTTAGATTTAGCTGCCTTTTTGCTTCTTTTGTTCATTTGAGCTCATTTAATCCTTAAAATACAAAAGGAAGACAAAAACACACTTTTTCCAACATTAGTACTAAAAAAGGGTTAGTTTTATGCCACAATTGATGTAATTTATATGTTGCATTTTGTGCACATCAAATACCCTCACACTTGAATCTTTGCTTGTACTCAAGCAAAACTCTTTATAATGTGGCTTTACACTCCCAAATGGAATGGGTAGAAGAGAAGGTTTTTGGGCTTGTCATAGAGTGTCGGGATTTCCAAGATTCTTTAATAAGTTTTATTTTTATTTATTTACAATCCTATTCGTCATGATTTATTTAAAACATTACATAAGATAAATTACTTATTAGGGCATAACATGCCTTTTTAAAATTCCATTTATATACAAGTTCACATACCTCACGGGGGATCACTAAACACTCGGCCGAAGATGTATTTTAGTGAATCACTCGAGAGCGGCATGGAACTTACTCCTACCATAAGCTAGCCAAGCAATCAATCCTTCTCCTTTTTAACTATATACCTTTGCAAATATCAAGAGGACTTTTTTGGGTGAAAGGGTAGACTTGGGTTAAAGGTAGGTGGTTGGGTTAGTGGTTACTAAAAGGGCGAAAGGCGTAAAAAGCGTCAGTTTTCATATAACTTGTTATTATTTTGTAACTTTTTATTTTGATGAAGCATTTCTTTCAAACAAAGTTCTTTTTGATAGACTTGTTTGTTTATTTCTTTTGGCTTCGTCATCATTTTTTTTATAAGCAAGTCATAAGAAAAACCGAGCTTTGTTACTAAAATAAAGGGTTTAAAATGAAAAAAAAGGGGTTTAGGTGGGTAAAAAGGGTGTTTGTTTTGGGTTGAGAAATGAAAAGGTTTAGGCTCAAAGGGGTTAACTAGGGGGATTTTGGGTAGGTGGTAAAAAAAAATAATGGTGTAGAAATAAAAAGGGTTAGTCCTAATGCCTCCATCATTTACTTACTCGGGTTTAAGTTGGTAAGGACCGGGAATGTATCGTCGTGGCAAGTTCTAGAGTCGTAAGAACCAAACGGCTATTCACACACGAAATGAAAAATGAGCATTTAGTTTAAAGAAATGTATTTGTATGCTCAATAAAGGCTCAAAACTCACTTTTTGTGGGAATGGGTTTTTATGTGATCAAATATATATAATCAAATTTTAACGAAACTTGTCATGCCGTTTCATAATTTTCTTATGTTGGTTCTTTTTATCACGACGCTATCGGTTGTAAATTTGTAAAAATATAACCTTTTTAGAACTTGAAATTCCCAAATTAAACCTAGACAAGTAAAAAAATGAAATTTTTTTGAAAAACAATTGGGGTGATTAGCGGTTCCAATAGAGTTTTGTGTAAGGCTTGTAATTAGGACTTGCAAGATTCAAGGTTTTAGCATCCCCCCACACTTAAATTACACATTGTCCTCAATGTGTCCCAAAAATAAGTTTTTAGGTTGATTGAATGTGTAAAAAGGTGTGAAAAAGTAAAATTTTATGTTACTGGGCGTCTGGACACGGCCCCGTGTCGGATGAACACGATCCCGTGGTCAGATTGCCTGTAACGAGAACTTACAGAAGGTGGACACGGGGCGTGTAGGCTGGGTACGACCCCGTGTCTGGCAAAAATCTGTAGAATTAAACAAACAGCAGGTCTGGGGAAGTGGGCACGGGGGCGTGTCGGCTGGACACAACCCCGTGTAGACAATCTGCAAAGGCGAAAAACAGGTTTCTGGCTTCGGTTTTCCTATCCCGGCTTTAGTAGCACTAATGTTTAGTGTTCTAAGCCTCGTATGTACCTGTTTTATCAGTAAACACTACACCAAACCATAACAAGTGGCACGCCCCCGTAACAGGCCTCGTAAAATTTTCAACACACGGCACGCAGGCCGTAAATTGTTCATGAGATAGAAGGGGTTAACCTGAGAGATCTTCAACCAGCTGGTCCTACCTCCACTCCTCCCGCCTAGTCCATGTCCTCGTCCTCGTCATCACCTCCTCCTCCATGCCCCGCCATGTACTCCCGGATGTTCCCGATGTCATCCTGCATGTCGGATATGTTTCTCTCTATTGCTCCGACCCGGGCGTACGTGTTGCTGGCAAGGTCGTAGGTGTTCCTAGTGCACATGAGGTTTTCCTGTAACAAATCATGCAAACTTTGAAAATTAGGAAAACCGCCTCCTTGAGAGGAGGACTGGCATGGATCACCCTGGGGCCGATATTGGTATTGAGGAGGAGGTTGGAACTGTGGAGCATGTAAGACGAGCGCCTCTTGCGGGTTCCATGCATGCCCCTGGACTCTTTGGAAGCTAACCGTCCCGTCTTCGGCTTCATAAATTAAGTTTATGGAGTGGCAGATGTGTAGGTCCACTCTTCCCGACCATGGGCTCTTTTGGAAGGATCTGGGCATGTTCACGAAGTGCTTGAAGAGACGGTATATCCACCCCCAAAGAAAATGGGAGTCGGGGGAGTAGCAAGCCGGTTCCAATGCATGTTTCGGAGCAGGAGGTACGGAACATCAAGGTTGGTGCGGGTATGAATGCAATGGAGGACTACTAGATCTCGTAACCCAACGACGCCGCTGCTATCATGCCTTTGACTAAGAGAGTAAGTAATGACTCGGTGAATGTAGCGATAAAGAGGGTCTCTTAACTTAGTGCTCTTAGTGCTGCTCGGATTGTAGTGGCCGTCTCCTATTTGAGCCCAAGCAGCTTGGCGTTCGTTTTCTCCTAATTCTCGTAACCCTCCGGTGTTTTCTTCGTTACCCACATCTTCCTTCGTATACAACCCAACTATTGACCCAAACTGTGCCATCAAAATTGAGTACTTAGCCCCTCCACATCGGAATTCTACCGCATCATTATCGAATGGGCCGCATCTTGAATTGAACACGAATGTGCTATAGAATTCCAGATTGTACTCGTGGACTGAGCGATGTCGAGTGCACAGAGCGGCTCTCAGTGGGCCGGTGACTAGGTTGTTGAATCGGTCAAGCTGGTTCACTGCTGCTAACAGATCCGTGCAGACTGTTCTTGGGTATTCCTCCGGCCTGGTTCGAAGCACATCGTATCTTGCCTTAGCATCCAACTCGTTTGCATTGAACCTTGTGAATTTCTTTGACATCTGAAAGAATACACCAAACAATTAGCACGAAACAGTGAAATTTTCGGGGAAAACTGAAAACAGTTAGCTGGACACGGCCCCGTATTCAGCGGACACGACCCCGTGTCCAGACCTCTGTTACTCAAAATTTCATTTTTCGACCCGATCCCGAAAAGTTGAAAATTTTTGCTCCAGTAGGTGCGGTTTTCCCCGAAAATGAAACCCCAAGTGCCGTTTTTCCCAAAATAAACCGTTTACCCCTTCGATTTTATCTTTTTCGGTTCAAAAACAAGGGTTTGGGTTTTTGTGAGAAATCGGGCAAATCTATGAACAATACAAGTGGATTTACTTCCAATAACGTTAATCTAAACTAATGCTAACAGATTTATGCAAAAATTTGAGGTTCGATCCGGATGAAGTTCAAGAACCCTAGATTTTCCCCAAATTTTTGAGGTTTAACTACATGCAAGTACCTAATCTAACTACTAATGATGATAGAATCATACCTTGATGTTGTTAGAAGTAGAGGAGACGTCGAAATCTTGCAGAAAAATCGCCTGAACTAGAGAGTTTTCGGGGAAACGGGGCGTGTGGAATGAAGAAACTGTTATGAAAAAGGGGTTTTATCCCGACAGTCGCGCGGACACGGCCCTGTGTCCAGTGGACACGGCCTCATGCCGAGCGATTTAATATATATATATATGTGTGTGTTATGGGACATTTTCTGCATATATATCCTGATTAATATTCTGGCTCTGTTTGTTTATTTGTGATCAGGATACCGGATCAGGATATTGGTAACATCCTGATACGATATCCTGGTACTAACCAATTAGCTCACGTGCAGATTATTGTAACAAGCCTCTAACGGTCAGGAGGACTTCTTCCCCTCAAGACTCGGGCAAATCGGTTGGGTTATAGACGTTGAACCCGGAAGAAGTGGACTACAACGTTTACTTGAGGAATATTCGAAGCATCCCGGCTTAATAGGGTAGTTTGTTATTTTCGTTTTACTATAAATAGATTGATCGGATCAGGTTAAGGCACACACTCTCTCGCACACTTTTACTCTCCTATTGCAAACAATCACTACACACAAACACTTGTACTCGAATTACATTGTAACACCTAGTTGATCCGCATCATATCCTGCACTGTATTCTGATATTTGAAGTAATAGAAGAACAAGGCAGCTGCGATTTTCAGCTCCCGAGGTTTTGTGCCGGCGATCTAGATTGATCAAGGGCTTTCCTCATACATCATGTGTCATCCTTTACATTTTCGCTCATTGTTTGATCATAGATACAACTCTATATCCTGATCCGTATCCTGAAACTGCTTTTTCAAATAACTTAATTAGAATATTTTCAACACACATTTCAAGCACACTACCTCACTTAAATAATTTGATCACTTAGGTGCTGTTTGTTTTTGCAGACATAAACTGTCTGCAAGCTGATTTCATCTGTTTTCATGTCTGCAACTGAAGATATGGTCTGAAGCTCTGCAAGCTGAAAATATAAGACTGTTTGATTTTTTAAAAAGATAATGTCTGCACAAACTAAATCATCTTTTTTACAAGCATGATTATTCCTAGCAACATCAACTGCTCATATGTTTCTGCTTATTATCTCATATTCAAACCCTATCATATCAATAATTCCAACAGCAATTTCGCTCAATGTTCGAAGCTTAGATAACTCTCATCACACCATTCACTTCAAACTTATAAAAATCCTTCTAAACACGTATCATATCAATAATTCCAACATCAATTTCCACCAATCAAAATCACAGATTCAAACCCTAACATATCCAGATCCCCAATTTCAACACTCTAACAACCAAACCAAAGAGGCAATCGAACACCAATCTCACCTATCCGACATCGTAGCAATGGTTTTAAACGCCATAATCAACGACCGATCCGGATTCGAGCCGCGATTCTGCCACCGTCCTAACGAACTAGACAAAAAATCACTGGTAACACCGTTCGGTTTGGAAATAACCGTGGATAATCCACCATCATTGAGCAAAAAATCACTGGTAACTCGGAGGTCTCATCGATTGAGTGCGATTCGAGAACGAGGCCGTACTCCGAGCAGACTGTGTCTCCAGCGGAGTGATCGAAGACCACCTCGGTGCTTTTCCGGCAGTCGGAGCAGTAGGCGTCCATGTGGAATGGGTTGATTTTGGGGATTTGGTTATGGTTGTAGGTTTGAAATTGGATTTGGTGTTTGGGGGTGGGGTTAAATTGGGGAGGATGGGAGAGTTGTTGAGTTCTGATGTTTGAAGATGTTTGAAGAAAGGATTTCTAGCTTTTTTTTTAAGTTGAAAGAAGCTATCTTCAGATCTGTTTAAAAAAAAATCAAACAGTCTTCAAGGGGTAACGTCTGCGCGCCTGCAGACATTAGCTCCTTGAAGATGTTAGAAGAAAAAACAAACACCCCCTTATTGCTTCGGTAATTTTTTACCAAAACAATTTGGCGCCCACCGTGGGGCAAGTGGTGCTATTTCTACTAAAAGCTTTTGCGAAATCGTTACTTGGTTTTCTATTTTCAAAAATTTTTGCTACACTATTTTCAATGGCCTCGAGATCAAACATGAGCTCTTCCACCATGTCTGCTACAACCTCTGCAACAATTGGTTCGGTGCTTCCACCACCTCCTTCGAGAATGCAAGCCTCTTCACAGGGAATTGAAAGTCATGTAGCTCGGGATGTTATCCCCGCTCGCAATATCCAGGGATCTGGTCCTGTTTTGGCTTCTAACGAAGAAATTCTAAATTTGTTTGGTAGTGTACAGGAACAGATGAGGCAGCAGCAGGAAACTAATCAGATGCTGTTGAGAGAGATACAACTCTTGAAATCCGGCCCGAGTAGGCCTGCTAAAGATACTGTCACTCCCTTGCAACCCAGGGCTTTGAACTTCAGTTCTGCAGTTTATACTAAGGATAACCGGGGGAATATTGTGCCTAGCCATTCCCAGAATCATACTCCTGAGATACCCTCTTCAGTAAGAATATCAACTGTAAGAAGCTTAGGATATGCTTCAGGATATGGCCAGAATCCCCAAGCTGGTAATGTATCTAATAATAATAATACTCTTGCTACTAATGGTGTTGGATCTTTGTAGGATGCAGGTATGACATCAGCATTTTCCAGGGAGCTTCAAAAACTGAAGGACATGATATCCAGTGTACCTGGGGTGGTTCAGCCAATTCAAGAAGTGTCTCAGGACAGCCACAGGATATCCTGATTTGCGTATCCCATTTGTGATGATGAAATCCCAAAAAGATTTCAAACCCCCAACATGAAACTCTATGACGGAACTACGGATCCTGAGGAGCATATTGCCCAGTATAGGGAAAGGATGGAAATCAACCCTATCCCTTCAGATCTCAAAGAAGCATGCTTGTGCAAGGATTTTGGTTCTACCTTAACAGGATCAGCCTTAAAATGGCTCTTAAACATTCCTCCTCACTCAATTACTTCATTTGCTCATTTAGTTAATTTATTTAATAGTCAATTTTCTTGCAGCCGGAGTTTTGAGAAACTAACCAGTGACCTTTACAGGATAACCCAAGGACCTCAGGAATCCTTGAGGGATTGTGTGAACAAGTTTAGCCGAGAATCCTTGGATATCCCACATCTTGATGTTTCAACGGCCGTGCAAGCCTTCAAGATGGGGTTGCAAAAGGATTCTCAATTTTATCAGGATCTTGTAATGAATCCCTGCAGGAATCTGGGCGAAGCTCGTAACAGGGCCTTAAGATACATTTGGCTGGAGGATGATAAAAAGATGAAAGAGAGAATGAATTCGTCCACGACCTATGAGTCAACCAACAGGAAATCAGAATCCTCGTATAAGCCATATCACTCAAAGCTATATGGCAGAAATGATAGCAAAAAAGTGAATGCTGTTGAAGACTAGGATCCCGAGGAGTATCCTGAGTTGTCTGAATATTGTTTTTCTGTTAACATACCTAAACTGATGTATGCTATGTAGGGTTTAGGAGACAAAGCAAGATGGCCCCGAAAGAATCAACAAAAGGCTGATTGGAAGGACAAGTCCAAATGGTGTGCTTTCCATGAGGACTTTGGACATGTTACTAAGGATTGCATCGCTTTAAGAAAAGAAATAAGCTATCTCTTGAGTAAGGGATATCTGAAGGACCTCTTGGGAAGAAAGAAGAATAAGGGCCAGGATCCTGAGAAGGATCCTGAGCGTGCAGCATCACCTCCTGCGGATGCAAAAATAATTAACTTTATTTCAGGAGGATCCGACATTTGCGGTACATCATATTCTGCGGTGAAGAGACACGCAAAGGAAGCCAAAGCAGAGAGGGGAGATAAGCCAACCAGGATGTCAACCCTCACGACTGAAAAAGTGATCACGTTCGATAATGATGACAGGGATACTGTCCAGGATCCTCATCATGATGCGCTAGTAATAACGTTATATGTTGCTAACCATTTTGTACGCAGGATATTAGTGGATAATGGCAGCTCCGTCAACATAATTCAGCTAGAAACGTTGAAGAGGATGAATGTATCCCTAATGGATATTACTTTGAAGTCCACTGTGCTTGTAGGAGAGACAAAATTGCCCGTATATATTCAAGGGGTCAACTCAATGCAGCGCTTTTGTGTCATGGACTCTCTATCCTTCTATAATATTATATTAGGTAGGCCTTGGATCCATGATATGAAAGTTGTTCCGTCAACCTACCATCAATGCATCAAGATCCCTACTCCTTGGGGAGTTGTCAAGGTGGAAAGTGATCAACAAGAAGCAAAGGAGTGTTATTCTTCTTCGATGAAATCCTCAACAAAGCCTAATGCAGCATAGCAATTAAAGATGCGAGGCTAGGATATCATGGACCCTTCAGAGCAGGATGTAAAGAAAGTTATCATGGATCAGAATAATTCGGATATCTCGGTGCTCGTCGGAACCAAATCCCTCAGGATATTGAAGATCAATTGAATAACTTTTTGAAATACAGGATGTCGACGTTTGCGTGGAAGCACGAGGATATGAAAGGAATTTCCAAGGATATTATAACACATTAGCTCAGTATTGACAGATCATTCAAGCCTGTCCAACAAAAGAGAAGGAAGTTTGCTCCGGAGCAAAATATGATTATTCAGGAAGAAGTAGAGAGGTTATTGAAGTCCAAAATGATCAGAGAAGTCAAGTTTCCAAGATGGCTAGCAAATGTAGTTGTGGTACAAAAGAAGAATGGGAAATGGAAAGTTTGTGTAGATTACACAGACTTAAACAAAGCTTGTCCCAAAGACCCATTTCCTCTTCCTCATATTGACTCAATGGTGGATGCTACTGCCGGCCATGAGATGTTAACCTTCATGGATGCATCTTCAGGATTCCAGCAGATCCAAATGGAACCTTCAGACCAGGAGGATACTGCCTTCATGACACCAACAGGTATATATTGTTACACTGCTATGCCATTTGGTTTGAAAAATGCAAGTGCAACATATCAAAGATTGGTGAACAAGATGTTCAAAGAAAAGCTGGGGGACACCATGGAGGTGTATATCGATGATATGGTAGTAAAATCCAAGAAGGCTGAGGATCACCTCCAGGATATTAAGGGAGCGTTTGATACCCTGGACCAGTACAACATGAAATTAAATCCTGCTAAGTGCCATTTTGGAGTGGGGGCAGGAAATTTTCTAGGATACATGGTGACGAAAAGAGGGATAGAGGCAAGCCCGGAGCAGATTAAAGCTATCTTGGATATCAAATCACCTTCAAATATGAAGGATGTTCAACGATTAACAGTGCGAGTAGCGGCATTAAACAGATTTATTTCAAGATCCTCGGAAAAATGCAAGGAATTTTATGATATCCTGAAGAAGAAGAATAAGAAGTTTGAATGTGGAGTAAAGCATGAAGCAGCCTTGCAGGATTTGAAGCAGTATCTTTCAACCGCACCTCTATTGATGAAGCCTGAGGATGGTGAACCATTATCCCTGTATCTTGCAGTATCGGGGAATGCAGTAAGTGATGTCCTTGTAAAGGATCATGAAGGTCAGCAGTATCCTGTTTATTATGTTAGTAAAAGTTTATTAGATGCTGAAACTAGGTATTCTCACTTAGAAAAATTGATACTAGCCCTAGTTATGGCGTCGACAAAACTTAGACATTATTTTGAAACACATAGGATTCACGTTAAAACCAACTATCCGGTTAAAAATGTGCTTAGGAAACCCGAGTTGTCAGGTAGGATGGCTAAATGGCCAGTGAAGGTAAGTGCCTTTGATCTAGTATATGAGCCTAGAAATGCCATAAAGTGTCAGGCCTTAGCTGACTTTGTGGCTGATTTCAGTAGTGATATTCAAAATGAAGTAGACCTAGAAGTACAACAGCTAGGAGAAAACTTAGAATCCTGGACGTTATATACTGATGGTGCATCTAATGTAAGAGGTGTAAGTTTGGGTATACTACTAAAATTGCCATAGGGGGATATATTACCCCAGGCTATTAGATGTGAGTTTCCTGCCACTAATAATGAAACATAATATGAAGCTTTAATCGTAGCATTAGAATTGGCTAAAAGTATGAATATCAAGAGTTTGCAAGTATATGTTGATTATTTGTTAATTACTAATCATTTTAATGGAACCTATGCAATTAAAGGTGAGAAGTTAATCGAGTATCTCGAAATTCTAAAAAAATTAGCAGGATATTTCGATATTTTCACACTTGAACAGGTACCAAGAGAGGATAATGCTGAAGCTGATGCCTTCACAAATCTAGGATCATCAGTCAGGATACCGGAAGGAACCCGAATACCAATATTACATAACCTATATCCTGCAACGGATCCTCAGGATAAGGAAGTAGTAAGTGTTCAGGATCCTGATGATGAATATCCTGAGGAGGATCCTAAGTCTTGGATGGCTCCAATCATGAGATATCTCAAGGAAGGACACATCCCAAAGGATGAGAATTCTAAGGCCTTTAGAATGAAAGTATCACGATTCACTACTATAAATAATGTCTTGTATAAGAAATCTCTTGCAGGACCATATCTGAGGTGCTTGGAGGATCCCTAAACCAAAGAAGTGCTTCGGGATATACATGAAGGGGATTGTGGTAACCATACTGGGGGCATGTCGTTATTCTCAAAGGTATTAAGAACATGATATTATTGGCCGACGATGAGAAAAGATGCTGCAGAGTATGCTCGAAGGTGTGATGCATGTCAAAGACACTGTAATATATTACATCAGCCGGCTGAGCCACTTTACCCTATAGCTTCCTCTTGGCCATTCATGAAGTGGGGAATGGATATAGTAGGAAAATTGCCAAAGGCTCCAGGAGGAAAGGTCTTCATGTTGGCAATGACTGATTATTTCTCTAAGTGGGTCGAAGCTGGAGCATTCGTTCAAGTTAGAGATCAAGAAGTGGTATCCTTCATAAAAAGGAATATCCTGACTAGGTTTGGAGTACCAGCTGAGAAAATTTGTGACAATGGATCTCATTTTATAAGTAAAAGGACTACTGACTTTTGCAAGAGTTGGGGAATCAAAATGATCACATCCACACCAGTACATCCTCAAGCAAATGGACAAGCAGAATCCTCAAACAAGATAATTGTCAACAATTTGAAGACAAGGCTTGGAGCTAAGAAGGGAAGATGGGCAGAAGAATTACCCTTTGTTTTATGGGCTGATAGGACGACGGTGAAAAGTGCAACAGGTCAAACCCCATTCTCCTTAATATTTGGAGCAGAAGCGGTAATCCCGACGGAAATGGTGATACCAACAGCAAGATCCAACCTCCGGGATCTTGAGCAGAATCCTGAAGTCCTTTGCCAGGAATTGGATACTGTTGATAAGACAAGAGACGCAACAAGACTAAGGATGGCAGCATATCAACAGAGGATATCTAAAGCATATAACAGGAATATAAGGACTAGAAGGTTCCAGGTCGGAGATTGGGTATTGAGCAAGGATTTTCAGAATACTACTAATCTTGCTGTTGGAAAGTTGGCTCCAAAATGGGAAGGACCCTATGAGATTGAATCAGAATCAGGAAAAGGAGCATACCGACTAAAGAATATGGAGGGGGATATGCTACCAAGATCCTGGAATGCTATACATCTAAAGCTCTATTTCAAGTGAGTTTGGAATTTAAATTCTAACTCAGGATGGTATGGATTCTATCTCTTTTATTAAATTTTAATATTATATATTGTTTTGAACCCATTACCGACTTAAGCATCGGAGGGGTGTTAGCCAGGCTAACACCCACCTTAGCTTACAGTTGTTTTGAAGTATATGCTTCGGGATATAGCTCCAGGATACACACTCAGGATATTTCGAAAGACTAGAGGATTGGCCCCCTCTCTCACGTTTAAGGGATTCTGATCCCTTTGCAGGTTTAAAGGTATTCACCTTTCTCACGAATTGGGTTTAAACACCCCGCCTGGAGCGCAAGTTGTCCAGGGATAGTTCAAGGTGGCGGGACCAGTTCATGTAAAAGTGGCTGACAGTTTCGTCACTGTTGGCTATATCCTGGATCCTTAAGGTATATGAGGATTGATCACCCTCTCTCACGAAAGGGTATTTTCATACTCTCTAAGGTTTAAAGGTTTTCACCTTTCTAAGTCTTGGAGTTTATACACTCCCGCCTGTAGCGCATGAAAATTTGGGATTTTCCCCAGGATACCTATGGGTTTATCCCCAGGATACTAAGGAATTATCTCCAGTATACTTAAGGGTTTACCCCCTGTAACATAAGAACTGTCCAAACAGTTGGAACTTGAATTCAAAAATTTTCTAAGTGTTCAAAGACTTCATGCACAGGGGACCTTCCTCCTAAGGCGATTGTGTAAGGCTCAAAGAATCAAACTCGAACCTAGTGTACTAAGTATCTCGGACTGGGGACATCTTAGTTGAAGAAGTCGCAAAAGGATTGAAGTTCGATACTAGGGTTACATTCTATTCCTGGTATGATCTTTCCTTTGTGAACCTTACATGAGTTGTTTTAAGTTTTGAAACTATGTTTAAGGCTTAAATATCCTGAGTAGGATATATTTTTAGGATATACTCTCAAAGTGTGTTTTCGGGATATATTTCAGGAATATTTGGGAGATGATACTTGGGTTGAAAACTAGTACTCTATTCAAACAAGTGTTATCAAAACGGATTTTGAAAAATAGACTATCCTTTATTCTTTAAAGACTTTATCTAAATCGTTTGAATTTTGAAAAACCCTATTTGACGAAAGTCTTCGTAGGATACCGCCGAGTATGTTGATCAGGATATTTTCAGAAAATAATTTTACAAAGTTGAAGTCTAAACTAAGCAATGCAGAAAATTAAAAGAGAACAGCAGATAAGTCAAAAGGTGGTTATATTACTAACATGTCGAAAGTTGTGCTTTTGGTTTCACCTCAAACCGAGGTCCATCCGCCAAAAGCACGATTAGTTTTTTACCATATTTACATAACGATTGAAGGTTTCATCTCAAAACGAGACCCATCCGCCTCCAACCATTGCATCATTCAAAACAGATTATACTAATTAATGACCAAGGGCTTCATCTTGAAACCCAGGACCCATCCACCTTTGGTCATCATATTGTTCTAGTGCAGGAAATGTAAATTGTTAAAAGACAGGAAAAGTAAATTGTTCAAATAGACCACAACCATTAAATTTAAAAAAGTGGGCTCCGGCCTTGGCACGTATATCCATTATCGCCCACTTCGCTGCTCTAAGGGGCAACTCTTCCTTCCATCATGACCTCGTCAGCAGTATCCTTCCCAGCATTTCCTCCAGCATCACCTTCAGCATCACCTCCAGCGTCACCATCACCATCCTTCGGAACGCCAGCACCATCCACCTTCTTGGCCACCTTAGCAGGCTCCTCCACTGTGGGCTTCACAGTAGGTTCTACAGGATTACCACCAAGGTCTTTCAGCTTCATCTCCCAAGTCTTGATGTTCCATGAAGGGCATTCAACACCCAAAGCCATGGCCTCATAAGCCATTTTCAGTCTGGCCTGGAGGAGGGAGATGACAACTGAATTCTTGAGGCTCTCCCGATACGAAGCCATATCTTGCTCATATTGAACTTGGGCGGCGTCTGACTTAGCTTGAGCCTCCTGGGTGATCTTCTGGATGGCAGAATGGTGCTCTTGAGTCATTTCCTTGTACTTAGCTTCGTAGTGTTCCGATTTGGCGGTGGCAAGTGCTGCTTGATCTGCAATGGTGGCTTCGGCCTTCTTTAGTTTGCTCTCTAACATGGTGTTCAGGCCACATGCGTCTTCATAGAGGAACACCAGGCGTTCGAGACCCTGCAAAATAAAGAAACAGGTATTAACTTTAGTTAACTTTTATAACCAGCATATGGTGCAGGATATAGGTCCAGGATACTAACCTGGTTGAGGAAGCCGGTCATGAATTTGCTGGATTCCGTAAACCCATGGTTCTCAAATGGGAATACGTGGGGTGTAGCAGGATGCTCCACTTCCTTCCTCTTCCGGGAGCTAGAGGCCCGGGTCCGGGATGCTGGAGGAGCTTTAGGAGTAGTAGCGGTCTTCGAACCGGTAGGTTTTGGTGTGGCAGCTGGCTTCGGGTTGGTCTCTTGCTGGGCAGGTGCGAGGCTGGAATAACTGTCCAACTCGTCAAGTTGGAAGCCTTCGAGATTAATGACCGGCGCTGAACAAAGGAAGAAATGTTTAGTTTATAACACGTATACATTATAATCAATCTAATCATATGCTTACCAGACATCTCTGAGCTTGATTTTTTGACTTGAGTTTGTGAGAGACAGGGAGAAGGTTCTTTCACTAGCAGGAAGTCGGTAGATCTCCTTGATCCTGGGTTCCGATTCTGCGCTTGGGGGTGCTAGGTCTCTGAAGTTCATTGCACAAAATATCAGGATATCAGTCAAGGATATAGTTTAAGGATACATTTGGGGATATTCCTGAAACCCTAAATCCTACCCTTGGTTAACCATCTAACTGGCAGATCAAAACCCTTGTCAATAGAGTCCCTTTTAACGAAAAAGAACTTTCGTTGCCACTGATCTTCGTTCTTGGTGGCCTTAAGGATTAGGGGGGTTCTTGGAAGTGGAGAACAAAAGAAAGCGGCTGTTGCCATGGGATCTCAGTCGGTATGCTATGGGAAGGTCTTCGATGCATAGGTCAGGGCAATGACGAGATTTAATTTGGTTTAACACCATTAAAACTCGCCACACCATTGGCATAGTCTGGGCATAACTGAGGCCGGTAAGCTCGAAGAAACGAGAGATGAATGGTGGAAATGGATACCGGAGTCCCAAAGAAAAAGGATAGGTGAGAAAGCAGACCCACTCATTTGATGACGTATCTGATCGGGCTTCCCGATCAAAAGGGCGAATGACCACTCCGGCAGGAAAGGCACCGGAATCCTTCAAAGCGACGATATCGGCATTGTTGAATGAGCAGATCTCATTTTGTGGTTCTCGAATGAGGTTTTGACTCGTGAGGGTGGTGACCGGCTCGTTTGACCATGATCTTGTTCGAGATGCCATAAGGGGTATCGACCAAGAAACAAGAAATTCAAAGAAAAGAAAAACAGATAAGAGAAGTACCTGATATTTGCTTGAGGAGTAATGATCACAATGCAAAGTATTTCGGCTAATTATAGGCTGAGTATAGGGGGGTAAAGAGTAAATATCGCATTGGAAGTTGCACATAGTCATTTCAAGAGTCCAGTCGTATTGATTGCCTCGATCCAGGTGATAAAGTTTAAAATATATCCGTTTGAATTCGGAATTCCAACAGATATATTTTGGGGACAATTGTTATGGGACATTTTCTGCATATATATCCTGACTAATATTCTGGCTCTGTTTGTTTATTTGTGATCAGGATACCGAATCAGGATATTGGTAACATCCTGATATGATATCCTGGTACTAACCAATTAGCCCACGTGCAGATTATTGTAACAAGCCTCTAACGGTCAGGAGGGCTTCTTCCCCTCAAGACTCGGGCAAATCGGTTGGGTTATAGACGTTGAACCCGAAAGAAGTGGACTACAACGTTTACTTGAGGAATATTCGAAGCATCCCGGTTTAATAGGGCAGTTTGTTAATTTCGTTTTACTATAAATAGATTGATCGGATCAGGTTAAGGCACACACTCTCTCGCACACTTTTACTCTCCTGTTGCAAACAATCACTACACACAAACACTTGTACTCGAATTACATTGTAACATCTAGTTGACCCGCATCATATCCTGCACTGTATCCTGATATTTGAAGTAATAGAAGAACAAGGAATCTGCGATTGTCAGCTCCCGAGGTTTTGTGACGGCGATCTAGATTGATCAAGGGCTTTCCTCGTACATCCTGTGTTATCCTTTACATTTTCGCTCATTGTTTGATCATAGATACAACTCTATATCCTGAGCCATATCCTGAAACTGCTTTTTCAAATAACTTAATTAGAATATTTTCAACACACATTTCAAGCACACTACCTCAATTAACTAAATTGATCACTTAATTGCTTCGGTAATATATATATATATATATATATATATAGGGTAAGGTTCATGAGAGAACCACCTTTATTGCGAGAACCGCGAGAACCAATGTGAACACAACCTAAAATAGCTAAAAAAACCTAACCCCCAAACCCCCCCCCCCCCAAGCTAAATGCTAAAAACTAAACCCCCCAAAAAACCTAAAAAAAAAACCTAACCCCCCCCCCACCCACCCCAAAAACCTAACCCCCCCCCCCCCCCCAGCTAAAAGGCTAAAAACTAAACCCCCAAAAAACCTAAAAAAATCTAAAAAAATAAAAAAAAATCTAAATTTTTTTTTTTGATTTTTTTAATATTTTTTATGTTAAAATCGCTACTTTTATAAGCCAAAAAAAAAATTTTTAAAAAATTTTTTTTTTTTTTAATTTTTTTTTTTTTGCTACGAAAAGTAGCGATTTTGTTATAAAAAATATTAAAAAAAAATTTTGTGTGATTTTTAGCTATTTTTAGGCATTTTTGGTTGCGTTCACATTGGTTTTCGCGGTTCTCGCAATAAGAGGTGGTTCCTAACGGATCTTTGTCCTATATATATATATATATATTAATGCTCGTGTGAGTGCCCCTTGTTTCCCAAAAACTTGGTTAGAAGACTTACCGATTTAGATGTCTATTCGCTTGTTCGTAACTAACCAGGCATGATGTTGATGTTTTTTATTCTTCGACCGTTTGAAGCGAGATTTCTTCCTCTTCATCTTTGATGAATCCTTGATAGAGTTTTAGCCGTTGGCCATTGACTTTGAATGGAATTCCATTTCGAGATTTAATTTCTATTGCACCGTGTGGGAAATATGGGTGATGGAAAAAGGTCCTGACCACCTAGACTTTAGTTTACCCGGAAACAATCGAAGTCATGAATTAAACAATAGAACCTGATCTCCTACTCGAAATTCATTAGGTTTAATGTGTTTATCATGCAAAATTTTCGTTCTTTCCTTATAAATTTCAGAGTTAGAGTATGCATAATTCCTTAATCCGTCTAATTCATTTAATTGACAAAATCGATTTTTACCTGCAAATTCTAAGTCTAAGTTCACATTTTTAATTGCCCAGTAGGCCTTGTGAGCTATTTCTACTGGCAAATGACAACTTTTTCCATAGACGAGCTTATATGGGGTTGTACCTATTGTTGTTTTATAAGCAGTTCGAAAAGTCCATAAAGCATCATCTAATTTATCGGCCCATTCCTTTTTATTTAACCCTTTCAAGTATTCGTTTCAAACCTTTATTAGTCACTTCGGCTTGTCCGTTTGTTTGAGGGTGATATGCTGTTGAGACCCGGTGATAGACCCCGTATCTTGTTAAAAAATTTTCAAGTTGATGATTACAAAAATGGGTACCTCTATCACTTATTAATGCTTTAGGTGTGCCAAATCAAGAAAATAATTTTTTCAGAAATCTTACCACGACTCTTCCATCATTTGTTGGAAGTGCCTCGGCCCATTTAAACAAGTAATCTACCGCCACAAGTATATATTTGTTTCCTTTTGACGGTGGGAAAGGTCCCATAAAGTCGAGTCCCCACACATAAAAAATTTCACAAACAAGAATGCCATTTTGTGGCATTTCGTTTTTGGAAGAAATATTACCTGATCGTTGGCAAGCATCACATGTCCTTGCAAGACTTTGGGCGTCTTTGTAAATGGTAGGCCAATAGAATCCTGAATCAAATATCTTTCGTGCGGTACCAGCGGTACCATGATGTCCTCCGTATGGACCTTCATGACAATGGCGAAGAATTCTTCTTGCCTCACTACCATGTACGCACCGTCGGATGAGTTGGTTAGCACACATTTTGAAAAGATAAGGATCTTTCCAAAAGTAATGCTTTACATCAGCAAAGAATTTCTTTCTTTGGTGATGTGGCCATCCTATGGCGACTATACCGCTAGCCAGGTAGTTAGCATAGTCGGCTTACCATGATTCTTCTCTATATTCCACCATTTATAGGGACTCTGTTGGAAATTTTTCGTTGATTTGCTCGTCCCTGGTTGCCTCCAAAGCTGGGTCTTCTAAGTGCGAAAGATGATCTGCTGCGGTGTTTTTTGCTCCTCTTTTGTCTTTTATTTCAATATCAAATTCTTGGAGGAGTAGAATCCACCGAATCAAACGGGGTTTAGCATCCTGTTTCTTGAAAAGGTATCGAATGGCTGCATGATCTGTATAGACTATTGTTTTAGAAAGAACAAGATAAGAACAAAATTTATCAAAAGCAAATTCCACAACTAGTAATTCTTTTTCAGTTGTGGTGTAATTTTCTTGTGCATAGTTAAGTGTTTTACTAGCATAATAAATTGGGTGAAAATGCTTTTCTTTTCTTTGTCCCAAGACTGCTCCAACTGCAAAGTCACTTGCATCAGACATGATTTCGAAAGGTAATTTCCAATCAGGCGCTATCATGATAGGTGCATTGACTAGCATTTCCTTGAGTGTTAGAAATGCTTGATTGCAATCCTTGTCAAAGATGAAAGTGCCATCGTTTTCAATTAATTTTTTTAGAGGCCTTGAAATTTTAGAAAAGTCTTTGATAAACCGCCTATAAAATCCGGCATGCCCTAGGAAACTTCTGATGGCTCTAACGGAGGATGGGTGTTGTAATCGAGAAATAGTGTCTATTTTTGCTCGATCAACCTCCATTCCTTCGCTTGAGATTTTGTGACCGAGTACTATTCCCTCCGTTACCATGAAATGGCATTTTCCCAATTAAGGGCGAGGTTAGTTTCCTCACATCAGGATAGCATTCGTTCAAGGTTATCGAGGCATTGGTCGTACGAATCTCCAAAGATAGAAAAGTCGTCCATGAAGACTTCCATTGTCATTTCTATCATGTCATGGAAGATGGCCACCATGCAATGTTGGAAGGTTGCGGGGGCATTGCATAGACCAAATGGCATATAAGCAAAAGTTCCATAGGGACATGTGAATGTTGTCTTTTCTTGGTCTTCGGGTGTTATCGGGATTTGAATGTAACCTGAAAAACCATCCAAGAAACAATAAAATTTATGACCGAATAATCTTTCTAACATTTGATCAATGAAGGGCAAAGGAAAGTGATCTTTCCTTGTTGCTTCATTTAATCGTCTATAATCTATACATACTCTCCATCCTATGACGGTTCTCGTTGGTATTAATTAATTCTTTTCATTAGTTATTACCGTCATTCCTCATTTCTTTGGAACCACTTGGACGGGACTTACCCAAGGACTATCGGAGATAGGATAAATAGGTCTGGCGTCAAGTAATTTGATGACTTCGTTTTTAACCACTTCTTGGACATTTGGATTTACTCTACGTTGTGGTTGTATTACCGATTTGTAGTCATCATTTATTAAAATTTTGTGCGTGCACATGGAAGGACTTATTCCTTTAATATCTACAAGCTTCCAAGCGATCGCATTTTTGTGTTTTTTCAAAAGTTTAATTAATTTTTCCTTTTCTACACTACTTAACTTAGACGAAATAATTACAGGTGATTTATCATCTTTGTCTAGAAAAGCATATTCCAAACCTTTTGGAAGTTCTTTGAGCTCAAGAGGTGGGTCTTTAGGAGACTCCTTATTTGGTTGCTCATTTTGATCAAGAACTTTAAAAGTTTGTTCCATGGCGACCTCTTCTTCAACAAAGTGGTCAATCTTTTCACTTGTATCGGGTGGTTCATTTTCATCTTCAATTAGGGGGTCATTATTGCCGAAAGGATATTTCATTGAACGCTCAAGATCGATGCTCCTTTTGAATGCCCCTAATTGAAGAGATAGATTGTTGTATTTCTGGTTTTTCAAAGCTTCGTGGGTTTTTACAAAAGGTCGTCCCAACACTAGAGGAGCGTCATCAAGGATGACAAAGTCGGTTGGGATTACCATTTGATTTGTTTGAACGAAAACATCCTCAACTATACCAATTGATTTTATTACCTTCTGATTGGCTAGAAAAATGGGTATTTGAAGTGGAGAAAAATCACTAATACTTAATTTTTCGAAAATGTAATTAGGCATTATGTTAACACAAAGATATTTATCAATCGTGACATTACTAATAAAGTAATTTTGAAAAAAACATGGAACCGGTGTAATGTTGATTTCAAATGGGTCTTATTTTATTAGTGAAGTTTGATCGTTAGTTAACTTAATACTTACCGTTTCATCAATCTTAGTGTTAGTGTTTAACTCTTTCAAAAACTTAGCATGAGTGGGTACTAAACAATGATTTTTAAAAGAAGGTGACAAGAGATTAATTTATTCAAAATTAGACTCTTCTTGAATTTTAACGTTGTCGGACTCACCTTTTTCGTTGTTTAACTCATGTGTCGGTTTTTCACTTATATGTTCTTCCATTTTTACCTCTTCAACTATCTCTTCTTTATTACAAGATAATTTCTTCTCTTGCGCGTGACTCCTCTTCCCTTGTGCGAGATTCTTTTACGTACCGCTCGATAGTTTTAAGGTGTTCTAGTATCTTTTTGATTACTTCGGTGATAGAGTAAGGATCGGGATTCTCAAAGCTTGAATCCGGATGTTCGATCATTGGTTCCTCATAGTACTCATATGAAGTAGATGGTTCGCACCATTGTTCTTCATTGTAAGTATATGATGGATAAGGGTCGTAATTTTGTTCTTCATAATACCCATATGAGGTGGGTTGTTCACGCCATGGTTCCTCATAATAAGCATATGAAGGTGGTGGCTCATATCTTGGTTCCTCAAAGTATGAGTATGAAGGCTCATACCTTGGTTCATCAAAATATGAGTATGAGGGAGAAGGTTCATACCTTTGGTCTTCATAGGATGTGTATGAAGTTGATGGCTCGTACCTGGGCTCCTCATACTAGGTGTATGAAGTGGATGGTTGAAATAAGTCACAATATTGAACTGAGTGCGGGTTACCACAATTAGTGCAATAGTCTTCCCTATAATCATCCTCCTCATAGGTGTAGTTGTAGCCTCCTGAGTATTGATCCATAAGAATCACTCAACAGACCACAACAAAGTCTCGAGACCAGAAAACAAAAATAAAAATGGAAACAGAGGCTGGACACGGCCCCGTGTTCAGGTTCTGTATCTGGGCGTTTTAATTAAAAGTTACTAGTTTTGTGCAGCACGGGGGCGTGTTCAGTGAGCACGACCCCGTGTTCAGACTCTGTATCTGTGAGTTTTATGAAAAATATGCAGCACGGCCCCGTGTTCAGTGAGCACGGTCCGTGTTCAACCTACTGTAAATGCAAAACTACCTAAAATGCAGAAAAATCTGCGCGCGTTTAACTTATTTTTTGAAAAACTGATTAGGCCGTCGATTTTAAGCTTTCTTAAAATCCTCGCGTCCCCGGCAATGGCGCCAAAAACTTGATGTGCGTGAAGTGTGCTATATTTTTTATGTATATTTTAAGCCCTTTTACACTTTTTAGCCAAGATTTAAATTTATAAAACACGATATTTACTAACACTAAACACACATATGGGCAAGTGCACCCATCGTGAGCGTAGTATAGTGTTGGTAAGATACCGAGGTCGTCCAAGGACACAAGAGCTTTTAGTACCGGTTTATCCTCAACGTCTAATCAAATCAAAAAGTTAGAAAAAAGTTTTTAAACTAGAAAAATAAAATTAACTAAAATGCTAAAAAATAAAATAAAAATAAAAAAAGATAGACAAGATGAATCACTTGGATTCGACTCGTGTGTAGTGTAACCTTTGATTATTTCCGCACTTTTGCACTTTTTAAGAGATTATCTTAGTTATTGTAGTAGGCCCCTATTTAGAAGGTGATGTTACCCTCAACCCAGTAGTTTGAGTCAGCAAGGATACAATCCTAAAGGGTCGGATTATTGAAAGATAATTAATTAAGTTATTAATGCATAATGTGGTAGGCCCCTCTTTTGAAGGTGACGTTACCCTCGGCTAAGTAGTCTGAGTCAGCAGGGATACAGTCCTAAGTAGCCGGGTTAAAGTTTTAATAGTAGCTTACATATGAGGGGATCAAAGAGTTTGGACCCCCGCCATCCAATACCGGTGGGTATTGAAGGATGTCCTACTAAATTTGACCCAGGTCCTTGCAGGATCTATACACTTAACAAGGCAAGACTCTTACCAAACCGTTCCCTTAACCCCCGACCAGGTAGCCAACATATCTCCATATAGACCGTGGAGATATGAATGGTGAAAATCTTTTATTTTATATAGACAGTAAAATAATGCCAAGACACCATGGACAAACGATAAGGAAGAATCACCTTCAACATAAGAAACTAGTTAATAAAGTCATTAATACATAACAAAATAAAAAGTGCGAAAAGATTAAAAATAAAAAGTATTACACTAGACACTTGTCTTCACCAAGTGATGTAAGAGACTTAGGCAAACATGGCCTTTGATTGTCAAGAACTCTTACGATCAATCTTGGATCCCGAGACGACTCACACACTCTATGATTGATGATGGATGATGGTGGTGGATGATGGTGGTGGTGGGTGGGTGAAGTGTGAGAGAGGTGGTATGCCAAGGGATGGTTTGCAAATGAGCCAAGCACCCCTATTTATAGCCTGAACAGTAGCTCGGGCACGACCCCGTGTCCATCCTCCTTCTTTTTCTTCATTAATTGCAGTTTGTCTGCATTAGTTGACCACACCCCCGTGTCCGCTGAGCACGACCCCGTGTGCAGAGCGCATCTGTACTATCAAGATTTCCCTAGATTCTGCAAATCTTAGAGTTGACCACGACCCCGTGTCCAGTGGGCACGCCCCCGTGGTGGGTGATAGAAGCTTCTACAACTGTGTCTTTTCTGCTGACACTTGGGCACACCCCCGTGCTCACTGAGCACGGGGCGTGTTCAGCCTTCTGTTTTCTTGTTTTGCTTGGGAAGATGCTGTCGGGGGGTCGGGCAGGCCACGTTTGTTCCTTTTCTTGTATTTATGTTAGATTTAGCTGCCTTTTTGCTTTTTTTGTTCATTTGAGCTCATTTAATCCTGAAAATACAAAAGGAAGACAAAAACACACTTTTTCCAACATTAGTACTAAAAAAGGGTTAGTTTTATGCTACAATTGATGTAATTTATATGTTGCATTTTGTGCACATCACCATCAAAACATCTCTTCAGCTATCGAAGAGTAGACCTATCCTCATACACCTGTTCCTCAATTTGCCTGATAAAACGCTGCTTTAAATCATCTGATTTTGCAGAAGTGTATGACGCCATTTGAATAAACTATATTACTCGACTTTCCTGAAAGTATGATATCTTCGTAGGAAAACGTGATGAAAAATAGGTGAAGTGGCAATGAGTTTATATACTCAAATATCTAACTGTGAAAGAAATCACACTTAAACTCATTGTATATTTAATAATCTAATCAATCAAAACGTGTAGATTTAATATAAACATATTAATGTATATTTCAAAACAACAGTCTTTTAATACAAAAACCTTTTCAAACCCCAACTTTTATGGGAAAACTGTAAAATTAAATATCAAGAAACCCGATGGACAAATTTTAGAACTTCAAAGAAAAAAAGCAGATTATCATAATTACAATTAACCTCTTCATTTACCATGTAGATGCGTGTCGCAATCCCCGTCCCCTAACAACCCGGTAACGGGCGGCCGCGGCCAGTTTCAGTGGTATCGGTGTTTATCAGTTTTGGCAGCGGAAATTACATCAGGACCGTAGTTAGGAAATATTTTATCAGAGTAAAATACCACACTTTTATAATATTGAACACGTGGGAAAATCCCAAGTTTTCAGTACACACATTTTCATAGGGATAAACCCTATTTTATTTAAATAAAACAACTCTTTATTTTAGGTAACTTTATAGCCACTTTTCCAAGCCTTCAATGCTGTCCAGCTGGCTTCTATTTGGTTTTCAAATTTTGTTACCTGAAACGCGTTTAAAAACATTTTGTCAGCGGGAAATACTGGTGAGTGAATCCCTGTTAAATCAAGATAAGTAAAACCATTTTACAGTATTGAGGGCGGTCACGTAATTACATTTGTTTCCATCTATTTTAATTTCCACCCACGGTACTGTCAACCCGACTTGTGGTCATGTTACTAATCAGAGTGTAGTAACAATTTTGTATATAAAACCCCAACATACCGACGATAATTGTAGAATACAAATACTCAACAACTGTTAAATATAATGTAAATCATTTGAGGTTTTGTAAAAACAATTTGCATACTCACATTGCTATCTTAGGGTTTTCCTTTGTGATTTCCTGGTGATTATCTATTAATTACACAAATGCACACGTGTTAGTATAATAACCCAATATTTATATTAGTAATACCCTCCCCGAGACGACATTCCAACGACTACGTCGGGTAGAACCTCGACAGCCATTACGGAACCCTAGATCAATCGGGCAGCGTATCTAATACGTAACCGGGGGTTATGATACTAACAACGAGGCAGAACTTCGTTATTTAGGGGAGTATAATGCCCGGGTATAGTGCCTACACTATAGAAATAGAGAGAGAATCGAAGGAATTGAACGACGAAAATGAGATGCCGTTCTCTGCTATTTATAGGGCTGCCTCGGCAGTCCTTCGCGCCCCGCGACGGAGCCAAGGACAGCCGTCGTGCCCCATGACGTAGACCCCCTAGGCCGTAGCCTTGACCAATCATCGACCTAGCTTTGACACGCATACGCCACATGGCGGCTCCGGGTGCCGCCGTTTCTCCAGGCGCTCGCAGCCCGCGTAAGACCAAGGCTAGATCTTCGCGGCCCGCCACAGCCTAAAAAATCTGATTTTTAATTAAATTTAATAAAAATAAAGGTATTCGGGGCCTGTTTTCACATCCGCGGTGTATTTTAGGACGTATAGGGCACTCTAAATATTTTTAGGGTGTCGGAAATATTTTGGAGGGTTGTTATATCCTCCCCACCTTGTTTTAGAACTCGTCCTCGAGGTCTACTGGAATAGGTGTGGATATTTCCTTTGCATCTCTGATTCAAGCTCCCAAGTATACTCTGGTCCTCGTTTAGAATTCCATTTTACTTTTACTAGAACCAATCTCTTGTGTTTGAGATTTTTGACTTTCCTGTCTTCAATCTATAGAGGTATTTCTACAAATTTTAACTGCCCATTTACCTCTATATCCTTAAGAGGCACTACCAGTGATTGATCAGCTAAGCATTTCTTGAGATTAGATACATGAAATACGTCATGTATTCCTGCCATTTCCTATGACAGTTGTAGTTGATAGGCTACATGTACTATTCTTCTAATAATCTCAAAAGGTCCAACATATCTGGGGCTTAGCTTTCCCCTTTTGATGAATCTTACCACTCCTTTCCAAGGAGAGACTTTCAATAACACCTTGTTTCCTACCTGAAACTCCAACGATTTTCGCCTGTTATCAGCATAACTTTTCTGTCGATCACGTGCTGCTTTTAGTCTTTACTTGACTTGAACAATCTTGTCGGTTGTTTCTTGTACTATTTCTAGTCCAGATAGTTGCTTTTCTCCAATTTCTGCCCAACAGACTGGAGTTCTGCACTTTCGTTTATAAAGTGCTTCGAATGGTGCAACATTAATACTGGTATGATAGATGTTGTTATAAAAAAATTCTATTAATGGTAGATGATCGTCCCAATTACCTCTGAAATCAATTAAACAAGCTCTAAGCATATCTTCCATTGTCTGAATTGTCCTTTCGCTTTGTCCGTCTGTTTGAGGATGATAAGCGGTGCTTAGATTCAACTTGGTTCCCATTGCTTTTTGGAAACTTGCCCAAAAATAAGAGGTAAAATGGCTATCTCTATTAGAAACGATTGACAAAAGAATTCCATGTAATGAAACTATTTCATTCACATATAATTTAGCTAATTGTTCCATACTGATTGTTTCCTTCATTGGTAGGAAATGAGCTGACTTAGTTAGCCTGTCTACAATCACACAGATTGTATCATTACCTTTCCTCGTTTTGGGTAATTTGGTAATAAAATCCATTGTTATCAATTCCCATTTCCAAACTGGCATTTCTAACTGTTGTAACAAACCTGAAGTTTGCTGATGTTCAGCTTTAACTTGTGAACAAGTTAAACGCTTGAAAACATATGCTGCTATGTCCTTTTTCATTCCTATCCACCAAAACTTTTTTTCTTAAATCTTGATACATCTTATCACTTCCAGGTTGCATCGTATACTTAGACTTATGGGCTTCCTCTAATATACGGTGGCGTAGGTTTCCTAATTTAGGTATCCACATCCTTTTCTTATGGAATCTCCAAATTTCATCTGTTCCTTGTTCTAATTCCTTAATCATTCCATTCAACTTTTCAGTATCATCCTTGATTACTGACTCCTGTGCTTCTCTAATTTGGTCATTTAAATCTACTTGTAGATTTAATTTAAGAGAACGTACTATTTTTGGATTTTCGTGATACTTTCGACTTAAAGCATCAGCTACCACATTTGCCTTTCCTGCATGATACTTGAAATTACAATCATAATCACTAAGAATTTCCATCCAGCGTCTTTGTCTCATATTCAATTCATTTTGCCCGAAGACATATCTTAAACTCTTATGATCGGTGAAAATGGTAAACTTACTACCATAAAGGTAATGTCTTCAAATCTTAAGGGTAAAAATTGTTGGTGCATACGTCTGTCGACTTCTTCTTGTATCAAGTCTTGCACTGTTCAGGGCACGAAGTTCAAGAAATCAAGTTATAAAGCAAATTCCGCTTGGAGGATGCTAATTTCGCTTGAATGCATGATTCCGCTTTAACTATGTAATATCGCTTGAGATGTAATTTCGTTTCGAATATGATTCCGCTTGAGTCATGTTCAAGCGGAATCAATGTGTCTATATATAAGTGTTGATCTGTTTCATTTGAGACGAAATTAGCAAGGTTGTTTCCGACGGCGAAGCTCTGTCGAAGTGTCTGCAGATCTGTAATCGTATCAGAATCAATATAAAAGACAGTTTAAGTGTATATCTAGCTGAATTCAACTCATAATGTCAGTTTCCGCCTTTCATTTTGAGTAGAACACCTCTGATCGACTCGTTTCGGGTCCGTACACGATCCTATAAGTGGTATCAGAGCACAGGAGGAGGAGTTCTACAGATTTCAGCTTGATTTCATCTCATTTTCTTACTTCTACACCTTCTTTTATCAATTGAACAACTTTTCACGGTTAAAATGGCCTGAATTTTTTACAACATAAGCGAATTGGTGTTTTAACAAAGCCTTGAGAGAATTAGATCAAAATTCAGCTTAAAAGTGACAAAAATGGACTAAAGTTCTAATTCCGTTTGAACGAGCTGCTTAATTCCGCTTGAAAAGTTGAGGCCATTTCAAGCGAAATTACTGATTCCGTTTGAATTACATATAATTTCGCTTGAAAGTTGATATTCCGTTTGAAAGTTTGAAACGGAATTAGTAATTCTGCTTCAAATCTGTGATTCCGTTTCAAAGTTGTTATTTCGCTTGAAATTCAAACGAAATCAGTGATTCCATTTGAAATTCTAATCCCGCTTGAATCTTAATTTCGTTTGAAGTGTGTGTGCAGGTAATCTCGCTTGAAGGTTAATCTCTCTTGAAAGTAATCCCGTTTGAACCTAATCTCGCTTGAAAGTACTTGTTTTGTGAAAAAGTTTACCGAATCATGAGTGAAGAATTTTACAACGCATTTGCAACATCCCCGACTACTCCGGCTACCATTGCTCAAAACATGAACTTGGAAAATGAGGCTGGAACTACGCAAAAACCCCCGAAGCTAATGAGCATTGAGGAGTATTACGGTTGGAAAGATCGATTTGAAAACTGGGTTCAAGCTAATCATTTGAGATCTTGGGAGTGTATTTTGAAAAAAATATGTACTACCACGTACTGATCTGCAAGTTGAGAAAGAAATCACTGAATTCACTGATAAAGAACGAGACATGTACAGAGCTGAAAAGATGATGATTAGTCTACTTCAGCAAGCTATTAAAGAAGACATCTTTGTATTGCTTCAACATGACAAAACTTCATAATCAATTTGGGATGCTCTTAAAATCAAATTTGAGGGAAGTGAGAAGATGATCAAAAGTAAAAAGGCACTGCTTAAGAAAGAATTTGATCTGTTCACAAGTTTTCCAGGAGAAGATACAAAGAAATTGATTGAAAGATATTGCCACTTAGTACGTTCTATGTCGTTGTTAAGCATAATCAAAGAACGAGAGGAATGGGTTGACAAATTAGCTGATGCTTTACCTCAAAAAAAATGGGGTACATTTTTGATGATCTTAAAGAACACCGGAGTTTATGATGGTCTGACGATTTCTCAGTTCATCGAAAAGATTGAGGGTCAAGATCTTGAACAATAAAAGATTGCGAGGATGAGTAATCCGAGTGGTCAACAAGATGTGAAAATGTATTACAAAGGCAGTGTTCAAGAGGCTGAAATGAGTCCGAAAATTCAAACCGCTTTTATTGCTGGAGACTCATCTGGAACTGTTGATCAAAATACAAACAGCAGCAGTGGATTTTCTTCATATCCGAATGTTAATCCGAAGAGTTCAACTTCAAGTTTTCATTCTCAAAGCTAAAAAATTGGTAATGGTTGTGTGATACAGTGCAACATTGCATTGAATCTTCCAGATGGTCAAAGTTTTTCTGAAGAAATTGCGAAAGATCACATGGCATTACTTGCAACTGTGCTACAATCCTATGAAGGTTTGGTTGTAGGGAGGATCGGAAATCCTATGATGACGAAAGAGGATTATGATCAGATAGACGCTGAAGAAATGGAGCTCATGGACATCAAATGGTGTCTAGCTAGTGTCTTGAGAACTAAAAAATTTAAAATGATTACAGGAAGAAATGATTTTCTGGATGCACATGTTTCTACTTTGGGTTTTGATAAATCTAAAGTTACTTGTTTTCGATGCAAGGAGAAAGGTCATTTCAAGAGAGAATGCAAAAATCAAGAGGCTAGTGGAGCAAAGAATCCTTTTGGAAAAGATGATTACTATCGGAAAGCCATATATCAACAAGTTGCTCATCAGCCATATCAACAAAAAGAAACACCAACTGCTCATGGGAAAATGATCGAAGATGCAAATAAGAGAGCTTATTATGGTATCATTGATCAGGATAATGAAAAAGTGGCAGAAGGTTTCAGCTGGGATAAATATATTCCTCCTGATTCAAAAGTTGTAGCTATGATTGCAGAAATAGTTCAAAAGCCTGATTTGTTTACTGAATGGATGAAAATATTTGATAGAAATGAATCAAGCCAAGAAGAAGAGTCTGTTTCATCTGATGAAAGTTCAGAAAGAGCAACTGTTTTTGATCAAACACCATCTGATTCTGGTTCTTCAGATGATAGTTCTGAAAAGACGATAGATTTTGATCAATCACCAACTAATGACAGTGGTGATGATGAGGAAGAAAGACATATTAATGTTGCAAAAACTCATCTATCTTCTGAAAGTTTTCAATTTTATTTTGCAGATCGCTTGGAAAAACTGAAGGAAAGACGAGCAGCAAAAGAACAAAAGAAAATGAAGTGTGAAAGTGTTGATAAAAAAGAAGAGAGTGTTCAAAAAGAAGAAGTTAAAGCTGAGAAGGTAATTGAAGCTGAAATAGTGATTGAGGTTGAAAAGGTCATCGAAGTTGAAAAGATTGTGGAAGTCATCAAGCCTTGCTTAAAGTGTTTAGAATCTTGCAAGTAATGTGCATAAAAAGATGAGAAACTGAGTGAACAAGAAAATATGAAAGAACAATTATTGTTCAATCTCAATTATGTGAAAGAATCGTATGACGTTTTGAACAGAACAGTAATTGGTCTACAAAAGACCAATTCAGAAAGAGAAGATGCATTGACTATGATGAATGCTGTGATGATGACAAAACAGAAAGCGATAAATCATTACATTGAAGAATGTGCAAAGTTGCAGCGGGAGTTTGGAAAATGAAAAGATAGAAAATGAAAGAATCAGACGGTTATTACAAAGCTATTCTAGTTCTGATTATCTGATTGATCGAATCTACCCAACTATTGCAGGTTTTGAAGCATTTCAAAAAGATGAGAAGCCAAAGAAGAAGGATACTGGTAAGAAACAGAGTGCTGGTTATAACAAGTGTCCGCCTCCGATTTGGGAAGGGTATTCTCCTAGAAAACCGAATGAGGAGCAAGTTGAAAAAACAGTTAATATAAAGTTAAAGTCCGATATAACCGATGAATTACCAGAAAACATTGACGTCGTTTTTTCTGAGTCAAAGTCTGAGTCTGGGTGTTCAAGTTCGTCCGTCAAAAGTTCGAGTTCGTTGGTCAACAACTCAAAGACGTCGGTTAAACGGGTGTACAATAAAGAATTCCTGTTATCAAAATCTAATTTGAATGACGCAGCAATCAAAGTGGCATATACATTGATTAATTCAGACAAATTATATTCTGATGAGGAGTTTCCAATAAGAAGTGTTAATTTTGAAAAGATCAAAAAGGTTTTTAAACTAACAAAAATCAAAATTTCTGAAATAAAAGATGTAAATCTTACTGAAAAACCTAAAAAATACACTTCAAGAGTTCAACAATGTTTAAACAAGAAAAAAGGTTACGGTTCTGGTTCTGGTTTTCAAAAGAAATCAAACCATAATGGTAATTTTAAAAAGAAAGGTCTTGTATTTATTCCACCAGAAAATTATAAAAATGAAAAATATGTTCGAGATTTTAAAACAAAAATGACATTTGTTTCAGGGACAAGCTCTGAAGAAGAAGCAAAAAGCCCATTCTGGAAGCAAACAAACAGAGAATTCCTTGCAAAGAAGCAAGAGAATGTGAAGAATGAAGCTAATCAAAGAAAGGAGACAAGAATCTGTTACAAGTGCAATGAAGCTGGTCACATTGCATGGAACTGTTCTAAAACAACAAAAACAAAACAGGAAGCCTCTAAAAAACTTAAAGAAAAAGTTGTTGTGGAAATTAAACCACCAACTGAAAAATTCAAAATTTTTGAAAATTCAACATATGAAGTTGGTGAGTGTTCAAAGACTCATTTTTATAAAAGGAGAGCTAACGACAACCAAGTGTGGGTTGTTAAGAAGGTTCATGAGGTTGTTAAAAAGTTTGATGTGAAATCTGGCGATGAATCTAACTCCACAAAGTTAGATGGGCCACAAGTTGAGTTAAAAGATGAAAACTCAGTACCTCCAATGGATGATGTTCATTTTCCACCATTGAGGGCTGAGAATTTTAAATCAAAAGTTGGGAAGGTTGAGATCTCGAATTAGTTCTATTCTGAAAAGAAAGAATTTGATGTTGAGAAAGCATTTAACGAAAATGTTAAAAAGATTTTTGGGAAAATGGTCGAGAGAAAGGCCAAAGGGGTAAAGGACTTTTATGAGTAAAATCCTGACTTGCCAGAGCTCCCAGGTTGGTAAGTGTGGAGCAGGTATCGGCATCGTTCTTGAGAAATTCACGTAGGTGATATTTCGTCTTACAAGAGGTAAATCAGGGACATTAAGTTGTACTTGATTTTCTACAAGCGATATTGTGAAGACAATATGATGAACCAAACCTTAATCTACAAGTGGTAACCCCAACAAAACTTATTTTCCGGAAAAATCATTTTGGTTAAAACAAACTTAAGTGTTTTGAAATCATAATGAGAAAATAGTTTGTTGAAAGGGGGAGTTCTGATTGTTTATGCCAAGTGGATGGCGAATTGAAGCAATTCGATATCAGTTGTCATGTTACTTGTACAGTTTGTTTTCAAATTTCCTTAAATGTGTTTGCATTTTAGGGGGAGTAAGAATTTTCATAAAATCCAAAAACATTAGAAAATTTGAAAAAGACAAAAACATGATAAAATTCAAAATTGAGTTTTGGTGTCAAAGAAGAGGAAATGATAGTACATCAGTAGACAGTTACAATATGCTAAAGAAATGTAATGTTTAAACAGTGCTAAACGGTCTCACTGATGATATGCCGATAGGTTTTTACACATTTAGTAAGGTTTTTCGGGATATAAACTTAAATTCAAACTTGCTTATTTCATGGGGAACACTACTTGGATATATAGGTAACCCCTGAAATTTCGTTTGAAAGGTCCCTCTTTCTGAGATACTAGGTCTTTATGCTCAGTGATATCTGGGGTATTATCCCGGGACTTCTGATTTTGCGGAAGCAATGGCCTAGTCCCCGGAGAATACTTTACGCTTGCTTGAAATAAAAGCCTACCCTCAGCATAAAAAATGATGAAACATTGAAAAAATGCAAATCATGTGCTGTTGTAAAAAAGATCCTCTAAAGGGGACCCACCAAAAGTCGAGCCGTCATCTCTCTGCTGAACGGAAGTTCTGACCTGAGCTCTCACGGTTTCGCATTTAACCCCTTATAGATATCATATGTGGTATACTCACCTGTAAGACTGAATATTGGGATCTGGATACGGGAGTATATTCAAGAGGTGGGACACATGAATGAGTTTAAGTCCTTAATACACCTAACTCATATCCTGAATCAGTTGAAATTTGTGTGAAAATTTAAGTGGATCAGTATATCGGCAATCTAAGTGAATTGTTTAATTCTTAATGTGTAACTAAGCTCAACGGTACTTGTGACTCGTTAAAAACTGATATCATCCTCTTACACAAACTCACAAAAATATTGTCTGTATATATTTCTTTACTGCATTTCATTTCATCCAAAAATCCAAAAAGATTTTCAGTGTGTTTTAGCATAAACTTTTGAAAAATACAAAAAGATTTTCGACAACTGATGATGGAGAGCTGATTTTCAAAATTCCAAGTGCTAAATATGATGAGCATGTGGTGAAGGGGAGTGTGTGTTTAACTGAGAAAATATTTTGAATATTTGCCTACATGTGGTTCATCGGAAATTATCATTGTTAAATCATTCTGGTTTATTGTGAAGGAAGTTTGAGTAGTATATAAATTTTTCAAATGTTAAATTTGTGAAATTTACTTTTGGGTACAGAATGTGCAGGTTAATTGATTCTGAGTGATAGAGATTCAGGTTCCGATACCTGAGGACTCTGTGATTTTAACAAGCCAGACTGCGGTCCCAGCAAATCGAAAGGGGGAGTCTGAAGACATCTGAGTAGATAAGATTATCCGAGGGGAGTCTGTTGATGCTGAAGAGGAGAAAGAGATAAAGTTTGAGGATGCCTACACTTCAAAGAGAGCATTTAGACTGATAAAGACTGAAGACGTTGAAGACTCGACACTTAAGACTCGTCAACATTCGAGGGGGAGTCTGTTGGTGCATACGTCTGTCAACTTCGTCTTGTATCAAGTCTTGCACTGTTCAGGGCACGAAGTTCAAGAAATCAAGTTATAAAGCTAATTCCGCTTGGAGGATGCTAATTTCGCTTGAATGCATGATTCCGCTTGAACTATGTAATATCGCTTGAGATGTAATTTCGTTTGGAATATGATTCCGCTTGAGTCATGTTCAAGCGGAATCAGTGTGTCTATATATAGGTGTTGATCTGTTTCATTTGAGACGGAATTAGCAAGGTTGTTTCCGACGGCGAAGCTCTGTCAAAGTGTCTGTAGATCTGTAATCGTATCAGAATAAATATAAAAGATAGTTTAAGTGTATATCTAGCTGAATTCAACTCATCATGTCTGTTTCCGCCTTTCATTTTGAGTAAAACACCTCTGATCGACTCGTTTTGGGTCCGTACACAATCCTACAAAAATTATGGCTCCTAGTTCCAAATCATGGGTTGAATAATTCTCTTCATGATTCTTAAGTTGTCTACAGGCATAGGCTATAAATTTTTGACGTTGCATCAATACACATCCATAACCTAACTAAGAAGCGTCACAATAGATTACAAAGTCTTCAGTTCCTTTTGGTAACATTAGTATGGGTGCATTGGTTAATCTTTGCTTAAGAATTCTGAAGGCTTCTTCTTGTTTTAACCCCATTCAAACTTAACAGATTTACAGGTTATCTTAGTTAAAGGGATGGCTATTCTAGAAAAATCTCGAATAAACCTTCTATAATAACCGGCCAATCCTAAGAAACTTCTAACCTCGGTTGGTGATTCAGGGGTTTTCCATTTAGTAATCGCCTCAATCTTTGTGGGATCCACATGAATTCCTTCATGATTGACTAAATGCCCAAGAAACTGCACTTCTTCTAACCAAAATTCACATTTCGACAATTTTGCATAAAGCTTTTCTTTTCTCAATAAACTTAGAAGTGCGTACAAATGTCTAGCATGTTCCTCCTTGCTTTTAGAGTAAATGAGAATATCATCTATAAAGATGATGTGTGATTTTTGCAATTAATTTTTATGACCAGGTTTTAAAAGTGGAACTCGCTAACTTCACACAGCGGCAAGTGAACCGGACGTGAAAGTATTATAACTAGCAAGACCGAGTATCGGACCGTGGACTCTAGACTGGCACTTATAATAATTAACCCTAATCACAATTCTAGTGCTAAATTGATTTTTAGAATTTGGTTTTTATTTTAGAATTAATTAAATAATGATTTAACTAAATTAACTAAATTAACAGAACTAACGAACACGAAGGCAACTAAAAACGGTGAACTTAACCAGTAGAGATGAACAAACCACTTAGGTAGGAATCACTAATGACACGTGAAGACAACAATTTGTCAAATGACTTAGGTTTCGGTTTCTAACTAATTACTCTCTTGTGAAAGAGAATAAATCCTATAGTAATTAGGTAACAAGGAAAGTGATCCACTAACTCAAGAACCTAAAAACCGACCAATAAAAACAACCAAAACGTGTGATGGAGTGCTATAAGGAAACAAGCCTAATTAAAGGTCCTAAATCCCACAAATATTAAATTGCAAAGGATTACCCTTAACCAACCCTCTAGATGTGAAGCAAGCTATAAGATGATACACCAAAATCCTAGGACTGACTGACTCACGAATAAGTAGACGAACCCCGAGTTATCGGGTGCTCAAAACTACCAAACAATGCACAAAATTACCAAGCAACTTCTAATTATCTTTCGAATCAAAGAAGATAGGTGCACAGTAATGTCTAGCTGATTTTAAATTGATTTTATGTTATGAATTGTTAATAAGTTCAAACAATTAGACTAAGAATCGCGAATAAACAACCTAAAAGCGAGTTTTAACGCAACTAGTGGTGACTTATTCCTACCAAAAGCATTAAACTCATCAACCAAATCAATAAATTCAGCAAAACAATGACATACACAATCAATTCTAGCAACAACTTATAACAAATTTACTCCAAAACGTTGTCAAAGTCATATAGTCAAAATAATCATCAAACACGCATCAATAGATCATCCAAACCTAAGTGGCTTTAAAAGTTTTAGCCTCTAAACATTGTCTCAGATTCAAAACAAAGTCTAAAAAATGAAAACATGTTCATAATTGTCAAAAAAAAAATGAAACAAGAAACGTTACGGGTTGCAATCTTCAATCACGAACCACGCCCTTCGATCTTTGAATCCAAAAGCTTGCTTGTATGAACCTGAACGAATTTGGTGGTTTACTTATTGTTTGCGTCTGATGTTGTTCCTTTGCTACTGCTGCCGTAATGTTGTTCTCGAGAAACCCCTCTTGGCCCCCTTCTCTTCACGTCCACTTTGTATATATAGTGGCCTCCAATAGGGTGGTTTTAATTATTTTTTTTTGAACGGACGACAAAATTATTTATTCATTGTAGCAAGCTTCTACCCACCAAATTTACAAGTATTCAACACCAATACATACTAGACTACATATATAATTATCCCCCAAAATTAAACCGGCTCCAATCTTCCCATGTTAGTGACTCCACCTTTGCTCGATTCTTCACCCACAGGTATGCCATTGCTTTTATTTCGTCTAAAATCTTCGTAGTGTTCGGAATTGCTTGACCAAATACCACTTCATTTCTTGTCTTCCATATACACCAAATGGTGACCAAAATAACAGCATACAATGCCTTCTTCCTCTTGCTCGAGCCCGGACAAATGTCGTGTAATGAAAGAATATCCCTTATGCAGAATGCAATGATCGGCGGAACCAAACACCATCCTGCGATATTTAACCATAATACTTGTGCAAACTGACATGACACGAATAAGTGATCGCTCGTCTCCTCATAATCTCCACACAATACACACGTTTGGTTCTGCACCGAGATGTTACGCGCTGCCAGAGCACATTTGGTCGGCAACCGCTCCATTTCTGCCCTCCAAGCGACTATTGCTACCTTCTTCGGAACCCAGTTACACCATTCAAATATCCTAGGAGGACGCATCCGATTAAATGAGCCAAGCAGCCGTTTGATACTAGCGACACTAAAGAATCCAGAATCATCATAGTTCCAGCTCCACCTATCATTGCCCGATGTTAAAGAATACCCGCTGATGATACTCAACATTTGCTGCAGTTGGTTATATTCGATGTTACCCAATCCCGAAGGCAACCAATCCCAATGAAACACCAGACCCGCATCTCCTATCCTCATCCGTTCGTTCACCATACAGTCCTTTTTATTTTCAACTTTGAATAGATCCGGAAATTTTATGTAAAAAGGTTCCTGATCGGCCCAGCATTCTAACCAAAATAAAATACTCTTACCGTTCGCCAAATTCACGGACATAGCATTCTTTAAATCGATCTCGGCTCTTAGCAGAATATGCCAAATACTATAAATATTTTTCCACGGGCCAGCGATAGTGACTTTCGTTGGAATATCCTTCCAAGCTCTTGGATTATGATGTATCACCCAAACGATTCGTCTCCATAAACCTTCTTTTTCTGTTTTAAACCTCCACAACCATTTTGCCAGCATTGCCAAATTGGCGTCCCTGAGTGAACCAAAACCCAACCCCCCGAATTCGGTAGGAGCAATAGTTTTTTTCCCACGCCACCCAGTTCATTTTGGCCTTTTCTTCCGAACCACCCCAAAAGAAGACCCTCCTGATTCTATCCAGTGACTCCAGGACCGATAGTGGTGCTTTAAAAAGTGAGAAATAATATGTTGGTAAGGAATTTAACACCGATTTTATTAGTGTTATCCTCCCACCGTACGATAAGGTTTTTGCTTTCCAAAGGGACAACCTATTTTTAAATATCTCTACCACCGATTTCCAATTTCGAGCAAGGTTCATATTCGCTCCTACTAATAACCCAAGGTGCTTAAACGGGAACGTACCTTTTTTACACCTCAAGAGATTCGCCATATTTTGTACTTCATGATCCTCCACTCCGATCCCGAAAATGCTACACTTAGCGATGTTAACTTTTAAGCCTGATGCTAGATAAAAACATCTCAATAACCGCCTCAGGTTGCTAATATTCTCCATAGACCACTCTCCAATAAACATTACATCATCAGCATAAATCAGGTGAGAAAGTAACGGGTCAGCATTAGAAAAATTAATTCCTTTAAATAACCCAATGGAAACAGCTTTCTTCATCATGCTCGTAAGTGCTTCCATAGCAAGAACAAACAAAAAAGGAGACAGTGGGTCACCCTGTCGCAACCCACGGGAACAATCAAACTCCCTAGTCGGCGATCCATTGACCAGCACCGAGGCCCTAGCCGAGGATAAAATTGCCATAATCCAAGCTCTCCACCTACACGGGAAATTCATTTGAGACAAGACCGAGTCAAGAAATTCCCAGTTAACCGAATCACAGGCCTTATTTATGTCTACTTTAAAATACATTCCCCTACGCTTGTGCTTCTTTAACCAACTCAAAACTTCATTAAGGACAAGTGGACCATCCATGATATTTCGGCCAGCCAAAAACGCCGATTGTTGTTCAGAAACTAAGTTACCCATCACCCCTTTCAGTCGATTCACTAGTACCTTTGATATCACCTTGTTGACCACGCCAATTAGACTTATTGGTCTAAAATCTGCTGGACTTACAGGATCTTTGACTTTTGGGATTAAAGCAATAAACGATGAAGTGCAACATTTATTGAGCGAACCCATTTCACAGAATCTATTAAACAGTTCGACTATATCAGTATGCAGCCCGGCCCAACACCTTTTAATAAACCTGAAATTGAACCCATCCGGTCCCGAAGCACGGTCCCCTTCACAATCCCACACAGCCATTTTAATTTCATCCAGTGAAAAGGGTAATACTAACCTGTCCGCCTCAGAATCCGAAATAGAAGCAAGGTCCGAACAAACCAGCTTCGGCCTAACAACCAACGGCTCACTAAACTGATGACGATAAAAATTAAACAATGATTCCTTTATAGCTAATGGATTCGTAACCCAAACTCCATCAATCAACAGCCCATTTAATCTATTCGAACTAATATTAGCATTGATAATTTGGTGAAAATAAGCGGAATTTTCATCACCTTCTATAGCCCATCTAGACCGTGATTTTTGCCGTAAGTCCAGCTGTTTAATTCTGTCACATTCAGCCACAAAGTTCCTGCACACCGCTCTTTCCACCAATTCTTCTTCCGTAAGCGTTCTTTCTTCCGCCAGACTTTCAATACCAGCTAATCTCCTCTTTTTCCTGCCATAGATACCCTCCTTATTTGCCTTATCCACAAATAACCATGCCTTGATTTTGTTTTTTAGCCACCTCAACTTGATTGCAAAAGCAAGGTCAGCTGGACCCGAGAAGGAAAATCTACCACACATCTGCAACAAATAATCAAGAAAACCTGGGAGCTCGAACCACGAATTGAAAAATCTGAACGGGATGTGACCGAAATCTGCCTGGACGGTGGACAAGACAATAGGGCGATGGTCAGACACCTCCCTATCCAGTGCGATAACTGATGTTACTATCTACTAATTGATGCCAAAGCCCAAACCAGCATGGATGAAGCAATTTTTTCCTTTTGGGCGGCCCACTAACTCCTGATGTTTTCGAAAATAATAGCACTAGGAATTCTTCTTTCTCCTTTGATAAAATCTTGTTCACATTCAGATATGACAAATTTCATCTCCAAGCCTTAATTCTCGAGTTAACTGCCACAAAATAATTTTCAAACAACCTCAATAAATTCTCATTTAATTCTCATGACAAAGCCACCATTTATTATGTAGAACACATTAATTCATTTAGCAAATAGTTCATGCAATTTCAACATGGCAAAATGCAATTACTATATCATGAATTAATTGTCATTAACTCAAAAGCTTTTCATGTTATTTTTTTTATCTAAAAATCTATCATTTTACTTGTTTTCAATTTAAACCATTAAAATCTAAATATGAACCAATTAAGAGTAACATTCAATAAAAACCAACCTCAAAACTATGTAAAGTGTAGGAATATTTATATAAAAAATATGTATATTTTAGATTACATCAAATATCCCCACACTTAAACTTTTTTCGTCCCGAAAAAACTTTGCAATGGAATCATAACTAGGATAATTGGTTTCAAAAATCTTAGATTTCTTTACTAAAAGACAAAAACACGTATAACCACGATTACCGGTATTGTTATCCACCTAAACCCAACCGCCAACTCATCAAGCCCCTTTCATGCTAGCATTATGTTCAAGTTCACAATCCATCTAAGGGTCTCACACTTAAGGTCCATAAATCCACCTAATCCCGTATCAAGCTTATAAGAAAAAGATTAAAAATCTACCACTTTATATAAATAACCTTTATGTATTTAAAATTAAATTTATGATGGAATGATGGATGATGATTATGAGCTTTAGCATTTTTTCTATGTTCAACTCAGAGGGCATTATCACCAAGTCGCTATCCCAATGGGAAACACCATGAGCCTCACATATTTTTTTTAGCTCATGTAGATGGATGATGGAAATTTTTTTTAGGCGCCACCAGAATCCAGATTTATTCTCATAAAAAGGATAATGTGTGCCAATTTAATTAAAAATACTTAGAGGTTATTTACTTATAGTGGTTCCTTTTATACTATCAACAGTTTCAGCTTTTCTATATACCTTAAGATGAGAACCCACAAGATTTCATGATTTAAAATTAAGGTAATCTTAAGAACAATCTAAGGAACCCTCTAAGTTGGCTGGGCCTACCAGTACATCCCGGAAATACATATTTTATCTATATTTATCTCATATATATAATATTTTGAAAACCAAAAATCCCAGTTTTTCTATCATTTTCCATTTATTTGCAAAATTTTCAGGAACATTTTTTCTTTTTTCAATTTTTTTTTTTTGGATTTTTTCAAAATTTTTATTTTTTTTTTAATTTTTCGACTCAAATCTACCTAAAAAGACGTAGTCTCCCATCCTCGCACTTAAATCTCACATTGTCCACAATGTGGATGGAAAACTAACTAAAAACAAAAAAGAAATAAAAACCTAAAATAATATACACAATAGAAACAACAAGAATTGGAAAAGACTTAGCTGGTTAGGATAACAATCAGTGCCAGCTGTGCGTGTCTTCATTCCAACCAAACATGATCGTATAACATTCCATTCACGATCATCTCTGACAAACTGGTACACTTAGGTTGCCTTTACAAAAAGATTACAGCTCCAAAATCACCACCCGAATGGAGATTGAGTACGGGTGGGTCAAATAAACCTGCACATGATAGAACAAACAAACCCAGGCGTAAAACAGACTCAAAATAAAAGACCGACTCAACAAGACTAAAATGTACAAAAAAAAATCAGCAACTAAAATGTACAAACTCTACAAACAAGCTCTCTACTCACTCTCAAGCACCAACTAATGGGAGGTCAAGCTCCTCCACCAATCTATCCTCTCCTGGTCCCTCAATATAGTGCTTTAGACGATGACCATTCACCTTAAAAGTCTTACCATCCCCACTCTTCAACTCAACCGTACCATATGGAAAAGCCTGAACAACTATGTACGGTCCTGACCACCTAGACCTAAGTTTACCCGGGAACAATCTCAATCTAGAATTAAAAAGAAGAACTTTGTCTCCCGGTTTAAACTCCTTATTTCCTCTTAACTTACTATCATGCAACCTTTTCATCTTTTCCTTATAGCCTAGTGATCTCATATACGCCTCATATCTTAACTCCTCTAATTCATGCAACTGGAGAAACTGATGTTTACCTGCACTGTCCATATCAAGATTAACTGTTCTCAACGCCCAATATGCGCGGTGTTCCAGCTCCACTTTTAGATGACAAGCCTTCCCATAAACCATCCTAAAAGGTGTAGTACCTATAGGAGTCTTAAATGCAGTCCTGAAAGCCCATAATGCATCATCTAACTTATCAGACCAATCCAGTCGATTCTGACCAACAGTTTTCTCCAAAATACGCTTAATACCCCGATTAGTGTTCTCCACTTGCCCACTCGTCTGTGGATGATAGGCAATTGAAAGCCGGTGAGTGACACCATAGCGTTTCAATGCCTTCTCCATCTGGGCATTACAAAAGTGGGTACCTCTATCACTGATAAGCGCCCTTGGGGTACCAAAGCGAGCAACAAATTTCTTCAAAAATCTCACCACAACCCTCGCATCGTTTTTAGGCAAGGCCTGAGCCTCCACCCATTTTGACACATAATCTATAGCAACGAGGATGTATCAGTTACCTCGAGACATTGGGTTATTATACTAACACGTGTGCATTTGTGTAATTAATAGATAATCACCAGGAAATCCTAAAGGAAAACCCAAAGTCAACAATGTGAGTAATCTCCTTTTTGTGAACCTTTTTGCAAACTGTTTTTACAAAACCTCAAATGATTAATATTATATTAAACAGTTATTGAGTATTTGTATTCTATAATTATCGTCGGTATGTTGGGGTTTTGTATACAAAATTTGTTACTACATTGTGAGCAGTAACATGACCACAAGTCGGGTTGACAGTACCGTCGGTGGTAATTAAAGTAGATGGAAACAAATGTAATTGCACGACCGCCCTCAATACTGTAAAACGGTTTTACTTATCTTGATTAAACTGGGATTCACTCACCAGTATTCCCACTGACAAAATGTTTTTAAAGGCATTTCAGGTAACAAAATGTGAAAGCCAAATAGAAGCCAGCTGGACAGCACTGAAGGCTTGGAAAAGTGGCTATAAAGTTACCTAAAATAAAGAGATGTTTTTATTTAAATAAGAGTAAAATGCACGGATAGTCCCTGTGGTTTTGTAAAATAACACCTTTAGTCCCCAACTTTTGGAAATTACACTGGTGCTCCCTGTGGTTTGACGAGTTGTTACTCGGATAGTCCCTGGAGTGGATGTCCGTTAGTTTTCTCTGTTAAATCTATGTAAAATGACACAATTACCCCTTGCTTTTATTAAAATATGAAAAAACTAATTAATCGTTTAAAATAGCAATTGGGCCCCACCCCCTTCTCTATTTCTTTCTCTCAGCTTTAGCCCATTAGAACACCATCAACGACCACCAGTAAATCGCCATAACCACCACCTGCAAACCTCCAAACACACACACACACGCAAGAAATAAATGGCTGCCGGAAAATCGCCATTACAAGAACCTGTGTTTATAATTTTTTGTTCGATTCTTAGTTTGATAGCCAACAGAAACAATAGCAAATAAGGAAATAGATCAATCATAGATTTTTTTAAAGAATTAGAAATCAATCTGAGATTATTGACAAAAAGAATAATTAGATGCATGTATTATAGATCAGCATACCATATTGTAGCCAAAATTGGGTAAAATAAATCATCACTATAATCTTTCTCAAATCAAATCACCTCAACAGATTTCCCCAGATCTCAATCATAATCAAATCAAAACAAAAAAATCCGACAGGTTATTAAATTAACAGATCTGAAGAACATCGGTTCAGGTCGCTCCTTTGTGGACCAAATCAAGATGAACCGTAGCACTGGTTCTGTATTTCTCACCGGTAATCACACCCACAGAAGTGGCGGTGGGAGTGTGGCGTGGGTTGAAGGAGGGCAGGAGTGGGTAGTGATGTCGGAGGCGGGCAGAAGCAGTGGTGGTGGTGGTGGTGATTGGGGGGGGGAGAAGATGGAGAGGGTGGTTGGGTGGGGGTGAGGTGAGGTGGTTTGTGGTTATAAAGAGAAGTGGACCTGCTCAAATTATCTTTCTTTTAATTTTAATTTAATGTTTTATTATATATTGTTTTTTAATGATAAGGGTAATTTTGTAATTTCACATTCACTTAACTGATGAAACTAACTTTCATCCACTCCAGGGACTATCCGAGTAACAAACGAGCAAACCACAGGGAGCATACATGTAATTTCCAAAAGTTGGGGACTATAGGTGTTATTTTACCAAACCACAGGGACTATCCGTGCATTTTACTCTTTAAATAAAATATGATTTATCCCTATGAAAATGTGTGTACTTAAAACTTGGGATTTTCCCACGTGTTTAATATTATAAAAATGTGGTATTTTACTCTGATAAAAATATTTCCTAACTACGGTCCTAATGAATTTTCCGCTGCCAAACTGATAAACACCGATACCACTGAAACTGGTCGCGACCGCCCGTTCCCGGGTTATTAGGGGACGGGGGTTGCGACAGAAGGTGGTATCAGAGCGAAGCCACTGATTCAGCTATAGAAGTGTTCTGCTGACACGAAGATATTATTCAAAATGTTAGGAAATTTTCTACGGAACTACGTGCATATCTGTATATTATTATTGTGTATTATTTGACTATTTGTTAGTTTACAGTATGAGCGACCAAGGACCTTCAGACGCTTACCGTCAGTTGTCCAGCTCACCTAGGGACGAAGGCACCTCTTCACAGCCTACCCTCTCAGGGTATTCGGCTGATAATGAAGATGGGATATTCGTGTTCAAAGCCCAATCTGAAGAGCCATTCCCTCCTAAGAAGAGAGGATGGTTCAGCAGAGGAGCGTATGAACGTAGGAAAAGGATAAGAAAGTTACAATAGCAACGTGCTTTAGCAGCTGCTAAGAGAGAAACAGATGCTCACACTCAGGATATGCTCAATAGGAGTTTAGAAAATTTCCACATATTAGCAACTACAGCTGCAGACCCTAATCTAGAGCAACTCATAGCACCCCAACCATTACCATTGTTTCCCACACAACCAATGGAAATTGAAGCCAACCGAGAAAACCAAATCCTAATGCATGATTTTGATCCAACAAAGATACCTAGATTACCAGCACCCCATCCCCCAGACTATGACCCCTGGTTTGACGACCATAGGGATTACCAGCAACGCAACCCAATACCAAAAGACAAACCCATGCCAAACCTAGCAGCTTACCTAGATCTAGACCCTCTAGACCCCTATTATGATAACGACCAATACATCAGGGAAATTCTAGGGAACCCTTACCCTTACGAAGAACCGATGCCCTAGTTCCTAAACCCAATACCAGCACCGCACCACCCATGAGCACAGAAAATGTGCAAGAACTCCGAATCTTTGGTGAGGAGATTTTAGAAAGAAGTGAAAGGATGAGGCAGATAGGGGAACGACTCGTCTGGAAATATGACAAGCGTAATATAGGCTTTTGGATGAACCCCTATCATTAGTAATAATAGTAATAGTATAATATATATATATATATATATATATAATATGTGTGTAGGTTTGAAAAAAGAATCTAGACAATAGATATGGATGCATAATAGTATTGTAATTTTAAATTCCAGTTTTAGTTTGTATTAGATGCATAATATATAAGAAAGAGTAAAAGTCGCAATGTTCGACGATTTTGATCAATATGCCTGTTGTGTAATTGTTTGCATTAAATATTATTTTGTGATATTAATAATTGGCAAATGTTTAAAAAATTCAGATGGACAACGAAGGGAACCAGGAAAACCAGAATAACGATAACCAGAATAACAATAACAATGGAAATCAAGTGGAAAATAGTGCCATCCAACACATAGTGGTACAAGGAATTATAGACGCAATGCCATATATTATCAAAACGGTTAAGGAAGCAGATAATAAAAGTAACAATGGCACTAAGCGACCTACTGAACTAGATCACAACGTAAACAATGGACCAATACTTCAAGTGCCCATTCCTAAAAGAAGAAGAACCATGTCTTATGGTTGTTCTTATAAAGAATTCTGGTTTTGTAAACCAATGGAATTCTAAGGCAATGAAGGGGCCGTTGCAGCCTTACGCTGGATAGAAAAGACTGAGTCAGTCTTGAAAATAAGCAAGTGCGCGGAAGAGGATAAGATAATGTTTGCTTCCAATCTGTTTAATAACTCAGCCTTAGAATGGTGGAACATTATCCTTCAGTCTAGGGGAAGTGACACGGTTTACAATATGGAATGGGAGGAATTTAAGAACATGATGGAAAGGAAATTCTGCCCTCCCAAAGAAAAAGAACAGATAGCAAATAAATTATTAAACCTTAGAATGACTGGAGTGGATAGTAAGGGTTACACTACATTATTCTTTGAATATGCTAGAATAGTGCCAACCCTTGCATCACCAGAACCAGTATTAATCTCCCGTTACATCTGGGGATTAATCAGTGAGATTAGGCATGTAGTCAAGGCAGCTAGACCCCAAACCATAGAAGAAGCTGTAGAACTAGCAAACACCTTGACTGATGAATTAGTACGTACCAGAGAAGAGGACCAGAGGAGGAACCTAGCTCATAGGCTTACCCAATAATTTCATTATGAAAATTCCAACCGTGGGAAAAATGTGGGTTCTACCTCTGTACCTTACTACAAGGCCTGCAAGAAGAAGCATTCAGGAAGATGCTCCACTTACTATAATTTCTACAAGATGCCAGGACACAAGGAAGAAGACTGTAGGAAGAAACCTAATAATGGAATGTGCTTCAACTGTGGAGAAAAAGGTCATATCAAGCCAAACTGTCCGAAACTAGCTCCAGCCATGAACAACAAGACTACTAAAAATGCTAGAGCATTTGTGCTAACCGCAGAAGAAGCAAAGATGATTCCGGACGTGATTGCCAGTACGTTTTTAGTTAATGATGTTTTTGCTAAATTATTATTTGACTCTGGTGCAAACCAAAGTATTATTAATACATCGTTTTGCAAACTTCTCAACCAATCATTAACTAAGCTCCCACAAGAATGTCTAGTAGGGACATCAAATGGGGAAACCATTAAGATTACCGAAATCTTGCAGGGAGCAAGAGTAGAGTTTTTAAATCAAAAGTTTATTGCAAACCTTTACCCAATGAATCTAGCATGATTTGATGTTGTATTAGGAATGGATTGGTTAATAGCCAATAAAGCCAGTATTTTATGTGATCAAAAGTCAATCCAAGTAAGTTCACCAAGGGGTGAAAAGATCACAATTAAAGGAGATAAACCATCTAGATCCATGAAATTCATCTCTGTAATGAAAACAACCAGTTATATAAGAAAAGGATCATTAGTGTATTTGATTTCTATAATCACTAACAAGGAAAGGAACTAAAAGATATTTCAGTAGTATCTCAATTTCCAGATGTGTTTCCAGAAGAATTACCAGGGTTACCACCGGACAGAGAAGTTTTATTCCGAATTCATCTGCTACCAGGAACAACACCAATTGCCCAAGCACCCTACCGTCTGGCACCCACAGAAATGCAAGAGTTAAAGAAGCAGTTAGACGAATTATTGGAGAAAGGATTATTACAGCCGAGTTCATCGCCATGGGGAGCACCGACACTGTTCGTCAAAAAGAAAGACAGATCAATGCGAATGTGCGTTGATTACCGTGAATTGAACAAAGTCACGATTAAGAATCGGTACCCATTACCGAGAATCGATGATTTGTTTGATCAGTTGCAAGGAGCTCGATTTTTCTCTAAAATCGATTTACTATCAGGATATCATCAATTAAAGGTACAGGAAGAGGACATTCCTAAGACCGCTTTCAGAACAAGGTATGGCCATTATGAATTTACTGTCATGCCATTTGGTTTTACCAATGCCCCAGCTGCATTTATGGATATGATGAACCGAATATGTAAGCCATATTTGGACAAATTCATAATTATCTTTATAGATGATATTCTCATTTACTCTAAAAGCAAAGAGGAACATGCAAAGCATTTGCACGCACTTCTAAGTTTATTGAGAAAAGAAAAGCTTTATGCTAAGTTTTCAAAATGTGAATTTTGGTTAGAAGAAGTGCAGTTTCTTGGGCATTTAGTCAATCATGAAGGAATTCATGTGGATCCCACAAAGATCGAGGCAATTACCAAATTGAAAACCCCTGAATCCCCAACCGTGGTTAGATGTTTCTTAGGATTGGCCAGTTATTATAGAAGGTTTATTCGAGATTTTTCCAGAATAGCCATTACCTTAACTAAGCTAACCTGTAAATCTATTAAGTTTGAATGGGTATCAAAACAAGAAGAAGCCTTTAGAATTCTTAAGCAAAGATTAACCAACGCACCCATACTAGCGTTACCAAAAGGTTGCCCATATAATTACCAAATCATAGGTACTTTCAATTTGGAATTTGACTGGAAAAATTAAGATTAATGACGAAGTCAAATCTTAATTACGACGGTTTGACTTTAAGCTAATAAACTAAGCAAAACTGAATCAAGGAAAGTTAAGTACACTTACAATAGTCCTAAGCACGACTATGGATCCTAAGAAAGCTTGGTTGCTGACCAGAGAGCTCCATAAATGAGTTGTGAAGGTTTTGAATGCAAGTGTCCAAGTCTTGCAACAAATGGGTTCTTATATAGGATTTCTTGATGCCTTTAGATCATTACAAACAAGTCTACAAGTGTTATGGGATCATTCCAAGTGTCCCTAGGCCCTTTAAAACCATTAAACAAGCCCATAGAATCGAAAACAAGCTCCCTAAGTCGGTTAAACCTGCTGAACAGGCACCTGGCATTTTTTCTGTATCTGACATGCTGAGGCGGCCCGCGTAAGGATCCATAGGGATCTTACGCGGCCCATGTGAAGGTCATGACCGGTAAACAAAGTTTCAATAATTGCATTTTTGGTCCCTGGCCCATCCAAACTTGATTTCAACATGGTTTCTTGCACTTTTAACCCCCAAACTTGACTTTTAAGGACCCCAAGTCATAAACCAACTTTGTTAAGTCCCCAGTTATTCATACGATTACCGAAAAGTCTTAAATTTCAACGCTGATGCTTTTAACCCCTCGGATACGAATTTTATCATAACTTTCTCACACGATAATGAAACTTTGTGAAATTTTTATCACACATTCTCGTGAGTATAATTAATCATTACAAAGCTTCAGGTTTGCAAAAAGGTCACTCAGGGGTATACTTTAAACATGTTGACACATTTAACCCCTGTAGTTTGTAATTCCTCACTTTCTTTCACAACTAGCTTCGTATGATCCATGATTTATTCGTTTAAGGGTATAAACATCATGTAGGGTTATTGAAAGATATATTTATTCATTGCTGAAACTTTGAATCCTTTTATACACACAGATTCCTTGTTCGTCAACTTTAGTCCCTCAAAGTCAATTCTTTACACGTTTAAAGTCCGTGACACGTGTTGATATATTATTGGACATGAATTTTCGAGGTGTTACATCCTCACCCCCTTAAAAGAAATCTCGACCTCGAGATTTGCTAAAATGATTGAAGTACTTTTTGTCGTATAATGGACTTAACTTCTATAGCATATCTGGAGCCTTTCCAAGCTCCCAAGTTGACCTCTATAATAGGTACGTGTATCCTTTTTGGAGCTTCTTAACCTGCATATCAGGTTGCTCATCATATTATAAATCTGCATATCATTATGTGATAATTCTTCTCAACTTATTGGTGAAACACATCCTTAAATCATTAGTGTGTTAATGCATTGCGAGCTCCGCCAAGCTCCTTAAATAGGTTTTAGCTTATAAGCTATTTGATCTTGATACATTCGATTTCCTTTGAATGATTCTATATATTCAGAGCTTAACTAGCCTGATAATTTAACAAATTGGCACACCCTTCCTGGGTGATATCTTTTGTTGAACCTTATTCCTTAACAAGAACTTAGGGGGGTTGCTACTTTCATTAATTCTTGATTTTCTGCCGAATACTGGCAACCTTCAGATGATTATTGATTTGTATGATCTTATTCGTTGTTTCCAATGCAACTTTCAGATTCTGATAATTGGACTTACCAATCTTTTGTCCAACAATAAATGTTTAACATTTCATCTATACATGGTCTCCAAAGAAGCAGCCTTGATCCTTATATAACAACTATTATAGAAAAGCTTCTTTTAAGGTGAGATGGTTATTCCAACCACTACTTAAAACTAATCTTAATGAATAGCTAATCCTTGCCGTTAGTCGAACAAATCGACGATCCTGGGCAGCTGATGGCAATTCTTAATTGTTGCCTAATTAGGGTTGCGGTAATCAATGCGTAAGCAAAATGAACCATCTTTCTAAATTAACTATACCGAATTCTCAAAATATTGGGTTAGGCTATATGAATCCTCTATTTTAAAACTTACTTAATCAGGGTTTCGATTCCTCCAATGATGGTACTAGCCGTCTTGGAGATTTCATAATAATACAGCCCTAAATGGAATATAAATCTTAACACTACTTTCCTCACAGAAGGTAAACAGGGTAATCTTAGGAGAAGATAATCAAGATATAAGAAGGTTATAGAGATTTTCCAAATCTCAGGCTCCAGTTCATCCATAATTGCTTGTGTCAAATAAGTGACACGTTTATGGTACAAGTCCACGAATTCCTTAATCAGGAACATTCACTTGGAAACTTTCATTCTGGATATCTTCTTTGGATACCTTTAGCTGACTTTAGTACCATATGATCATCGGGATATCTTTATGGTTCCATGCATTAAACCTTCATACTGATCAGGCATGAAAGCAATCTATGGAACATATTAAGATACACCAATCCTTATGTGGCGCTTTTATCATACCATCTGGTATTCGTAACCGGTAGTGATTAAGGAGATATCAATTATATATGCTGACGTACTTCCTCTAGAGAGAGGATACTTCTAAAATTCTAAGACTGAAGGTTTCTGACAGGAACAGAAGAAATAGTTCTTATGATTTCGCCTATAAGTTTTACCTTACACTTAATATCTAGGGTTCTTATGGGAAAATTCCTAAAAGTTTGCTAAGCTTATGATCTTATGAGAGACTTAGCAGCATCTGAACCCAAACGTAACTCCTAGCAATAAAATCACACTAAGGGATTTATCTGGTGTCATTATTAATGTGAACTGCCTCTGATCATGCATCAGGAGGGTTATACGCCTCCATTCTTAATCCTTTTAAACTTAGCTACAAAATCTTTGACAATTTTAAGGCAGTCTCAGCTTTGACTGGTTGTTTCTTATTCAATATAACGTGAGTAGCTGAGGTAGATCCATAGTGGATTTATAATAAGCAGGCTTTGAAACCTTAATGTGCCCTCTTATTGCCGTTGCTAACCACCAATAATTATTTGCATTAAGCTTAGATTTTGGGTAAATGGAATAGGGTACTATCCCGGCCAATGAATTTAAAATTTGTAACATACTGTCGACAATCTGGAACTTTTATGGTGAGAGTCAGAAAAATTTTATCCTATCTTTTTCCATTTCGTGATGTGGATAATAGGTCATTCTAGTAAGGTCCTTAAAACTTGGTTCATCCCATATCGTATGAGAGGATCTTTCTTGTGGACTTCATTAATGTCTTTTCTAATTAAGGGTATTGCCATTGAATGACTGTGCTGCATACCTCACCGTGTTCTTCCCAGCATAACCGCTGATACACCTAGTGGTTTCTATTTCATCCATCAATTTCTTGCAATTGATGGCCCCTTTTTACCATTGAAGTCTCTTGACTTCCAAGAGATGAAGTACTTTTTAAGTATATCCTAAAATGGGGCTCCTTGCCATATATGATTTTGTTTAGTTTATTCTTCGCATTTGAAGTATGAATAAAGCTCTTCTCATGAGCAGCGACATGTGTTTTTAGAGCGTGCAACATCTGGCTTCTTGAACCTTTTCATGACTTTTCTCATAGCCTTTCTAATAGCTGCGTTAATTACAGTTTTGGAGATTAACTCCATTAACATTGAGGTTCACATTGGATGCACCATTAACATTTGTCGCATCTCCAGCATCGCGACTGTTGTTTGTCTCTTCTGAGTTTTCCATACTCGAATCTTTGGTATTAAATACCATATTCAACAAGTGCTTAGGCAATCCATACCCAGTGTCTCCTTGAATTGTCAAAGGCTCACCATAAGGAGTCTTGATAACTACTTGCTTCTTATCACATAAAGTATAGGCTTGGTTACAGGATGACCAACCCAGTTCTATTATTATGTCGAGTCCCTCTATTTTAACGGAAACAAGGACAGCGGAAAAGAATGGTTCCTAATGGATATAAAACATCCATCTAATATTGCTGAAGCAGTCTCTGAGGTACCATCAGCTAATTCTACTTTATACTTAACGCTTAGAGTTTTAACAGGCAGATTTAATGATTTACAAAATCTATTGTCTACGAAGACTTATCTGAACCTGAATCAAATAATACTCTAGCATGAGTGTTATTGATAAAGAAAGTACCTATTGTGACATTGTCATCCTGAATAGCCTCTTGAGCGTCCATTTGAGAGCTTCCAGCTTTGGTCTTCTTAGCCTCCCCAGGCTTCTTGGTTTTATTTGGGAAATTTGTCTTGATGTGCCCTATTTCATTGCAACCATAGCAGGTTGCGTCCTTTATGTCTTAGCACTCCAAAGTCTGGTGCCTTTTCTTATTACAAATTCCACAAGGCCTAGCTTGTGAATCTAAAGTGCATTTCCCATTAGTCGCCTTCTTTGGGCAGCGGGTCTTTATATGCCCCTTCTCGCCACAACCATAGCATGTGGCGTCCTTCAGGTCCTCGCATTCATGGGTCTTGTGATCCATCTCTTTACAGATGACACTTCCCCTGGTCTGTTCATAGAAACATTTTCCGAAGTGCTTCTTCCCGCAGGTTTTACATTTGGGTTTTGCCTCCTTTGGCTTGGACTGGTCATAGTTTGAACCGGTCTTACCCTTTTTGTAACCTTTATTTGGGGTATTATCGCACTTTTGCTTATGATCCTTTAATACACAGTCCACTGCTTTGTTTACGGCTGTATCTAACATAGCCTGTAACTCGGTGCCCGTTAATTTCAGTCTTGCATCATTATTCTGATCAACTGGATGATTGTGAGCTTTAGGTAAGTCAGCCATGGTGAAGCTTTGAAGGCTACCGACCAAGTAGTAATAATTTGTTTAATTATATAGTGAATTGTCGAATTTGATGATTAATTAGCCATGGTGCAAATAAACCATACAGGCCAATAGATAGTATTTAATTTATTTGATTATGTTTTGCCTAGGTTTTTAAATAAACCATCTTTGGCGTTTAAACGGAATATATCCTTCATATTTATTAGACAGGGGACATAAGTCACGACTGTCAATGTCGTACTGACATTTTATATATAGCACAAGGGCTTGTTCCAAAGGAGTTTTTGATGGCATAGATGCCTTGTCACTAGGGAAATTTTAAAACATAATCAATGATCCTTTGGGTCGGATAAATTTCATAGTTCATTGCCTTTTGGCAGGAAGTTATGAAAGAAAACTATCTTTGTCATAATTACATCTTTTCCCGTAGGCATACATCTTAAATGGATGTTTTGATGTATACATCATGTTCGACGTTTATTAGCCATGATTCCTATTGATCATTTAGGCTAAACAAGGGGTTTGGAAAATTCCTAATATAAAGATGATAAGTGTGATTTTATCACATTATTGTTGTCAGGAGTGTTAACACGTTTTTAAATGCTAACAAGGATCTGAATCTCTTTTAAACAGGTTTTACCATCATAGCTAGGTCTTTAATGACATTCAAGCTAGGTTATACCTTTTAAGATTCTTTTTAATATATATACCGGCAGAAAAGGAATGATATTTATTTTATTCAGGATTTTCATTATAATCATCCTAAATTTAATTAAAATATAATTATGGCACAAAAAGTCAAGTCACGAGGACAAAATTATAAGCCAAGATTTTATAGAATCGAGGCATTAAGGCTTGAATCAAAGTTCATTACCTTTTCTTGACAGGGAGTTGTAGGCTACGACTGTCCTTAGTCTCAGACGACGTTAATTATAGCCCGTAGGCACTTCATCCTTAACGGATGATTATATAAATAAGGGAATTTAGAATAACCCAATTTAAGAATGACTTATGTGATTTTATCGAATCACATTTTGTCAAGCATGTTAATATGCTTTCAGATGTTAACAAGGATTTGAATCTTTAGGTTTTACCATCTTGGCCATGTCTGCAATGACATTTAGGCTAGGTTTTACCTTTAAGATTCTTTTTAATATTTAACGCAGAACAATCCTAAATTGAGATGTTAATATGGATCTGAATCTAATTGTGGAACTACCATCTTGGCTCTGTCTTAAAACGACACATTAGCTAGGTTTTGTCCTTTTTTTTAGACTTTTCCATTTTATTATAATGGTAGATCTTATAAAAGGAATGATATTTTAAATCTAATCGTTCCATTAAAATTTAAACAAGTACATGGTTGCCCTAAACGGGTCTTCTAACTGAAAAGACTTGCCCACGCAGGGGCTAAACAGAAAATAACAAGAAAACAATTAAAGGACAAAAATAAAACGAATTAGGATTAGTCCTAAGTTCTTTGTCTAGACTCGAGAATGTGCAACTGTGTAACTGAGATTAAACACAAAAGGCTAGTGTTTAATTCACTCAGTGTTGGCTCTGATACCAACCTGTCACACCCCGATATTTCCACGTATTACCGGTGGGCCCGGTGGGGAGTATCGTGACGTAGTTGATAACATCATAGTCAAATAACACAAATTATAAATGCACAGCGGAAGCAAAAGATAGATTCATTTCAACTAAATAAATTGTAATATTAAGTATCACAAAATAGTTGAAACAGATCCACAGGCGGATCAAATAAAAAGGAAACTTTGTTCAACAGACTTTAACATCTAGAGCTTGTGAGACTTGATTATTGATGCGTGGAGTAGCCAACCTATTTCGTATAGTACCTACACTTAGCCTTTTTGGAAAATACGTCAGTTTACACTGGTAAATACAACTTAATTGACTCATTTTGAAAAGAGTTTGAAAATTGATTTGAATGCGCTTCGGCAAAAATATCTTTATAACTTGGGACAATTATTTATATATAATCTTGTATACAGTTTTACTTATATGTCCTCCATCAGGGCCGGTTTGTAGTGCCGGTCTAGATTAACTGATACGCCACAGGTATAATACCCACAAGGTTATTCCTTTAAGTGGGCTACCAGTTTTTACATATGCAGCTGTCAGGTGTACGCCTACACCCCGTGCTTAGGTCGTGGCCATTTCTTTGAATGATGCCAAGGATATCCGGGACATGGTTATTTAACCCCCAAAGGCCATACACCAAATAATACATATTAAACGGGTCATGTAGATACATAAATCACAATCCGATATAAATGACTACACACCCGACTAAGCGGTGCTTTTATAGTACCGTATCCCAAGCCCGTATAGGGAAGATAAGTTAAGAATATTTACCTGAGCTAAACATAAATTTAATCCCAGCCGTATATCAAATCATCAAGTACAGATAGCTTTTGCTGGGCTCCTAAATCTGGAATGAAGGTTTTTTAAATAACCTATTAGATTCCTAACGGGTCTTAATTAAGCCTATGCTTAGACCGGTTAGTTTTTAAAGGAGGATATGGTTCGAAACGCATGATAAAGCGAAGACCGTTTAGAATGTGGTTTTTACCCGACAAGCTTGTATGCTTGTTTAATATGGGTAACTTAAACACATTCTGGATTTTTAGATGAAAACGATATGGTTTGACCCGTTTTGGCTAATATATGCAAACTAGTTACATACGCCGATCCAAACGCGAAAAGTGCGTAACGGGTAACCAAAAAGAGTCATATAAAAGTTTCCTAAGTTAATGTTCCTTAAATATGTTGTGACATCAGTAAGATATCTTCTATTATGCCCAAAACGGATTTAAACTCAAATTACGCCCCGTAGGGGTATTTTGGTCATTTTAAAGGTTATAAAAGAGTTTAAATATTAATCAGAGTTACAGGTCTGATGTAATCATTAAAAATACTTAATTTACTAAGTTATATCAGTAGGGTATAACCTATATGTGAAATTTATCATTTCTAACCATACTATTCACCGAAGGGGCATTTTGGTAATTTCACTTAAGCCTAAAAGGTCAAAACTGGAAATCTGAGTTTAAAACTTTTGCTTACTATTAAAATATAAATATTTACTAAAAATATTAATAGGCATCAACCCTTATATGTTTGAAATAGTTTTTATACATACTATGCATTAAAAACGCTTAAAAATGTGATTTTAAGCTATTTCCGGGTTTTAAAAGAAAAGCTGATATTTTTATCATTCCAGAAGGCTTAAAATACTTTATTTATCATTTAAAATCAGTATCAAAAGGCTTGGGGTCAAAAGGATTTGTAAAACTCATTTTATAGCCCAAAAGGGCAAAACCGACAATTACCGAATCAAGCTTAGAACTCTATGTTATGCTTAGCCTAAAAATAAATATAAATCTCCAAAAATCCCAAAATATTGTTTTATATCAGTGGGTAAAAAGTTTGGTATCAAAATTTGGGTTTAGATAGGCTATATGCTAATTACGCCATTTAATTACTAAAAAACTTTCTAATTACGCTATTGAGCATAACTCTTAATCTAGACCTCAAACTGATGTGAAAATTTAGGGACATGTTTATATATCAGTAATAAAGATTATTGTCCTCTCACATTTTTAAAATCCTTGTTTTAAGGTCCAAAGGGCATAATAGTCAACATTTAGGCATAATATGGAAATATGCATATGAATCGGATAACTAACGAACCAAGTTGTATAATCACAGAGGGTTATACTTATATGAAGCCTGGTCCAAATAAGGCTCTAAGACATTTCTAAACTATGCTCTAATGCGTCAGAACTAAAAGTCAAAGCAAAAGTCTACTTTTGCGACTTTCGGTTCCGAACCGAGCTTAAAGTGAAAATTGTCGAGTTGAACATGTTTAGACATGTTCTTACATTAATTACCAAATTATATTAATGACAAAAAAATGTTGCATAGCTTCTACATTGCTAATTATGCATTTATTTGAAAATAAGCTTTCTGTTGACTTTTTAAGATTAACTTTGACCCGACAATTGACCTAGTTAGAGTGGGAATCAGAGGGTGCCCATTTAAGGGTTTATTGCCCATATAATTACCAACTCATAGGTACTTTCAATTTGGAATTTGACTGGAAAAATTAAGATTAATGACGAAGTCAAATCTTAATTACGACGGTTTGACTTTAAGCTAATAAACTAAGCAAAACTGAATCAAGGAAAGTTAAGTACACTTACAATAGTCCTAAGCATGACTATGGATCCTAAGAAAGCTTGGTTGCTGACCAGAGAGCTCCAGAAATGAGTTGTGAAGGTTTTGAATGCAAGTGTCCAAGTCTTGCAACAAATGGGTTCTTATATAGGATTTCTTGATGCCTTTAGATCATTACAAACAAGTCTACAAGTGTTATGGGATAATCCAAGTGTCCCTAGGCCCTTTAAAACCATTAAACAAGCCCATAGAATCGAAAATAAGCTCCCTAAGTCGGTTAAACCTGCTGAATAGGCACCTGGCATGTTTTTCTGTATCTGACATGCTGAGGCGGCCCGCGTAAGGATCCATAGGGATCATACGCGGCCCGTGTGAAGGTCATGGCCAGTAAACAAAGTTTCAATAATTGCATTTTTGGTCCCTGGCCCTTCCAAACTTTATTTCGACATGGTTTCTTGCACTTTTAACCCCCAAACTTGACTTTTAAGGACCCCAAGTCATAAACCAACTTTGTTAAGTCCTCGGTTATTCATACGATTACCGAAAAGTCTTAAATTTCAACGCTGACGCTTTTAACCCCTCGGATACGAATTTTATCATAACTTTCTCATACGATAACGAAACTTTGTGAAATTTTTATGACACATTCTTGTGAGTATAATTAATCATTACAAAGCTCCGAGTTTGCTAAAAGGTCACTCAGTGGTATACTTTAAACATGTTGACACATTTAACCCCTGTAGTTTGTAATTCCTCACTTTCTTTCACAACTAGCTTCGTATGATCCATGATTTATTCGTTTAAGGGTATAAACATCATGTAGGGTTATTGAAAGATATATTTATTCATTGTTGACATTTTGAATCCTTTTATACACACAGATTCCTTGTTCGTCAACTTTAGTCCCTCAAAGTCAATTCTTTACATGTTTAAAGTTCGTGACACGTGTTGATATATTATTGGACATGAATTTTCGAGGTGTTACAGTAAGGTTCTCTAGAATTTCCCTGATGTATTGGTCATTATCATAATAGGGGTCTAGAGGGTCCAGGTCTGGGTAAGCTGCTAGGTTTGGCATGGGTTCCTCTGGTATTGGGTAGCGTTGCTGGTAATCCCTATGGTCATCAAACGAGGGGTCATAGTCTGGGGGATGCGGTGCTGGTACTCTATGTATTTTTGCTGGGTCAAAATCACGCATTAGTATTTGGTTTTATGGGTTGACTTCAATTTCCATTGGTTATGTGGGAAACAAGGGTAATGGTTGGGGTGCTATGAGTTGCTCCAGATTAGGGTCTGCAGCTGTAGTTGCTAAGATATGAAAATTTGCTAGACTCCTATTGAGCATATCCTGTGTGTGAGCATCTGTTTCTCTCTTAGCGGCTGCTAAAACACACTGTTTCTTAAGTTTTCTAATCCTTTTCCTACGTTCATGAGCTCCTCTACTGAACCATCATCTTTTCTTAGGAGGGAATGACTCTTCAGATTGTGCCTTGAACACGAATATCCCATCTTCATTGTCAGCTGAATACCCTGAGAGGGTAGGCTGTGAAGAGGTGCCTTCGTCCCTAGGTAGGGCTGTAAACGAACACGAACAAGGCTATGTTCGTGTTCGTTCGTTAAGGAAATTTGGATGTTCGTGAACTGTTCGCGAACACATGACGAACGGAAGTTTGTGTTCGTGTTCGTTCGTTAAGGAATTTTGGTTGTTCGCGAACAGTTCGTGAACACAAACCACGAACGCAAACGAACACAAATGAACTTTAATTTTGAAAATTAAAAAAAGACATCGTTAATCATAAATATTACACAACGAAAGTAGTTAAATATAACCATTTAAAGATTGAAGGGATGGATAATATTGAAAAATAAAACAATATTACCGCCGAACGGTTCACGAACTGTTCAGTGAACGTTCGGTTCGTTTACAGCCCTATCCCTAGGTGAGCTGGACAACTGACGGTAAGCGTTTGAAGGTCGTTGGTCGCTCATACTGTAAACTAACAAATAGTCAAATAATACACAATAATAATATACAGATATGCACGTAGTTTCATAGATAATTTCCTAACATTTTGAATAATATCTTGGTGTCAGCGGAACACTTCTGTGGCTGAATCAGTGGCTTAGCTCTGATACCACCTTCTATCGCAACCCCCGTCCCCTAACAACCCGGGAGCGGGCGGCCGCGGCCAGTTTCAGTGGTATCGGTGTTTATCAGTATTGGCAGCGGAAATTACATCAGGAGCGAGTTAGGAAATATTTATCAAAGTAAAATACCACACTTTTATAATATTAAACACGTGGGAAAAATCCCAAGTTTTCAGTACACACATTTTCATAGGGATAAAACCTATTTTATTTAATTAAAACATCTCTTTGTTTTAGGTAACTTTATAGCCACTTTTCCAAGCCTTCAGTGCTGTCCAGCTGGCTTCTATTTGGCTTTCACATTTTGTTACCTGAAACGCATTTAAAAACATTTTGTCAGTGGAAAATACTGATGAGTGAATCCCAGTTTAATCAAGATAAGTAAAACCATTTTACAGTATTGAGGGCGGTCGCACAATTACATTTGTTTCCATCTACTTTAATTACCACCCACGGTACTGTCAACCCGACTTGTGGTCATGTTACTACTCACAGTGTAGTAACAAATTTTGTATACAAAACCCCAACATACCAACGATAAATGTAGAATACAAATACTCAATAACTGTTAAATATAATGTAAATCATTTGAGGTTTTGTAAAAACAATTTGCAAAAAGGAGATTACTCACATTGCTATCTTAGGGTTTTCCTTTGTGCTTTCCTGGTGATTTTCTATTAATTACACAAATGCACACGTGTTAGTATAATAACCCAATATTTATATTAGTAATACCCTCCCCGAGACGGCATTCCAACGACTACGTCGGGCAGAACCTTGACAGCCGTTACGAAACCCTAGATCAATCGGGCAGCGTATCTAATACGTAACCGGGGGTTTTGATACTTACAACGAGGCAGAACTTCGTTATTTAGGGGGTTATAATGCCCGAGTATAGTGCCTACACTATAGAAATTGAGAGAGAATCGAAGGAACTGAACGGCGAAAATGAGATGCCGTTCTCTACTATTACTATTTAAAGGGCTGCTTCGGCAGTCCCTCGCGCCTCGCGACAGAGCCAAGGACAACCGTCGCGCCCCGCGACGTAGACCCCCTAGGTCGTAGCCTTGACCAATCATCGACCTAGCTTTGACACGCATACACCACGTGGCGGCTCTGAGTGCCGCCGTTTGTCCAGGCGCTCGCGGCTCGCGTAAGACCAAGGCTAGGTCTTAGCGGCCCGCCACAGCCTAAAAAATCTGTTTTTAATTAAATTTAATAAAAATAAAGGTATTTGGGGTCTGTTTTCGCATACGGGGTATATTTTAGGACGTATAGGGGCACTCTAAATATTTTTAGGGTGTCGGAAATATTTTGGAGGGTTGTTATATCACGTTATTAAACTCTATAAAAGACCGATGATTACTTTTGATTCAAAACATCAACAAATTGTCCTACAAATCACTGTTTGTCCAAAATTGTTCCAAATCAGAAGTTTCCAACAAAAATCTACATGGCAAACTTTAGCTTCTACCACCGGTCAGACACCAGCGATGTTAAAACACAATTCTCGATGTGGTCACTCAAAGAAAAAAGAAAAGACGAAGAACTAAACAGGAAAGTCGACATAATCAATGACACTAATTACAACAAAACCTGGAACAGCATAACATTGCTCAACGAAGTCCTCCACTCTCCTCCATCAGATTTCCAAATGAATGCAGAAGAGTTTCTGACACAACTACTAAAACAGGATCAGAAAATCTGCAACATACTAACTGATCTGAAAAACATAAGAGAGCATGAAATCACATGGAGAAAGGCCAGTGTCTACGAAATCCTAGCAAGTGTTAACTGTAGCGTGTAATAGTTTGTGATTATTTCAGTAAATTTTTATTTTTCTATGTATGTTTATTTAATTTAATAATCTCAATATGCATCTTAACATATTCTAAAATGTCAGTATCAATAAAAACTCTCAACATCATCAACACTTGTTTGTTCATAATCAAATTAAACTACAGGTAATCAAAATAAGAAACAAACCTAAAATGCAAATGTCTCCCCTCAACGAAGGTAGCACATATAACTTTTCACGATATTGCACCAACCTATAATTTGTATAAAAGAAGAAAATCTCGCTGACATAAGAAAAGCTAACTTTTGATTTAACGAAAACCGAACAATGCAACTCTCCCATCAAAGAAGGTAGCACATAAAACTTTTCACGATGTTGCAACAATGATACAATAACATCGATGTTGAAAGGTTGATGTGTGAAGGGAAGCTTCATTGAAACGACGATGTTGGAACAATGATATTGGAACGCTAATATGTAAACAAAAGTTCAAGCACATGATATTGGAACGATGATGTGTAAACAGAATCAACAAACATTCGAACAAAGAAGTATAATCAGAGATAAGCCGGCTGAATCACAAGACCTATGCATTTGAGAGAGAGAGAGATACGCTAGCAGATATGAACATGAGAGATAGAGTTGAAATTTGAATGTGGAGCTAGATTCATATATCTTATTTATAGGATTCGAATATATGGTTTGAATTTTGAATTTTGAATTTTGAATCTGGGGCCAGAATTTTGAATCTGGACAAAGGTTTACTTTGGCTAAGATGAGCAGATGTTTGAATGTAAAGTGAAGAGCAGATGTTTTAATTGTGATTGGCAGAGGTTTGAAGAGAATTTAAAATGATTTTATATATTAGGCTTTATAATGCAGTAATGACATAAGAAAAGCATTGTTGGACAGCCTCTCTGGCTGACACATTAGCTTTTCTTATGTCATTGGGATTTCTCCTTTTATAGAAAGTACAGATACATTCTATCTATCTTAAAAGACAAAGTCGGTGGGGTTTCTCACCCGCTTTGTCTCCCCCTAACCTTTCAGAAATTTGCAATATTAGCCCTTTGCTTTTGCTATCCACAAAATTTAAAAAGAAAAATTACAATTTTAGTTCCTAAACGGCTTTGTCTCACCCTTACCTTTCAGAAATTTGCAATATTAGCCTTTTACTCTTGCTATCCACAAAATTTCAAAAAATTACAATTTTAGTCCCCCAAACTACAACTCAAATTTACAAGTTTACAAATTAATCCCTCAAGATTCTAATATTCCAACGTTACCAATGTACCATATGTAATATACGTTTATGATTATTTGTGTAATAGAGTACGATAACATTTGCCGTTCAAAAAGAAATATACATTTTAAACCAATTATTTTCTTCAATAATGTAATACCTCAAAAATATTAAATTATATATAAGTGTATATATGTATAATTAATTATATTCATATTTTAACGAAAATAAAACTAGGGATATTTAACCTAGTTAATTATATGTTGTTAAATGATCAAGAATCAAGGGATTCTAAGCCATTTTATAAAACTTAAAAGTAAAGGGACAAAAAGGGGCAAACTTGAAACTATTTTAAAAAACAATAAGTTAGACACCAAAAACACACTCAAGTGTGTGTTTCTGGTCTAGATAAACACAGAGCCAAAAGGGGGAAACCTTCTCAAAACCCTAACTTCATCTTGTCTTCAAAAGCAAAGGAGAAATCAAGTTAAAATCAGTATTCTAGCTAAATTCGTGATCACCCAAGTTAGGAGATCACAAGGTATGTAAAAATTTGCTATTTGATGATGTTATGAATTCTTGATGAACACTCATAGTGTCACACCCCAACCAATGACGGAAACATCGCGGCGCGGCACTGAGAGAAACAAATTGTCCAGGAGAAATCCATAACAACTAATATTACCGAATATTTAACGTTAAGTCCCATACCAAAACATATCCAGCAAAATTATTATTACAGACATAGTATCTCAAAGACAATAAATTGCTTCGACAACTCAGAATTTAAATTGTTTGTTTCTAGACTCGTCATAACTTGATTCCATAGCAGCTAGCAAGAAAAAAGCATCCTAAACACCTGTCACATACGTTAAAATAAAGGTCAATACACATAGTGTAAAGGTGAGCATACAAGTTTAATAGTATAATAGAGTTCGAAATCGTTTACGCATAACCAGCATGTAACATGTAACAATGTGAAGGCAAGTAGGTTATCGATAGAGAAATATGCACACAGACGTGACTGCGAGTTGTAGAATGCGCAACACATATCCCCACTGGGACACGTGAAGTAAAGCCCTTAACAACCCCTGTCCACGACAGGTGTTGAGTCCAAACTATAGTACTATTGATGTGTGCAAAATTCAACATATAAATTACATCAATTGTGGCATAAAACTAACCCTTTTTTAGTACTAATGTTGGAAAAAGTGTGCTTTTGTCTTCCTTTTGTATTTTCAGGATTAAATGAGCTCAAATGAACAAGAGAAGCAAAAAGACAGCTAAATCTAACATAAATACAAGAAAAGGAATAAACGTGGCATGCCCGGCCCCTTGACAGCATCCTCCCAAACAAGAACAAGAAAACAGAAGGCTGAACATGCCCCGTGCTCAATGAGCACGGGGGCGTGCCCAAGTGTCTGCAGAAAAGACAAAGCTGTAGAAGCTTCTATCACCCACCACAGGGGTGTGCCCAGCGGACACGGGGCCGTGGTCAACTCTAAGATTCGCAGAATCTAGGGAAATCTTGATAGTACAGATACGCTTCTGCACACGGGGTCGTGCCCAGGGGACATGGGGGCATGGTCAACTAATGCAGACAAACTGCATTTAATGAAGAAAAAGAAGAGGGTGGACACGGGGCTGTGCCCAATGGACACAGGGCCGTGTCCGGGCTTCTGTGCAGGCTATAAATAGGGGTGCTTGGCTCACTTGCAAATCATCCCTTGGCAAATCACATCTCTCACACTTCACCCACACTCCACCACCACCACCACAACACCATCTCCACCACCATCATCCATCATCCATCATAGAGTGTGTGAGTAGTCTTGGGATCCAAGATTGATTGTAAGAGTTCTTGACAATCAAAGACCATGTTTGCCTAAGTCTCTTACATCACTTGGTGAAGACAAGCATTTAGTGTAATACTTTTTATTTTTAATCTTTTCGCACTTTTTATTTGGTTATGTATTAATGACTTTAATAACTAGTTTCTTATGTTGAAGGTGATTCTTCCTTATCATTTGTCCGTGGTGTCTTGGCATTATTTTACTGTCTATAAAATAAAAGATTTTCACCATTCATAGTCTAAATGGAGGTATGTTGGCTACCTGGTCGGGGGTTAAGGGAACAGTTTGGTAAGAGTCTTGCCTTGTTCAGTGTATAGATCCTGCAAGGACCTGGGTCAAATTTAGTAGGACCTCCTTCAATACCCAATGGTATTGGATGGCGGGGGTCCAAACTCTTTGATCCCCTCATATGTAAGCTACTATTAAAACTTTAACCCGGCTACTTAGGATTGTATCCCTGCTGACTCAGACTACTTAGCCGAGGGTAACGTCACCTTCAAAAGAGGGGCCTACCACATTACGCATTAATAACTTAATTAATTATCTTTCAATAATCCGACCCTTTAGGATTGTATCCTTGCTGACTCAAACTACTGGGTTGAGGGTAACGTCACCTTCAAAAGAGGGGCCTACTACAATAACTAAGATAATCTCTTAAAAAGTGCAAAATTGCGGAAATAATCAAAGGTTACACTAAAGGCGAGTCGGATCCAAGTGATTCATCATGTCTATCTGTTTTTATTTTTATTTTTATTTTCAGCATTTTAATTTTTACTTTCTAGTTTAAAATCTTTTTCTAAATTTTTGATTTGATTAGACGTTGAGGATAAACCGGTATTAAAAGCTCTTGTGTCCTTGGACAACCTCGCTATCTTACCAACACTATACTACGCTCACGATGGGTGCACTTGCCCATATGTGTGTTTGGTGTTAATAAATATCGTGTTTTATAAATTTAAAACTTGACTAAAGTGGTTAAAAAGGGCTAAAAATATACATAAAATTATATCACACCAACTACGCATCAACTATCATTGCTAACGTGTCAGGCAACAATCACTGTGTTAACATAACATTAAAGCATTCATCGAATAACACGTAGCATGCAATAACGGTCAGCGTATAAATAGTGTTTGTGTCGTGTGTCGATTGTGATTTGAATAAGTAACGTATGTATCACCCAAAAGTACGTAAGCAAAAAGGGTTCGAGTATACTCATAGAGATGGTAGTTGCTAAACACAATCTGTGATTGGATTGAAGGGAGCACTATGGTAAGCCTGATAAGTTCACGATAGCATAAGCGAAGAACGGCGCGATAAACGGTGCAAAGTGAACAAGTGTCGAATGGTAATCCGATCGGATGACAATCCGATCGGATGGTCATTTGATCGGATATCAATCCGTTCGGATGGTCATCCGATTGGATGTCCTTTCATTCGGATTGACATTCATTTGGGAAGGATGTGTTTTGTATGATGGCTTTGAAGTTTTTGTTGTAGCATTTTGAAAACAGAGAAGTATCTCTACCTTTCAGGTCGATCGATCGAACAGTCGATCGATCGAACGGTCGTTCGATCGGATAGCAATCCGATTGGCGAGACATTTCAGTTGAGAACAAGTTCACAACAGGATGGTCATTTGATCGGATGTCAATCCGACCTGATGGCATTCCGTTAGAACTGTTGATCTTTAAAAATTATGAAAATTGTTAAGTGTTGAAGATCAAAATGTTAATCGATCGGATTGTCGTTCGATCGGATGGCAAACCGACCGGACGGTAATCTGTTCGACACTCAGATCTTTTGAGAGTTTGAAAAATATTTAAGTGTTGAAACCAAGTGCAATCTGATCGGATGGGAATCCGATCGAATGACAATCCGATCGGAAGGGAATCCGTCCCAACTATTGGTGCATACGTCTGTCGACTTCGTCTTGTATCAAGTCTAGTATTAGAATTGTTAGATCAGGGTGCGTTGTACGAGAAAATATGAGGTTTTAGGGTGTTAAAAGGTTAATTCCGCTTGAAAGGGTTAATTCCGCTTGAATGAGACATTGACAGTTTCAAGCGAAATCAACTATGTTAATTTCGCTTGAACTGACACATGTCACATTCAAGCGAAATCCCAACTCTATATATAGGCACCCAAGCAGAATCATTGGTAATGTTCTTGTTTCTGGTGCCGAAGTGCTGCCGATGCGTCGTTTGATCTGTAAAGCTGTGATATTAATAAAACAAGATGATTATTAGTGAAACAAGCTGTTTTCCACGTCTGTTTCTTTGTTTCCGCCTCTGAAACAGACTAGAGCTCTTCTATATATAGGCACCCAAGCGGAATCAGAGGAGTCATTTGTTGAGAAAAAGGTTGATAATTTCGTTCCTGAGTTGAACGAGGAAAACTTTCCGCCATTGTCAAAAGATAATCTAAAATCAAAAGGTAGATTTGAGATATCAGGTCAATTCTTTGCTGATAAGAAAAATTTTGATGCTGAAAAGGTGTTTAATGGAAATGTTAAACATATTTTTCGAAAGATGGTTGACAGGAAAGTGAAGGGTGCTAAAGAATTTTACAAATCAAAATGTTGGTGGGACAGATGTTTGCCGCCAAAATCACCCAAGGCTGGTCAGGCTTGGGTGACAACATTTTCACCATAAATTCCTGACTTGCCGGAGCTCCCAAATTGGTAAGAGTGGAGCAGGAATCGGCATCATTCTTGAAAAAGTTTGGTTGGTAAATTTTCAGGTGATATCTTTATATTGTTATAGGTTGATTTATAAGTGATGTTGATTGATGAGAGAACCTATAAGTGGTATAATCAAGGTCATTAGGTTGAACTTGATTGGACCATTCTTACAAGTGGTTAACGTATATATGGGGTTCACTATATTGAAAAGAGAAAAGAAATAAAGTGATGATCTTATCCCTAACTTACAAGTGGTAAAATCAACAAAACTTATTTTCCAGAAAAACCATTTGATTAAAACAAACTTAAGTGTTTTGAAATCACAATGGGAAAATAGTTTGCTGAAAGGGGGAGTTCTGATTGTTTATGCCAAGTGGATGGCAATCTGAAATGATTCGATATCAGTTGTCGCTTTATTTGTACAGTTTGTTTTCAAATTTCCTTAAAATGTGTTTGCATTTTAGGGGGAGTAAAAATTTCTAAAAATCCAAAAATATTTGAAAATTTGAAAAAGTCAAAACATGATAAAAGTCAAAAATGAGTTTTGTTGTATAAAAGAGGAAATGATAGTACATCAGTGGACGATCACGGCATGCTAAAGAAATGGAAAGTTAAAAAATGTGATAAACGGTCTCACTGATGATGTGTCAGTAGGTTTTTGCTCATTTAGTAGATTGTGATGAGATATAAACCTAAATTCAAACTTGCTTATATCGTGGGTAATATCTCTCGGATATATGGGTAACCCCCGAAATCTTGTTTGAAAGACCCCTCTTTCTGAGTTACTAGGTCTTTATGCTTAGTGATATCTGGGGTATTATCCCGGGACTTCTAATTTTGCAGAAGCAATGGCCTAGTCCCCGGAGAATACTTTACGCTTGCTTGAAATATAGCCTACCCTCAGCATAAAAATGATGAAACATTGAAAAAATATGTAAATCATGTGCTGTTGTAAAAAAGATCCTCTAAAGGGGACCCACTAAAAGTCGAGCCGTCATCTCTCTACTGAACGGAAGTTCTGACCTGAGCTCTCACGGTCTTCGCAATTTAACCCCTTACAGATATTATCTAGGTATACTCACCTGTAAGACTGAATATTGGGATCTGGATATGGGAGTATATTCTGAGGTGGGACACGCGAATAAGTTTAAGTGCTTAAGACATTAATCTCGTATCTCAAAACAGTTGAACTTTGTGTGAAAATTTAAGTGGATCAGTATACTGACAATCTAAGTGAATCGTTTAGAACTTAAAATGTTTAAACCTTAATGGTTTTGGTGATTTGTCTCAGAAACTGATATGATCCTCTTTCACAAACTCACAAAAATATTGTTTGTAAATATTTCTTTGCTGCATTTCATTTCGGTTATATTAAAAATCCAAAAAGATTTTCGGTGTGTTTTAGCATAAATTTTGAAAAATTCAAAAAGATTTTAGACAACTGGTGTTGAAAAGCTGATTTTCAAAATTCCAAACATGACGAACTGGTTTGGGAGTATGTGCTTGAAAATTGATATTCATACAAGTGGTTCATTAGAAATTATAATTGATAAATCATTTTTGTTTGATGCTTGAAAATGATGTGTTCAGATTGTATCTACAAATGGTTAGCAGGGTTTCTAAGTTTGTTATATTTTATGAAACTTATGTTTTGGGTAGAGATTATGCAGGTAAGCCAGATTTCGTTCCTGAGCAAGAATTGAGCCAGGTCACGATCTTGGAACTGTTGATGCTGATGAACTTAAGGAATCAAGAGATCTGATCAAGAGAATTAGAAGATGCGAAAGCTAGGAATTTGATCCTGAAGATGCCAGAGATTGCTAGAGCATCATCCGATGGGGAGTTTAGCTAAAGAAAGAATTTGGAGAAAGGCAAGAGCCAGATCGAAATTATGGAAGCCCAAAGACTGATAAAGACTAAAGACGTTGAAGACTCGACACTTAAGACTCGTCAACATCCGAGGGGGAGTCTGTTGGTGCATACGTCTGTCGACTTTGTCTTGTATCGAGTCTAGTATTAGAATTGTTAGATCAGGGCGCGTTGTATGAGAAAATAGGAGGTTTTAGGGTGTTAAAAGGTTAATTCCGCTTAAAAGGGTTAATTCCGCTTGAATGAGACATTTACAGTTTCAAGCGAAATCAACTATGTTAATTTCGCTTGAACTGACACATGTCACATTCAAGCGAAATCCCAACTCTATATATAGGCACCCAAGCGGAATCATTGGTAATGTTCTTGTTTCCGGTGCCGAAGTGCTGCCGACGCGTCGTTTGATCTGTAAAGCTGTGATATTAATAAAACAAGACGATTATTAGTGAAACAAGCTGTTTTCCACGTCTGTTTCTTTGTTTCTTTGGGTCACAACACGATCCTACACCAACGAAGCTGATCATCTTGAAACTTGATTATTTTGAAAAGTTTGCAGTTTGATCAAGACAGTATGATAACATGCTAAACAACGGGGACTCCATCAGACCCAGGTCACCCGATCGAACGAGAATCACCCCAATCCGACCAGTTAACTGTTAATGACGGTGTTCATGTTTAACCCAAATTCGGTTGTCTCTTTGACAGAAACCAGATCTTAGACTGATGCTTCACTAAGAAATGAGTAGAAGACCTGAACGAGCTCTGATTCTATTAGTTTTGAGTGCATTGAGTGTAAAAGAGTTGAATGAAGGTTGGAAAAGCTTCTTTCAATCCTTTTAACTTTGAAAATGTTTAGATCTATGCGAAAAGAATGTTTAATCATGTGGAAATCCTTCAGATCTGAGTTAGTCTTGGTGGAATGAGGTCAAAACTTGAAGTTCATAAGAACTCCATGATGACATCACCCTAGAAAACCTCAAATCCACTGATTTCACGGTTAAAAGTTAGGATTCAAAGGTGAAAATGATGAAGAAGTGTGTGTAGACCATAGATGTACAAGATTTGGGTTGAAAACTTACAAGAATCGCGAGAAATCGAGAGAAATGAGGTCTGGAACGTGCTGGTCGAACGAGAGAACCGTCACATCACTGTTGGTGATGTGACAGGGGTATTTATAGGTTGCCAAAAGAGGAAAGAGGAGTGAAAGTGTCGGATGGCAAATCGATCGGATGGCACTTTGATCGGATGGCAATCTGATCGGACGGCAATCCGATCGGACGGCCATTCGATCGAATGGTCATTCGATCGAAGTGGTCTGACGAGTTGAGTTTCGGCGTTTCATTTCGTGTTTTGAGCGTTGCCATGCGTTTAAGCGAGTGTCGATTGAGTGATGCGATAGGTTAATAATAACCACACATATATTATATCTAACATACAATCATCCTAAATAACTTGCGTTTAGCTTTTGCGATTAAGTTGCATTGCGATAGAGTTGCGATTGCGTCTCGATTAATCACCACAAACATAAAGTAAACATGCACAAGTAACACATATATAGCACACAAACACATAAAACAATATTCAGAATCTATCAATCAAGTTGCGAGCGCGATTGCGGTGCGATTAGCGATAAAGCGATTAAATAAAAAGATTCGATTACAAGTCATTAACGTACAATCAATAGTTAAGCAAGGAGAGACAGGTCGCAATTAGCAATCTTTTTTTCCTTTGACTTTGACTTGTACTTTGACTTTCGTAACACGGGGTGTTACAGCCTCCCCTACTTAAGGGAATTTTGTCCCGAAATTAGGCTTTAGCCGTAACAAACAACTGCGGGTATTTCGCCTTTATGTCACTTTCGAGTTCCCAGGTTAAGTCTGCGCCGTGTTTGCCCTCCCAGCGAACCTTCACAATGGGAATGCGTGAGCGCCTGAGTTTCTTGGTTTCTCGATCCATGATCTCGATAGGCTTCTCCACGAAGTGTAATGTTTCGTCCACTTGTAGATCCTCAAATGGCACTTGTAAATCCTAGTCGGCTAGGCGCTTTCTGAGGTTCGATACATGGAAAGTCGGGTGGACGTTGCTAAGTTTCTTCGGTAGTTCGAGTCTGTAGGCCACTTTTCCGATCCTTTCCAGAATCTTAAAGGGTCCAACATATCGAGGCTCGAGCTTTCCTTTCTTTCCGAATCTGATCACACCCTTCCAAGGTGATACCTTTAGGAGTATGTGATCGCCAACATCAAATTCAAGGGGCTTGCGGCGTTTATCGGCGTAACTTTTCTGATGACTCTGAGCTTTCAACAGATTGTCTCGAATTTGGAGGATTGTCAGTCGTCTCTTGCAGCAGCTCAGGACCGGTTAGTTGCGCATCTCCGATCTCATGCCACACAATCGGCGATCAACATTTTCTTCCGTATAATGCCTCGAATGGTGCCATTTATTACTAGAATGATAACTGCTATTGTACGAGAATTCGACCAAAGGTAAGTGCGCGTCCCAATTACCATCGAAATCTATGACACACGAGCGAAGCATGTCTTCAAGAGTACGAATCATTCTTTCAGTCTGACCATCGGTTTGGGGGTGGAAAGCGGTACTTAGATTAGGCGTAGTACCGAGAGCAGATTAAAACGTTTCCCAATGGCGCGAGGTAAACCGACCATCGTAGTCAGAGATGATGTCATGAGACGTCCCATGTCGACAGATGATCTCGTCGGTGTAGATTCAGGCTAATTTTTCTACCTTAAAGTCTTCTCGTATCGGCAGGAAATGAGCGGATTTACTCAAACGGTCAACGATAACCCAGATGCTATCGTGACCTGAAGTTGTACGCGGGAGTTTCGTGATAAAGTCCATGGCTATGCTTTCCCATTTCCATATCGGGATCTCGGGTTGCACACGCGAGCCAAATGGCCTTTGTTGTTCGGCCTTGACTTTCGAGCAAGTCAGACACTTCAAAGCATAGATTGTGATATCCTTCTTCATTCCAGGCCACCAATACCGTAGACGAAGGTCATGGTACATCTTGTCCGCGCTAGGATGAATGGAATATCGAGACTTGTGCGCTTCGTCCAGCAGAATTTGACGCAAGTTAGTGCGCTTAGGTATCCAAATTCGGTCCAAATAATGGAATATCCCATTTGATTTATTCATTTACTGATCGCCATTATGGTGAATCCTTTCCTTCTTCAAGGTGCGTTTGGTAAAACAAGCATGTTGAGCATCATGGGTAAGGGTTTCGAGATGGTGCTGGGTGTGAACATTACGAACGCTATGCAAATAGCTTCATCTGCTAAGGGCATCGGCAACAACATCTGCTAAGGGCATCGGCAACAACATTTGCTTTGCCAGGATGATAGCGAATCTCACAGTCGTAATCGTTGAGAAGTTCTACCCATCGGCGTTGGCGCATATTCTATTCATTTTGGCTGAGGATGTGTTGTAGGCTCTTATGGTAGGTGAAGACCATACAATTAGTACCGTAAAGGTAGTGTCGCCAAATTTTCAACGCAAAAACAACTGCGCCTAGCTCTAGGTCATGGGTTGTATAGTTCTTCTTGTGGATATTGAGCTAACGAGATGTGTAGGCGATAACCTTGTTCCGTTGCATGAGAACACAACCAAGACCAAGGTTCGAGGCATCACAATAGACAACGAAGTCATCGTTTCTGTCGGGTAAAGCGAGGATGGGAGCATTGCAGAGCATATGCTTGAGAGTTTGAAAGACAGTCTCTTGCTCGGTTCCCCAAACAAAAGGCTTGTCTTTGTGCGTCAAGGAAGAAAGTGGGACAACGATTTTCGATAAGTCAGCGATGAATCGACGGTAATAGCCCGCCAATCCGAGGAATGAACGAACATCGGATGGTGATTTTGGAGTAACCCAACTCTTAACAGCTTCGATCTTCGCGGGGTCGACATAAATACCTTGACTATTGACGATGTGACGGAGGAATTGAACCTCCTCTAGCCATAATTCACACTTCGAGAACTTGGCATAGAGTCGATTCCCTTGGGGTAGCTCGAGAACCAAACGTAGATGCTCCACGTGTTCGGTTTTTGACTTCGAATAGATAAGGATATCATCGATGAACACGATGACGAAGCGGTCAAGAAATGGTTTGCACACACGGTTCATCAAATCCATGAAAACCGCGGGTGCATTAGTTAAACCAAAGGGCATTACAACGAATTCATAATGGACGTATCGGGTTCGGAAAGCGGTTTTCGGTATATCTTCCTCCTGAATTCGCAACTGGTGGTAACCTGAGCGTAAATCGATCTTAGAGAAACATGTAACACCTTGCAACTGATCAAACAAATCATCGATTCAAGGCAGTTGATAGCGATTCTTGATTGTCAGCTTATTCACTCCATATAGTCGATGCACATCCGGAACGACCCATCCTTCTTTTTGACGAAAAGGACTGGTGCGCCCCAAGGAGAGGTGTTAGGGCGAATGAAGCCTTTGTCAAGTAGTTCCTGGAGTTAACTCGAGAGTTCGCGCATTTCGGACGGAGCGAGGCGGTAAGGAAATTTAGCAACAGGGTTGGCTCCAGGAATGAGGTCAATACGAAAATCAATATCACGACTCGTGGGTAAACCAGGTAGATCATCAGGAAAGACATTTGGAAAATCACGAACCACAGGCACCTTATCGATTGCCTTAACTTCCTTTTTCTCTGCTACTACAATGTGTGCCAAGAAAGCTTGGTATTCCTTGTGGAGATACTTGCTAGCCTGGACACACGACATGAGTTGGAGTTTCTTCGACCCGACTTCACCATAGACACACAGTAGATCACCATTAGCGAGCGAGAAGCGAATCATCTTATCGAAGCAAACAAATTCAGCATGATTTTCACGAAGAAAATCCATGCCTACTATGACGTCAAAACTACCGAGTTGCATCGGGATGAGATCGATAGGAAAGATGTGATTGTTGAGTTCAAGAGTACAATCACGAAGGACAGAATTGACGGCGACGGTTCTTCCAATGGCAACTTCAACATCAAACGTTGAGGGGAGTTGGGCGCGCTTACGATTAAGGAGCTTTTCGAATTCTAACAACACAAAACAGTTATCGGCTCCAGTATCAAATAAACACAAAGCATATATACCATTTACGAGAAACGTACCATTAACCACATTGTTATCAGCTTGGGCTTGGCGGACGTTGATGTTGAAAATACGTCCGCGAGCTGCTGGCTGTTGCTGTTGCTGTTGTGTCTGGGGCTGCTGCTGTTGTGGCTCTTACTTCACCACTCGATTGGGGCACATGTTTGCAAAGTGGTTGGGATCACCACACGCAAAGCAAGCTCTAGCGTGGATCGCGGGTGCAGGAGCCGCTTGTTGGACTTGAGGAGCAGTAAGTAGAGCTTGTTGAGTAGCAGCTTGACCTTGAGCTGGAGCTGGAGCTTGACGTGGACCTGTACGGCAGTTGGCGGTGAAGTGGTCGTACATATTGCAGTGCACACAGTATCTGCAAGCAATCCCCACAGGCTGATGATAAGTATAAGTAGGGCAAGCCGAGTGAGGACCAGTGTATGCACGCTTGGCCAGCGGTGCATGGGTAACCAGTGCCGCTACTTGGCGGTGTTGAGGCTGCGATTGAGCAGGTACAGCTTGAAGAGGAGCGACAACTGTGACAACGCAATTTTTGCTACTGTTGTTGTTGTTGTTCTTTCTCTTGTGGCGGGAGGATTTTTAAGCTTGAGGAGCGGTGGCGGTTTCAGCGGTGGGAGCAGCGATAACTTGATGGAGATTCTTGGAGGCTTTATCCCAGTAACCAGCCTTGACTCGCTTGTCGTTGATCTCAGCAACGAGTAAGAAGGTTTCCTCAATAGTTGTCGTCTTCGCAGCTTGAACGAAATCAGCCACGCAATCCGGAAGAGCACGTATATACTTCTTGATGGTGATTTCGGGATTTGTAACTTGGCCTGGACAGATGATGCTTAGCTGCTTAAAATGAGCAGTTAAACCAGCGTTGTTGCCATCCTTTTCTTTGATATGCCAAAACTCGTCCTTCAACTTTTGAAGCTCGTGGGGAGGGCAGAACTCTTTCATCATGATGTCCTTCAATTGGTCCCACGTTAGCCCGTAAGCTGCATCATTTCCACGCTTGTTTCTTTCGGCAGTCTACCAGTCCATAGCCCTAGACTGGAAAACGCCGCTGGCGTTAACAGTGCGGAGATTATCAGTGTAACATTCCCAAAAATTTTATTTACAAAATATAAGATAAAGAATATAAAAACTTATGTTATTAAACGGATAGATCATGGGTAAATTGACTGTTAGAAATATGAAATAGCTAGACGGGCCTAGGAACCGTTTAATAATTTAACTATAAAAATACATTATATTTGAACCTACTCCGTTTTTAATGAAACTTTGTTCAAAATGTAGACAAAAATATTCTCGTTCTAATGACATATTCATTATTTTGTAAAACGTGATATTTTATAAGTTATAAGAGTCAAACACCTAAATTAATTATAATATATAAATAATAAAATAAAAATAAACTAAACTAAACTAAAAGTGCTACGTGTGAGCTAGTGTGTGCATAATACAATATAATAATAATAAACTAAAAACTAACATTCATAAGTGAATAAGTGTAGATCACAAGGAATATTATGTTGACTAAAATGCCACACTTGCTTTGCAAGTAAAGTTGAGTATAAAAAGGAACAGCAGAACAACATTCAATCTGCTAAATTTCCTAGGCTATCTCTCGTCCCCTCTACCTATACCTTAACACCCTATTTTTTTTTGTTGGTATTAAACCCCTAAATACTACAACGCCCTGCCTGTTTTAAGTATTGTAATCCCTGATCACTATACCCTGTCCGACTGACGTAGGGCCCCGTAACGTATGTCAAGGCTCTGCCTAAATTCGTTGGGGTTCTGTCTCGTGACATAGGATAAAGTGAAATTGGGTTACTATACTTAGTGTGAGTGCACTATATATTTTATTAAATAATCCAGGAGTTATACCAAGATATATCAACCCTCCAAAAATATTTCCGACACCCCTAATATATTTAGAGTTCCCCTATACGTCCTAAAATACACACCGTATACAAAAAATAGGCCCTGAATACTTTATTTTACCAAAAATTAAATAAAAACAAATTTTAAGTGGCGCTCGCGGGCCGCGTAGCATTCTTCCCATTTCGTCGCGGGCCGCGACAGCTCAAACAGCAGATCACCTCCGGTGCCGCCACGTGTCGATGACTCGGTGACCCTTCGCCGCCTTACCAGTTATCGCGGGCCGCGTAAGACCTTGGTATGGTCTATGCGGGGCGTGACAAGGTCCAAGATCAGCACTATTAATAGAAAGCTTCAGCCGTTCATTTGAATTCGCTCACAATCACTTTTTCTCTCGAATTTCTATAGGGTAGTCACTATCCTCGGGCATAATACCCCCTAACTAGCGAAGCTCTGCCCCGTTGTAAGTATCATAACCCCTGGATACGTATTAGATACGCTGCCCGATTGATCTAGGGTTCAGTAACGGCTGTCGTGGTCCTGCCCGACGTAGTCGTTGGAATGTCGTCTCGTGGAGGGTATTACTAATCTTAAAATGGGTTATTATACTAACACGTGTGCATTGTTTAATTACTAGATTATAACCAGGAAGTCACAAAAGAAAGACCTATAATAGCAATGTGAGTAATCTCCTTTTTACAAACTGTTTTTACAAAACCTTAACTATTTTACAATGCAATTTAGCAGTGATTGAGTCTTTGTAATTCTACAATTACTGCCGGTATTATGGGGTTTTGTATACATTACTTGATAACCTTCACAATTGGACAACGGGTTAGCCAATGTGTGATATGACCATAGCCACAGATCCGGTCGAGTAGCAAGTACTGAATGAGTAATTTGGTAGATATAAACATTGTAATCGCTCTCAATACTGTGAAATGATAAAACTTGTTTTGATTAAACTGGGATTCACTCACTAGTATTTCCGATTGACATAAATGTTTTAAACGTGTTTCAGGTAACAAAATGTGAAAGCCAAATAGAAGCCAGCTGGAGAGCACTGAAGGCTTAGAAAAGTGGCTATAAAAGTTACCAAATTAAAAAGGAGAATTGTTTTCAATAATTTGGGTTATCCCTAAAAACCTGTTTATAATGGAAACTTGAGGTTTTTCCCATGTAATTATTATTATTGAAAATGTGGTGTTTTACTCTAACAAAATATTTTCTAACTACGGTCCTGATGAAAATTTTCGCTGCCAAATTAATAAACACTGATACCATCTGACTGGTTCGCGGCTCCTGCTCCCAGGGTGGGGTCGGGAGTTGTGACAGAAGGTGGTATCAGAGCCACTGGTTTAAGCCATCTAGGTGTTCTTTTAATACCTAAAACTTAAACCTTATGTTAGGAAATTAATGTGACAATTTATGTGTTATTCTGTGTAGATAAATATTAGTATTAATATTATGATTTATATGTTTTGAATTCATTGTATGAATGACCAATATAACTAGATATACCCATAGGCTACTTAGGAAGATGTATTATATTTAAAAAAAATATAATAATAATAATAATAGAGAGAACCATAAATATTTTTTGTGTGATATGTATTAGATATTTTTTCTAGTACATGTATATTTTGAAATTATCCCTTAGAGCTTACTACCATAGAGGTAAAATCTACTATAAAGAAGTATTATAGGTGTGACAGTATATGTATATCACATATATGTGGTTACATTATTTTAATGTAATAGTTTGAATAAGATTTTATTCTACCTTGATTATATTTTATGTACCTAGAACATAAAATATTTTAAATTGATTTAATTATATATATTTTAAATTATTTAAAACATCTAAATATATGCAGATTGGAGAGAGATTGAAATTTAACCATTTAGTTTTATATACCTACATTTTAAATATATACATTTAAATAGATACTTAAATGTATTTCTATTAAAACATCCACAATTTAACTACAAGGTAGGATTCCATTTAAATATATCAAGTCTTAGGTATATATATTAAATAGTGTATGTGTATTGATATGATTTAAATATCGATTTCTAATCGATTTTGATCACATAAATATATTTGGAATATTTATGAGCATTTAATTGTAAATTTAAATTTATTTCAAATATCTATATCTATACTATTATAAAAAGGAGAAGTGATGGACATGGATGTAATTTTACAATGCGTACAAGTTTTGAAACAATATGTACAAAGAAATTGTACTAGAATTTTGAGGGTAAAATAGGTAGTAAACATTAATTTAAGACACTTGTAGGGGCAGTATGGTAACTTAAGCATTAGTTTAATGACCAAAGAGGGTAACTGAGAAGCCAGGATTGAATGCCATTAATCTATTTACCCATACATCGCCCTTCGAAATTCATCAGTTGTTCAAATTGAATGTTATGTGAAACCCTTCATCATCATCTTCTGCTTCCAAACGCACAACCACATCTTCATCATCATCTTTTGCTTCCAAATTGTGTTGGATTCCTCCCAAATCTTCTACCTAGGGTTCTGATTGAGAATTCCAGAGGTATGTTTTTGGATTTGATTATGTTTGGTAATGATGATAATCGAATGAGACTGATCTATGCCCGTGTTTCGAAGGTGTAATCGGTGTTCAAAACGACGGATTGAAACAACCCCTCTTCATCTCGCCAAAACCCTAATCGATTCATCAACCACCACATCTGCAGGTTTCTCTTTCCCTCTCTACTGCTTTTGTTTCTAATTTCTTGTAATATATGAACTCATTCATCATTCCTGTTGCAGAATTGTGTTATGATTCGAAATTGATGGTATTGTATGCTTATGAATGGCATCAAGATACCACAGAACTTGATGGTATTGTATGATTCAAAATTGATGGTATTGTATGCTTTTGTTTCTAATTTCTTGTAATTTCTTGTGCAACCAGTCGTACAAGACTCGTAGGAATGGCATCAAGATACCACAGAAAGACCCTCACACATCCACCACGAAAGGGGTCAGTTGCTTCAATCTGCTGATATGAGTTTACCAAATTTGTTTTTTAAAGCATCCAATTTTAGAATATTTTTTTAGTTTAATCTCTTTGAAATCAGTAGTCTTCGAGATTTTACGTGTAGTCTGTCAGTTTCTACTTAGCAGAGATTGAACTAAAAAAATGCTTAACTGGATGATAATCGAAGTTTGTTGATCGTCTGATTGTACGTCTTACGTGCCAATTTTGACTACAATATACGAATACAACAACTTTTTAGGGTTTTGAGAATGATAATCGAAGCTACTGTGGTTGTTATGTTAAATTTAATTTATGAATTCAACAAATTGTGATTAACTAAACAAATTGTGATTGACGGTAAAAAATTAAAAAAATAAAAAACTGTGTACTGAGGGATGTTCAGATGTGTGTTTAGAAAGTTAATTTACACCTTAGAGATTGCTGTACATGATTATAAGTAAATGTGATTTTATACTGATGATTAAGTTATGATTATTCATAATCACATTGTAAATGCACATCCAAACTCCCCCAAATTCTCATGTTATAATTTTTGTTTTAAGTAATACAAGCTCACCTGAATATTACTGCAGCAGTCAGATGGATACATTGATGTTGGTGAACCCGAGACTCGTAACTGCGAGATCAAGCTGGTTAGTACTTAGCAGCCTTAAAGAAACCAGTTTCGATCGTTATACTTATTTTGTTGGTGTTTTGGATAAAAAAAATTATGTTATTACAAATTTCCAATATGCAGAGAGTAAACCCTTTGAGGCGAAGGGAAAAAGTATTTGTTGGTTGTGGTGCTGGTTTTGGTGGTGATAGACCATTAGCAGCTCTTAAGTTACTTCAGAAAGTCGATGATCTCAACTACCTTGTACTCGAATGCTTAGCAGAACGCACCCTTGCCGACCGCTACCAGGCGGTGAAGGTTTTGACCCCCGGAGTATGTTTTCATCGTCCATTTTTACTTCAGTCCTTATGTCACACTACATTTTATTCTCATTTAGGGTTTTCAACAAATGGAAATGGAACCGTGGATAAATGAACTATCATACGTGATTTAGTTCATTAATTAGCTAACAAAAAGATTCTAATTTTGTAGATAGAGGAACATTGCTCATTGCATATCCATTGACCATTTTCTGTTATTGGTCTATGATTAAGCAGTTTCAGAGTGGATGCAATTGCTCCTTCCGTTGGCTGTTGAGAAAGGAGTCTGCATTATTACTAACATGGGTGCAAGTAAGCAACCTTAATCAATTTGGCCTATGCAATTTGTTCGCTTTATTAAATGCGATTTTGTTTTTCTTTGAAGCAAATGCATTGGCTGCTCAAGAAAAGGTTTTGGAAATTGCAAGTAGATTGGGTATTAAGATTACTGTAGGTGTAGCGCACCAGTTTGATATTGCCAAAGCAGGTCTCATGTCATTCTTATAACTTACATTTGTGAAGTTTTTGTTTTTTTAATCTGTTTCACCATTGACCATATTCTTTTAAATTTACCACATATCTACAGGTCTTTGTTCTAATTTGAGAAATCTAAACGATGTAAGAATTCTGTTTACTTGACTCTTATTATTGCCACATTGATAATTACAATGATTTCCCTCTTTTTCACATTGGATGATGCATACAGGGTATAAGCATGTATCTAGGGGCAGCTCCTATTGATTTGTGGAATGTCTTGAGAAGTACAATCTCGCGGTGGCGGCCGCAGGCTTCACCATTCCCTTCAAGAACTCCCCCAGCCACTCCCAATCCATAGTTAAGTTCGGTTGAGTTATACCCACACATAAATAAAAGCCACTGCTGCTATCGGAAAGGTGATTATATTTTTTATTTGTTTTAATGTATACGTTGGCTCGCATGTATTTATACAGTTACACTAGGGGTGTGAATTTCTGACACCACCTGACAACACGACACAAACCTAACATGAAATTTGCGGGTTTGGGTTTACTCTAAATGGGTTCGGGTCAGTTTTAGGTTGAACCCGTTTGGGTTTCTAAACTATTAAAGATTGTTACACAGGTTTTAATACTTGAATAACAGCCAATAAAACATTAAAAGTGAGGAAATGAATAAAAAAATTGGATTTTGATTAATTTTGAAATGACCAGGTTGCCCTTGTGCCTGGAGATGCATTTGGGGATGACAGCTGCATCCGGATCTCATATACGGGTGGTGGAATGCGTGTGCGTTTACTGAAAGATGCAGAAACGCAGAAGCCCGCACACGCAACGCGCCCCAAAAAGCGGCTACATTGATATCAACAGGACTTTCTGACGGTTCGGTCTCATTAATCTCTATTGACGAGACCAAAACAAGCGTACTACAAGAATGGAAAGCCCATGACTTTAAGGTCTGGGCTACTTCTTTCGACCTGGACCAGCCACATCTGGTCTACATCGGGTCAGACGACTGCAAATTCAAGGGTTGGGACTTACGCAACAGTCCATCCGAAATTGGATTTCAGAATTCAAAAGCCCATCAGATGGGTGTTTGTTGTATTGCAAAATCTCCACATGATCCCAACACTTTATTTACAGGAAGCTATAATGAAAATTTAAGGGTATGGGATGTGAGATCGATTTCAAGGCCCGTAAATGAAACATCGATTAATTTAGGTGGCGGGGTATGGAGAATCAAGAACCATTCTGTTGTTCCCAGATTGATTTTGGCAGCTTGTATGCATAACGGGTTTGCTATTGTTAAAGTCGATGGGAATGAAGTTAAAGTGGTGGAAACATATAACAAACATGATTCACTTGCTTACGGAGCAGATTGGTATAGAGGGAGTATACGCGATCTAGACAACAAGGAGAAAACTATTGTTGCTACATGTTCGTTTTATGATAAACTCCTTCGAGTCTGGGTGCTAGAAAATGATATAATCTAATATTTGTAAGTCTATATTTACTTAATGTATTGATCAATTCTAGGATCTATAGTTTCATCATTTTAGCTAATGTACTGTGATAACATATGCAGTGGACCATTTAAAAAAATACTAACAGGACTTGCCAATTTGCCATTGATTTTGGAAGCACTCAGAAAGTCATTATTCTTTCTCAGAAGTTGTTCACATTAGGCTTAAAACAACTGAAGTTGTTCACATTAGGCTTAAAACAACTGGCAAAACAAAACTTTGATATTTAGTAGATAGAAGATAAACAATGTTCCAAAATTTTAGGAATTATTTAATACTAATTTACTATATTAGTAAATAGATAGTAAACTATATCCCAAAATTTTAGAAATTATTTAATACTAATTTACGATATTTATTTAATACTAATTTACGATATTAGTAGATAGATAGTAAACTATATCCCAAAATTTTAGAAATTATTTAATACTAATTTACGATATTTAGTAGATAAATAGTAAACTATGTCCCAAAATTTTAGGAATTATAAGTCAACTAATTAGGTCCTCCAAGTTAATTATATGGGATGAGGCATCGATGGCGAAACATCAGGCGATAGAGGCAGTTGATCGAACATTGCAAGACATTATAGGTGTTAGGCTCCCACGTGTAACACTTATGACATATATCCACCACAATAATGTTATCATATACAAATAAGAAAACTACCAGCAACGAGTGCCGCAATCCAAAGTGTCGCCCCCGCCGCATCGCGCGGGCACCCTACTAGTACCTATAAAATCCGTACACAGTCATACCAATAAATCATATATTAGATATAATCGCTGGTATCCCAATTTCACCTGTACAGTATGGAAAACATTATTACTTTGTATTCCATTTAACACTTAAATAACTGAAATGATTTTTACATAACAACGTCAAAAAAAGAAAAAAAATATAGAAAATCAGGGTATTTATTATATTTAAAACGTTTATAACTAGTGTTTCACCCCGCGCTTCGCGGCGGGAGCACGCAAACGTTGTAGGAATTTGGTCATTGTTGGGTTTGGCTTGCCGGAAAACATAAAAGTGCGCATCGACGCCGTTTTCATTCGGGTAAATAGTTGCCATTTTCACTGGGGTAAAATAATGGCAACGGTGTTATCTCATAAGCAAGTGGATTCGTCACAGTACCGCAACCGTAACATCAATCGCTATAACATACGATACCAAAAAAAAACTTGGTTTTGGTTAAACTCTAGACCTGATGGTGGGAAAGCCTGAATATATTATGAAAGGAAAAAAAGGAAGAACATTAACCGATAAACTTCCAATAAAGCATATAATCAAAATGTAATGACATATTTGTATGTGCTTGGGAATGCTTGACCGAATAAATGGAGTGAAACATAATCAATTTTTTTAACGGCCAAAGAAAACATTATTATTTCTTTATCAAATTTCCAGTCCCCAAGCAAAGATGCTTAGAAGACTAAAAACATTAGCTGGTCATAATTCATCACCATACAAGAAACAAACTAAATAACTTCAACATGAACTGTCAAAAGTGCACCAGCTACTCCATGTGGTGCCATTGAACTTTGAGCGTTATTGTACCCATTTGTATGAAACTTCCTTGACCTCCTCCACAACTTTAATGATTAAAGTGTTTACCCGGTTAAAGACTTTGGCGTTTTGATGCCGCCACAATACCCAACACGTAAAGAGCACAATCGGATGAACATAATCTATTAATTATCAAAACACCAACCTAGAAGTAGTAAAAGTTACTAAAGAAACCTGCAAAATTCTTTAGCCATTTGTGGATCCTTATCATGCTTTCGAAAGTTCCACTTCATTAGTTCATCTATCCCTACAAATGTCAATTTAAAACAAAGGTCATGAACATAGGAAATTAAATGGTCATGAAGTCTATATTAGATGTCATATGTGGCTTCAATATTGCATCATTGATGTGATTAGTTAAGAAAAGCTTATTGAGTCGTATAAGTTGTATAAAGTGCTCCAAGTAGACAAATTCAACAACACCCATCCTACATGCCCAAAGAAGCACAGGCGGTATCCTTCATCCTCTCTGATAACCAAGCAACGACAACCTCCCTTCCCCGTTGATCTCCCCCGGAGTGAAACCTGCATTTCCGGAACCCATATCTCGCTTTCTTTTTCTTAAAGCTTGTCCTTTTCACTGTGATCAACCATCGCATATAACACATCTATGTTCGCTGCCTCTCTATGTTGTTCACACAGAATCTGTGTCGACAACCAATATGCTTACAGCTGATGTTGTTGATGATAAATGCAAACAGAAAACAAAGAAATAGGAAAAAGATTAGCAAATTTTTTAAATCATGTAATAATCAAGAAACATCACAAATCCTATACTTGACCGTATGCCATCTATCCACAAAGCGAAACACAAGAAATTTCAATCAAAACTAAAAAATCTTCATAATTTTGGGCTCACATCTTTAAATTTAGTCAAAATCATTACAATGAAATAGAAATGGCAGATTAGGGCTACCCCATGATACTATGTTTCTATTTTCTTTTCAGTTAAGTCTCAAACTGTTTAACTGGAATTCAATCAGTCGTAGCGAAACTATCACACACAGAACACAATAAAGTATCAATCAGGAAAACCCTAATAATCCCCATGTTATCAAGGTTCACTACAGCGGCGAAAAAGAAAAAAACACAAGGCATACCTGTGTTATTTTTGTAGCAGGTCGAAAGAAGAACACATATCCGTGAGCGCTGTTGCAGGTGAAGGCCGATGGTGGAGGTCACTGTCGGAAGCTGCCATCCGACAGGGAGAGGTCGCAGATCCTCCTCCATCCTCGGCCACTCTCTCTCTTTTCCTGATTAAATTTTCTCTTTTTATCTCTCAGCTTTCTCCTCCCACCTCGGGCACTGTTTTGACGCGGACCATTGAGCGATTACAACGTCGAACGTCGTCACTGCCGCGCTCGGATGTACAATGGTGTTGTCTTTATCGCGCCACCGCCTTTTCACTCTCTCCTGTCAACTTTTTCTCTCTTCCCGTTTTCTCATGGCGATTAGGCTTTGCTTTGCTTTGAGGCGGTGTCGTGTTGGTGGTAAATAAAAAGTTGTGGCAGTAACGTAAATAACATGCTTAATTTCTCCAATTAGTGTACTGTTCACAAGAGCGACGGTAATTGTTATATACTAGAGGATGACCCACCGCGGTGCGGTGGGTATTTCATTTCTGTTAGGTAGCTAATGTTTGGTACAAATATAAGTAGAATGCAAACTATTTGCATTTGTCTGTTTATGTGATGGAGAGGTAGTCCCTGTAACCTACAATGTAACAAAGGTGTAAACTCCTAAACAAAGCGGCCTCACTAAATCTATTAACCAAGATATGTATGGCAACGTAATTCATAAGCATTTTAAACTTATACATATGCAACTATGTGAAACTGCGATATGTAATGCAGGGGGTAAGGCACCATCAGAAAAGCTTTTAATGACTGCGACAATGATCACTTAAGTATTTTAGTCGACTCACCGCGCACAGGCCGCACCCATAACCGAACTAATCACATCCATGAATACATTAGCAAAACCTATTCCAAACAGGCTTCTTGCACACATCAACCTGGCCTCTGTCCCCAAATCTTCAACAAAAGTCACCTCCACCACCATGTTAGACGTCGAACCGATCCGAATAATCGTCACCACCACGCTCCGTCACCACTTCATCCTATTTGTAAAGTCATCGAGACTCTTAATGGCATAATCTATATCATTTCCACTCTTTTCAAATGCTTTTTCCATAAGCTAAAAACACGGTTACGTCTTTCCAATTAGAAGAAACTTTAACATTGAATAAGAGTACAATTCGACACTAAGCTTGACATAACAAAATGTAATTAGTAACAGATTCACACATAACATTAAACTGATTCAGATCAAATGACACACAGTCTTAGACAATGTAAATGCCATCTATACACACCCAAATCATCACCACAAACAAATGATTATACAACTTTATAGATAGATCTTCAAAAAGATACATTCTGTGTCAAGTAAAACCATTTAAATATTTATATTACCAATGTATTTGATAATCCACTTCAAAATAGTTATAATTTAATAATCAACCACCATTTTCAACCCAATTATTCGTTCCTTGAAAATTCCCAACTGAGAATATATAAATATGTTTATGAAAGTTAATTATCCTATATATTAATAAACCAAGCTTATGAATAGTAGTTGTCACATCATGATGAATAGTAACGAATAGTAAATTTTCCTTATTGGTTGGTTGTCTTTGTTGACTTCTTTATAGTGAGTTCCATCCTTTGATGTTATTGTTTATATACTTTTGGTTTCCTTAGTATAATCTATTTGTATGTTTTGTAAAGTGGTTTGTGTGGTGTTTTAGTTTGCAAAGGGGATGGGTTCAAGTCTCACTCTTTACATTTTTTTTATATCTATTATATTAACTATTAACTATTACCAATATATTACCTATATAAACAAAGTTAATGAATAGTGTTTTAATGCTACATGGTATCGTTGTTTCATCGTTAATCACGAGTACCGTACGATTGTACGAACAATAACGCTATTGCACAACTTTTTGTTGGTTTTCTTTAACTTTTAACTTTTAATGATTTATTTATTTTAGTTTCAGGGGTAGGGATGAGCACGGTGCCAACCGATACCGAATCCAAATCGGTACTTGTACCAAAAATGCTGGTTACGGTACCGGTTTATGAAGGTAAAACCGGTGGCGAACCGGTACCATGAACGCCAAAGGTCGGCACCGAATTGTTACTTAATATATTTCGGGAAATTCGGTACCGATACCCAATACCATTGGCTCATATCTGACCATGAGTTTCATACGAACATCATTACCATATAACTTTTTTAGTTGATTTTCTTCAGGTTCTCTTTTAGTGTTTTTTTTACATTTTTTTTAATTTTTGTCAGTGGTTCCATGCGCAAGGCTCTCGCAGTGATTTCAAAATACATATAAACACAGACTAAATCACAAAAGAAGTACGCCGCAACGCGGCGAACATAATAAACCTAGTTATATGAATAAATAAAAACCCAATTTACGTTGGTAAGTGATATTTAACTCACAAATCTGTTGTGCAATCAACATTCTCCAAAAACGTACACACATACTAAGCAAAAAAATGAAACATCATACCTGAATCTGGTCACGGGACCATCACGGATTCTATCTCACTGCGAACTACCTGACACGGCGATCATTCGGAACAACCGTCACCACTACACTCCGACACCAGCAACCACGTTGGCGACTCTGGCGCTGTATTCCGACTCACCGCGAACAACCTAACACACACCATGTCTAGGCTTCGTAACCCCTAAATTAGAGCATTGTCTTACCATGAATATCATGAGAGGTATTAGCAGTGGCGGGAATGGTTCCTACTTCCGATCGATCTTCATCTATCTAGACTTTTGTATTTCGATACACCGATGTATTCGACCATAAGTAGGCTTTGAAACCCCCAAATCAAAGAATCATCTTGCCATGAATATCAAGCGGGTGAAGAGAGGTGATGACCGGCATATGTAGGTTGAAGAAACCTGAAAACCTGAACTGTAGTTAACATCCTACGCTAATTGTTATATTGTATAATAAGGTTAGATTAACTAGTTTAGATATTTAAATAGTATATGCTATTATGATATAACTTAAAATGTATAAATACATTTACAAAGTTACAGTACTATCAAAAACGTCATAGTAAATCATGTAGAAATTGTATAAATATATTAGGGTATTTAGAAATATACATAAAACACTTACTATATAGTATAGATTGACCTAAATATAAATATTTAGTTAAATAATAATATTAACATAAAATATTATTATCAATTATAATATATTTCTAGACATACACTAATTTATTAACATGCGTAGCCTTTAACATTAGTATATTTAAATATACATATATTTAAATAGTTTTAAATATATTACATATTGATTTAATATACTGTATATACAACAGTATTTAATACTACATATAATATATATTCGTGTCATACAGGAATTGACATGAATTCCTGTCACAATACTATATTTGTTATATCACTCATTTGCACACTAGCGTTTAAAATTATAAGTTATATATATATATATATATATATATATATATAGGATCACGCTAAAATGAGAACCACCTCGAGTTGTAAGGAACCGCGAGAACTTTTTGATCCGGGCCTTGGTGGACCAAATTTTTTTTCAGAAACGTAGATGCATGTATAAAAACAACATTTGTAAAAAAAATTCAAAAAAAAAATGTCGTGGGTGTAGTTTTGAGCAACACAAGTTTGTGTTTACGGGACCCGTAAATTTTCCGACCAGATTTACGGGTCCCGTAAACACAAACTTGTGGCGCTCAAAACTACACACACGACATTTTTTTTTTTTGAATTTTTTTTTTACAAATGGTGTTTTTATACATGCATCTACGTCTATGAAAAAAAAAATTGGTCCAACGCGCCCCCTACGGTGTAGTTCTCACGGTTCTTACAACTCGAGGTGGTTCTCATTTTAGCATTCCCCTATATATATATATATATATATATATATTAAATACATTAGTATATATGTTATAATACATTTAAATAATGTTTATATATTTTATATGTTTATACCTGTATATATAATGTAAACTAAAATTTATTTTACGTAGGATACATATAAAACTTTATACATTTAAACCTATAACAAAATTTAAAGAAAGTGTATGTTCAAAAGATTATTATATATATTATTATAATCATATATAAATACTCATGTTTTTATTCTCTCATTTAAAATACTATAAAGTAATAATTTTTATTTTATGATTTATTATAAAAGTAGAGAAAATATGGGTCTGATGATCGGTATATATAAAAGAGATTAGACAATTAATTTTTAGAAGTAAAAGACATTACAAAACGAAAATCCCTTTTCTTACTCGACTTGAATTAATAAATTAGTATTTTATTTAGTTATTTGTTTTTCCTGGCATGTTAAGCTTTCCTAAACGTTCTAGTTATTGTTTCATTTTCAAGCTATAATTAAGATGGATACCCCACATAAAAATAATTGACTCAAATGTATGTTTAATACATTTGTTCTTTATATAGCTTTATTTAAAAATTAATTTTCAATTTTAAATATCTTTAAACAAATTACTATCATTACTGTTTAAGATATAAATATACATACACTAATACATATATATTACTTAATTGCCTAATATATTTAGAATCAATGCTAGAAACGACAAACTTTGTATTACTTACTATAATACTTCTTTGAATAAATAATATAATATACAATAAATTAAGAGTTAAGTTTTATTTTAAACCAATATGATTCAACCCACTAGTTAAAAATGAAATTGTTCCCATGAGTCCAGAAAATTTATATTTAGAGTAATTTATTTCCCTAAAATTTTATTTATCCATCCTTCAAATTCCAAAATATTATATTCAATAAAAGTTTATTTCAATATATAACTTTTATAAAAGGGTAAATGAAGCTAGGGGAATAAGCTTGATAATCGGTACCATCGGATATATATATTAAAGATATTACAAAATAATTTAATATTATATATATGTGTGTGTATGTATATATATATATATATATATATTATGTAAGTTTTGATATTAACAAGAGATTTGAAATTTTATGTTTCGAAATATATATATAGAATTTCTTGATAATATACACAATATAATAATCAAATATCTTCTAAAGATAAACATAAGAATATATATATATATATATCAGTGGTGATTCATATGAAAACATGAAGTCATTATAAAAATATATATATAAATCATGAAACGTATTCTGTTGTGAAAATACCATATGTCCCAGTAAAACATTCCTTGCAACAGAATCTAATGTTATATAAACATGAATAGAGTTAACTGTGAGCATATTCATCACATTGAACCTAGCCATAAGTGTCAATGGAGACGATGATATTTTGCCAAAACTCTATTTTCCAAACAAAAGAAAGTTACAACCAAAATAATGCCTATGCTTAAACGAAAACAGTTAGGATTTTGATAGTTACTGGTAACACCCAGGTAGGGCTGGCATATCGGGTCAACCTGATCTGTTAAGACACGAACACGATAAGACACGAACCCGAAACATGTAAACACAAACACGACACGAAATCTTATCGTGTCATATTTTTCAAACACGAACACGAACCTGATAACAAACAGGTTACACGAAACGACCTGTTAAGACACGAAAAACTTACTAGCTTATCACACAACCTGTTTAAGACACGAAAACGACCTGTTTAGACACGAACACGAAAAAATTACCAAGTTATTTTGTGAATCAATCTACCTAATACTTCAACATCAATTTTCCCAATCTACCTAAGTAAAAACACAAATACAAAAGAACTATATTGACATCAGATTCAAATTTGACATAAATGATAAAACCCCAATAATCAAAACACTAGATTATGTTTTATGTGATAATAAGAATTGGATTAGGCAAGTTGTTTACTAACAAGTAACAACTAGGGCTTGGCAGGGGGTTTACAATCACTTTGTTATTACAAATCTCATTGTCAAATCTACACCACACTGATATTAAGAACTTTTAGATGCATTTATATCTACACCACACTAATATTACAAATTACAATCATATAATGTTGAATCTCTGTGAATACAGAGGTTCACCTTTAACATGTAATGATAAATTGAACATCTTTTACATACCTAAATAACGAAGGTGGAGATACTGAGCCAGAATAAATAAAAAACAGTAGAACTGAGCCAGAATAACTGAACAGATGAGAATGGCGAGTGGCTGGTCTCAAGTAAATTTATGATAACCGACGCGGAGAGTGACCAGATGAACGGTTGAACTGACGACGGAATAACTAACGCCGACGAATCTTGACGGCGATGAACGGATGAATGACCGGAGCAAGAATGGCGAGCGGTTGGGCTAAAGCGTGAAACTGTGAAAAGTGAATTAATGGATTTCAAGTTTTGGGTATACCCTAATACGTAATACCCCAAGGCTGACTCCACATGTCCCCACATATTTGATTTATTTTTTAATTTAAAATTATAAACAGGTCACTAACGGGTCTTAACAGGTTAACGGGTTTTAACCTGTTTAGACACGAAATATAAACAGGTCTTATCGTGTCGACCTGTTTTAGACACGAAACCTGTTAAGGCCAAACACGAAACATGTTAACTTCGTGTAGGTTCGTGTCGTGTTATCGTGTTCGTATCAGAATTGCCAGCCCTACACCCAGGATAGTATTTAGACTTGAACCTAAGAAAATGCCTTAGTATAAGCCTCGAGATAAGTTAAATTACTTGTGTAGATAAAGTATGATGGATGTTGGTGTGTCGTGAGGATGATGACTAGAACAGTGCAAGTATGATAAATAAGCGATAACACCTGGCCACTGTTATTTCTTGTTTATTAGTACTACTCGGTTCTAGAATAAGATCCATCACCAGAATACTAATTTCCTTATTTCTTGATACAAGCCATAATAAATGATGAACTTTTAAAATCATGATTTGAGAAAATCTATTTATGGGAAATACAATAATGATTACCTCTCCGGCAAGACTGGGTATGGTGTAGTAGACTCTCCAGTTTGTTCGGGTAAGATGGGGGTACCTCTCCGGCGAGACCGGGTAAGATGGGGTATATAATGGAATTCCCTAAATAGTACCATGACCTGATGTCTAACCTGTTTTTGGAAATATGAATCTGTTAAATACATTGACCTTATGGATGGTGTGCATATAACCGTATGTGAAATATATGATTATATAGATATGTATATCTATAAAGAAATCCAAAAGCTATAATGATTAACAATTAGGGATAAATCACGAACAGGTGTGTCAATGATAATTTTAGACTTATTTATCAGGAATCTCTCGTATACATCTATAATTCTGATATCAAACATTATTTCGTTTGATCATCCGTCTCGTAATTCGTGCGACAAGATGAACGGAAGGAACCCTTTAAGTTGTGCGCCATCGGAAATATAAAAACTCCCCTTGCGTTACTTTAGATTATTGACGCATTAGGAAACCTGAAACCAAAAAAAAAAAAAAAACTTACGCTAATAAGAATAATTTTACCTTCATTAAGAACTCTTGAGAAGATAAAAGTCTCAAAATAGAGAATAGTTCTGGTTAAAGTAAAGTGAAATTCAAGGCAAGCACCAGAATACACTTAGGAATTAGGATCAGTGACAAACTAAAGGTATTCCTCCACAGTTCAGTGAATCTCGATGACGAGATTTAAAACAAGGTGGGGAGGATGTAACATTCCCAAAAAATTTATTTATAAAATATAAGATAAAGAATATAAAAACTTATGTTATTAAACGGATAGATCATGGGTAAATTGACTGTTAGAAATATGAAATAGCTAGAGTGGCCTAGGAACTGTTTAATAATTTAACTATAAAAATACATTATATTTGAACTTACTCCGTTTTTAATGAAACTTGGTTCAAAATATAGACAAAAATATTCTCGTTTTAATGACATATTCATTATTTTGTAAAACGTCATATTTTATAAGTTATAAGCGTCAAACACCTAAATTAATTATAATATATAAATAATAAAATAATAATAAAAATAAACTAAACTAAAAGTGCTACGTGTTTGCTAGTGTGTGCATAATACAATATAATAATAATAAACTAAAAACTAACATTCAAAAGTGAATACGTGTAAACCACTGGCATCCAGCCCAGTGGCCAGCAACAATGAAGGATAGAATTTGGGGCCATTGGTCGCCAGTTCGATCCTGAGAAGCGCCCAAGTTTTCTATTACAGTGTATTTACTCCGGAGAGTGTCTGCTCTTCCGGAGGGTACAACTCCTGTCATGTGGCAGGGGGCTGGAAATTTTCTCGGGGGACGCCTAGCGACTCAAATGCACCAAGCGCGGGCCCGGTTAAGACAACGTAAGTCTTGGTTGCGGGAGTAGTAGGGGTGCCACCTCTGGGTGGTATGCGGCTTTGCCGTTTGTTGTGACATTCGTCGTCCAAAAAAAAATAATAAGTGAATACGTGTAGATCACAAGGAATATTATGTTGACTAAAATGACAAACTTGCTTTGCAAGTAAAGTTGAGTATAAAAAGGAACAGCAGAACAACATTCAATATGCTAAATTTCCTACGCTGTCTCTCGTCCCCTCTACCTATACCTTAACACCCTATTTTTTGTTGGTATTAAACCCCTAAATACTACAACGCCCTGTCCTGTTTTAAGTATTGTAACCCCTGATCACTATACCCTGTCCGACTGACGTAGGGCCCCGTAACGTATGTCAAGGCTCTGCCTAAATTCGTTGGGGTTCTGTCTCGTGACGTAGGGATAAAGTGAAATTGGGTTACTATACTTAATGTGAGTGCACTATATATTTTATTAAATAATCCAGGAGTTATACCAAGATATATCAACCCTCCAAAAATATTTCCGACACCCCTAATATATTTAAAGTTCCCCTATACGTCCTAAAATACACCCCGTATACGAAAAATAGGCCCTGAATACTTTATTTTACCAAAAATTAAATAAAAACAAATTTCAAGAGGCGCTCGCGGGCCACGTAGCATTCTTCCCATTTCGTCGCGGGCCGCGACAGCTCAAACACCAGATCTCCTCCGGTGCCGCCACGTGTCGATGACTCAGCGACCCTTCGTCGCCTTACCAATCCTCGTGGGCCGCGTAAGACCTTGGTATGGTCTACGCGGGGCGCGACAAGGTCCAATATCAACACTATAAATAGAAAGCTTCAGCCGTTCATTTGAATCACAATCACTTTTTCTCTCGAATTTATATAGGGTAGTCACTATTCTCGGGCATAATACCCCCTAACTAGCGAAGCTCTGCCCCATTGTAAGTATCATAACCCCTGGATACGTATTAGATACGCTGCCCGATTGATCTAGGGTTCCATAACGGCTGTCATGGTCCTGCCCGACGTAGTCGTTGGAATGCCGTCTCGGGGAGGGAATACTAATGTTAAAATGGGTTATTATACTAACACGTGTGCATTGTTTAATTACTAGATTATAACCAGGAAGTCATAAAAGAAAGACCTATAATAGCAATGTGAGTAATCTCCTTTTTACAAACTGTTTTTACAAAACCTTAACTATTTTACAATGCAATTTAGCAGTGATTGAGTCTTTGTAATTCTACGATTACTGCCGGTATTATGGAGTTTTGTATACATTACTTGATAACCTTCACAATTGGACAACGGGTTAGCCAATGTGTGATATGACCATAGCCACAGATCCGGTCGAGTGGCAAGTACTGAATGAGTAATTGGGTAGATATAAACATTGTAATCGCTCTCAATACTGTGAAATGATAAAACTTGTTTTGATTAGACTGGGATTCACTCACTAGTATTTCCCACTGACAAAAATGTTTTAAACGCGTTTCAGGTAACAAAATGTGAAAGCCAAATAGAAGCCAGCTCGAGAGCACTGAAGGCTTAGAAAAGTGGCTATAAAAGTTACCAAATTAAAAAGGAGAATTGTTTTCAATAATTAAGGTTATCCCTAAAAACCTGTTTATAATGGAAACTTGAGGCTTTTCCCATGTAATTATTATTATTGAAAATGTGGTGTTTTACTCTGATAAAATATTTCCTAACTACGGTCCTGATGAAAATTTCCGCTGCCAAATTAATAAACACCGATACCATCTGACTGGTTCGCGGCTCCCGCTCCCAGGGTGGGGTCGGGGGTTGTGACAATCAGGACAGCCGCTTTGGCGCAGGGTGACTTCAATAGAATAAAACCATTGAAACATGGTTGTAGGTCCATCTTCTCCGGTGAATTCTTTGGGTCCGCATGCTTTGAACTGCTTAAAGCTAAAAATAGACTTAGGAGCATCAGTCCTGGACTCTTCAGAAGACTTGCTAGCATTTTCATTCAACTCACTAACAATCTGCGGGATAACTTTTTCCATTTGCTTAGCGACGAGGGCGGCGATGCGTTTGTCATCATGATTGCGGCGAGCAGAGCGGTAGTAAAACGATCCGAATGACGACATTGTCTGCAACAGACATCGCCATAGGACTCAGACACAAATTTCGATTACTCCTAAAATAAACTCTCACACCGCTCTAAACTACTTCATATTTAAAGCTCAGGAACACATCGAAGCACATATTCACGAAGGCAAATAATCACAGAAACACATAAACACATAGTGCACTGAAGCACATAATCCACATAATCCACACTATATTTTGCACGTATTCACCTACATATTCCATGTTCGCGAGTTGGAGAATAGCGATTGCGATTAGCGAGTACACAACGAGTAACATAGCATGTGATTTGGTAGCGTGGTATCGTGAGTGTTGTGTGTTCAGCGGAAGCAAAAGCGTTAGATCGAAACCAGTAGTACCTCAAAACGCTAACAAATAAGCACATAAAACCACATAAAACATATAAATCTTACATAAAAATGACGAATATCAGAGTCAGCAGTTGCAGGCTCAGAATCGAAACACATAAAATCAGCGATTGCGAGCTTGAAATCGAAAATAGATTGTCTCGGCTTGATATACGTTGACTGCCCAAAGTGATTCGACTATTCTCAAGGACTGCGAGTGTATGTTTTGACCTAATAGACTGTGCTCTATCACCGACATACGGTGAATGGCACGCATCCCTTCGGTTATTCACGCACTCGAGTCGTTGGAATCCATCGAGACTTTGGTGAGAGTTTTGTAAAAACAAAATAAAGAACGGAACGAGTCATCAAGATTCGGGTTTCACCCCTAGCTTAACGACTGCATTCATGTTTGTGTGATAGAGTCGCAAGATATTTACGTCGAAGTACGGATTTCACTCCTGATTCAACGCAAATTCTCTTGTTTATAGAAAAATGTGGGTCGAACAAGCAATCTAATCGAGAGTTCATGGTTTTTACACCTAATCTCGATCTAATCACTCGTCCATTTATGAAAATAGTGCAGTGCGACCGCCTTAGGAAAGGCAGTGTGATAGTATAGCATGATTGCGAGTCGATCGAGAAGTAGCAGTAAGCTCGTGCGGAACCCCTATCGGGTTCGCACAAGGCGGTCTTTTGGTACTTAGACTATAGACTAGGTCGTTTCTAAGACATCGACCCGGACTAGGTCGAGTCTTGCCTAATTCCCTATAGTTATGGCTTTGATACCAATCTGTCACACCCCAACTAATGACGGAAACATCGGGGCGCGGCACTGAGCAAAACAGATTGTCCAGGAGAAATCCATAACAACTAATATTACCGAATATTTAACGTTAAGTCCCATACCAAAACATATCCAGCAAAATAATTATTACAGACGTAGTATCTCAAAGACAATAAATTGTTTCGACAACTCAGAATTTAAATTGTTTGTTTCTAGACTCGTCCTAACTTGATTCCATAACAGCTAGCAAGCAAAAGCATCCTAAACACCTGTCACATACGTTAAAATAAAGGTCAATACACATAGTGTAAAGGTGAGAATACAAGTTTAATAGTATAATAGAGTTCAAAATCGTTTACGCATAACCATCATGTAACATGTAACAATGTGAAGGCAAGTAGGTTATCGGCAGAGAAATATGCACAGACGTGACTCCAAGTTGTAGAATGCGCAACACATATCCCCACTGGGACACGTGAAGTAAAGCCCTTAACAACCCCAGTCCACGACAGGTGCTGAGTCCAAACTATAGTACTATCGTTGCTAAGGTTTCAAGCAACAATCAATGTGTTAACATAACATACAAGCATTCATCGAATAACACGTAGCATGCAATAACGGTCAGTGTATAAAAAGTGTTTTCGTTGTGTGTCGATTGTGATTTGAATAACTAACGTATGTAACACTCAAAAGTGTGTAAAGCAAAAAGGGTTCGAGTATACTCACAGAGATGGTAGTTGCTAAACACAATCTATGATTGGATTGAAGGGAGCGCAAGGGTAAGCCTGATTAGTTAACGACAGCATAAGCGAAGAACGACGCGATAAACGGTGCGAAGTGAACAAGTGTCAAATGGTAATCCGATCGGATGGTCATTCGATCGGATATCAATCCATTCGGATGGTCATCCGATTGGATGGCCATTCGTTCGGATTGACATTCGTTTGGGAAGGATGTGTTTGTGTATGATGGCTTTGAAGTTTTTGTTGTAGCATTTTGAAAACATAGAAGTATCTCTACCTTTCAGGTCCATCGATCGAATGGCTGTTCGATCAGATAGCAATCCGATTGGCGAGACATTTCAGTTGAGAACAAGTTCACAACAGGATGGTCATTCGATCGGATGTCAATCCGATCGGATGGTAATCCGTTAGAACTGTTGATCTTTGAAAATTATGAAAATTGTTAAGTGTTGAAGATCAAAATGTCAATCGATCGGATTGTCATTCGATCGGATGGCAATCCAATCGGACGGTAATCCGTTGGACACTCAGATCTTTAGAGAGTTTGAAAAATGTTTAAGTGTTGAAACCAAGTGCAATCTGTTCTGAATGTTGTTCGATTGGATGGCAATCCGATTGGACGGCAATCCGATCGGACGGCAATCCGTCCCAACGAACCTGATCGTCTTGAAACTTGATTATTTTGAAAAGTTTGCGGTTTGATCGAGACGTTATGATAACGTGCTAAACAACGGGGACTCCATCAGACCCAGGTCACCCGATCGAACGGGAATCACCCCAATCCGATCAGTTAACTGTTTGTGGCGGTGTTCATGTTCAACTCGAAATCGGTTGTCTCTTTGACAGAAACCAGATCTCAGATCGATGCTTCACTAAGAAATGAGTAGAAGATCTGAACGAGCTCTGATTCTATTGGTTTTGAGTGCATTGAGTGTAAAAGAGTTGAAAGAAGGTTGGAAAAGCTTCTTTCAGTCCTCTTAACTTTGAAAATGTTTAGATCTATGCGAAAACAATGTCTAATCATGTGGAAATCCTTCAGATCTGAGTTATTCTTGGTGGAATGAGGTCAAAACTTGAAGTTCATAAGAACTCCATGATGGCATCACCCTAGAACACCTCAAATCCGCTGATTTCACGATTAAAACTTAGGATACAAAGGTGAAAATAATGAAGAAGTGTGTGTTGACCATAGATGTACAAGATTTGGGTTAAAAACTTACAAGAATCGCGAGAAATCTGGAGAAATGAGGTCTGGAACGTGCTGGTCGAACGAGAGAGCCGTCACATCACTGTTAGTGATATGACAGGGGTATTTATAGGTTGCGAAAAGAGGAAAGAGGAGTGCAAGTGTCGGATGGCACATCCATCGGATGGCACTTCGATCGGATGGCAATCCGATCAGATGGAAATTCGATCGAATGGTCATTCGATCGAAGTGGTCCGACGAGTTGAGTTTCGGCGTTTCGTTTCGTGTTTTGAGCGTTGCGATGCGTTTAAGCGAGTGTTGATTGAGCGATGCGATAGGTTAATAATAACCACACAAATACTATATCTAACATACAATCATCCTAAATAACTTGTGTTTAGCGTTTACGATTAAGTTGCGTTGCGATAGAGTTGCGATTGCGTCTCGATTAATCGCCACAAACATAAAGTAAACATGCACAAGTAACACATATATAGCACACACACACGTAAAACAATATTCAGAATCTATCAATCAAATTGCGAGCGCGATTGCGGTGCGATTAGCGATAATAAATCCATAAACATGCGATTAAACCTCGATTATTAATAGATACTCCACATAATACAACTAAAGCGATTAAATAAAAAGATTCGATTACAAGTCATTAACGTACAATCAATAGTTAAGCAAGGAGTGCCAGATCGCAATTTACAATCTTTTCTTCCTTTGACTTTGACTTTGACTTGTACTTTGACTTTCGTAACATGGGGTGAATATTTGATGTTATGGCAAAATAGAGATGATTACATGTCTAGGAACAAACCTTAGATAAGAATTTGGTGAATTGTGTGCAAGTGATTAAATGATTAATCACATTTGTGCTAAATGGGTTTTGTGATAAAATTACGAACACTTAAATTTTAGTGATAAATTGGTGTAACTTGATTGTTATGGTTCAAGTCTAGATGTTGTTTATGCATGACATGAGTTTGAAAACGATGTTTAAACATGGTTAAATTACTAATCATGAACTTGATAATGTTTGTAAAATAATCTCGACCATAAGATGTTCGACAAAATGTCTAAGTGATCTTGAAATATTGAAAAAAAAGGAATCACTTAATTGACTACTTAGACGCATTGCTTGTAAAATATTGTAAAATACCTACATTTCCCACTATGTATCTCAGTTAATATCTTTTTGAAACAATTTGGGAAGTTTTATGCATTAAAAATAATCTTTAGACAACTTTTGATGGTATTAACCCATTTCTTTTTTTAATTTGTGTTCTACCTGTATGACCCACTAAAGATAAAACATTAAGTGAATTCACCCATTTGTAAGTAAACGGGTGTAAATTGCCACTATTAAACTAAAAATAAAACATTAAGTGAATTCACCCATTTGTTAGTAAAACGGGTGTAAATTTTCACTATTACAACAATTGTTTTTCTTGAGCATCTTCCGAATAAAATCCATATTTTTTTGGGCATTTCTCTAGAACAGGAAGCTAAAACCATATAAAAAAATTTGAGCTGATCCTAGAAACCACTGACGAGCAAGTGAAAGTGGTGGTTACCAAGAACCTTAAAGACATGGTTTTGGACTTAAAAATAATGGTAATTTATAGAAAGTAATCTGAATAACCCGTTTATACATGGATCTTACCATGTTTAAGCTTGATTTTACAATTCTACTAGAGATTTATGCACCATGGTGTGGACACTTCAAAAAAACTAGCCACAATCTTGGAAGAAGTGGTTGTCTCATTCGAGTAGAATCCAGGTGTTGTCATTGCAAAACTCATAAGTACTTGCTTGTTTCGGTCTTTGAAGAGGTGGCAAGACGGACAATATTAATCGGGCATATCTATAACATATAAGCTATGGCATTAGGCCCAAAATTTTAAATGGCCCAAATCATAGTTCATTTTACTTTTTTTTTAAAATAATTTTTTTTGCTTATTCTTTATATTATATTATTTTATTATTTATGTTTAAATTTATATTTAACTTTTAGCTTGGTCCCAATCCAAGATAAAGGAGAGTTTGTTAGGTTAATAAACTTTTTAAAACCAAAGTCTCAAATTTAAATTTTGCTTTAGGCCCTAAAATAGGTTGGGCAAGTCCACTTTTGGTTGGGTAATGTGTCAAAACAGGTAGACGTAAACCATCTTGACAGTTATTTATTCCTAACACGTTTGTGGCATGTATATTGTAGGATTAAGCCAAAAACGACATTCCAATCGAGCCATACGATGTTAAAGGTTACCCGACACTAATCTTCAAATCTTCAAATCGCAAAGTCACTTTTGAGTTGATTTCAAAATCGATTAAAGATGTGCTTTAAAGAAAATTTTTTTTATTCTTTGCTCTTGTATAGTTGGCACTTTTGTTGAGACATTAAGTTAAATGTTGGGTCTTTACTATTAATGCATGACTTATTGGTATAAAAAATAAAGTTTATGAAACTTGTCACGCAACATGCGCCAAAAACCATAAGCATTCGTGGCAACGAGCATGGATATCTTTGGGTAAAGCCGTAAATTACATTTTACGTCCTTTAAGTTTCAAAAAAAATTCAGCAATTGTCCTTTAACTATGGAGATTACAACGGATGTTGTTTATGTTTTAATTTCTTTCCAACAGGTGTTCTTTATGTACTAGTTTCTTTACAGCTCATGTTCTTTATGTTTTGTATTTTTTTGAGAAAAATAACACCGTCTTTAAACTAATAATAAGATTATAAAAGACATCCACTGTAGTTTCATAACTTCATTAGTTAAAGGAAATTATCTAAAATTTAACGAAATTTAAAGAACGTAAAATACAACTCACCTTTTTTTTATTTTATCAATTAGATTCCCTTATCAATTTAATCAAAAAAAAATATTATTTTCAATAGGTTTTAATCACTTAATTGACTAGTTAGACGCATTGCGTGTAAAATATTGTAAAATACCTACATTTCCCACTATGTATCTCAGTTAATATTTTTTTAAACAATTTGGAAAGTTTTATGCATTAAAAATAATCTTTAGACGACTTTTGATGGTTTTAACCCATTTCTTTTTCTCATTTGTGTTCTACCTATATGACCCACTAAAGATAAAACATTAAGTGAATTCACCCATTTGTAAGTAAACGGGTGTAAATTGCTACTATTACACTAAAAATACAACATTAAGTGAATTCACCCATTTGTTAGTAAAACGGGTGTAAATTTCCACTATTACGAGAATTGTTTTCTTGAGCATCTTCCGAATAAAATCGATATTTTTTGGGGCATTTCTCTAGAACATGAAGCTAAAACCATATAAAAAATCGGAGCTGATCCTAGAAACCACTGACGAGCCAGTGAAAGTGGTGGTTACCAAGAACCTTAAAGACATGGTTTTGGACTTAAAAAGAATGGTAATTTATCGAAAGTAATCTTAATAACCCATTTGTACATGGATCTTACCATGTTTAAGCTTGATTTTACAATTCTACTAGAGATTTGTGCACCATTGTGTGGACACTTTAAAAAAAACTAGCCACAATCTTGGAAGAAGTGGTTGTCTCATTCGAGTAGAACCAGGTGTTGTCATTGCAAAACTCATAAGTACTTGCTTGTTTCGGTCTTTGTAGAGGTGGCAAGACGGACAATATTAATTGGGCAGATCTATAACATATAAGCTATGGCATTATTATATTATTTTATTATTTATGTTTAAATTTATATTTAACTTTTAGCTTGGTCCCAATCCATGATAAAGGAGAGTTTGTTAGGCTAATAAACTTTTTAAAACCAAAGTCTCAAATTTAAATTTTGCTTTAGGCCCTAAAATAGGTTGGGCAAGTCCACTTTGGGTTGGGTAATGTGTCAAAACAGGTAGACGTAAACCATCTTGACAGTTATTTATTCCTAACACGTTTGTGGCATGTATATTGTTGGATGGAGCCAAAAATGACATTCCAAGAGAGTCATTTGATGTTAAAGGTTACCCGACACTAATCTTCAAATCTTCAAATCGTGAAGTCACTTTTGAGTTGATTTCAAAATCGATTAAAGATGAGCTTTAAAGAATTTTTTTTTATTCTTTGCTCTTGTATAGTTGGCACTTTTGTTGAGACATTAAGTTAAATGTTGTGTTTTTACGGTTAATGCATGACATACTGGTATTAAAAATAAAGTTTGTGAAACTTGTCCCGCAACATGCGCCAAAAACCATAAGTATTCGTGGCAACGAGCATGAATATCTTTGGGTAAAGCCGTAAATTACATTTTACGTCATTTAAGTTTAAAAAAAATTCAACTATGGTCCTTTAACAAAGGAGATTATAACTGATGTTGTTTATATTTTAATTTGTTTACAACAGGTGTTCTTTATGTACTAGTTTCTTTATAGCTCATGTTCTTTATTTTTTGTATTTTTTTGGGAAAAATAACACAGTCTCTAAAGTAATAATAAGATTATAAAAGACATCCACTGTAGTTTCATTAGTTAAAGGAAATTATCTAAAATTTATCGAAATTTAAAGAACGTAAAATGCAACTCACCTTTTTTTTATTTTATCAATTAGATTCCCTTGTCAATTTAATCAAAAAAAATATTATTTTCAATAGGTTTTAATCACATAATTGACTACTTAGACGCATTGCGTGTAAAATATTGTAAAATACCTACATTTCCCACTATGTATCTCAGTTAATATTTTTTTAAAACAATTTGGGAAGTTTTATGCATTAAAAATAATCTTTAGACGACTTTTGATGGTATTAACCCATTTCTTTTTCTAATTTGTGTTCTACCTGTATGACCCACTAAAGATAAAACGTTGAGTGAATTCACCCATTTCTAAGTAAACGGGTGTAAATTGCCACTATTAAACTAAAAATAAAACATTAAGTTAATTCACCCGTTTGTTAGTAAAACAGGTGTAAATTTTCACTATTACAAGAATTGTTTTTCTTGAGCATCTTCCGAATAAAATCGATATTTTTGGGGCATTTCTCCAGAACAGGAAGCTAAAACCATATAAAAAAATTGAGCTGATCCTAGAAACCACTGACGAGCTAGTGAAAGTGGTGGTTACCAAGAACCTTATAGACATGGTTTTGGACTTGAAAAGAATGGTAATGTATAGAAAGTAATCTGAATAACCCATTTATACATGGATCTTACCATGTTTAAGCTTGATTTTACAATTCTACTAGAGATTTGTGCACCATGGTGTGGACACTTCAAAAAAAACTAGACACAATCTTGGAAGAAGTGGTTGTCTCATTCGAGTAGAACCCAGGTGTTGTCATTGCAAAACTCATAAGTTCTTGCTTGTTTCGGTCTTTGTAGAGGTGGCAAGACGGACAATATTAATCGGACAGATCTATAACATATAAGCTATGGCATTATTATATTATTTTATTATTTATGTTTAAATTTATATTTAACTTTTAGCTTGGTCCCAATCCAAGATAAAGGAGAGTTTGTTAGGCTAATAAACTTTTTAAAACCAAAGTCTCAAATTTAAATTTTGCTTTAGGCCCTAAAATAGGTTGGGCAAGTCCACTTTGGGTTGGGTAATGTGTCAAAACAGGTAGACGTAAACCATCTTGACAGTTATTTAGTCCTAACACGTTTGTGGCATTTATATTGTAGGATGGAGCCAAAAACGACATTCCAAGCGAGTCATTTGATGTTAAAGGTTACCCGACACTAATCTTCAAATCTTCAAATCGTGAAGTCACTTTTGAGTTGATTTCAAAATCGATTAAAGATGAGCTTTAAAGAATTTTTTTTATTCTTTGCTCTTGTATAGTTGGCACTTTTGTTGAGACATTAAGTTAAATGTTGGGTTTTTACGGTTAATGCATGACATATTGGTATTAAAAATAAAGTTTGTGAAACTTGTCACGCAACATGCGCCAAAAACCATAAGTATTCGTGGCAACGAGCATGGATATCTTTGGGTAAAGCCGTAAATTACATTTTACTTCCTTTAAGTTTCAAAAAAAAAATTCAGCAATTGTCCTTTAACTAAGGAGATTACAACGGATGTTGTTTATGTTTTAATTTCTTTCCAACAGGTGTTCTTTATGTACTAGTTTCTTTACAGCTCATGTTCTTTATTTTTTGTATTTTTTTGGGAAAAATAACACCGTCTTTAAAGTAATAATAAGATTATAAAAGACATCCACTGTAGTTTCATAACTTCATTAGTTAAAGGAAATTATCTAAAATTTAACGAAATTTAAAGAATGTAAAATACAACTCACCTTTTTTTTTAATTTATCAATTAGATTCCCTTATCAATTTAATCAAAAAAATATTATTTTCAATAGGTTTTAAGCACTTAATTGACTAGTTAGACGCATTGCATGTAAAATATTGTAACATACCTACATTTCCCACTATGTATCTCAGTTAATATTTTTTTTAAACAATTTGGGAAGTTTTATGCATTAAAAATAATCTTTAGACGACTTTTGATGGTATTAACCCATTTCTTTTTCTAATTTGTGTTCTACCTGTATGACCCACTAAAGATAAAACATTAAGTGAATTCACCCATTTGTAAGTAAACGGGTGTAAATTGCCACTATTAAACTAAAAATTAAACATTAAGTGAATTCACCCATTTGTTAGTAAAACGTGCGTAAATTTTCACTATTACAAGAATTGTTTTTCTTGAGCATCTTCCGAATAAAATCCATATTTTTGGGGCATTTCTCTAGAACAGGAAGCTAAAACCATATAAAAAATTTGAGCTGATCCTAGAAACCACTGACGAGCCAGTGAAAGTGGTGGTTACCATTACCAAGAACCTTAAAGACATGGATTTGGACTTAAAAAGAATGTTAATTTATAGAAAGTAATCTGAATAACCCATTTATACATGGATCTTACCATGTTTAAGCTTAATTTTACAATTCTACTAGAGATTTGTGCACCATGGTGTGGACACTTCAAAAAAAAACTAGCCACAATCTTGGAAGAAGTGGTTGTCTCATTCGAGTAGAATCCAGGTGTTGTCATTGCAAAACTGATAAGTACTTGCTTGTTTCGGTCTTTGTAGAGGTGGCAAGACGGATAATATTAATCGGGCAGATCTATAACATATAAGCTATGGCATTAGGCCCAAAATTTTAAATGGCCTAAATCATAGTTCATTTTACTTTTTTAAAAAATAAATTTTTTTTTTTGCTTATTCTTTATATTATATTATTTTATTATTTATGTTTAAATTTATATTTAACTTTTAGCTTGGTCCCAATCCAAGATAAAGGAGAGTTTGTTAGGCTAATAAACTTTTTAAGGGAAATTGGATTTAAATAATCCTAACTTTCACATGTTGGCCAATAACACTCCGAACTTTCAGTTTGGCCAGCAGCACTCTCAACTTTCATCCTATTTTCCCAAAACACTCCCAAACTAACATATCACACCTTTCTGTAGCCACCCAAAAAACCTTTGGGAGTGTTTTGGGAAAATAGGATGAAAGTTGAGAGTGCTGCTGGCCAAACTGAAAGTTCGGAGTGTTATTGGCCAACAGGTGAAAGTTCGGATTATTTAAATCCAATTTCCCACTTTTTAAAACCAAAGTCTCAAATTTAAATTTTGCTTTAGGCCCTAAAATAGGCAGGGCAATTCCTCTTTGGGTTGGGTAATGTGTCAAAACAGGTAGACGTAAATCATCTTGAGAGTTATTTATTCCTAACACGTTTGTGGCATGCATATTGTAGGATGAAGCCAAAAACGACATTCCAAGCGAGTCATTTGATGTTAAAGGTTACCCGACACTAATCTTCAAATCTTCAAATCGCGAAGTCACTTTTGAGTTGATTTCAAAATCGATTAAAGATGAGCTTTAAAGAAATTTTTTTAATTCTTTGCTCTTGTATAGTTGGCACTTTTGTTGAGACATTAAGTTAAATGTTGGTTTTTTACGGTTAATGCATGACATATTGGTATTAAAAATAAAGTTTTTGAAACTTGTCACGCAACATGCGCCAAAAACCATAAGTATTTGTGGCAACGAGCATGGATATCTTTGGGTAAAGTCGTAAATTACATTTTACGTCCTTTAAGTTTCAAAAAAATTTCAGCAATTGTCCTTTAACTAAGGAGATTACAACGGATGTTGTTTATGTTTTAATTTCTTTCCAACAGGTGTTCTTTATGTACTAGTTTCTTTACAACTTTTGTTATTTATTTATTTTTTTTATTTTTTTTTGAGAAAAATAACACCGTCTTTAAAGTAATAATAAGATTATAAAAGACATCCACTGTAGTTTCATTAGTTAAAGGAAATTATCTAAAATTTAACGAAATTTAAAGAACGTAAAATGCAACCCACCTTTTCTTATTTTTTCAATTAGATTCCCTTATCAATTTAATAAAAAAAAATATTATCTTCAATAGGTTTTAATCACTTAATTGACTAGTTAGACGCATTGCGTGTAAAATATTGTAAAATACCTACATTTCACACTATGTATCTCAGTTTAAGATTTTTTTTAAAACAATTTGGGATGTTTTATGCATTAAAAATAATCTTTAGACGACTTTTGATGGTATTAACCCATTTCTTTTTCTAATTTGTGTTCTAGCTATATGACCCACTAAAGATAAAACATTAAGTGAATTCACCCATGTATGTAAATGGGTGTAAATTGCCACTATTACACTAAAAATAAAACATTAAGTGAATTCACCCATTTGTTAGTAAAACGGGTGTAAATTTCCACTATTACGAGAATTGTTTTTCTTGAGCATCTTCCAAATAAAATTGATATTTTTTGGGGCATTTCTCTAGAACAGGAAGCTAAAACCATATAAAAAATCTGAGCTGATCCTAGAAACCAATGACGAGCCAATGAAAGTGGTGGTTACCAAGAACCTTAAAGACATGGTTTTGGACTTAAAAAGAATGGTAATTTATAGAAAGTAATCTGAATAACCCATTTATACATGGATCTTACCATGTTTAAGCTTGATTTTACAATTCTACTAGAGATTTATGCACCATGGTGTGGACACTTAAAAAAAAACTAGCCACAATATTGGAAGAAGTGGTTGTCTCATTCGAGTAGAATCCAGGTGTTGTGATTGCAAAACTCATAAGTACTTGCTTGTTTCGGTCTTTGTAGAGGTGGCAAGACGGACAATATTAATCGTGCAGATCTATAACATATAAGCTATGGCATTATTTTGTTGTTTATGTTTAAATTTATATTTAACTTTTAGCTTGGTCCCAATCCAAGATAAAGGAGAGTTTGTTAGGCTAATAAACTTTTTAAAACCAAAGTCCCAAATTTAAATTTTGCTTTAGGCCCTAAAATAGGTTTGGCAAGTCCACTTTGGGTTGGGTAATGTGTCAAAACAGGTAGACGTAAACCATCTTGACAGTTATTTATTCCTAACACGTTTGTGGCATTTATATTGTAGGATGGAGCCAAAAACGACATTCCAAGCGAGTCATTTGATGTTAAAGGTTACCCGACACTAATCTTCAAATCTTCAAATTGCTAAGTCACTTTTGAGTTGATTTCTAAATCGATTAAAGATGAGCTTTAAAGATATTGTTTTTTTATTCTTTGCTCTTGTATAGTTGGCACTTTTGTTGAGACATTAAGTTAAATGTTGGGTTTTTACGGTTAATGCATGACATATTGGTATTAAAAATAAAGTTTGTGAAACTTGTCACGCAACATGCTCCAAAAACCATAAGTTTTCGTGGCAACGAGCATGGATATCTTTGGGTAAAGCCGTAAATTACATTTTACGTCCTTTAAGTTTCAAAAAAAAATTCAACTATTGCCCTTTAAGTAAGGAGATTACAACGGATGTTGTTTATGTTTTAATTTCTTTACAACAGGTGTTCTTTTTGTACTAGTTTCTTTATAGCTCATGTTCTTTATTTTTTATATTTTTTTGGGAAAAATAACACCGTCTTTAAACTAATAATAAGATTATAAAAGACATCCACTGTAGTTTCATTAGTTAAAGGAAATTATCTAAAATTTAACGAAATTTAAAGAACGTAAAATGCAACTCACCTTTTTTTATTTTATCAATTAGATTCCCTTATCAATTTAATCAAAAAAATATTATTTTCAATAGGTTTTAATCACTTAATTGACTAGTTAGACGCATTGCATGTAAAATACCTACATTTCCCACTATGTGTCTCAGTTAATATTTTTTCAAAACAATTTGGGAAGTTTTATGCATTAAAAATAATCTTTAGACGACTTTTGATGGTATTAACCCATTTCTTTTTCTAATTTGTGTTCTACCTGTATGACCCACTAAAGATAAAACATTAAGTGAATTCACCCATTTGTAAGTAAACAGGGTGTAAATTGCTACTATTACACTAAAAATAAAACATTAAGTGAATTCACCCATTTGTTAGTAAAACGGGTGTAAATTTCCACTATTACGAGAATTGTTTTTCTTGATCATCTTCCGAATAAAATCGATATTTTTGGGGCATTTCTCTAGAACAGAAAGCTAAAACCATATAAAAAATCTGAGCTGATCCTAGAAACCACTGACGAGCCAGTGAAAGTGGTGGTTACCAAGAACCTTAAAGACATGGTTTTGGACTTAAAAAGAATGGTAATTTATAGAAATTAATCTGAATAACCCATTTATACATGGATCTTACCATGTTTAAGCTTGATTTTACAATTCTACTAGAGATTTGTGCACCATGGTGTGGACACTTCAAAAGAACTAGCCACAATCTTGGAAGAAGTGGTTGTCTCATTCGAGTAGAATCCAGGTGTTGTCATTGCAAAACTCATAAGTACTTGCTTGTTTCGGTCTTTGTAGATGTGGCAAGACGGACAATATTAATCGGGCAAATCTATAACATATAAGCTATGGCATTAGGCCCAAAATTTTAAATGGCCCAAATCATAGTTCATTTTACTTTTTTTAAAAATAAATTTTTTTGCTTATTCTTTATATTATATTATTTTATTATTTATGTTTAAATTTATATTTAACTTTTAGCTTGGTCCCAATCAATATAAAGGAGAGTTTGTTAGGTTAATAAACTTTTTAAAACAAAAGTCTCAAATTTAAATTTTGCTTTAGGACCTAAAATAGGTTGGGCAAGTCCACTTTGGGTTGGGTAATGTGTCAAAACAGGTAGACGTAAACCATCTTGACAGTTATTTATTCCTAACACGTTTGTGGCATGTATATTGTAGGATGGAGCCAAAAACGACATTCCAAACGAGTCATTTGATGTTAAAGGTTACCCGACACTAATCTTCAAATCTTTAAATCGCGAAGTCACTTTTGAGTTGATTTCAAAATCCATTAAAGATGAGCTTTAAAGAATTTTTTTTTTATTCTTTGCTCTAGTATAGTTGGCACTTTTGTTGAGACATTAAGTTAAATGTTGGGTTTTTACGGTTAATGCATGACATATTGGTATTAAAAATAAAGTTTGTGAAACTTGTCACGCAACATGCGCCAAAAACCATAAGTATTCATGGCAACGAGCATGGATATCTTTGGGTAAAGCCGTAAATTACATTTTACGTCCTTTAAGTTTCAAAAAAAATTCAGCTATTGTCCTTTAACTAAGGAGATTACAACGAATGTTGTTTATGTATTAATTTCTTTACAACATGTGTTCTTTATGTACTAGTTTCTTTACAGCTCATGTTCTTTATTTTTTGTATTTTTTTGGGAAAAATAACACCGTCTTTAAAGAAATAATAAGATTATAAAAGACATCCACTGTAGTTTCATTAGTTAAACGAAATTATCTAAAATTTAACGAAATTTAAAGAACGTAAAATGCAACTCACCTTTTTTATTTTATCAATTAGATTCCCTTATCAATTTAATCAAAAAATATTATTTTCAATAGGTTTTAATCACTTAATTGACTAGTTAGACGCATTGAGTGTAAAATATTGTAAAATACCTATATTTCCCACTATGTATCTCAGTTAATATTTTTTTAAAACAATTTGTGAAGTTTTATGCATTAAAAATAATCTTTAGACGACTTTTGATGGTATTAACCCATTTCTTTTTCTAATTTGTGTTCTACCTGTATGACCCACTAAAGATAAAACATTAAGTGAATTCACCCATTTGTAAGTAAACGGGTGTAAATTGCCACTATTAAACTAAAAATAAAACATTAAGTGAATTCACCCATTTGTTAGTAAAACGGGTGTAATTTTCACAATTCCTAGAATTGTTTTTCTTGAGCATCTTCCGAATAAAATCCTTATTTTTTGGGGCATTTCTCTGGAACAGGAAGCTAAAACCATATAAAAAATTTGAGCTGATCCTCCAGTGAAAGTGGTGGTTACCAAGAACCTTAAAGACATGGTTTTGGACTTAAAAGAATGGTAATTTATAGAAAGTAATCTGAATAACCCATTTATACATGGATCTTACCATGTTTAAGCTTGATTTTACAATTCTACTAGAGATTTGTGCACCATGGTGTGGACACTTCAAAAAAACTAGCCACAATCTTGGAAGAAGTGGTTGTCTCATTCGAGTAGAATCCAGGTGTTGTCATTGCAAAACTCATAAGTACTTGCTTGTTTCGTTCTTTGTAGAGGTGGCAAGACGGACAATATTAATCGGGCAGATCTATAACATATAAGCTATGGCATTAGACCCAAAGTTTTAAATGGCTCAAATCATAGTTCATTTTACTTTTTAAAAAAATATTTTTTTTTACTTATTCTTTATATCATATTATTTTATTATTTATGTTTAAATTTATATTTAACTTTTAGCTTGGTCCCAATCCAAGATAAATGAGAGTTTGTTAGGCTAATAAACTTTTTAAAACCAAAGTCTCAAATTTAAATTTTGCTTTAGGCCCTAAAATAGGTTGGGCAAGTCCACTTTGGGTTGGGTAATGTGTCAAAACAGGTAGACGTAAACCATCTTGACAGTTATTTATTCCTAACACGTTTGTGGCATGTATATTGTAGGATGGAGCCAAAAACGACATTACAAGCGAGTCATTTGATATTAAAGGTTACCCGACACTAATCTTCATATCGCGAAGTCACTTTTGAGTTGATTTCAAAATCGATTAAAGATGAGCTTTAAAGAATTTTTTTTTTATTCTTTGCTCTTGTATAGTGCCGTTGAGACATTAAGTTAAACTAGTTTTTTACTATTTCCGCGTTGCGGCGAACGTCTTTTGTTGTTTACTCTGTGTTTACATGTGTTTTGAAATCACTACGAGCGCGTTGCGCATGGAAACTGTTGACAAGAATAAAAAAAAATATAGAAAAAAACACTAAAAGATAACCAAAATAAAATCAACCAGATAACCAAAATAAAATCAACCGAAAAAGTTGTATGGTAATAATGTTGTTCGTATGAAACCTGTGTTCGGAGATGAGCAAATGATACCGGTACCGAAAGATCTTAAGTACCAATTCGGTACGACTTTTGGCATTCCTGGTACCGGTTCGCTACCGTTTTTTACCTTCATATACGGGTACCGTAACTGGTATTTTTGGTACCAGTACTGATTCAGTATTGGTTGGCACCGAGCTCATCCCTACCCCTACCCCTGAAACAAAAAAAAAAAGAAATCATTAAAAGTTGAAGAAAATCAACAAAATAGTTGCACGATACCGTTGTTGTTCGTACGACACCCGTGATCAGGGATGAGCAAATGGTACCGGGTAGCAGTACCAAATTTCCCGAACTAAAAGATTTTCAAAATCAATTCGATACCGACTTTTGGTGTTTTCTCTACCAGACTGGTGTCGGTTTTTACCTTCATGTATCGATAACCGTACTGGTATTTTCGATACCAGTACCGGTTAACCCAAGCTTATCTAACTTAAAGTAAAAAAGATAATAAAAATAATTAAAAATACTATATTTATTATATAACCTTTTCTATTTTGCTACTCTATATTTATTATTATAAGCTTTTTTATTTTGCCACTGTTTAAAACATTGATTTATTAATATATAGGAGAATGTTGGGTTTTTACGGTTAATGCATGACATATTGGTATTAAAAATAAAGTTTGTGAAACTTGTCACGCAACATGCGCCAAAAACCATAAGTATTCGTGGCAACGTGCATGGATATCTTTGGGTAAAGCCGTAAATTACATTTTACGTCCTTTAAGTTTAAAAAAAAATTCAGCTATTGTCCTTTAACTAAGGAGATTACAACGGATGTTGGTTATGTTTTAATTTCTTTACAACAGGTGTTCTTTATGTACTAGTTTCTTTACAGCTCATCTTCTTTATTTTTTTTTTTATTTTTTTGGGAAAATAACACCGTATTTAAAGTAATAATAAGATTATAAAAGACATCCATTGTAGTTTTATTAGTTAAAGGAAATTATCTAAAATTTAACGAAATTTAAAGAACGTAAAATGCAACTCACCTTTTTTTATTTTATCAATTAGATTCCCTTATTAATTTAATTAAAAAAATATTATTTTCAATAGGTTTTAATATTACACGTGCATATGGGGGTTTGGAATCCGCGTATCCATTTTAGACTATGGGGTATGGGGCTTGGGTTGGGGGAAAACGTCCAAGCCACCACCCAGAGTGGGTTTTGGTTGGGGCGTGGCCCTTGGAGCTTGGGTTTGAAGCCGGGCGTGGGGCGGGGGAAGCAAGGTGACATGGCGGGCTGTCAATGGCCAATGCAAACTAGCCGTTGGCCAACGGCTATGTTAAAAAAATTTATTTTTTCACTGTAAGTATCACACTTCAATTCCTATTTTTACCACATTCAACCACAATACACTCCACATCTTCTATAATCGTCTTCAATTCTCATTTAAGATCGAGTACGGCATCGCCTTCAGCTGGGAGTTCGGGCTCGCGTAGAGGAATATACAGCGATCAGTTGGATGACATTGCATGCAAGTTAGATACATTCAACGTATTACAACAACAAAGGGCCGAACTTCGAAAGAGCAAATATGTTAGAGATGCCCAGAAACAAAAACGGGATGATTTGAAATTTCTATCCCAGCCCATTGATCACCTAGAGGTGACGAGTTGCAACTAGTCTTGGAGATGAAAGAAGAGATAAAGAAAAAAAATATAAGCGTTAGGAATTTTTTTATGTAATTTTCTTTATTTAAAAATATTAAAATAATTAAATTTGTTGTTTTAAAAAATATTCAAATAGCCCAGTGGTGGTTTGGGTCAGCCCAGCGAAACCCACTAAACCCACGCCCCAAACCCCTGCCCCACCATATCGTCAACAATGTGGGTCAGCCCAGCGAAGCCCCCAAAAGCCACGTGTCAACCCATGCCTCAAACCCCCGCCCCACCATAGCCATAGCCACGATTATCAATTTGGACATTTTTCATTGGTCTTGGACTTACCGTTGGACATTTTTCATTGGTGTTGGACTTACCGTTGGGATGCTCACGTGACATGGTTAGGTGAAAGTTTGTGAACTAATTTGTATTCTCATATCCTTTGCCGTTTTCTTTTCCAAAAAAAAAAAAAAATCCTTTGCCGTTCAATAAAAAAAACTAACTAACTAACTAATTGTATTCTCATATATTATTAGGTTCCCTTATTAATTAAATTAAAAAAGTGTAATTGGCCTTGTGGTGTAATGATAAGGGGTGATTGTAAGAGCTTGAGAATCTTTATCGTCTTACGTTCAAACCTGGCTCAAGAGGGTTTTTTTTTACGGTGACGAGTTTCCTCTTTTGATGGTGTTTTTGTGTGAGTCAGTATAGAACGTCAAAATCAGTATGGACAGGCTCACTCGAATATTGGGGGTAGTTTCAAACGCCAAGAAAACAAAAAGTAATCCACTTTCGTAAAAAAAAATTAAAAGGTAATCCACTTTCGTAAAACTATACAATATATATTATTTTCAATAGTTTTTAATATTTTATATGTGCACATGGGAGTTTGGAATCGGCTTATCTATTTTTAACATCATCCATTCGGACATTTTCCATTATTTTCAGAATTATCATTGGGAACCATTTTGGTGGTCTAATGTGAAGTAGAAGCTTGTGGTCTTTTTCCAACAAAAAAAATACATTTTGAGAAAAACCCTGATCCTTTTACGAATTTGAGTAAAGAACCTTTTAGTGATTCTATTTTAGTTTCTCGTTTTTGTTTCTTTTGCCTTTTAAAATGGTCAGATTCATGTTTACGATATCTATTAGACATTATAAATAAAAAATCTATCACAGATTCACAGAACTCGCTAACAAACAGATTTTAAGAACTAGCAAATATATCACAAACTTCAATTAGGCAACTAAGAAATTAAGGCTAATATCACAGAGTTCAATTACCTTAATTTTGAATCGAAACCTTCAATTTCGATTGCAAATCTTTCAGCCACAGCCACTGCCCTTTCAATCTCGTCAGTCGTCAGCAATTTTTGATTCAGATTTCAGCCACAGCCACAACCACTGAATGACTAAAAGATGATTATAAGGTTAACAATTTTCGAATTTTGATTCAGATTTCATCTGATTATATATATATATATTTTTGAAGGGTGACTTTCAATATGTACATGGGCCATTGGTCACCGGGTCCCCGTCAAGAACGGGTACCCGTCAGCCCAGCATTCTCAGACGCGATGTTCTATCGGGCCCCGGCTGCCTTCTGACTGACCTTCGCCCGGAAACCATATTGTCCCACACGATAGACTCGCTGGGGTAACAGCTGGGTAAAACCGGGTTGCCCTCCGGATCGAACCATGCCCCGGTAGGAAACGATCCATCATTGGGACGACCCCCCAATACGCCGCAGCCGGGAGTCGAACCGGTGACCTCCAAGGAGGAACCGGCCCAACCAACCACTTGGGAACCAACTGGGCTGGAAGGGGATTTTTCATCTGATTATATTTATAAGGTTAAATATAGCGACTGTTTACAAGGTTAAAAATTTACCGTTGAAGAAGATGATGATTGATGTAGGCATAAGGCATGTAGCGACTGCCGACTGTTTCTCTTCCCCGTATTGCCGACGGCTGCAATTATCAGCGACTGTTTCTCTTCCAGTCTTCCCCGCCCTAACCTGCCGACTGTTTCTCTTCTCCTTATTCTCCATGTATACAAGCCCATACCCGTATAATATATAATTTTTTTAAATCTGGAGGCCCTATAGTTTTGGTGGCCCAAGCCTCAAAATACTTGGACTTGGGCCGGCCCTGGATGTATGCTATGTTATGTTGATCAGGATTCAGGTCTGGCTGTACTTGATAATATTTGTGGATGTTAACACTTGAAATTGGAGAGCTAACAATACTCTGAATAATGAAAATCATCATTTTTAAGTGCATCTTTCAAGTGTATTTTGATCATGAGTAAAAATATTTTGTATTCCATAGTTTCATTTAAGAAAAAGGAAAATTAGTTGCCGTATTAAAAAAGGGCAAATCATACTTAACGTGTTGGTTGGGTCCTGAACTTGTCAAACGATCTAAAACAGCTTTACGGTTTTGATGCTTAATCAGGGGCGGACCTAGGTGTTAGCGTGGGTGGGCGGGCGCACCCCATGAATTTTTATTTTTCTTTAGTAAATATATGATTTAATCTCGAGCTCCCCCCAAGAAATTTTGACACCGCACCCCATGAAACGTTCTGGAACTAAAGAGAAAAGGAAGAGAAGATGAAGTGCAAGAGATTATTTTGGCCAGCTATAGTTGCTCTGTAAGAAAAGAGTAAAATGAAGAAGAAAGGTTGAAAAAGATAGCACATTTTTTTATTGGTATGTATTTTTATATTTGAAGTTGGAAAAGGGTTGTTGACTTGCTGCAAGCTTACAACCTAGCTACATTGTGGCACCCGGGGAAAATCCACAGTCATCCTGATTTGACACTTCGCCGCTTTCGGAGTACTTATCAAATTTCGGGGATGAAATTTCTTTCAAGTTGGGGATGATGTGACAACCCGAACTTTCAAGGTCTTTCCTCGACGTGATACTTGTTTCACACCGATGTTTTCATAATTCGTATTGCATTGTAACTTGTACATGTTTAGTATATGATTTGTGTGTTGCATTATGGTTTAGTATATGATTAATGTATTTAGTTAGTATAAACTTTTGAACTATTTAAAAGTTAAAAACCATGCTCGACAAAACATTAGTGTTTCGCCACAAGCCATGCTCGGAAAAACATGGGTGTTTCGCCATCACCTTGATTCGTCGGGAGAGTATTTCGTCGTATGGGCCTTCGGCCCAGGTGAGGCCCAGTAATTCGTACATTAGTGCGTGTATAACTGCCATACGTTCATAACTCACGCACAAACCTCAACCCTAGTATTCTCCTCCTCCCTGTTATCGATGGCAAACCCTAATCTCTTTATCACCTCTCCTCTCCTTCTCCGAAACCGACGGCAAGCTCTCCTCGACTCGGGTTATCCTTCGATTCCATCCTGATTAAGGTTAGCATATGTTTCCCCGAATGTTCTGTCGATCTACTTGTCATACGTGGTTGTGTGGTTTCCTAGTGTGATGATTGAAACTTTGATTAGATTATATGTTAGATTGCATGTTAGAGGTTAGTCGTACGATTCATGGAAACTTATGTTTACATAGCCGGATAACTGTAAAACGAATTCCTATGAACTGATGAATTGTCGATGATGTAATCTGATTAATTATGATTCATAGTGGCATGATTGGGGTCAATGATTTGGGTGATGATTGAAACTCTGAGCATTAAGGAAATGGTGTAACTGTTATGTATGCGACGAAACCACCTTCTCGACGAAACATTCAGCTCGACGAATCATGGGTCTTTCGTCAACAGGGATCTCGACGAACAATCTGATGTTTCGTCACCTGCCTGTCGATGAAACACTTGATGTTTCATTACCCCTCATGTCGACGGAATACCTTGGTATTTCGTCATTTGAAGTTTCGCCACCCAAATGGACAGTTCACACGGACTGTAGTTTAGAACACGTATGCTAATGAATGACTATATGTTGATTTTTGTTTGTGAATGATGTTAGTTATGACTGGGGGAAAACATGATTCAGTTGTGAATAACACACTTAACTTGTCACACCCCCAAAAATACCACCAAGGGAATGTCCCTGTTAGGCGTGTAACGTACCAACAAAGAGCCACTAATTACATTGAACCCATACAAGTTTCTAAATAAGATTCTCAATTATTAATAAAAATACCATCACCAAGTTTAAATGAAAACCAACATGTTCAGCGGAAGCAAATAGTAACCCAAGTTAAACTATTCAAAACCATTGTATAGTATCAATAGTTCAAACACATGAATCCCTCCAGTCGACCCATGACCACTCCAGCTACTCTAGACAGCAAGTTCCCATCCAAGTACCTAACGACCTGTGAGCATGTAACAAGTGTGTCAGACAACGCTGGTGAGTTCATGTCACACCCCGAATTCCACGTGTCACCGGTGGGCCCGGTGGGGAGTATCGTGACGTGATTGGCAACATAATAGTCAAACAACACAATAGTTAATATGCACAGCGGAAGCAAATGAAAGATATAATTTCAACCGATTATAATATTGTAATATCAAATATCACAAATGTCGATTGTTTATCCACAGATGGATCGAAAATAAAATAGAAACAATAGTTCAACAGACGGTAGGCATCTTAAGCTTGCGAGACTTCTAGTGATGCTAAGGAGAAATCCCAGCCAATTACGCTTAGTACCTGCATTTAATCTTTTTGGGAAAATACGTCAGTTTACACTGGTAAATACGATCAACTGACTCATTTTGGAAAATGACTAAAAATTGATTTGGATGCACGTGGCATAAACATTTTATTTAACTTGGGAGAATTATTTAAATATATAATCTTGTGAACGAATTACATGTTCCTTGTGCGTTCAGTAGCCCGGATCTTGTCCGGGTTAAAGATCAATAGACACACCACATTATTCTTTTGTGCACTGACGGGTGTACGCCTACACCCCGCGCTTAAGTCGTGGCCATTTCGTAAAATGATGCCAAGGATATCCGGGACATGGTCATTAACCCCCCAAAGGCTTTAAGTAACAAGACTGTTTAAACGAGCCGATCAAATTATTCAATTAACCACCCAACGATGGAAGATTTGATGCTCGATCAAGCGGTATTCTATATACCGTAACCCAAGCCCGTATAGGGAAAATAAGTTACAAGTATTTACCTGAGCAATGTAATAATCACAATAAGCAAAATGCAAGTAGCTTTTACTGGTACTCCTAATCTGGAATGAAGGTTTATAATAACCTATTAGAATTCTAACGGGTCTTTAATTAAGCTTAGGCTTAGACCGGTTAGTTTCAAAGATACGGTTTGTACGCATAATTAAGCGAAGACCGGATAGAATGTGTTTTAGACCCAACAAGTTTGAAGACTTGTTTAATATGGGTATATTATACACATTCTGGATTTTGAGATAAAACCGATAAGGTTTGACCCGTTTCGGCTAATTTATGTAAACTAGTTACATAAACCGAACCGAACGCGTAATAAGCGTAACGGATAGTAATGAGAGCCATTTACAGGTTTCCTAAGTTAATATGCTCCAAATATGTTGTGACAATAGTAAGATATCATTTATTATGCCCGAAATGAATTTAAACACAAACTATGCCCCGTAGGGGTAGTTTGGTCATTTATAAGGTGATAAAAGAGTTTAAGTGGCATTCTGAGTTACAGGTCTGATGTAATCAGCAAAGATAATCAATTTTCTAAATTTTATCAGTAGGGTAAAGTATATATGTGAAATTTGTCAATTATAACCAAACCATGCACCGTAGGGGCATTTTGGTAATTTCACATAAGCCGAAAAGCTCAAAACTGAAGTCTGAGTTTAACAACTTTTGTCTACTGTTAAAATATTATAATTTACCTCAAATATCAGTAGGTATCAACCCTTGTAAGTTTAAAATAATTTTAGTACATACTATGCGTTAAAAACGCTTAAAAAAGCGATTAGAAGCCATTTCCGGGTTCGATACATAAATCTGATATTTTTATATTTCCAGAAGGCTTAAAATAATTTATTTATCATATGTGATCAGTAGCAAAAGGTTTGGAGTCGTTTAGATATGTAAAACTCATTTTATAGCCCGTAAGGGCAAAACCGACAATTACCGGATTAAGCCTACGACTATAAGTTATGCTCAGCCTAAAATTAATTAAAAATCTTCAAAAATCCCAAAATAATATATTACATCAGTGGGTATTAAGTTTGATATCAAAAAGTATGCTTAACTAGGCTATACGCTAATTACGCTGTTTTATTAACACAAAGCTTCTTAATTACGCTAATGAGCATAACTCTCAATCTACACCTCAAACTGATGTCAAACTTTGCATACAATTTTATATATCAGTAATTAAGGTTTCTACTCTTTTACATTTTCAAAAATCACATTTTAAGGTGAAAAGGGCATAATGGTCAACATATGGGCAATTAACGGAATCATGCGTATTAATCGGTTAACTAATGAACCATGGTGTATAATCACAGAGGGTTATACTAGCATGTAACCTGGTCCAAATGAAGCTCTTAGGTATTTCTAAATCATACCATAACGGGTCGGAACTGAAAGTCAAAGTATAAGTCAAACTATGCGACTTTCGGTTCCGAACCGTGTCTAAACATGAAGTTGTCGGGTTGAACATGTTTAGACATGTTCTTACACTAATTACCAAGTTATATTAATGATCAAACAGGTTGTATGTGTTCTACATTGCTAATCATGCATAAATTGTAATTTAAACATTCTGTTGACTTTTTCATAACCAGTTTGACACGACATTTGTCCTAGTTAGAGTGGGAATCAGGGGGAACCCTTTTAAGGGTTTATTACCCACATAATTACCTACTTAAAGGTACTTTTAATTTGAGATTTGACTGAGCCATTATTAATTAATCTCGAAGTCAAACCGTAATTACGATGGTTTGACTTTTAGCTAAATAACTAAGCTAAACTTAATTGAAGAAGGTTAAGCAGACTTACAAGTGTCTAATGGTTGATTAGGAAGGCCTGGAAGGTGCTCTTGTGCTCCACACTTGATCAGAAGTTGTTTGAGGAATGAATGATCAAAGTGTTGCACTTGTGAGCTTTATATAGTGACCAAGACACCACAAAGTGTTGATATCTAAGTCTATCACTGGCCATAACATTCCCACAGGTGTCCTAGATGTTTAGGGGTTGTTTAGGGGTCAAGAAAGATGTGGAAAATCGTTTAAGGGTTGAAATATGCATTTAAACAGGCAACAGCAAAATTTATGTTCGCTGGCAACCCCTTGCGCACCGCAAGGGGTATGCTTACGGTGCGCAAGCACCTTGCAGAACCCAAAATTTTTTGATCTTTCAGTATTTCGAAAGGGCAACCATCTTTTCCGAATTTGGGACTTCAATTATCAGTTTGGGGCCTCTAAAATGAGCCTTGAACAGTTACATACCCTACCATTATGTTATGTTTGCTTGTATCCTTTTCAAAAGTGCCGAACAAGAAGGTTTACCGTAGAAATTTCCATTGGAATCTATCATGCACTTGGAATTCAATTATTGTCAACAAATTTATGGATTTAAGATATGTTAGATGTGTGTAAAATATAATTGGGTCTTGGGATTTATAAATGAGGTCGTTCAGAGGTGAAAATTAACATGACGACACTTTTAAATCCTGCCAAAACATCTTTATTAAATCCGGGTTTGCAACGCTTTTTTTTGTCTTACATGACACGTGTCGTTATTTCATTGAACACGAATTTTTCGAGGTGTTACATCCTCACCCCCTTAAAATAAATCTCGACCCGAGATTTACTGAAATAAATAAGGGTACATTTCTTTCATCGTGGACTCAACCTCCCACGTATATTCGGGACCTCTACGGGCATCCCATTTGACCTTTACAATAGGTACATGCTTCCTTCGAAGCTTCTTTACCTGTCGATCTTCAATCGACAAAGGTTTTTCCACAAATTTTAAGCTCTCATCTATATGCACCTCTGTATGCGGTATTACCAGTGATTCATCAGCGAAGCACTTCTTCAGATTGCAGATGTGGAACACATTGTGAATTCCACTGAGCTCTTCCGGTAAGTTTAACTTATAGGCAACTGACCCGACACGTTCGATAACCTCGAAAGGTCCTATGTATCTCGGGCTTAGCTTGCCTTTCTTACAAATCGCATCACCCCCTTCCAGGGTGATACTTTAAGTAACACTTTGTCACCTACTTCGAAGTGAAAAGCTTTACGCTTTGGATCTGCGTAACTCTTCTGCCTATCTCGGGCAGCTTTGAGACGGTCATGAATCTGGACAATCTTGTCTGTTGTTTCAAAGACTATCTCTGGTCCTGATAATTGGACATCTCCAACTTCTTCCCAACAAATGGGCGATCTACACTTTCTACCGTATAAGGCCTCAAAAGGCGCAGCCTTGATGCTGGTATGGTAGCTATTGTTGTAGGAGAACTCAATTAAGGGTAGGTGGTTATCCCACTACCACCTAAATCGATCACACATGCACGTAGCATGTCTTCCAAAGTTTGAATAGTATGCTCACTCTGACCGTCTGTCTGAGGATGGTAAGCCGTACTAAAATTCAAACGCGTGCCCAAAGATTGCTGAAAACTCTTCCAAAAATGTGACGTGTATCTAGTATCTCTGTCAGAGATAATAGACACAGGTATGCCATGTAAGGCTACAATCTTATCCACGTATAACTGGGCTAACATGTCGGAGCTATAAGTCTCCTTGATGGGTAAGAAATGTGCTGACTTAGTCAGTCTATCAACTATAACCCATATTGTATCATTTCCTTTCCTTGTCTTGGGTAACTTGGTGATAAAATCCATAGTTACCATTTCCCACTTCCACGTAGGAAGTTCAGGCTGTTGTAGCAAACCTGACGGTTTCTGATGCTCGGCTTTGACTTGCGCACATGTCAAGCATTTAGCTACATAGGTGGCCACAGACTTCTTCAAGCCTATCCACCAATAGTTTGCCCTTAGATCCTGGTACATCTTATCAGCTCCAGGATGAACGGAGTATTTGGAACTATGGGCTTCCTGGAGGATGACATCTCGAAGTCCTCCATAAATTGGAATCCATATTCATCCATTTAATCTTAGAATTCCGTCTTTGCTAAGAGATAACTGCTCCTCAGTCACTCCTAGCTTTTCATTAGGATAGTTAGCTTCCAACACAGCTTCCTTCTGTGCAGCTAACAACCTTTCAATCAAACTGTTCTTTATCTCCATGTGCTTGGCATTGATTCAGATGGGTTTCACCCTTTCCTTTCGACTCAAGGCATCAGCGACTACATTCGCCTTGCCGGGATGATATCTGATTTCACAATCATAATCATTTAAAGTCTCCATCCAACGGCATTGCCTCATGTTTAAATCCTTCTGATTAAATAGATATTGAAGGCTCTTGTGATCAGAATAGATCACACACTTGATACCATACAAGTAATGCCTCCACAGTTTTAGTGCGAATACAACGGAACCCAACTCCAAGTCATGGGTGGTGTAATTCTTTTCATGCACTTTTAACTGTCTTGAAGCATAGGCAATAACCTTGCCTTTCTGCATAAGCACACACCCCATGCCAGTGTGCGATGAATCGCAGTAAACCACAAATTCTTCGACTCCTTCCGGCAATGTCAACACAGGGGCGTTGCTCAACTTCTGCTTCAGAATATCAAAGGATTCTTGCTGCTTAGGGCCCCAAACGAACTTTACCTTCTTCTTAGTCAAGGAAGTTAGGGGTGCAGCAATCCTTGAAAAATTTTCAATGAAACGCCTGTAATATCCTGCCAATCCCAGGATGCTACGAATCTCTGTAGGCGTCTTTGGCTCTTGCCAGTTCATAACTGCTTCAACCTTAGTGGGATCCACTTGGATACCACGCTCACTCACTACATGTCCAAGGAATTGGACTTCTCGAAGCCAAAATTCACACTTGGAAAATTTGGCGTAGAGTTTCTCATGATGTAGAAGTTTAAGAATACAACGAAGGTGTTTCTCGTGGTCAGCTTGGTTCTTAGAGTAGATAAGAATGTCGTCGATGAAAACGATGACGAATTTATCTAAGTATGGCTTGCAAACGCGATTCATGAGATCCATGAACGCGGCCGGTGCATTAGTGAGCCCAAAAGGCATCACTAGGAACTCGTAATGACCATAACGAGTCCTAAATGCAGTTTTATGTACGTCTTCATCTCTAACCTTCAGTTGGTGGTAGCCTGACCTCAAGTCAATCTTCGAGAAATAACTTGCCCCTTGTAGCTGATCGAACAGATCGTCGATTCTGGGCAAAGGATACATATTCTTTATAGTGACTTTATTAAGTTCATGGTAATCGATGCATAAACGCATCGATCCGTCCTTCTTCTTGACAAACAGGATTGGTGCTCCCCAAGGAGACGAACTGGGTTTAATGAAACCTTTAGCTAGCAATTCGTCTAGCTGTGTCCTCAATTCTTTCATCTCCGTTGGAGCCAACCTATAGGGTGCTCTGGCAACTGGTGCTGATCCGGGGATGATATCAATCCTGAATTCCACTTGCCTATCTGGTGGTAAACCAGGTAGTTCTTCAGGAAAAACTTCTGGGTATTCAGAAATGATGGGGATGTCTTCGATCCTTGGTTTAGGCTCATCAATAATCACTTGTGCCATGTAGATGACACAACCTTTCTTTAAACATATTGAAGCCTTGAGCATAGTCACTTGCTCAGGGAGTCCATACTGGGTATCTCCCCGAATGGTAAGTGATTCACCAGACGGAGTCTTTATTACCACCTGCTTTTTGTTGCAGACAATTTGGGCCTGGTTACGAGATAACCAGTCCATACCCAAAACTATGTCAAAACCGGCCAACTTAAAAGGAAGTAGAGACAGAGGAAAAGAATGGTTCTTAATGGATATAACACATCCATCTAACACAGTTGAGACGGTTTCTATGGTGCCATCTGCTAACTCCACCTCATAATTCACATTTAAGGTTTTGACAGGTAATTTCAGCAGTTCACAAAACTTATATCAACGAAAGACTTATCAGCGCCCGAATCAAAAAGTACTCTAGCATAGACATCATTTACAAGGAAAGTACCTGTAATCACATTGTCGTCTAGAACTGCTTCTTTGGCATCCATTCTGAAGACTCTAGCATTTGTCTTCTTGGCCTCTTCAGGCTTCTTGGCATATTTAGGACAGTTGGTTTTAATGTGCCCCTTTTCATTGCAACTGTAGCAAGTTGCATCCTTCAGCTTTTTGCAATCCAAGGTTTTGTGGTCCTTGGACTTGCATATACCACAAGCATAGGTTTTTGAATGAGTCTGTGAGTTCGACTCAAGTCTGCACTTTCCAAAGTGCTGTTTCTTGCAAACTTTGCACTTGGGCTTCTCACCAGAATGATGCCCATCTTTCCTTGACTCAGATCCTTTCTTGTTGTCACCGTTCCCATGGTGCTTCTTGTTCGACCTTCGTGAACCATCATCTTCACGTTTTCTCTTCTCAGCCTCCTTATTCCTCAGCAATCTTTTCCTGACCGCATCCAAAGTGAGGGACAAGGATATGTCAGCTACAGATCTAAAAGTAGCTGGCCGAGATGCCTTCACGCTTGCCTTGATTTCCGGGGCTAAACCACCGATAAAACGAGCTATTCTTTTTGGCTCCGGGGTTACCAGATACGGAACCAACCGGGACATCGTGTTGAAGCTCGTTAGGTAAGCTTGACAGTCGAGGTTTGTCATCACCAATGATAGAAAATCAGACTCTATCTTCTCCACCTCATGCTAAGGGCAGTAATTTTCCCTGATAAGGGCAATAAATTGATCCCAAGAAATGTTGTACAATGGGATTTTCCCGGTGGCTTGAATCAGAGATCTCCACCATGCTAAAGCTTCACCCTTAAATGATTGCGACACAAACTTGACCACGTCTCTCTCAGCGCACCCGCTGATATCCACAACCGTATCCATCTCATCCAGCCACGTCATACAGTCAATGGCTCCTTTCTCCCCTGTGAAATCCCGGGGTTTGCAGGAAACAAAATATTTATAAGAGCAACCCTTGTCACGGGGTCCCTGGTTTAGTACAACCTGCTGAGATGGAGCACTGTGGTGGTTCGAGGAGTGTCGATCATCATCTTTCTTCGGTTCGTCCTTCTTGGACGGTGGCTTTGAAGGCTGTGTAGATAGGGTCCTACTACTAGTCCCACTATACTCTTTGTACTGCCGTTCCAATGCCTTGGTAAATGCGTCGTCGACCAACGCTTTCAATTCAGCACCCGTTAAATTAATCCGGGCGTTATCAATGTTCTCCACTGGATGACTATTTATCTCGTCCGAGTTAGCCATTTTAATTGAACTGTTACAGAAAACAAGGACAATAGTTTATTTGGGAGTTTATTATGGAATTGCCCCTTAGGGTAATTCATTAACCATGGTAAACAGAGACCATATTTGGTTAATTTATTAATCATATTTATTTAGGATTTTTATCATAATTTATCCTAATTATAAAACAATAACAGTTTTATTTGTGGCACAAAAGGCCTAGTCACATGGACACTTTTAAATTATAAGCTATGATTTCAGAGAATCAAGGCTTTTAAGGTATACTGGCACAATAGGCCTAGTCACAAGGACATTTATAAATTATAAGCTATGATTTCAGAGAATCAAGGCATGAAGGTTTAAACCTAGTTCATTACCTTTATCTGACAGGGAGTCATCGCTACCACTGTCTTTTGGCTCATATGGAAATGAGTAGGGCCCGTAGGCACCATATTACCACGTATGGTAAAAATATGATCATCTTAATTGATGACCTAAACCCATGATTCAGAGATCATAAAATTGGGTTAGGAAACTTTTGAAGAATCCAATAACAAGAATGACGTGTGTGATTTTAATGAATCACGTCTGCCAGGAGTGTTAACATGTTTTCAGATGTTAACAGGGATACGAATCTTTTAGAACAGGTCTTACCATCTTGGCCCGACCTTATAATTACCCGAAGGCTAGGTTTCACTCTTTAAGATTCTTATTTAAAAATTTTACATAGGCAGATTATTTCGAAAGGAATGATTTTAATTCATTTATTTCATATATAATTTATTTATGCACATAAAGCAAACATGAAATCTATAAACTTACATTCCATTAATTTATTAAAATATTACACGCTGCCCTAAACGGGTCTTTTCAACAAACAAACTTACCCACGCAGGGGTTTAAACAAGTACTTACCCACGCAGGGGCTTAATAACACACATACCCACGTAGGGGCTTAATAACATAATAGCCCACGTAGGGACTTACACAAATAACATACCCTCACAGGGGTTAATAGAAAGATAGACCCACGCAGGGGTCAAAACAAATAAGCATACCCACGCAGGGGTTTATACAGCAAGACTGGCTCGCGCAGGGGCTCAACAACAAATGGAAGGATTCAGTGGTCCTTCTTGCTCTTCCCTTTAATTAGGCTCGTTAATCCTTGGAAGAAAGTTTGTCGCTCCCTTCGTTCCCTGTGAAATTCTCGCTCTACGTGGTCCAACCTTTGCAGAATTTCTTCACGCTCTGGTGGGGAGAACCTTGGTGGTTGCGATTGTTGCCTGATAATAGGTCTTGCAGGTATCTGGTACCCATGAGTTGGGTACCCTATTCCCCATGGGTCTCCATACGGTCCTTGGGTATTATAGTTAGCCGCTACCAAGTATGGGTCGGCTTCTGCGTAGTTGTAGTTGGTGTGCACTGGCTGTTCAAATGGGTTATACGCCATAGAACCCGTGTATGCCGGAATTGGGTTATCAAAACCCATAGGCGGTGGTTGCGGTGCAACTGGGTGTGAGGGTCCACCCATCTGTGGGTCCTCCTGAAGTGGCGGGTAATGGCTGCCACTTGATTGGTGTGGAGAACTAAAATGAAAGTCTCCCGCTCGCGCAGACATACGCGCTCCGGTTCTCCTACGCCTTGGCGGTTGCGGAGGTGCCGGTTGAACTGGTGGCGCTGGAGGTGGTGGCGTGACTGCCACAATCTTGGATCTTCAGAGGGATCCTGTTGCTGCTGCTGCTGAGGAGGTGAATGGCGAGGAGGTGTATAGTACCATTCGTGCCTGGTAAACATAGCTTGAAAGCTATCTGGACCAACATAGGGTGATCCGTGGAAAGAAGATCCGTCAGAGATCTCTATCGGGTGGTTTGGTGTACCACTGGCAGGTTCGACGGGGTCCGTATCCTCGTCCATATCATCCGCATGATCTCCCGAGAAATGATCGGCTGGCCCCAGTGGGTTAAAACCCGCTGGTTCTGGTATGTAATTGGCCGGGTTAAACCGGCCCCTGAAGACAGGTGTAGGGTCTCCAAAAGAATGATGCGATAAGGATCGCTGTAACGGTATGTAGGACGGTTGAGGGTTGTTGGGCTCATACTCCGGCTGTGGCCCATAAGGGTTATGGACAGGAGGTGTTGAACTGTGAGAAACCGACCGTCTAGCCGGCTCAAAGAGGTTCCTCCGGTTTTGTCGGGGATCGTCACTCTCTGTGGTCGAAGGAGATCGCACATTCGAAGGTCCTGTTTCGTTGTCATTGGGGGCGGTGATTGGCCCCTTTCCACGTCCTCTTCTTCTAAAGAATCTTGGCGGCATTTTGTTAATCCTGTCAATATAGCATGAGATAACAAAACAAAATATATGCAAAATAAAGGACAACACAAACAAAGTGGAATTTGTCCTAAGTTATATGTCTAGACTTGAAAGTTTAAAAATGTGAAATTGTGTCATTGAGATTAAACACTAAAGGCTAGTGTTTAATTCACTCAATGTTGGCTCTGATACCAACCTGTCACACCCCGAATTCCACGTGTCACCGGTGGGCCCGGTGGGGAGTATCGTGACGTGGTTGGCAACATAATAGTCAAACAACACAATATTTAATATGCACAGCGGAAGCAAATGAAAGATATAATTTCAACCGATTATAATATTGTAATATCAAATATCACAAATGTCGATTGTTTATCCACAGATGGATCGAAAATAAAATAGAAACAATAGTTCAACAGACGATAGGCATCTTAAGCTTGCGAGACTTCTAGTGATGCTAAGGAGAAATCCCAGCCAATTACGCTTAGTACCTGCATTTAATCTTTTTGGGAAAATACGTCAGTTTACACTGGTAAATACGATCAACTGACTCATTTTGGAAAATGACTAAAAATTGATTTGGATGCACGTGGCATAAACATTTTATTTAACTTGGGAGAATTATTTAAATATATAATCTTGTGAACGAATTACATGTTCCTTGTGCGTTCAGTAGCCCGGATCTTGTCCGGGTTAAAGATCAATAGACACACCACATTATTCTTTTGTGCACTGACGGGTGTACGCCTACACCCCGCACTTAAGTCGTGGCCATTTCGTAAAATGATGCCAAGGATATCCGGGACATGGTCATTAACACCCCAAAGGCTTTAAGTAACAAGACTGTTTAAACGAGCCGATCAAATTATTCAATTAACCACCCAACGATGGAAGATTTGATGCCCGATCAAGCGGTATTCTATATACCGTAACCCAAGCCCGTATAGGGAAAATAAGTTAAAAGTATTTACCTGACCAATGTAATAATCACAACAAGCAAAATGCAAGTAGCTTTTACTGGTACTCCTAATCTGGAACGAAGGTTTATAATAACCTATTAGAATTCTAACGGGTCTTTAATTAAGCTTAGGCTTAGACCGGTTAGTTTCAAAGATACGGTTTGTACGCATAATTAAGCGAAGACCGGATAGAATGTGTTTTAGACCCAACAAGTTTGAAGACTTGTTTAATATGGGTATATTATACACATTCTGGATTTTGAGATAAAACCGATTAGGTTTGACCCGTTTCGGCTAATTTATGTAAACTAGTTACGTAAACCGAACCGAACGCGTAATAAGCGTAACGGGTAGTAATGAGAGCCATTTACAGGTTTCCTAAGTTAATATGCTCCAAATATGTTGTGACAACAATAATATATCATTTATTATGCCCGAAATGAATTTAAACACAAACTATGCCCCGTAGGGGTAGTTTGGTCATTTATAAGATGATAAAAGAGTTTAAGTGGCATTCTGAGTTACAGGTCTGATGTAATCAGAAAAGATAATCAATTTTCTAAATTATATCAGTAGGGTAAAGTATATATGTGAAATTTGTCAATTATAAACAAACCATGCACCGTAGGGGCATTATGGTAATTTCACATAAGCCGAAAAGCTCAAAACTGAAGTCTGAGTTTAACAACTTTTGTCTACTGTTAAAATATTATAATTTACCTCAAATATCAGTAGGTATCAACCCTTGTATGTTTAAAATAATTTTAGTACATACTATGCGTTAAAAACGCTTAAAAAAAGCGATTAGAAGCCATTTCCGGGTTCGATACATAAATCTGATATTTTTATATTTACAGAAGGCTTAAAATAATTTATTTATCATATGTGATCAGTAGCAAAAGGTTTGGAGTCATTTAGATATTTAAAACTCATTTTATAGCCCGTAAGGGCAAAACCGACAATTACCGGATTAAGCCTACGACTATAAGTTATGCTCAGCCTAAAATGAATTAAAAATCTTCAAAAATCCCAAAATAATATATTACATCAGTGGATATTAAGTTTGATATCAAAAAGTATGCTTAACTAGGCTATACGCTAATTACGCCGTTTTATTAACATAAAGCTTCTTAATTACGCTAATGAGCATAACTCTCAATCTACACCTCAAAGTGATGTCAAACTTTTCATACAAGTTTGTATATCAGTAATTAAGGTTTCTACTCTTTTACATTTTCAAAAATCACATTTTAAGGTGAAAATGGCATAATGGTCAACATATGGGCAATTAACGGAATCATGCGTATTAATCGGTTAACTAATGAACCATGATGTATAATCACAGAGGGTTATACTAGCATGTAACCTGGTCCAAATGAAGCTCTTAGGTATTTCTAAATCATACATAACGGGTCAGAACTGAAAGTCAAAGTATAAGTCAAACTATGCGACTTTCGGTTCCGAACCGTGTCTAAACAGGAAGTTGTCGGGTTGAACATGTTTAGACATGTTCTTACACTAATTACCAAGTTATATTAATGATCAAACAGGTTGTATGTGTTCTACATTTCTAATCATGCATAAATTGTAATTTAAACATTCTGTTGACTTTTTCATAACCAGTTTGACCCGACATTTGTCCTAGTTAGAGTGGGAATCAGGGGGAACCCTTTTAAGGGTTTATTACCCACATAATTACCTACTTAAAGGTACTTTTAATTTGAGATTTGACTGAGCCATTATTAATTAATCTCGAAGTCAAACCGTAATTACGATGGTTTGACTTTTAGCTAAATAACTAAGCTAAACTTAATTGAAGAAGGTTAAGCAGACTTACAAGTGTCTAATGGTTGATTAGGAAGGCCTGGAAGGTGCTCTTGTGCTCCACACTTGATCAAAAGTTGTTTGAGGAATGAATGATCAAAGTGTTGCACTTGTGAGCTTTATATAGTGACCAAGACACCACAAACTGTTGACATCTAAGTCTATCACTGGCCATAACATTCCCACAGGTGTCCTAGATGTTTAGGGGTTGTTTAGGGGTCAAGAAAGATGTGGAAAATCATTTAAGGGTCGAAATATGTGTTTAAACAGGCAACAGCAAAATTTCTGTTCGCTGGCAACCCCTTGCGCATCGCAAGGGGTATGCTTACGGTGCGCAAGCACCTTGCAGAACCCAAAATTTTTTGATCTTTTAGTATTTCGAAAGGGCAGCCATCTTTTCCGAATTTGGGACTTCAATTATCAGTTTGGGGCCTCTAAAATGAGCCTTGAACAGTTACATACCCTACCATTATGTTATGCTTGCTTGGATCCTTTTCAAAAGTGCCGAACAAGAAGGTTTACCGTAGAAATTTCCATAGGAACCTATCATGCACTTCGAATTCAATTATTGTCAACAAATTTCTGGATTTAAGATAGGTTAGATGTGTGTAAAATATAATTGGGTCTTGGGATTTATAAATGAGGTCGTTCAGAGGTGAAAATTAACATGACGACACTTTTAAATCCTGCCAAAAGATCTTTATTAAATCCGGGTTTACAACGCTTTTTTTGTCTTACATGACACGTGTCGTTATTTCATTGAACACGAATTTTTCGAGGTGTTACAGTTCACAGTTTTAAGAAAATGTTTGTTACCAGTTAATCCATTGAATTTAATGTTGATAATATCCCGAATACAAGACGGCTCCTGATGTATGTTTTGCATGTTCCCCAGTGTTCCTATCAAAACACTGGGCATGACTGGATCATTAGTTCACACCCGTCCTCTCCGGTACGGGGTGAGGGTGTCAAACCTAAGTAGCGCTACCAACTAATACCCGTTACCTCTCCGGTAACACAAAAGATGGGACTTAAGAATGATAGGGTGAGATTATTGTCCAACATCCCAGTTTTACCCAAAAGACTTATCCCTCCCCGGGATTCCCACTGACTGTCCCAAACACCGGGACGCATGCTCAAGAGTAGTGAACTCACCTTAGTTTTGCTCGGTATAAATAATTACACGTTTCACACAATGATCAATCAAACCCTATCATATTACACATAAAAATCAGTTCCACATTTACGTAAGTCACATGTTTCACGAATAGTGCACTGATATTAGACTTGAACATCTCTCAACACATTGTAATTATTCACATCATAACACATTCCCTACTCAAGCCCCTAGCTCGAGTAACAGTTTTACAGCCCAACAACTCCTAATACTATTGCATGAGTAACCATTTGTACCAACTTATCTAAACAAGCAACATACAAATCCACAGCCCCAAACATCGTACACACATTCAAGTATTTTCTCACATGCATTTACAAGGCCCAAACACCATCTTTTATACCCGGCCCAATCAGTTAAGCGACTCCCCTATTCCTGAGCCCATGCAGCCCGCAACCCTCTTAGCCCAATGACCTGTTTGCTGGGTGCGGCTCGTGTGTAGTGCAGCCCAATCATGCACCACAGCCCAACACCTATTTATGGCCCAAGTGTTTGTAATTTGTTTTGGTGTTCGTGGGCCGGTATTTTATTAGCGACCACAAACTCCCCTCCCAGCCCACTCCAGTTATTATTGCTAGATGTAAAAACAATCCCTCTTGCATTCTTAACTCACACAATGACAAGTTATTGGTTTAGCAATTTCATGAATATCCGAATCAAGTATTTATTCATAACCTCACAGCTCTCATGACCCATTATTAATCCCTACTCACTATTGAATTGCTAACATATAATCAGAAATCGAATCAACATGACCTACAAAAGAAGCACACAATTTCGTTGATTTATTTAATATCATCATTGGAACCCTTATTAAATTACAACATTAGTTAAACTACCTAAATCATTACATCGGCCCATTACTTTCTTAGTTAAATCAAAACAGCCATAATAATCACACTTGCACATAACGAAATCATCTTAATTGTACATACCCGAGCAATAGACAATAATCAAGAACAATCAACATGGTACCTTAGAACAATCAACAATAATCGGCCCACATAATGCATATTATGAACACTGAGTTACCAAGAATAATCAAGGAGCTATCAACATACAAACAATACATTCATTCATACCCAAGAACAATGATCAATGAAAATCAGGTAAAGGTGTTATACTAACCGAATTGAGACGAAAGAGAGGAGGGGGGTCTCCTGTTTTCGTGCGTGATCTTGAGAGGAGAATAGGGTTTTGTTTTGTTAACTATTCAAGTTATACGTAATCTATCTCACCACTTTATAAATAAACAGGATGTATTATGGGCCTGATGTGAACATGGGCCGAAGCCAACACAAACTGAGCAAAGGGTGTGTGCATGTATGCTAATTCCAAACAACCAGAACATAGTGGGCCGAACCCACTTGAATTTTGTTTTTGCTTTATTCTCAATTGGGCTCCTAAGTTACTGGGCCAGGTACCGACATGTAACGCCCCAAAATTTGAATGTTTACATTTGCCACATGTTTCCATATGATAAGACATGAAATAAAATAACTAGGCTATTTAACCTAGTTAAATTATTTAGTCAAAATAAGTAAGGAATGAATTTGGAGGAAATTATGAAGATGTGACAAAATTGAGGGACTAAACTTGAAAGAATTGAGTTTAAGTTTTGTGTAAACTAGAAAACTCAGTGTTTTTGTGTATGTGATGGGGTGTGGTCGACACCCACAAGGGGAGAAGGGGAAAACCCTAAGTTCAGCCCCTTCAAGCCTAATTGAAGGTGGATGCAAGCCAAAACTAAATCAAGAACTCGTTTTCTTGATGGCCTAGCTCCAACAAACATGTGGTAAGTTGAAATTTATGATTTGGTGATCTTATGTGAAGTGGGTTATGACTTATGATCAATCCATGAAATTATGTGAAATTAAGCATGAGAATATGTTAGAATCACTATATGGAACACGAATTATGCGAGTTTTAGATGTCATTCGATGATTTAGAATGAAACCCATGTGTAGGAGTATAAGAATGATTATCATGAACATGTAATTGTTGATATTATGATTATGTTGTTTTACAAGATGTTATGTGGTAGGTTTTGATAGTAAACATGATGTAGATTTAATGACAATGTGATGTTGTTTAAATAAAATGGTTCATGAGATGAATTTTGGGGAGAACATGCTTAAACTACTTGTACTGTGAGCTTAGAAAATATTATGCACACCAAGTGTATGATGAAATACCTAAGTGAAGTTAGAAGATAAAATGCGTGTGCAAGAACTTGGTAAATGGTATAAATTGTGATAATGGTAAAAGTTGTTAATAAAGATGCATGATGAAGGTGTGATAAATCGAACCCATACGAGTGACCTTGTTGAAATAATGTTTTAGTGGAATTTTGCATTAGTAGATTGCAACATATGATTAGAGGGTGTAATGCACACCATATGGATTGTTTGCTTTGTCCTAATGGTGACTTAAGATGGTAGATGTGAGGCATACGCAAATCCTAGAAAAAGGGGTAAATTTGGAATGATGATTGTTATTAGTAATGAAGACATATAGATGCTAGTATGAACGGAATGGAACGTGTACGTGTATATAATCGGATAATCTTGTAGGATTACATGTCGTACATTATGAGTGTGAAATGCAAATGATGTTTATACTATGGTCTACCATATTAAGACGGAGTCATGTTCTTGATTTGAATGTATTTATATAAGCTGGACAGATGACTTTTGGAAGTCAACTATGTATAAATGCCATAAATGAGCTTTAGGACACAATTGAATGAGTGTATGTATGCTAATTATGATATGAATGTGACGATATGTAGGAATAGGAAGCATGTCAACATGAACACAAGCATGGAAGGGCAACGGGTCAAGGGTAAACACGGAAGCTATGCATGAGCTTGGACGCACAAGGTAAGTGACTTCCGACTCACTTAATAGTATGTATAGGGAGTTATATAATACTTACGAATGTGGGGAAACCATGTATGATTAAGTAATAATTGGAATTACCAAGGTAAGAATGGTTGTTGTGGCTGAAAGTAGTTAATTACTTCGGAAACAAATTGGTGGAACCTAACGAGTCGAATTTGCGTACATGAGTCGTGTAACGGTAATGTAATTAGTAATGGTTAAGACCCCGAGGTAAGGATTTTTAGTCAATTATGTAGGGAAATATTTTTCGGACAATTAGAAACAAGTTTCAAGTGAAACAGATGCAAAACGAGCAAGTTATGCGAGTTTTGGTATTAAAAATGGAAGTTGTGCTGGGCACTACCGTAGCTTACGGTAGCCACCGTAAGCTACGGTAGGCACTGAAGGCTTCTTTCCACCGTAAGGCAGTAGCAAGCCACCGTAAGGATTTTGTGGCCACCGTAAGCTACAATGGCCACCGTAGCTTACGGTGGAGGTCAGATTCAAAATTAAAAGTTTATGCAATTCTTTGTTTTTCTTCGAATTCGGACCCCGTGAACCCTTTCCAAGCCTCGTTAAGTTTTTATAATGTTCCTCAACCCTACCAAATGGCTTGGTAAGTTATGGGTGAGTATGGAACCCATTTTTTAAGATCCAAAACATACCCGAAATATATATAAAAAAAAGTTTATGTCATGTGATTAAGAACGGGATGTGTGATCGAGTATGCGGGGTAATGAGTTAAGTATGTGGGTATGTATGAACAGATTTAACTTCATTCCAATGGCTTAAACTTATAAGTAATCATGAATAGTGGTGAGTATGTATATGAGTTTGTTCGTACATGTCCTATTACATGGAGGTTTGTAATTAGGATACGTTAGTAATTTATAAAGAATTATGTGAGTGGTACGTAAGAGCTAGTATGTATGTATGTAAGTATGTATTTATGTAAGTATGTGCGTACGTAAGTGTGTTTGCATGTATGTATGGGGGTAAGAAATGTGTATAAGCATACGTGTGTAGGTACTTATACATGAAGTAGGATTTATTGTGCATGAAAGAAAGGAGCTTGTACATATGCCTTTATATATATGACTCAAATATATTTGAATAACCACATTATTAATGGTGTGCCTTGAGAATGGAACAGGAATGCAGGTATGTAAATATTGGACTTTCAAAGATTGGATGCTCGGTGCAAAGAATGAACTCGAAGGAATATCATGCCGCAGTTGTATAAAACGATAGATTACTAAGCGTTTATATATTGATATGTCTTCATACTAAAGCATATGATGTCACCAATTATTAACGTGTTGGTTATATATGGCGACTGCAGGTTAGTCGGATATTCATGGCGGACTAGAGAACGAGGGTAGAGATGAAGATCATGGATTGTACGGGGAGGTGGTCACGTAGTTTGTTGTTACTTGTTAACATAGTCTCATTTCATAAATATCGATGATGTATTTATGTTAAAAAAGGCTCGACTTAAGTATTATTCAAGTATGTTAGAATAGTTTAAAAGGAAAAAGTTTTACGGTACGTATTTCCGCTGTGTATTTATGATCATAACATGGTAGGGTGTAACAAGTTGGTATCAGAGCCCTGGTTTGAGGGAATCAAGTATGAGGAGGTAAATACTTGAACTCAAACCTATATGCTCTTGTGACAAGGAACCTGTACAATCCGAAACTCGATCAAGATCTAAGGGTAGAAGCAAAGGTAAGTATGTACTTAAGTATGTATTTGAAGAAAACTAACAGTATGTTGTGTGTAAGGCAACCATGATTATTTGGAAAGGATGATCCGCGAATGCGGTCGAGGACTGACACCAAGGCGTGTAATAAGACAAACTTGAACCCAGGTACGTAAATTCATATATGGGTACATGTAATGGTGAAACCTATTAAAGGAAGGATAATGATGGAATAGTAGTGAAGTTTTGAAATGCTACACGTGCCGAAACCTAATTCTTCGGACATAAGGCGACGATTTCATGAAGGCACGAAACTAGTATATGGATTGGGTACCTGGCCAGTACGCAAGAAATATATGACGTTCGTGAGACTGTGATAATTATTGCAGGTATGTCCGAAAGGATTGGGTATTAGGTGGATGTGTGGGAGAGAATTATAGGACTCTCAAGAAAATTTAAAGCACCTCATATAAATGGAAAGTATGAATGATATGTTTGAACCCGCGAGACGGATTCGAAACATGAAAGGAATGAAAGATATGAATCAAATGTTAGAAACCGCGAGACGAATTCGAAACATAGAAGGGTATGAATGATAGAATGAAAAAGTTTGAAATTCGTAAATAGGTACGAATCAAATAAGTAAGAGTGAATAACAAGAATGAAAGGTTCAAAATTGTAAGTAATTAATGATCGAACGAGTAAATATTCCTTAAGAAACGGATATTTTCCAAGTTATGTTTTGAACTTATATATATGTGTGTATATATATATATATATATGAATATAATTATGCTCGTGTATTGTATGCAAGAATGGTTGAAAGGATAAATGGTCGTACGGGTCAGATGGTGATCATCATTTGAACTCGGTATTTAATGTTTTGATCTGTTAAATTTCATACGCATAGGTGAGCTTGATGAATGGGCACGCAATGCCACTAATTGGAAAGAAAGGACCATCGTAAGGTATGAATAAAGAATCAATGGACTTTACTTGTATTAGCTATGTATAAATAGGGTTATACTTTTAATAGGAGCTTATGACTCGACTCTAGAGAGTCAAAGTGAATGACGGGTTACGACCCAGGTGGAAGGCTTAAGTTTTAATGGAAAGGACAAGTATACGTGAGAAGCACTAAAGCATGAAGCGATGAAATTGTATGCATGCTTGAATTGACAGGAAGCACAGACATGTACTTCGTTATGTGTACTTATATTAAGAAGGAAGTGGCAGATTCACTTTGAAAAGTCAAACTGCAGAAGTTGACAAATAAGCTAAATAATTGTGAAGGAACAGTTATGTGTTGACTCGTCGTAAACGGGTCAAACAACGAAAGTGATATGTTTGGAAATGGTCATGTGTTGGCCCGTTATGAACGGGGTCAAACGCACTAATGTTTTAAGAAGGAATTTAGAAAGTATTAATATATAAAAAAGGTGATGTAATAAACATCATGTCTGAATGAAATCGAATGAAATGTGTAAACCCCTAATCTTATAATGAGAATGGCAGGAATCATGATGTGATAAATCTATCTAGGACGGTGGAAGAATGCTCATGAGCGAAAGCTCATCACTCGGATGAATGAGGTCAACCCGGAAGATGGCATGAATGGTAACGAAGAGGACCGGTTCGTTGCTGCATATCGAAGTACTGGGCAAAGGTAGTAAGGTTAGCGAATTGTTTAATATATGAAGGTGAAATTTTAGCTTTGGTTGAAAAAGTATTTCCGTACGAAATGATGTAGCGCAAAATGTGTTATAAAAAGGAAGGATTGGCTTTTAGAAGTTGATTAAGAATGAGTTTGAGTTTAGGCTTATGTAATAAGCAGTGAGTGAATGAGTAAGGAGGTAGAAATAAAACTCCATGAATAAGTAAAACTAGTAGAACTAATGCTAACAGTGAAGTGTATTAGTAAGTTCTTATGAACCTCAAACTGTTGTAATGTAGAGCATGGTATTAGACTCTTTAGGTTTATGCTAGTTTGCACACACTAGTTTAAATACGATAATGTGATGAGTTGAGAATTTAAGAAGAAATTGCTAAAGAATGGAAGTGTAAAGTATATGTAGTTGACCAGTCACGAACGGGTCAATATGAAATAGAAAGCATAATGAAGAAACTGTATAAGTAGTAACTCATTGTAATGGGTCGCAAGAGATGAAACTATGATAATAATGAAAAAGGTTTGTATTGACCCGTTTTGGATGGGTCAAATAAGACAATGCGTATCATAATGGTCAAAACTTTGACCCACTATGAACGGATTGGGCGAACAATATGATTGATTTTAAAGAAATAATGTGTACAAATTAAGTTACGCTGAATGTTGTAAGAATGGAAAGAAATTTCTAGAAGTAATGTTCTTAAAACTAGGACTTTGATAATGAATAAAGAAATATTGATGAAGCAGGTTTCGGGACGAAACCTACTTTAAGGGGGGGTAGACTTGTAACGCCCCAAAATTTGAATGTTTACATTTGCCACATGTTTCCATATGATAAGACATGAAATAATAAAATAACTAGGCTATTTAACCTAGTTAAATTATTTAGTCAAAATAAGTAAGGAATGAATTTGGAGGAAATTATGAAGATGTGACAAAATTGAGGGACTAAACTTGAAAGAATTGAGTTTAAGTTTTGTGTAAACTAGAAAACTCAGTGTTTTTGTGTGTGTGATGGGGTGTGGTCGACACCCACAAGGGGAGAAGGGGAAAACCCTAAGTTCAGCCCCTTCAAGCCTAATTGAAGGTGCATGCAAGCCAAAACTAATGCGTGAACTCGTTTTCTTGATGGCCTAGCTCTAGCAAACATGTGGTAAGTTGAAATTTATGATTTGGTGATCTTATGTGAAGTGGGTTATGATCAATCCGTGAAATTATGTGAAATTAAGCATGAGAATATGTTAGAATCACTATATGGAACACGAATTATGCGAGTTTTAGATGTCATTCGATGATTTAGAATGAAACCCATGTGTAGGAGTATAAGAATGATTATCATGAACATGTAATTGTTGATATTATGATTATGTTGTTGTACAAGATGTTATGTGGTAGGTTTTGATAGTAAACATGATGTAGATTTGATGACAATGTGATGTTGTTTAAAAAAAATGGTTCATGAGATGAATTTTGGGGAGAACATGCTTAAACTACTTGTACTGTGAGCTTAGAAAATATTATGCACACCAAGTGTATGATGAAATGCCTAAGTGAAGTTAGAAGATAAAATGCGTGTGCAAAAACTTGGTAAATGGTATAAATTGTGATAATGGTAAAAGTTGTTAATAATGATGCATGATGAAGGTGTGATAAATCGAACCCATATGAGTGACCTTGTTGAAATAATTTTTTAGTGGAATTTTGCATTAGTAGATTGTAACATATGATTAGAGGGTGTAATGCACACCATATGGATTGTTTGCTTTGTCCTAATGGTGACTTAAGATGGTAGATGTGAGGCATACGCAAATCCTAGAAAAAGGGGTAAATTTGGAATGATGATTGTTATTAGTAATGAAGACATATAGATGCTAGTATGAACGGAATGGAATGTGTACGTGTATATAATCGGATGATCTTGTAGGATTACATGTCGTACATTATGAGTGTGAAATGCAAATGATGTTTATACTATGGTCTACCATATTAAGACGGAGTCATGTTCTTGATTTGAATGTATTTATATAAGCTGGACAGATGACTTTTGGAAGTCAACTATGTATAAATTCCATAAATGAGCTTTAGGACACAATTGAATGAGTGTATGTATGCTAATTATGATATGAATGTGATGATATGTACGAATAGGAAGCATGTCAACATGGACACAAGCATGGAAGGGCAACGGGTCAAGGGTAAACACGGAAGCTATGCATGAACTTGGACGCACAAGGTAAGTGACTTCTGACTCACTTAATAGTATGTATAGGGAGTTATTTAATACTTATGAATGTGGGGAAACCATGTATGATTAATTAATAATTGGAATTACCAAAGTAAGAATGGTTGTTGTGGCTGAAAGTAGTTAATTACTTCGGAAACAAATTGGTGGAACCTAACGGGTCGAATTTATGTACATGAGTCGTGTAACGGTAATGTAATTAGTAATGGTTAAGACCCCGGGGTAAGGATTTTTAGTCAATTATGTAGGGAAATGTTTTTCGGACAATTAGAAACAAGTTTCAAGTGAAACGGATGCAAAACGAGCAAGTTATGCGGGTTTTGGTATTAAAAATGGAAGTTGTGCTGGGCACCACCGTAGCTTACGGTAGCCACTGAAGGCTTCTTTCCACCGTAAGGCAGTAGCAAGCCACCGTAAGGATTTTGTGGCCACCGTAAGCTACGATAGCCACCGTAGCTTACGGTGGAGGTCAGATTCAAAATTAAAAGTTTATGCAATTCTTTGTTTTTCTTCGAATTTGGACCCCGTGAACCTTTTCCAAGCCTCGTTAAGTTTTTATAATGTTCCTCAACCCCACCAAATGGCTTGGTAAGTTACGGGTGAGTATGGAACTCATTTTTTATGATCCAAAACATACCCGAAAGATATTTAAAAAGCGTTTATGTCATGTGATTAAGAACAGGATGTGTGATCGAGTATGCGGGGTAATGAGTTAAGTATGTGGGTATGTATGAACATATTTAACTTCATTCCAATGGCTAAAACTTATAAGTAATCATGAATAGTGGTGAGTATGTATATGAGTTTGTTCGTACATGTCCTATTACATGGGGGTTTGTAATTAGGATACGTTAGTAATTTATAAAGAATTATGTGAGTGGTACGTAAGAGCTAGTATGTATGTATGAATGTAAGTATGTATTTATGTAAGTATGTGCGTATGTAAGTGTGTTTGCATGTATGTATGTGGGTAAGAAATGTGTATAAGCATACGTGTGTAGGTACTTATACATGAAGTAGGATTTATTGTGCATGAAAGAAAGGAGCTTGTACATATGCCTTTATATATATGACTCAAATATATTTGAATAACCACGTTATTAATGGTGTGCCTTGAGAATGGAACAGGAATGCAGGTATGTGAGTATTGGACTTTCAAAGATTGGATGCTCGGTGCAAAGAATGAACTTGAAGGAATATCATGCCGCAGTTGTATAAAACGATAGATTACTAAGCGTTTATATATTGATATGTCTTCATACTAAAGCATATGATGTCACCAATTATTAACGTGTTGGTTATATATGGTGACTGCAGGTTAGTCGGATATTCATGGCGGACTAGAGAACGAGGGTAGAGATGAACATCATGGATTGTACGGGGAGGCGGTCACGTAGTTTGTTGTTACTTGTTAACATAGTCTCATTTCATAAATATCGATGATGTATTTATGTTAAAAAAGTCTCGACTTAAGTATTATTCAAGTATGTTAGAATAGTTTAAAAGGAAAAAGTTTTACGGTATGTGTTTCCGCTGCGTATTTATGATCATAACATGGTAGGGTGTAACAAGTTGGTATCAGAGCCCTGGTTTGAGGGAATCAAGTATGAGGAGGTAAATAATTGAACTCAAACCTATGTGCTCTTGTGACAAGGAACCCGTACAATCCGAAACCCGATCAAGATCTAAGGGTAGAAGCAAAGGTAAGTATGTACTTAAGTATGTATTTGAAGAAAACTAACAGTATGTTGTGTGTAAGGCAACCATGATTATTTGGAGAGGATGATCCACGAATGCGGTCGAGGACTGACACCAAGGAGTGTAATAAGACAAACTTGAACCCAGGTACGTAAATTCATATATGGGTACATGTAATGGTGAAACCTATTAAAGGAAGGATAATGATGGAATAGTAATGAAGTTTTGAAATGCTACACGTGCCGAAACCTAATTCTTCGGACATAAGGCGATGATTTCATGAAGGCACGAAACTAGTATGTGGATTGCGTACCTAGCCAGTACGCAAGAAATATATGACGTTCGTGAGACTGTGATAATTATTGCAGGTATGTTCGAAAGGATTGGGTATTAGGTGGACGTGTGGGAGAGAATTATAGGACTCTCAAGAAAATTTAAAGCACCTCATATAAATGGAAAGTATGAATGATATGTTTGAACCCGTGAGACGGATTCGAAACATGAAAGGAATGAAAGATATGAATCAAATGTTAGAAACCGCGAGACGGATTCGAAACATAGAAGGGAATGAATGATAGAATGAAAAAGTTTGAAATTCGTAAATAGGTACGAATCAAATAAGTAAGAGTGAATAACAAGAATGAAAGGTTCAAAATTGTAAGTAATTACAGATCGAACGAGTAAATATTCCTTAAGAAACTAATATTTTCCAAGTTATGTTTTGAACTTATATATATGTGTATATATATATATGAATATAATTATGCGCGTGTATTGTATGCAAGAATGGTTGAAAGGCAGATGGTGATCGTCATTTGAACTCGGTATTTAATGTTTTGATCTGTTAAATTTCATACGCATAGGTGAGCTTGATGAATGGGCACGCAATGCCACTAATTGGAAAGAAAGGACCATCGTAAGGTATGAATAAAGAATCAATGGACTTTACCTGTATTAGCTATGTATAAATAGGGTTATACTTTTAATAGGAGCTTATGACTCGACTCTAGAGAGTCAAAGTGAATGACGGGTTACGACCCATGCGGAAGGCTTAAGTTTTAATGGAAAGGACAAGTATACGTGAGAAGCACTAAAGCATGAAGCGATGAAATTGTATGCATGCTTGAATTGACAGGAAGCACAGACGTGTACTTCGTTATGTGTATTTATATTAAGAAGGAAGTGGCAGATTCACTTTGAAAAGTCAAACTGCAGAAGTTGACAAATAAGCTAAACAATTGCGAAGGAACAGTTATGTGTTGACTCGTTGTAAACGGGTCAAACAACGAAAGTGATATGTTTGGAAATGGTCATGTGTTGGCCCGTTATGAACGGGGTCAAACGCACTAATGTTTTAAGAAGGAATTTAGAAAGTATTAATATATAAATAAGGTGATGTAATAAACATCATGTCTGAATGAAATCGAATGACATGTGCAAACCCCTAATCTTATAATGAGAATGGCAGGAATCATGATGTGATAAATCTATCTAGGACGGTGGAAGAATGCTCATGAGCGAAAGCTCATCACTCGGATGAATGAGGTCAAACCGGAAGATGGCATGAATGGTAACGAAGAGGACCGGTTCGTTGCTGCATATCAAAGTACTGCGCAAAGGTAGTAAGGTTAGCGAATTGTTTAATATATGAAGGTGAAATTTTAGGTTTGGTTGAAAAAGTATTTCCGTACGAAATGATGTAGCGCAAAATGTGTTATAAAAAGGAAGGATTGGCTTTTAGAAGTTGATTAAGAATGAGTTTGAGTTTAGGCTTATGTAATAAGCAGTGAGTGAATGAGTAAGGAGGTAGAAATAAAACTCCATGAATAAGTAAAACTAGTAGAACTAATGCTAACAGTGAAGTGTATTAGTAAGTTCTTATGAACCTCAAACTGTTGTAATGTAGATCATGGTATTAGACTCTTTAGGTTTCTGCTAGTTTGCACACACTAGTTTCAATACGATAATGTGATGAGTTGAGAATTTAAGAAGAAATTGCTAAAGAATGGAAATGTAAAGTATATGTAGTTGACCAGTCACGAACGGGTCAATATGATATAGAAAGCATAATGAAGAAACTGTATAAGTAGTAACTCGTTGTAATGGGTCGCAAGAGATGAAACTATGATAATAATGAAAAAGTTTGTATTGACCCGTTTTGGATGGGACGAATAAGACAATGCGTATCATAATGGTCAAAACTTTGACCCACTATGAACGGATTGGGCGAAAAATATGATTGATTTTAAAGAAATAATGTGTACAAATTAAGTTACGCTGAATGTTGTAAGAATGGAAAGAAATTTCTAGAAGTAATGTTCTTAAAACTAGGACTTTGATAATGAATAAAGAAATATTGATGAAGCAGGTTTCGGGACGAAACCTACTTTAAGGGGGTAGACTTGTAACGCCCCAAAATTTGAATGTTTACATTTGCCACATGTTTCCATATGATAAGACATGAAATAAAATAACTAGGCTATTTAACCGAGTTAAATTATTTAGTCAAAATAAGTAAGGAATGAATTTGGAGGAAATTATGAAGATGTGACAAAATTGAGGGACTAAACTTGAAAGAATTGAGTTTAAGTTTTGTGTAAACTAGAAAACTCAGTGGTTTTGTGTGTGTGATGGGTTGTGGTCGACACCCACAAGGGGAGAAGGGGAAAACCCTAAGTTCAGCCCCTTCAAGCCTAATTGAAGGTGGATGGAAGCCAAAACTAATGCGTGAACTCGTCTTCTTGATGGCCTAGCTCTAGCAAACATGTGGTAAGTTGAAATTTATGATTTGGTGATCTTATGTGAAGTGGGTTATGATCAATCCGTGAAATTATGTGAAATTAAGCATGAGAATATGTTAGAATCACTATATGGAACACGAATTATGTGAGTTTTAGATGTCATTCGATGATTTAGAATGAAACCCATGTGTAGGAGTATAAGAATGATTATCATGAACATGTAATTGTTGATATTATGATTATGTTGTTGTACAAGATGTTATGTGGTAGGTTTTGATAGTAAACATGATGTAGATTTGATGACAATGTGATGTTGTTTAAATAAAATGGTTCATGAGATGAATTTTGGGGAGAACATGCTTAAACTACTTGTATTATGACCTTAGAAAATATTATGCACACCAAGTGTATGATTAAATGCCTAAGTGAAGTTAGAAGATAAAATGCGTGTGCAAGAACTTGGTAAATGGTATAAATTGTGATAATGGTAAAAGTTGTTAATAAAGATGCATGATGAAGGTGTGACAAATCGAACCCATATGAGTGACCTTGTTGAAATAATGTTTTAGTGGAATTTTGCATTAGTAGATTGTAACATATGTTTAGAGGGTGTAATGCACACCATATGGATTGTTTGCTTTGTCCTAATGGTGACTTAATATGATAGATGTGAGGCATACGCAAATCCTAGAAAAAGGGGTAAATTTGGAATGATGATTGTTATTAGTAATGAAGACATATAGATGCTAGTATGAACGGAATGGAATGTGTACGTGTATATAATCGGATGATCTTGTAGGATTACATGTCGTACATTATGAGTGTGAAATGCAAATGATATTTATACTATGGTCTACCATATTAAGACGGAGTCATGTTCTTAATTTGAATGTATTTATATAAGCTGGACAGATGACTTTTGGAAGTCAACTATGTATAAATGCCATAAATGAGCTTTAGGACACAATTGAATGAGTGTATGTATGCTAATTATGATATGAATGTGACGATATGTACGAATAGGAAGCATGTCAACATGGAAACAAGCATGGAAGGGCAACAGGTCAAGGGTAAACACGGAAGCTATGCATGAACTTGGACGCACAAGGTAAGTGACTTCTGACTCACTTAATGGTATGTATAGGGAGTTATTTAATACTTACGAATGTGGGGAAACCATGTATGATTAAGTAATAATTGGAATTACCAAGGTAAGAATGATTGTTGTGGCTGAAAGTAGTTAATTACTTCGGAAACAAATTGGTGGAACCTAACGGGTCGAATTTATGTACATGAGTCATGTAACGGTAATGTAATTAGTAATGGTTAAGACCTCGGGGTAAGGATTTTTAGTCAATTATGTAGGGAAATGTTTTTCGGACAATTAGAAACAAGTTTCAAGTGAAACGGATGCAAAACGAGCAAGTTATACGAGTTTTGGTATTAAAAATGGAAGCTGTGCTGGGCACTACCGTAGCTTACGGTAACCGTAAGCTACGGTAGGCACTGAAGGCTTCTTTCCACCGTATGGCAGTAGCAAGCCACCGTAAGGATTTTGTGGCCATCGTAAGCTACGGTAGCCACCGTAGCTTATGGTGCAGGTCAGATACAAAATTAAAATTTTATGAAATTCTTTGTTTTTCTTCGAATTCGGGCCCCGTGAACCCTTTACAAGCCTCGTTAAGTTTTTATAATGTTCCTCAACCCCACCAAATGGCTTGGTAAGTTACGGGTGATTATGGAACCTATTTTTTAAGATCCAAAACATACACGAAAGATATTTAAAAAGCGTTTATGTCGTGTGATTAAGAACGGGATGTGTGATCGAGTATGCGGGGTAATGAGTTAAGTATGTGGGTATGTATGAATAGATTTAACTTCATTCCAATGGCTTAAACTTATAAGTAATCATGAATAGTGGTGAGTATGTATATGAGTTTGTTCGTACATGTCCTATTACATGGAGGTTTGTAATTAGGATACGTCAGTAATTTATAAAGAATTATGTGAGTGGTACGTAAGAGCTAGTATGTATGTATGAATGTAAGTATGTATTTATGTAAGTATGTGCGTACGTAAGTGTGTTTGCATGTATGTATGTGGGTAAGAAATGTGTATAAGCATACGTGTGTAGGTACTTATACATGAAGTAGGATTTATTGTGCATGAAAGAAAGGAGCTTGTATATATGCCTTTGTATATATGACTCAAATATATTTGAATAACCACGTTATTAATGGTGTGCCTTGAGAATGGAACAGGAATGCAGGTATGTAAGTATTGGACTTTCAAAGATTGGATGCTCGGTGCAAAGAATGAACTCGAAGGAATATCATGTTGCAGTTGTATAAAACGATAGAATACTAAGCGTTTATATATTGATATGTCTTCATACTAAAGCATATGATGCCACCAATTATTAACGTGTTGGTTATATATGGTGACTGCAGGTTAGTCGGATATTCATGGCGGACTAGAGAACGAGGGTAGAGATGAAGATCATGGATTGTACGGGGAGGCGGTCACATAGTTTGTAGTTACTTGTTTACATAGTCTCATTTCATAAATATCGAATGATGTATTTATGTTAAAAAAGGCTCGACTTAAGTATTATTCAAGTATGTTAGAATAGTTTAAAAGGAAAAAATTTTATGGTACGTATTTCCGCTGCGAATTTATGATCATAACATGGTAGGGTGTAACACGACAACTCAAAAGAGTGGGCCGAATTGATTAGAAATTGAAATGCTAATAGAATGAAGTGTGCGTGTGTGAGCGGCCCAACATAGACTAGATTACACACACAAGCATACACGAGTACGTTTACATAAAACAAGTTTAACACAGTCATGCATATGAACGAAGAACGGCGAGAATCTTATATACGAGATCACACGATACTAACCTTGAAATTTCGGGTTGTCACATCGTCCCCAACTTGAAATAAATTTCGTCCCGAAATTTGACAAGTAAGCACAGAGAAGTGAAGATAGAAACTCAAATTAAACTATATGCAACACTACACACATCAAAATCGAGCATTACACACAATCACTAATCATCCAGATAACTACGCAGACACCACGTAAACCAAATTGTAAAAACAGGATCGCGAAGTCAGTTGGGTGTCACATAACCGTTGAATACTGTTGCGAAGTATGCATGTGAATGGTGGATATGTATGACTTGGAATGACTGCTATGTGTTATACAAAAAATGTTACTTGAATGCATACTACGATTATAAACGTAAACTTGTATATTGTGAATGTAAACTGATTACGTGTACGTGAACACCATAGGCTTCGATTAACTAAGTGTGAACAAGTAACTAATCATACCGAGCAAACCAAGGTGAGTTCACTTCTCTCAAACAAGCATGCGTCCGGTGGGGACAATCAAACAGACAAAGCTCATAAACGGATTTTCGTAAACCCATATCCTTGTAGGGGTTATGAGGCGGTTTTCAAATACCCACATCCTTGCAGGGGATGTAAGGCGGATTTCACAAACGCATATCCTTGCAGGGGATATGCAACGGTTTTCAGTAAATGCTGATGTTGGATAATACACTCACTTTCTATCACTTAAGTCCCATCATACTACCGGGTTAGTTGCTTGTAGGGCAACGAGGTTATTAGTTGATAGAGCTATTAGGTTTGGCACCCTCACGACGTACCTGGATAGGACGTGCGTGAACTAATAACTTTAAATCATGACCAATGTTTGATAGAGCATTGGAGAAGGGCAAAAAGGGCCGTCTGCGGTATCGAGTTATTATCAACTTAACAAGTCATAAATCACTACTTGGTATCAAATGGTTAAAGCAAACTGTGAACTCACCAGCGTGTCTGATACACTTTTTCTGCATGCTTGCAGGTCCTTGGTTCATGGATGGGAACTTGCTGTCTGGGAGTGCTGGAGTGGTCATGGGTCGTAGCTCTTGGATACAAGTTAAATGATTATCATACTCTTGTTTTGAAACACTTGATTTACTATTTACATTATGCTTTCGCTGAACGTATCCGTTTTAGATTGTGTTTTGGATTTACTTTATGAAATAAATGGAAACTCTTATTTAATACTATGTTATGGTTCAATGTGATTGGTGGCTGGAACCTGGTACGTCACACGTCCCGCGGTGTTTCCGCATGTGGTATTTTGGGGGTGTGACAGTTTGGTATCAGAGTCACTGGTTATAGTGAACTAGGTTTTAAAACGTTTTCATAAAACCAGACTATAACCCAACAGTATCGAAGCGACCATGACACTCAGCTCCAGATTGCAAGGTCCGTCCTCTGTTTACTTTATGCATTACTTGTTTAGTAGTCACACACTCATGACTTGCATGAAACTACAAACTAGATACCATGATGTGATTACCTGTGCTGCATGTTTTAGTGAAGTTCGATAGTGTGACACTACTCTTCGACTTTTGTGATCTTTAATCCTGTAAACTCTTCCGTTATTGCTATTTGAATGTGGGGAACCTTTAGCACAAGTTAAGAGGCACTAATATAAGCATGCAAATTGCCTTATTATTATGGGTGCACACATAATAATAAGGTGGGGCGCATGTGAGTCCCAGTGAGGCTTAACGAGTGTGAAAAGAGTTCCGTTGTGTCGTCTGATGTAAACTTTCACTACAAGAAATTGGGGTGTTTACCCACACATAATTTACCTACACATGTAAATGTGTGGGTATTTACCTACACATGTTTGTATATGTGTGTGTACTAGTTGATAATATATTTTCATAATAATTAACACTTAATATTTGTTGGTAATACATTTTAACCACATTTGGTGTTGGTGAGAAAATTTCCCCCCCAAAATTGCCTACACATGTAGCAAACTTCCGTGTCATGTGTAGCTAAATTATCTACACATATGTAAAAAAACTAATATATGTAGGTAAATGATTATGTTTACCAACACATAAGAATTAAAAAAATATGTAGATAAACTAAGTTAATATATACTTTTTTTTGAAAATGACGTGGCAAATTAAATACCTACACATGAGTAAAAATGTACAATATGTGTAGATATTACCTACCTATAAAGTAAGTAAATATAAATTTTTAGATGATAGGGGCACCCATTTCGGTTCATGTAGCGTAAAATAACACATGGTTATAATCCCACTTCAATATTAGAGAAATATTTAGTTACATAATAGAATATAATATAATCTTATACATATAATTTGGGGGAATTGGACTGTAATAATTCCACCTACACCTTATTGGCCATTAATAATCGCACCTCAATAATAGTCCCACCTTTCACCTATTTTTCCTACAATGGTCCCCCGTTAAAAAAAACTTAACGGAGTTAAGTTTTTTTCCAAATTACAAACAGATTTTTTAGGGCTTTTGATCAGAACGATGATACGAGTCCATTGATGTAAAACTTACTTCGAAATGGTGCTCCAAGTGACTTGATTTTGGTTAATTGAAAATTTAAACACCCGAATTGAAGGCACCATTTTCATCGTTTGGAGCACCGCTTCGAGGCAAGTTTTACATCAATGGACTCGTATCGTCGTTCTAATCAAAAGCCCTAAAAATATGTTTGTAATTTGGAAAAAAACTTAATTTCGTTAAGGTTTTCTAACGGGGGACCAGTGTAGGAAAAATAAGTGAAAGGTGGGACTGGTAGGGGAAATATCCTGAGGTGGGATTATTAATGGCTAATAAGGTCTAGGTGGGATTATTACAGGTCAATTTCTCTATAATTTGTTTTTTTTATACATAACGCTTTTTAATTTATACTATTTAATTCTTATTAATATTTTTTTGGTACATACAACAAAATATTTATTACTTTAATCTATAAAGAAAACTAATCTTAATATAAATTTTTCATCTTCCAAATCAATCACACTCGTTTAAACACAAATTTTTGGATTCCCTCCCATATTCATCTTTTTCTATCAAAACAAAATTCTTTTCCCTCTACAATTGTTTACAACTTTTCATTTCCCGCTCTTCCATAACCCTAAGTTAGGTGGTGTTTGTTTTTTTCAAAAAGAGCTTCCTGCCTCTTCTGTCTGCACCGTGCAGACGCGGGAAGAGGTTTTGCCTCAAAAGAGTGTTTGTTTTTTTTTTTTTGAGAAGTGCTTTTTACCTCTCCCCAGCCTCTTCTTAGGGAAGTGATGAGAGGTAAGCTTCTCCAAGAAGAGCTTTACCTCTTCTTGGCACCACCTCCACCTCCACCCCTGCTCCGCCACCACCACCCCTGCTCCGCCACCACCACCACCACTGCTCCGCCACCATCATCATCATCATCACCACCCCTGCTCCGCCACCACCACCTCCACTCCGCCACCACCTCCGCTGCTCCACTCCGCCACAAACAAAACCCCCCAAATCGAAAACCTCCACCTCCGCTGCTCCACTCCGCCACCACCACCTCCACTCCGCCACCACCACCTCTGCTCCACCTCCGACATCTGCTCCACCTCCACTCCGCCACCACCTCCGACATCATCATCAACAAACAAACCCCCCAAATCGAAAACCCCCAAATCGAAAACCCTAAAAACGAAGAGAGAGAGAGAGAGAGATCGTAGAGAGAGAAGGGGCTGTGGTCGATCGAAGAGAGTGTAGTGGTGACGGTCGTGGCTGTGGTGCAGTGGTGACGGTGGTGAAGTGGTGGCGGTGGTGAAGATGGTGGCGGTGGTGAAGTGGTGGCGGTGGTGAAGATGGCGGTGGTAGAGAGAGAGTAGAGAGAGAGTTGAGAGAGATCTGTGTGTGTGTTTGTGTGTGAAGAGGTTTTATATAAAAAAAAAAAACAAACCCTCTTCTCCTTGCAGACTGAAGACATTTGGTCCACCTCTTCTCCTGCAGATGCCTGCAGACGTGGCCTGCAGCAGAAAAGGTTTTCAAGAAGAAAAAACAAACAGCACCTTAGTTTCTCTTCCTTTTCATGTTTTTTGAGTTGGTTCAATCCGTTTTCTAATATATTTTTTTTCTTTGAGACTTCGGCGATTTCCAAATTTGGGCAAAACCAGCGGCGGTTTCTAGTGACGATAAACGGCGATTCTCACATCGACAACTCTCTCTCTCTCAGACTTACAATAGCAACTATCTCGACAACCGGTGACTTCCTCTCACGGCGACAGAAGCATCTTTTCTATTCCACAGGTTCGAATCTATATGTCCCTAATTTTATAATTTTCTTGTTAAATCGGCGTCGTTGCGGTCGACTAAGGTTTTGTGTCAGATTGATTTAGATATAGAAATCATTCAAGTAAAACAGGGTGCTACAAGTATTTCGCGTATTCTATTTGGAACTCATTTCGTCATTTATTAATTTCTGCACTGACTGATTTTAAAGAAAAAGAAACTAGATATTGATCAGTGTAAAATTGATGATTGTGGAATAGTTAGCAAGAACAACATTGTAGTTGATTTTTTTATACATTTATCTAGGTTTATTGTGGTGTAAAATAAAGCTATTTATCTAAAACATATTCTCTGAACAACCAAGGTCTTGTTAGGTTTGGTAGTAATGTAACCTGCAACTATAACACTAAAAAATGCCACATTACACATATGTAAAAATATGTTGATAGTATGATGAAATAGTTCACTAGGCATAATATATGTATGGGCCACCATATCTATCTTTTATACTAATAATTTTGAGGATTTAATCATTAAATTATGCCGACTTTTATTCTAGAATTGTAAGTGTACATTTTCAAATTTATATTCACCGTCTTCATTGTTGCTTATATTTTTTACTTCATTACGTGCGAATTCATTCTAGAAAACATTTATACAAAGATTATCTTGATTCTGATCTAATAAATTTTTATATTGTGTCACAGATATCTAATCTATATCTATCTGATATCCATGGGAGGCTTTGATGGTGTATGGGGAGGACCTCCGCACAAGGCCTACAATTTCAGGGGCATGCGATTTAAAAAAAATCCGATACGTATATGTTATTTTTTTTAAATAGTAAACACATACCACTTTCAATATAGGCCAATTTACAAATCATTTTTTATTGTTTAGAATTTAGCTCACTTGGAATTAGGTTTATTAAGCCCAATACTGATTTAATCTATTTTAAATAATAACAAAACATAACAGAAGGGCACATTTTTTCAACCTCGAACAGGTATGTGAAATCTCAGAGACGCCTCTGCTGATATCTATCTTACAACTACATCAATGGAAGTACTCCAATTCATTTTGGTCAACTACCCGTTACCATATTGTAATGGCGTGGTCATTACTTCTTTTCTTTTATTTTAAACATACTTCTGATATTTTGTTTTTACAAAACTCATTTGGCAAACTAACTTATTGATTGGTCTAATACCTTGTTGTAGGTAAAGATTTTAGGATTTGTATTTCATCACATTTTGGCCGATGTTATTAGTTTTTTTTTTTTGTCACAAAGAACACTTAATAATGATATTTTGCTTGATGATGTATGACGTTGTAAGATTTCTCACTTGAACCCATCGTGGATGTTGCAACATAATCAGGTAATAGTGAATTGGCATATCATGGGCTCGAGTTCATGGTATACTCCAATACTGGATTTGCAACTTTGGATATGGTACATGTATCACACTTCTATTTCATTATATTTATCCTGCGATTTTTACTAGGTTGATGTTCTTATTTGATTTAGGTTTATTATTGGCAAAAGAATTTGAGTTGTGAAGATGCCCATGTTAGTATGTTGCTAAAGATCCTTGATACTGGTTTGTTGCCACATTTCCCACATAGAGGTATATTGCCGATGATCCCTGACCTATACAAGTATGTTGCTATATTTTAGGGAGTCCAGTTTTAGGTTTCACTAATTGACCTGATATAGCTATAAGTTGAAAAGTTGCAATTTGTTTGCTTTTAACTCAATTTGATTTCCTTTGTAATTTGCTTTTAGCTAAACTAGATTGCTTATGTTCATTAGTATACAATATTGATTAATTGTCAATTATGTCTTGTTTTTTCTAAAATTACAATGTACTGAATACTTGCTAATGAGATTATTTTATCTAGTATGCACATATCATGTATGTGGTTTTAGCAAATGCTTTGTTTTAGGTTTTTGAGATTAATTTCTAAGTATATGATATTATTATGACAGGTACAAATTGAGTTAAAATGGTCTACAATCTGTTTTGACCCATTAGTTGGTCTGACACGACTAGGGGTGCAAATAAACCGAGCTACTCGCTAGCTACTCGATCTCGGCTCAAAAACTAGCTTGTTTAGTAAACAAGCCCGAGCTTGCGCTTCGCTTATCGAGCTCGAGCTGGCTCGCTAGCCCATACAAGCCTACTGTTTATAATTTTTTTATTATATATATTTTAATAATAATAATAATAATAATTACCATTTATAAAATTATGTAAAAATTACTAAATTGTACATATATTAATAATTATAATTAATTAATAAATACCAAATGAGTCGAGCCCAAACCAAGCTTGAGTTTGAAAAAATACGTACGAGCCAAGCTCGAGCTTTAGAAACAAAGAATCAAGCCTAGTTCGAGCTCGAGCTTTCATATGTTAAATGAACTCGGGCTCCGCTCTTTGCACCCCTAGACACCACCCACATGGCTTCCCTATTTATGAATTGGTTGTAGTGGTTATAGAGATACTACGAATTTCACTTAGTTGCTAAAATGATTTGGTGAAAGTATGTCTGTGTATTCCTCTCTCTATGCATATGAACTTATCTCTAAAACTACATGTTAAATGTGTTACTATTTTGCTATCTGGAGGTTATTGAGATAACATATGCTAAAACAATATATAGAATGTATAAATGTCTAAATCTACATTTTGGTTCCATCTTATTATGTGGCTCTTGGTTTAAATAACATATGCTATCTTTTCCCTGACAGGTGTATTACAACAGTATATAGAATGGGTTTTCATAAAATTGCTTTGAATAATGGTGAAGCTTTAACTTGAGAAATCATGGTTGTTCATCTTGTCAAGATAGAGAAGTAGTGGCATAAGCTTAATTATCTGAACTTGGAGGCACTTGTGCATGGAAGAGTCATTAGATACATGGTGGTCATGGAGTTTAAACACACCAGCTTTCAGTAGATGGGATCATTTGGTTTGGGGAATAGGAGGTTCAGGTCTTAATTTATTGTTATCCCTGAGTAATAGGTATGGAATTGAGCAAGAATACACTTTGTTTATAATAATCATATAAGTAGTAATTTTTATTATTCAAATATTATTCAGTACGTAAAATAAAAATTAAATAAATAATGAGCTCGCTTAGGCTCGCGAGCCGTCTTGAGTTCGATAAGTGAAGAACCGTTCAGTTGGGCATCCCTTGTGGTTTTACTCAAACTGAAACATCCCATAAAGTACCACTTGAGGAAACAAATTCACAAAATTCTACGAAGAATATTACTGTGGAACCGGAAAACAAAGGTCAGACATCTTTGTCTTATCCATCTTTAAAACCCTTTGACTTTCACATGTTGTTGTACAATATTGTCTTTGAATTGAAGATTTGATTACTTTGTCTTCTTTACATTTATTTGTTATTTAGAAGACTAAAGAACTCAAGAAAGAGGTTCCTCCACAAGGTTGGTATTAATTTGATAATTATAACATATGCATGAGGTTACTTAACATTGAAAATTAATAGGAGCTGAAGTATGCACCTAAAGCCACCAATGGCTTCTAAAAAGAACCGGGGTACACTACAAACCTATCTCGAATAGGCAACATCCAGAAGAGTTTCTATTGCAATGAAGAGTCCATCATCACTTAAATCACAAGCCAAATACACTACTGGTTCGGTTGATTGTTGATTGTTGTGATCATTTGTGATCTTATTACACATTTGGTTACACTGTTCACACTCTTTTTTACATCTCTGTAGGGGTACAAATAAGGGTGGTGGTAGAACTAGTTTGGCTCATGAAAACCAAGCTATAAAGAGGCAGAAAACTGAAGTAAGAAAAAAAAAAAACAAGTCAGCATCAATTCTTGCTCTATCATTCTCATCCTACCCACATCTATTATAAGTTTTAGTACTGACTATTTTCATATAATTTACAGATTTTAATATCAAATTGAAGACCATGTGTTGTCACTGGAAGCACTGCCACCACACCAGTTGCCAAGTTCAGAAAAGAAGAAAGAAAGGTTTGTTTGATTCATTTTTTATAGAATTTTCTCTGTTTAATTATGATCTTATGCACTAAATTTGGTTTTAATTTTGTTTTCTTCATTATGAAAAGTTCAGTTTAGTGAGAAAGCATGACTTCAGTTTGTTTTGATGGCGGACATGAAGAGAAAGTTTCAATATGGCACAAGGGATATGCATATGACTCCCTACCTTCGTCTTTTCTCTAACATGTAAAAATCACAAATGATAGACATTTGTTTGTAGACATTTCGAATACGTTTGGAAGATGATTGAAATTTTAATTGAAACAATGATTTGTATATTGATAGGTTTATTTTTATTTTGTATTGTAAATAAATAATAATTTTAGTTAGTTAAAATCAATACCTACACATCTTCAACATTTACCTACACATAATATTACTTTTACCTACACATAAGATTACTTTTACCCACACATATATTCATGCCACGTCAACTGTCACGTTGGATGCCACGTCGGATGCCATGTCGGATGCCATGTCAGCTGCCACGTCGGATTCCACGTCAGCTGCCACGTCAGATGTCTTCAAACCAATTGTTGTACTTTTAACCACACATATAAATGGCTTTTAGCCACACATATATGTGTAGGTATAGCTTGCTATATGCCTACATATAACTTATGTGTGGATAATGACCTATATCCACAGTCATGAGCCTACACATCATTACACTTATTTTATGTGTAGGTAAAGAAAACTAACAACGCATTATATGCTTTTTCCCACATATACTTTGTGTTGGTAAAGAACCAAATTTCTTGTAGTGTTTGTAGTTTGTAGATGTCAACGTGAGGTTTGACTCCTAGCTTATCTCGATTCTTAAATTTTTCCCACTTCTTATATAGAATCATGAGTGGACGAGGCCATGGACGTGGTCACATTGCGATGACACAGGCTTAGTTGACAAATCTGATTAACACCCGTGTGGCTGAGGCTTTGGCAGCCTATCAAGCTGGTACGATATGTGCCAATTATTCATTATTCTTGTGTCGCGTACACAACTCTTACCCGTATGCTGTATTTTCTTTCGTTCTTAGGTCAGCAAGCGAATCAGAATCAAAACAATCCGCCTGCTTGTACGTTTAAAACATTCATGGATTGTAAGCCACAGACTTTCAATGGAGCTGAAGGTCCCGTGGGATTGCTTCGTTGGTTCGAGAAAGCCAAATTCGTTTTTGCTATGTGTAACTGTCCAGAAGGGGACAGGGTGAAGTTTGCTTGTAGCACCTTGGAGGACGGTGCTTTGACTTGGTGGAATGCTCAGGTGCAGATGCTGGGCGTCAAAATGGCAAACACGACCACTTGGGATGACTTTAAAGAGCTGATTCGGGAAGAGTATTGCCCTAGGGATGAAATTCAAAAGTTGGAAAACGAGTACTATAACCTGAAGATGGAAGGACCTGAGATCGAGGCCTATACAAAATGGTCTCACGAGCTGGCAAACATGTGTCCTAAATTATCCCCACCACCACCTCGTAGGATCGAGCTCTACATTAAGGGATTGGCACTAGCAGTTAAGGGGTTAGTCACTGCAGCAAATCTCAATGACCTACCCCAGATTATCAGATTGGCTCACAAGATTACTGATCAGGAGGTGGAGCGTGGCTCGCTCCCACCCTGTATTGCTGCTACTACTGCTACAGTTACAACCACCAAAGATAACAAGCGTAAGTGGAGCGATATAGATAAGGAAACGAACTCGAATGCCTGACAACAACAGCACTCGCAGCTTCAGCCAGTCATCTTCTGTCAACCAGAATCAGAACCACAGCCGGACTTCTGGTTACGCAGGAAAGCAGCCGTAGTGCAATAAGTGTGGTTTCCATCACTATGGCCAGTGTAGCCAGGCATGTCAAAGGTGTGACAAGCTGGGTCACATGGTAAAGGATTGTAGAGCTCCACATGCCAAGAAACAACAACAACAATCTCAGCAACAACAACATAGGCAACAACCCCAGCAGAATCGGGGTAATCAGAGGGGATGCTATCAGTGCGGCAGTGAAGGGCATTTCAAGAAGGATTGCCCGTAATTGAATCAGAATGCCAACAATAACAATGGGGGTAATCGCCAGAACAACAACAACAACGCGGGAAACAACAACAATGGGAATAACGGTGGGAATGGCGCTCGCGGTAGGGCGTTCACTATTGGGGCAGGCGATGCAAGGAACGATGGCAACGTTGTAACCGGTGCGTTCTCTGTTAATGGTATTATTGCTTCTGTGTTATTTGACTCTGGTGCCGACTGGAGTTATGTGTCTTTGGGGTTCAGTCGTCAACTAGGGCTGACTCCTGCGTCTCTCGTTAATAAGCATGTTGTGGAATTAGCTGATGGCAAGTCGATAGAAGCCACACATGTGTTCTTAGGGTGTAAACTCAATCTTCTAGGCCAAGTGTTTGACATTGACCTTCTTCCCATCACTCTTGGTAGTTTTGATATAGTCATTGGTATGGACTGGTTGTCCAAGCACGGAGCAGACATACTTTGTAAGGAGAAGATCGTGCGTGTACCTCTCCCTAGCGGGGAATCATTATATGTCCAGGGTCATCGAAGCGGTGCAACCGTCAACATCATTTTATCCATGAAAGCCCAGAAATGTTTACGGAAGGTCTACCCTTCTATTCTTGCGCTTGTTACCGATACTCGGCCTGAAGAGAAGAAAATCGATGATTTACCAGTCGTACGGGAGTTTCCTGACGTTTTTCCCGAGGAAATCCCAGGTTTACCTCCACATCGTCAGGTGGAATTCCACATTGATCTCACACCAGGAGCAGCTCCGATTGCTCGCGCACCATATCGTCTTGCAACTGGGGAGTTGCAAGAGTTGTCAAACCAACTTCAAGAACTGTTGGATATGGGCTTTATCCGACCCAGTTCTTCGCCTTGGGGAGCCCCAGTTCTGTTTGTGAAGAAGAAAGATGGGTCTTTTCGCATGTGTATTGACTATCGAGAACTCAACAAAGTGACGATCAAGAATCGTTATCCTTTACCTCGCATCGACGACCTGTTCGACCAGTTGCAAGGGTCGAGCTTCTACTCGAAGATTGATCTAAGATCGGGCTATCATCCGATGAGGGTCCGAGAGGAGGATGTTCCAAAAACAGCTTTTCGTGCGCGGTATGGCCATTACGAGTTTTTGGTCATGCCATTCGGGTTAACTAACGCACCAGCGGTATTCATGGATCTCATGAACCGCGTAAGTAAACCATATCTCGACGATTTTTGTCATCGTGTTTATCGACGACATTTTGATCTATTCTAAGAGCAAAGAGGACCACGAACGGCATTTGCGTCTTATCTTGGAGCTTCTGAGGAAGGAGCAGCTTTACGCGAAATTTTCTAAGTGTGACTTTTGGATTCGAGAAGTACACTTTCTCGGTCACATTGTTAACAAAATGGGGATACACGTGGATCCTGCTAAGATTAACTCAATCAGGAATTGGGCAGCACCAAAGAATCCTTCGGAGGTACGACAATTTCTCGGTCTAGCTGGGTACTATCGAAGATTCATTGAGGGTTTTCAAAGATCGCTCAACCTCTCACTGCTCTGACTAAGAAGGGTGTAGCGTATACTTAGGGGATGAAGCAGAAAGACGCCTTTCAGCTTCTGAAGCAAAAGCTTTGCAGTGCACTGATTTTGTCTTTACCTGAGGGTACCGAAGATTTTGTAGTGTATTGTGACGCCTCTATTCAAGGTCTCGGTTGCGTGTTGATGCAACACGAGAAAGTTATAGCTTACGCCTCTCGACAGTTGAAGGTCCATGAAAAGAATTACACGACTCACGACTTGGAGTTGGGGGTAGTGGTGTTTGCACTCAAAATCTGGAGGCATTACTTGTACGGTACTAAATGCACTATTTATACCGACCACAAGAACCTTCAGCGTATCTTCGACCAGAAGGAATTAAATATGCGACAGCGTCGCTGGGTAGAACTCTTAAACGACTACGACTATGCAATCAAGTACCATCCAGGTAAGGCTAACGTTGTAGCTGATGCCCTTAGTCGAAAGGAAACGAAATCAAAACGTGTTCGTGCCTGCAGCTCACTATTCACTCAAACCTCCCAAACCAGATCCGTTCTGCACAAACTGAGGCACTGAAAGAAGAAAACATTGAAGCTGAGTATTTAAGGGGCACGAAAAAACGGCTTGTAGAGAGATCGGATGGTATTCTCTACTTCATGGAACGTGTATGGGTTCCTTTGTTTGGTAACCTTAGGGAGCTTGTGATGGATGAAGCGCACAAGTCTCGGTACTCTGTTTCATCCGGGTTCGGATAAAATGTATCAGGATCTCAAGGTTTTGTACTGGTTGCCGAAGATGAAGGACCACATCGCGGCTTATGTAAGCAAATGTTTGACTTGTTCGAAGGTCAAGGTGGAGTACCAGAAACCCTCAGGCTTACTTCAGCAACCAGAAATACCTACGTGGAAATGGGAACAAATCGCCATGGATTTTGTTACTGGGCTACCTAGAACGTAAAACGGAAATGATACCATCTGGGTGATCGTTGACCGTCTCACGAAATCTGCACACTTCCTCGCAATCAAAGAAACTGACAAGTTCTCGAAGCTGGCTAGTATTTATCTAAAGGAAATAGTTTCCAGACACGGGGTGCCAACCTCCATTATCTCTGATCGAGATCCGCGTTTCATATCCGATTTGTGGCAAGCGATGCACAAATCATTTGGCTCACATCTTGACATGAGCACTGCCTATCACCCTCAAACGGATGGTCAGAGTGAGCGAACCATACAGACATTGGAAGACATGCTGCGAGCATGTGTTATCGATTTTGGTAAAGGTTGGGAGAGACACTTGCCCTTGGTGGAGTTTCTTACAATAACAGTTACCATACCAGTATCCAGGCAGCTCCGTTCGAGGCTTTGTACAGGCGGAAATGTCGATTTCCTCTCTGCTGGGCTGTAGTGGGTGACAGCCAGGTCACAGGCCGGGAGCTTGTGCTCGAAACTTCTGAGAAGATAGTACAAATCAGAAATCGTATGGCGGCGGCGTGTGACCGTCAGAAAAGCTACGCTGACAAGCGTAGGAAACCTTTGGAGTTTGTTGTGGGCAATCGCGTGATGTTATAGGTCTCACCCTGGAAGGGTGTGGTACGTTTTGGGAAACACGGCAAGCTTAATCCGCGTTATGTCGGGCCATTCAAAATTCTGGAACGAATTGGTAAGGTGGCATACAAGCTCGAGTTACCTGCTGAGTTGGGTAACGTCCATGATATTTTCCATGTTTCACAATTGAAGAAGTGTTTATCCGATGAGACACTTGTAGTACCGTTTCAAGAGCTGAAAATCGACGACAAGTTGCAGTTTGTCGAAGAACCAATTGAAATTATGGACCGGGAAGTCAAGGTTCGTAAGCATAGCCGAATTCCAAGCGTGAGAGTTCGTTGGAACTCAAGACGTGGACTGGAGTTCATGTGGGAATGCGAGGATCAGATGAAGCTCAAGTATCCTCACCTATTCCCAGCTAAGCAACCTAAACCTGATGCAACTAATGAATTTCGGGACGAAATTCCCCTTCAAGTTGGGGATGATGTGGCACCCGGGGAAAATCCACAGTCATCCTAATTTGACACTTCGCCGCTTTCGGAGTACTTATCAAATTTCGGGGATGAAATTTCTTTCAAGTTGGGGATGATGTGACAACCCGAACTTTCAAGGTCTTTCCTCGACGTGATACTTGTTTCACACCGGTGTTTTCATAATTCGTATTGCATTGTAACTTGTACATGTTTAGTATATGATTTGTGTGTTGCATTATGGTTTAGTATATGATTAATGTATTTAGTTAATATAAACTTTTGAACTATTTAAAAGTTAAAAACCATGCTCGACAAAACATTAGTGTTTCGCCACAAGTCATGCTCGGCGAAACATGGGTGTTTCGTCATCACCTTGATTCGTCGAGAGAGTATTTCGTCGTATGGGCTTTCGGCCCAGATGAGGCCAAGTAATTCGTACATTAGTGCGTGTATAAGTGCCATACGTTCATAGCTCACGCACAAACCTCAACCCTAGTATTCTCCTCCTCCCTGTTATCGACGGCAAACCCTAATCTCTTTATCACCTCTCCTCTCCTTCTCCGAAACCGACGGCAACCTCTCCTCGAATCGGGTTATCCTTCGATTCCATTCTGATTAAGGTTAGCATATGTTTCCCCGAATGTTCTGTCGATCTACTTGTCATACGTGGTTGTGTGGTTTCCTAGTGTGATGATTGAAACTTTGATTAGATTGTATGTTAGATTGCATGTTAGAGGTTAGTCGTACGATTCATGATAACTTATGTATACATAGCAGGATAACTGTAAAACGAATTCCTATGAACTGATGAATTGTCGATGATGTAATCTGATTAATTATGATTCATAGTGGCATGATTGGGGTCAATGATTTGGGTGATGATTGAAACTCTGAGCATTAAGGAAATGATGTAACTGTTATGTATGCGACGAAACCTCCTTCTCGATGAAACATTCAGCTCGACGAATCATGGGTCTTACGTCAACAGGGATCTCGACGAACAATCTGATGTTTCGTCACCTGCATGTCGACGAAACACTTGATGTTTCGTCACCCCTCATGTCGACGAAATACCTTGGTATTTCGTCATTTGAAGTTTCGCCACCCAAATGGACAGTTCACACGGACTGTAGTTTAGAACACGTATGCTAATGAATGACTATATGTTGATTTTTGTTTGTTAATGATGTTAGTTATGACTGGGGAAAAACATGATTCGGTTGTGAATAACACACTTAACTGTTGAATACTGTTGCGAAGTATGCGTGTGAATGGTGGATATGTATGACTTAGAATGACTGCTATGTGTTATTCAGAAACTGTAACTTGAATGCATACTACGATTATAAACGTAAACTTGTATATTGTGAATGTAAACTGATTACGTGTACGTGAACACCATAGGCTTCGATTAACTAAGTGTGAACAAGTAACTAATCATACCGAGCAAACCAAGGTAACAAGCATGCGTCCGGTGGGGACAATCAAACAGACAAAACTCATAAACGGATTTTCGTAAACCCATATCCTTGTAGGGGTTATGAGGCGATTTTCAAATACCCACATCATTGCAGGGGATGTGAGGCGGATTTTACAAACGCATATCCTTGCAGGGGATATGCAACGGTTTTCGGTAAATGTTGATGTTGGATAATACACTTACTTTCTATCACTTAAGTCCCATCATACTACCGGGTTAGTTGCTTGTACGGCAACGGGGTTATTAGTTGATAGCGCTATTAGGTTTGGCACCCTCACGACGTACCTGGATAGGACGTGCGTGAACTAATAACTTTAAATCATGACCAATGTTTGATAGAGCATTGGAGAAGGGCAAAAAGGGCCGTCTGCGGTATCGAGTTATTATCAACTTAACAAGTCATAAATCACTACTTGGTATCAAACGGTTAAAGCAAACTGTGAACTCACCAGCGTGTCTGATACACTTTTTCTGCATGCTTGCAGGTCCTTAGGTTCATGGATGGGAACTTGCTATCTGGGAGTGCTGGAGTGGTCATGGGTCGTAGCTCTTGAATACAAGTTAAATGATTATCGTACTCTTGTTTTGAAACACTTGATTTACTATTTACATTATGCTTCCGCTGAACGTATCCATTTTAAATTGTGTTTGGATTTACTTTATGAAATAAATGGAAACTCTTATTTAATACTATGTTATGGTTCAATGTGATTGGTGGCTGGATCCTGGTACGTCACACGTCCCGCGGTGTTTCCGCATGTGGTATTTTAAGGGTGTGACATACATAACCTACTGCCTAATCACTTCCAACATCTACAACTTTTCTTTTCTTTTTACCGATAAATACAACATTATTTTTGCAACTTATTTTGATTTACTTGACTATTTAATGGATTTCCCTGTAACTCTATTCCATTATTTACTTATTCTGATTTGGAGTTACTATCTTAAAAAACCAATTTCATAAAATTTATGTTACTTTTTAGAATAAATAACTGAAAACCATTCTTAATCATCTAAACTAAAACTGGAAATGACATCTCTTTGTAAAAATAAGTTAGGAGAAAGGTATCAAACAAATGTTAAAACAAGGAAACGCTTTTTATTTACGTTGGTGTATGTTTAATGAAGTTAGCTTAGTTTTATTTTTAATTTTAATTATAGATTTCTAATATTAGTTTTTTAATATTAATGAAAATATTTTGTTAGTTTATTTGTTAAATGTTAAAAAAAAGTAGAAGATTAAAAAAAATAAAAAACATAAAAGTGGTGGGGTAGGATCATCTAGGACCATCCTCCATATCCTCTACTTTTGTGGGATGGACCATCCTTGGGAGGATTATGACGTGGCGCCTACGTGGCGGATCTTCATCCCATGGAGGACAATCACCATACCCTCTAGCCTTATTTTCAATAGTTTTTAATATTACACGTGCACATGGGGGTTTAGAATCCGTGTATCCATTTTAACGTTATCAATTTGGACATTTTTCATTGGTCTTGGACTTACCGTTGGACATTTTTCATTGGTCTTGGACTTACCGTTGGGATGCTCATATCCTTTGCCGTTAAAAAAAAAAAACAACTGTATTCTCATATCCTATTAGGTTCCCTTATTAATTTAATTAAAAAAGTGTAATTGGCCTTGTGGTGTAATGATAAGGGGTGATTGTAAGAGCTTGAGAATATTTATCGTCTTACGTTTAAACATGACTCAAGAGGAGTTTTTTTTTACAGTGACGAGTTTCCTCTTTTGATGGTGTTTTTGTGAGTCAGGCTAGAAGTTAGAACGTCAAAATCAGTATGGACATTTAGAAGGCTCACTCGGATATTGAGGGTAGTTGCAAACGCCGTTAAAAGAAAATAAAAAGTAATCCTCTTTCTTATAAAAAAAAATAAAAGATAATCCACTTTCGTAAAACTATACAATATATATTATTTTCAATAGTTTTTAATATTTTATATGTGCACATGGGAGTTTGGAATCGGCTTATCTATTTTTAACATCATCCATTCGGACATTTTCCATTATTTTCGGAATTATCGTTGGGAGGAATGTAGAGCCGGCATGTAGAGCCGGCTTAACCATTTTGGTGGTCTAAGACGAAGTAGAAGCTTGTGGTCTTTTTTCAAAAAAAAAAAAACAATTTGAGAAAAACCCTCATCCTTTTACGAATTTGAGTAAAGAACCTTTTAGTGATTCTATTTCAGTTTCTCGTTTTTGTTTCTTTTGCCTTTTAAAATGGTCAGATTCATGTTTACGAAATCTATTAGACATTATAAATAAAAAATCTATCACAGATTCACAGAACTCGCTAACAAACAGATTTTAAGAACTAGCAAATATATCACAAACTTCAATTAGGCAACTAAGAAACTAAGAAATTAAGGCTAATATCACATAGTTCAATTGGGAAATTAGCAATTGGAGAAAAAGTGATTAATGTACCTTAATTTTGAATCGAAACCTTCAATTTCGATTGCAATTCTTTCAGCCACAATACTCTGAATGGTCATTTTTAAGTGCATCTTTCAAGTTTATTTTGATCATGAGTAAAAATATTTTGTATTCCATAGTTTCATTTAAGAAAGGAAAATTAGTTGCCGTATTAAAAAAAAAAAAAAAAAAAAAAAAAAAAAAAAAAAAAGGCAAATCATACTTAACGTGTTGGTTGGGTCCTGAACTTGTCAAACGATCTAAAACAGCTTTACGGTTTTGATGCTTAATCATCTTCTTTTAACTTGAAATCTTTTGTCTGTATTATTTTTAAATGAAAAAGAATTAAATAGAAAGGACAAAGACGTCTGTCGAGTTTCAAGTTTCAAACCATGAATCTAATCGTTAAACGCGGTTTTTACAAAGCGTAAACTATGAAGTAAGAAGGGGATGATAAAAATTATAAACGGGCGATTTGCTTCAAATTAAACTTTAATTAATTGGTCCGGTCGGTTTTAGTAATTTAAAAAAAAACCCTAAACTTAAGTCTTATCTCTTCACATATGTTTCTATAAATTGGCAAGGTTTGTAAGGTTTCAACATGCCAACTTCTCTCTCAAAATAAATTTTAAGAGCATAAAGATGGCAATGCAAAATGATGAGCTATCTGAAAACTTGCTTCAGTCTCAAGCTCACATATGGAACCACATTTTCAGCTTTGTAAAGTCCATGTCACTCAAATGTGCAATTCGGTTACAGATACCTGATATCATCAACCGCCATGGTTCGCCAATGTTGTTATCCGAGTTAGTGCAAGCCCTCGGCTTACAACAGGAGAGAACTCAATCTGTCTATCGGCTTATGCGCATCCTTGTTCAATGTGGTTTCTTCGTAAAACAAAGTGTATCCACAAGGGGACGACATGATGAGGAGGAGGAGGAGGAAGAAGAAGAAGAAGAAGAAGAAGAAGAAGAAGGCTATTTGCTAGCTCCTCCTTCTCGGCTGCTTCTAAAGGAACATCCTTTCAGCCTTAGGCCCTATTTGCTAGCCTTGTTGGATCCAATAGTGACGGATCCATGGCATGACATGGGCAAATGGTTCCAAAACGACGATGTCACACCTTGTCACACAACTCATGGGAGGAGTTTTTATGATCTGGCAGGCCAAGAGCCGGCGCTTAATCAATCATTCAATGAAGCAATGGCTTGTGATTCAAGGCTTGTTGCGAGTGTCATTCTTAAAAGTTGTGGTGGTCTTTTTCAAGGATTAGATTCCATTGTCGATGTTGGCGGTGGTACTGGGACAGTTGGTAAAGCTATTGCGGAAGCTTTTCCGGATACTCACTGCATCATTTTTGATCTTCCTCATGTAGTAAATGGTTTGGTTGGAAGTAAGAACTTGACTTATGTTGCTGGAGATATGTTTGAAGCCATTCCAATTGCTAATGCTGTTTTGCTTAAGGTATTCTTTTGAAAATTTAATTTCAATCTGTTTATTAATATGGGTGCATTTTTGTTGATAACATTAACTTTTGGAGAGGTGTATCCATCATGCATTGCAAAAAGTGATTGACTTATTTTTATTTTTTGAAAAATTAGTGGATTTTGCATAATTGGAATGATGAGGAGTGCATAAAGATTTTAAAGAATTGCAAAGAGGCGATTCCAAGCAAGGAAAATGGAGGAAAATAAGTGATCATAGACATGGTCGTGACGGTTGATGAAGGTGACACTGAATTATTCGAGACTCAACTTTACTTTGATATGCTTATGATGTCGTGTCTAACTGGAAGACAAAGGAGCGAAAAAGATTGGGCAAAGCTCTTTCTTGATGGCGGATTTAGTGATTATAAAATTTTTCCGGTTTTAGGCTTAAGATCTCTCATTGAAGTTTATCCCTAGTTAAGTTATTACTTTTTATGCAACGTAACTTCCTGTAAAAAGTTACCTAATAAGCTACTTCTTAGTACTTCCTTATTTGTGGTTCTTTGTATCAGTGTTTTCATTATATATCACATTTCATCTTATTGACCTATATATTAAGAATTGAAATCAATGAACAGTATCATAATTGAATTTACAGTAATAAAAAAAGAATTAAATGGTAACATCACTAACGAATTAGTAAATGGTATCGGGTACCGGTACCGGTATCAAATTTACCAAACCGAGTGCGTTTTTGGTACCGGTTCGACACCGGTATTCATCGGTTTTTACCCTCAAATACCGGTGTCGTACCAGTGCCGACAGTATCGAGCCATCCTGTACCAGGTATATTCGGTACCGGTACCCACTTTTGGGGATTTCGGTAACGGTATTTTCCGTACCGGTTGGTACCGAGCTCATCAAATCCCGTAGCAACGTAGCAATTCAAGTAATTGCACCGTTTAGATTACTTTTCATACACACAGTAAGTAAACTGTAATAGTAAACATAATTGAATGAATAGTAATAAAAGTTGAATTTAATGAATAGTAACATTACTAAGGAATGAGCTGGTATCGGGTACCTGTATCGGTATCGAATTTACCAAACCGGGTGTATTTTCGGTACCGGTTCGACACCAATATTCATCGGTTTTTACCCTTGAATGCCGGTGTCGTACCAGTACCTGTACCGAGCCGTACCGTACCAGGTATATTCGGTACCGGTTCCCACTTTTGGGGATTTCGGTAACGGTATTTTCCGTACCGGTTGGTACCGAGCTCATCAAATCCTGTAGTGTCACACCCCGATTTCCACGTGTCACCGGTGGGCCCGGTAGGGGAGTATCGTGACGTGGTTGGCAACATAATAGTTAAACAACACAATATATAAATATGCACAGCGGAAGCAAATGAAAAATATAATTCAACTTTAATAATATTGTAATATCGTGTATCACAACAGTTGAAGGTTTGTCCACAGAAGGATCAAAAATAAATAGTAGTTCAACAGACGATAGGCATCTTAAGCTTGCGAGACTCTTTATTGATGCTAAGGAGAAAATCCCAGCCAATTACGCTTAGTACCTGAATTTAATCTTTTTGGGAAAATACGTCAGTTTACACTGGTAAATAAAATCAACTGACTCATTTTAGAAAATGATTGAAAATTGATTTGGATGCACGTGGCATAAACATTTTATTTAACTTGGGAGAATTATTTAAATATATAATCTTGTGAACGAATTACATGTTCCTTATGCGTTCAGTAGCCCGGACGTACCGGGTTAAAGATCAATAGACACACCACATCAACTATTTATGCACTGACGAGTGTACGCCTACACTCCGCGCTTAGGTCGTGGCCATTTCGTAAAATGATGCCAATGATATCCGGGACATGGTCATTAACCCCCCAAAGGCTTTAAGTAAACAAAACTGTTTAAACGAGCCGATCAAATTATTCAATTAACCACCCAACGATGGAAGATTTGATGCCCGATCTAGCGGTATTCTATATACCGTAACCCAAGCCCGTATAGGGAAAATAAGTTAAAAGAATTTACCTGAGCAATGTAATAATCACAATAAGCAAATGCAAGTAGCTTTTACTGGTACTCCTAATCTGGAACGAAGGTTTATAATAACCTATTAGAATCCTAACGGGTCTTTAATTAAGCTTATGCTTAGACCGGTTAGTTTCAAAGATACGGTTCGTACGCATGATTAAGCGATGACCGGATATAATGTGATTTGGACCCAACAAGTATGAAGACTTGTTTAATATGGGTATATTACACACATTCTGGATTTTGAGATAAAACCGATAAGGTTTGACCCGTTTCGGCTAATTTATGTAAACTAGTTACATAAACCGAACCGAACGCGTAATAAGCGTAACGGGTAATAATGAGAGCCATTTACAGGTTTCTTAAGTTAATATGCTTCAAATATGTTGTGACATCAGTAAGATATCATTTATTATGCCCGAAATGAATTTAAACACAAACTATGCCCCGTAGGGGTAGTTTGGTCATTTATAAGGTGATAAAAGAGTTTAAGTAATATTCTGAGTTACAGGTCTGATGTAATCAGCAAAGATAATCAATTTGCTAAGTTATATCAGTAGGGTATTGTATACATGTGAAATTTATCAATTATAACCAAACTATGCACCGTAAGGGCATTTTGGTAATTTCACATAAGCCGAAAAGCTCAAAACTGAAGTCTGAGTTAAACAACTTTTGCTTACTGTTAACATATTATAATTTACCTCAAATATCAGTAGGTATCACCCTTTGTATGTTTAAAATAGTTCTAGTACATACTAGGCGTTAAAAACGCTTAATAAGGAGATTAGAAGCCGTTTCCGGGTTCTATATAGAAATCTGATATTTTTATAATTTTAGAAGGCTTAAAATAATTTATTAATCATTTAGAATCAGTAGCAAAAGGTTTGGAGTCAATTAGATATGTAAAACTCATTTTATAGCCCGTAAGGGCAAAACCGACAATTACCGGATTAAGCCTACGACTATAAGTTATGCTCAGCCTAAAATTAATTAAAAATCTTCAAAAATCCCAAAATAATATATTACATCAGTGGGTAATAAGTTTGATACCAAAAAGTAGGTGTAATTAGGCTATACGCTAATTACGCCGTTTAATCGCTAAAGAAGCTTCTAATTACGCTAATGAGCATAACTCTCAATCTACAACTCAAACTGATGTCAAACTTTGGGTGCAAGTTTATATATTAGTAACTAAGGTTTCTACTCTTTTACTTTTTCAAAAATCATGTTTTAAGGTGAAGAGGGCATAATGGTCAACATATGAGCAATTAACGGAATCATGCATATTAATTGGATAACTAATGATCCGAGGTGTATAATCACAGAGGGTTATACTAGCATGTAACCTGGTCCAAATGAAGCTCTAAGGCATTTCTAAAACATACCAAAACGGGTCAGAACTGAAAGTCAAAGCAAAAGTCAAACTATGCGACTTTCGGTTCCGAACCGGGTCTCTACTGAAAATTGTCGGGTTGAACATGTTTAGACATGTTCTTACATTCATTACCAAGTTATATTGATGATCAAACAGGTTATATGGGTTCTACATTGCTAATCATGCATAAATTGTAAATTAAGCATCCTGTTGACTTTTTAATAACAAGTTTGACCCGACATTAGACCTAGTTAGAGTGGGAATCAGGGGGAACCCTTTTGAGGGTTTATTACCCACATAATTACCAACTTATAACTACTTTCAATTCGACTAATCACTGGACCATTAGTGATTAATCGTTAAGTCAACCGTTAATTACGACGGTTTGACTTTTAAGCTAAAACTAAGTAAAAACTTAACTAAGAGAGGTTAAGCAAACTTACAAGAGTCCTATGAACGACCAGAGATCACTTGAGAGAAGTCTTGAGCTCCAGAAATGATCAGGAATGCAAGAATGAAGGTGTGAAGAACTTGTTGCAACTTAGTGGCCTTTTATAGTGTTTAAATCACCATAGATGGTTGACATGCAAGTCTACAACTGACCACAATTCATCCACAAGTGTCCCTAGTGCTCTAGGACTGTTTAGGGGTCGCCCACAATGTGGAAATATCTGTTTTGGGTAGATTATGCGCGAATACAGGAGGCTGTTTAAAGTTTATGTATCTGATGGTCTGATGCGGCCCGCGTAAGGTTATGTTAACCTTTACGCGGCCCGCCTCAGCCTCGTATACAGATTTTACTTTTTCTATTTGTTGCATACTTGACTCTTGGCCCTTCCGAAAGGTCAACTAACCTTTATATTGCAATTTGAACCCTCTAATTTGACACATAAAGGCTTCAAGATATATACCCACTTTGTTAAGACCTCGGTTAACTTTATTGTTACCCGAAAAGTCATAACTTTCAACGTTGACGCTTTAACCCCTTGTATACGAATTTGATCATAACTTTCTCATACGATAACGAAACTTTATGAAATTTATATCGTGCATTCTAGTGAGCATAATTAACCATTACAAAGCTTCGGGTGTGTCAAAAGGTCACTCAGAGGTATAACTTAAACATGTTGACACATTTAACCCCTGTAGTTTGAAATCTCTCATTTTCTTTCATATTTAGCTTCGTATGATCCATGATTTATTCGTTTGAAGGTACGAGCATCATGTAGGGTTAATGTACAATATATTTATTCACTGTTGATAGTAGAACCCGTATATTCACATACTTTCCAGGTTTGTCAACTTTAGTCCTTCAAGAACATTTTTTTCACACGTTCAAACTTATGACACGTGTCAACACATTATAGGACGTGAATTTTCGAGGTGTTACATGTAGCAACGTAACAATGCAAGTAATTGCACCGTTTATATTACTTTTCATACACACGGTAAGTAAACTGTATTTCGTTTGAATGAGGTTTTATATACACAACAACTTATTTTGCTTTATTTTTTGTCTTTTTCTGTAATTAATTGTAGTATGGAAAATTAACTTCGATATCTAGATTATTGATGAGCAAATCGTATCAAATCCTGTTATCAAACCGGTATCGTATCGGTACCAAATTTACTATACCAAATCATTTTCGGAACCAATTTGGTACCCACCTTTTGGCGTTTTCAGAATCGTTACTTTCGGTTCGACACCGGTCTAGCACCATATCTGTATTTATTGATTTTTACCTTCAAATACCATACCGTATTGTACCGAGCATTTTCGGTGCCGGTACCAAACTTCGATGATTGTCTAGATTGGTACTTTCGGTACCGTTACTGGTACCGAGCTCATCCATATTTTAACGTGTTAGCACCGTAATAACTAAACTAGAAACAACCGATTTTCCAACGTGTAGGACGTGTGTGTCCTATTATTACATATTAGGTTATCTAAAATCGCTTTTTTTAGGACAGGTGACTGTCCTTTTCATGACATTTTTATTTATGTTTTGGTATTCGGTATCTGCTTGCCGTCACTGACACGCGTTTTGCAGTCATTGTGTCCCCGCCGCAACGCACGGGCGGAAAATAAACTAGTTAGTATTGGATACCTTTATAAAGAAACATTGGTGAACAATGTGAACAAGGTTGGTGAACAATGTGAACAAGGTGTTTTTGGTTTTTTTACCCAGACTTTGACACGTGTCTACAATATTGTAGCCCGGTTCTACTTCTAATTTCATTAACTGATTAGGCTTACTTAATATTTATGTTTACTAGGTTTGGGATGAAGGCCACAAAACAATCAATAGGGATCGTTTGTTTAGCTTTTAGTGGAGCTCTTAATGGTTCAAACCTCTGATTTGGTTCAACACCTAATGGTTCAGAATGTTTGTTTCGCGAGCAGATGTCTGAATGGTTTAGACGTTTGCCTCTGAATGGTTAAGCATTATATAGAGTCTGAATGGTTAAGACCTCCAATCTGAATTGGTCAGACATTTGTCTCTCAACGATTAAACATTATGTTGGCTCTTAGTGACCATTAGGTCCTGAGTTCGATTCCCACAAGGGGTTTTTCCCAGATTTATAAGGTTTCCTCCTGAATAGGTGTATAGGCATTATAGCCTTATGGAGATGGATATGATCGGGTGGTTCCGTTCGTGGCACGATGATACTCCAGCGGTCCGTCAGTGATCTAAATTTGCCGTTCAAAAAAAATATTGGCTCTTAATGGTTTAACACTTAATGATTCAGACATCTTAATGGTTCAACACTTAACCATTCAGAAATTGTCAAACACTATATGGTGTGGCTGAAATCCTCTCGCCCCAACCTCAACGCCGCCTTTCACGCCGTTGCCGGGGTGGTGTGTCCGACGTGGAAAGGCCTAAACGCCACTAAAGAACGCCCACACTGTGTGCTCTTGGCAGATATCCCCACGCGACTCCTCCAATCGACGCTAGAGGTGTACAAATCGTTTAGTTGTGACTTGTGAGAGCCTTTGTATTTTCCATCTAGGTCACCAATAGCTTTGATCAGTCAATATTTTGAACATGATTGTTTATTTTGTTTAAGTGTTTAGTGTTGTTTTATGAACTTGTGGAGCAAATTATATGTGTTAGGAATAATGAGTAAGAATGTAATGAACTTATGACGTGTTTAGTATCTTTAGATGATATTTTGAATATATTTCAAAAAAAAAACTGTAGGGCATAATTTTAAATACGTTTGTAATTTGTAATGACGTTTGACGGGTTTCTGATAATTTATAAATTTTAGTTTGATGTTCTTTTGTCTTACATGATCCGACCCGACCCGCTATAAACTGATATTTTTATACAGCTTGGGGCCTAAAATCTATGAAAATATTCCACCTCCCCAGGAAAAAATTCCTGGGTCCGCCACTGTGTGTCATATTTACCTCAAACCAGCCCAGATCTAGAAAATTCATAAAATAAACCCTAAAAATCTAATAAATCCTTAAAGCAAGCAACAAAATATATCAAATATACAACCAACGACGAGGATCGGAAGAATCCTTACTCTTTATCTCGTCATTGTTAGAGCCGTTATTCTCAGCATCAAAATTGACAATGTTTTTCGGTTTATAGTTCAGTAATAGCTTGTCGGCTACATCTGGTAACAACTCAAAAGCACAAATTCCACCATCTTCGGATTATTAGTAGCTGGGTGATTTCCTTGAAGAGCTCTTTATTAAAGGTGGAAAAAACCTTCAAATCCTTGCAAAGAAAATTCAATAAAAAGGTAAATTAACCCATATCAACACTGTTATCGTGTTTAATATATGAAAATCGATAATGTTTTTCGGTTACACGCGTCTTTCCGAATCACATCCCCATATCAACACAGTTATCGTGTTTAGTATATGAAAGATAATTTGTTCACCGTTAGAAATAATTTAAATTCCACTAGTATTTCAAATTTTATATTTTACCAAGGTTTATCTAGACTCATCTGAATATGTTTTGCCATGTATTCATAGATCAGAAATCCTTATTCTGGGCAGTCTCCTAGGAGTAGTACCATGTTTGGAAACCTATTGGATGTTTTTTTTTTAACTGAAACCCAAGAACCGACCCGAATAAAATTAATCTGAACCCGATTAACCCAAACATCAAAATCAGAATCATTTCACAACGAACTAATAGAATTTTATCGTGAATTTTTATAATAAACACTTACAGTGATCTTCGGTGTTAGTAGCTGGGTGATTTCCTTGAAGAGCTCTTCAAATCCTTGCAAAGAAAACTCAATAAAAAAAGTAAATCAACCCATATTTTTGACTACCCACATCAAGAAATTCAAGAAAAGCGCAAATTTTAACCCAATTTTGTGACTTTTTTTTTTAACAACCCACATATTCAATTCAAGAAAAGTGCAAATACATATTCAATTCAATAATCAAATTGTAAGGGTCAAAGATATTTAAAATCAAAGTTTAACAAAAAAAACCACCAACACAAATGATTAAATTGTTAAAAGGTAAATTAGGGTTTATTGGCAAATAAATCAAAAATATCAAGCAAATCATCAAAGAAAAACAGAAAACACCAAACATACTTTATTAAATCGGTTGGCAATTGATTAATTAGGGTTTCAAATCGAATAGATCTTTGACATATAAATTAGGGTTTTGGAAAATGAACGACATACATGAATCCTACAATTTCCCAATAGACTACCCGATTAAGTTCTTCAACAACACCAAAATTATCATCCTTTGTAATGAGATTAATAGATATGAGATGAAAGAAATCTTACATGAAGAACAGGATCAAGAGGTTGTCTGCGACAGCAGGCCGGCATTTGGATTGTGTAAAAACCCTAGAGAAGTATCTTGCGATGAAGGCGAATAGTAGAAAAAAAAAAGTGATTGACTTATTTTTATTTTTTGAAAAATTAGTGGATTTTGCATAATTGGAATGATGAGGAGTGCATAAAGATTTTAAAGAATTGCAAAGAGGCGATTCCAAGCAAGGAAAATGGAGGAAAATTAGTGATCATAGACATGGTCGTGACGGTTGATGAAGGTGACACTGAATTATTCGAGACTCAACTTTACTTTGATATGCTTATGATGTCGTGTCTAACTGGAAGACAAAGGAGCGAAAAAGATTGGGCAAAGCTCTTTCTTGATGGCGGATTTAGTGATTATATAATTTTTCCGGTTTTAGGCTTAAGATCTCTCATTGAAGTTTATCCCTAGTTAAGTTATTACTTTTTATGCAACGTAACTTCCTGTAAAAAGTTACCTAATAAGCTACTTCTTAGTTATCCTTATTTGTGGTTCTTTGTATCAGTGTTTTCATTATATATCACATTTCATCTTATTAGTATTGGATACCTTTATAAAGAAACATTGGTGAACAATGTGAACAAGGTTGGTGAACAATGTGAACAAGGTGTTTTTGGTTTTTTTTACCGAGCCTTTGACACGTGTCTACAATATTGTAGCCCGGTTCTACTTCTAATTTCATTAATATTTATGTTTACTAGGTTTGGGATGAAGGCCACAAAACAATCGATAGGGATCGTTTGTTTAGCTTTTAGTGGAGCTCTTAATGGTTCAAACCTCTGATTTGGTTCAACACCTAATGGTTCAGAGTGTTTGTTTCGCGAGCAGATGTCTGAATGGTTTAGACGTTTGCCTCTGAATGGTTAAGCATTATATAGAGTCTGAATGGTTAAGACATCCAATCTGAATTGGTCAGACATTTGTCTCTCAACGATTAAACATTATGTTGGCTCTTAGTGACCATTAGGTCCTGAGTTTGATTCCCACAAGGGGTTTTTCCCAGATTTATAAGGTTTCCTCCTGAATAGGTGTATAGGCATTATAGCCTTATGGAGATGGATATACAGTGTGGTTGAAATCCTCTCGCCCCAACCTCAACGCCGCCTTCCACGCCGTTGACGGGGTGGTGTGCCCGACGTGGAAAGGCCTAAACGCCACTAAAGAACGCCCACATTGTGTGCTCTTGGCAGTTATCCCCACGCGACTCCTCCAATCGATGCTAGAGGTGTACAAATCGTTTAGTTGTGACTTGTGAGAGCCTTTGTATTTTCCATCTAGGTCAGCAATAGCTTTGATAAGTCAAAATTTAGAAAGTAAGATATATAAAAGACTATTATAAGTTGTGTCAAATGACACACTTCTGAAAATGGGTTTATGGATTAAGCAACTGAACGCTGATATGAAAGTCTCAATTTTTTTCTCTTTTGAATTACTATCACGAATTCACAACGTGTGGAAAACATTAATCACTAAATTAACTCGCATTTTATGACAATTACAACAATAAAAATTGATACCCAATACTCCAATAGTGCATAATATAGCTATTAATAATGATAATTGTCTAATAATGCATAAACTTTAACCTTAAAATCATGACCACTATCAACTTTTCAATAGTACATATAGACCATTCAACATTTTAAACACTATTATAGTGTAGGCTTTCCAACTAATTAAAAGTTTCAAACACTTTTAGCCAACATGTTTACAAAATAGAACTAAATCAAAAGACAGAAACATCGTCTCTTACTACAATAATGGATCATAAGATATCTTGCTCTAATCTAACACCTTAAACGGAAGGTTGATTCCTCTGAGATGTGGTAGTCGGAAAGGGTAGCGCTATCATTAAGTAGTTTTCCGCTCCAGATCAGTCTCTGCAGGTCCGGGGGAATACCTTCCTTATCCTGAATCTTCGATTTCACATCGTGGATGGTTTCCGAAGGTTTGACATCCAATGTAATGGTCCTTCCAATTGCGGTCGTGATGAATATACGCATGAATCCCTTTGACAAACGCATAACTGTGAGTGTGGATTCCTTGTTGATGTGAAGCTCGGCAAGGGAATCGCTGTTTGGTAGAACCATTTCGTTGAAGATCAACTCTTGCTTATCACTCGGAATATCTACCTCATGCTCGATCTGGGCTTTTATCTCTTCGATGGTCTCCGAGGGTTTGACTTCTAGCGTAATGATCTTTCCGGTGAGGATCTTGATGTATATTGGAATAAATTGCCTTGGTTTACGTTTACGCATAAGCGTGAGGGTCGAGTTCCTGTAGATGTTGAAGTCTAAAAGGGTACTGTCATCCTCGAGAACCATGTTGTTGTAGATCAAAGCCTACTCGTTGCATAGAATATGTTCCTTATACTGGATCTCCAATTTTACAACCGCAATGGTGTCTGTCGGGTAGACAAACAAAGAGATCGTCTTTCCAGTATAGGTATTCACAAATATGTTTATCAATTCAACTGTTTTACACATGCGTATGATCGTTGATCCGTCAGCGACGTGCAAGTCAGCTAGAATACTGATATCTTGAACATAAACACATGCCCAGTACAATGCATCCTGGCTTTCACATCACCAACCGTATCTGACGATTTGACTACCAAAGATTTAACAGTCTTCCCTTTTGGAGTCTTGATGTATATATTGATGAGTTCTCCTGATCTACCTTTAAGCGTTAGGGTGGATTGCTTCTTGATGTGTAAGTTGGCAAGTATACTGAAGTTCTCAAGAACCTTATTGTTGAAGATGAGTTCCTGCTGGTTAAAGGGAATATGTTCCTCAGCCTCGATCTTGAGTTTTATGCTGCCAACGGTGTCGGAGCCGTTGACTTTAAGGGGGATGATCTTTCCGGTGGCAGTCTTGACTAACATGTTAACAAAGAAAAGGAAACAAAAAATCTCAACGTTACATATGCATTTGACTCTAGCTCATTACTTGATGAAATTAAAATTAAAATTTAACATTTAAAATATCCATCTAACATCAATGCAAACGAACACGAACAAGACCTTGTTCATGTTCGTTTGTTAATGGAGATTCCTCTATACGATCAAACAAACCTCACGCCAACGTTTGGTTGTAGCCCTAAACATCACATATTCAAATGGAGATTCCTCTATACGATCAAACTTTAATTCCTCTGTAGCTCAAGACACTTTTCATCCACAAAAACAACAAGAAAGCAATGTAAAGAAAATTGTCGGGTAAACTGATAATACCAACCACTAAAGTAGCTCAACAGAGACAACATGATTTACCCTTATTTCTTAGATATGTAAATAGTTAATATGCATGCAGGATAGAGGAATGGAACCCAACGTATCATTTTTACCCTAAACCTGCCCAAAGAAAATTCATAAAATAAACCCTAAAAATTCTAATAAATCACAGATTAGCCTTAAAGCAACAAAATATAGCAAATATACAAACAACGACGAGGATCGGAAGAATCCTTACTCTTTATCTCGTCGTTGTTAGAAACGTCATCGTCACTATAACCGTTCTGATCCGGGACTTCAACATCATCATCGTCACTAGAGTCGTTCTCCTCCTCCACTTCAACATCATCGACGATCAAATCATTGTTACTGGTGTTTATTTTCTTCCGGTTACCAGATCCATCGTCTCCATCAGCTTTTCGTTTCCCCCCTTTGCCCTTATTCTCCATTTTTCCTTTGCTTTTCCCGCTTTTTTTTTTTTTTTTGAACGAGTGATACCAGAGAGAGAGTGGTAGTGGGTATTATATGCACCACTAGGGCTGTTCACGAGCCGAGCCGAACCGAGCGGACCTTTGCTCATGCTTGGCTCGTTTACAAACCGAACCGAGCAGAGTGGCTCATTTAAAACCGAGCCTTAAATCAAGCGAGCATTTTTCGAGCAGTAAATATTCCGAGCGAGCGTCGAGCGAAGTTCGAGCGACTTGAACAACCATGTCGCCCGATGAAATTCGCTAAGAGAGCTAGTGACAATGTTTTGATCTCAAGTTTTTATGTCTTTAAAAACATGCACGTTTCATGACATAATATTTTTCTTATGAATAACAATGTTGTGGCTGATGAGGCGATGGTTATATTGCACGAACAATTACGTTGGGAGCAGGAGATGATCGACTTAGGGTAACGACATGAAACATTGAGGCGATGAGCAGCTTGTCGTTTATCGGTTTAGGATTTAACTTTTAGGTTTTGATATTAATTTTTTTATTGGCGTGGTTGGGCTAGTACGTATAGATATAGTTGTAAATTTGTATATAGTGGACCAAAATCTAATAGAGTGGCGTATATAAAACTATAAATTAATTTATATTTAAGTATATATGTATGCGTAATGTGTGTGTATATATAGTTGTGTGTGTGTAAATATATGTATAATTTATATTTGTGTATATACATGTTTATATATGTATGTGTCTATGTGTATGTATGTATATATATATACTAATTATTAATTAAAAATAATAATTCGAGCCGAACCGAGCCGAGCCGAGCGAACCTTTGCTCACACTTGGCTCGTTTACAAACCGAACCGAGCAGAGCGGCTCGTTTACAACCGAGCGTCAAATCGAACGAGCATTTTCCGAGCAATTTCCGAACAAGCGGCGAGCGATTTGAACGGCCCTATGCACCACTATGAGTAACGTAAGGTGTATTTAAGTTCCGAGCTTATTTGCTAATATATTTAGGCCCATCAATCCATCATTACGGGTGTAGTAGATATTAGATGGGTTAGGTTGGTTCGGTTTTGGACTCAAAATGATCTAAAATTCGGTTTTTTGGATGGTATAGATAATAGGCCATAGACCATAGACCATTGTTGAATTATGTATATGTACTACATTCTATCTATCTTAAAAAGACAAATTCGGTGGGGTTTTTCACCGGCTTTGTCTCCCCTCTAACCTTTCAGAAATTTGCAATATTAGCCTTTGAGAAATTTACGAAGATAGCCAAAAAAATGTTTGACTTACCAAAATGGCCAGTTCATGCGTCTGCAGGGTCATTCATGCGTCCGCCAATGTAGAAGTGACACGTGTCTTAGTGACATCATGCGTCCCATGCGTCCGTGACTCATCCCATGCGTCCGTAACTCATAAAATTTACTTTTAGGAGCTTTGAGGCATCCCATGCGTCTGTGACTCATCCCATCATCCCATGCGTCCGTTTGAGGCATCCCATGCGTCTGTGACTCATCCCATCATCACATGCGTCCGTGGCTCATCCCATGCGTTGCCGACTCATCCCATGCGTCAGTGACTCATCCCATGCATCCCATTGTCGTACTTGCACTTCATCCATGCACACATCCATATAAAGAATTAAGGGGCATAAGAGGGGTGATGCCCCATTCCAACGACGCATGAGCTGGCTATTTTGGTAAGTCAACTTTATTCTTGCCTATTTTTGTAAATTTCTCTTAGCCTTTTGCTTTTGCTATCCATAAAATTTCAAAAAAAAAAATACAATTTTAGTTCTTAAACGGCTTTGTCTACCCCTTACTTTTCAGAAATTTGCAATATTAGCCCTTTGCTCTTGCTATCCACAAAATTTCAAAAAATTACAATTTTAGTCCCAAAACCACAACTCAAGTTTACAAGTTTACAAATTAATCCCTCAAGATTCTAATATTCCAACGTTACCAATGTACCATATATAATATACGTTTATGATTATTTGTGTAATTGAGTACGATAACATTTGTTGTTCAAAAAGAAATATACGTTTTAAATCAATTATTTTTTTCAATAACTTTCGTTCGTTAATTTCGTTTTTAAAGAACTAATTTGTTGCTAACCCCCTTAAGTTTCTAACTTTTGAGCTTACCCTTTCCGTTCCATTTCTTAAAAAAAACTAATATTTTTATGTAAGTGTCGGTATAAATCGAGGTGGTTTACGTTTATACGTATTTTTTTTTTTGAAACGAATCAACTCAAATATAATAATGCCCTCACTTGGGCCTCACATGACCAGACTTAACTGTCAAAATATACAGAGTTAGGGTTAAAGAACATAACGTGCAAAGTTTTGCAAACATCGAGTACTTTTTTTGTACTTTTTGAAGATAAAAGACACACTTTGCAATCTGGTGTCAACATAAATGACGATTTTTGTAATTTACTCATAAAAATAAGCATGTTGTAACGATGTATTCAAAATTTTATATTATGTTATTTAAATAACAAAAAAAGGAAAACAACGTAATTATTAATATTAATTAATTAATATTAATATCTATAGATGAGAGGAAATGAATAGTGTTTAATCACTGTGGAGCATTGTGATTGGCAGGGTTGGACGGTTGTTTACACATGTAAACAACTCTTTCTTTCCCCAACCTCCTATTTTACATCAGAATACGAGCTGATTCACTAAATTTTCTCCTCCACCGCCGGCTTCCCACCTCCCACCAGAATAACAGGTTTTCCCCTCTCTCATGAAAACCCTCTGGTTACAATTCAGGAGAATGAGAAGAGAGAGAGAGATAGTGTAGCTGACGGAGACTATTTAAACGGCTGATCTACCGCCTCCGTCGTGTTATAGAGTCTGACAAGTCAGTCGTCGGTCGTTTAATAGGTGGATGGTGGTGATGTTCGCCGATCTCTGTTATGGCGGTCTCCATTTCTTTCGATTTCTTTTTTATAGGCCCCGAAGGATTCGTCATCGGAAACCCTTAGCGGCCGTGCATGGCGGTGGTGGTCGCTGGTATGTGTTCCGGTTGGTCTATGTGGGTATTCACATGTTGGATTCAGCGATCACCTGTTATTGGCCTCTGATTTGGTTATCAGAAGCTTTAGGGTTTTCAGATGCGGAGGTGACCGGTAATCTGCCGCCGTCTCAGGTCTGTTGTTCAGACCGACGGTAGTCGGCTATGGTTTTACCATCGTCGGTGGTAACCGGTTATCTATTTTGTATCTCAGCGTTTTACCATGGTCCCGATTTTGTTCGTGTCATTGTGATTATGAGTTCCTTCTATTTCTGATTGCAACAATGATAGTTTTTTGGGTAATTAGGGCTGTGATGATGACTGACAGTCATCTGAGCCTCCATCATGGTTTTGAGACTTCCCATTGTTAGTGGTTGTAAAGATAAAATCCGAGCCTGATATTGGGGTTTAGGGTCGTGCCAATGATAATAAAATCTAAAATGATGATGGTTATTAGCTAATCTGAGATAACCATGGGCCGTTATGTGTTGTCACTGTGATTATGAAGTTTCTTCTATTTAAGATTGTAACAATGATTGTTGTTTGGGTCTTTAAGGCTATGATGATGACCTGGCAGTCATCTGAGCCTCCAACATGGTTTTGAGTTGACTAAATCAACCCAACACATGTGTGGGCCTAAGCAAGAGACTAATTAACATGTGATAGGCGATCAGAAGAACTTCGTAAGAACTTTCGTGTTGTAAACGAACCAGAACACGGATGGGGCGAGGTCGTGCGATGGGCATATGGAGATTGGGCGAGTTTTATACGATCAACAGTTGTTTAAGGAAGAATTGGTATGTTTTAAAAGAGCTTGTGAATTGCAGCCTACTGATGTTAGACCGCATTTTCGAGCTGGTAATTGTTATTATGTTGTTGGGAGGTATCATGAGGGTAAAGATGAGTTTGTTTTAGCTTTAGATGCTGCAGAAGCAGGTGGGAATCAATGGGCTTATCTTCTGCCTCAAATTCATGTGAATCTCGGGATTTCACTTGGGGCGGAAGGTATGGTTATAAGCGCATGTGAGCATTATCGTGAGGCTGCGATTCTTTGTCCAACGACGCATTTTAGAGCTAAGAGCTGAAATTGCTATGTGATACAAGGACGCAACTTAAGTGGTTTAAAGGTGAGTTTATCGGTGTGATTTAGGTCAAACTGAAATGATTAATTTGTGACACTAGAACATTTCAAGGGGAGGTGGGCGAGGAGTGGAAAAAGAATCAAACTGCAATCAACAAAGATAAAAGGGAGGTGTAAACTCTTATGATTGGGCTAAGGACTGTTCAAGGTGGGATCACTGCAACAACTTATATGGGAAAAGGTAAATAAATCCATTTATCTCTAAATAACCTTAAAATAGTTTATAAAAGAATTCATCTATAACTTTTAGTAACATATTAGTGGTGTCACTAATACGTTTGTACGTGTTGGAGTTACACTGGAACATTTCAAGGGGAGGTGGGCGAGGAGTGGAGCAACCGACATGGGAGACGCGAGCATTGTGATCGCGAAATTGAGGATGTAGCGATGCCTCTTGGGTTAATCGGAATATCTACACCGAAACGTCGTTAAAGATGGAATGTTTTGTTTATTTTGGAGTTTTAATGTGATGAATAATGTGCGGGTGCTTTTGTGTTGAGCATTGGCATGGTGTTGAAAACAAATGCTTTCATGCATGTTTGGTTTTTGGTGTTAAACTTTCATATCAATTAAAATATATAACATATATTACGTTGTTGGGTTATTTATTTGTTGTTTTTGGTTGTACACAGGGAGTGACACATGATGAGAATGAATACTTGCATAAAAATGAGTTTTTTTACTGATGTAGTGCAGTTTTCAAAAGATTAATCAAAACTACTGCTGCCTTGGAAAACATTTCACGATTTATGCAAATGCCATTATAAATGCAGAATTTTTCGGAAGTTGTAGGCTGTGCGCAGCTTTTGCAGGGTTAAGGCAGGCTTTTTCAGGACCAATTGCAGACCAATCATGGCCCAGGAACTTTCAGACGTTAAATCATTGAATGGCCCTGCACTTCGCCATTACAAATGGCGAAAACTTTTATATCTCTGCACTTTGCCATTTTGAATGGCGATTTTTGAAAACAAATGGCCGTTATCATTGACTTTCTGCACACAAAGCCATTTTGAATGGCGAAAATTTGAATATTTGCACAAATTGCCAATTAGAATGGCAAAACTTTTAATATCTCTGCACAAAGCCATTCTGAATGGCGAATTTTTTATAGTGAGTGTCGGTACAGTATCGTGACGAACCACTCAATATCGTGACAGTCCCAACCCGCTTGCACATGGAAAGGCGTTACTTGCGACCCCAGCAGCAACATCGTCCTCTACCTCCGCTTTTCTGGAAGAACACTAAATGGAAAAATACCACCCAACACAATCGGGAAGTTAACAAGCCTCCGGGTGTTGTCCCTCAGATATAACGGTTGAGATCCCTTCTGATTTATCCGTTCTCCGCCGTCATCTGGTAATGGCATTTTCCAGCATAATTTCGTCCATTTCTGCATGTTGCCAGCAGTTTTCGCCATTGATAAAGGCATTTTCCAGCTATTCGCCATTCATAATGGACATTTCTGCATGTTTCACAGCTTTTCGCCATTCATAAAGGCAATTGTTGCACGTTTCATTAAAAAATCGCCATTTGTAATGGCATTGCTGCAGGTTTCATTAAAATTCGCCATTCATAAAGGTATTTCTGCATGTTTCATTAAAATTCGCCATTTGTAAAGGCAATTGCTGCAGAAATTCTAAATATCGCCATTTGTAATGACGGTAATAGCTGATGGTTCCTGGCCCAGTGATTGGTCTACACTTGGTCCTGCAAAAGCCTGGTATAACCTGCAAAAGCTGCATAACCTAGTATTTTCTAAAAAATCGCCATTTAGAATGGCATTTGCATCAATTGTGAAATATTTTCGAATGCAACACTACTTTTGATTAAAATTTTGAAAAGGGCAGTACTTCAGTAAAAAACTCCATAAAAATAGGAGTTGATTGCTTCTTTAGTGCCAAGTGGAGGAATCAAGTGTAGTTGAGTCAACTCAAACAAACTGGACTAGAATCGGCATTGAAGGTTCTTCATGTTGTTCTTCATGTTGTCCTCACCCTTAATTAATGAAGGACATGTAAATAGAATATTCTACAACGATTCTTTTTCCTCAACTAAAGGGTTGTATGTTCAAATCCTTTTAGGGCATATGTGGTGATATGTGTCGTTAATTTTTTTTACAAGCTATGGTTAGTGAAGATCCAAGAATTATGGCCGAGGACTGTAAGTGTGTGGGTTTGATTTAATACGTATTGATGTGTGCAAAATGCAACATATAAATTACATCAATTGTGGCATAAAACTAACCCTTTTTAGTACTAATGTTGGAAAAAGTGTGCTTTTGTCTTCCTTTTGTATTTTCAGGATTAAATGAGCTCAAATTAACAAAAGATGCAAAAAGACAACAAAATCCAACATAAATACAAGAAAAGGAACAAACGTGACATGCCCGACCCCACGACAGCATCTTCCCAAGCAAAACAAGAAGACAGAAGACTGAACACGCCCCGTGCTCAGCCAGCACGGGGGCGTGCCCAAGTGTCAGCAGAAAAGACAAAGTGGTAGAAGCTTCTATTGCCCACCACGGGGCCGTGCTCAGCGGACACGGGGCCGTGGTCAACTATAAGATTCACACAATCCAGGCAAATCTTCATAGTACAAATATTCTTCTGCACACGGGGTCGTGCTCAGCGGACACGGGGGCGTGGTCAACTAATAAAGACAAGTTGCATTAAATAAAGAAAGAGAGGATGTGGACACGGGGCCGTGCCCACTGGACACGGGGCCGTGCCCGAGCTTCTGTTCAGCCTATAAATAGGAGTGCTTGGCTCAAGCTCAAACCATCCCTTGGCACACCACCTCTCTCATACTTCACCCACCACCCACCACCACCATAACACCATCATCCACCACCATTATCCGTTGTCCATCGTAGAGTGTGTGAGTCGTCTCAGGATCCAAGATTGACCGTAAGAGTTCTTGACAATCAAGGCCATGTTTGCCTAAGTCTCTTACATCACTTGGTGAAGACAAGTGTCTAGTGTAATACTTTTTATTTCTAATCTTTTCGTACCTTTTACTTGGTTTTGTATTAATGACTTTAATAACTAGTTTCTTATGTTGAAGGTGATTCTTCCTTATCGTTTGTCCGTGGTGTCTTGACATTATTTTACTGTCTATATAAAATAAAAGATTTTCACCATTCATATCTCCACGGTCTATATGGAGGTATGTTGGCTACCTGGTCGGGGGTTAAGGGAACGGTTTGGTAAGAGTCTTGCCATTGTTCAGCGTTTAGAGGTCCTGCAATGGACCTGGGTCAAATTTAGTAGGACCTCCTTCAATACTTAACGGTATTGGATGGCGGGGGTCCAAACTCTTTGATCCCCTCATAAGTTAACTACTATTAATACTATAACCCGGTTATTTAGGACTGTATCCCTGCTGACTCAGACTACTTAGTCGAGGGTAACGTCACCTCCAAAAGAGGGGCCTACCATAATTTGCATTAATAACTTAATTAATTATCTTTCAATAATCCGACCATTTAGGATTGTATCCTTGCTGACTCAAACTACTGGGTTGAGGGTAACGTCACCTTCAAAAGAGGGGCCTACTACAATAACTAAGATAATCTCTTAAACAAGTGCAAAAGTGCGGAAATAATCAAAGGTTACACTATACACGAGTCGGAACCAAGTGATTCATCTTGTCTATCTGTTTTTATTTTTATTTTTCAGCATTTTAATTAGTTCTTATTTTTCTTAGCTTAAAACATTTTTCTAAACTTTTTGATTTGATTAGACGTTGAGGATAAACCGGTACTAAAAGCTCTTGTGTCCTTGGACGACCTCTGTATCTTACCAACACTATACTACGCTCACGATGGGTGCACTTGCCCATATGTGTGTTTAGTGTTACTAAATATCGTGTTTTATAAATTTAAAACTTGGCTAAAGAAAGTGTAAAAGGGCTTAAAATATACTTAAACCTACATATACACCTAACGCACATCAAGTTTTTGGCGCCGTTGCCGGGGACACAAGGATTTTAAGAAAGCTTAAAATCGACGGCCTAATCAGTTTTTCAAAACCTTTTTAAAACGCGCGCACATTTTTCTGCATTTTAGTTTAGTTTTGCATTTACAGTAAGTTGAACACGGGCCGTGCTCACTGAACACGGGGCCGTGCTCACTTAACACGGGGCCGTGCTGCACATTTTTCATAAAACACCCAGATACAGAGCTTGAACACGGGGTCGTGCTCACTGAACACGCCCCGTGCTCAACGAAATCAGTAACTTTAATTAAAACGCCCAGATACAGATTTTGTACACGGGGCCATGTCCGGCCTCTGTTTCCGTTTTTATTTTTGTTTTCTGATCTCGAGACTTGGTTGTGGTCTGCTGAGTGATTCATATGGATCAATACTCAGGAGGTTACAACTACACCTATGAGGAGGATGATTATAGGAGTAACTATTGCACTAATTGTAGTAATCCGCACTCGGTTCAATATTGTAACTCATATCAACCATCCACTTCATATACCTACTATGAGGAACCCAGGTACGAGCCATCAACTTCATACACATCCTATGAAGACCAAAGGTATGAACCTCCTCCCTCATACTCATATTTTGATGAACCAAGGTATGAGCATTCTTACTCATACTTTGAGGAACCAAGATATGAGCCACCACCTTCGTACGCTTATTATGAGGAACCATGGCGTGAACAACCCACCTCATATGAGTATTATGAAGAACAAAATAACGACCCTTATGCATCATATGCTTACAATGAAGAACAATGGTGTGAACCATCTACTTCATATGGGTATTATGAGGAACAAAGGATCGAACAATCGGATTCAAGCTTTGAAAATCCCAATTCTTTTTCTATAACCGAAGTGACCGATAGGATATTAGAAAACCTTAGAGTTATCGATCGCTATATAAAAGAATCTCGCGCAAGGGAAGCGGAGTCCCGCGCAAGAGAAGAATTAAATAAAGATGAGATAACTGAAAGTGTAAAAATGGAAGAACAAATAAGTGAAGAGCCGACACATGAGTTAAACAACGAAAAAGGTGAGTCTGACAACGTTAAAATTCAAGAAGAGTCTAATTTTGAAGAAATTAATCTCTTGTCACCTTCTTTCGACAATCATTGTTTAGTACCCACTCATGCTAAGTTTTTAAAAGAGTTAAACACTAACACTAAAATTGACGAAACGGTAAGTGTTAAGTTAACTAATGATCAAACCTCGCTAATAAAAGAAGACCCTTTTGAAATTAGCATTACACCGGTTCCATGTTTCTTTTAAAATTCGTTTATTAGTAATGTCACGATTGATAAAGATCTTTGTGTTAACATAATGCCTAACTACATTTTCGAAAAATTAAGTATTAGTGATTTTTCTCCACTTCAAATACCCATTTTTCTATCCAATCGGAAAGTAATAAAATCAATCGGTGTAGTTGAGGATGTATTGGTTCAAACAAATCAAATGGTAGTTCCGACCGACTTTGTCATCCTCGATGACGCTCCTCTAGTGTTGGGACGACCATTCGTAAAAACTCACGATGCTTTGAAGAACCGGAAGTACAACAATCTACCTCTCCAATTAGGGGCATTTAAAAGAAGTGTCGATTTTGAACGGTCAATGAAATATCCATTCGGCAATAATGACCCCCTAATTGAAGATGAAGATGAACCACCCGATACAAGTGAAAAGGTTGACCACTTTGTTGAAGAAGAGGTCGCCATAGAACAAACTTTTAAAGTTCTTGATCAAAATGAGCAACCAAATAAGGAGTCTCCTAAAGACCCACCACTTGAGCTCAAAGAACTTCCAAAAGGTTTGGAATATGCTTTTCTAGAAAAAGATGGTAATTTACCTGTAATTATTTCGTCTAAATTAGATAGCTTAGAAAAAGAAAAATTAATCAGTCTTTTGAAAAAACACAAAAACGCGATCGCTTGGAAACTTGTAGACATTAAAGGAATAAGTCCTTCCATGTGTACGCACAAAATTTTAATGAATGATGACTACAAATCGGTAATACAACCACAACGTCGAGTAAATCCAAATGTTCAAGAAGTGGTTAAAAACGAAGTCATCAAATTACTTGACGCCGGACTTATCTATCCTATCTCCGATAGCCCTTGGGTAAGTCCCGTAAAAGTAGTTCCAAAGAAAGGAGGTATGACGGTAATAACTAACAAAAAAAATGAATTAATACCCACAAGAACCGTCACAGGATGGAGAGTATGTATAGATTATAGACGATTAAATGAAGCAACAAGAAAAGATCACTTTCCTTTACCCTTCATTGATCAAATGTTAGAAAGATTATCCGGTCATAAATTTTATTGTTTCTTGGTTGGTTTTTCAGGTTACTTTCAAATCCCGATAGCACCCGAAGACCAAGAAAAGACAACTTTCACATGTCCCTATGGAACTTTTGCTTATCGACGCATGCCGTTTGGTCTATGTAATGCCCTCGCAACATTCCAACGTTGCATGTGGCCATTTTCCACAACATGATAGAAAAGACAATGGAAGTCTTCGTGGACGACTTTTCTATCTTTGGGGATTCATATGACCAATGCCTCGATAACCTTGAACGAATGCTATCCCGATGTGAGGAAACTAACCTCGCCCTTAATTGGGAAAAATGTCATTTCATGGTAACGGAGGGAATAGTACTCGGTCACAAAATATCAAGCGAAGGAATGGAGGTGGATCGAGCCAAAATAGATACCATTTCTAGATTACCACCTCCATCCTCCGTAAGAGCTATCAGAAGTTTCCTAGGGCATGCCGGATTTTATAGGCGGTTTATCAAAGACTTTTCTAAAATCTCAAGGCCTCTAACAAAATTACTTGAAAAAGATGCCCCTTTCATCTTTGACAAGGATTGCAATCAAGCATTTCTAACCCTAAAGGAAATGTTAGTCAATGCACCTATCATGATAGCGCCTGATTGGAAATTTCCTTTCGAAATCATGTGTGATGCTAGTGACTTTGCAGTTGGAGCTGTCTTGGGACAAAGAAAAGAAAAGCATTTCCACCCCATTTATTATGCTAGTAAAACACTAAACGATGCACAAGAAAATTACACAACAACTGAAAAAGAATTACTAGTTGTGGTATTTGCTTTTGATAAATTTCGTTCTTATCTTGTTCTTTCTAAAACTATAGTCTATACAGATCATGCAGCCATTCGATATCTCTTCAAAAAGCAGGACGCAAAACCACGTTTGATTCGGTGGATTCTACTGCTCCAAGAATTTGATATTGAAATCAAAGATAAAAGAGGAGCAGAAAATACCGCAGCAGATCATCTTTCGCGCTTAGAAGACCCAGCTTTGGAGGCAACCAGAGACGAGCAAATCAACGAAAAATTCCCGACTGAGTACCTAGAAATGGTGGAATATAAAGAAGAACCATGGTACGCCGACTATGCTAACTACCTAGCTAGCGGTATAGTCGCAAAAGGTTGGCCACATCATCAAATAAAAAAATTCTTTGCCAATGTGAAACACTATTTTTGGGAAGATCCATATCTTTTCAAAATGTGTGCCGACCAACTCATCCGACGATGCGTACATGGTAGCGAAGCACGAAGAATTCTCCGCCATTGTCATGAAGGTCCATACGGAAGGCATCATGGTGCCGCTAGTACCGCACGAAAGGTATTTGATTCAGGATTTTATTGGCCAATCATTTACAAAGACGCCCAAAGTCTTGTCAAAACATGTGATGCTTGCCAAAGAACAGGTAATATTTCTTCCAAAAACGAAATGCCACAAAATGGCATTCTTGTTTGTGAAATTTTTGATGTGTGGGGACTCGACTTTATGGGACCTTTCCCACCGTCAAAAGGAAACAAATATATACTTGAGGCAGTAGATTACTTGTCTAAATGGGCCGAGGCCGAGGCACTTCCAACAAATGATGGAAGAGTCGTGGTAAGATTTCTGAAAAAACTATTCTCTCGTTTTGGCACACCTAAAGCATTAATAAGTGATAGAGGTACCCATTTTTGCAACCATCAACTTGAAATTTTTTTAACAAGATATGGGGTCTATCACCGGGTCTCGACAGCATATCACCCTCAAACAAACGGACAAGCCGAAGTGACTAATAGAGGTTTAGAACGAATACTTGAAAAAACCGTAGGGTTAAATAAAAAGGAATGGGCAGATAAATTAGATGATGCTTTATGGGCTTTTCGAACTGCTTATAAAACAACAATAGATACAACCCCATATAAGCTAGTCTATGGAAAAAGTTGTCACTTGCCAGTAGAAATTGCACACAAAGCCTACTGGGCAATCAAAAATGTAAACTTAGATTTAGAATTTGCTGGTAAAAATCGATTTTGTCAATTAAATGAATTAGACGAGTTTAGGAATTATGCATACTTAAACTCCGAAATTTATAAGGAAAGAATGAAAAATTTGCATGACAAACATATTAAACCTAATGAATTTCGAGTAGGAGATCTAGTTCTTTTGTTTAATTCACGACTTCGATTGTTTCCTGGTAAATTAAAGTCTAGGTGGTCAGGACCTTTTTCCATCACCCATATTTTCCCACACGGTGCAGTAGAAATTAAATCTCGAAATGGGCCTCCATTCAAAGTCAATGGCCAACGGCTGAAACTCTATCAAGGATTCATTGAGGATGAAGAGGAGGAGATCTCGCTTCAAACAATCGAAGAATGAAAGCATCAACATCATACCTGGTAAGTTACGAACGACTGGGACGGCATCTAAAGCGGTAAGTTTTCTAACCAAAGCTCATGGGAAACGGGCACTCACACGAGCACTAAAAAAAAACTTTGCTCGCCACGGGGCCATGTCCGCGCTGCAGTCGGGATATATCCCCCTTTTCATAACAGTTACAACATTCCACACGCCCCGTTTCCCCGAAAAAGCTCTGGTTCCAGGCGATTTTCCGCAGATTTTCGACGTCTCTTCTCATTCTAACAACATCAAGGTATGATTCTATCACTATTATTAGTTAGATTTAGCATTTGCGTGTAGTTAAAACATCATAAATTTGGGGAAAAATCTAGGGTTCTTGAACTTCATACGAATCGAACCTCAAATTTTTGCCTATATATGTTTGCATTCAGTTAGAATAGTGTTAAGGGAAGTAAATCCACTTGTATTGTGCATAGATTCGCCCGATTTCTCAAAAAAACCCCAAACCCTTGTTTTGAACCGAAAAAGATAAAATTGATAGGGTAAACGGGTTATTTTGGGAAAAACGGCGCTTGAGGTTTCAATTTCGGGGGGAAACCGCACCTAAAGGACCAAAAATTTTCAAGTTTTCGAAACCGGGTCGAAATATGGAATTTTTGTGTAACAGACGCCTGGACACGGGGCCGTGTCCGCTGAACACGGGGTCGTGTCCAGCCCACTGTTTGTAGTTTTGTCCGAAAAGTCTTCTGTTTCGTGCTAACTTTTGGTGTATTCTTTCAGTTGGCTAGGAAGTTCACGAGGTTTAACGCCAATGAGCTCGATGCTAGGGCTATATACGAAATACTTCAAACAAGGCTAGAGGAATACCCGAGGCAAGCATGCACGGAACTGTTAACTATGGTGAATCAAATCGACCGTTTCAACAACATTGTCACCGGGCCATTAAGAGTCGCTTTAACAACTAGACTTCGTTCCGTCCACGAATGCACTTTGGAATTCTATAGCACCTTCACGTTAAACTCAAGGTGCGACACATTCGACAATGATGGGGTAGCATTCCGATGTGGCGGAACTAGGTATTCGATCTCTATGGCACAATTTGGGTCGATTGTCGGGTTGTATGCGGAAGAAGATGCAGGTAATGAGGAAAATACTGGAGGGATGCGAGAGATAGGTGAAAACGATCGCCAAGCCACGTGGGCTCAGATTGGTGAAGGGTATTACAATCCGAGCAGCACTAAGAGCACGAAGTTGAGGGATCCGCTCTACAGATACATCCATAGGCTCCTTGGCTACTCTCTTAGTCAAAGACACGATAGCGGTGGCGTCGTTGGGTTAAGAGATTTGGTTGTCCTCCACTGCATCCATAACCGCAGGCCCCTTGATGTTCCGTTCCTCATGCTCCGAAACATGCATCATAACCGCCTTGCTACTGCACCAACCCCTATCTTCTTTGGGGGATGGGTGCACCATCTCTTCAAGCACTTCACCAACATACCTAGGTCATTAGGAAGGAGCCCATGGTCAGGTAGGGTAGATATACACATCTGCCGCTCAATGAACCTAATTTATGAGGCTGAAGACGGGACGGTTAGCTTTCAAAGGATGCAAGGTCATGCATGGAACCCGCAAGAAGCACTTGTCCTCCACGCTCCACAACATCATCAGTACCAATACCAGCCCCATGGTGATCCGGGAATCCTCCTCAGGAGGCGGTTTTCCTAACTTTCAAAGTTTACATGATTTGTTGCAGGAAAACCTCATGTGCACCAGGAACACCTACAATATGGCAAGAAACACATACCACCGGGTTGGGGCGATCGAGAGAAACATATTTGATATCCAAGATGATATTGGAAATATCCGGGAGTACATGGCTGGCCATGATGGGGATGATGATGAAGACGAGGACATGGATTAGGCGGGATGAGCGGAGGAAGAAGCGGTTGGTTGGTGATTCCCCAGGTTAATCTTTTCTAATCTTGAACAATTTAAGGCCTGCGTGCCAAGTGTTGAACAATTTACTTTCCCATGAGTTCTTTTATTTTCTGCATTTATTTTTCTTTTAACTTTGTTGACATGGATGTTGAACTTGGTAAAATTAGGATGTTTGCTATGGTGTGGTATAGTGTTTATTGATTAAGCAGGTACATACGAGGCTTAGAGTACTAAGCATTAGTACTACTAAAGCCGGGACAGGAAAACCGAAGAAAGAAACCTGTATTTCAACCTCGCAGATTGTCCACACGGGGCCGTGTCCAGCCGACACGCCCCCATGCCCACTCCCCCAAACCTGCTGTTTGTTTTAATTCTGCAGACTTTGACAGACACGGGGTCGTGCCCAGTCAACACGCCCCCGTGTCCACCTTCTGTAAGTTTTCGTTACTGGCACCTAAACACGGGGTCGTGCCCACCAGGCACGGGGCCGTGTCCAGTGCCCAGTAACACAAAATTTTTGTTTTTTCACACATTTTTACACATTCAATCAACCTAAAAACTTATTTTTGGGACACATTCAGGACAATGTGTAATTTAAGTGTGGGGGGGGGGGGGGATGCTAAAACCTTGAATCTTTCAAGTCCTAAATACAAGCCTTACACAAAACTCTATTGGAACCGCTAATCACCCCAAATTTTTTCAAAAAAAAAAAAAAATTTTACTTGTTTAGGTTTAATTCGGGAATTTCAAGTTCTAAAAAAAGTTATATTTTTACAAATTTACAACCGATAGCGTCGTGATAAAAAAAACCAACATAAGAAAATTATGAAAAGGCATGACAAACTTAGTTAAAATTTGATTATATATACTTGATCACAAAAAAAACCCATTCCCACAAAAGTGAGTTTTGAGCCTTTATTTAGCATACAATTACATATCATTAAACTAAATGCTCATTTTTTCGTTTCTTGTGTGAATAGCCGCTTGGTTCTTACGACTCTAGAACTTGCCATGACGATACATTCCCGGTCCTTACCAACTTAAACCCGAGTAAGTAAATGATGGAGGCATTAAGACTAACCCTTTTTATTTCTACACCATTATTTTTTTTACCACCTACCCAAAATCCCCCTAGTTAGCCCCTTTGTGCCTAAACCTTTTCATTTCATAACCCAAACCAAACACCCTTTTACCCACCAAAACCTTTTTCATTTTTAACCCTTTGTTTTAGTAACTAGCTCGGTTTTTCGTATGACCTTTCAAAAAAAAATGTGTTGATGATGAAGCAAAAACAAATAAACAAGCAAGTTCATCAAAAATAACTTTGTTTGAAAAATAGCTTCGTCAAAATAAAAAGTTGAAAAAATAAAAAGTCTTACGAAAACCGACGCTTGTTACGCTTTTCGTCCTTTTTCTACTAACCACTAACCCAACCACCTACCTTTAACCCAAGCCTAACCCTTCACCCAAAAAGTCCTCTTGATATTTACAAAGGTACATAGTTAAAAAGGAGGAGGATTGATTGCTTGGCAAGCATATGGTAGGAGTAAGTTCCATGCCGCTCTCGAGTGATCCACAAAAATACATTTTCGGCCGAGTGTTGAGTGATCCCCGTGAGGTATGTGAACTTGTATATAAATAGAATTTTAAAGAGGCATGTTATGCCCTAATAAGTAATTTATCTTATGAAAAGTTTTAAATAAATCATGACGAATAGGATTGTAAATAAATAAAAATAAAACTAAATAAAGAATCTTGGAAATCCCAACACTCTGTGACAAGCCCAAAAACCTTCTTCTCGACCCATTCCATTTGGGTGTGTAAAGCCACATTATAAAGAGTTTTGCTTGAGGACAAGCAAAGATTCAAGTTTGAGGGTATTTGATGTGTGCAAAATGCAACATATAAATTACATCAATTGTGGCATAAAACTAACCCTTTTTAGTACTAATGTTGGAAAAAGTGTGCTTTTGTCTTCCTTTTGTATTTTCAGGATTAAATGAGCTCAAATTAACAAAAGATGCAAAAAGACAGCAAAATCCAACATAAATACAAGAAAAGGAACAAACGTGACATGCCCGACCCCAGGACAGCATCTTCCCAAGCAAAACAAGAAGACAGAAGACTGAACACGCCCCGTGCTCAGCCAGCACGGGGGCGTGCCCAAGTGTCAGCAGAAAAGACAAAGTGGTAGAAGTTTCTATTGCCCACCATTGGGCCGTGCTCAACGGACACGGGGCCATGGTCAACTATAAGATTCGCACAATCCAGGCAAATCTTCATAGTACAAAGATTCTTCTGAACACGGGGTCGTGATCAGCGGACACGGGGGCGTGGTCAACTAATAAAGACAAGCTGCATTAAATGAAGAAAGAGAGGATGTGGACACGGGGCCGTGCCCACTGGACACGGGGCCGTGCCCGAGCTTCTGTTCAGCCTATAAATAGGAGTGCTTGGCTCAATCCCAAACCATCCCTTGGCACACCACCTCTCTCACACTTCACCCACCATCCACCACCACCATAACACCATCATCCACCACCATCATCCATTGTCCATCGTAGAGTGTGTGAGTCATCTCGGGATCCAAGATTGATCGTAAGAGTTCTTGACAATCAAGGCCATGTTTGCCTAAGTCTCTTACATCACTTGGTGAAGACAAGTGTCTAGTGTAATACTTTTTATTTCTAATCTTTTCGCACTTTTTACTTGGTTTTGTATTAATGACTTTAATAACTAGTTTCTTATGTTGAAGGTGATTCTTCCTTATCGTTTGTCCGTGGTGTCTTGACATTATTTTACTGTCTATATAAAATAAAAGATTTTCACCATTCATATCTCCACGGTCTATATGGAGGTATGCTGGCTACCTGGTCGGGGGTTAAGGGAACGGTTTTGTAAGAGTCTTGCCATTGTTCAGCGTTTAGAGGTCCTGCAATGGACCAGGGTCAAATTTAGTAGGACCTCCTTCAATATTTAACGGTATTGGATGGCGGGCGTCCAAACTCTTTGATCCCCTCATAAGTTAACTACTATTAATACTATAACCCGGCTATTTAGGACTGTATCCCTGCTGACTCAGACTACTTAGTCGAGGGTAACGTCACCTCCAAAAGAGGGGCCTACCATAATTTGCATTAATAACTTAATTAATTATCTTTCAATAATCCGACCCTTTAGGATTGTATCCTTGCTGACTCAAACTACTGGGTTGAGGGTAACGTCACCTTCAAAAGAGGGGTCTACTACAATAACTAAGATAATCTCTTAAACAAGTGCAAAAGTGCGGAAATAATCAAAGGTTACACTATACACGAGTCAGAACCAAGTGATTCATCTTGTCTATCTGTTTTTATTTTTATTTTTATTTTTCAGCATTTTAATTAGTTCTTATTTTTCTTAGCTTAAAACATTTTTCTAAACTTTTTGATTTGATTAGACGTTCAGGATAAACCGGTACTAAAAGCTCTTGTGTCCTTGGACGACCTCGGTATCTTACCAACACTATACTACGCTCACGATGGGTGCACTTGCCCATATGTGTGTTTAGTGTTAGTAAATATCGTGTTTTATAAATTTAAAACTTGGCTAAAGAAAGTGTAAAAGGGCTTAAAATATACTTAAACCTACATATACACCTAACGTACATCAGAATCGACATATGCTATAGCGAAAAAAGGAAATTGCAACATAACCAAAACATTATCTACACATGTTCGGTTTGTTAGTAAAAAAGAAAGTAACAATCAAATTATGATATTCATAACCTACCGTAACTGATAATCGGTGTTGGCGAGATGTTAAAATTAGGAAAGCTCGCTTTCTACGACTACACAAATAAGTATTTTTTATTATTGTTTCATTACACAATACCTACATGGTGTAACCCAAAAAATATTGCCATGTTTCAAATCAAATAGATCTAAAACCATAAAAATGATATTGGTTTCGGTGACACATTTTTTTAAAAAGAATTACCGGAAGTTGTAAAAGATGAAAATAGGAACATTTGAAAAGGAATGATGAATCATTATGTAAATACTTAATTGAGTTAATTGCCATTTTCGCCCCTGAGGTTTGGGCACACTTGCCATTTTCGTCCAAAATGAAGGTTTTGTACCATTTTGCCCCCAACGTTTGTAACTTTTTGCCATTTTCATCCAAATACCTAACCAAGTTACTTTATATCTTATTATGGGTAATTTTTAACCTAACCAAGTTAGTTTATACCTTATTATTGGGTATTTTTGAAATTCATCAATTATAAGGGGGTAATTTATAAATTATCTTCTAGTTAATATTTATCAGCCTTTATAAATTATCTTCTAGTTATTATTTTTGAAAAAGATGATCCAATATTAAATTTTAAATTTTACTTTAATTAATGCATATATATTGGAGATGATCTATTATTAAAGATTCGAATTATAAAAATACAATTCATATGATAACATATGCTTTGTTCATTGTTACGCTTTTATCTATTTATGTGTTTGTATACCTAAATAAGATCACATTGGTGTTAACATTTTTGTAATATAACACGATTTTTAGCTGTGTATATATTTTTTAACATTAACAATATAAGCATTTATACTTTAATATGTTTGCATTTACAGTTTTACAAAAAAAAAAATTAAACTTTAAAAGTCTTGTAATTAAAATGTAATTTTACAGATCACAATTAACAATTCAACGTAGGACTTTCACTAAAATTATTGAACCAAAATCACCTATTGATTTTATTAGGGTTACTAAACGGGTCGTGATGTCACGTACATAAACCCAAACACGACAGGTATATTCCCGAATTAATGCAAAAACAACCATTTTAACCCGAAAATTTTTATTTTAATATTGTTTGCATGTTAATGCTTTAATCATAAATGTACATATCATTTTAGTTTTTAAGCAATCATTCTTAAATTGTGTTTTCTTATATTTAAACTTATTTATTATGACACAAAAGTAGTCAAAATTTAATTTATTACTAGAAGATAATTTATAAAGGCTGATAAATAATAACTAGAAGATAATTTATAAATTACCCCTTATAATTGATAAATTTCAAAAATACCCAATAATAAGGTATAAACTAACTTGGTTAGGTTAAAAATAACCCATAATAAGATATAAAGTAACTTGGTTAGGTATTTGGATGAAAATGGCAAAAAGTTACAAACGTTGGGGGCAAAATGGTACAAAACATTCATTTTGGACGAAAATGGCAAGTGTGCCCAAACCTCAGGGGCGAAAATGGCAATTAACTCTACTTAATTTTTAGGTAATCATAGCAAATACATTTTTATTTTATAGAGTATAGCAAAGCATAGCATGTTTTATTACAAAAGCAAAAGCAAGTACTGCAAATCCAGGGGGAAACGAAAACAAATACGGTTCTCTGCCGTTGTAACGTTCAAGGTTCCGCCGCAGCGCGCGGTGGGATAAAAAGCTAGTTGTATATAAAAAAACTCAGTTATTTTTGTATCATGTCCAAAATATTATAACAATTATATTAAAAATAACTACAAAAATAAAAAAATAAAGAACTCAAAACATTTGATGGACACCATACAATTGACTTTAAATAAGTGTAAAGGGGTGCACCCCTCATGAGATGTGAGGAACTTTCTACCCACCCAATCATGATCTGCCATGTCAATTCGCTTCTCATACACCACTATTGCCCAAAAAACATAAGTGTTGGTTTCACCCGAATCATTTTTTAAAGCCATGATTGGTTGAAAGAGAGTGGGGCCCACCATTACCCCCTCTCCCTCATCTTCCCCGCATGCGCCAACTCTTCCCCGCAAAAAACCTTCACCGAATGGCATTTCTTTGTTGGCAGTGCACCCCTCATGCGGCAAACCTCCTCCCCGCTCCACCCCATTCACCCTAAGAAAACGTTTGATGGACACCATACAATTATATTATATAAATATATATTGTTGACGACGTTTGATGAATAGTAACTTTATTTTTATAATACTATATAGTTTTTTATTATTTTATTATTTAATATATTATAATAGTTTATTATTATGTAATTACTTTTAATAGATGAGTTTTGATAAATAGTAACTTTATTTTTATAATAATATATAGTTTTTTATTATTTTATTATTTAATATATTATAATAGTTTATTATTATGTTTACTTTTAATAACATATTTTCTTTTTTAAAAAACATATATTTCATTTACCTTCTTTTAATAATTGTTTTTTTATAATATATTAATTTATCGATTAATTTGATAGTTCTTTAATAATTTACGTTTATAACTTTTTTTAAAAACTTAAGTACGTAGTTGTGTTTGATTTCTTTCTCTGACATTTCGTTATAAGTTTTGTTAAAAACAAAGTTTTACTTAAAATAAAGTATTTATTTGGTATCATAAAACGGTACGATGATAAAATAAATCATTCTAATGGTTTGACTTTCTAAACAACATGTTTTATTTTCAAATCACGTTTGTTTTACATTATCATTTGTTCGGTTTCGCCGCAACGCGCGATATAAAAAAAAGTTGTTGACTTTAAAGTGTAACCGAAAAAATAAAAAAGAAAACAAAAATAGGTGAAATGGACCAATAAAAATGAAGTATTGTAGAAGTACTTTGAAAATGTAGGATATAAATAGAGGTGTAAACAAGCCCCTTGTTATCGGCTCGATTAAAAGCTCGAACGAGTCGAGCTTTAACAAGCCCGAGCTCGAGCCTGAAATAGTGCTCGTTTAGTTATTGAACCCGAGCCTGAAATACAAAGCTCGTTTAGACTCGGGAGCCTAAACGAGCTCAAACAAATTTTTTTTTTATTTTATATATAATGTAATAATAATGTTGATAACATCGGCGTGCCGAACTTTGGCTCCTTTAAGCGATATTGAAGTGAGCTCGAGCGAGCTTTTAGCTTGTTTGAGATTGTTCTCAAAATAGCTCGAGTCGAGCTCGAGCTTTGGGTTTCACTCGCGACCCGAGCTCGAGCTCAAATAAGTAGGCTCGAACCAAGCCGAGCTTGAGCTTCATAAAAGCATGACGAGCCGAGTTCGTTTACACCCTTAGATATAAGAATTTGTACACTTTAGTGAACTTGTGATTTAAGTTTGTTAAAATTATACATCCTAAACATCTCAATGACTAAACATGTATTATATTTTCAGTTTTATAAATATGTCCTTGCTAATATGTGTTTTGTCTTTTGTATGTGAGACACCTGTGGGAAATATGATATTGGGCTTAGGAGTTATAACTGGACATGTTGGACCCGAGAAGACTTACTGATGGGCTTATGATCTGCTGCGGTGGATGGGCTTTAAAGACACGCATCATAAATATCTGGTGACTTAATTGTGGCTATAAAGAGGGGCAGATAATCATTCAGTATTGATGAAGTCTCGTTTTTACATTCTCTTACTTCACAAAGCGATTAGGGCTTCTTTAACACATATTTCGTCTTGAATCTGGTGTTGTAGGTTATTGTTCGTTAATCATATAGAGATTATCCAGGGCCGGCTTGGGCCAAGTGCAGAGTGGGCCACCGAACAGGGCCCACACTCTCAAGGGGCCCATAATTTTAATTTTATATATATTTTGTATATAGAGTTTTTTAGCAGCATCTTAAACATTAATGGATTAATGGTCTGGTGGTTTTCCCCAATTATTGCACAGAAGAAGCTGAAGTTCGAAACACGCTCTTTACTTTTTTTTTCCATCAGCCTATTCTTTAGGTTTTAATCTCTTTTCTATTTTCCACCTGCTTTCTTTTATTTTGTTTTTTTCTTTATGGCTCTTATTTTTATTCCCTTTAGTTAAACACATAATTGTTCTCTTTTAGATGTTTTATATAACTAGATTTGTAATATACTTTTAAGTTTTATACATACAATATTAATTTAGTAACTTTTTGTCTAAAAAGCATATTATAATGCACTAAGATCTTAAATATGTTTAGTTTTGGTTTATTTTGTGGCCTATATATCGTCATATTATTTATTTTTTATAAGTTTATAAATAGGCCCTCTTCTTCTCTACTTGCACAGGCCCCTAGAAGGCTATTGGATTCTCGGAGACGGCCCTGGTCACTTTAATAATAAGAAGACACGGGTTCTACTCTTGGCGTCCTCAGTTTTGTTTTTCATTTTGTTTCTTATCTATTTATTAAATGCAAATGACATTAATTGACTAATTTTGTCAAGTTACAATAAATGATTGGTGTTGATTCAAATGACATTAATTCATTTTCATATATATAATTTATATATATATTTTTTTTAAAAAGTTATATTTAAGGGCTCGTATTTTCTGTTCGCACAGGGCCTAAAGATTTTCGAACATTTTCGGAGACGTCCCTGAGATTATCTAGTTGATAGTCTTGTGAGTAGATTTTTTTTTGAAAGATAAACTTCAATAAAACAAAGAACGCTTGATCCCCAAGGCGAGGACCAAGACGAACCAAAAACTTACATCACGTCACAATTACACCAATCTTCCCAACTACACTTTGTATTTCTATTCCTATTGTTATACCACAAATAACTGTAAGTTTTAACATCTGAAATGACCTCATCAATCTTTGTGTTCTTGTTATTGAAGATGCGATCATTACGGCTTTCCAAATTCTCCAACATCCGATAATTATCAAGCCGTGAACCATGTTCTTTGTTGACGAGTTGAGCCGCAAATTCTTGTACATACTTGTAAGATCCTTCAAATCACAAACATATAAAACTGGAAATCTACACCATTTGGCGATTGCCTGCCAGAGAATAGTCGAAAATAAACAACCTGTGAATATATGCTCAGCTGTCTTTTCTCTGTCTTCGCAAAATATGCACGTATTACTTCCCACTTGAATATTCCTCTTGACCAAAGCTTCTTTTGTCGGTAATCTTTCAAGTCTCGCTCGCCACATAAAGATGTTGCACTTCTTCGGGATCCATTGACACCAATCAAAAAGAGCTGCTGTGTTTGTTCCTTCGGAAGATGAAATCCAAGATTTGACATTCGCCACTGAAAATTCAGAACCGGTACCGTGCCACGACCATGAATCTTTCTTAGAGGAAAGTTTCACCGTCGCGAGCAAACTAAAACAATCCGTCAATTCCATAGTTTCATCGAAAGATGTCGGATCATGTCTCCAACGCCACGCAAAACTACTAGCACCTCCGATCGCCAACACACGATTATTCACCTTACATTGTTTATTGGCTTCTAGACGATAGATATTAGGAAAACGCACTTTCAATGGTTTATCACAAATCCATGGATCCAACCAGAACCTTATCGTATTTCCTTCTCCCAAATCGGCTCGGATAAGCGAATTAAAACCAATATTCGCTACCTTTGTAAGACCACCCAACTTGACAATATTCAACCATGCCCCTTTGAATCTTCTCTGGCAAGGATAAATATCCCATGAACGAGCTGTCAAGTGGATCGAGTCAATGACTTTCTTCCATAAAACCTCACCTTCACACCTATATCGCCAAAGCCATTTTAACAATAAACTTTGGTTCGAAATTTCCAGCCGATTTACTCCCAAACCCCCTTTATCTATTGGAATGGTCACCTTGTCCCAACCCACCCAGTGTAGTTTTTTTATCGCATCAACATTTCCCCACAAGAACTTCTTCATAAGAGCTTCTAAATCTGAAATAACCTTTTTTGGGGCTTTATATAAGGAGAAGTAATAACAAGGTAAGCTCTCAAGAACCGACCTGATAAGAGTTAATCTTCCGCCAATAGAAAGAACATGAGATTTCCACATGGATAACCGAGCCTGAAATATGTCTTTTACCGGCTGCCAATTTGAAATTCCATTCATGTTTGCGCCCACTTTAATCCCCAAATACACAAACGGAGTGCAACCCGCCTTACACCCTAAATTTTCGGCCATCATGTTAATGTCCTCCGAATTTACCCCAAAACCATAAAGAATCGACTTATTAATATTAATTCTGAGACCCGAACAGAGAAAGAAAATTCTCAAGATTCATTTCAAATTATTAAAATTAATAGTCGACCAATCTCCCAAAATCATCGCATCGTCTGCATAAAGGAGATGATTTACCTCAAGACCACCGTTTTGAAGATGAATACCATTAAACGCACCAATCTCTTTCGATTTTCTGAAAATACTAGAGAAAGCCTCCATAACAATAATGAACAGGAAAGGCGATAACGGGTCACCTTGCCGAATACCTTTCTTGCAATCAAACTCAAAAGTTGGCGCGCCATTTACAAGAACCGACGCCTTGTTTGATTGAAGAATGCCCTCCACCCATAAACACCAACGACTTGGAAATCCCAATTGCCGCAAAACATCAAGAAGAAAGCCCCAGTGAACATTATCATACGCCTTTTGAAAATCTATTTTAAAAATGAACATCTCCTTCTTCATATGTTTTGCCCAAGTAATAATTTCATTGATTATCATCGGACCATCTAAAATAAATCTACCACTCAAAAACGCGGATTGCGTTTCCGAAATAATACTTCCCATTACCTTTCTCATTCTGTTTGCAAGCAACTTAGAGATAACCTTACTTATTACACCAATAAGCGTTATGGGACGATAATCACCTAACCCAGAAGGAGCCGAAGATTTCGGTATCAGTGTAATGAAAGCAGAACCCACTCCACGATTTATGGTACCCGTCTCAAAGAAATCGTTCACAATAATCATGAAGTCAGCCGCTAAAATGTTCCAGAATTTTTTAATGAATTTAAAATTAAAACCACCTGGACCCGGCGCCTTGTCACTCATACACCCAAACACTGCTTCCTTGACTTCATTTTCAGAAAATGGGGCTATCAAGAAATCCGCATCACGTTGAGACATTCTTTTAAGGTTATGACATCTTAATTTTGGTCTCGTTATCATATCCTCCACAAATTTATTTTTGAAAAAACGATACACTTTTTTTTAACCTTAGAAGGTTTCGTTTCCCAAATCCCATTTATCATCAACCCCGGGATGGTATTCGAAGCCTTCCTTTTATTGATCAACCCATGGAAATATTTCGTGTTATAGTCTCCGTCTGCAGCCCATTTACATCTTGATTTTTGTTGAATGTCTTTATTCTTAAGATCCTCAAGTTCCTTTGCGCGTCTGCGCGCCTCTTCCCATATCCAACTTTCTTCTTTCGTTAAGTCCCTCTCATCTCTAGTCGTGTCTAAAGCATCCATTTCGTCTTTAAGAATCATGCTTTCTTCAAATTCTTTATTTTTTTGTTGTTCTCTTCCAATCATTTATGCGGCTACGAAAGAATTTAAACTTTTGAACCAACTTTAGATCTGGTAGCCCATAACCTTGAAAGTCGCTATTTGCCTTCATAATAACTTCCTCAAAATCGTCCCTGTCTAACCATGAATTAAAAAAACGGAAGGGTTTCGGGCCAAAATTAGAAGAAAACGTCTTGAGCACCACCGGACAATGATCTGGAAGACCCTTTGGAAGCACTCTATATTCAGCCGCCGACCATCTGCAAAAAAACTCCCAACAAACTAAAAATCTGTCAATCCGACTTAGTTTATTACCTACAGAGTATGTGAACTTCCTCCCTCTAAGTAACAACTCTTGCAAACCCGCATCTTCAATAAAATCATTAAACTCCCTAGAAGCAGCTGAGTTGAACACAGAATTCCTTCGCTCGTGCTCGTTCCGAACCGAATTAAAATCCCCTCCCACAATCCACAAACCATTACTGCCTCTTATGACATTAACTAATTGCGACCATAAAATCCGTTTATCCACATCACCCTGTGGAGCATACACATTAATAATATTTATGACCTCCCCACTACCCTTAATACAACCAGAGCACAACAGAAAATTCCTGTTGCTAATTATCGGGTGTAACTCGAAAATAGAAGTGTCCCACATCGTTATCAAACCACCAGATCTCCCAGTAGGATCTACAACAGCATATTCAAAACAACCTCTACCCCAAAAGCCCTCAAGTTGTTTAACACTAACATTTGCACAAAAAGTTTCTTGGAACAAAACACATTCGATTTGCTGTTCTAACCTTATACCCCTAAACCATGATTTTTTAGCTTGAACACCCAACCCTCTTACATTTAAAGTTACAAAATTCATGAGATAACCGATTGAAATCCTTCATTAATAATCGACAATTGTACCTGATCTCTGAATTCCCGAATATTTTCAGCGCCCAGTGCGGTACCCAGTTCAACTGTATTCGTAATCTCTTCTTCAATTCTTGGCTCTTCTTCATGTTGAATCGATTGTTGAGGGGTATCAGTTTGCAACCTTTCGTTCAAATCAGGAGTACAAAAGTTCTCATCTTGGTTCACATTAACTCCACTAGAATTCTCCACCTGTACGTTTTCCACAGAAGCTTCCGAATTTGCTGTTTGTGATGGGCTAGTATTAGACTCCACAATACCCAACAATGGGTTTAATCCAAATGGATCCCTACTTCTAGCCCTCTTATTTGGCCTGACTTTATCTTGTGGAGATTTAGACTGGGCCCTCCCCTTCCTGTCCAATCTTTTGAATTTTTTGAGCCCAATCTTCTCACCCACTTTAGTATTACCAAAAGAATAATAATAAAAATTATCTTTATTATTATTATTATTATTATTATTATTATTATTATTATTAATCGTATATTCCTTCCCAAGAGAATAATCACCAACATTAATGTGTTGACTTGCACCATTAATGTCATGAATGCCCTCATCATTAGTAACCTTATTTGCATGACTTTCCTTATGGACGTTACCGATCGGATCCATCTCTGCCGTTGCCGCATCTTCACCGGAGTTTTGATTCTTGGGCTCTTCCACATTATCCTCATCCATACTATTTTCCGATCCTTCATGAACAACATCTTCGATCTCTTCCAACACGAAATCCGGTACCCATTCTCGTGGCTCCTCCTCGATCCAAACCCGAATCGTCTTATCTTGCCATTTGAGTGACAAAGATCTTTTAATTCGGCTACCTTCACCACTTAAGATGCCGATACAAACAAAGGAAAAATCGTCATCAACTTCCGATACGTTTGCCGGCTGAACAACATTCCCAATTCTTCCTGCAATTACATTAAACACCGGATTGATCGCTAGGTTCAGAGGGACTCCATAGATCTTGATCCATGCGATCCGTTCATACGCCAACATTTGACCTTTCCATATGTTAACATTCAAGAAACTTTCCTTCCAAACTGAATCATTGCCCACAAAAGATTTTGCACTTTCGACGTCATCAAAAATCAATAAAACCGACGTTCCTCCAATATATTTGATATGAACCTTCCGAAAATCCTTTTGACTTAACCAGCGTTTCAATGAGATTAACTTCTGAAAATCAAGAACTCTACCGACAACCGCAACGTCATGCCACTGGGAAAACGCATTAATGTTTGGTGCTAACTCGATCGTATCAACGTTCTTGATTGGAAGATTCTTAGTTAGAATGTCCCTGAATGAAGAACCAATACCAGAATCTGAAACTTCCTGATCCGAAGGAAGCCGTACTTCTTGATGCTGTTGTATGTTTTCTTTTGGTTTGTCATTGGTATGCTCATTCCTCTGAACCCTCTTATTATCCACAGCCACAAATTCACCATCTACAAATTTGGCAAGGCTAACAAAAAGTTTGTTTTGCCCAACCTTAATGTTACGTAGCTTTGATTCAAGTTCAAACTTATCCTTCACCTTAGCAAAAGTGACAAAAGCAAATCTCTGACCCATCTTATTCCGTTTCCTCGCTATGTAGATACCCTCTATCGGCCCAAAACCCTCAATAAATCGCCTAAGATCATCACCGGAGCATCTCTCCGGAATATTTGCCACGTAAAACTTCGTTAGATCTAATCTCTTATTGTTCTCTTCCAGATGATTGTTGCCTCTTTTCTTCTTCGCCGTCACCTCTTGCCATTCTTTGCCGCTAGGGTTGGAGTTCCTCATCCGAAAGAGGGGATTTCTTCCACTTGATATAACTTGTGACTATTGTAACTTGTGAGTAGATTAGGAGTTTGTTTTTAGAGATTCTAATCTTTCAGATCTATTTCAAGGGTTGAATAAAAGTTTGGTTTGGGTATTTTTGTTTCTTGGAAGATCTGTGTACAGATCCATGTTTGTTGACAAAGTTTTTACTAGCTTCATTACTTAACCGAATCATGGATTTCAAAAGGGTTACATACCGCTTTTTTAACTTGTTTGCACCTTGTCATTCAAAAAAAAAAAAAAAAAACCTTCAAGATTTGATATTTTCAAAGATGTTCGATCAAAACTAATAGAATGAGGTATATGAGTATATCAAGCCAACCGTATATTGGAATATGCAAAGGTATTTTAAACACAAAAGAGTATGAAAGGTTTTCATTAAAAGAAGACATTCACCCTAGCCAATTGCTAGAAAGATAGAATGCGTACTTTTAAATTGTGGAAAAGACTACGATCGTTTACAACACATTAATTTTTTGGTCTGGGATTACTTCGGTCACGTGAACTTAGGTGTAAACTTTTACCATTTCTATGTCCGTAACCAAAATTTGTGCATTTATATCATCACTAAGCTTAAATAATATGTTTTCTAATTTGTTTGGTAAATTTTATATATGTTCACCAAATTGTTGAGTTACAATTTCATGAAATACCACTAAAATACTAACTAAATTATTATTGTATTACCATGTTAACTATTTTCAGTTTTTTTTTTTTTTAATTGTTTCCGATTAGTATAATAACACACACGATGTCATGTTGTGCTCGAATTTAGTAACTTGTTCAAAGGTTACTGGGCTGTAATTTGCTAACTTGCTCAAAGGTTATTGGGTTGTAAAATAAACACTTGTTGGGTCTAAGAAACATGCGGGTCAGAAATAAAACCAGGCTCTATTCTATGTACATGGGCTTGGAATTGAACCCGAGGCCTCTAGGTTGCAAGCCTAAGTGCCAACGACATGAACAAGCCATTTTTTCTACCCCGATTCATTTCCATTTCCATACCTTTAAATACAAAACAAAAGCCGATACTGCTAAAAAAATAACCCAGCTTGTGGCCCGCCTACATGGACCAATGCGAGTCTAGTGTTGTTCATCCTTAGTTTCCTTGTGACAAGTGGTGAAAAGTGTAAGAGCAGGGCTTTATGAGATTTTATATCACAAGAGGGTGTAGTGGTAAGGGGTTATATAACCCCTTCAATTATACATACATATGTATGTATATATATATATGTGTATTAGAGTACATAGAGGTGGTTAGACAGTTAGAGTATGTGAGTTAGTTGAGTTAGTTAGCATGATTAGTTGTATAGTTGTTCTCCTATATATAGAGGTGCTTGTATTGAAATTACTTACTGCTTATGATATGATATTGATATTCTTGAGCCTGATATTCTCTTTATGGTATCAGAGCCATGCTCGCTCTGCCCTTTTTATTAATTTTTCGGCAGTATATTCTGGCCAAACTCATCAACTCCGGTCGTCTTCTTCGTTTTTTTTTTCGATCAATTTTTTGAGCTTCTTTTCTTCTTCTTTCTTCATTCATGGCAGCATCTTTAAACTCTAATTCTTCTTCAAACATGACTGATTTCAATTCAAATTCTACACAAACTTTACCAAATATCACCAGTTTCATGCCAATTAAGCTTCATAATGATAATTTTTTGAATTGGAGGCATCGAATTCTTACTCTTTTAAAGGCTCTCGGTCTAATACATTTTCTGAATCGCGAGATTGCACCACTTCCAGTTAACTCAGATGCAAGAGAAGCGTGGATTAGATCTGATGATTTTGTCTCTGTTTTTCTGAGAGATAGTGTGTCTCCTTTTTTGCTTCACCTCACAAATGGTGTGAATTCTTCCTCAGAACTGTGGAATCAAATTGAGGATTCGTTTTATAATCGATTTAGTCCGAACAACGGCAACGGTGCTCAAGATTATCATCAATTTAGTGGTGGTGGTTTCGATTTAGACAAAACGGTTCAGATTCTGTTGATGGCAAACGCGCTTTGTGATGATAAAGGAATGGTTTACGGCAGTGGATCACATACTTCTGATTCTAGGGTTTTGCCTATTGAAGATGATGATGTTACTGGTTATTTGTGTGAATCGAATACTTCTGGATCTAGGGTTTCACCTATTAAAGATGATGATGTTACTGGTTATTTGTGTGAATCGAATACTTCTGGATCTAGGGTTTCGCCTATTGAAGATGATGATGTTCCTGGTTATTTGTGTGGATTGCATTTGTCTAGTGAAAATGATAATTTGTGTGGATCAACATGTAAAATGGATCAACGAATTTTTGGGCAGTTTTCATCTTTGCTGGGCTCAGGCCCAAATTTATTACAAAATGTGTTTACTTCACAACAGCAACAATCTCATGTGTCACCACAAGCCTATCCACAAACTGTCCAGCCCACATTTGATCCGAGTGTCTCTCATTTTGGGCTTACAACAGATTTTTCCAACATTTGTGAAAAGGTTGATTCTTGGATACCCGACTCTGGTGCCACTGCGCATATGACTGCTGATTTTTCTATTGTCTTTGATGCGGCTCCTTACACCGGCTCTGAGCGAGTCATTGTAGGCAATGGTATGGCTCTTACTATTTCTCACATTGGCACTGCCTTTGCTTCAATTATCTGATCGTACTCTTACTCTTAGACATGTTCTTGTGGTTCCTGGTAGCCAAGAACCCTTTATCGATTACGCAGTTAGTGATTGATCATCCTATAGCTATTATTTTTTCACATCTAGGTCTGTCCATTCAGACTTTTGCTGGACAGCTCCTCCATCACACACGTGGTAGTCCACATCAGCTATATTCACTTGATGTTTTCACTTCTGTTTCTCGTGAGACTTGGCATTCTCGGTTGGGTCATCCGTCTGATGATGTTTTGTCTAGATGTTCGTTTTTACATCTGACAAACAAAACCCAACACACACATTGTACCGCTTGTAGTGTTTCAAAATCAACTAGATTGCCTTTTACATCAGTTGTATCTCATTCTACTTCACCTTTACATATTATACATTGTGACATTTGGGGTGCCTCGCCTGTTATGTCTAGAGATGGATCTAGGTATTTCATTACTTTCATTGATGATTTCAGTCGATTTACATGGATGTATCCTTTGACTTGTCATTCTCAAGCAGTTGATTGCTTTCGGCATTTCAAACCGCTTGTTGAGAACCTTTTCTCATGCACCATCAAGCATCTTCAGTGTGATGGTGCTCCTGAGCTCATTCGTGGATCTATGGCTCGTTTTCTTTCAGATTCTGGCATCGCTTATCACATTTCATGTCCCTATACTCCCCAACAAATTGGGGTTGCTGAGCGGAAAAACCGCCATCTTTCTGAGGTAGCTCAAGCTTTATTGTTTCATGCTCGGTTACCAAAGAAATTCTGGTATGATGCATATGACACTGCTGCCTTCCTTATTAACTGGTTACCATCACCGGTTCTTCTTCACTCATCTCCTTATGAGGTTCTTTTTGGATCTCGTCCCGATTACTCTCTTCTTCGTACTTTTGGGTGTTTGTGTTATCCGTTTCTAGGTGATACTCGAGCAGATAAACTTTCACCCAAGTCTACTCCTTGTATCTTTGTTGGCTATGCTCCATCTCATCTTGGTTATCTTTGTTATGATCCTCATACGTCTCGTACGTATACTTCTCGACATGTTCGATTCCATGAGTCGATTATTGACATTCCGGGGAGTTCTACTACTCCCACAGCTTCTTCAGATTCTATTCCTTTCTTCAATCCTCCTCCTTCGCTTTCTACTTCTGTTTTTTTTTCTCTTTCTTCTTCTTCATCTTCTCCTATTATTCCTTCCTCATCTTCTCATGTTATTCCCTCTCCTGATATTACTTCACCTTCTTTTCCTCCTTGTCCTCATCCTCCTCCTCCTCCTCCTACTACTACTCTTGTTCCGACTCACCCGATGGTTACACGATCTCGTGATCATACACGACAGCCACGTCAGTTTCCTAATCATGTTCTTTTTCATGTCTCTACTACTCCCACCACTGAGCCTTCCACATTTCGGCAGGCTCAGCAGTATTCTGTTTGGTGGGATGCGATGCGTGCTGAGATTGATGCTCTTCATGCCAACCAGACTTGGCGTCTGGTTCAGGCTCCCACTGATGCCAACATTGTTGGTTGTAAGTGGGTTTACAGGATTAATCATAATCCTGATGGATCAGTGAGTCGTTATAAAGCTCGGCTTGTTGCCAAGGGCTTTCATCAGACTGAGGGTATTGACTACATTGAGACTTTTAGTCCTGTGGTCAAACCTACTACTACTCGTCTTGTTCTTTCATTCACTTTCTCTCGAGGGTGGTCTATTCGTCAGGTTGATGTCAACAATGCATTCTTACATGGGGATCTTTCTGAGACTGTGTATATGGCCCAGCTGTGACACCTGTGTCACTTCAAACATCAGACAAATACCAAACCAATGAAATATTGTATTTCATACTTGGGATTTTAAAATTATGTGTATCGTCTGCACATATCAATTCTTGTTCGATTTCAAGCCTTAAATCGCTTTCTGGAAGGTTATACGCGCACCGATGCGTAAATATAACCATTTTAATGCAACGAACACTCCGGAATAGTGAAATAGGTTTAACATACCTTTAATAACCTTTACATAACTTAGAAATAAGTTTTGAAGGCTTTGGTATGGAAAAATCAAGTTTATTCGCTTACAGGGACTAAATTCGACAAACTACGAAAGTATGATGATTCGTACTAGAACATACATTCTGGAACATGACCATAAGTTAAACATACCATAAATATCCTTTACATAGCTTATAAATAGGCTTTGAGGGGTTCGGTGTGCTAAAATAAACTTTTGGGTCATTCAGGGACTAAAAGCGTCAAAAAGTGCATAAGTTTGCATTTTCGCGCATAACTTGCCTTCTGAATACATCCGGACATCCAAAAATTTATGTAAGCACTAAAATATTTTATTTTAGTGTTTGGCATGAGAAAAATCCATTCGTCACGCAATTTGGATCGTTTTTCGCGCTTATGCGCATTCCGTCGTAATTAAGCGAACATCGCGATCATACGACCAAACGAACCAACATCCGGCACATTTTTGAGCATGTTTCATGTCCACAATGTTTAGGCATCGTTTTAGGGCCTTAAAGTTGGCTTGACGGGCCTTAGAAGTGCCGGAAATGAGCTTAAACACCAACAGGGACTGAAGCTGTCATTTTTGCAAAGTTGTTTCTGATCAGAAGGGCCAGGCGGCCCGCGTAAGCTCTTGGTGTCTCCTTACGTGGCCCGCGTCAGCCTCCCATATCAGTTTAATCAATTTTAATAGATGTTAACCACTCAAAACTCACCCACACTTGCCCTTTCCTGCTCATGAGGGGCCATTTTGAGTTACCACAAGGTTGCAACAAGTGTAGGGACAAGATCAAAGCACGTTATTCGATAAACGATCCTAACGGTTCCAAGAATCATATAAATACCCCTTTGATTCACTTGCAAAAACCCACACCTTTGAAATCTGAACTTGCTCTCTAAGTTGTTGTGTTTAACACTTCATACCTGAGAGTGTTCGGATTCAAACCTTCCGTTCTTGGACCCTTTGTAAGTGTTCCTTCGTTCTTTTATTCTTTTAGCGTTAAAGTCAAACTTTGTTTGACTTTCTGCATTGACCAGTTTATGGTCAATGCGAAGTTCATTTGAACTTCATAACGTGAGCGTGATCACGATGGTTATAGTCCCTAGTGACTATACTGATGTGTTCAAAATGTAACATATAAATTTCATCAAATGAGGCATAAAACTAACCCTTTTTTAGTACTAATGTTGGAAAAAGTGTGCTTTTGTCTTCCTTTTGTATTTTCAGGATTAAATGAGCTCAAATTAACAAAAGAAGCAAAAAGACATCAAAATCTAACATAAATACAAGAAAAGGAACAAGACGTGACATGCCCGACCCCACGACAGCATCTTCCCAAGCAAAACAAGAAATCGGAAGCCGGAACACGCCCCGTGCTCAGCCAGCACGGGGGCGTGCCCAAGTGTCAGCAGAAAAGACAAAGTGGTAGAAGCTTCTATTGCCCACCACGGGGACGTGCTCAGCGGACACGGGGCCGTGGTCAACTATAAGATTCGCACAATCCAGCAAATCTGCATAGTACAAAGATTCTTCTGCACCACGGGGTCGTGCTCAGCGGACACGGGGGCGTGGTCAACTAAAAAGACAAAACTGCATTAAATGAAGAAAGAGAAGGATGTGGACACGGGGCCGTGCCCACTGGACACGGGGCCGTGCCCGAGCTGCTGTTCAACCTATAAATAGAAGTGCTTAGCTCAAGCTCAAACCATCCCTTGGCACACCACCTCTCTCACACTTCACCCACCACCCACCACCACCATAACACCATTATCCACCACCATCATCCATTGTCCATCGTAGAGTGTGTGAGTCGTCTCGGGATCCAAGATTGATCGTACGAGTTCTTGACAATCAAGGCCATGTTTGCCTAAGTCTCTTACATCACTTGGTGAAGACAAAGTGTCTAGTGTAATACTTTTTATTTCTAATCTTTTGCACTTTTTACTTGGTTTTGTATTAATGACTTTAATAACTAGTTGCTTATGTTGAAGGTGCTCTTTCCTTATCGCTTGTCCGTGGTGTCTTGAAATTATTTTACTGTCTATATAAAATAAAAGATTTTCACCATTCATATCTCCACGGTCTATATGGAGGTATGTTGGCTACCTGGTCGGGGGTTAAGGGAACGGTTTGGTAAAGGTCTTACCATTGTTCAGCGTTTAGAGGTCCTGCAATGGACCTAGGTCAAATTTAGTAGGACCTCCTTCAATACTTAACGGTATTGGATGGCGGAGGTCTAAACTCTTTGATCCCCTCATAAGTTAACTACTATTAATACTATAACCCGGCTATTTAGGACTGTATCTGTCACACCCCAACCGATGGCGGAATCATCGGGGCGTGGCACTGAGCGAAACAGATTGTCCAGAAGTTTCCATAACAACTATCATTACCATTCAATTTAAATAATACGTCCCATACCGTATCTCAAATAGTTAAATAATTATTACAGACAAGCATCAAGACAAGTATTCTGTTCCGACAACTCAGATTTAAACACAGCTAGTTTATTTATTGGTTTCTAGGACTCCTTCCCTAGCCTCAATTTCATCACCAGCAAGTTAAGCACAGAAACAACCTAAGCACCTGTCACATACGTTAAAATAAAGTCAATACATATAATGTAAAGGTGAGCATACAAGTTTGATAATAACATATAGAGTTCGAATTCGTTTACGCATAACCAGCACGTACACATAGTGAAATGAAGCACATTAGTTATCGACATAGATCCATCGATACCAATGACTGCGGGTTGACTGCCCGAGGCAGTTCGCAATACATGATTACCAGTGTAATCCATGCAAGTAAAGGATCCTTAACAACCCCCGTGTGAGCGGGTGTTGAGTCCAAACTATAGTACTATCGTTGCTAAGGCAGGTAGACAGCATTCCATGTGTAAACATAACAAACAAGCATTCATAAGCCACGTATAACATGCATTAAAGGTTTAGCGTTAAAATAGCTTGAGTAGTGTGATAGTTGTAGTTTGAATATTCGTAACGTACGTAACACCCAAAAGTGCTAAAAGCAAAAAGGGTTCGAGTATACTCACCGCGATTATGGATTGAAGGGAGCGCTTTCAGCGAGTACAGTTAGACTGAATAGATTCGATAGGGTAATGATAAGTGGCATGGAAAACAGTACAGAATGAGTGTGGGTAGGATGACTGATCGTGCGGATTGGTCATCCGTGCGGATTGGCAGTTCGTGCGAATGGTCATCCGTGCGGACAAGTTACTCGTGCGGACAAGTAATCCGTGCGGACAAGTAATCCGTGCGGATCAGCCACTCGTCCGGAGTAGTCACTCGTGCGGACAACTCACTCGTGCGGATAACTCACTCGTACGGATAACTTATTCGAGTGGATTGTTTCTTCCTAAGTTAAGGATGTGTTTGTGTATGATGGCTTGTGCTTTGGAGTTTTCGTTGTAGCATTTAGAAAACATCTAAGTATCTCTACCCTTCAAGCCGGTCGCGCGGACAACAATCCGTCCGGATGGTAGTCCGTGCGGACACGTCTCCAAGGCTGAGTCACTTGATGAAATTTGTGGAATCCGTCTGGATGACAATCCGTGCGGACAGTGGTAATCCGTCCTGATAGTTTGTTCGTGCGGACGAGACAATCCGTCCGGATAGTCTGTCCGTGCGGACGAGACAATCCGTCCAGATAGTCTGTCCGTGCGGACAACTTGTCCGTGCGGATGCACATTGTTTGAAATTGTTAAGGTCTTAGTATCTCATGATCCGAAGAGTAATCCATTCAGAGGTCGTCCGTCCGGATTGTTCATTCGTCGATACTCAAACCTCGTTTTGAATGTGGGTCCCAAGTGTAGCTCGTCCGGCTGACAACCCGTCCGGATCGTATGTTCGTGCGGACAGCTCGTCCGTGCGGACAGCTTGCCCGTGCGGACGACTTACTCGTCCCGGTTGTTCCGTCCGGCTACCCTTGGTCGCCCTTGTCATTTTATCGAGACGTTCTGATTACGTGGCAACCATTTGGGATCGCATCCTTCCCGCATGACCAAACCGGCCAGGAATCACCCTAACTCGGCCTGTCGGCGGTTTAGAACGGTCATTCCGGTCGAACCCGAAATCAGGTGTCTTGCGGGTAGAATCCAGATCTAGGACTAATGCATCACTAATAGTGAGTGGAAGGCTAGAACTGACCCGATTCGTACCGTTTTTGAGGGTAAAAAGAAGGAGAAAACTTGTTTATTTCTTTCAACTCTTTTATCCTTTAGAAAAGTTTAGATTTAGGTGAAGTTGTTGTGAAATCTTGTGGAAATTGTTTAGATCCGAGTTATTCTTGGTGGAATGAGGTCACACTTGAAGTTCATGAGAACTTCATGATGACGTCACCCTAGAATACCTCAAATCTTGATGATTTCATGGTTAAAAGTTGAGATTTGAAAGATGGAAAGGTGTAGATGTGCGTATAGATCAAGAATGTACAAGTTTTAGAGCAAGATCTTACCTGGGTTGAGAGAAATCGGAGAAAAGGTGAGGAATGCGTGCAGGTCGGACGTCACTTGCCAAAAGTGGAAAGTTTGGAGAGTGACCCGGGTATTTATAGGATGCTAAAAGGGGAAAGGGGTGATCCGTGCGGATTGCAGGTCACCCGGATGTTTATTCGTGCGGGCTGGTCATCCGTGCGGACTGGCAACCCGTGCGGATTGGCAATCCGTGCGGATCGGCAATCCGTGCGGATAGGCAATCCGTGCGGATTGGCAATCCGTGCGGATGGACCTTCCGTCCGGATGTCGACTGAATGGTGCGTTCGGGTGCGATGACGCTTCGGTTTCGATTGCGAGCGATTCAATAGGGTTTCCTAGTCAAATTACTTTCAGTCCCAACTACTTCGTATATAACATGGTTCGATTCGGAATTCGGGTTCGGGTTCATTTACATTCGAGTTGGACTTTGAGTTAGACTTCGAGTTCGATTGAGTTCGCTTGATTATCACAACAAATCATAAATAAACATGCACAGGTAACACGTAAGGCACACACACGTATAATGACAAATAAAATACATAGCTTGAGTTACGATTTGATGTCGATTCGATTAGTATAGCTTGATTATTAGTCGATTAACTTTATCGCATTGTTACTTCCTACGATTCGCAGTCGCGAGTCGATTGATTAACGATTAACACGATTCGATTATTATAATGTACGACACTTACTCCACATAATATAAATAAAATAAAAACATTTCTACGAGTCAAGTCGCGCGAAATCGGTCGTTGACTTTGACCTTGACTTTGACTTTCACTTATGAAAACACGGGGTGTTACAGTATCCCTGCTGACTCAGACTACTTAGTCGAGGGTAACATCACCTCCAAAAGAGGGGCCTACCATAATTTGCATTAATAACTTAATTAATTATCTTCCAATAATCCACCCTTTTAGGATTGTATCCTTGCTGACTCAAACTACTGGGGTGAGGGTAATGTCACCTTCAAAAGAGGGCCTACTACAATAACTAAGATAATCTCTTAAAATAGTGCAAAAAGTGCGGAAATAATCAAAGGTTACACTAGATACGAGTCGGAACCAAGTGATTCATCTTGTCTATCTGTTTTTTCTTTTTTATTTTATTTTTCAGCATTTTTAGTTAGTTTTTATTTTTCTTAGTTTAAAACATTTTTTCTAAACTTTTTTATTTGATTAGACGTTGAGGATAAACCGGTACTAAAAGCTCTTGTGTCCTTGGACGACCTCGGTATCTTACCAACACTATACTACGCTCACGATGGGTGCACTTGCCCATATGTGTGTCTAGTGTTAGTAAATATCGTGTTTTATAAATTTAAAACTTGACTAAAAAGTGTTAAAGGGGCTTAAAATATACACCTAAAATATATAACACTAGAATACGCATCAAGTTTTTGGCGCCGTTGCCGGGGACACAAGGATTTTAAGAAAGCTTAAAATCGACGGCCTAATCAGTTTTTCAAAACCTTTTTAAAACGCGCGCACATTTTTCTGCATTTTAGTTTAGATTTGCATTTACAGTAACCTGTACACGGGGCCGTTTTCACTGAACACGGGGCCGTGCTGCAGATTTCACAAAAACACCCAGTAACAGTAGCTTGAACACGGGCCGTGCTCACTGAACACGCCCCGTGCTCAACGAAATTAGTAAATTTAATTAAAACGCCTAGATACAGATCCTGAACACGGGGCCGTGTCCACTGAACACGTGGCCGTGTCCAGCCTCTGTTTCCGTTTTTATTTTTGTTTTCTGATCTCGAGACTCGGTTGTGGTCTGCTGAGTGATTCTTATGGATCGATACTCAGGAGGTTACAACTACACCTATGAGGAGGATGATTATAGGAGTAATTATTGCACTAATTGTCGTAACACACACTCGGTTCAAAATAATCGCTCACATCAACCATCCAATTCATACACCTACTATGAGGAGCCCAGGTACGAGCCATCGACTTCATACATATCCTATGAAGACCAAAGGTATGAACCTCCTCCCTCATACTCATATTTTGATGAACCAAGGTATGAGCCCTCTTACTCATACTTTGAGGAACCAAGATATGAGCCACCACCTTCGTATGCTTACTATGAGGAACCATGGCGTGAACAACCCACCTCATATGAGTATTATGAAGAACAAAACTATGAACCTTATCCATCATATGCTTACAATGAAGAACAATGGTGCGAACCATCTACTTCATATGGGTATTGTGAGGAACAAAGGGTCGAACAACCGGATTCAAGCTTAGAAGATCCCGATTCTTTCTCCATAACCGAAGTAACCGATAGGATATTAGAACACATAAGAGTTATCAATCGATGTATAAGAGAATCTCGCGCAAGGGAAGAGGAGTCCCACGCAAGAGAAGAATTAAAAAAGGAAGAGATAACTGAAAATGTAAAAATGGAAGAACAAATAAGTGAAAAGCCGACACATTAGTTAAACAACGAAAAAGGTGAGTCCGACAACGTTAAAATTCAAGAAGAGTCTAATTTTAAAGAAATTAATCTCTTGTCACCTTCTTTCGAAAATCATTGTTTAGTACCCACTCATGCTAAGTTTTTAAAAGAGTTAAACACTAACACTAAAATTGACGAAACAGTAAGTGTTGAGTTAACTAATGATCAAACCTCGCTAATAAAAGAAGACCCATTTGAAATTAACATTACACCGGTTCCATGTTTCTTTCAAAATTCGTTTATTAGTAATGTCACAATCTATAAAGATCTTTGTGTTAACATAATGCCTAACTACATTTTCGAAAAATTAAGTATTAGTGATTTTTCTCCACTTCAAATACCCATTTTTCTATCCAATCGGAAAGTAATAAAATCAATCGGTATAGTTGAGGATGTATTGTTTCAAACAAATCAAGTGGTAATCCCGACCGACTTTGTCATCCTTGATGACGCTCCTCTAGTGTTGGGACGACCATTTGTAAAAACACACGAAGCTTTGAAAAACCGGAAGTTCAACAATCTACCTCTTCAATTAGGGGCATTTAAAAAGAGTGTCGATCTTGAGCGGTTAATGAAATATCCATTCGGCAATGACGACCCCCTAATTGAAGATGAGCCGGAACCACCCGATAAGGAGGGTCTAGCCAAGGACCCTTATAAACGTGGCGCACCACGGAGGCATTCCGCGGAACTATCCGTAGTTTAGTTTAGATTAACCTTTATGTTTTCTAGTTTAGTTTTTATTTTTCAGGAATAAAACACACTCGGGATGGTGAAGGATGATAAGGGAAGCTTGAACCAACACCCCATACACAAAAACAAAGCCTCACGACGATTTTTCTTCATTACAGCAAGTTCAGCACGGGGCCGTGCCCACCCCAACACGCCCCGTGCCCGAGGTTCTGTAGAAAATGCCCAGTTCAGGTACCTGGACACGGGGCCGTGCTCACTGAACACGCCCCCATGCCCAGCCTTCTGTTTACTTTTGGTACTGGCAGTCTGGACACTGGGCCGTGCTCAGCCAACACCACCCCGTGTTCAGCTACCCAGTACCATAAAATCTTGCTTTTAACCCACTTTTACACATACAATCAACCTAAAAACTTATTTTTGGGGCACATTGAGGACAATGTGTAATTTAAGTGTGGGGGGGGGGGGGGGGATGCTAAAACCTTGAATCTTGCAAGTCCTAAATACAAGCCTTACACAAAACTCTATTGGAACCGCTAGTCACCCCAAATTTTTTTCAAAAATTTTCAATTTTTTTTTTACTTGTCTAGGTTTAACTCGGGAAATTCAAGTTCTAAAAAGGTTATATTTTTACAAATTTACAACCGATAGCGTCGTGATAAAAAGAACCAACATAAGAAAATTATGAAAAGGCATGACAAGCTTAGTTAAAATTTGATTATATATATTTGATCACATAAAAACCCATTCCCACAAAAGTGAGTTTTGAGCCTTTATTGAGCATACAATTACATATCATTAGACTAAATGCTCATTTTTCGTTTCTTGTGTGAATAGCCGCTTGGTTCTTACGACTCTAGAACTTGCCATGACGATACATTCCCGGTCCTTACCAACTTAAACCCGAGTAAGTAAATGATGGAGGCATTAGGACTAACCCTTTTTATTTCTACACCATTATTTTTCTTTTTTTTACCACCTACCCAAAATCCCCCTAGTTAGCCCTTTTGAGCCTAAACCTTTTCATTTCATAACCCAAACCAAACACCCTTTTACCCACCAAAACCTTTTTATTTTTACCCCTTTGTTTTAGTAACAAGTTCGATTTCTCGTATGACTTTTCAAAAAAAAAAAAAAACTGTTGATGATGAAGCATAAGAAAATAAACAAACAAGTTCATCAAAAATAACTTTGTTTGAATAAAAGCTTCATCAAAATAAAAATTACAAAAAAATAGAAAGTCTTACGAAAACCAAAACTTGTTACGCTTTTCGCCTTTTTCTACTAACCACCAACCCAACCACCTACCTTTAACCCAAGCCTAACCCTTCACCCAAAAAGTCCTCTTGATATTTACAAAGGTATATAAGTTAAAAAGGAGGAGGATTGATTGCTTGGCAAGCCTATGGTAGGAGTAAGTTCCATGCCGCTCTCGAGTGATCCACAAAAATACATTTTCGGCCAAGTGTTGAGTGATCCCCGTGAGGTATGTGAACTTGTATATAAATAGAATTTTACAAAGGCATGTTATGCCCTAATAAGTAATTTATCTTATGAAAAGTTTTAAATAAATCATGACGAATAGGATTGTAAATAAATAAAAATAAAACTAAATAAAGAATCTTGGAATTCCCGACACTCTACGACAAGCCCAAAAACCTTCTTCTCTAACCATTCCATTTGGGAGTGTAAATAGCCACATATTAAAGAGTTTTGCTTGAGGACAAGCAAAGATTCAAGTGTGGGGATATTTGATGTGTTCAAATTGCAACATATAAATTTCATCAAATGAGGCATAAAACTAACCCTTTTTTAGTACTAATGTTGGAAAAAGTGTGCTTTTGTCTTCCTTTTGTATTTTCAGGATTAAATGAGCTCAAATTAACAAAAGATGCAAAAAGACATCAAAATCTAACATAAATACAAGAAAAGGAACAAGACGTGACATGCCCGACCCCACGACAGCATCTTCCCAAGCAAAACAAGAAATCAGAAGCCTGAACACGCCCCGTGCTCAGCCAGCACGGGGGCGTGCCCAAGTGTCAGCAGAAAAGACAAAGTGGTAGAAGCTTCTATTGCCCACCACGGGGCCGTGCTCAGCGGACACGGGGCCGTGGTCAACTATAAGATTCGCACAATCCAGCAAATCTGCATAGTACAAATATTCTTCTGCACCACGGGGTCGTGCTCAGCGGACACGGGGGCGTGGTCAACTAAAAAGACAAAACTGCATTAAATGAAGAAAGAGAAGGATGTGGACACGGGGCCGTGCCCACTGAACACGGGGCCGTGCCCGAGCTTCTGTTCAGCCTATAAATAGACGTGCTTGGCTCAAGCTCAAACCATCCCTTGGCACACCACCTCTCTCACACTTCACCCACCACCACCATAACACCATCATCCACCACCATCATCCATTGTCCATCGTAGAGTGTGCGAGTCGTCTCGGGATCCAAGATTGATCGTAAGAGTTCTTGACAATCAAGGCCATGTTTGCCTAAGTTTCTTACATCACTTGGTGAAGACAAAGTGTCTAGTGTAATACTTTTTATTTCTAATCTTTTGCACTTTTTACTTGGTTTTGTATTAATGACTTTAATAACTAGTTGCTTATGTTGAAGGTGCTCTTTCCTTATCGTTTGTCTGTGGTGTCTTGAAATTATTTTACTGTCTATATAAAATAAAAGATTTTCACCATTCATATCTCCACGGTCTATATGGAGGTATGTTGGCTACCTGGTCGGGGGTTAAGGGAACGGTTTGGTAAAGGTCTTGCCATTGTTCAGCGTTTAGAGGTTCTGCAATGGACCTGGGTCAAATTTAGTAGGACCTCCTTCAATACTTAACGGTATTGGATGGCGGGGGTCTAAACTCTTTGATCCCCTCATAAGTTAACTACTATTAATACTATAACCCGACTATTTAGGACTGTATCCCTGCTGACTCAGACTACTTAGTCGAGGGTAACGTCACCTCCAAAAGAGGGGCCTACCATAATTTGCATTAATAACTTAATTAATTATCTTCCAATAATCCACCCTTTTAGGATTGTATCCTTGCTGACTCAAACTACTGGGGTGAGGGTAACGTCACCTTCAAAAGAGGGGCCTACTATAATAACTAAGATAATCTCTTAAAATAGTGCAAAAGTGCGGAAATAATCAAAGGTTACACTAGATACGATTCGGAACCAAGTGATTCATCTTGTCTATCTGTTTTTTCTTTTTTATTTTATTTTTCAGCATTTTTAGTTAGTTTTTATTTTTCTTAGTTTAAAACATTTTTTCTAAACTTTTTTATTTGATTAGACGTTGAGGATAAACCGGTACTAAAAGCTCTTGTGTCCTTGGACGACCTCGGTATCTTACCAACACTATACTACGCTCACGATGGGTGCACTTGCCCATATGTGTGTCTAGTGTTAGTAAATATCAGGTTTTATAAATTTATAACTTGACTAAAAAGTGTTAAAGGGGCTTAAAATATACACCTAAAATATACAACACTAGAATACGCATCAATACCTACTGATTACCACGTTATCTAGGCTCAGTGACGAGTCGTAGTTTCGGCCAAAACGCGCCTTCTTGCGTATTTTGTAACCAAACTACTCTTAGGTATCAAAACCGTTTGTTTTGATACCAAACTTGTTTTCTATACTTAGTTAAGCATGTTTTAACATGCTTAGCTCGTCACTTTTAGTTTAGTGCTTATATAGGGTCGTAAGGTAAGCGATCTAAACAATCGCTTATACTTTCGAACCCGACCCGTTTGGTCGATCATTAGGATCCGACCAAACACATTAGGTGACCATAGTATATAGGGAATAACCTTCCGAGGTTATACCTAATGGTCACGACGTTTAGTTAGTTGTATGATAGGTAGTTTATATGCCTTAGGTAAATTACCAAAATACCCCTTTGACACCAAAATTCATTTTAAGCATATGTAACATAACTTTTGGTATCTAAACTGATTTGGTAACAATATTAGACATGTTGAGGCATATTTTACTTATCATAGGACTAATTAGGCATTCCGAACGCGTTTCACGCGAACGACGCGTTAAAGTAGCATAAACTACCTGAACGGGTCGTAATGGGTCGTAAGCACTTAGGTTAGGTTTCATTTTAGTATGTAGGCTTTGTTAAACCATATTACACGAGTCCCCATACTCGTTTGGTTTACGAACCCTCATTCTATCCAATCCTCCGATTTAGGTCCGGTATATTAACATAGTTACCTATATTAGGTGCCGTTTGATATCCGTGATCTCTAGCATTGTTTGGTTGTTACTCAAGGACTACTAAGCAATCTCAAGTGAGTACATAGACCCCTCTTTTACTGTTTTCAAACTGTTTTGGGGTGAAGCATGTGTACCTATCTGTTATTTTCATGTTTTCCAAAAGTATAATTGATTATACATGATAGTACTTATCTTCTGACAAACTAAATGACTATCTATGGTTTAAACACTGATTTTTCAAAGACTACAAAATTGTTGGAATAGTACTTATTTTGTTCACTGGACCGGTTGGTAGTATGATATAGCGCTATAGGATTAGACACCCTATTCCTGTTGTCATGGAATGTCTGAAGCCAATTTGTTTCTCCATCCAAATAGGGATTTCCTTTGCGGTATCCCTATAGTCTCAAAGGTGTATTTTGATGCACTAGGTCTGAATGAATTCTTAAATCACATTATTTTTGTGTATTTAATTATACTCCTGAAGGTATAGTTTGATATACTCCCATATGTGATACTGTACAAAACCAACAAACATTTTGTTAATCATCCAAAGCATATTTTGATATGTTATTTACAAAACCAAAACATAGTTTAATATGTTATTTATCACATCCAAAGCATATTTTGATATGTTATTTATGAAACCAAAACATAGTTTAATATGTTATTCATAAATCCAAAGTATACTTTTAATATACTACGATAAGGTTATTCGTTTAACCTTACATTATTTTACAGAGCATAACTTTTGATCTATTCAAATACTTTGTTTTATACATTTTTACTTGTGGTTTAAGTAGTCTCATTTTACTTACCATACATAACTTTTGTTTATACATTACATGGTTTACATTTAACTTGGGTTATACAATAACATTGGACTATTGGTTTAAACATGAACATTCTATATTGGTGGTTTGGTTTGGGTAAGTGATTTGAGTAACGAGGCGTGTGTATTATGATACAAGCATGGTGGATACGCCGCTGGTACTTCCTATATATAAGTGTTTGTATGGTATTACATATCGTAGCGTTATTTGAATCATTTCAATATAAGACATATAACATTTTATACAAATAACATACCTTTCACAAGACATTGTTTTACAAACAACTTATCTTATACAAACTCATTTTTACTTGGTTATTCATTTAACCTTACATTACTCTTTTACGTATCATCTACTTTATCATCACTTTTCAAATGATTTATAAAACTAAACATTTTACAAGGATCATGACTGACTTTTGTTAAACAACTTTTTCTAAACTTAGAAGTCATGAATCCTATTTTCACAAAACCTATGTATCTCACAGGCATTTTTATGCTGACGTACCTATTTTTACACATGTTTCAGGTACTGCTCTGTGATAATTGATGATAAATGCTACACTTAGGATGGACTCGTGCCTTAGCGACTTTAAAACTTGGAAGATCATATTTGTACTTATATGATTGTATTAAAACAATGAGTTCATTTATTCAATAAAACAAAATTATTTATTCCATAGTTATGAAACAATGATTCTGTTACAACACTCCCCGACGTTTCCGCCACGTCTTGTTGCTTTACGTGGTCAGGGTGTGACACCAGCCCCAAGGCTTTGTTGACTCATCTAGACCACATTATGTTTGTCGCCTGCAGAAGGCTCTTTATGGCCTAAAGCAGGCTCCTAGAGCTTGGTTTTCCAAGCTATCCACCGCTCTGCTTGCTGATGGTTTTACCCAGTGTCTTTCAGATGTATCTCTCTTTATTTACAGTCGAGATTCGATACTCTGTTATGTCTTGATCTATGTTGATGACATCATTATTACTGGGAGCTCATCTGATTTTGTTACTGGTTTGATTGGGCGCTTGCACTCTCAGTTTGCGCTCAAGGATTTGGGATAGTTATCATATTTTATGGGTATTCAGGCTACATTTTCTGAGGATGTCTTACATTTATCACAGCAGCGCTACTTACTTGATTTGTTACAACGCACGGGTCTTGCCGATTGTCGTCCATTATCTACACCTGTCTTTTCTAGTAGACAGCTTTCTCGGCACACTGGTGATCCTTTGTCTGATCCTACTATGTATCGGAGCACTGTCGGTGCATTACGGTATCTTGTGTTGACACGACCAGAGATTGCTTATGCGGTCAGTATCAGACACCTACTGATCGACACTGGGTCGCTGTCAAACGGATTTTGCGGTATCTTAAGGGTACCATCTCTCATGGGTTGTGTATACGTCAGTCTACTTGTGTTGATTTACATGCTTATAGTGATGCTGACTGGGCTGGGTGTCTTGATGATCGACGTTCTACCACAGGTTATTGTGTTTTTCTTGGGCCCAACCTCATCAGTTGGAGTTCCAAGAAGCAACATACAGTTGCTAGGTCGAGTACTGAGGCTGAATATCGAGCTCTTGCTCATACAGCTGCTGAGTTACGATGGATTACATCTATCCTACATGAGTTACATATCACGATGACTTGTCCACCGTCTCTTTGGTGTGACAATATTGGAGCTACATATCTTGCAGTCAACCCAGTGTTTCATCAGCGCACCAAACACTTGGAGATTGACTTGCATTTTATTCGGGACATGGTTTTGGGTGGTACTGTACATATTCGGTATGTTCCCACTACATTTCAGATTGCAGATATTTTGACCAAAGGATTGTCTGGTGTTCGTTTCGACAGTCTGAGGTCCAAGCTTCACGTGGATGCTCCCCGTTCAGCTTGAGGGGGCATATTAGAGTATACAGAGGTGGTTAGACAGTTAGAGTATGTGAGTTAGTTGAGTTAGTTAGCATGATTAGTTTTATAGTTGTTCTCATATATATAGAGGTGCTTGTATTGAAATTACTTACTGCTTATGATATGATATTGATATTCTTGAGCCTGATATTCTTTTTGATGTGTGTGAGTTGGAAAGAATGCATCACGCCGTTATGTATTTCACGAGGAGAGGACAAAACCAACCCATAGCGCCGGCCGTAGTGGTGTGGCCGTGCGTTATGGGGCGCGATCACCAAAGTCGGCGGTATATACCGCCCCATTACGGACGGTCAATAGAGATATAATATAATGCATCAAAGTTTGCTTAACATGGTTGTACATTTCATTATAAAAATTGCATGCTTTGGTGAAGTAATTTTTTCAAGTTTTGTTGTAACTTGTGAGGTAATTTATCGGTCAAATTTAGAAAGTAAGTTCTATAAAAGACTATTATAAGGCTGCACGGTATGAAGTAGCTCCCTATACCACTTCACCCCTATAGTGGCTCGTACACCGCTGCCTGGGCGTTATGGGGGTGCTATGGGTCAATCGACCAGCCACATAACGAGCATTACAAGGATGATTTGGGGGCGCCCACTTGATTCTCACTACTATTTCTTTTTTTTTTCTTTTTTCTATATATAGTTAAGGTGCTTTAAAAGGAGCTTTATGCTACACCGTATAAGTTAACAATAAAGTCTCCCGTTTACGTAGTGCTGACGTGGCTCTGATGTGACGTAATAAAGCCTCTAGGGGTTTATCTACAGTTCTACACCATACAACCTAAGTTGTGTATGAAAATGAACATGGCTACCTTATTTAGAAAACAAGGTATACTTTAAGTGAACAAAGATTTAGTTTACACACATTCGATATGTTTATCACACACAAGTGTAAATGTGTAATCTGTAGGAACCGTTCGCGTAATTTGAATAAAAATAAACAAATTTTTATTACTGATTACAATACAAAGAAATAAAGAAAGCAGAATTACAATACAATTGCAACTGAAAAACAAAATACAAGAAATGAAGATGAAGAAGAAAGACTGAGGCACGTGTTCAACACGCTTCCCTTAAAACAAATTCCGAGTCTCCCAAGAGTACTCGTTTTGTTTCCCAGGGTACAACAACCGGAGTAGTAGTACTGCCGGAGTTCGCCTACAACCCGAAGGTTACCTTGAAACTGCAAGAAAGAGATCAGAAAAACTGTAGAGAGAAAGTGAATTGCTGTTGTGTAGCTGGTGTACTTTGCAGCTAGGTATGGAGCTGTATTTATACAGCTCCTAAGTCGAAACAGTCAAAAGAGAATTAAAGAGAGGTTTAAATTGCATTAAACGTCTTCAATGCAATTTAATACGTCATTTAATTCTCAGTCAAAGACCGTTAACTCGTCAGTTACGAAGCTGAACTGAAACTGCACTGTCATTCAATGCTGAAAGCTTCTGCGCGCGCGCGCAAGACACACTGGTGCGCGCGCAGGTCAGCAGGCTCATGCGCGGTGCGTCCATCTGGCTCATTTCCATGCGCGCGTGCGCCACGTCACCTGTGAGCCTATACGAGCACGCCACACAGTCGCGCCGTATTGGCTCACTCTGGTGCGCCGCGCACGACATAGCAGGAATCATGCACCATGCGCAACCGCGCACCTTCGTGCCACTTGTACCCGCGCGCGAACTGCCACGTCACGCGTCTCGAACCTGCACGCCATTTCACCACTTGGTCCTTGCAGCCTCTGTGATTCACCACGCGCACGTGGTCAAAAATACAAAGGTGGCTCTCAAGCGGCTCGCGGTGCAAAGTGCGCCATCAAAGCACCACATTGCGCCTCATAGCCCACGCCACGCGCGCGCGCGCGCGTGCGAGTGCGAGTTCGCGAGGACACTTAGTGTGTGCTTCCATGAAACAATAAGGATGGAGAGTTCCACCTTAAATGTAGCAACTCTCACTAAAAAGTCCTATTTAGTATTATAATTAGTCCAATATGAACCCTAATTGAGAAACCCAAGTGATTCTGCACAAACCCTAAGATTTTCAGAAGAATCAGAATCAGGATTAGGGCCCCTAAAACTCAAGGGGGATATTTTCTATTGATGATTATCCATATAACTCGTTGTCAGAATAGAATTTTAAGATTTCGTCGACTCAGCTAAGCTAGTTGGACACGTGGCAACCCTATGCATAAAATAAGTGGCTACGCGGGCCGCGACAATGTCAAATTTCACCTATAAATAGAGGGCAGTGGGACTTGCATTTTGGTGTTGGAACGACGGAGAAATTCAACTTGTACGTTGAGTTATCTTCTGATTACTACAATTAACACACACGATCACTAATTGATGCTACGATACATGGTATTAATTCGATCGCTATTACGATTCAATGTCCGATCGATTGAAACTATCCGATAGATGTTTAAGTGCTGCTCAAATTGGGTTTATACTTTGCCATTCGTCGTGATTTCGACAGGATGTTTGAGTGCTGTCCGAAATCGGACTATATTCTGTCATTCGTTGTGAATCCGTTGGATGTTTAAGTATCGCACTTTGTCATTTGTTGTGAGGGTTTGATCTCGTGAGTTATCGTAAATGCTGTATTAGTTATTTACCTAGTTTCGTGTGCATTAGATTATTAGGCTTATCATACACTTACAAATCAAAAGAAATAGCTCAAGTAACCATTTTACCGAGTAAAGCAAAGGTGAGTTCACAGACTTTCTACAAGGCACGGCCATCCTCAGTAGGTAGGATGCCACTCCACTAATCTTCGCACACATGTCTGGGAGACCGCGATACATACGAATTCTCCAGAGTGCAGAATAACGTACGTTCGTCCTGGGTAGGACAACAAAACAAAACTTCGGGATAATCTTAATCCTAAGGGCTAGTAAGCCAGAGAACAGAAACCGTGAATTCACTCAACTTTGTTGTTGACTCGTTGTTACATGCCTTGCAGGTCGTTAGATCCCTAGCTTAAGGAGCTTGCACGAGAAGGCGTGGTCGTTGTGGGAAAACATTTCAATTAATATTAAACTTATGTTTTGTGCTTCCGCTGTAAACTCAAACTATGTTTTGACACCAATTGTATTGTGTTGGATTTTATAAAAATTACTTACATGCTTTGTTCAATATGATTGGTGGCTATGATCCTGGGCATGTCACGCCTCCAAGGCGGGGTCGGGTTTTTGGAGGGTGTGACATTAAATACTCATTTAAGTTCCATCTCTCCTCCGATGTGGGACAAGGTGCTACTTTCCCTTTTGTTTCAGCATTGAATGTCTCAATCACCCAACTTTGAGCATCGATATCTCATTCATCTTAGCTCCGTTTTGGACGTAGTTTAGTTCGTTGCGAAGCTCTTGCAACATAGAACATAAACCCACAAATAAATACATAAAACCCGCTCATTTTATTATATTTATTTCTAGTCCAAAATAGGAAAAAATCACTTTCATTTATTTGTGAAAAATGCTATTTTCACCTATTTTTCCAACAACCCCACATGAAAAATGTTATTTTCATCAAATTTCCAACATAATCTAGTATTTCTATCATAAAAAAACAAGATAGATGAGATTGGAGTAGCATTGCATCAGGGAATCTCAAAAGACAAACCAATGTGGAAATATATTAAACGAAAAAGTTGATTAGGTGCGAATTGTCCACTTGACCAAATAGACTATGAGCAATTGACATAACCAATTAACCAGGAAGTTTAAAATTGTCAAAGCACTTAAACGTTTTGCCATTTCATATGCATCTATGCTACTTCGCGATATTTCATTAACCACGTCTTTTTCAGTGTCTTTTTCTTAGTATCGAGTCAATGCTTCTTCGTACACAAGATTCTCTTATCTCTATGGTCAAAATAAGTTGAATTTTATTAGGTTTTTATTTTCTAAAAATTGTAAAACTTGTGGCTCTATAGCATTATTGAGTCAAGTTGTTCATGTCATTTGCATGTTTGGTTTGTTTGGTGCATTATAGACATGTGGAACCTAGTGAAATGATATTGACTTGCAATCAAACCTTATTAATATCGAATGGTTAGTATGAATAAGACTTGTTATAACATTTCTATTGGTAATTTGGTATATGCTAATAATAGTGACCATAAATGGGAAGCCTTTGGTTTTTTCCGTAGGCATAATTATTGGAAAATGAATTATTGATGGGATTCTTATCCTCTTCGATTTTAATGGTTGTTCACATTTAAGTACATAAATTAGGTGTTGTATAGTCTTCATAATCAAAGTACCATTAGGCCCCAACCCCTTTTTTTCCATTTGATATATTATTTTATTGAATTTATATAAACATAAAATTATCCTTTCAATTCCAACATTATTCCAAGCTTATCAAGTGGTCCTAGTGCTAATTGACTAGGTTATTAAATTGGTCTTTTTAAATAGGTAAAAAAGTTATTAGTCTTACTAGGAATACTAAAGATTAGTTAAAAAATCTTGAAATATGTGGGCTAGATGAAAAAAAATTGTTTATCTATTTTTACTCTCGTATAAGATTTTTCCTATCAATAATAACTATAACTAATTTGACATACGACACTTTCATGAATTCGTTGTTATTTGTAGAGTGTAAATATAAAATAAACATTAACGGGTTGTTTGTTTAGCTCTTAATGTTGGTTTTAGTGGTCGAGATCTCTTAGGCCGGAGGGTGTGGGGGCGCCACCCCCGCCAGCTAGGCATCTATAGCGCCCCCAGGCGCCACTGGCGAAGTATAGTGGGTGCCCGGGGGTGCACCCGCCCACCCCAATGTTTCGGTTAGAAGTGTATAAGTTTCGATTTTTCGTCCAAAAAATTTAAAATTATATAGGATCACCTCCGATTATTTTTCCTAAATTGTATATCCTAAATATTTATAAACTTTGTATATAAATGATGGATAGTTTGGTAAATATACACTTTTTTTATTTGGAACTATTATTATTTGACCCGACTTGAATCGAATAGCCAACCCGACCCGACCCGAAACATAACGATAGGAAAAAAAATTTTGGGTCCCATCACTTTACGCCCCCTCGGAACTTTTGGTCAAGCTCCGCCACTGCCAGGCGCTATCAAACCACACCCCAGGCGCCATGGTGGGGCGCCATTGAAGCAGCGCCAAGATGGTAACGAGCGAAAATTGCGTGGACCGAGGCAAGCATTTAACTTTTTGACCGTTGAAACGGTCAGATTTTTTTTTTTAAATTTACTTTCCTTTTTTTTTTTTACAAATTTCAATTATAAATACCCATAACCTTTCACTTTTCATCTCATTCCTCTCACTTTCTCCCTCACTTTTTATACCATTCCTTTCATTTTTTAAAAAAAAATTCTCAACAATGTTTCCCAACATCCCATGGGATCCGACCCATCCGTTTTGGCAAAATATGCAAAACAACGAGCAAAAGGACCGCCATCGCTGAGACCCCCGTACGGGTGAGCTTGGATATTATCCAATGCCACCAACCACCCCTACTTCTCTTCATCCCACCACTCAACCGATGCCCCCATATTTCGGGTATTATTATCAACCCCCATTTTTTTCCTCAAACATGCCTCAAAACATACCCGAAACCCAAGACATAACCGAAACCGAATCTGTTCCCGAAACACAAGTCGAATCCTCTTCTAAAAAAAAGAAGTCATAAAAAGAATGATCAGACCGAAAAACATACCCCTAAGAAGGTAGAATTTTGGTCGCCTAAGGAAGAGTTCGAGTTGGCAAAAGCATGGCCAGACGTATCGGAGGGCGAGATTGTTGGTAAATAATATTTTTATGCTTTTGTATATAATATTTTTTATGTTTTTGTAAATAATATTTTTTATAGGAGACGACCAAGACATAAAGGTATTTTGGGGTCATATACGTGAAAAGTTTTTCGCCGCAATGGGTCGTGGCGAGTATCGAACCGCCGACTCTTTTTCGGGAAAGTGGGGTGCTGTGAGGATGAAGGTTAGCAACTCGAAGGAAAAGTGGTGCGAGTGACGTCGATGTCATGACACAAGCCCACAACGACTATAGAATGAACCACGGGCATATGTTTACGTTGGTAACCACATGGGAGCTTCTTCGCAAATCTCCAAAGTGGCATCTTGTGCCACCGTTCGACCCAACCCGCCCTAGATCCAAACGGTCTAAATCGACATCCACCACCGAACCATCTGGGTCCGATGCTCGTACAGTAATTAATCTAAACGACGATGGTGATGAGTTTGAAGAACCAGAAGAGCTGCCTCGTTCAACTGGTAGGGATAAAAGTAAGGCCAAGGCACGTGGAAAGTCTACTACATGGACGAGCGAGTTCGAGGCAAGTCTCAACAAAATAATCTCCATTAGGGAAAAAGATCAACAAATGAGAATGGAGAAACAAATTACACTGAGTCTGAATGGTTAAGACCTCTAATCTGAATTGATCATACACTTATTGTCGCTAAACAACTAAACATTATACTGAATCTTAATGGTTCAGACCTCTTACTAGTTTAACACTTCAGTGGCGGACCCAGGATTTTTTTCCTGGGGGTGCGGAATTTTTTTAAATATTTTAGACCTCTAGCTATATAAAAAAATCGGTTCATAACGGGCCGGATCGGGTCGGGTCATGTAAAACAAGTAAAAACAAACAAACAAAGTTTCATAGCGGGTCGAATCAGATCGGGTTGGGTCCATTTCAATTCTCAAACAATCAAACCCTAGTTCCTAACTTCCTATCACATTAACAAACAAAAAAACATCAAAGTTCAAACCATCCATGCTTTTATTTCTCTTAATCATTCAATAAAAGAACAAAAAAACTTATCTATAACATACCTTGGTCTTTAATTAGAATAATCGGGCGAAAAAAAGTTGTTCAACCCATTTCCTCTTGAGAAATCGCGGCATAATTTCCCTACTCATTGTTCATTCCTAATCCTATCACATACAAAATAAACAAGGATCTTCAAGTGTTCAACCATAGCCCATGTCCCTTAATTTTCAATTTAAAATTTTGAATTTCAAGCCCTAGTAATTATTATTTGCCAACCAACAATCATATAATCAACAAACATGTTGGCCAACCAAAATTTTAAATTTCAAGCCCTAGTAATTATTATAAGCCCTAGTAAAAAACATGTACCTATCAGGGGCGACCTGAATTAACCAGTTTGCAGCCGAAATTTTGCAGTCACCGACAAGAATTATGCTGTCGCTGGGCGCTGAAGTGAGGCAGAGGGAGGGCAGGAGTCGCTGGCAAGTGGCCGCGATTTGGGTTTTTTTTTATTATGTGGACTGGTTTGTTTAACAAAACTAGTAGTTGGGTTGGGCTTGAATGAGTATTAAGTTATTTGGCTTGATGGATTGAATTTAAGTTTTATTGAAGGGGTTAGTAGGCTAACTTGTTTACATAATTTGATCGGGTTTCAATCCGTGTTCACAATTTTTTTTACATAAATTCCTAACATTTTTTTCTAAGGGGTGCAGACGAAAATTTCCAAGGGGTGCGGTCGGAATTTTTCAAGGGGTGCGGACGAAAATTTCAAAAGGGTGCGGTCTGGATTTTTCGCGAAAAATACCACTAAATTTTTTTTTAAGGGGTGCGGCCGCCCACCCACCCCATAACTTGGGTCCGCCCCTTTAACACTTAATGGTTCACATCTCTTACGTGCAATAAAGTTGGTCTTTATAAGCATGCATATAAAATAACTAATTTTGTTATATTATAGTTAAGTTATTTTACATATTTAATGGTGTGCAAGTTTAGCCATTCAAAAAAAATAACTAATTTTGTTATATTATAGTTAAGTTATTTTACATATTTTATCGCTAATTTTAAATTTTATTTTCCTTTTGAAAACACATAGTTCAAAAAACAGATTAATGGGCAATTTCGTCAATTCACATACAATTTTACCCCCAATATCCACCATTATCGCTTCTACTCTCCCTGAAATAGTGATGAAATCTCTGTCACTTTCAAACCATTTGAATTTCCAACACAGATATTCAACGCCCAAAAACTTCATTCAACCTCTCAATTTCTCACACAAGGTACACCTTACCCTTCTTATTTCTTATTATTTCATCAATTAGTATCTAAAATCGTTCAAGTTTAATCATTTCAAACTGTTTCTTCATGTGGGTCTAGTGTATTTGATCTTCAATTTTATTGGATCTTTGTATCATGATGTTTATTTAATCTTGATATGGTTATTTTGTAGTATTATTGAAATTCTGTTTGAAAAAAAAAATAGTGATTTTTTTTTAATTTTCTTGATGCTCTTGGTTTTGTCCAGGAAGTAAAAGACAAAACTGCCGTCTTGATCTTCTTTTTCTGAGTTTCAAATTGTGTTAAAAATCCCTAAAAAAATAAAGTTTTTGAGGGTTTTGTTAAAGTTTGAAAATTTAGTGATCAAACATTGTGTAACACATTACATAAGTGTTTCTTGATCCACATTTGTTGGGATTCTTGATGTTATAATTTGTTAAATTTATGTTTTTCGACGGTTAGGATGGAATCTGGAAATGAGACTGTGTTGGAAGATGAAAGTGGTGTTGTTGTTGATGAAATTAATGTGAAAAAAGAGGAAGGAAACTCGACTGCGGTTGAGGGGACCGATTCGTCAAAGGTTGAAGTGGTTGAATCTTCTGGGAGTGTTGGTGAGATCAGTGAACAGAGTTCCATCAAAATGGAGACTAATGGGGATACTTCAAAGAACAATAAATCTACTAGTGCATCGGTTCGAAAGCCAGGGGCAAACTTGTCTCAAAGTTCCTCATTTTCGGCTAAAACCCGAACCCACGATGGGCAATCGGTGAAACCACGAGTCGGGTCAAAGGGTGAATCCACTTTAGCAGGTTTGCATCCCGCGACTAGAAAATCACACGGTGGAGTGAAGTTAGTTGACTCAAGTGCAAAAAGCAGTGGCTTGGCTACTCGAAGAGCCACTTTAGATTCGGTGCCAAGTGCAAGCAAGTCAAGGGTAATTTTTTTTAAAAAATTTGAGTACCCTTTTGATTCTTTGATCAATTTGTGTGTTCTTAGTGTATATTGTTCTTTGTTTGTTTATTTTAGGCTAAGAAAACCAATGGAAATGAAGGCGGAATCCCTTCTAAAGACGTGTTGTAAGTTTAACAATATGCTATTTAGTTACTTGATTAAGAAATGCAATATAATTATTTTGGTCATTTTGTGATTATTTGAAACTTTATTCCATTTTTACCCTTGTAATACAGAAAGATAGTTAGGGAAAAGTATATAATTTGTTTGCTCTGATTTAGTAACATAATCATCATATAGTCATTTAACGATACATAAAGAAACACATTATCAATTTTATATCATATTGTAACCATTCTAAAATCTAATCCTGTTTTAATGGTTTTATCCTTATAAGCTATGCAGCATTTAAACTTCTTTCTTGTAGATAGAAAGTAATATTAGGGGTATTTATGGAAAATGTGTTATTTGATTGCTTCTTAAGAAAAGGTTATTATCTTAATCCTTCTAATTAGTGTGACGATGTACATATGAAAAAACTTACAAATCATAAGTTGTACTCATAATTGTCAGTTGAAATTTGAGGCTGTTTTTGTAATCGCAGATCATCTGATCAACACTCTAAAGCGATCAAAACCGCAGTGCCAGTTAAAGAAGATGACGACACTCATTCGACATCCTCATCGTATTATACTCTACTTAATCGCTTATATAGTTACGCACTTACGCTTCATTGTTTGACATTCTTTTCAAACTGTTGACTTTTTCATTGAATTTTTCGACAATGTTATGCCTAGTGGGCAACGTAGGAACAGTGTCCCTGGATTTTCTTTCAGATTGGATGAACGTGCGGAAAAGCGAAGAGAATTCTTTTCAAAGTTGGAAGAAAAGAGTCATGCAAGAGAAGTGGAAAAGACTAATTTGCAAGAAAAGTCAAAGGTCTTGACTTTGACTTTGTTAGACTTTGTTAGTCAATGAATTTTTAACAGAATCGACACTTTTAAATTGTTGGGCTGTAAATGCAGGTAAACCAAGAAGCTGAAATCAAGAAGTTAAGAAAGAGTTTGACTTTCAAAGCAGCACCGATGCCGAGTTTTTACAAAGAGCCCCCTCCTAAAGTGGAACTCAAGAAGGTATTTTATGTGAAATTATTATAAACGAGTTTTATACCCGTCGCGTTTCGATGGAAACGTGCGTTGTGGTGGGAAATAACAGTCAGGCGTTCAGTTTTGAAAGGGGATGGTTTAAAACATTGAAACATTGTATAAAAACCAACTTTAAAAACATCGTTTTACGAAGATATTAAACCGATCTGTGATAACTTTATTAAACTTTATAAACGGCGGGGATGCTCGGTTTTGAAAGTGGGTCATTTTAAACATCCAAACATTGTTTAAAGATGAACTTTGAAATGTTGTTTTACAAAGATGTTAAACCTAGATTCGTTATCTGATAAATTTATTAAAGTTTAGTGGTAGAAATATAAATTGGTTAAAAAAGGGAAAAGATAAGTTGATTGTAGGGATGTAAGTGTAAACTGATTAAAGAAGAAGATAAAAAATAAGTTTATTAAAGTGTAGGGTTGTAAATGTAAAATTCTTACTAATAGGTTGTGTTTTAAGTAAAAGTAATAGTAATAGACTCATAGTAATAGTAATATGTTTAGTTCATTTTCTGGTTTATCTTATGTTATTATATCTTTGTGTTTATAGATACCAGTCACGCGGCCAAAATCTCCGAAACTAGGGAGAAATAAGAGCTCTGTGGCTTCAATAAACCGGTCTGTGGACCGAACCATGATTGCAGTGAGTCCACGGGTCAGGGACCAGCCTGCATCAAGTGCGGTCAACCTTAACAAAGACACTGTTGCATCCAAGAAACCAGTTAGAAAGCCCGAAGCCAATGCCTCATCTTCAAAGACTGAAGTCAAACCCGAAAAGTCAACAGAAATACCAACTAAACTGGAAGATCAAGAAAAGGACCAGGATTCAGATGAACAGTTTCAAGAAGTTCAAGTCCCGTCAGCAAATACTCTCGAAGTTGAAGAATGGATCGAAATTAGTCCTCAAAAGAATGCGGTAGCAGAGGAATCACCTGATCAGGGTACGTCACCTGGAGACATTGTGATCGTCGGTGGTTAGAATGTGCTGTGAAATTCTTCTTTCTGAATACTTGTAGTTATTAGGCTTATGATTTATGTTTGTGTGAAAAATTTAAGGTTTTGGGGTTGTGAATAGTGTGCTAAAAGATTGTTTGTGTATATGGGTCTCTACAGGTTTTGCATAAGCTTTCTTTCTTCAACTTTAAGGTTGTAATATGCAAAAAAAAAAAAAAAAAACAGAACTCTTCTTATTTTGAATAACTTGTGTAATTTCTCTTAGTTATTAGAATATTAAGTAATTTTTGCAAAGACAAGTGCAAATGTGAGGATATATTCATTTCAATACAAAAAATGAAAATGGTTGTGTTACTGAAAGTGTGATGACTTAAGTATACTAGTTGAATTCCTTCGCACGTTGTGACGGGAATTTGGTAAGTATTGGTTTGGTTCATTATAGATCGGTATGGTACTGACACACGGTATAACAACGTAAAGAGAATTCTCAAATAAAATATGCCCAAAAGGACATGTTTTTATATCAATAAAAAAAACCATAAAAAAGAATGTTGGTAACAGTGGCGGATCTAGAAAATCCGAATAGGGGTAACGTTTTAATAAAAAAAGGGGTAACGGAATTGAAAAAACGTCAAATTTTTCCAAAATTTACACTACCGTCGGAGCGTCACCGGAGCGTCAAGGGGCAACGGAGGTTACCCCTTCTATCACTCTAGGTCCGCCCCTGGTTGGTAACGATTTCGACAATGCCGAAACTGGTACCAGTGTTGGTCATAATCGATTATGTTCATCACGTCACCAGTACGGTATCGATACTCGATATAGTTAAACATGTTGAATATGCCTATTTCCAACGCTCTCTTTATTTGTTCATGGACCTTTGTTTACTAACGGGCTCAATTAATTTTTTTTGTTTGGGCCTTTACGTACAATATTTTGTGTTTTTTTTTTTAGTTTGGACCTTAGAGTAAAAGAATATGCACGTGTAAATTTATTGGAAGGGATTAAATAACGCTTCTCCAACCGTGGGGTACACAATCGCAACTCGCATAAATTATCTTCAATACTCTATACTACTAACAATTACATAAATATGAGAACGTAAGAAATTAAGTTTTTGACGTAAAAATATACAGGGGTTAAACCCGAAACTTTAGAAATATGAGGGGATCAAAACGACATTTTACAAACCTTTTAGAAATTAAAAGAGTTAAATGTGTAAAACCTGGAAAGTTAAGGGGGTGGCATGGCCAGTAAGAAACCCCACCGATGTCCGACCATGTCATTTAAGAGTATACTAGTATTTTGCCAGCCGCGCGTTGCGGTGACGCGCGACAGGTGGAAACATATAGTAAGATAAAACACGATTCGTAAAACACAGTGCGTAAAAGACAATTACAAAAAAAAGTGTGAAACACAAAGTGTAAAACACAATGCCTAAGACATTTCGTAAAACACAATGCATTGGCATTTGCAAAAGTAGGAGTTGTAGTCTAGGGGTTACAATTGCAATTTTTTTAAAGTTGGGCGGGTGTAAAAATGGAGTAATAGTGCAAGGGGTAAAAAAACAAAGTCTAAAAAACGCAAAGTGTAAAAGTATAGAGGTGGTGGCGGAAATGTGTAAAAGATGAGGGGGTGTTGGTGGAAATGTAAAAGAAAAGGGTTGGTGGCGTAACTGTGTAAGAGCTAAGGGGGTGATGGTGGAAAACCAAAGTAGAGGGTTGGTGTTGGCAAAGTTTGAAAGATGAGGTAGTGGTTTTGGAAATTCAAAGTAGAAGGCTTAGGGACTAAATTTGTTATTTTATGAAACTTTGAAGGTGCCAAAGTCAAGGGGCTAAAATTGCAACATCGTGAAAGTACGGAGGCAGGGAGGCAAAGCCAGTGAGAAACCCACCGAGTTTGTCTTTTAAGATTGTATACAATACAATAGCACCCGAGAAGAAATACGATCAAACCAAGCTAACTCGTTCTATTGACATTAGTTCGTTATTAATACAACACATTTAGCAACTTCTAACTAACTCTTTACAACTAACCCCCCTTTATCATTACAACTTACCTCTTCGACATAGACATTTTACACAAATGACCCCCATACAATAATTTAACTATTGACATAACAGACCCTGTACTTTGCTATCTAATATGCATGTGATGTTGCTTTTGGAATTGACCATAGTGTTGCCGTAAGGAAAGAGTTTCACATCAGCAATGGCATAAGTTTCTTGAGTGAGCACATCGATCAAATAATAGTTTCATAAAGATGTCCGTACTCCGTATTGCATTTTCAAACACAAATCCAAGCAAAATCAATGTATCCGTAAATAAATTGGTTGGAGGTTATGATATTAAATTAAAAAGAAAATTGACACCATGTGATGGAGAACATTGATTGCAATATGTTAGATATTTTAGTATAATCGGGATTGATTTGGTGGTCAAAGCGAATAATAATCCACATCAAGCAAGTTAGGAGGTGCGGGCAGGGGCGGACCTTATGTATACCGAGCCGTAGCATAGGCTACGGCTCAACTATTTATCGGTAGTGTAATTTTTTTTTTTCGGTTTTTATACCAAGGATACCACTGAACAACTATGAGGACTGTAGGTCCCTCGGAGGTTGAGGTGCAACCTATTCCTTGTTATGTCCAACACACTAGCGAGTGCGGAATCCAAGCTAGCATGCAAACCGAGAGTTTATACAAGAACCGAGATAGAACAAGCACAAACACAACACACAATCTTCACCGATTAACACCACTTGTATTAATACGTATGAAAGGTTCGGTTACAGCACAAGGTTTACAAATGTATTTTGCAAACTCTCTCTAACTCTCGTGTGTGTGTGTTCTCAACAGAATGCTCTCACTTCTCTGAGTGTCTAAACTCTCTCAGTGTCTAATTTCTGAAGTCTCTCTAGTGTCTCTGCTGAAATGAACACACAACATGGGTATTTATACCCGACACAGCAGGTCTGGTCGAAGGATCAGATAGACTGATCAAAGGATCATCTATCGACCAGAAACCTATCGAAGGATCACAAATACTTCGAAGGATGATATCCTTCGAAGTCCATCAACATCCATCGAAGGTTATCTTTCGAGCTCATCGAAGGATATAAACAATCCTTCGATGATACATCCTTCGACTCAAACATATTACAACCAATGTTCTAACTGTTTGGCCAAGTCAAACCGGAGGATGGTTGACTTGGTCAAACTTACAGGACTAACGAAGACATCGTTTGGTATCATGACAAAATACAGACAAGGTACAGACACAAGTGCACCAACAAACTCCCCCTTGGCTGTAGCTTTGTCTCGAATTTTATAACTTGATCTTTGTCTCGATCTTTGTGTCTTCAAGTCTTTGACGTCCTTTCAAGTCTTGAATGTCGGAGGATCTTTAAAGTCTTCACATCTTGAAAGCAGAAAGTGTACCAACAAACTCCCCGTTTCATGTAGGAAGTGTGTAGACAAACTCCCCCTTAACATAAGCTCCCCCTTGAGTTATGCTCGTGAGATACTTGTTCTTTATGAATTGAGATCCTTGTGGTGTTGATGATGGCCAGCAGCAACTCGATCATCTTCATCACTTGAGCGCCTTCACGTCGTGTCTTCATTCCGAAGCTTGTCATCGACCATGTTCTCCTTGCCTTTAGAATCTGCACATGCAAGAAATCTAAACGCGTAATGAGAACAACTGCTTGGAACATCATAAGCAAACGACACACATGTGACCATTGTTCAATCAAACACCGTCCGACAGTTTGAAAGTTTAATAAATTTATCAATTTTAGGTTTATGAAGATTTAGTCGTTTTTGGTTTTCGTTCAGGTTTCAGGTAACGAAGACTCGAGCTCCAACATCGTACGATCGAAAATAAAATAGAAATAAAATCTTTTTGACTTTTAGAAAGTTTATATTAAAACACACCTAAAATCTTTTTGGTATTTTTGAATGTTTCAAATGTAAAGACTGAAAGCAGTAAATAAATATATACAAACAATCTTTTTGCGAGTTTCGAGGGTAAGAGAATCATATCAGTGTACGGTCATGCCAAAACGCTCTTGTTGTTCAATTAATTAACATTAAGATAAGCATCCTATAACAATTATCGGTATTGTTGTCCACTTAAGCTCAACTTATCAGATGTAATCATGGCGAGGGGATACGTTAAGGTATGATTTATACTTACCGACCGGTGTTCATCCACATCACGACACATTCCCGTATCAAGGTATGCACGAGGGTTCATCTTACCGGTGAGTATACCGATTATCATCTGTTTGACCGTATATGATGTGAGATTCTCACTTATTTTTGATTGAAAACAAGCCCTATGTGATATAATCACTTATTGATGAGGAACTTGATTTTCGATGCATGAGGGCACAGGAGCAAGTCCGTGAACAGGTCAGTACTTTCGTACAGCAGAGAGACGAACTTGACTCCCGGATAGATGTGATATTTTATCACTTATTTGTTTGGACATGTGATTGTTTATCACTTATTGAGGTCGAATGCAATATGTACACGTATGTATGGTATCATGGAAGATCTAGACTTGCGTCCCCGTTATTTTTCGGTAAAAGATACAACCATGATACCCAGATGATAAGCAGCATAAAGACCGAATATCTCAGAACCTCGGCAATCTCTCAAACGAAATTTCGGTACTAAGACCATATGCCAATGAGTGGTTCCCACCTGGTCTTCAGTCGGATTTAAGTTTATATCACCCTGCACACTTTAAAATGATTGTGAGCCTACCGATACATCTTATATAGAGCTGCTTATCGTTTTTCACTTTAAGGTTTAAAGAGATTTAGACAGACCACTGATGTACTATCATTTTCTCTTTTGCTCGCCAGGAAACTCATTTTTGTTTTTCTATTGTTTTTTTTTTTTTTTTTTTTTTGAAATTTTTCAATGTTTTTGGATTTTCAAATTTTGGATTTACTCCCCCTAAAATCAACAAACTAAGATAAATTTAAAACACAAAGGTATTTACAAAAATGATTTTCCGATGTTGGTATTACTCTTGCTTGACCTTAATGCTGTTTACCAATAATAAATAGTCAAATCTTGATTTGTCAAATGCTTTGGTAAAAAGTCGGCACGTTGGTCATCGGTGTGGACATAAGCAACATCGATTAGCCTTTTCTCAAAGCAATCACGTATGAAGTGATACTTAATGTCGATGTGCTTAGTCTTTGAATGCTGCACAGGATTTTTAGTGATCTGTAAGGCAGCAGAATTATCAACGTAAATAGGAGTAGTTAGGAATTCAAAACCGTAGTCGCGCATTTGTTGTTGGATCCATAGGACTTGGGAGCAACAACTTGAGGCAGCAATGTATTCAGCTTCGCATGTTGATGTAGCGACACATGTCTGCTTCTTGCACTGCCAAGTGAGTAGGCGATTTCCCAAAAACTGACATCCAGCCGTTGTGGATTTGCCGTCGATTTTGCATCCGCCAAAATCAGAATCACTGAATGCGATCAAGTCAAAGTTATTATCCCTAGGGTACCATAGACCGGTGTCAGGGCAACCCTTCAAATAACGAAAAATCCTTTTTACAGCTGCAAGATGTGAGGCCTTCGGGTTGACTTGGTATCTGGCAAGCAGGCACGTTGGGTACATTATATCTGGTCTTGATGCTGTGAGGTACATAAGAGATCCGATCATTGCGCGGTAGTATGAGGGGCTAACAGCTTCACCCTTCAAGTCTGGAGTAATTCCGTGATTTTGCGGCAATGGGGTACCGATGGGCGTTGCATCAGACATCTGGAACCGGCTCAAGATGTCACCAACATATTTAGTCTGATGGATGAATATCCCAGACTCAGTTTGTTGTACTTGTAGGCCCAAAAAGAAAGTCATTTCCCCCATAGCACTCATCTCGAATTTATCCTGCATAATGCGCTCGAAATTCCTACACAAAACATCATTAGTAGAACCAAAAATAATATCATCAACGTATACCTGAACCAGTAGAAGATCTCCATCTTGTTCTTTGATGAAAAGAGTACAATCGATAAGACCTCTGCGAAATCCATTCTCCAGCAGATAATTAGATAAGGTTGCGTACCAAGCTCGCGGTGCTTAATGAAGACCATAGAGAGCTTTGTTGAGCAACCAAACCCGATCGGGATGGATAGGATCTTCAAAACCTGGAGGCTGTTCGACGTACACCTCTTCTTCCACCACACCATGTAAGAATGCACTTTTCACGTCCATCTGGTATACCTTGAAACCTTTGAATGAGGCATAAGCCAGAAAGATCCGAATTGCTTCTAGACGTGCAACAGGTGCATAGACTTCGTTGTAGTCGATCCCTTCAATCTGACGAAAACCTTGAACGACTAGCCTTGCTTTGTTTCGAATAACGATTCCACGGTCATCCTTTTTGCATTTAAACACCCAACGGGTACCAATCTTCTTGTAACCAGCAGGTTTCTCTACGAGTTTCCAGACACCAAGCTTCTGGAATTGTTGCAGTTCTTCCTGCATCGCTTCAACCCATGAGTTATCTTTCAAAGCTTCTTTCCAAGTTCTTGGCTCTTCCTGTGAGACATAACACGCGAAAGACCAATCGTTTTGTTGACCAGATTCTCGGATAGCTGTATACAAGCCTGCATTGTTGTTGTTTCGCAACATGTTTCTTGTTTGAACGCCACTTTGTACATTTCCGATGATGTTTTGTTGAGGATGGGTATTGTGAATCCTTGTTTCTGGATTATCTTGAACTGGAATATTTGTACCCAGATTGTTGAGATTGAGATCAACAATCAATTCAATGCCCGGAATTGACGAAGAGGATGATGCAGTAGCTTCAGCTGTTCCAGGGACGCCCACTGGAGGAGTACCCTCTGAAGTACCATGAACTGCTGTTATTGGAGCTTCTTGATCTGCATCGAGAAATTCATCATCCTCTGAAGATTCGTTCAATTCGGTAGCATCGTGAAAATCCTCATTGTCGAGAGCATTATTGTTCACTGAAGATGGTTCTTGATTGACAATAATTGGACGAACCAACGGTGAATCTGTTGCATTGTCACTCTCGAAAAACATCCTTGCAGCAGCATTTTCTTCAACTGCTTCAACATTGATCGAATTGAAAAAGTCATCGTACTCAAACATCCAAGGCTGACCAGGATTTTTGACTGGTAAAGTGTGCCTTTGTACTCTGACTTCAGACCATTCCTCGACCCTTTTAGTCTCTAGATTCCAGACTCTTAAGTTTGGGGTGGAATACCCAAGAAAGTATCCCTCAATGGCTCTTGCCCCAAACTTTCCATTAGGATCGATCATTGTGCACGGAGCTCCAAACGGTTCAAGATATGACAAATCTGGTTTCCGTTTGTTAATAAGCTCAAAGCAGGTCTTGTTGTACCTTTTGACTGTAAGGACTCGGTTCAACGTATAACATGCAGAGGCCACAGCTTCAGTCCAGAATGGAATCGGCAATTGTGACTCTACTAACATAGTCCTAGCAGTCTCGATCAATGTGCGGTTCTTACGTTCAGCGACGCCATTCTGTTGAGGAGTATAAGCTGCACTAAATTCGTGAAGAATACCTTTTGAAGTGCAAAACTCCGCCATGGCATGATTTTTGAATTCAGTACCATTGTCGCTACGTATCCGCCTAACCTTCAACTTATATAGATTCTCAATCTGAATGATCAAGTTTTTGATAATACCGAAGGTTTCACTCTTATGTGCCATGAACGCCACCCAAGAAAATCTTGAATAATCATCAGTTATCACAAGGCAGTATTGATCATTCCTAATACTTTTGTGCTTGACAGGACCGAACAAATCCATGTGCAAACGTTCAAGAGGAACAGCCACCGTGTTGATTTTCTTTGTAGGATGTCGCTTCTTCGTTTGTTTTCCTTTCTGGCACGAGACACAGATGTCTTGAAGATGAAAGTTTTTAAGAGGAACACCATTCACTAATTCATTTGATACCAAATAATTCATTTTACGTAAGTGAATGTGACCCATTCGTCTGTGCCAAGAGATTGAGTCTTTTTCTGTGGCTTTGGAAACGAAACAAGTTGCTTGTGCAGACGTAGTAATAGCTTGGCTCATATCAAGGACATACAGATCATTTATCCTTGGAGCCGACAAGAGAATCCATTCTTTTGGAATTTTGAAGCCGGGTTTCAGCACATAACATCCGTTTGCATCAAAGTGCACTGAGAACTGCTTATCACAAATTTGAGAAACACTAAGAAGATTGTGATCAAGTTGTTGTACGAAGTTGATCTTATCAAAGCTAACAACCCCGTTGGAAATCATTCCTTCACCCGTAATATATCCGCCTTTATCTCCAGCAAAAGCAACATAACCTCCTCTAATAGATTTGACGTCGTAGAGAAGCTTCATGTCGCCTGTCATGTGCCTGGATGCCCCACTATCAACAATCCAATGACTACTGATAGTTCCTCCTGGAACACCCTGCACATGAACTCACACAATTAGTTGGAGATGGGGACCCAAGCCATTGTGGTCTTGGGTCTTCCATTTTCATCAATAACAATAACTTCTATTCTTTGATGATTTGAAAATTGTGATGGTCCCCCTGAATTTTTAACCGTTTTAGGTTTCCAGGTCTGTTTTGGTTTACCAGTGTCATTCTTTAAAATTTTAACATCATGGTTATCAGAAGTTTTTGAATTTTCTGGTTTGACAGAAACAGATGGTTTGTTAACCACATCGGTCTTAATTGCATTTTCAATTTTCTTGACCTGTTGACGTTTCTGTTTCTTTTCCCTTTCTTTTACAAGGCGGGGATCTTGTTTTACAGAAACAGATCGTTTGCGGTCAGTTTTGTCACGGGGATCATCTTCTTTGGCTTTTAATTTATGAAGATACGGGCAATTTCGAATGATATGCCCAATTGTACCACATTCAAAACATGATCTTCGTTCAACAAACCCCGAAGTATCATGTGGTCGTCTTGCCGATGATGAAGATGAACTTTGTGATCTCGAGGTACTAGGTTTCGAACAACTTGGTTCATTCCTTTTCATCACTGTTGCTTTCTTGACAAAATCTAAGTTAGATTGATTTTCAAACGTTGCAATTTTGCCCGTTCCCTTAGACTTCACAAAGTTCACATTCTTTTTCTTCTTCTGATTCGGCTTCCTTTGAGTTTGAGTCGGTGCTTTTCCTTTTGGTTTGGTATGATTTTGCTGTTTTTGCACTGTTGGTAATATTTGATTGCCAAATTGTTTTCGAACTTCGGCCTTGGGGATAGGAGGGCACTGTGTTACAGTAACATGTGATCCTGTCTTTCCCAAAAACTTACTTGTTGAATTTTCAAAGACTTTACTGATTAATGATTGATTAACATTCTTAATAGGAAAATCTTTGTCTGAATAAACTTTATCATCACCAACAAGAGTGTACAGCAAATCCACACTCTCCGACTCTTTTGCAGACGAGGACTCAATTGCAACAGTCTTAGCTGATTTTGGAGGAGGATCACATAGAATATGATTCTCAAGAGGTATGTCCTCTTCTTTTATCACCGCATCAGACTTTGCTGAATCAGTATCATCAGATTCATCATCAGAAGAATCAGTATCCTCAATCACAACTGGAGGAGCCTGATTCGGTTCGGCAGAAGACACACATGTATCTGCTGACACATCTGAATCTGATGATACCTCTTTCTTGTATCCGAGTCCTGCTGCAAATTCATTAACATCTAGAGGAACAGATGGTTCAAAGTGAGTTCTATATTCCTCATCAGGCAGTGCATCGTAATTGTGTCTCACAGGTGGTGGACAATTTTTGTAACCTATGCATGTGACATCCCTTTTCTCTTTCTGTACGTCAATGATGTGATCCAACACATAGCTAGAGCTCAAATAACTATCTAACTTGAGTCGGATCGCCTCACTTTCGGTTTTAACACAAGCCATTTCCTTTTGCATTACCTCAAGGCGAGTTATATACAAATTAATGTCAGTTTGTTTTCTGGAAACCATTTTTGTTAACTCGGTTTTATCTTTCTTTAATTTTTCAATCATCGATTTAAACTCCTTTTCATGGTTTTCATAAAACATGTTGGCTTCAGTGCACTTCGAAAGATCCACGGTTAATTTCTGATTGTGGATGAATGTCACATCATATTTCTCTTGCAAAGCCTCGTGTTTGCTTTGCAATTCACACCACTTGTCATTCAACGAAACATGTTTGTCTTGCACGTCAAACAAACTAGCTTGTAAAGCATCATGTTTGCCTTGCAACTCAGACATGTTTGCATCCAAATCAGCACATTTAACACTTAATCTATCACAGTTATCACAACTAACAGAAGTGGGTTCATCGACACATACCTGACTTGATGAACTGTCGACATTAGCCATAAAGGCTGAATGGAGAGAAGACGAAGAATAAGCAGCTTGATCCACCAAAATAGATCTTCTTTGAATTCCTGCTGCAGCTTCATCCAAAAGCTCATCAATAACTGCATCGACTGACGCACTTGATGTGTCATCTTCCCGATCATTCCCTGAACTCGAGGATTCTTCATCTGAACTTCTGCTATAACCAGAAGAGTCTTCATCTTCAGAAGATTCATCACCATTGGTGGAAGATTCTCCACCACTGGCGTGTTTAAGATCCTTGACAACTTCAGCAAAACAAGCTGTTCCATCTGGAGCATCATTTCCCAACTGAATTGACCAATCACAACCTTCATCTACTTGAACCACAAGTGCCTGGTTGGCATTTGATGGTCCTGCTTGACTCTGGTTGTTGACAGGCACCAATGTGTGCTCATTGTTCCTTACTTGGTTCTGATTTGCCCTGTTGCCTTGACCTCTGAAAGGATTTTGGTTTCCATGTTGAGATGGCCTCGTACATTCACGTTTGAAATGACCACGTTCACCACAATTGAAGCACTTAACAGCCTGCTTATCAAACCCATACTTGGTGTCTTTCTTGCTTTCCAAGCTGGTTCTGCCAGTTCTTTCCATGAAATCCTTTGCTCGCCTAACAGCACTGGCAAAGGCCCACTTGATGTCCATCATCTCCATCTCCTCTTTATCGATCTGCTGATAGTCTTCTTGTGTCAGATTAATGTTACCAATCTGACCTTCAACTAATCCACAGTATGCGCTCACCAAAGTGTTTAGCAGCTCCATGTGCTCCTTTGCTACTTCCACACTGACTTTAGAAAAGCTTGAGGTGTCGAGCCGTACTGTATTTGGCTTTGATTGCTGACTAGCAGATGATGTGCTTCCATAACACGCTTGCTGTTGAGGAGGAAGTGGATTCCCATACATGTCTGTTGGTCCGGTAGATTGAGCAGGTAATGGATTTCCAAACATATCAGTTGTTTCGGTAGATCGAATAGGTAAAGGATTTCCGAACATATCAGTTGCTCTGATAGATCGTTGGCTTTGCTGTTGTGGTGCTGGTTGAGTAACTGGTTCAAGCGGACTTCCATACATGTCTGTTTTTGGAGGGACCGGAACTTGGATAGTATTGCCAAACATGTCAGTGTGAGACACAAACGCTGTTTGAATTGGAGCATGTGAAGAAGGTTTTGTAGAAGTGCTAGAAGTTCCATAATACATTTCAGGATTTTGTGGCACTGGAACTCTTTTTTCCTTGAGAGTTTCTTCCTGATTCTTGTTTTCCAGGATTTGAACAAAGTCATTGTAGCTTGTTGTAGCTAAAGTGCCATTGTACTTCATGATTTCCAAGAAAGTATTCCATTGAGGTGGCAACGCATCTGCAAACTTTTTCACAATCTCTGCTGAAGGTGTAACGACCTCAAAATTTGACAATTCAGTCAGCAAATGATTAAATCGACTTGTCAAATCTCCTAAAGATTCATTCTCCATACAAGTAAAACCATCAAACTCTTTCTTCAGCAGGTCTTTTCTCAATTGACGTGTCGCTTCATTTCCTACGCCCCTTGTCTTCAATGCATCCCACAACCTCTTCGTTGTCTTGTAACTCACAAACTGATGATAAATATCTTTACTCAACGCCTGAGTAAGAATGGCATATGCCTTCTTTTCCAAATCATAGACCTTCTTCTGATCTTCCGTAAGATCTGCAAATGTAGCAGCAGATGATGCGGCAACCTCTATTGTTTGATCGAAATCTGTGATGAACCGCAACCACAACTCTGTATTTTGACCAAGGACGTATGTATGAAATCTGTCAATCCATCCTGGATATTCATATAAGTGCATCAACTTTGGAGGCCGATTCAAACTTCCGGTTTCGCTCTCGCTTAAGAGAATGCTTTGAATACTTGGAGTTTGATTTGATACGAATGCCCATTGACCGGTAGAAGTTGCATTAACTTGAGAAGACACCGGTGCGGGAGACGGAGTACCAAAATACATATCTGTATTTACCGGTCTATTCCATCTTGGATTCATTTTTGATCAAGAATAATAATACCTGAAAATCACAAACTTGTTAAACATAAACAGACTAAGGATCGAAAGATCAAGACCTGTTCGAAGGATCAACAGAGTTCGAAAGATCACTGTTGAATTTCGAACAATGATTTCGAAAGATTCTTCAATCGAAGGATCCTTATCTTTCGAAAAAGAACTGTAGACCGAAAGATGTATGTTTCGAAAATATTCCTTGGAACGAAAGATGAGTCACAGACTTCGAAGGATGTTCGAAGGATGATTATCTATCGAACCTCCTTTGATCGAAAGACGATCTTTCGACTTCGAAGGATATCTATCGGACGGACTGACACAGTTGACAAAGAGTGACAGGTTGGTGAAAAAGGTGACAAGTTGGTAGAAACTTTCTGCAGACAGTATGGTTCAGACCATCATTTTTTTACCAAAACAGATTTGAACAATAAAATATTGCATAAAAAGTGACGATTCTTGTCCAGAAACCGGTCACCGGAGTAAGCCGGAGTATGGCCGGAAATGACCAAACATCTTTAAAACAGATTTTTAAGTTACCCAAACCTTCCTTTAACACACCCGATAAGTTTAGAACACGTTTTTACGACTGAAAATGCGAGAAAAACACTAAAAACGGCTGCTAAACAAAGTGAGTTTTTGTCCAAAATACTCCAAAGCTTGTATAAAACTCGGTTTTTAACAAGAAAAAGAGCCACGGCTCTGATACCACTTGTAGGTCCCTCGGAGGTTGAGGTGCAACCTATTCCTTGTTATGTCTAACACACTAGCGAGTGCGGAATCCAAGCTAGCATGCAAACCGAGAGTTTATACAAGAACCGAGATAGAACAAGCACAAACACAACACACAATCTTCACCGATTAACACCACTTGTATTAATACGTATGAAAGGTTCGGTTACAGCACAAGGTTTACAAATGTATTTTGCAAACTCTCTCTAACTCTCGTGTGTGTGTGTTCTCAACAGAATGCTCTCACTTCTCTGAGTGTCTAAACTCTCTCAGTGTCTAATTTCTGAAGTCTCTCTAGTGTCTCTGCTGAAATGAACACACAACATGGGTATTTATACCCGACACAGCAGGTCTGGTCGAAGGATCAGATAGACTGATCGAAGGATCATCTATCGACCAGAAACCTATCGAAGGATCACAAATACTTCGAAGGATGATATCCTTCGAAGTCCATCAACATCCATCGAAGGTTATCTTTCGAGCTCATCGAAGGATATAAACAATCCTTCGATGATACATCCTTCGACTCAAACATATTACAACCAATGTTCTAACTGTTTGGCCAAGTCAAACCGGAGGATGGTTGACTTGGTCAAACTTACAGGACTAACGAAGACATCGTTTGGTATCATGACAAAATACAGACAAGGTACAGACACAAGTGCACCAACAAGGACAACCCTAAAAAAGTCTGTAAGCCCAAATCAATTGAAAGTAATAAGCCCAACTCCCAATTGTCCAATATGTTAGCCCAAATCAGTTGAAGATTGTAAATAATAAACCCAATTGCCTAATATGTTAGCCCAAAATAATAAAAGATTGTAAATAATTGCCCAATTGCCCTGAAGTTTTAATGCACGGCATGACACAACTACGAGGATGCCAATGAATTGAAAATAATAAGCCCAAATCCGAATTGCCCATTTCGTCACACTATAAGCGATGATGATAAATTTGCAAACTTGAATGGAATAAGTGATCTTGCGCGTGTTATGGTTGAAACGGGAACGCATAGTTCTTGTTCATCAGTTTATCGGGTAGTGAAGCTAGCTTTGCTTTTACCGGTTGCAACCGCAACCGTTAAAAGATGTTTTTCGAAATTGAAGTTTGTCATGACGGATTTACGCAATCGAATGGGCCCGAAATTTTTGAACAATGCTATGGTTTGTGCGGTCGAAAAGGATTTTTTACGTGAAGTAAAAGACGACGATATGATGGAACGATTTCAAGCTATGAAAAAAGAAGAGGACAAATCTATTAGGTATTTGTTTTACTTTATTTATTGTCGGTTTTTTAATATTGTACGATTGCACGGTGAATTTTCTTTGGGATACCTGAGTTAATGTTCTAGTTCCGCCATTGGGTGCGGGAGTGCGCACTTGTTTGAGTTATTATAATTCGAAGTGTACAGGCGGAGCCCGTATTCTACGGGGGTTCTAAGGGGGCAACGCCCCCGGGAGCAGGTCCAAGGGGCCGCAACCCCTGGTGGGGTCTAAGGGGGCAGAGCCCCTGGGAGCAGGGTCCAAGGGGCGGCAGCCCCTGGCTGGGGTCGAAATATTAAACAATGGCAGTTTTATTGGCAGTTTTGTCTTAAAAATTGAGATAACTGTCATTAGGCAGTTAATCATCCCTAACCCCAAATTCGTAGACAAGTTTTTTTATCATTCTTCTTCTGGTTCAGACAATTTTCGCACACACATACCCTGGTTCAATTTCTCGAAAATCAGAGTTGTATCCGATTAAATTATTCAGGTGAACAACCAAAATAATTTGATCTGAGAGTGATTACACGCCTCTCCGATCATCCGGTTTTCTGAAAATTCCCAACACAATCTATCGAGAGAACAATGAAGCATCAGTAAGATTCTCACCCTACATTCTAAGTCAGAGAATGATATGATACTATTAATATGTTACTATTACGTAGTAAAGCTCTAGATAAACTACCTCTTTAGCCTTTGTGTAATGCTTGCACAAACACTGCATTCTGCATTAAAACCCCTTACTCGCCAGACCCTCTCAACACAAAACCATGGGGGAAATAGATGAAAATTTGGGAGATTCAAAACAAAAATAGGTGACAACATATGATGGAGTTGTGTCTATTAGGAACATCAAGGTTGGGCCCATATATCTTCATCCGTGTGGTCGTCTTTCATCAAGGACTAACATCCTACAAAGGGTTAAGAGTGAAGCATCCCAATGGGTTCTCCAATCCTTTTCTAAATATTATTTTTTGAGAATTTGTTACTAAATTACTTGATATTACCAGTATTCGCAGATGAACTGTCAACGAGTTGAGTTGAATACGACACGGTTTTAAGTGGGTGTCATGAGCCCAGCAGGCCCACCTAAGAATGGCAGCCCAATCAATGGAAATCCAGCCCAACCGAGAAGAAGCAACCGTGAGCATGTCCAGCCAAAGAAATTCAACGATTATGTGATGAAGGCCATGTCAGCAAATGTCTAACAGAATTCTGTTAGGAGAGGCTATTTAAAGTAAATTATATCTAGGTCATGAGTAGGCAATTTGTTAGATCTCATGATTCTATCTTCCCCATCCCCTTCTTGTTCTCCGTTTCCCATCTCAATTTCTCTAGCTTAATACTACAATCTGATTTCCCTTATTGTTGTTAATTTGATCATTCCAATTTGGCGCTTTCATTGAACATCTGCACCGATGGCAGATGGAACCCGATTCCGTGCTTTGGATGACGCTCTCAAAACGGTTCAGGACGAGCAAAAAGGGTTGCGACAGGATATCGATGATCTCATCGCTGCAATTGGCAATCAACAAAAATCCATTAACGACTTGATTCTTCGCATCGATTCTACATCAAAAACCGGTGATGAAGGGAAACCTCGTGATGGCGGGTTTTCCGTGTTAGGTCGCCACAAACCGGCTCCGGTTTATCTTCCCCGTTTCACCGGCACTAATCCGGAACGCTGGATTGCTCAGGCCACTAGGTACTTCACCTTCTATGCAATCCCTGATGCTGATCGTTTGACGATTGCTTCCTTCAATTTCGAGGACGAAGCAGCCGATTGGTACGATTGGCTGCAACGTCACCACCGTCTATCGTCCTGGGAAGCCTTCACCGAAGCATTAACCAAACGGTTTCGATCGGCCGACCTGGAATCACCGGAGGGCTTATTGGCGAAATTACAGCAGACCACCACGGTGGCTGATTATCGAGCACGCTTTGAAGCTATCGGCAACCGTACGATGGCGTTGCCGGAGGAGTTTCTGGTAAGTTGTTTTATCTCCGGTCTGCGATCTGATTTGAAACAATCTGTTATCATTCATCAGCCCACAACGCTGGATGATGCCATGGATAAGGCCCAGCTACATGAAAACCGGGTCCACTTTGAGAAGGGTGTGGGCCGAGTATCTTTGGGCTCTTCTAAACCCTTATTACCTACCCCCAAACTCGGCCCAGCAGAAGCTTTACCTAAAACCGGTGTCTCGTCCACTTCAACGGCAAAAGTAGGGTTCCGCCGTTTGACCCCTGCTGAAATTTCTCAGAAGAAGGCATTAGGTCTCTGTTATCGCTGCGACGAAAAATACACTTGGGACCACAAGTGTAAAGCGACCCCCCAACTTCTCTTCTTCGACGATGACGCACCTGACCCAGGGGGGACCTCAGAACCCTTGACACAGGAGCAATCCGACGCTGCCCTAGCTTCGCAGTTGCAGCAACAGGAAATCGCTACTCAATCGGCAATCTCGTACAACGCTCTGTCGGGTGGTTGTTCCTCCACCACCTTGCGTTTCACCGGCTCGGTTCAAGGTAAATCGGTCCAAGTTCTCTTAGACGGGGGAAGTACCCACTGTTTTGTACAAACACGTATTGCTCAATTTCTTAATTGCACCATTGAAGCCATTCCCCCGTTTTCGGTTCTCGTGGGAAGTGGCGAACGATTACCGTGTTCTGGATTAGCTAAACAAGTTGAATTAGTGATTCAAGATCAACCCATTGTGGCTGATTTTTATGTCCTTCCTTTGCAAGGGTGGGATATGGTTTTGGGTGTTTCATGGCTGGCTACCCTTGGGCCAGTAGTCACCGATTATTCGAAATCCATTTTCGAATTTACTCTCCACTCAAAACGGGTCAACTCATCCAGTTCAATGGATTTCGCCAACTGCTTCATTCCAACAGCATCGGGCAGTTGTTCCATTTGTCCTTGGTTCCATCAGAATCTCCAACACCAACCTATCACCCGGATGTACAAGCCATTTTGACTGAATTTACTGATGTATTTACTGCTCCTCATGGGTTACCTCCAGTCCGCTCTCATGATCATCGAATTGAATTGCTGCCATCTCAGGGACCCGTTTCGGTTCGCCCTTATCGGTATCCCCACTTTCAGAAACAGGAGATTGAACGTTTGGTTAAGGATATGTTAAATCAAGGTATCATTCGGGCGAGTACAAGTGCGTTTTCATCCCCTGTTATTTTGGTTCGAAAGAAAGACGGTACATGGAGGTTTTGCGTGGACTACCGCGCCTTAAACGCTATTACGGTTCGGGACCGATTTCCGATTCCGTCTATCGATGAGTTGTTTGATGAGTTACACGAGGCTTGCTATTTCTCCAAACTTGATTTATTAGCGGGGTACCATCAGATTCGTCTTGCCGAGGTGGATGCTATGAAAACAGCCTTTCGGACACATGACGGGCACTATGAATTTCTTGTTATGCCCTTCGGGCTAACAAATGCACCCTCGACATTTCAGCGGCTAATGAATGATGTCTTTCGGCCATTTCTTCGTCAATTTATCTTGGTATTTTTCGATGACATCTTAATTTATAGTAAATCTTGGGAAGATCATTTGCAACACCTTCGGGTCACCTTACAACTGCTTCGTTCACACCAGCTGGTCGCCAAGTTAACTAAATGTACATTTGGTCAATCCCAAGTGGGCTACCTGGGACACGTTATTTCTGTTCAGGGAGTTGCGGTGGATCCCGATAAAATTAGTACCATTCAACAGTGGCCGGTTCCTAAGACAATCAAAGATGTTCGCAGTTTCTTGGGGTTTACGGGTTACTACCGTCGTTTTATCAAAAATTATGCATCTATCGCCGGGCCTTTGACGGATCTCTTACGGAAAGACTCTTTCATATGGGATTCTACTACCTTGCAGGCCTTTCAACACCTCAAGACCCTCCTTAGTTCGACCCCCGTCCTTCGTTTACCGGATTTTTCAAAGCCTTTCACCATCGAGACAGACGCATCGGGTACCGGTGTCGGGGCTGTTTTATCCCAAGAGAAACATCCCTTAGCTTACTTTAGTAAGAAACTTTGTCCTCGTATGCAACAAGCATCTACTTACCATCGTGAAATGTATGCGATCACACAAGCTATCGCCAAATGGAGACAATACTTGTTGGGTCATAAATTCACTATCGTGACAGATCAACAATCCTTAAAGAGGCTCCAAGATCAAGTTATTCAAACCCCTGAACAGCAAAAATGGTTGGGGAAACTGTTAGGGTTCGACTTCGACATCGTTTATCGACCTGGGACATTAAACAGCGCTGCCGACGCTCTATCTCGTGTCCCTGCAGGTCATCTTATGGCTATTTCAGTGCCGTTTCCTTCTTTCTTACATGATCTCTCAGTTTTGGCCAACTCCGACCCCGAGTTCACTGCCCTCCGTCAGGAATACCAGGCTGACCCTCACAAATTTCCTGAATACAAGCTGAAAGATGGGTTCTTACTTTATAAAGGCCGCTTCCTAATACCTAATAGCGCTGCTATACGACAGCAATTGCTGACTGAATTCCACTCGACACCGTTAGGAGGACATTCCGGGGTCACCCGCACCTACCAACGGCTGTCTTCTACCTTTTACTGGAAACGAATGCGAGAGGATGTTAAACAGTTTATTGCTCAATGTCAGGTCTGTCAGCAAACTAAACCATCCTTTTTGGCACCAGGAGGATTATTGCAACCGCTACCCATTCCCGGGGCTGTTTTCGAAGACATCGCCATGGATTTCATCACATGCTTACCAATGTCATAAGGTAAAACCGTTATTATGGTGGTGGTTGACCGTTTGTCAAAATATGGTCACTTTATAGCCTTACCTTCCTCCTTTACTAGCATCACTGTTACTACTGCTTTTATAAACGAAATTGTCCGTTTGCATGGTGTGCCATTGTCTATCGTTACCGATAGAGATCCCCGGTTTATGACTGATTTTTGGATAGAATTGCACCGGCTTAATGGTACCACTCTCAAGTTTAGCTCGGCCTACCACCCGCAAACGGACGGGCAGTCCGAAGCACTTAATCGTTGTCTCGAAATGTACCTCCGATGTTACGTAGCAGATCACCCAACGAAATGGCTTCAGTTTTTACCTTGGGCTGAGTTTTGGTATAATACATCTTATCAAACTTCCTCTCAGATGACTCCATTTGAGATTTTGTATGGCCGGAAACCACCATCTATTTCCCGGTACCTTCGAGACTCCACCACTGAACCGGCTTTGGCTGCCCAGCTAGAGGAACGGGATGGCATCTTAACACGGTTGAAAGTCAATCTCTTGAAAGCTCAATCTCGAATGAAGTTGGCTGCTGACAAGCATCGCCGGGATCTTCACTTCATGATTGACGATTGGGTTTATGTTAAACTCCAGCCCTATCGTCAAGGCTCTGTTCGTCTACAACGTCACCATAAGCTGGGTCATCGGTACTTTGGCCCTTATCGGGTCGTGGCTAGAATCGGTGCTGCTGCCTACAAACTAGACTTACCGGAGGCGGCTAAGATACATCCGGTTTTTCATGTCTCGCTACTTCGTAAATGTATCGGCAAACCGGCTCAACAAATCACTCCCTTGCATTTGGTTGACTCCACTTCTACTCTTATTCTCCAACCTCAGCATGTCCTTCAAACCCGAACCATACACAAGGGCAATCAGTTGGTGTCGCAATGTTTGATCCAGTGGGACGGGTTACCAGTAACAGCAGCAACATGGGAAGATTCGGCCCAGATTCAGCAACAATTTCCTAATTTCCCACTTGCGGACAAGGTGGATTTTAATGGGGGCGGTATTGTCATGAGCCCAGCAGGCCCACCTAAGAATGGCAGCCCAATCAATGGAAATCCAGCCCAACCGAGAAGAAGCAACCGTGAGCATGTCCAGCCAAAGAAATTCAACGATTATGTGATGAAGGCCATGTCAGCAAATGTTTAACAGAATTCTGTTAGGAGAGGCTATTTAAAGTAAATTATATCTAGGTCATGAGTAGGCAATTTGTTAGATCTCATGATTCTATCTTCCCCATCCCCTTCTTGTTCTCTGTTTCCCATCTCAATTTCTCTAGCTTAATACTACAATCTGATTTCCCTTATTGTTGTTAATTTGATCATTCCAGTGGGCCCGACACAAGTAAATATATGGGTCGTGTTCAGGTTTAGCAATTTAACCCGTCAACCCGACACGATTGACAACGCTAAAGTGGTTATAACAATAGAAGTAACAATAACATGCTTTAATTATGATCCACAAACTCTGTTCATGTTACATTGATATAAGGTCTGTCATAAAAAAGTATGCCATACAACGCTACTCTGCAGTCAATATATCGTATAAAAACAAGATTACTTGATGCTATGATTTCGTTACCTTTCTCTAGAGGGTGGTGGTGATGACAATGGTGGTGTTGTCGGTGGTCAAAGTGGTGTAGATGTTGTTGGTGGTCAAAGTGGTGTAGATGTTGTTGGTGGTCAAACCGGTGTAGATGTTGGTGTTCAAACTGGTAAAGATGTTGTTAGCGTTCAAAGTGGTGAAGATGTTGTTGCTGGCAGTGGTGATGTTGGTCAAGGTGCATGGGTTGTTGATGACAGCGGTGGTGGTGGTGGTGGTGGTGATGCTGCTGATCTTGACTCTGTTAGGCCCTTTGGTCTCAGTGCAGCTCAAGTCACCTCTGCTTCTGGCCCTGGCCCTCTGAAAGCTAGTGCCCATATTTCTTGTGATGATGATGTCGGCAGGGAAACCGATGCATCAGGGTCTCGAGATCTATCAACGCTGTGGACTCTCTTGCGTGTGATTATGAGCATGCTCGGTTTTCTCTTGTCTGTGTAAGCTTTAGTTCTTATAAACTCTTGGCGGTTGCATCAGTCCTTTTTTGTTGTTAGTATGTTTTTCTTGTCTGTAATATAAGCTGAATTAATCTGAGTACGTCTAGTGTTGGATAATGAACCACATGTTTGTGTATTTGTAATGCAGCAAGTGTTTGTGTTCTTGGAAGGCTAAGTAGAAAAGGTCAAGAAATGCATTCAGTTAATTATATTTATATTCGCTACTTTTTATATTTATTTCTAAAATAATTTTTAGCACACATAACATGCAATCAATATATTATTCTTTAAAGGTAAAACATTCAACTCGACACTTTTTTCTCCCTACCTTACTAGTTTCGCTTCCTCTCTATAGCTTGCCTTAGGTCTCCTATGGTAAGACCAACAATGTTCTTATCTTAACCTTAACATAGTAAGTATTGCTCTAGCCTATCCCCTTTTGTTTTAGAGAAATGATGTCACATTACTTTCTACTTAGGGCTATTATAAACTAATAATTTCGAATTTTTATTTGGCATCTTCTTGTGCGGAAACGTGGAAAAGAAAATTTAGAAGATTTTTATTTTTTCCTTACAAAATAACACCTTATGTCTTGTGCGAAACAAAAGATACAACTTACCGAAACATTATATTAAGCTTGGGTCTATGTACCTATTATGATACTTTCTAAAACAAAAGTATATCGATGTAAAGTGCATTATAGTTTTTTTAACGAACGAAATAGATATCGATAAAGGAATTATAGTCCAAAGTATAAGAAAATAATCTTATTAATTAACATTAGGTTTTATTTATTTTTGTTTTCCAAGAATATTCTCAAGTGTTTTCCCTTCTTATTCTTTTCTTAACAAACACATATAAGAGAAAAGAAAAATGATGGATAAAGATGTAACCTATGTTTATTGTTATAAGTATTGCCAACAGTTTAGTAAGAAACATAACATATTCAAAATCATGAATCAAGTAGTGCGAACCGAATAGCGAAACAACAAGAGAGTGACTAGTTGATGGTTATAGGGAAAACAAAGACAACTCTCATTCTCGGTCAAAAAAATGAAACATCCCTATTCCCTATACTAATAAATAAAAATAAAGTACACATTGATTGTTTTAACGCTCCTCTCTTTTACTTTTGCCAGTTGTCAATTACTTGGACTAATTTTGCATTTTTGCCATGTGTCATGTTGTGAGTATCCCCACATTTTACTAACCCTATTAGTTATTTTTGGATGATTGATTAATTTAATTGATTTTAAATTTATAGTAGCAAATATTTTTTCTTCTAAAAAATTTAGGTATTTTTTATAACTGGTCAACATTTATATACTATTAATTTATAAGAATCTTAGGCATCATTACTTGTAAGTTATGCTAGATATATTGTACAAGTTATTTTCCATTTATCCTTTTATTGGTTTTCTTGGGTGGTGGCTAGGGGTGTGCACGGTTCGGTTCGGTTTTTGGGTAAAATCAAAACCATAACCGAAATTCGGTTTTTGAAAACCATTCGGGTTCGGTGTTTTCGGTTTCGGTTATTACGGTTTTAACAACGGTTCGGTTCGGTTTTTCAATTTATTAAACGAATTAAGTTAGATTCAAAAATTAAAAGTAGAGTAAATTACAAGTTTTGTCCTTTATGTTTGTCCCAAATTGCAGGCGCTGTCATTTGTCTTTAAAATTGATGAGTTTTGTCCTTAATGTTTGCAAATCTTGCACGTTATGTCCTTTAGGCCAAACCCAGTTAATTTTTTTGGTTAAATCTGGTCATGTGCAAGGCACATGAGGGTAGCATTGTCATTTCACATCCTAATTTATAAATGATTTTTAGAAATCAAATAAAATACAGCCAATCACCTGCCGCCACCAGCTTCCACCCTCACCGCTCCCAACCACCGCCAGTGCCACCAGCCACCACCGTCCCCACCTACCACCGTCACTGTCAACATCATCATCTGCCACTGCCCCCACAAAAAAAACCCTAATTCAACTTGATGCGGGAATATCAAGTGTCGACTCAATTATGTAACGAAATAAATCCACATTTAGTGTTCATTAAGTTTTGTTTTAATTTATGTCCATTGAGTTGATCATAAAAACTCTATATAAGTTCTCATGTAATTTGTATTGGGGGATAGTTTTTGAGTTTTATAAAATAATTGATTTTTCACTTCAAATTCCGTGCCTTTTGGGTGGAATCTTGGGGGTTGGGGAAGAACACACGGGTATTCTTTGAATCAACGTGTTTGATCTTTCGTTTCCGTATCACGCGCTACATCAGTTGGTATCAGAGCTAAAATCCTGGCTCAAAATGGCTTGTGAGAGGGATTATCGCTTGTACAACACTCTACCATGTTTTGATGAATACGAGGATGAGCAATGGTATTCTTGGGCATGCGACGATGATTCGGGTGGTACCAGAAGTGTGCTCACCATTAGACATGACCACAAAAAAGAGTCGACGATCATGGGAGCCGGTGATGACGAATCAAGTTTCAAAAGTCATAGCGTTAAGGGTGATGGTCCTACTATGGTAACGGGAGGTCCAGCGGCTACATTTGGAACTCAACCTGTTAGCATGGGGGGCTTGCAAAAAAATTTCATGAGCAAAGCAATGAAGTCGAAGGCATTAAGAAACACAATAGATTTTGGTGCTTCTCAAATTTACTTTTGTACAATTTTAAAGGGTAATTTTCCAACAAATAGTTTTGAGGAAATTATTTTGGATGATGAAAACCATGGTATACAAAATTCTCATGCTGTAAAAATCTGGTACGATGTTCTATTTGAAAATTTGGTTGATGGGCAGATTGTGGAGGTTGGAGAAGCTATGTCGTCAAAAGATGCCCCTCATATTGATCAAAACGAAGAGAAAGTTGTTAAACTTGATGGGTATTTTGTAAAAAAATGCAATGAGGTCCATGGTTTACGACTATATGGTTATTTAGTTGGAACTATATTAATTGAGAGGGTCAAGACAATAGTGAACAAGAAATGGTCCTATGCTCCGTTCGACCCAGGTGGTACAGGTTCAGAGTCAAATGAGATGACCCGTGAAGTAGAACTACTTGGGCGGGCCTTGATAATAATCGAAAAGAATCGGATTGATGTTCCTTTCGATCCAGGTGGCTTTAGCCTGAGACAAAACTCGAGGACGAGTTTTTCCAAAGGTGGGGAGAATGATGCGGGAATATCAAGTGTCGACTCAATTATGTAACGAAATAAATCCACATTTAGTGTTCATTAAGTTTTGTTTTAATTTATGTCCATTGAGTTGATCATAAAAACTCTATATAAGTTCTCATGTAATTTGTATTGGGGGATAGTTTTTGAGTTTTATAAAATAATTGATTTTTCACTTCAAATTCCGTGCCTTTTGGGTGGAATCTTGGGGGTTGGGGAAGAACACACGGGTATTCTTTGAATCAACGTGTTTGATCTTTCGTTTCCGTATCACGCGCTACATCACAACTACTCAACATCATTAAACCCAACCACAATCAAACCCATATGCCCAATCATCAAATCCTCCATCCCCAAAATTAAAAACCTAAATACCAAATCAAAACACCCCCAAAAATCCACACATACAGAAATTAATATCATCATCGCCTTCTCAGTTTCATCTTTCACCATCAAAATTATCAGTAAAAGAATTGCTATTAAAAAAAGCATAGCCACTCCCACTCCAAGTAGTCGTAGCTCAGCTGGCAGATCTATCAGATCCGAAGATGATGTGGCATGAGAGGGGTAACAACCCAAAAAAGAAATCCCCATCTCTCTCGCCAATAACACCACCTCAATCGCCCCTAACCCAGTACCACAACAACCCGCCATCACCTAACACCACAGATACCTGCTTCCGGTGTGCCACCGTCGCCCGCCACACAAAGTGGCCAACTTGTTGTTAGAGAGAGAGAGAAAGAAAAGAGAGAGAGAGAGATAGTGGCCAACCTATCGCGTCACCACACCGGAAAGAGGAGATCAGATCGGAACAAGATCTGAATCACCACCGTCGACGGTGACGATGGCGGTGGAAGTGGAGGTGGAGGAGATGACGATGGCGGTGAAAGAGGAGATCAGATCGGAACAAGATCTGAATCACCACCTCCACCGTCGCCCCTAAAACAACCACACCACCTCCATCCGCCGGATCCCCACCAGCTCCGTCACGCCGGATCACCACCATCACTGTCGCCATCTTAGTTTAGAGAGAGAGTGTGTTTAGTTTAGAGAGAGAGAATGTGCAGGAGTTAATTAAGAGAGAGAGAGAGAAGATTTTTATTTCATAAACTTTTAAATTTGACACAATAGTCCCTCTAACATAAATTGTTTTACACAATAGCCCTTGGATAATGAAATGATAAAAATACCCTTGGATAATCAAATTTAACCAAAAAAATCTAACTGGGTTTGGCCTAAAGGACATAACGTGCAAGATTTGCAAACATTAAGGACAAAACTCATCAATTTTAAAGACAAAGGACATCGCCTGCAATTTGGGACAAACATAAAGGACAAAACTTGTAATTTACTCTTAAAAGTATAATTCAAAGTTTAAAAATGTTTCTTAAATGTTTACATTTAAGTTAATATATTTAGTCTTTTTTATTAATAGTGTTCATATAAACATAACCTTCTAATCCATTTTAATGTTTTTATTAAGACGTTTTCTTTTATAATACTTTGAAAATCATTTAATTTTTATGTTAAATTTAGTTATTTCTTGTAAACAATGGATAAATCATTTTAATGATACGTAAACATGTTATGTTCTTATTATAAATATTTGACAATCAAGAATAAAATTAATAATAATTCTTAGTATCATGGATTAAACACTTAAACAATTTAAACATAAAAATATATGGATTTGACATACTATTATAACATATAGGTTTTGTTCGATTATTTTCGGTTATTGAAAATGGTTATCCGAAAACCGAACCAAAATTTTCCGTTATTAAAAATCTAAAAACCGAACCGTCGAATCAGAAATAAGGAGATGTTGAGTGCATAATGAGAGAGGGGGTGGTCCTAGGAGGCAACAACAACCCTCAACCAGTTTTCTGGCGAGACGGTGCCAGTGCTTAAGTGCTCTGATGATGAGGTTTTGAGATGGTAGGGGTTGGAAATAACTTTCAAGAATTTGGACACAGTTAGGGGGTTACATATACATACAGATACATATTTTATATGTATGTAGGTATAACCTCATAAAAAAGAGATTTATGTAAAGATTCTTGGAAGACTTGAGGATATGTTATACAATATTTATGAACAATATTGAAGGAAAAGTTGAGCTTAAGAGAGTGAGAAATAGAGGAAGGTTTTGGGGAGAGATAAATATAGTGGGTAACTAGGGATGTTTATACATATAGGTAAGCAAAAACTCTTTTATCGAATAAAAATTTAACTTTGGTAAAACCTTTTGTATATTACCATCACAGCCACCGTCAAAAACACCACCAACCACTATAAAGTAAATTATAATCTTATTTCAGTTTTTACTCGATGGATAATAAATAGTAATTTAAAACATGTTAATCTATACTTAAAAGAAGATAGATTAATCTCAAACTTTTTTTATTATTATATATGCTTTGAGTTACTTTTTTAAGAAAAAAAAGAAATACGTAGACATGAAAGGAACACATATCACAACAAAGGCTAAGTTGGTATTCTTGGTATACGTTACACCTAAATTTGTAAGCCCTAGCCGCAACGCGGCGGGGCTTACATCTAGTTTAGATTTAATTAATGCATTTACTACAAATAAATTATAAATAAGTTGTAATTAATATGTAATTATTTGAAATTCTATTATGCATAACTTTAAATGTGTACCTCAAGATATCTCATGGTATTTGTTATGATGCATGCAAGAATTGTATTAAGACTGCTAGTAGAAAAATCATTACAATCTTGACCATTGGGGTTGGTGATCCACTAACAAGGTAGTTCCTTTTAAAACACTAAAATGTGAGGTTTTGGGTTCAAGTCTCACAAGAATAAAAAAATTCGTTGTAAAAAACAATATATGCCAAATGTAGAGGCTTTTTTTTCCAAAAGGGTGTAGTGATTTGGTGACGATAACCATAGAGTCCCCAATTTTGACAAGGAAAAAGATGGGATGGTTAGGAGATTTTTCAAAATTTCTTTATTTTTGTTATAAAAGAACCTATTATGGTAAATACTTTTAAAACAAGCCATTTTGGTAAATAATTTTCTCAACTACACCCTTTTGGAGAAAAAGACGGGATGGTTAGTAGGGCTGAGCAGTATACGGTTCAGAACCGTCAGAACCGGGGAACCGAACCGGAACCGCTAGATCCAAACCGTATTTTTGTATATAGGGTCCGGTTCCGGTTCTTAAATTTGGGTAAAAACTGTTCCCGGTTCGATTCCGGTTAAAGAACCGCTAAAACCAGTTGGGATTATAAATATTTAAGACCCTATTTTATTAATGGACTTTTCAACATCACACGACCATCCTAATTCTTATTCCCTTCTCTTATATTCATTCCACAATCTCATCTTTCATCTTCTAATTCTTCTCCATCTCTTAACCCTAACCCTAATTGCTATCATATAAGTTCATCTCCATCAACACCTGCAAATACATGTACGCTATTCTACATGACCTTTTTTTATGATTGTATATATTTTCTTTCTAGATGTTTGCTTTCTGATACATATAGTTTTCTGTATGTGAAAATAAAAATTGAACAAAAATCATCAAATCAATGTTGATCAAATGGTTAAGAGATTTTTCAAAATTTCTTTATTTTTGTTATAAAGAACCTATTATGGTAAATAATTTTAAAACAAGCCATTTTGGTAAATAATTTTCTCAACTACACCCTTTTGGAGAAAAAAAAACTAGCAAAATGTACACCAAAAGTAGTATAGGTTAACTTGGTAATACTACATGAGTTATATCTTTGACATTATTTGATGGTGAGACTAACAAAATAATTAAAAAAAAAATGCAAATGAGTTGCTTGAAAAATATGTGGAGGTATATTTTTATAATCTTTTAAAAAAAATTCATTTAATTGTTTCTAAAAAATATACTTTTAGAAACATCCTTTAAAAGTAAACAAAAATTTACACGGTGGTTATAAGAGACTGTATCTTGATGAGTTTGATGAATTAGTCAGCTATATACTGTATCTTGATGAGTTTGATGAATTAGTCAGCTATATGTTGCATTTTATATAAATAGGTATTTAAATTTTATGATATACTAGTGATTTTTCCCGCGCTACGCGGCGGGAATTCGTTCCGTATTTGTTCGGTTTGTGATACCTACAATCACTATAACAACCGAAAGAGAAAACCGAAAATTAAGTCATGGTATACCCAAACGTACATCGACACATGTTTTACATCGGTTTAAAACAATAAAATCGAATGCCAGCACTTATGTCGTCAAGTCAGAATCGCTTCAGTTCGTCAGGGTACCGACATGGTAACAACACTTGTATTACCTACGATACCCAAAACACACTCTAAATTCAAATCACCTATGATACTCATAAAACACTCTAAATTCAAATCCCTTGTCAACAAATTTAATATCGAAACATTGAGAAAAAGAACTAAACACGTGCGCATATTCCATTTTTCTAAGTTAATGAACATAATTTTTTAGAGTACAATTAGATTAAACGAAAATCAAACGTGTTAAAACATATATTATATATAGTATAAGTGGTATAATTAAAACTTATTATCACGATTTGCTAAACACTGTCATACTCATCTTAAACTGAACCATAAATATAATATTAAAAATAGATAAATGGAGATTGCATCTGATTAGAAATTACAAGAAAAATTGGTTCATGTTATACTCATCTCAAATTAAACCATAAATATATATTATAAAAAAGCTAAAAATAACTAAATGGAACGTAAATGCATCTGAGAAATGAAGAAAAGACTGGGTTGCATCTGAGAAATGAAGAAAAGACAAGCCAAGAAATTACCAGAAAAATCAACTAAACCCAGGAAAAAGAAGAACACAGGCCAAAAAAATACCAGAGAAATCAACAACACAGGCCAAGGAAACTGATGAACTAGTCTTGAACCAACTAAACCCATAACCTCCAAAGTCAACCCGAGCATCAACTCGTCGGGAGGAGACCAGGACCTCAGCCGCTCACGGCGGCGCTGCCGCCGGCCCACCACCCAGCCGTCGAACCGCCACCACCAGCCACTAACCCATTGTTAGAACCACCGCCGCCGACCAACCACCACCGTAACATGTATGGTGTTAGAACGATCTTGAGAGAGAGAAATTAGGGGGTGAAGGACACCAACATCATAGATCGGGACACCAACAACCACAAACATCAAATCGGAGCTCACTACCCCCAAATCGGAGCTTGGTGAACGGTGATTGGTGGTGCCGGAAGTGTGGTGCCAGACGGCAGTGACGTCAGAAGTGGAGCTTGAGTAGTAAGGAAGGAACGGGTTAGGTGTTGGGTCATGGGGTTTGAATTTCACCAAATGAGGATCTCTGCAACTTTCAAAGAGGTTGGGGGGATTAATATTTTGAAGAGAGAGGGATAGAGGTCTGCTTTTTGAAGAAATGAGAGATACATGTGAAATGAAATAAAAATAGGAGAGAGACAAGCATTAAATGGAGAGAGAGAGAGTGGTGACTTGACATGTGGGGTAAATGACCAATATACCCTTTATGTTGGCACAATGTGATTGGTTGAGAGTGGTTCTCACGGTTCTTACAACTGGAGGTGGTTCCTATTTTAGCGGCTCCCTATATATATATATATATATATATATATATATATATATATATATATATATAGGATCACGCTAAAATAAGAACCACCTCGAGTTTTTTTTGAATTTTTTTTACAAATGTGTTTATAATACACGCATCTACGTTTATGAAAAAATTTTTGGTCCACCTCGCCCCGTACGGTGTAGTTCTCACGGTTCTTACAACTCGAGGTGGTTCTCATTTTAGCGGTCCCCTATATATATATATATATATATATATATATATATATATGGGAGAGTTTAAATGAGAACGCTAAATATCGCGAGAACCGTGAGAACGAATGAGAAAACCACGAGAACTTGGTCAAAAACAATTCAAATTCAAAATTTATTTTTACACTTATCATTATTGTTCGAATACAATGTTAGAAATTAAATTTACACGTTTAAATTTACGTGAATTCGTAAATAAAGAAAATTTACACATGTGTAAGTTTGTCATTTACACATGTGTAAATTTGTTATATTTACACATGCGTAAAAAATCTATGAAGAGTTATTTTGAAAGGAGAAATAAGTTATTTGATGTTGTAAATTCTCTTTTGATGTTGTTTTTTAATTACAATGAGGTTTGTATTAAAAAATTCGGTTTTGATTGGTTTTTTCATTCGTTCTCACGGTTCTCACAATATTTAGCGATCTCAAGATAACCCCCCTATATATATATATATATAGGTAAAGAGTACTGTACAATATTGCTTATCGTACATTACGTACGCTTCAATCTCAGCCGTCAGATCATCTTCCCGCATTTTAAAATCGCATGTTGTTTTTTTTATAACAATTTCGCATGTGATAATTTTTTATGAATTCGCATGTTGTTTTTTTGTACCAATTTCGCATGCAATAATTTTGATGAAATAGCATGTTGTTTTTTTATAACAATTTCGCATGTGATAATTTTTTATGAATTCGCATGTTGTTTTTTTTACCAATTTCGCATGTGATAATTTTGATGAAATAACATGTTTTTTTGTAACAATTTCGCATGTGGTAATTTTGATGAAATCGCATGTTAAAAAACCAACATGCGAAATTGTTACAAAAAAAACAACATGCGAATTCAATGCGGGAAAATGATCGGACGGCTGAGATTGTAGCGTACGTAATGTACGATAAGGGCATTTGTACTTTAACCTAACCCTATATATATATATGGGGGTGCTAAAATGAAAACCTCCCCCAATTACGAGAACCGCGAGAACCACTCTCCACCAATCAGATAATAACAACCAAAAAGGTAATATAATCATTTAATCAAACCATCAAATCATCTCTCTCTCTTCATTAAAGTCTTTATTTTAAGTTTTTTCAATTTCTTTCTCTTCAATTTCTGTAACTTCACATTTACTTTCCTCTTTTTGTTAATGACAACCAAAACGGTAATATAGTCATTTAATCAAAACCATGAAATCACCTCTCTCTTCATTAAAGTCTTTTTTTAAAGTTGTTTTTCAATTTATCTCTCTTCAATTTCTCTATATATCTTCACATTTCTCTCTCCTCTTTTTGTTATTTTTTAAAAAAGTTTTTGTAAAAAAAAGTTTAAAAGCGTAAAAAAAGTTTTCATAAAAAATGTAAAAAAGTGTGTGTAAAAAAAGGTTTTTGTAAAAAAGGTTAAAACCGTAAAAAAAATTCGTATAATTTTTGCCTTTTGTAAAAAATGTTTTTATGAAAAAACAAAATTTTGTAAAAAAATTTTGTTAAAAAAATTTTGGTAAAAAAAGTTTTTGTAAAAAAAAAGTTTAAAACCGTAAAAAACGTTTTCGTAAAAAAAACATAAATTAAAAAACGTTTGTGTAAAAAAGCTTTTGTAAAAAAAAGGTTAAAACCGTACAAAAAATTCGTATAAATTTTTGTTCTTTGTTAAAAAGTTTTTGTAAAAAAAAAATTTGTAAAAAAGAATTTTTGTAAAAAGAAAGTTTAAAACCGTAAAAAAAAGTTTAAAAACGTGTGTGTAAAAACAGCCCGTAAACACGGGGCGAAAAAATAAGGGCGTAAAAACAGCGCGTAAAAAAAAACAGCACGTAAAAAACGGCTGATAAAACGACGCGTAAATACGGGGGCGTAAAACGGCGCATAAAAACGGGGCGTAAAAAACTGCGCGTTAAAAAACGGCGCTAAAACCGGGCGTAAAAATACGGCGCGTAAAACCGGGCGTAAAAACGCGGCGTAAAAACGGCGCGTAAAAAACGGGGCGTAAAAAAAGGCTCGTAAAAAAACCGGCTTGTAAAAACGTTTTTTTGTAAAAAAATCCTGACAAAAATTGTTTTTTGTAAAAAAAATAGAATTTTAAAATGTTTTTTTAATTAAAAAATCTGATTTTAATAAAAAACAATTAATTTAATAAGACAAAAAAAATAATAAAAAACAATATATACAATAAGACGAAACAAGCAAATTTACTAAACTACTCTTTTAACATTAAAATATTAAAACATAATAAGACAAAAAGAATTTAATATTGTTTTTATAACTTTTAATCTCATCTATCCATCTTCAAATATCAATGGTTTGAAAGTGGTTCTCGTGGTTCTCTTAACTAGGGGTGGTTTTCATTTTAGCGGCTCCCTATTTATTTTATATAATTATAATTAGATTATAGGTATTTATTTTATTGTTTTTGCTATAGTACCAAACCGGATATTTATTTTTATTATTTTTGCTTTTGATAAACTAACATTATCTTTATCGCTTTTGCTTTAGTCAAACAGTGAAAGATATTCGATTAGTAATAAAAAAAGGGGTGGAGCTATAATTATAACTATAATTATAATAATAGTTAGAATATTGCATGCACCGCTATAGTATCAAACCGAATCAAAACCGATTGAACAACATCTTTATCGGTGCCAATATTTATTTTTATTGTTTTTTCTTTCGATAAACTAACACCATACCGACTAAACAAACAACCTTGGCACCGGTTCGGATTCATTTTTATGGTTTCGTGTTTGATAACGGATACTTAGATCATATGTTAAAAGTTATATCAGTACCGGTATTTACTTTTATTGTTTTTACTTTCGATAAACTTACAACATATCGCTATCATACAGTACCGAACTAAACAAACAACCTTGGTACCGGTTCACATTCATTTTTATGGTTTCGTGTTTGACAAAAGATACTTTGATCATATGTTAAAAATTATATGAGGAAAAAAATATGTTTAAAATCAATTAATGTATTAAAACAATTAAATAATGAAAATATAGAAAAACAATATTAAAAAAAAAAGAAAATTAAACTACTGTTCATCAAAAGTTTGTATTAATATACGTTTTGCTTTAGTCAAGTAGTGAAGGATATTCGATTATTATTAAAAAAAGGGTGGAGCTATAATTATAATTATAATAATAGTTAGAAAATTGTACCGCTATAGTACCAAACCAAATCAAAACCAATTGAACATCTTTATCGGTACCGGTATTTATTTTTACTGTTTTTGCTTTCGATAAACTAACACCATATAGCTGCCATACCGACTAAACAAACAACCTTGGTACCGGTTCGGATTCATTTTTATGGTTTCGTGTTTGATAACGGATATTTTGATCATATGTTAAAAGTTATATCAGTACCAAACCAAATTGAAACCGAATGAACAACTTATCGGTACGATACTGGAACTCGTTATAGCAATCGAAAGGTAAAACCCAAAGTTTTATCAATACTTCTTTCTATAAACTTCTTGACCAACCCTTAGCCAAACTTCAACAAGATTGTCTGGTAGAAACAGCAAACGGAGAATCAATTAAGATAAGTGAAATTTTGAAGGGAGCAAGAATAGAAATCCTTAACCATCATTTCTTTGCTAACCTTTATCCATTGAATCTAGCCGGATTCGATGTTGTATTAGGAATAGATTGGTTAGTAGCCAATCGTCCTAGTATTTTATGTGATCAAAAGTCAGTACAAGTAAGTACACCAGGTGGTAAAAATATCACAATCAAAGGAGATAAGCCAGCCAGATCGACAAAATTCATCTCTGTGATGAAAGCCGCAAGTTATGAAAGGAAAGAAGGAGTAGTATATATGATTTCCGCAATCATTAGTACTAAAGGAAAAGAATTAAAAGATATTCCTGTAATATCTAAATTCTCAGACGTTTTTCCAGAAGAATTACCTGGATTACCGCCTGATAGAGAGGTTGAATTTAGGATTCACCTAATACCTAGAACAGCAACGATTGCCAAGGCATCATATCGATTAGCACCAACAGAGATGCAGGAACTGAAGAAACAGTTGGACGAACTTCTTGACAAGGGTTTTATACAACCAAGTTCATCACCGTGGGGAGCACCGGTGTTGTTTGTTAAGAAGAAAGACGGATCGATACGTATGTGCATTGATTATCGAGAATTGAACAAGGTTACGATTAAGAATCGGTACCCACTACCGAGAATCGATGATCTGTTCGATCAACTTCAAGAAGCTTAATTCTTTTCTAAGATCGACTTACGCTCAGGATATCATCAACTGGAAGTACAGGAAGAGGACATTCCTAAAACTGCTTTCAGAACTAGGTACGGTCATTATGAATTTACGTCATGCCATTTGGTTTAACCAATGCCCCAGCCGCATTTATGGACATGATGAACAGGATATGTAACCCATACCTAGATAAATTCATAATTGTCTTTATAGATGATATTCTAATTTACTCTAAGAGTAAAGAGGAACATGCAACGCATCTGCATACCCTTCTGACATTGTTGAGAAAAGAGAAGCTTTATGCTAAATTCTCAAAATGTGAATTCTGGTTACAAGAAGTGCAATTCCTTGGACATCTGGTTAATCGTGAAGGAATTCATGTGGATCCCACAAAGATCGAGGCGATTACTATGTCACACCCCCAAAATCCACACGCGGAGTATCACCGCTTGGAGGCGTGACTGACCAGGATCAAGCCACCAATCATATTGAACAAGCCTGTAAGTAATAAATAATCCAACCAAACAATATGAAAGGTGTTCCAAAACCGAAGCATAGTTAAGTGTTAAGCGGAAGCATAATTGTAAAACCCATAGCAAGTATTAAATATGAAATAGAGTAATGTTTAAAGCATGGCACACACTGCCATGTCCCACAACGACCGTTCCTCCCTGTGCAAGCTCCGTGGGTACCTAATGACCTGCAAGGCATGTAGCAACGAATCAACAACAAAGTTGAGTGAGTTCACAGTTGGTTGTTGGTTTTAGTTGTTCCAAAAATAGTTCCTTCTACTGGCATCCCTGCCGTGGGGGTTACCCCATATTTGAAAATGTAAGTTGTTTAACCCATTAATTCTGGCAATCCAGCCGTGGGGGCTACCCCATGTATTACAAGACCACGCGTATCGACTGCTACGAAAATGTAAGAGGTGCCCTAAGTCAATGTCTATCAGCATTGACCCTTTGCCCATAGTCCATTAGTACACGCCCGTCCGACTGGCACGGTGTGAGGTTTGTTAAACCTAATAGCGCTATTAACTAATGACCCGCTCGCCCTAGGCCTCGGCGATTAAGTCGATAATTGAGGGACTTCCTTTGATAGAGGTGATGGTCTTAAGATCATGTACGTAGGCTTTACGTACGTGCCCTTCAATCCGAGGACAGTAGTAAGTATAACTGTACGTAGGTTTTACGTACGTGCCCTTCAACCGAGGACAGTAATAATTTGTTTAATAGTAACAGTTGTACGAGTATTTATTCAATCCCATTCCCAACCCCTGGGAATCCCATGCCTTGGCTAGTGTGAACTCACCTTGGTTTGCTCGGCAGATACACAGGATGGTCAAATCTAGCAGCTAGTGGTCAACCACGTCCTAACATGGTTACCATACAAGTCAGGTTTTGGATCAAGTAAGGTACATATGATTACACATAATCTAACAGATTGTGAACACGTATTGATCATAGCATCACATTAACACATTAGTAGTCAAAACGTATCCAACTTGTGCGATCCGGAAGATATAGCCCAATAACAGTCGGCCCAACATGTTGTGCGTTCAGCACAGTCTTGTGCTATCCACAACATGTTGTGCGGTTTAGTTAATATACCCGGCCCAAATAACAAAAATAGTCTAACATGTATACGGCCCAATCAAACGAACAATTAAATAATCTTGTGCGGTCCAGTTCTCTTGTGCGACTGGACAATTCTTGTGCGACCGAATTTGGGCTTCAAGGCCCAGCTATACAATACTTTGGTCTTGTGCGGTCCGGGTCTCTTGTGCGATCCGGACAACTTGTGCGCTTGACTAACTTATACGATTGGTTAAGTGATTTCCTAATTTCATGCAATATTGTTTCTAGTTCCAACCAATTTCGTTTGACCAATTTAACAGTTTCCAAAGTTACGATTTATCAATCAATAATTAACAGTTTCCAATCCAAACACTATTCGATCAAAACAACCAGTCATCATGTGATTCGTATAAACCCTAATTAAACATTCAAATCATACAAGCAGCCTATCATAACCTTCAATCGGATCTCACCCTAGAATCATCACATACCAGACGAGTTCAAACACATCACATCCAACTAATTCATATTCGGTTCTAGTTACCATACACATGAGAGCCGGATACAAGAACATCAACATGAACAATTTATCAATACCCTAATTAATATCAAACACCCTTTATTTGATTGGCCACTCAAGTAGATGGCCGACAATTCTCTGCTTTTGTTTCACATGCAAGACAACATGACAAGGGACCAAAATAACTAAAGTCAACAATCCATTAATCATGATGAATCATAACACCCTTTATGCAAATAATAAACAATACTCCTTGGCCTTTACAACAAGCAGATTACTAGCACAATTTTTCATATCAACCGAATTCACATATTACCACTAAATATAATAATCATACATCTTCTCTAATACTCATGCTAACTTATCAATCACATGTAACCTGGCAATTCACGTGCACCTATGCAAACAATGGCCGACAACATATGGTGATTCCTATCCACTTGGCTGCACCTTCTAGACATCTCACATGCATAATATGTAATTAATTCAAGCAATATATAACCTACAACATATACCACTTTCAATCATATATCATGTGCTCACTCATCATTACATAGCATCATCATAACAATCCATATATAATCAATCAACAATTAACATCATATAACAACAAAGGCCGAGAACAATGGCACTAACCGGAAGTTCTATCGGATGGACAAATGCTTCGAGAGGGGGGGGGGGGTCGTCTGCCGTCGCAAAAACAGAAAGAAGTAGGGTTTGGGTTTGTTATCTTATAATGATGAGAAGTATAGGAAGGTTACAAATACCCAACAAGTGGGCCGATCCTATTACTCTTTGTTCACAAAATACTGGGCCGATATAGTGTATAGTTTTTAAGGTGTGAATATGTTGTCCAACACATGTGTGACCTAAGCTAACACCAATAAGTTATTTAACCGAATATCACACGTTAATCACATTAAACAGATAACATAACAAACAAACATCTCGACAAATAATTCAACGTGTACAATTACAAGGCAAACAAGTCGTGTAAACAATTAACATGCAATAAATGCAAAGGTGGAAATCTTGGAAACTCGAGTTGTCACATTATCCCCAAGTTGAAAGAAATTTCGTCCCGAAATTTGGTACGTACTCACTGAGGAAGCTAGTTAAGTTGCATGGTTTTCCTGGTTTTCCTGGGGTGTCGCATCCTCCCCCCGTTGATCTGGAATTTCGTCCCGAAATTCCGTAGCTTCAGCCTCAGTAGTGGTTGTACCGTTTGTAAATAGTTGGGGATACTTTTGTTTCATCTGATCTTCGCGTTCCCAGGTGAACTCTGGGCCGCGACGTGAGTTCCAACGAACTCGAACGAGAGGTATTCTAGTATGCTTGAGGACCTTAACATCCCGGTCCGTGATTTCAACTGGTTCCTCGACGAATCGTAACTGCTCGTCAATTGTGAGCTCCTTCAAAGGAACTATGTGGGTCTCATCTGACAGACACTTCTTCAGATTTGACACATGGAAAACATTGTGAACTGCACTGAGTTCTGCTGGTAAGTTCAGTTTGTAGGCCACCTTGCCTATTTTCTCAATAACTTCGAAAGGTCCAACGTATCGTGGGTTAAGTTTACCCCGTTTACCAAAACGAACCACACCCTTCCAGGGTGAAACTTTGAGTAGTACACGCTCCCCAACCTGGAGCTCTAGTGGTTTTCTGCCCTTATCGGCGTAGACTTTCTGACGGTCACGAGCTGCCGCCATTCGTTGTCGTATCTGAGCAATTCGCTCTGTAGTGTCTACCACAAGTTCTGGACCAGTAATCTGACTATCCCCCACCTCTGCCCAACAAAGAGGTGACCGGCATTTACGCCCGTACAATGCCTCAAACGGAGCAGCTTTAATGCTGGTGTGGTAGCTATTGTTGTACGAAAATTCCACAAGTGGCAGATGCTTTTCCCCGGCCGTTGCCAAAGTCAATTACACATGCCCTAAGCATGTCTTCTAGAGTCTGGATGGTACGTTCCGACTGCCCATCAGTTTGCGGGTGATAGGCTGTGCTTGCCACAGTTCTGATGTAAAACGTGCATCTCGGTCTGAGATAATAGAGGTGGGCACCCCGTGCCTCGAGACAACTTCCTTAAGATATACGTCTGCTAGCGTGGAGAACTTATCCGTTTCCTTGATAGCCAAGAAGTGAGCAGACTTTGTGAGTCGGTCCATGATCACCCAAATAGTATCATTACCACGTTGAGATCTAGGCAGGCCAGTAACAAAATCCATGGAAATTTGCTCCCATTTCCATTGTGGTATCTCTGGTTGTTGAAGGGGGCCTGAAGGTTTCTGGTATTCCGCCTTGACTCTCGCACAAGTCAAGCACTTGCTAATGTAAGTTGTTATGTGGGCCTTCATGCTAGGCCACCAATATATAGTTTTGATATCGTGGTACATTTTATCCGAACCAGGGGGCACTGAGTAACGAGACTTGTGTGCCTCATCCATCACAAGCTCTCGTAGGTTGCCATAAAGTGGGACCCAAATGCGTCCTGTGACGTAGTAAGCACCGTCTTCCTTCTGTTCTAAGCGTTGCCTTGAGCCGCGTAGGGCTTCAGCCCTGATGTTTTCTGGTTTCAATGCTTCTACCTGAGCATCTCGTATCTGAGAAGGAAGACTAGACTGTATAGTAAGTTGTAAAGCTCGTACGCGCTTAGGCGCAGTGTCCTTTCGACTGAGGGCGTCAGCCACAACATTGGCTTTGCCTGGGTGGTACCTGATCGAGCATTCGTAGTCATTCAGCAGTTCGACCCATCGTCGTTGTCGCATATTGAGTTCCTTCTGTTTGAAGATATGCTCGAGGCTCCTGTGGTCAGTGTAGATAGCACATTTGGTCCCATACAGGTAGTGTCTCCATATCTTAAGTGCAAAAACAACCGCTCCCAGCTCTAGATCGTGTGTAGTGTAGTTCTTTTCATGAACTTTGAGTTGGCGTGAGGCGTAGGCTATGACTTTATCCCGTTGCATCAATACACAACCAAGACCCTGAATGGATGCGTCGCAGTAAACCACGAAGTCGTCTGTGCCCTCTGGCAATGAAAGGATAGGTGCACTGCAAAGTCTATCCTTTAAGTGTTGAAACGCTAAATCCTGTGCATTTCCCCAACTATAAACAACGCCCTTCTGCGTCAGTGAAGTAAGAGGCTGTGCAATCTTGGAAAAATCCTTAATAAACCTCCTGTAGTAACCTGCCAATCCCAAGAATTGGCGAATTTCCGTTGGCGTACGAGGTGCAGGCCAGCTCTTGATCGAATCTACCTTGGATGGATCAATGTGAATCCCATCCTTGTTCACTACATGGCCTAAGAAATGGACTTCACGAAGCCAGAAGTCACATTTTGAAAACTTAGCGTACAGCTGTTCTGCTCGAAGGAGTTCCAAAATGAGTCGTAAATGTTGCTCGTGCTTCTCCTGACTCTTCGAATAGATCAGGATGTCGTCGATGAATACAATAACGAACTTGTCTAGGTACGGCTTGCACACTCGATTCATCAAGTCCATGAAGACCGCAGGTGCGTTTGTCAGCCCAAAAGGCATGACCAAGAACTCATAGTGTCCATAACGGGTTCTGAAGGCTGTTTTAGAGGCGTCCTCTTCTCGGACTCTTAGCTGGTGATATCCTGATCTCAAATCGATCTTTGAATCGTAACTCGACCCTTGCAGCTGGTCGAACAAGTCGTCAATGCGTGGAAGAGGACAGCGATTCTTCACTGTTACCTTGTTGAGTTCTCGTTAGTCAATTACACATTCGGAAGGTAACATCCTTCTTTTTCACAAATAACATTGGAGCTCCCCAGGGCAAAGAGCTAGGACGAATAAAACCCTTATTCAAAAGCTCTTGTAGTTGCGTAGAGAGTTCTTCCAACTCTGATGGAGCTAAGCGATAAGGTGCTCGAGCTATGGGCGCTGCTCCAGGAGCTTGTCACCATGAATTACCAAAGGTTCTTAACCAGCACGAGGAATGCGGACGATCTTTTCTTTGCAAAGGATCTCTGCTCGATGTTGAGGTAGCCAATCCATACCAATAACGATGTCGAAATCATCACAATGTTGGGGTCATTTCTAGCATCATTCTGACCAATCACGAACACTCGACCCCTGGCACCATTGTCGTCGTTATTACCCCCGTTGTTGTCTCCACTATTGTTCCCGTTTCCTTGGTTGTGGTTCTGATTCTGATTCTGGTTCAGTCGTGGGTAGCGTCTCATGAAATGATCTTTAGCACCACACTGATAACATCCCTTGTTATCCTGCTGTTGCTGCTGATTTTGTGGAGCTTATGTCTGCTGTTGTCGGTTCTGGTTTGCAGGACGTGAGCTTCTACAATCTTTGGCTCCATGACCAAGCTTGTTGCATCTCTAACGACGATCTTTGTTGCACTGCCCGCTGTGGTGCAAATTACATCGATTGCACTTAGGGTGGTTTCCCTCGTATCCACCCTAACTTCGATTACCAAAAGACCGCTGACTGGGGCTCCTGTACTCGACTGAGATTGAACCGAAGTGAAACCCTTGCTTAAATTTCCATCCCACTTGCGTTTGTTGTCACTGGGAGTAGCAGAAGTAGTTGTAGTAGTACCAATATGCTAAGGCAGCTTGTTCTGTTCCACTGCCCGGTCGGTGAGACGATGAGCAAAACGAGTAACATCCTGGATAGTAGTAAGGTTAGCAGAAGTCACATGACTTTGAATCTCTGGTACTAAGCCTTTGGGGTATAACCCAATGCGCTTGGTGGGAGGATCCACCATAGTTGGACATAACACTGCCAGTTCCATGGATCGTTTAGCGTACATTTCTATCTCTGACCCTGTCATCTTCAGCTTTAAGAACTCCACTTCCAGCTGGTGGATGTCGTTTCGACTACGGTATTCATGTTTGGATCAGTTCCTTAAGAATCATTCCATGGGGTGGCATTAGCAGCCGCCAGCCCCAGCATTTGAACTTGCGCGTTCCACCAAGTTAGCGTAGTGCCTTCGAGGGTACCAGTGGCGTACTTCACCCTATGAGCCTCAGGGCATTCACACGTCTCTAAGACAGACTCGAGCTTTTCAAACCAATGGAGGAGTCCAACAGCTCCTTTAGTGCCACTGAAAGTATTAGGACGACAGTCCATGATCGTCTTGAATCTGCATGCAGGTGGCTGAGCGTTCTGACCTTGTTGCACGAGGAAGAAGTGACAAGGTTAAGCGCGAGAGTTGGGTCATGAGAGTAGGATCTATCATCCTAGGTTAGGTTCGGAATAGCAGGTTATACCTCCTGCCTGGGCGGCTGCGAGTGCTGCCGTAACTTGTTCGTTGATAAGAGCCGTCAGCTGGTTTGAGTTAGGTTCACACGTTCCCTCATGATCTCACATCGAAGGAAACACAAATAGGAAAGGTGTCGCGAATGTGTGTAAGTGGGGAGTGACAGTAGGGAGCAAGCACAAATGTGTTTTCAAACTATAGTTGCTACGTTCATCTAAGCATACCATGAGCAAAGTTCTATGCAATCTAGCAAGTAGGCAATATAAAACGTAAACCATATCACCTAGAATGTCGAGCCTTGCACGTGGAGTGAAGCGTCGTTGTGGATCGTAGAGCACTGTACAGGTTATAGTCTGGTTTTAACAAAAAATCATTTTCCCTTATTAAAACCAAGTTCTCTATAACCAATGGCTCTGATACCAATCTGTCACACCCCCAAAATCCACACGAGGAGTATCACCGCTTGGAGGCGTGACTGACCAGGATCAAGCCACCAATCATATTGAACAAGCCTGTAAGTAATAAATAATCCAACCAAACAATATGAAAGGTGTTCCAAAACCGAAGCATAGTTAAGTGTTAAGCGGAAGCATAATTGTAAAACCCATAGCAAGTATTAAATATGAAATAGAGTAATGTTTAAAGCATGGCACACACTGCCATGTCCCACAACGACCGTTCCTCCCTGTGCAAGCTCCGTGGGTACCTAATGACCTGCAAGGCATGTAGCAACGAATCAACAACAAAGTTGAGCGAGTTCACAGTTGGTTGTTGGTTTTAGTTGTTCCAAAAATAGTTCCTTCTACTGGCATCCCTGCCGTGGGGGTTACCCCATATTTGAAAATGTAAGTTGTTTAACCCATTAATTCTGGCAATCCAGCCGTGGGGGCTACCCCATGATAGTTATCTGGCATTTCGGCCGTGGGGGCTACCCCATGTATTACAAGACCACGCGTATCGACTGCTACGAAAATGTAAGAGGTGCCCTAAGTCAATGTCTATCAGCATTGACCCTTTGCCCATAGTCCATTAGTACACGCCCGTCCGACTGGCACGGTGTGAGGTTTGTTAAACCTAATAGCGCTATTAACTAATGACCCGCTCGCCCTAGGCCTCGGCGATTAAGTCGATAATTGAGGGACTTCCTTTGAAAGAGGTGATGGTCTTAAGATCGTGTACGTAGGCTTTACGTACGTGCCCTTCAATCCGAGGACAGTAGTAAGTATAACTGTACGTAGGTTTTACGTACGTGCCCTTCAACCGAGGACAGTAATAATTTGTTTAATAGTAATAGTTGTACGAGTATTTATTCAATCCCATTCCCAACCCCTGGGAATCCCATGCCTTGGCTAGTGTGAACTCACCTTGGTTTGCTCGGCAGATACACAGGATGGTCAAATCTAGCAGCTAGTGGTCAACCACGTCCTAACATGGTTACCATACAAGTCAGGTTTTGGATCAAGTAAGGCACATATGATTACACATAATCTAACAGATTGTGAACACGTATTGATCATAGCATCACATTAACACATTAGTAGTCAAAACGTATCCAACTTGTGCGATCCGGAAGATATAGCCCAATAACAGTCGGCCCAACATGTTGTGCGTTCAGCACAGTCTTGTGCGATCCACAACATGTTGTGCGGTTTAGTTAATATACCCGGCCCAAATAACAAAAATAGTCTAACATGTATACGACCCAATCAAACGAACAATTAAATAATCTTGTGCGGTCCAGTTCTCTTGTGCGACTGGACAATTCTTGTGCGACCGAATTTGGGCTTCAAGGCCCAGCTATACAATACTTTGGTCTTGTGCGGTCCGGGTCTCTTGTGCGATCCGGACAACTTGTGCGCTTGACTAACTTATACGATTGGTTAAGTGATTTCCTAATTTCATGCAATATTGTTTCTAGTTCCAACCAATTTCGTTTGACCAATTTAACAGTTTCCAAAGTTACGATTTATCAATCAATAATTAACAGTTTCCAATCCAAACACTATTCGATCAAAACAACCAGTCATCATGTGATTCGTATAAACCCTAATTAAACATTCAAATCATACAAGCAGCCTATCATAACCTTCAATCGGATCTCACCCTAGAATCATCACATACCAGACGAGTTCAAACACATCACATCCAACTAATTCATATTCGGTTCTAGTTACCATACACATGAGAGCCGGATACAAGAACATCAACATGAACAATTTATCAATACCCTAATTAATATCAAACACCCTTTATTTGATTGGCCACTCAAGTAGATGGCCGACAATTCTCTGCTTTTGTTTCACATGCAAGACAACATGACAAGGGACCAAAATAACTAAAGTCAACAATCCATTAATCATGATGAATCATAACACCCTTTATGCAAATAATAAACAATACTCCTTGGCCTTTACAACAAGCAGATTACTAGCACAATTTTTCATATCAACCGAATTCACATATTACCACTAAATATAATAATCATACATCTCCTCTAATACTCATGCTAACTTATCGATCACATGTAACTTGGCAATTCACGTGCACCTATGCAAACAATGGCCGACAACATATGGTGATTCCTATCCACTTGGCTGCACCTTCTAGACATCTCACATGCATAATATGTAATTAATTCAAGCAATATATAACCTACAACATATACCACTTTCAATCATATATCATGTGCTCACTCATTATTACATAGCATCATCATAACAATCCATATATAATCAATCAACAATTAACATCATATAACAACAAAGGCCGAGAACAATGGCACTAACCGGAAGTTCTATCGGATGGAAAAATGCTTCGAGAGGGGGGGGGGGGTCGTCTGCCGTCGCAAAAACAGAAAGAAGTAGGGTTTGGGTTTGTTATCTTATAATGATGAGAAGTATAGGAAGGTTACAAATACCCAACAAGTGGGCCGATCCTATTACTCTTTGTTCACAAAATATTGGGCCGATATAGTGTATAGTTTTTAAGGTGTGAATATGTTGTCCAACACATGTGTGACCTAAGCTAACACCAATAAGTTATTTAACCGAATATCACACGTTAATCACATTAAACAGATAACATAACAAACAAACATCTCGACAAATAATTCAACGTGTACAATTACAAGGCAAACAAGTCGTGTAAACAATTAACATGCAATAAATGCAAAGGTGGAAATCTTGGAAACTCGAGTTGTCACATTATCCCCAAGTTGAAAGAAATTTCGTCCCGAAATTTGGTACGTACTCACTGAGGAAGCTAGTTAAGTTGCATGGTTTTCCTGGTTTTCCTGGGGTGTCACATACTAAATGGAAAGTCCCTGAATCGCCAACAGAAGTAAGAATTTTTCTTGGACTGGCAGGATATTATAGATGGTTTATCTGAGACTTTTCTAGAATACCCATTCTTTTAACCAAACTGACCTTCAAATCAGTTAAGTTTGAATGGGGGCCGAACAGGAAGAAGCTTTTAAGATTCTTAAGCAAAGATTAACCAACGCACCCATACTCGCAGTACCAGAAGGAACTGAAGACTTTATAGTTTATTGTGATGCGTCTAAGTTTGGATATGGATGTGTGTTGATGCAACGCCAAAAGGTTATAGCTTATGCCTCTACACAACTTAAGAAACATGAAAAGAATTATACAACCTATGATTTAGAGTTAGGAGCCATAATTTTTGCCCTTAAGATTTGGAGACACTATTTATATGGAAATAAATTCATTGTCTTCACCGATCATAAGAGTTTAAGGTACATTTTTGGGCAAAAAGAATTAAATATGAGACAGAGACGCTGGATGGAAGTTCTTAGTGATTATGATTGTGATATCCAGTATCATGCTGGGAAAGCTAATGTAGTAGCTGATGCTTTAAGTCGAAAGTATCATGAAAAGCCAAAACGAGTACGTTCTCTCAGATTAAATCTACAAGTAGATTTAAATGAGCAAATTAGAAAGGTACAGGAAACAACAATCAAGGACGGTGCTGAAAGTTTAAAATGAATAATTAAGGAATTAAAACAAGTAACAGATGGAATTTGGAGGTTCTATAAGAAAAGGATGTGGATACCTAAACAAGGAAACCTACGCCACAGAATTCTAGAAGAAGCTCATAAGTAATACGATACATCCCGGAAGTGATAAGATGTACCAAGATCTAAGAAAGAATTTCTGGTGGATAGGAATGAAAAATGATATAGCAAACTACGTTGCTAAATGTCTAACTTGTTCACAAATTAAAGCTAAGCATCAGAAACCCTCAGGATTATTGCAACAATTAGAGATGCCAATATGAAAATGGGAATTGATAACAATGGACTTTGTTACCAAATTACCCAAGACAAGAAAATGAAATGATACAATCTTGGTGATTGTTGACAGATTGACCAAATCTGCTCATTTCTTACCAATGAAGGAAACTTTTAGTATGAAACAGTTAGCCAAGCTATATGTAAATGAAATAGTTTCATTACATAGAATTCCATTATCTATCGTATCTGATAGAGATAGCCGTTACTTCTCATTTTTAGACAAGTTTCCAAAAAGTAATGGGAACCAGGTTAAATCTAAACACATCTTATCATCCACAAACGGACGGACAAAGCGAAATGACAATACAAACAATGGAAGATATGCTTAGGGCCTGTGTAATTGATTTCAGAGGAAATTGGGACGACCATTTACCATTAATAAATTTTTCCTACAATAACAACTATCATACTAGCATTAATGCTGCACCATTTGAAGCACTTACTTTATGGACGAAAGTGCCGAACTCCAGTCTGTTGGGCAGAGATTGGAAAAAAGCAATTATCTAGACTAGAGATAGTGCAAGAAACAACAAATAAGATAATTCAAGTCAAGGAAAGACTAAAAGCAGCACGAGATCGTCAAAAGAGTTATGCAGATAACAGATGGAAACCTTTAGAATTTCAAATTGGAGATAAAGTACTGTTAAAAGTTTCTCCATGGAAAGGAGTAGTCAGATTCGTTAAAAGAGGAAAGCTAAGCCCCAGGTATGTTGGACCATTTGAGATTATTTGAAGAATAAGACCTGTAGCTTATCAGCTACAACTGCCAGAGGAAATGGCAGGAATACATGACGTGTTTCATGTATGTAATCTCAAAAAGTGCTTAGCAGACGAATCATTAGAAGTACCTCTTAAGGACATAGAGGTAAACGAGAAACTTAAGTTTATCGAGAAACCCATTCAGATTGAAGATAGAAAAATCAAGAACCTCAAACACAAGAGACTGGTTCTGGTCAAAGTGAAATGGGATTCCAAGAGAGGACCAGAATACACTTGGGAACTCGAATCAGTCATGCAAAGGAAATACCCACACCTGTTCCAGTAGACCTCGAGGACGAGATCTAAAACAAGGTGGGGAGGATATAACAACCTTCCTAGAACCCTTAACGTGACCCTAAACGTTCCTAAATATACCCCGTACGCGAGAAACGAGCCCAAAATACCCTTGTACTTATAAAATTCAAGAAAAACCAAGTTTAGGAGTCTCTCGCGGGCCGCGACCTAGTTACCCTGGGTCTTTCGCAGGGCGCGACGGCCTAAGACTTGCCGGACACACAATTTCGCCACGTGTCGACACGTGGCAAGGCTAGTCTGCTGACCAGTCAAAGCTATAACTGCCACGAGGGCTCTCGCGGGCCGCAAAGGCCGAAGCCTGATCCATCGCGGGGCGCGACGGAGTGGCTGATTAGCCTATAAAAGGGGGTCGAGAGCTCAGAATTCACCGCTCAAAATTTTCTTTTCTCTTTCAACATATAGTAGACATAATACTCGGGTATTATACTCCTATAAAGCGAAGCTCTGGCTCGTTGTATGTATTATAACCCTGCTATTACCCTACACGATCGATTCAGGGCTCTGTAACGCATGTCAAGGCTCTGCCTGACTCAGTCGTTGGAGTTCTGTCTCGTGTTACACTCGATTGATTTAGGATTCCGTAATGCAAGTCAAGGCTCTGCCTGACTCAGTCATTGGAATTCTGTCTCGAGTTGTACGGTTACTGTGATTTGGGTTATTTTACTAACACGTGTGCATTGTTTAATTTTAATAGATAATAACCAGGAGATTCCCAGGAAGCTTTAGTTTTACCTAAGTAAACAATGTGAGTACATCTTACTTTTTGTCACCTTTTTGTAAACTGTTTTTACAAGAACTCAAATGTTTAAAATATAATTAACAGTGATTGAGTCTATGTATTCTACAATTACTGCCGGTATGTTAGGGTTTTGTATACAAAATGTGAAAGACGTTACCATTGGACAAAGAGTTAGCTAATGAGTAATATGACCCACAAGTCAGGTGTTGATAGTACTGAATGAGTAATTGTGTAGATATAAACATTGTAATCGCTCTCAACATTGTGAAATTATAAAAGCTGTTTTGATTAAACTGGGATGCACTCGCCAGTATTTCTTGCTGATAAAATGTTTTTAAACGCGTTTTAGGTAACAAAATGTGAAAGCCAATAGAAGCCAGCTAGAGAGCACTGAAGGCTTGGAAAAGTGGCTATAAAAGTTACCTAAATAAAAAGGAGTTTTGTTTTCAATAAATATGGTTTATCCCTACAAATGTATTGTCAAATGAAATTGGGTTTTACCCCAATGATGTATTATTATAAAAAGTTTGGTGGTTTACTCCGATAAAAATATTTCCTAACTACGGTCCTGATGTATTCCGCTGCTAAACTAATAAACACCGATACCACTGATCTGGATGTTCGCGGCGCCCGCTCCTGGGGTAGGGGTCGGGGGCTGCGACATAATGACCACCAGGGTGGCATGAAAGCCGCGTATGGCGATTGTTGAGTGTAACCCTGTACTGACATCTGGGGAGAATATGCTTGGTTAGGGTATGACGGCATATACCCGTAAGGGGGTGAATAGTTGATGTTCTAAATGCGGTCTATTAAAAAACTAACCGAATCTAGACACCCTAGTTTTAAATTTATAAACTAAGACTCTCTAAATGCTAGACCACTGACAGGCAAGTTTACCTATCTAGACACAGGCTGAAGGCTACTAAGGTGAAATCAAGGATGAGAAAGTACTACCAAGGTTTGGAATCCTATTCGTGACTATCGGTTTTCTCTCGGCAATGGTAACTATGATGGAACCAGGTTCTAATAATACGACACTCTAAGACTAAAGACAGGTTGAATCTCCTCCCGGTCTCATCAACTTCTCCTAAGGTCTAAAGGTCAAATAAAGCTTACTGGTATGGGTTGGATCACCTCCCGGTCTCTCCAACAATACTAAAATACCCAAAGACTAGATCTCCTCTCGGTCTCACTAATCACAATACACCCTAGAGTGCACGGGGTAACCTAAAAACACTTGACAAGACTTAGAAAAACAAATAATACTAGGGAACTTAGACAGATCTCCTCCCGGTCTCACTGTACCTAAATACCTAGCATCGAAGACAATCCCAACTATCTATCTCCTCTCGGTCTCAAGAATAGGTAGAACAATAAACTCCTCTAAATTATCAAACAACGTTCCTATGGAATACGTGCACCATAAACCATAAACTAGTTACAAACACAAAGTAGGTAACCTAACATGCATCTATACATGAAAGACATTCACAAAGACACACGAGGAATGTTTGAAGGATAATAAATCAAAGTTAAGCATGCATATACATCTAGTCAAATATAATTAGGTCTTTTACTTTAATATTAAACCATCAATTAAATTACTAAAAGCCGACAAATTACTAATTAACACGAATAATCATCACAAACCCGGGTAGAAAAATAACTAGCCAAGAATCATAGTCAAAACCAAGAAACAAGTTTGAATCAATCAATATATCATGTTTGTAAAGTCTAATAACACAAAGCAAATTAAACCGAACTAACACGTTTATAAAACGGAACTTGCATCTTGAATCTGAGGCTTGAACTCGAACCAATCCTTTTCTTCTCCTTGAAATCGCCTTTTGTATGCATTTTCTAATCTTCTATGCGTCTGATCTTGCTTAGGGTTCATATTATGACATAACAATGCATTTATATTTTTGCTAAAAAAAAACCCACATCTAGTGGTGCACAAATTGGGTTTTCTGAATACCCGGTTCCGGGTACGATCGGGTTCTACAAAATCAGGTATTGACAATACCCGGGTCGGGTCCGGGTCCGGGTTTTATATAAAAAAACGTATACCCTATATACCCGGGTTCGGGTAGGGTTTTCTAATACCCGGGTATTATAATACCCTATTTTCGGGTTCGGGTATGGATCGGGTTGGGTTCAGGTATGCCTCGGGTATTCATTTTTTTGGATAAATCATAGAAATATAAAATGCAAAACCTTTTTATTTCATAAAACATAGAAATACATGACACCTAAATAATTATTGAACCGGATCGAATAAGATGATGAACATAGATAGCTTCGAATAACTTGGTCGTCTTCGTTTATTGTTCGTCATCAAAGACCCCTTTTATAGGGTATAGAGATACAATGTTAACTAAACAAATGACATAATACACTTCTAACGGCTATATAGCCGTTACCAAGGTACAAAACTCGAAAAAACACAAAAAAACGAAAAAAATCTGAATAGGGTATTGGCAAACCCGGACCAGGTATTGAAAAAACCGGGTTCCGGGTTCGGGTTGAAACCGGGTACTCGTAAAACCCTGGTTAAAAACGGGTATAAAAAAGCCCGGTTCCAAGTTCGGGTTTTATAACAAAAATGCATACCCAACCCTTACCCTATGGGTAGGTTCGGGTTCGGGTATAAAAACCTGGGTTTTATAATACCCGGTTCCGGGTTTTATTTTTGGGTCCGGTTACGGTTCTGGTTTGTTGTGCACCACTACCCACATCTAGAGGTGCACAAACCGGTTAATTTTAATAACCGGTTCGGTTAACCAGTTATACCGGTTAATTTGACTTTTTGACTTTAACCGGTTAATGCTTTAACCGGTTATTACTTTAACCGGTTATTTTTTTAACTAGTCCGGTTAGTTACTTTAACCGGTTCGGTTAATTAACCGGTTATTTTCGGTTATTAACTGGTTTTTTTGCCTTTTTTTTGAATTTTTCGGTTATTTTTTCGGTTAACCAGTCTATCGGTTAAAAAACCGGTTAAAAAAACCGGTTAATAACCGGTTATTATACTAAACACTTATAACCGGTTACTAGCCTATGGTTAAATAACCTATTGAACCGGTTATTCCTAAATCGGTTATTAACCGGTTACGGTTTCGGTTAATAACCGGTTACGGTTAATTAACCGGTTATTTTGTGCACTCTACCCACATCCATAGTTTACGTAATGTGCTGGGCTAATGATGTTTCACGGCCCAAAAACAAATTGTTTTCACAATTCACTGGCCTTTAATTTATTCCATGATGCTTATAATTTTGTCCAAATAGAAGCACGTGCCCCTGATGTTGATATATTGCGTCCAAGCCTTGTCCGTAGGGTTTTTTTTCTTTTTATTGCTGCCCTCCAAAAATACCTCAAATCTCGTCCAACAAGTTGCTATATATTGTATATATTGTACTCTTAAAATGTATGTTCGGTGTACCATATATAATTTTAAAATCATATTTAACTAAAAGGCTAAAGTGATTACACATGGCAGGTAGATATAGTTCATTTCATTACTCTCTAAAAATATCAGTCAAAATACACTTAAAAATTTCGGCCGATATTTAATATCTTTTCTTTTAATATACATTTTTCTTTTAAGTTTAACATTTAACTAAACATTACAAATCAAAGTGGTTTGCTTCACAAATTTTGTAATTTGGAATCTGAATCAATTAGTGTCATGTTTAGTTAAAAAAAATAAATAGAATGACTCTAATGAGGGTATCGTGACGAACCAAACTAGTTTCGACTGAACAACAACAATATTGTTATCAGTATTATCAGAACTGATACCAATATTCATTTTTATATACTCTTAAAATGAAGGTGGGTGGGGTTTTCACCGACATACAAAATCCCTCAACTTTCACAAAAGAAAATTCTAACCTTTAGAATTCTACTTCATTGTAAAAGTTTTGGTCTTTTCACTTCGCACCCTCAAACTTTTGACATAAAATACTATTAACCCTTATCTTTAAGTAACTTAAACATTCGTTTCTATCTTTTCATAATTGACAACTTTGATTCACCAACCTTTTATACTTAATAACTTGATATCTCATTTTATTTAAATTACTTTTACGACTTTACACCGTAACGTGCGACGCATTATTATACTTTTTTTTATCTATGCTAAACCACGCTAATGTCTAACTTACTTTTACAACTTTGCACCACAACGAACCAGACATACTCTTTTTTTTTATCATGTCTGATGATGTTATTGTCACGAAGTAAAAACGTGTAATGTCAGGTGCGGACACCACACGTTAATATCATCATTCACTGTAACCGCGATGCTTTTATAGGTTACACTGAGTTAGAATATGTCAAAACACGCGTTTTCATATGATTAACACATCACATGACGTGGCGCCAACAATAAACAACTAAGGTGTCGCCGCCACAACGTGCAACGTGCGGCGTATGACAACAATCTAGTTCTTTTTAAATCCAAACTCTAAAATTATGGGCCGCCTTTACGTATCATCTGCCAGCCCATTAATTGCCACATGAATCTTATGTATATTAATTCCTTTACTTCCAAAGATTCCATTCAAAAAAAAAAAAAAAAAATTATCCGAACCTCCTGTGTGTTATGACATGTAAACCTTAGCCAAAATAATAATATCTCAACTTTTAGATTATTCATTCTAGAATTATTTAACAACTAATTCATTTTTATTATAATCAACCCTCATTTTTGTAAAAGTATAAATAATTATAAACCACTAAGAAGATTGAAAATAATAATAAATAAACAATGGTCTCAAGTTTAGTGAAAATACTCCATTTTAGTCCGCTATCTCTTAAAACCTTTAAAATCCAAATATGAACCAAGTACGAGTAATAATTGATAAAAACAACCCAAACGCTACCGAAAACTATACAATTTACACAGGATAAATGCGTGTATTTTACGACACATCAATAGTAGTAGCCCGGGAAGTAAGACTGGTTCCCAGGCGTGACAGGGGCATTCAAGACCCCTGCAGGCATGATCGCCGACTGATAGGGTGGTGTTGTAGTGCCGCTGTGAGAGCTGCTAAATACGATGGTGACATCAAGTGGGTGAAAGGCGGTTGATAGTACTGTGTCGTGCTCATCTGCTGGGTGGCGTTTCCTTGGGCCGCGGACATAATCACTGGCCTGGTGTTGTGATATGCGTTCTGTGTGGGCATGGTTGATACCGGGGCAGAGGTAGCGGAAGTTACTACAGTTGATTCCGCATGTCTCTGTTGCCATGTAGTGTATGAGAGAGAGTGCTCAGATACCGACCCATAGGTGATGGCCGGGATCTCCTGAAAACCAGGTGGAACCTCTGCTTCAAATTCCAGGTCAAGAGACCTGGTTACCGCTTGTAACGCAGGAGTTGTAGTAGCTGTAGAGAATGTCATGGACGGCGGGTGGCTGGACGTCACCGCCGGGTTTGGTGTTGTTGCTGATGTGTTCTGACCGATTGCCATTGGGTACAAGTTGTCTAGTGCTACCGTAGGTCCCACGGATGGCGCCAATGAAGAAACACTAACCTGAACGGTTAGGATCCGATAAGTACTTCAACGTTTAGCGATCCGAACAGCTAGCTACAAAACAGAACACCGTTAGGACTCGTTACAGGAATGAGGTTATTCTTGTAACCACCATCCGGCGCGAGAATAAGTCTCGGTAATTTAGGGATTTGCATCGGGAGTAAGAAAGTATAGAGAGGGAGAAAGTCTGTGAGAGCAGAATGTCCATACCTTTGACGTTTACCTCTATTTATAGTTTCTAGTTATGATTAGAGTTTCCTGTATGTTAGGAGTTCATCCGGTAAGTTAGGGATTTGCATTATCTTCCCAGAATATCGTAGATTTAGTTGCTTAGTTTATCCATACAGAATAGAATATTCTAGAATAAACGTGAGTATAGTTGATTATTTATAATAAAATAATAGGTGATGGCTGGATCGGGTCAGCCGGTCCGGGTCATACCTCGTCAGTGGTGGATGATGGTGTTGTAGCGGTGGTGGAGTGGTGGCAAGTGAGAGAGTAGTGGTTTGTCAAGGGATGGTTTGAAGTGAAACCAAGCACTTCTATTTATAGCTGAAGTCAGAAGCTTCACCACAGCCTGTGCCCGCCTGGCACGGCCCCGTGGCCATCTCTCTCTCTCTCTTCCTTATTAACTGCTTGTCAGATTTTGTACTAACACGGTCCTGTGTGTCAATGGCACGACCCGTGTCAATGGCACGACCCGTGGCCAAAGTACTTGCTGTACTATCGCAAATACTGAAAATCTTTGAGTTGACCACGCCCCGTGTTGGCTTAGCACGGCCTCGTGTTGGTTGCCAGTTTTTTCTTTTGCAGTTGTCTTTTTCTCTACACAACATCCATCTTCGGACACGGCCCGTGTCTGATGGACACGACCCCGTGTCAAGTCTTCTGTTCTTGCTATTTTGTGGGTTGGATGTGAATCGGGGCTTGGCGAGTTGCGGCAATTCCTCCTTCTTTATATTTATGTTGGTTTTTTGCCGCCTGTTTGCTCCTTTTGCAAATTTAAACTCATTTAACCCTAAAAATAAAAAATGAACGAAAACACAAGCTTTTTTCCAACATTAGTACTAAAAAAAGGTTGCTTTTATGCCGTATTTGATATAATTTATATGTTGTATTTTAATCACGTCAACATAATCTATGGAGAAAAGTGACGGAAACGTGTCATAATAAAAGCAACCAAAGAAGCTTCCTGCCGCTAAATGGTAACACTGCGGGATGCTGGAATAACATAGTGAAATTGATTTTTAAAATGAAAATAAACGACAAAGGTATAAATAGGATGATCCTGGGTAAGGTGGGAAACAGGGTTGATATTCGGTTTTGGATAGACACATAGGTGGGCAATCTTCCTTTCATGGAAAGATGGTCACATTTGTTTGTTTTGGATTCGTGTAAAACTTGCAGGGTCTCAGACAGGATTGTTACGGATCAAGGAAATGGTGGATACTCTTGGAGTTGGGCTAGAAAACCTAAGTCGAATTTAGAGATCAAGGAGTGGCAAGAATGTAAAGAGGTTATCAACATGGTGAGATTGTCAAATGATAAGGATGCGTAGATATGGAACGATGAAAGGCAGGAAGGATTTTCGGTGAATTAAGTTAAAAAGGCGTTAATCAAGGATAGGGGAAACAACCACCTCCCTAACTTTGATTGGTGCAAATGGGTGCCTCTAAAATGTAATATTATGGCTTGCAGAGGTAATTTGGATAGACTTGCTTCTAGAGTTAATTTGAAAAGAAGGAACGTGGATATTACTTCGGTCATGTGCCCTCTCTGCGACGAGTATGAGGAAACAGTGGATCACCTATTCACTGCTTGTTCAGTGGCTATAAGGGTGTGGGCGGATGTTAGTGCATGGTGCAACATTCCACCGATTTTCGCCTTCGAATTCAAAGATCTTATGGATACTCATAACTCCATTCAGGTTGGAAAGAAAGCGAAAATGATTATCCTAGGGCTGGTTATAATTTCGTTTTGGTGTATTTGGAAAGGCAGGAACGAGGTAGTCTTCAACCAGATCAAGAGAAGTCCGCAGGATATTTTGTTAGAGATTAAGTTGAGAAATTTTGGATGGGTTAAAAATAGATTTTCTTGTAAATATATTAATTGGAAGGAGCGGTGTAAATACCCCACTTATATGTTGTAAGTTATGACCCTTTGCCTGTTTGGGTCGAGGACGTTGTTTTGTTTGGTCTTTTGCCTGTTTGAGTCGATTGTTGTTTTAATGAAGTTTTATTTAAAAAAAGACTTGGTTTATGCTTTTGGAAAGTAGGTGAGGAGACTTGTCATTTAGAAAAAAAAAAAGACTTGCTTTATGCTTTTGGAAAGTAGGTGAGGAGACTTGTCATTTAGAAAAAAAAAAGACTTGCTTATCCAATCGGCTACATAGTGAGTGTAAATCCGACACCTCGTTGTTCCATGTATTCTTTGAATGGAATAATAATCATTGAGGGGGTGTTTAGGATTCCTTTTAAAAGTGACTTTTGGAGCTCATAAGGACTTTTGAGAAGGAAAAGGAAACCCAAACATCTGAGAAGAACTTTTGAAGCATAAGGAATTCCAAACACCATGAAAAAAAGGACTTTCAGTACTAATTATGTCTTCAAAAATGAGTTTTTGAGAAGTAAGGATTTCTCACTTCTGGATTTGAGAAGGATTTTTTGAGAATGAGAAGTTGAAAAGGAATCCCAAACACCCCCTGAATAGAATAACGAACTTGCTTTTTAATAAGACAAAACAAAGGTAGTTATAAAATGGGAATTTTACCTAGCTAAATATAACCCAATTAAGATCAGTAATATTTCGATGCTTAGGTATTTTAATTGCGGACCCAATAATTTTTTCATAGGGTACGGAATCTTTTTAAAATTTTTTTAGGCCCATTGGAATATAAAAAAATCAGTTCATATTAGGTCGGGTCAAGTAAAACAAAAAAAACAATAAGCTAAAATTTATACAATCATCAAAAACACGTAAAACGTCGTTGCAAACATATTAAAATGTCGCCCTACGAGTTTTCATTTTTTGAGATATATCAAAAACATCTAGAGCTACTTTTCTAAACAATTCTTTCTCTATATAACATATACCACTAATTTTTAACTTTAAAATCAAGCCCTTGTTTTAATTATTGATTCCTTATAACTAATCATTTAAACACACTAAACTTTAACTAAAACAACAAAAGCAGCCAACTAAAGTTGCAAAAAACAACAAAACAACTAAAATTTCAAAGTTCTTAACAATTTTATTTCTCCTAAAATCCAAATAAAACAAGAAAACAACAAAATAATCGAACCATGCCCGGAAAGACTGATGAAGATGCTGTTTTTGTGAGTCTGGGATCACAAAACAAAGAGCGGGACGTGAGAAGGGGAAAGGGCGGTGGGTTGGGTTATTATATTTTAGTTCAAATTAGATTATTAATTTGGGTAGGGCTTGGGTTATGGAGTGTTTATTGGGCTAAAGGTTAAGGGAAAGTTAATTGGGTTAAGTGAAAATTAATTAGTTAAGTGGAAAGTTAATTAAGTTGTATTTTAAAAAAATAAAAAAAATTCAGTGTTTACATAATTTTTTTTTTATAAATTCATAAGATTTTTTTTTCTAAAGGGGGTGGTCAAAATTTTTTTAAGGAGTGTGATCAGCATTTTACAAAAAACTTAACATTAAAATTATTTTTTTCAAAGGATCCACCCGCCCATATTGGGCAATAGATGGGTACACCCTTGATTTTAAAGTAATATACACGGTTCAAAACAGTTAACCTTTTTTTTATGGGGTTTTCTAATGGCACACCACCCTGTCTATCTACACACTTTTTCAATTCAATACGCACCGTATATGCCTATACGATGCGTATTGAATTAAAGTAAAAAACATGGCAGACTGACAGGTGCAGGTTATGTCTGGCGGCGGGCTTGATACGCAACGTATAGGCCTATACGATGCATATCAGGCCACTGTTTTTTTTGAATTTTTTTTTTTGTGTTGTGTCGAAGGCGAACCTGAGAAACGAAAGGGATTTCGAGCAGTTGGTCGATGATATGATTGATAAAGATCTTGACACGATTATTTCCATTTTCAAGTATTATTAAAACCATTCAAGCCAACCAGTCTACAATGTGGTTCCCAATTTGCGAAATATAATCCCAGATTGTCTAAAGAAACGCTTTTATCATGTGTCATGTGGTAAACAAATACCAAGGGTGTATACAGATCTCTATTCGGTCATCTTTCCAAGCTTTTACACACGAATATGTGGTTCCCAATTTGCGGAACATAATCACAGATTGTCTAAAGAAGCGCTTTTATCATGTGTCATATTAGATGTGTTATGGTGAGATTTTTCAAGTTTGCACAGTGGGAGAAAAGACCAGCACCTCTGTCAGTATTGTCCTTTAAATTCGCATAAACATATATTCGTTTCATAACCTCCTCCTATAAATCAACCACAACTCACCCGATACGTCTTCTCTGTATCACACATGATAAAAGTGCTTCTTTAGACAATCTGGGATTATGTTCCGTTTCTTCAAGATTTACGTCTGATGTCCAAGTTTGATCACATTTGACTTCATCTGCGGCAGTCCAATGACTTTCTTGAGTCACAGATCCGACAATAGGGCCCACGGATCTTATGCCCACCCGAGACCGACCTCTGGATCACACATGATAAAAGCGCTTCTTTAGACAATCTGGGATTATGTTCCGTTTCTTCAATATTTACGTCTGATGTCCAAGTTTGATCACATTTGACTTCATCTGCGGCGGTCCAATGGCTTTCTTGGTTCACAGATCCGACAATAGGGCCCACGGATCTTATGCCCACCCGAGACCGACCTCTGGATCACACATGATAAAAGCGCTTCTTTAGGCAATCTGGGATTATGTTCCGTTTCTTCAAGATTTACGTCTGATGTCCAAGTTTGATCACATTTGACTTCATCTGCGGCAGTCCAATGACTTTCTTGAGTCACAGATCCGACAATAGGGCCCACGGATCTTATGCCCACCCGAGACCGATCTCTGGATCACACATGATAAAAGCGCTTCTTTAGAAAATCTGGGATTATGTTCCGGTTCTTCAAGATTTACGTCTGATGTCCAAGTTTGATCACATTTGACTTCATCTACGGCAGTCCAATGACTTTCTTGGTTCACAGATCCGACAATAGGGCCACGGATCTTATGCCCACCCGAGACCGACCTCTGGATCACACATGATAAAAGCGTTTCTTTAGACAATCTGGGATTATGTTCCGTTTCTTCAAGATTTACGTCAGATGTCCAAGTTTGATCACATTTGACTTCATCTGCGGCAGTCCAATGACTTTCTTGAGTCACAGATCCGACAATAGGGCCCACGGATCTTATGCCCACCAGAGACCGACCTCTGGATCACACATGATAAAAGCACTTCTTTAGACAATCTGGGATTATGTTCCTGTGTGAGCATTGGAAGCCCGACAAACAGTCTTGCAATTACATCTTCAATCGAGACCGCATTATTAATTATAATGAAGCAATGAAGATTGAATGTGCAAAACCGCAACCGTTTTTTACTAAGGAAACGGTGGCTTTGGGAAATACAAACCTGACCCGAACCACAATGGACTCAGACTCATACTACCCTTGTCGTTCCGTATTTTCTCCTTTTCTAATTCTTGAAGAATCTCGTAACGTATGACACGTGATAAAAGGGGAAATCTAATGGAACACCTAATTGAGAGAAACTTCTTCGAGCTAACCGCCGATATCTCATCCTTCTGTTGTTCATTACTTCCGAGATGATTCAAGTTATTTCAGTTATTTCTGTTGATTCAGTACTTCAAGGCATGCCTGTTGTTCAGTACTTCCGAGACCATTCATCGCTTTTAACGTATTTTAGTTGGTTTCGAATATACCCAAAGAGATCTGAACTAACCGAAATCCACTTCCGAGACGATTCAAGTGAGTCCTATGAAGCAAGTGTCGGTCTATTCAATTGAGAGGAAACATTGAATGCCTTGAACGAGTCTAGAACACTCGTAATCCTCAACCGGCTTTGAAATCGGACGGAATCTACGAAGAAACTGTTCGATTTCACGGTGAGTGGAGAAATTAGCGACGGAGAAACTGTTTGAATTTGGGGATTTCGGTTGGTTCAGAAACTTAACAAGAGAAGCAACTAAAAAGGCGGTGAACGGTATTTAACGTACACACCGCATTCGAAGATCCTTGCATTAGACACAATTTGTTGTAATTTGTGGATCAACAGAAATAACTGAAATAGTTCTCTTTAATCTATTAGAACGATTCTTGTTTTGAGAACCTGATTCTGTTGTTCAGTACCAACAGAATGCATACACAAATAGTTCTAGTGGACGAAGCAAATGAAACCGAAGCTGTTATCTTGGTTGTTCAATACTTTCGTGCTAAACACAATGTTCATCTTCGTTATCCTTTGCTTTCTGCAATTTAAGCAGGCACGGATGCTAAACATACTGTTATTACATCCGAGATGATTCAAGTGAGTCCTATGAAGCAAGTGTCGGTCTATTCAATTGAGAGGAATCATTGCATTACATCCCTGTTGAAAAACATAATCGATAAATTCAGGGAAAATGGGGTTGAAAAATGATAACCCAATAGTGGAGGATCTCATTCTACAGCTTCAATAAATTCAGGGGTATTCTCAAAATAATGTTTCCTAGATGTTTGAAGACCAACAAATGTCCAAAGCGCTGCTTTTTCGTTCGCATGACGGAAAGCTACCGTGTGACAGGAAGCTACCTTGCAAAAATTTAAAAATTAAATCGACACCCTCAATACGCATCGTATAGGCCTATACGATGCGTATTACTTTTTGTTAGGGGACAATGGCAGCCTTTGGCTGACATAGAAGTTTGAACCCACCTCAATACGCATCGTATAGGCCCAAACGATGTGTATTAAGGATGTCGATTTAATCTCCCAAGATGTGCCAATAATACGACTTTTTTTATTTAAAAAGTGACTCAATGAAAGTTATGTCTAAACAAATCTCCCAATAACATATTATTATAATAATATCTAAGGGTGGACTAAATGACCGTATCTAAACGTCACATCATGCTACTTTGATTTTCTTGTTTGGTTTTGTCTCTTTGTGTGCTTCAACATAGAGATAGAGGTGTACAAAACGTTTTTTTTTTTTTTTTTTTTTAAGGCAAATTGGATTTAAATAATCCAAACTTTCTCAATTTAGCCGAAAATAATCACAACTCAGTTATTGGCCGATAATAATTCGAACTGATCCACTTTTGGCCGATAATAGTCCGTCGTTAAAAATAGCTTAATGGAGTTAAGCTTTTTTCCGAATTACAAACTGATATTTTATGGATTTTGATCAGAACGATGATACGAGTCGATTTATGTAAAACTTATCTCCAAATGATGCTTCAAACGGCTTGATTTTTGTTAATTGGAAGTTTAAACACCTGAATTGAAGCACCGTTTTCGTCGTTTGGGGCAGTATTTCGAGGTAAATTTTACATCAATCAACTCGTATCCTCGTTCTAATCAAAAGCCCTAAAACATCAGTTTGTAATTCGGAAAAAAACTTAACTCTGTTAAGCTATTTTTAACGGCGGACTATTATCGGCCAAAAGTGGACCTGTTCGGATTATTATCGTCCAATAACTGAGTTGGGATTATTATAGGTCAAATTGAGAAAGTTGAGATTATTTAAATCCAATTTGCCTTTGAAAAACTGTCCGATTTTTAACCGAATCGTTTTTTCCATCCAAAACAAAATTTGTTTTTTTTAATAACCGGTTTCGGTTACTAATCGGTTTTTCAAGTTCAAAACAGTAACCAGTGTAACCGGTTGGGATTGTCTTTTAACCAATTTTTGCCAAAAAACCGGTTTCGGTTATTAGCCGGTTTTTCAGATCAAGAATAGTAACCGGTCACAAACCGCCGGTTCGGTTCTATTAAATTTAGATTTGCAAAATTTATAGAAAGCATGGGCGGCCTTGGGGTGGGCGGGTAGGACCACCGGCCAGGGCCCGATATTTCGGAGGGGACATTATTAAAAAAAAAAACCCGATATGTATATGTAAAATAATATTTTTAATAGGGTATACCCATACAAACGCCAACATAGGCCCACTTACAAAATTATTCTTATGGTTTAGATTAGTTATTTGCCCATTGGCATTAGGTTTAGACCTTTAGTGAGTCCAATACCCAATTTCGTTAATGCCTAAGGGCACGTTTTTTCGAGCTCGAACAGGGTACACGAATTATCAGGGCCAGCCCTGATAGAACGGCAAAGGGTGTAAATGATAATGGTGAAAACATGGTGAAGGTATTGTCGTTTTTTATCCTATTAAATTTAGAAATTGTTGTTAAAGAAATAGCCAACAAACTAAAACGCACGTCATGATCTCAATATAGCATGACGACACCGTTATTATATGCCAAAAATATGATTTATTGCATATGAACATAACATATTTTCAAACATTCAAACTCTCAAATTTATTCATTCAAACTTTCATACAGCTTCATGTTCAAACTTTCAAACCCATTATCTTCAAACTTTGAAATATATAGGACTGCCAGAAATAAAAGTATCACCTTCAACCAAAATTAACGACGAAAAAATATATAAAAATAAAAATTGTATTGTAAGTTGTTTGTTAGTACTTTGATTAACAACAAATAATTTGTTTTGATGGGTTGTCCCAACAAATGCGGATTGGTGGTAGGACTGGAATCTCTTACTTTCGTCAGTTTTTCGTTGGAATATTATGCCACACCCGCTCATATATAGCGGAAGCATGAGGTGTGATCATGAAAGGTTTTCTTAGCATTCGATAGTGTAAACATTCTAAATGATTAAAATAAACAACTATGCCAATTCCATATATTACTTGAAATGATAATACCAGTTTAAAGTGTTAATTCAGGTTCACAAAATGGTTTTTTTACACAAAATATAATTTTGTAAATCAAGGATTTGGCTCCAATATTTCCACACGAGGGCAGCATATATGAGGAAACCCTTCAAAAGGTGGCGTCGTTCCTTACACTCTTTGTTCCTTGACTTCCATACCGTGTGATGCTTTTACTTTCCTGAAATACATGCTAAGTAAAAAGTCAACAATAATGTCGGTGAGTTCACGTGTTTTGTTTTGTCACAAATGAATCTTTAAAACATTTGTTGAGATTTGTATTTGAAAACCGGTGTTATGGGTGAAATTCTGAGCCTATATCCTGGATAATATCTTAAGTTATATGATATATGTTCATGCCCGGGATGCTGACTCAGGATATTGGTAACATCCTGAGATGGTATCCTGAGGTTCACTAACGGATTATGTGCAGGAGTACGAGTCCAAGCTTGCAACGTTCATGAAGACCTTTTCCCCTGAAGACTCGGTCCAAGTTGTTCGAAGAAAGACGTTGAAGCCGCTTTACTTGGTATCCAACGTTAACTAAAGAATATTCGAAGGCATCCCCCATTTATAGGAGACTTTGTTTTCATTTCTTAGCTATAAATAGACGGATATATCAGATTGAATAGGACACAACAACACTCACTGCTCTCAAACACTTCTACTCTCTCGTAACTCTCACTTTCTGAAAAAGGATTGTAACACTTAGCGATCTGATCAATATCCTGCACTGTATCCTGACATTTGAAGTAATAAGAAGAACAAGGCAGCTGCGATTGTCAGCTCCCGAGGTTTTGTGTCGGCGATCTAGATTGATCAAGGGCTTTCCTCGTATATCTCGTGTCACCCCTTTACTTTCTGCTCATTGTTTGATTATAGATATAGCTCGATATCCTGAGCTATATCCTGAAACTGTTTTGGCAAACAACCGATTCAGCAAATTTACAACACACATTCTTAGCACACTACATCACTTAACTAATTTGATCACTTAATTACTTCGGTAATTTTTGACCAAAACAATTTGGCGCCCACCATGGGGCAAGTGGTGCTATTTCTACTAAAAGCTTTTGCAAAATCATTACTTGGTTTTCTATTTTCAAAATTTTTTGCTACATTATTTTCAATGGCCTCGAGATCAAACATGAGCTCTTCCACCGTGTCTGCAACAACCTCTGCAACAATTGGTTCGGTGCTTCCTCCACCTCCTCTAAGGACGCAAGCCTCCTTACAGCCTCAGGATATTATACCTACTCAGAGTGTTCAGGGATCTGCTCCTGTTTTAGCTTCTAATGATGAAATTCTAACTTTATTTGGTAGTATACAGGAACAGATGAAGCAACAGCAGGAGACCTACTAAATGCTGATGAGAGAGATACACCTCTTGAAATCCAGCTCAAGCAGGCCCGCTGAGGATACTGTCACCCCCTTGCAACCCAGGGTTTTGAACTTCAGTTCTGCAGTATATACTGAGGATAACAGGGGAAATATTGTGCCTAGCCATTCCCAAAGTCATATTCCTGAGATACCCTCTTCGGTTAAGGTGTCAACTGTGAGAAGTTCAGGATATGCTTCAGGATATGGCCAGAATCCTCAGACTGGTAACGTATCTAATAATAATAATACTCTTGCTACTAATGGTATTGGGTCTTTGCAGGATGCAGGTATGACATCAGCACTTTCCAGGGAGCTTCAAAAGTTAAAGGACATGATATCCAGTGCACCTGGAGTAGTCCAGCCAATCCCAGAAGTATCCCAGGATAGCCAGAAGATATCTCGGTTTGCATATCCTATCTGTGATGCTAAAATCCCAAAAAGTTTCAAACCCCCAACATGAAGATCTATGACGGAACTACGGATCCTGAGGAGCATATTGCCCAGTATAGGGAAAGGATGGAGATCAACCCTATCCCTCCAGATCTCAAGGAAGCATGCCTATGCAAGGGTTTCGATTCTACCTTAACAGGATCAACCTTAAAATGGCTCTTAAACGTTCCTGCTCATTCAATTACATCATTTGCTCACTTAGTCAATTTATTTAATAGTCAATTTTCTTGCTGTCGGAGTTTTGAAAAACTAACCAGTGATCTCTACAGGATAACTCAAGGACCCCAGGAATCCTTAAGAGATTATGTGAACAAGTTTAGCCGGGAATCCTTAGACATTCCACATCTTGATGTTGCAACAACTGTGCAGGCTTTCAAGATGGGGTTGCAAAAAGATTCTTAATTTTACCAGGATCTTGTAATAAACCCATGCGGGAACCTGGATGAAGCTCGGAACAGGGCTTTAAGATATATTCGACTGGAGGATGACAAAAAGATGCAAGAAAGGATGAATTCATCCACAACCTATGAGTCAACCAACAGGAAATCAGAATCCTCGTACAAACCATATCGCTCCAAGCCATATGGCAGAAATGACAACAAGAAAGTGAATGCTGTTGAAGACGAGGATCCTGAAGAGTATCCTGAATTATCTGAATATTGTTTTTCTGTTAACATACCTGAACTAATGTATGCCATGTAGGGTTTAGGAGACAAAGCTAGGTGGCCCCGGAAGAATCAACAAAAAGCTGATTGGAAGGATAAGTCCAAATGGTGTGCCTTCCATGAAGATTTCGGGCATGTTACTGAGGATTGTATTGCTCTGAGGAAAGAAATAAGCTATCTCCTGAGCAAGGGATATCTGAAGGATCTCTTGGGAAGGAAGAAGAATAAGGGTCAGGATACTGAGAAGGATCCTGAACGAGCGGCGTCACCTCCTGCGGATGCAAAGATAATTAACTTTATTTCAGGAGGACCCGACATTTGTGGGACTTCATATTCTGCGGCCAAGAGACATGCAAAGGAAGCTAAGGCCGAAAGAGGTGAAAAGCCAACCAGGATGACGACCCTCACGACTGATAAAGTGATCACCTTCGACAGTGATAACAGGGATACTGTCCAGGATCCTCACCACGATGCTCTGGTAATAACATTATATGTGGCTAACCATTTTGTACGCAGGATATTGGTGGATAATGGCAGCTCCGTCAACATAATCCAACTAGAGACGTTGAAGAAAATGAATGTATCTCCAATGAATATCACTTCAAAGTCAACTGTACTTGTTGGGTTCAGTGGAGAAGCTAGGAACACAGTGGGAGAGATAAAGTTACCAGTATATGTCGAAGGGGTCAACTCAATGCAACGCTTTTGTGTGATGGACTCCCTATCCTGCTATAATATCATATTGGGTAGGCTGTGGATCCATGATATGAAAGCTGTGCCGTCAACCTATCATTAATGTATCAAGATCCCTACACCTTGGGGGTTGTCAAGGTGGATAGTGATCAGCAGGAAGCAAAGGAGTGTTACTCATCCTCCATGAAATCCTCAACCAAACCTAATGCAGCATAGCAATTAAAGATGCGGGCCCAGGATATCGTGGAGGCTTCAGAGCAGGATGTAAAGAAAATGATCCTGGATCAGGATAATCCAGATATCTCGGTGCTCGTGGGAACCAATATCCCTCAGGATATTGAAGATCAACTGACTAACTTTTTGAAATGCAGGATGTCAACATTCGCGTGGAAGAATGAGGATATGACAGGCATTTCCAAGGATATTATAACTCATAAGCTCGGTATTGACAGATCATTCAAGCCTGTCCAACAAAAGAGAAGGAAATTTGCTCCAGAGCGAAATATGATTATTCCAGAAGAAGTAGAGAGGTTATTGAAATCCAAAATGATTAGAGAGGTCAAGTTTCCAAGATGGCTAGCGAATGTAGTTGTGGTGCAGAAGAAAAATGGGAAATGGAGAGCTTATGTGGATTACACAGACTTGAATAAATCTTGTCCCAAAGACCCATTTCCCCTTCCTCATATAGACTCAATGGTGGATGCTACTGCCGACCATGAGATATTAACCTTCATGGAAGCATCCTCAGGATTCCAGCAGATCCAAATGGAACATTCAGACCAGGAGGATACTGCTTTCATGACACCAACAGGTATTTATTGTTATACTGCTATCTAACACCTCGTAAAATCATGTCCAATATAGTATCGACACGTGTCATGGACTTTAAACGTGTAACAAATTGAATATGAGGGACTAAAGTTGACAAACGAAGAAAGTATATGTATACAAGGATACAAAGTGTCAACATTTGATAATTATGCCTTTTAACAACCCTACACGATGTTTATACCCTAAAACGAATGTATCAAGAAGCGTGTGAAACCGTTTGTGGAAGAAAGTGAAAGTTTACAAGACGCGAGGGTTAAATGTGTCAACATGTTTAAGTTATACCTCTGAGTGACCTTTTAGCGAACCCGGAGCCTTGTAACGATTAATTATACTCCCAAGAATAAGTGGTAAAAATTTCACAAGGTTTCGATATCGTATGAGAAAGATACGCTAACTTTCGTAATTAAGGGGTTAAAAGTGTCAACGAGGCAAAACTTGTGTTTTCGATTACCGTTTAATGAAATCGGACCTAACAATGTTTAGTTATATCTCATGGATCATAGAAATATAAATTTCATGGGTTAAAAGTGCTAAAAATGGAAGAAATTACGCTTTAGAAGGTCCAGGGGGTGAAAATGTCAATTTTTGAAACTTGTTTGCTGGTCCCCTACACCCTGGCGCTGCGCCACCACCTGAGGCACTTCTACGTCGCGTGGAGCGACGGACTGCCAGCTCAGAAAAGTGTGTTTTAACGTGGCAGCTTGCATGTCTGCTATATTCCGCGAGTTTGCCACCATCTAGCTGCGTGAAACACGTCCCTAGACACTTGTTTCCATCTCTGGAGTTGCCATAACACCTGGATCAATCTCCATGATCCTTCCTTGGCTATATATAGAGCTCATTGTTGCAACAATTGAGCACCTCACTTGAAAACTTTCATAGCACTTGTTCTGGAAATTTCTGGAGCTCAAGACCACTTCCTAAGGATCATTAGTCGTGCATAGGACTTCAGTAAGTGTCCTTAACCTCTCTTAGTTCAGTTTTATTAGTTTAATGGCCTAAAGTCAAACCCATCGTAATTAAGGTTTGACTTAGTGATTAATCACTAATGGTCCAGTCAATTCTCGAATTGAAAGTACCTATGAGTTGGTAATTATGTGGGTAATAAACCCTTAAAAGGGCACCCTCTGATTCCCACTATAACTAGGTCAATTGTCGGGTAAAAGTTAATTTTAAAAAGTCAACAGAAAGCTATTTTTTGCATAAACACATAGTTAACAATGTAGAAGCTATGGAACCTGTTTTATCACTCATATAACTTGGTAATTAATGTAAGAACATGTCTAAACATGTTCAACTCGACAATTTTCAGTATAAGCTCGGTTCGGAACCGAAAGTCGCATAAGTGGACTTTTGCTTTGACTTTCAGTTCTGACCCATTAGAGCATATTTTAGAAATGCCTTAGAGCTTTATTAGGACCAGGTTACATGTTAGTATAACCCTCTGTGATTATACAACTTGGTTCATTAATTATCCGATTCATATGCATGTTTCCGTTATATGCCTAAATGTTGACCAATATGCCCTTTTGACCTTAAAACAAGAATTTTGAAAATGTGAGAGGACAATAATCTTTATTACTGATTTATAAACATGTCCCTAAATTTTCACATCAGTTTGAGGTCTAGATTAAGAGTTACGCTCAATAGCGTAATTAGAAAGCTTTTTATTAATTAAACGGCGTAATTAGCATAAAGCCTATCTAAACCCAATTTTTGATACCAAACTTTTTATCTACTGATGTAAAATAATATTTTGGGATTTTTGAAGATTTTTATTTATTTTTAGGCTGAGCATAACATAGGGTTATAACTTTGATTCGGTAATTGTCGGTTTTGCCCTTTTGGCCTATAAAATGAGTTTTACATAATATTTTGATACCAAACTTTTTGCAACTGATTTTATATGATAAATAAAATATTTTGAACTTTATAAACTGATCAAAAACTCAGATTTCCTATTTAAACCCGAAAGTCGCTTAAAACCGACTTTTACGCGTTTTAAGCGCATAGTATGAGTTAAAACTATTTTGGCATATGAAACTTAATACCTACTGATGTTTTAATTAAATTTTTTATAATTAAACAGTAAGCAAAAGTTTTGAACTCAGAATTCTAATTTTAACCTTTAAAGCTTATGTGAAATTACCAAAATGCCCATACGGTGCATAGTTTGGTTATAAAAGATAAATTTCACATATATGCAATACCCTACTGTTATGACTTATAAAATGACCAGATTAGTATTTAAACTCAAACTCAGATTAGTATTTAAACTCTTTTATAACCTTTAAAATGACCAAAATACCCCTACAGGGCATAATTTGAGTTAAATCCATTTTGGGCATAATGGAAGGTATCTTACTGATATCACAACATATTTAAGGCATATTAACTTAGGAAACCTGTTCATGACTCATTTGGTTACCCGTTACGCATTATTCGTGTTCGGTGCGGTTTATGTAACTAGTTTGCATAAACTAGCCGAAACAGGTCAAACCTTGTCGTTTTTATCTCAAAATCCAGAATGTGTTTAGTTTACCCATATTATACAAGTATACAAACTTGTCGGGTATAAACCACACTCTAATCCGGTCATCGCTTAATCGTGCGTTTTGAACCGTATATCTTCCTTTAAAACTAACCGGTCTAAGTTTAGGCTTAATTAAGACTCGTTAGGAATCTAATAGGTTATTAAAACCTTCGTTCCAGATTAGGAGCCCAGTAAAAGCTACTTGCACTCGCTGATTTTGATATATACTTGCTCAGGTAAATACTTTTAACTTATTTTTCCTTATACGGGCTTGGGGTACGGTATATAAAATACCGCTTGGTCGGGCGTTGAATTTTTAATCATATAAAGGTTAATTTATTGAGATGACCCATTTAAACTGTTTTGTTTGCTTAAAGCCTTTGGGTGGTTAATGACCATATCCCGGATATCCTTGGCATCATTCATTGAAATGGCCACGACCTAAGCATGGGGTGTAGGCATACACCTGACGGTGCATATATATATATATATATAAAGGTATAACCGGAATTGAGAATAACTCGCCGCGGGATTATATCATGTGGTGTGTCTATTAATCTTTAACCCGGTATTTAGCCCGGGCTACTGAACGTATAACAAACATGTAATTCTTTTACAAGTTTATGTATAAATAATTATCCCAAGTTATAAAAGATTATTTTGTGCCATGTGCATTCAAATCAATTTTCTTAAACATTTTCAAAATGAGTCGGTTAATTGTATTTACCAGTGTAAACTGACGTATTTTCCCAAAACGCTAAGTGCAGGTACTAAACGGAATAGGCTGGCTACTCCTAGCATCAATAAAGAGTCTTGCAAGCTTAGATGTTAATAAATCTGTTGAACAATGATCTTTTGAACTTTGATCCGCCTGTGGATCCTTACAACCGTTTTGTAATACACTTGATATTACTTTTTATTCGGTTTGTAATGGTTTTATCTTTTGACTTCCCCTGTGCATTAAACTGTGATAATATAAATTGCCTATGATATCAACTACGTCACGATACTCCCCACCGGGACCACCGGTAATACATGGAAATATCGGGGTGTGACAGGTTGGTATCAGAGCCAACATTGAGTGAATTAAACACTAGCCTTTTGTGTTTAATCTCAATGACACAGTTGCACATTCCTCGACTTCCGAGTCTAGACAAAGAACTTAGGACTAATCCAAATTTGTTTTTATTTCTAATTTTTTCCTTTATAGTTCCTTGTTGTTCTTTTGTTTGTTTTGACAGGTTCAAAAAGATGCCACCAAGAATCGGAGGAAGAGGTAGAGGCAGGGGGCCATTCATCGCCCCCAACGATCACGAGGCCGGGCCATCACACCGGCGAACTCCATCAGACTCTTCAAGCAAAAGTCCTCAGGAAAACTGGAGGACCTCTTTAGAACCCGCGAGGCGTTCGGTCTCGCTAAGCTCCTCACCTTCATACCTAAACTCTTACGGGCCTCAAACGGAAAATGAGCCCCACAACTCACACCATTCTTTTATACCCCTCCAAATCCACAACTCACCCTTCTACGACCCAACACCCTACTTCCAAAGCCGGTTCAACCCGGCAAACCTAGTTGAAGAGCCAATGGGTTATAACCCGTTGGGACCGGAGGACCATTTCTCCATGGATATGGACGAGGATCCGGAACCTGCCCAACCGCCAACCGGAACGCCTACTCACCCCATCGAGATTTCGGATGGGTCACCCTTTCTTGGATCACCTTATAGTGGTCCCGACAGCTACGAGGCAAGATTTGCCCAAATTGAGAGGATATTTACTCCCAGTTACCACTCATCGCCGCAGCCGCAGCAGCAGGATCCCTCGGAGGATTCGCGCTTTGTAGCGGTTACTCCGCCACCACCACCAGTGCAACAACAGCCTCTGGAGCCACCGAGGCGTAGGAGATCTACCGCACGGATGACCGTGAGAGGGGGAGTCCGTATCAGCACCCTTCAACATTCTAGTGGCAGTCATTACCCGCCACTATATGAAGACCCACAAATGGGTGGGCCTTCGAACCCTGTTTCCGAGGTGGAGTCTTCGCCAGTCGCACCGCCACCAGTGGGCTATGATAACCCAATCCATACATACGCCGGTGTAGCGGCATACAACCCTTTCGAGCAGCCAGCCCATACTAACTACAACTACGCCGAAGTTGACCCATACCTTACGGCAGCAAACTACAATGCTCTTCATCCCGAGGGGCCCTTTGGAGTCCCATATCAAGCTGGATATCCACCCTATGGGTACCCACCTTATGGGTATCAACAACCGCCACCTCCTCAACCTCCGCAGTATCAGCAGCCCCCGCAGCCGCCAGTAATATCGCCACTGCAGCAGCAGAAGATTCTTCAAATGTTGAGTCAGGTGGAGCAGGAGGTTCGGGAAGAGCGTAGGCAAAACCGAGGAATTCTCAAGGGTCTGGCGAGCTTAATCAAGGGGAAGAGCAAAAAGGGTCATTAAATCCTTTATTTGTTTATTTATATTTCTTTAATGTTTAACCAGTCCCTGCGTGGACATCTATTTCTGTAATCAGTCCCTGCGAGGACTTGTATTTCCTGTTAGCGGCTGCGTGGGCATGTCATTTCTGTTTAGCCCCTGCGTGGGCAAGTTGTTTCTGTTAAAAGTCCCGTTTAGGGCAATCTGTACTCTTTTTAAATTTAATGGCATGTTATAATTTAAATTTCATTTTTATCATTATATGCATAAATGTAAAATGTATGAAATAAATAAATAAATCCAAAATATGTCATTCCTTTTATAATATCTGCCTTTAAATATTAAATAAGAATCTTAAAGGGTATAACCTAGCCTGCATGTCATTATAAGACCTGACCATGATGGTAAAACCTGTTTAAAAAGATTCAAATCCTTGTTAACATCTGAAAACATGTTAACATTCCTGGCTAATGTGACTCGTAAAATCACACGTGTCATCCTTACATTGGATTATTCCAATTCCTTCTTTATTACTTAAACATCCATTTGTGATGTAATGCCTACGGGCCATAATTATTGTCATATAAGACAAAAGACAGTCGTAGCCTACAACACCCTGTCAAGAAGGGTAATGAACTATGATTCAAACCTTAGTACCTCGATCCTATAAGATCTTGACTTATAATTTGAATATGTCCATGTCACTTGGCCTTTTGTGCCATTATTATATTATAACTAAGGATTATTAATGAAAAAAATCCTGAATGAAATACTTAACGAAATTAACCAAAATGGTTCTTTAATACCATGGTTAATAGATTAATAAGATAACAAATCTATTATGAACTTCTAAGAAGTCATTGTCATCATTTTATGTAGCAATCAGACTACATGGCAGAGTCTGAAGAAGTCAACAGTCATCCAAGGGAAAATCATGATACTACTAGGATCAACGTAACTGGTGCGGAACTTCAAGCATTGATTGATAATGCTGTTACCAAGGCCATAGATAGGCAGTTTAATGAGTCAAGTGGTACTCGAAGCAAGACCTCATCTGTACCCCATTCTAAACCTAAGACTCACTCTGAGGCTCCTAGTAAGCCACCTTCTAAACATAATGGGTTAAGGAGAGATGACGATCATCACTCCTTAAATCAGCATAGTATTCCGTCGAAGAAGATTGAGCTCAAACGAGAACCACGTGGTAAGTCCTGTACATATAAGTATTTCGTCTCCTGCATGCCTAGAGACTTCACAGGGGAGAAAGGAGCCGTCGATTGTATGACTTGGCTCGATGAAATGGACACTGTGGTTGATATCAGTGGTTGCGATGATAAGGCCGTTGTGAAGTATGTATCTCAGTCATTTAAGGGAGAAGCGCTAGCTTGGTGGAGGTCTCTGATCCAAGCTACTGGAAAAGTCCATTTGTATGGCATGTCTTGGGAGCAGTTCGTTACTCTCATCAAAAAAATTACTGCCCTCAACATGAAGTTGAGAAGATCGAGACCGAATTCCTGACATTGGTGATGAAGAGTTTAGACTGTTAGGCGTACCTTACGAGTTTTAATACCATGTCTCGATTGGTTCCATACTTGGTAACACCGGAACCAAAACGGATTGCCCGTTTCATTGGGGGTTTAGCCCCAGAGATGAAAGAAAGTGTGAAGGCATCTCAACCGACTACCTTTAGATCGGTAGCCGATCTGGCATTATCGCTTACCCTTGATGCGGTCAGGCAGAGATCGCTGAGAAATTCTGATATTGTGAAGAGGAAACGTGAGGACGAAAACTCACACCGTTCAGGGAAGAAGCACTAAGGGAACTTTGACCATGGAAGAGTTCAGGGTTGAGAAAGGATGATCAGCAGTCGAGCGAGAAGCCCAAATGCAAAATCTGTAAGAAGCGACATTTGGGGAGGTGTAGATACGAGTCAAAATCCCAATCTCAGCCAAGGGTTTGTGGGCTTTGCAAGTCAAGTGAGCACAAGATGAAAGAGTGCAAGAAGATAAAGGATGCAACGTGCTACAACTGTAACGAGAAGTGGCACATCAAGTCCAACTGCCCTAAGTATGCCAAGAAACCTGAGGAAACCAAAAAGACCAATGCTAGGGTCTTTCAAATGGATGCACGGGAAGCGGTGCAGGATGATAATGTGATAACAAGTACCTTCCTTATAAATGATGTTTATGCAAGGGTGTTATTTGATTCGGGTGCGAATAAGTCATTTGTAGATGATAAGTTTTGTAAGTTGTTGAATTTACCTGTTAAAACCCTAAGCGTGAAATATGAAGTAGAGTTGGCCGATGGTACCATAGAAACTGCCTCAACTATATTAGATGGATGTTTTATATCCATTAGGAACCACTCCTTTCCGTTATCCTTACTTCCTTTGAAATTAGCTGGTTTCGACATAGTGATAGGCATGGATTGGTTATCTCATAACCAAGCCCAGATTGTTTGTGACAAGAAACAAAAGGTGATCAAGACTCCGTATGGTGAGCCACTTACCATACAAGGAGATACTCAGTATGGGTTGCCTAAGCAAGTGTCTGTGCTTAAGGCATCAAGGTGTATGAAGAAAGGTTGTGTCATTTATATGGCACAAGTGACTATTGATGAGCCAAAACCCAAGATTGAAGACATCCCTATCATTTCTGAATACCCTGATGTATTTCTGAAGAACTACCTGGTTTACCCCCAGATAGGCAAGTGGAGTTTAGAATTGACATTATATCTGGAGCAGCACCTGTTGCAAGAGCACCTTACCGATTAGCCCCAACTGAGATGAAAGAGTTAAGAACTCAGTTGGATGATTTGTTGGCAAAAGGATTTATTAGACCTAGCTCATCTCCCTGGGGAGCACCAATTCTGTTTGTAAAGAAGAAAGATGGATCGATGCGTCTATGCATCGATTTTCGAGAGCTTAACAACGTCACGATCAAGAACATATATCCATTGCCCAGGATCGATGATTTGTTCGATCAGCTCTGAGGAGCAAGTTACTTCTCCAAGATTGACTTGAGGTCAGGTTACTATCAATTGAAGGTTAGAGATGAAGATGTGCACAAAACTGCATTTAGAACTCGGTATGGTCACTACGAGTTCTTAGTGATGCCTTTCGGGCTCACTAATGCACCAGCAGCGTTCATGGACCTCATGAATCACGTTTGCAAACCCTACTTGGACAAGTTTGTCATTGTCTTCATTGATGACATCCTCATTTATTCAAAGAATCAAGCTGAACATGAGAAGCATCTCTGTTGTATTCTTAAACTTCTTCAACAAGAAAAGCTTTATGCCAAGTTTTCAAAGTGTGAATTTTGGCTTCATGAAGTCCAATTCCTTGGACATATGGTTAGCGAGCGTGGTATCCAGGTGGATCCCCGCTAAGATTAAAGCTATCATGAATTGGCAAGAGCCGAAGACGCCCACAGAGATTCGCAACTTCTTAGGCCTGGCAGGATACTACAGGCGTTTTATTGAGAATTTCTCAAGGATTGCAGTACCCCTAACTTCGTTGACTAGGAAGAATATTAAGTTTGATTAGGGTCCTAAGTAACCAAAATCCTTCGATATTCTTAAACAGAAGTTAAGCAATGCTCCTGTGTTGACATTGCCTGAAGGGATTGAAGAATTTGTGGTATACTGCGACGCATCGCACACTGGTATGGGATGTGTGCTAATGCAGAAAGGTAAAGTTATTGCATACGCCTCCCGACAATTAAAAGTGCACGAGAAGAATTACCCCACCCACGATTTGGAGTTGGGTGCCGTTGTATTTGCACTAAAACTGTGGAGACATTATTTATATGGTACCAAGTGTGTGATCTATTCTGATCACAAGAGCCTTCAACATCTGTTTAATTAGAAGGATCTGAACATGAGGCAGCGACGATGGATGGAAACACTGAATGATTATGATTGTGAAATCCGATACCATCCAGGTAAGGCGAATGTGGTCACCGATGCTTTGAGCAGAAAGGCAAGGGTTAAGCCCATTAGAATCAATGCCCAGAGCATTGAATTGAAGAGCAGCTTGAATGAAAGACTGTTAGCCGCTCAGAAGGAAGCTGTATTAGAAGCTAACTATCCTAATGAAAAGTTGGGAGTAACTGCTGAGCAGTTATCTTATGGCAAGGATGGAATCATAAGATTGAATGGACGAATATGGGTTCCAATCTATGGAGGACTACGGGATGTTATCCTCCAAGAAGCCCACAGTTCTAAGTATTCCGTTCATCCTGGAAGTGACAAGATGTACCAGGATTTGAAGGCAAATTATTGGTGGATAGGCTTGAAGAAGTCTATAGCTACTTATGTAGCCAAATGTTTGACGTGCGCGCAAGTTAAAGCTGAACACCAGAAGCCGTCAGGTCTACTACAACAGCCTGAACTTCCCAACTGGAAGTGGGAAATGGTGACTATGGATTTTATCACCAAGTTGCCAAAGACGAAGAGAGTAAATGATACTATTTGGGTTATAGTGGATAGACTGACTAAGTCAGCCCACTTCTTACCTATTAAGGAAACACACATCTCAGATAAGTTAGCTCAGCAATACGTGGACGAGATTGTATCTCTCCACGGAGTGCCAGTGTCTATCATCTCTGATAGGGATACAAGGTATACATCACATTTCTGGAAAAGCTTTCAGCAATCCCTAGGCACTTGATTAAATTTCAGCACTGCATATCACCCTCAGACAGATGGTCAAAGTGAGCGTACTATTCAAACACTCGAAGATATGCTACGAGCTTGTGTTATTGACCTGGGTGGAAGTTGGGATGATCATCTTCCATTGATTGAATTTTCATACAATAATAGTTATCATTCCAGTATTCAAGCTGCACCTTTTGAAGCTTTGTATGGAAGAAAGTGCAGAGCGCCCGTCTGTTGGGCATAAGTTGGAGATGTCCAACTAACAGGACCTGATATAGTCCTGGAGACGACAGATAAAATTGTACAGATAAGAGATCGTCTCAAAGCTGCCAGGGATAGGCAGAAAAGCTACACGGATAAAAGGCGTAAACCTCTAAAGTTCGAGGTTGGTGACGAAGTGTTACTGAAAGTATCACCCTGGAAAAAGGTAATGCGATTTGGCAAGAAAGGCAAGTTAAGCCCAAGATATATAGGACCATTCGAGATCATCGAATGTGTCGGAACAATGGCTTATAAGTTAAATTTTCCTGAAGAGCTCAGTGGTATTCATAATGTATTCCACATCTGCAATCTGAAGAAATGTCTAGCTGATGAATTACTAGTCATGCCACATACGGATGTGCATATTGATGAGAGCTTAAGGTTTGTAGAAAAACCTTTGTCGATCGAGGATCGACAGGTTAAGAAGCTTCGAAGGAAGCACGTTCCAATTGTAAAGGTTAAATGGGATGCCCGTAGAGGTCCCGAGTATACGTGGGAGGTAGAGTCCACAATGAAAGAGAAGTACCCTCATTTATTTCAGTAAATCTCGAGGTCGAGATTTCTTTTAAGGGGGTGAGGATGTAACACCTCGTAAAATCATGTCCAATATAGTATTGACACGTGTCATGGAATTTAAACGTGTAACAAATTGAATATGAGGGACTAAAGTTGACAAACGAAGAAAGTATATGTATACAAGGATACAAAGTGTCAACATTTGATAATTATGCCTTTTAACAACCCTACATGATGTTTATACCCTAAAACGAATGTATCATGAAGCGTGTGAAACCGTTTGTGGAAGAAAGTGAAAGTTTACAAGACGCGAGGGTTAAATGTGTCAACATGTTTAAGTTATACCTCTGAGTGACCTTTTAGCAAACCCGGAGCCTTGTAACGATTAATTATACTCCCAAGAATAAGTGGTAAAAATTTCACAAGGTTTCGATATCGTATGAGAAAGATACGCTAACTTTTGTAATTAAGGGGTTAAAAGCGTCAACGAGGCAAAACTTGTGTTTTTGGTTACCGTTTAACGAAACCGGACCTAATGATGTTTGGTTATATCTCATGGATCATAGAAATATAAATTTCATGGGTTAAAAGTGCTTAAAATGGAAGAAATTACGCTTTAGAAGGTCCAGGGGGTGAAAATGTCAATTTTTGAACCTTGTTTGCTGGTCCCCTACACCCTGGCGCTGCGCCACCACCTGAGGCACTTCTCTGTCGCGCGGCGCGATGGACTGCCAGCTCAGAAAAGTGTGTTTTAACCTGGCAGCTTGCATGTTTGCTATATTCCGCGAGTTTGCCACCCTCTAGTTGCTTGAAACACGTCCCTAGACACTTGTTTTCATCTCTGGAGTTGCCATAACACCTGGATCAATCTCCATGATCCTTCCTTGGCTATATATAGAGCTCATTGTTGCAACAATTGAGCACCTCACTTGAAAACTTTCATAGCACTTGTTCTGGAGATTTCTGGAGCTCAAGACCACTTCCTAAGGATCATTGGTCGTGCATAGGACTTCAGTAAGTGTCCTTAACCTCTCTTAGTTCAGTTTTATTAGTTTAATGGCCTAAAGTCAAACCCGTTGTAATTAAGGTTTGACTTAGTGATTAATCACTAATGGTCCAGTTAATTCTCGAATTGAAAGTACCTATGAGTTGGTAATTATGGGGGTAATAAACCCTTAAAAGGGCACCCTCTTATTCCCACTCTAACTAGGTCAATTGTCGGGTCAAAGTTAATTTTAAAAAGTCAACAGAAAGCTATTTTTCGCATAAACATATAGTTAACAATGTAGAAGCTATGGAACCTGTTTTATCACTCATATAACTTGGTAATTAATGTAAGAACATGTCTAAACATGTTCAACCCGACAATTTTCAGTATAAGCTCAGTCGGAACCGAAAGTCGCATAAGTGGACTTTTGCTTTGACTTTCAGTTCTGACCCACTAGAGCATATTTTAGAAATTCCCCTAGAGCTTTATTAGGACCAGCTTACATGTTAGTATAACCCTCTGTGATTATACAACTTGGTTCATTAATTATTCGATTCATATGCATGTTTCCGTTATATGCCTAAATGTTGACCAATATGCCCTTTTGACCTTAAAACAAGAATTTTGAAAATATGAGAGGACAATAATCTTTATTACTCATTTATAAACATGTCCCTAAATTTTCACATCAGTTTGAGGTCTAGATTAAGAGTTATGCTCAATAGCGTAATTAGAAAGCTTTTTATTAATTAAACGGCGTAATTAGCATAAAGCCTATCTAAACCCAATTTTTGATACCAAACTTTTTATCTACTGATGTAAAATAATATTTTGGGATTTTTGAAGATTTTTATTTATTTTTAGGCTGAGCATAACAAAGGGTTATAGCTTTGATTCGGTAATTGTCGGTTTTGCCCTTTTGGCCTATAAAATGAGTTTTACATAATATTTTGACACCAAACTTTTTGCTACTGATTTTATATGATAACTAAAATATTTTGAACTTTATAAACTGATCAAAAACTCAGATTTCCTATTTAAACCCGAAAATCGCTTAAAACCGACTTTTACGCGTTTTAAGCGCATAGTATGAGTTAAAACTATTTTGGCATATGAAACTTAATACCTACTGATGTTTTAAGTAAATTTTTATAATTAAACAGTAAGCAAAAATTTTGAACTCAGAATTCTAATTTTGACCTTTAAAGCTTATGTGAAATTACCAAAATGCCCCTACGGTGCATAGTTTGGTTACAAAAGATAAATTTCACATATATGCAATACCCTACTGTTATGAATTATAAAAATAAATATTTTTACTGATTATATCAGACCTCAACCTCAGATTAGTATTTAAACTCTTTTATAACCTTTAAAATGACCAAAATACCCATACGAGGCATAATTTGAGTTTAAATCCATTTTGGGCATAATGGAAGGTATCTTACTGATATCACAACATATTTAAGGCATATTAACTTAGGAAACCTGTTCATGACTTATTTGGTTACCCGTTACGCATTATTCGCGTTCGGTGCGGTTTATGTATCTAGTTTGCATAAACTAGCCGAAACGGGTCAAACCTTATCGTTTTTATCTCAAAATCCAGAATGTGTTTAGTTTACCCATATTATACAAGTATACAAACTTGTCGGGTCTAAACTACAATCTAATCCAGACATCGCTTAATCGTGCGTTTTGAACCGTATATCTTCCTTTAAAACAACCGGTCTAAGTTTAGGCTTAAATAAGACCCGTTAGGAATCTAATAGGTTATTAAAACCTTCGTTCCAGATTAGGAGCCCAGTAAAAGCTACTTGCACTCACTGATTTTGATATATACTTGCTCAGGTAAATACTTTTAACTTATTTTCCCTTATATGGGCTTGAGGTACGGTATATAAAATACCGCTTGGTCGGGCATTGAATTTTTAATCATATAAAGGTTAATTTATTGAGATGACCCGTTTAATCTGTTTTGTTTTCTTAAAGCCTTTGGGGGGTTAATGACCATGTCCCGTATATCCTTGGCATCATTCATTGAAATGGCCACGACCTAAGCACGGGGTGTAGGCATACACCTGACGGTGCATATATATATAAAAAGGTATAACTGACGGAATTGAGAATAACTCGCCGCGGGATTATATCATGTGGTGTGTTTATTAATCTTTATCCCGGTATTCAGCCCGGGCTACTGAACGTATAACGAAATGTAATTCTTTTACAAGTTTATGTATAAATAATTATCCCAAGTTATAAAAGATTATTTTGTGCCATGTGCATTCAAATCAATTTTCTTAAACATTTTCAAAATGAGTCGGTTAATTGTATTTACCAGTGTAAACTGACGTATTTTCTCAAAAGGCTAAGTGCAGGTACTAAACAGAATAGGCTGGCTACTCCTAGCATCAATAAAGAGTCTTGCAAGCTTAGATGTTAATAAATCTGTTGAACAATGATCTTTTGAACTTTGATCCGCCTGTGGATCCTTACAACCGTTTTGTAATACACTTGATATTACTTTTTATTCGGTTTGTAATGGTTTTATCTTTCGACTTCCGCTGTGCATTAAACTGTGATAATATAAATTGTGTATGATATCAACTACGTCACGATACTCCCCACCGGGCCCACCGGGCCCACCGGTAATACATGGAAATATCAGGGTGTGACATGCTATTCCCTTTGGTTTGAAAAGTGCAGGTGTAACATATCAAAAATTGGTGAACATGATGTTCAAAGACAAGCTGGGGGACACTATGGAGGTGTACATCGATGACATGGTAGTAAAATCTAAGAAGGCTGAGAATCACCTCTAGGATATTAAGGGAGCATTTGATATCCTGGATCAATATAACATGAAGCTGAATCCTGCTAAGTGCCATTTTGGAGTGGGGGCAGGAAATTTTTTAGGATATTTGGTGACTAAAAGAGGGATAGAAGCGAGCCCAGAACAGATTAAAGCCATCTTGGATATCAAGTCACCTTCCAACATGAAAGATGTACAAAGACTGACAGGGCAAGTAGTAGCATTAAACAGATTTATCTCAAGATCCTCGAAAAAATGCAAGGAATTTTATAATATCCTGAAGAAGAATAAGAAGTTCGAAATGGGGGGGGGGGGGGAGCATGAAGCAGCCTTGCAGGATTTGAAGAAGTATCTATCAACCGCACCCCTATTGATAAAGCCTGAGGATGGTGAACCATTATCCCTGTATCTTGCAGTATCAGGGAATGCAGTAAGTGCTGTCCTTGTAAAGGATCATGAAGGTCAACAATATACTGTCTATTATGTTAGCAAAAGTTTATTAGATGCTGAAACTAGATATTCACATTTAGAAAAACTAATATTAGCCCTGGTTATGGCATCAACAAAGCTTAGACATTACTTTGAAACACATAGGATTCATGTTAAAACCAATTATCCTGTTAAAAACGCGCTTAGGAAACCTGAGATGTCAGGTAGAATGGCAAAGTGGTCGGTAAAGTTAAGTGCCTATGATCTAGTATATGAACCTAGAAATGCCATAAAGTCTTAGGATTTAGCTGACTTTGTGGCTGTTTTCAGTAGTGATATTCAAAATGAAGTAGACCTAGAAGTTCAACAACTAGGAGAAACCTCAGAATCCTGGACATTATATAATGATTGTGCATCTAATGCTAGAGGTGTAGGACTGGGTATACTACTAAAATCGCCACAGGGGACATATTACCCTAGGCTATTAGATGTGAATTTCCTGCCACTAATAATGAAGCAGAATATGAGGCTTTGATCGCATGATTAGAGTTGGCTAAAAACATGAATATTAAGAATTTGCAAGTATATGTTGATTCCTTGTTAATTACTAATCATTTTAATGGATCCTATGCAGTTAAAGGTGAGAAGTTAATCGTATATCTCGATATTCTCAAAACATTTGCAGGATATTTCGATGTTTTTACACTTGAACAGGTACCAAGAAAAGATAATGCTGAAGCGGATGCCTTGGCAAACCTAGGATCATCAGTCAGGATACCAGAAGGAACCCAAATACCAATGCTTCACATCCTACATCCTGCTGTGGATCTCTTCTAGACTCAGGATAAGGAGGTAACAAGCATTCAGGATCCTGGTCATGATCCTGATGAGGATACTAAGTCCTGGGCGGCTCCAATCTTGAGATATCTCAAGGAAGGACACATCCCTAAGGATGAGAATCCTAAGGCCTTTAGAATGAAGGTATCACGATTCACTATTATAAATAATATCTTGTACAAGAAATCTCTTGAAGGACCATACCTGAGATGCTTGGAGGATCCCGAAGCTAAAGAAATGCTTCAGGATATACACGAAGGGGATTGTGGTAACCACACTTGGGGCAGGTCATTATTCTCAAAAGTATTAAGGACATGATACTATTGGCCGACGATGAGGAAAGATGCTGCAGAATATGCTCGAAGATGTGATGCATGTCAAAGGCACAGTAACATATTACATCAACCAGCTGAACCACTATATCCTATAGCGTCCCCTTGGCCATTCATGAAGTGGGGGATGGACATAGTAGGGAAGTTGCCAAAAGCTCCAGGAGGAAAAGTCTTTATGCTGGCAATGACTAACTATTTTTCTAAATGGGTTGAAGCTGAAGCATTTGTTCAAGTTAGAGACCAAGAAGTAGTATCCTTCATAAAAAGGAATATCCTGACCAGGTTTGGAGTACCAGCCGAGATAATTTGTGACAATGGTTCTCAGTTTATAAGTAAGAGGACTACTGACTTTTTGCAAGAGTTGGGGAATCAAAATGATCACATCTACTCCAGTACATCCTCAAGCAAATGGATAAGCAGAATCCTCGAACAAGATAATTGTCAACAACCTGAAAAACAGACTAGGAGCCAAGAAAGGAAGATGGGCAGAAGAACTACCCTTTGTTTTATGGGCTTATAGAACAACAATAAAGAGTGCAACTGGCTAGACTCCATTCTCCTTAGTATTTGGAGCGGGAGCAGTGATCCCAACAGAAATGGTGATACCTACAACAAGATCTAACCTCTGGGATCCTGAGCAGAATCCTGAAGCTTTATGCCAAGAATTGGATACTGTGGATGAGACAAGAGATGCGGCAAAACTAAGGATGGCAGCATATCAACAGAGGATATCCAGAGCATACAACAAGAATATAAGGACTAGAAGGTTTCAAGTTGGGGATTGGGTGTTAAGAAAGACTTTTCAGAATACTACTAATCCTGCCGATGGAAAGTTGGCTCCGAAGTGGGAAGGGCTGTATGAGGTTGAATCAGAATCAGGGAAAGGAGCATACCGACTCAAGAGTATGGAGGGGGATACGCTACCAAGATCCTGGAATGCTATACACTTAAAGCTCTATTTCAAGTGAGTTTAGAATTTAATTTCTAACTCAGTATGGTATGAATTCTATCTCTTTTAATATGTTTAATATTATTTATTCTTCTAAACCCAATACTGACTTAAGCATTGGAGGGGTGCTAGCCAGGCTAACACCCACCTTAGTTTACAATTGTTTTTGCAGTATATGCTTCAGGATATAACTCCAGGATACACACTCAGGATATTTCGAAAGATTAGAGGATTGGCTCCCTCTCTCTCGTTTAAGGGATACTGATCCCTTCATAGGTTTAAAGGTATTCACCTTTCTCTCGAATTGGGTTTAAACACCCCGCCTGGAGCGCAAGTTATCCAGGGATAGTTCAAGATAGCGGGACCAGTTCATGTAACAGTGGCTGACAATTTCGTTATTATTGACTATATCCTGGATCCTTAAGGTATATGAGGATTGATCACCCTCTCTCACAAAAGAGTATTTTCATACACTCTAAGGTTTAAATGTTTTTCATCTTTCTAAGTCTTGGAGTTAATACACTCCCGCCTGTAGCGCATGAAAATAAGGGTTTATCCCCAGGATATTAAGGGTTTATCCCAGGGTATTCAGGCTTTATCCACAAAAAAAAACTAAAGTATGACTATGTTTGCATTCCTAAGTCTTCAAAAATGCTGAACACAGGGGACATACACCATACAATTCAAAGGATGGGTTCAAGTTTCTAAATGTGCATTGGGGACATTCCTAAGATGGAAGATTAGAATCAACCCTCTAAGAGTCTTTGGTATGATCTCTCCTTTTTGTTTTATTTCATTTAAGTTTTTTTAAGTTATGTGGCAGTATCCTGACCAAGATATTCCCAAGAATGTTCAAAGAAAACTATTTTCAGGATAAAATTGATGCATTATAAGTATAACAACAAAGATAAGGTCAAAAGAGAGTTATATTATTAACATGGAAAAAGTTTGTGCTTTTGGTTTCATCTCAAACTGAGACCTATCCTCCAAAAGCACAATAAGTTTATAGTTATATTTATATAACAGTTGAAGGTTTCATCTCAAACCGAGACCCATCTACCTCCAACTGTTATATTGTTCAAAAAGCATGCATGAAATATAAATTGTTCGAGTGCAGGAAAAGTAAAATGCAGGAAAAGTAAATTGTTTTGGGATTACAAACCAACATTCAAATTTAAAAAGTGGGCTCCGGCCTAGGCAGCAACATCCATCATCGCCCACTTGAATGCCCTCACACAGCGGCATCTTCATCAGCCTTCTCCGTCTTCTCAGCCTCAACATCCTGAGTAGCATCTTCTCCAGCATCCGTCCCAGCATCCTTCTTTTCTCCAGCCTTGTCCACCACCTCTGCTGACTTAGAGGATTCACCAGCCTCAGCAGGATACGCCACAACTTTGCCTCCAAGCTCCTTCAACTTTGCCACCCAGGAATCAACCGGCCAGGCTGGGCACTCAAGACCTGTCTCCTTGGCCTCATAAGCCATCTTGATGCGAGCTTGTAGCAGAGAGACAACAACTGAGTTTTTGATCCCTTCCCGGAAGGAGACCATGGCCTGTTCATGCTACATTTGGATGGCTGCCAGCTTTATTTCAGCATCCTGAGTGACCTTCTTCAGCTTATCCTCATAGTGCCGGCTCTTAGCTTCAGCAATGGTACCCTAATCGGCAACAGTGGTCTTAAGTTGCTTGATCTTGGCTTCTTGAAATTTGGCTGTGCTGCAAGCATCAGTGTAGAGATGGAGCAGATGCTGGAGACCCTGCGAGTCAAGATTCAGGTATAAGTTAAAAACTAGCTAACCAGGATATCCTGTAAGGATATATACGCATGATATGGTACCAGGATATTACCATGTTGAGGAAAGATGTCATTGGCTCTAAGGAGTCAGTAAAGCTGAGTTCTTCATAAGAGAACCCTTCAGAGCCTGGAGTGCTGACCTCAGAACCTTTCCTCTTCTTGGCGGTGGAGGCACGAGTTCTCGGGTTGGGCTTAGGAACCGGGACCGGTTTTGAGCTGGTAGTGGCAGGAGTTTCTTTCTTGACGTTGACTAGAGTGGGGTAACTGTCAAGCTCATCAAGGTCCAAGAGGATTGGAACTTTGCTGGAGTCTGCATACAGGGAGTAAAACTCTTTCCTAAATATATCAAATAAAAACACGTATGCATGATATTGTGCAGGATCCTTACCAGACATGTTTGAACTAGAGAGTGGACTTGGAGATGGTGGAAATGGATTGAAACTTCTCTCTGCCTCTGGTAGGAGTTTGATGGCGTCGATTCTCTTATGTGAGTCGGCTAAGGGAGGTGCAAGCTTTCTGAAGTCGGCTGTGTACAAGAAAATAAAAAAGTTAGTGCAAGATATGAAACAGGATATAAGACAGGATCATCCAAAAACCCTAAATCCTACCCTTTCTCAACCATTGCACCGGATAATCCATTCCACCAGGGATTGAGTCTCTTTTTACAAAGAAAAATTTGGATTTCCATTCCTCCTCATTCCTGGTGGCACGGAGTATCAGTGGATCGCCGGAGGTAGAATATAACAAGAATCAGCAAGAACCATGGCATCTAAGCCGATATGCTAACGGAAGATCATGAATAGAAAGATCAGGGATACGGTTGTTCTTGATTTGATCAAGAACAAGCAGGACTCGCCAAAGCATCGGCATTGTTTGACTGAAACAGATTTTTGTGGTGTCTCGGTGATGAAATCAGGAAATGGAAATTGCAACCCTAAGGTGAAGGGAAAAGCGTTAAAACACAACCACTCATCGGAAACCATGTCTGATCGGATTTCCCGATCAAACGGTCGGAACACCGTTCCTTTCGAAAAGATGCAAGAGGTTTTAAGAGCCAACAAGTGAGCGCTATCAAAGGAGCATATTTCTTTCTCCGGATCTTGGAGAATATTCTGGATCTGGTTTGCCTCGCCATATGGTTGCCGGAATATTGAGCAGAAAAAGGAGAAAGAAGATGGAAATGAGAAAGAAGATTTTACCTTTTTCTCTTCGGCAAGGGTTAAATAAGGATGAGGATAAGAAGTTATAGGGAAGTAATGAGTAATTATAGGCTGCACGGTTACAAGTAGTCACATCAAGGTCTTATCTCTTAATTGCCTCGTTTACCGTGAAAAAATGTGACCGTTAGGGCTCAGGATCCTTAACGGTAACAATTTTGGGGACAATTGTTATGGGTGAAATTCTGAGCCCATATCCTAGATAATATCTTAAGTTATATCTTAATTATATGATATATGTTCATGCCCGGGATGCTGACTCAGGATATTGGTAACATCCTGAGATGGTATCCTGAGGACCACTAACGGATTATCTGCAGGAGTATGAGTCCAAGCTTGCAACGTTCATGAAGACCTTTTCCCCTGAAGACTCGGTCCAAGTTGTTCGAAGAAAGACGTTGAAGCCGCTTTACTTGGTCTCCAACATTAACTAAAGAATATTCGAAGGCATCCCCCATTTATAGGAGACTTTGTTTTCATTTCTTAGCTATAAATAGATGGATATATCAGATCGAATAGGACACAACAACACTCACTGCTCTCAAACACTTCTACTTTCTCGCAACTCTCTGACTTTCTGAAACAGCATTGTAACACTTAGCGATCTGATCAATATCCTGCACTGTATCCTGACATTTGAAGTAATAAGAAGAACAAGGCAGCTGCGATTGTCGGCTCCCGAGGTTTTGTGCCGGCGATCTAGATTGATTAAGGGCTTTCCTCGTATATCTCGTGTCACCCCTTACTTTCTGCTCATTGTTTGATTATAGATATAGCTCGATATCCTGAGCTATACCCTGAAACTGTTTTTGCAAACAACCGATTCAGCAAATTTACAACACACATTCTTAGCACACTACCTCACTTAACTAATTTGATCACTTAATTACTTCGGTAATTTTTGACCAAAACAACCGGTATGCTAGGACATTAATGTTTAGCTAGGACATTAATGTACGTGCCGGAATAAGTTAGTAACCAAACCTTGACGATGTTTTCGTAGTCCTAATCACTAAAACCTAGTGAGCGCGTGACTTGCCAGACACAAAAGCACTCCCTCAGGGTCTCACGGACCAGGAGTGGAGCTCGCCCACACTCAATAGATCTATTCCTTTTGTTACTCGGTCTGTAATGTGACTAATGGCTACTTAAGATATTCTACTTATGTGCACATGATCTAAGTGATTTCATTCCATAACTACCATACCATTGTGTAACATGTATCTCCCCCTAATTTTGAAAAAAAAATATTTAAAAGAGGGACATGAACTCACAGTTTGTGTTCGTGCACACGCTAGCAATCACTCCTTTTTCCCTGTTTGTATCCGACCTTCAAGTGTCCTAATTTCAATAAAGAACTTAGGTCTGATTGTTTGATCATGTACAAGTCTTTCACTATAAACCTTGTTAAGACTTGACCTTGTTTTGTTTGTTTGAAAACCTTTGTTTGTTTAGATGCGTTGGTGGTTGATTATCCGTATGATTATATGTGTAATGTATTTATATTCTTTTGTATCCTTGTTTGTGTATGTCAGGGGCCTAGCCCCTTGTATGACCCCGTGTCCCACACGATTGTTTTGTACTTGTTCCTATAATATTTGGGGCCTAGCCTCTTGTACGTACTCGTGTCCCACACGATTGTTTTGTTTAGTGTAACCAACATATATTTATTATCCAAAAATACATTATTGTTTCATGTATTATTGTACAATAGACATTTGATTAAGTCAATGTATATATATAGGGAAAGAGTAAAATGAGAACCATCTTGAGTTGTGAGAACCATGAGAACTAGGCCTTCCAAAAGTTTTATTCAAATTTTCTTTTTCTCAAAAATCTTTAAAAAAAATCTCTTGTTCCAGCAAAAAATAAAAATAATGTCACATGCAAAAATTTACATCAGATGTAAATAAAATTACATCGCCATAAAGAAAATTTACATCAGGCATAAATAAAGTTTACATCGGACGTAACTACCGACTCGATTATTTTTTCTTTTTTGTTTTTACAGATATGTTTATAATACTTTCACCTACGTTTGTGCAAAAAATGTTGGTCCAACTCATACGAGAAGTAGGTGTTCTTAGGGTTCTCACATGTCGTGGTGGTTCTTAATTGAACCGAATCCTATATATATATATATATATATATATATATATATATCCCTAAATATATATGTTTTTTTCCAAGTTCGATACTTTGTTAAAAATAATATTTTTAACATTGTCTTTGTATATGTCTACATGTATATATACTTGTCCAAGTCATGTAGTTGTTGTGTATTTGTATGTATACGCATACCCAAGTATATATATAGTTACTTCTATACCTTAGAATGGTGGAACACTATCCTCCAGTCTAGAGGAAGTGATAGGGTTTATAATATGGATGGGAGGAATTTAAAAATATGGTAGAAAGGAAATTCTGCCCTCCCAATGAAAAGGAGCAGATAGCAAATAAGTTTTTGAACCTAAGGATGACCGGGGTAGACAGTAAGGGTTATACTACCACATTCTTTGAATATGCTAGAATAGTACCAACCCTTGCATCACCTGAACCGGTATTAATCTCCCGTTACATCTGGGGATTAATTGGAGAGATTAGACATGTAGTCAAGGCAGCTAGACCTCAAACTATAGAAGAAGCTGTAGAACTAGCAAATACCTTGACAAATGAGTTAATCCGTACTAGAGAAGAAGACCAGAGGAGAAACCTAGCTCAAAGGCTTACCCAAGAATTCCGTTATGGGAATTCCAACCGTAGGAATATAGGCTCTACCTCTGCACAATACTGCAAGGCCTGCAAGAAAAAGCATTCGGGAAAATGCTCCACTCACTGCAATTTCTGCAAGGCACCAGGACACAAGGAAGAAGATTGCAGGAGAAAATCCAGTAATGGACTATGCTTCAACTGTGGAGAAAAAAGGTCACATCAAGCCGAACTGTCCGAAACTAGCTCCAGCTGCGAACAACAAGAACACTAAAAATGCTAGAGCATTTGTTCTGACTGCAGATGAAGCCAAAATGATCCCGGACGTAATAGCCGGTACGTTTTTAGTTAATGATGTTTTTGCCAAAGTGTTATTTGACTCTGGTGCAAACCCAAAATTTTATTAATACTTCATTTTGCAAACTTCTTAATCAATCATTAACCAAACTCTCACAAGAATGTCTAGTCGAGACAGCGAATGGGAGAAACGGTTAGGATTTCTGAAATCTTGCAGGGAGCAAGAATACAATTTTTAAATCAAAAGTTTATGGCAAACTTTATCCCATGAATCTGGAAGGATTTGATATTGTATTAGGAATGGATTGGTTAATAGCCAATAAAGCCAGTATTTTATGTGATCAAAAGTTAATTCAAGTAAATTCACCAAAGGGTGAAAAGAACACAATTAAAGGTGATAAACCATCTAGATCCACAAAATTCATCTCTGTGATGAAAAACTGCAAGCTATATAAGAAAAGGGTCTATAGTGTATTTGATTTCTATAATCATTAACACTAAAGGAAAAGAACTAAAAGACAATCCAGTAGTGTCTCAGTTTTCAGATGTATTTCCAGAAGAATTGCCAGGACTACCACCAGACAGAGAAGTCGAATTCAGAATTCACCTATTACCAGGAATAACACCAATTGCCAAAGCACCTTTCCGTTTGGCATCCGCCGAAATGCAGGAACTGAAGAAACAGTTCGATGAATTATTAGAGAAGGGATTCATACAGCCAAGCTCATCGCCGTGGGGAGCACCAATTTTATTCGTTAAAAAGAAGGATGGATCAATGCGTATGTTCATTGACTACCTTGAATTAAACAAGGTCACGATTAAGAATCGGTACCCATTACCAAGAATCGATGATCTGTTCGATCAACTTCAAGGAGCTCGATTTTTCTCTAAAATCGATTTAAGATCAGGATATCATCAATTAAAGGTACAGAAAGAGGACATTCCTAAAACCGCGTTTAGAACATGGTATGGTCATTATGAATTTACTGTCATGCCATTTGGTTTAACCAATGCCCCAGTCGCATTTATGGACATGATGAACCGAATATGTAAGCCATATTTAGATAAATTCATAATTGTCTTTATAGATGATATTCTCATTTACTCTAAGAGTAAAAAGGAGCATATAAAGCATTTGCACGCACTTCTAAGTCTATTAAGAAAGGAAAAGCTTTACGCTAAATTTTCAAAGTGCGAATTTTGGTTAGAACAAGTACAGTTTCTTGGACACTTAGTCAATCATGAAGGAATTCATGTGGATCCAACAAAGATCGTGGCGATTACCAAATGGAAAACCCCTGAATCACCAACCGAAGTTAGAAGTTTCTTAGGATTGGCCGGTTATTATAGAAGATTTATTCGAGATTTTTCTAGAATAGCCATTCCTTTATCTAAGTTAACTTGTAAATCTATTAAGTTTGAATGGGGACCAAAACAAGAAGAAGCATTTAGAATTCTTAAGCAAAGATTAACCCATGCACCCATACTAGCGTTACCAGAAGGAACTGAAGATTTTGTAGTATATTATGACGCTTCTAAGTTAGGTTATGGATGTGTGTTGATGCAACGCCAAAAGGTTATAGCGTATGCATCTAGACAACTTAAGAATCATGAAGAGAATTATTCAACCCATGATCTCGAATTAGGAGCCATAATTTTTGCCCTTAAGATTTGGAGACATTACCTTTATGGTAGTAAATTTACCATATTCACTGATCATAAAAGTTTAAGGTATGTTTTTGGGAAAAAGGAATTGAATATGAGACAAAGACGCTGGATGGAGATGCTTAGTGATTATGATTGTGATATCCAATATCACGAAGGAAAAGCAAATGTAGTTGCTGATGCTTTAAGCCGAAAGTATCATGAAAAGCCAAAAAGGGTACGTTCTCTTAAATTAAATCTACAAGTAGAATTAAATGAGCAAATTAGAAAAGTACAAGAATCAGTAATCAAAGATGATACTGAAAAGCTAAAAGGAATGATTAAAGAATTAGAACAAGGAACAGATGGAATTTGGAGATTCCATAAGAAGAGAATGTGGATACCTAAATTAGGAAACCTACGTCATCGTATATTAGAAGAAGCCCATAAGTCCAAATATACGATGCATCCAGGAAATGATAAGATGAACCAGAATTTAAGAAAGAATTTCTGGTGGATAGGAATGAAAAAGGACATAGCAACCTATGTTTCTAAATGTTTAACTTGTTCACAAGTTAAAGCTGAACATCAGAAACCCTCAGGTTTGTTACAACAGTTAGAAATGCCCGTATGGAAATGGGAATTGATTACAATGGATTTTGTTACCAAATTACCCAAAACAAGGAAAGGTAATGATACAATCTGGGTGATTGTAGATAGGCTAACCATGTCAGCTCATTTCCTACCAATGAAAGAAACTTTCAGTATGGAATAGTTAGCTAAATTGTATGTAAATGAGATAGTCTCATTACATGGAATTCCTTTATCAATTGTGTCTGATAGGGATAGTCGTTTTACCTCTCATTTTTTTGTCAAGTTTCCAAAAGGCAATGGGAACCAAGTTAAACCTAAGCACCGTTTATCATCCTCAAACGGACGGACAAAGCGAAAGAACAATTCAGACAATGGAAGACATGCTTAGAGATTGTGTAATTGATTTCGGAGGTAATTGGGATGATCACTTACCTTTAATAGAATTTTCTTATAATAACAGTTATCACACAAGTATCAATGCTGCACCATTCGAAGCACTTTATGGACGAAAGTGCCGAACCCATGTCTGTTGGGCAGAAATTGGGGAAAAACAACTATTTGGACCTGAGATAGTGCAAGAAACAACCGACAAGATCATTCAAGTCAAAGAACGACTAAAAACAGCACGTGATCGACAAAAGAGCTATGCTGACAACAGACGAAAACCATTGGAATTTCAAGTAGGAGACAAAGTATTGTTGAAAGTCTCTCCTTGGAAAGGAATAGTAAGATTCATCAAAAGAGGGAAGCTAAGTCCCAGGTATATTGGACCTTTTAAGCTTATTAGAAGAATAGGACCTGTAGCCTATCAGCTACAACTGCCAGAGGAAATGGCAGGAATACATGATGTGTTTCATGTATCTAATCTCAAAAAGTGTTTAGCTGATGAATCACTAGTAGTGCCTCTTAAGGATATAAAGGTAAATGAACAACTCAAGTTTGTAGAAAGGCCTCTACAGATTGAACACAGAAAAGTCAAGAACTTCAAGCATAAGAGATTAGTTCTGGTTAAAGTGAAGTGGGACTCCAAAAGAGGACCTGAGTACACATGGGAGCTTGAATCAGAAATGCAACGAAAATATCCACACTTATTCCAGTAGATCTCGAGGATGAACTCTAAAACAAGGTGGGGATGATATAACAACTCTAAATTAAACCGACACTCTCCCGAATATTTTTCCGACACCCTAATATATTTTAAAAAATCCCAATATGTCCTAAAATACACACCATACGTGAAAACGGGCCCCGAATACCTTAAATATTATTAAAAATAATCAAAAATCAATTTTTGGGTTTTGTCGCGGGCCGCGTAGACCCCTTAGGGATCTGACGCGGGCCGCTAAAGATCAAAGGTGTGGCGCAGCCCGGTGATGACACGTGTCCGACTCGTGTTGAACCTATATGCTGACCCGGATCAGCTACGCTGTTGACCAGCGTTGACGCGGGCAGCGTAGGCCTTTGCCTACCCTTACGCGGGCCGCGAGAAAGTCAGGTTTCAGCACTATAAGTAGCATGCAGTGGCCTTCAGTCCCAAATCGCACCGAACTCTTTTCTTTCTCTCAAAACTGAAGTGTAGGCATTATACACGGGTGTAATACCCCCCTAAATAATAAAGTTCTGCTCCTTTGTAAGTATCATAACCCCTGGATACGTATTAGATACTCTGCCGATTGAACTAGGGTTCCGTAACGGCTGTCGTGGTTCTGCCCGACGTAGTCGTTGGAATGCCGTTTCGGGGAGGGTATTACTAATGTTAAAATGGGTTACTATACTAACACGTGTGCATTGTGTAAATTATAGATAATTCTCAGGAAACCCTAAAGGATAATCTAAGACAACAATGTGAGTAATCTCCTTTTTGTTAACTGTTTTTACAAAACCTCACACGATTAATTATATATTAAACAGTTATTGAGTATTTGTAAGGATACAATTATCGTCGGTATGTTGGGGTTTTGCATACAAAATTTGTTACTGGAGGGGTAACATTTTCACAAGTCGGGTCTGACAGTACCGTGGGTGGTAATTGATATGACTTGGAAACAAATATAATTGCGAGATCGCCCTCAATACTGTACAATGGTTTTTATTTAAACTTGATTAAACTGGGATTCACTCACCAGTATTTCCCACTGACAAATGTTTTTAAAACGCGTTTCAGGTAACAAATTGTGAAAGCCAAATAGAAGCCAGCTGGAGAGCACTAAAGGCTTGGAAAAGTGGCAATAAAGTTACCCAAAATAAAATAGATGTTTTTATTAAATAAAATAGGATTTATTCCTATGATAATATGTGTACTGCAAACTTGGGTTTTATCCCATGTGTTTAATATTATGAAAATGTGGTATTTTACTCTGATCAATTATTTCCTAACTACGGTCCTGATGAAAATTCCGCTGCCAAATTAGACAATACGCGATACCACCGAAACTGGCTCGCGGCCGCCCGTTCCTGGAAATTAGGGACCGGGGGTTGCGACATATAAGGGGGGATAAGGAAATAATAAGTAATAAACATAGCTTACTTCGAAAAGAGTTTGATATTTTCATGCATATGAAGAATGAAACATTGAACAAGTTGATCACACGTTTTTTTTTTTTTTTTTTTCATATCTTAAGTGAAATGGATGAATATCCTCATATAAGGGGTCATGAGGATGTACCTGCCAATAGCAAGGCATTACTATTGAAGGCTGTGTTTACTTAAGAGATATTTCTCGATCAAATGGATACCATTGATAGTTCTAGTGTTAAGGACTAGTTTGGACCGATTCTTGTATTTCTAGTGGATCAATTTGAACATTGTTTGACTTGGATTGATCTTGGACATATTTGGGAGTTTATCGTTGATCAATTTTTTTTTTTTCAAATTCGTGATATTTTGAAAGATATGATGATTTTCAGAGGTGTTGGTTCATATTTTCTAGGTTTTGGTTGAAGGTTTTCCTGCCAAAGTGTTCAACATTCGAATTAAAATTGATATGATTAAAGTGTTTACGGATCGTAAGCATTGAAAACCTTCCGGCGATTGGGCTTTAGGATCATTATGGGTCGTGCACCCTAAAGTGTTTATGGGTTGTAAGCAACCCAAATCGGGCCAGACGCATGAAAGACCACAGGGTTCAATATTTAAGCACCTTGACAACCAAAATCGCAGAAGGACGACCAGATGCTACTGTTTTCAAAGATTTGAAGGTTCAGAACAGCTCGAGTTTGTTTAATGCTTTTAACAAGTTTAGAACTTGTCTTTACAATGTTTGAGATTGATTTTGATTCGGTTTTTGTTACTTTGAACATGAGTAGCTAAACTTTTAATGCTATCTAGACAAACTATGATTTAATGCTTTAACTGTTTGGTTTTAATTTAATAACTAAGTTGTGATGTTTTATGCATTCCTGCTAGATTTCTGTTTATGAATTTGTATGCTTGTCTTTAGACCTTACTCATCACTTTGCCAGCACAAACTCCTGCGCAACCCTAACTTTCTCTTGAAAACAAAACAGGAAGAAATTAACGCAACTGGTGGAGCTACTGGACGAGCATTTTTAGTAAATAACATATTTGCCAATGTCCTATTTTTGCTGCGACAAGCTCTAGATTGAATAAGGAAACAAGAAAATTAGACACGATACACATTGTTAAAACTGACAATGGACACGAAAGCCCAATAAAAGTGGAAATTTAAGGTTTCGCCATTTGGATCGATGACCATGACCTTTCTATGGAATGTGCACCTAAAGTTTTGTGGTTTAGATTTAGTGTTAGTCATTGACTACTTGTCTAGAAACAAATCTTGAATCGACTGTAAGGAAATGTTTTAGACGAAGTTTTTCCATGTGTTGACCTTATCCTTGTCTAATGTGATAGGACCATCCAACCAGGATAATTCGGTTGACCAAGTATCACAGCCCCACCTACAGCGGAAACATGCAAGTGCAATGAATTGAATAATACACTTTGTAACAAAGAAGTACTGCTATTATTAATAAACCATATTGTATTTAGTATCCAAAACAATGGAACACATAAATATCCAATTTTAATTAATCCAAGTCTCTTCTATGATCCTACATGAGCAATTAACAGTCTTCAGCCTCTAGTTTCCATCACCTGAAAAACAAGCTAAAACAAGTTAACTAAAAAGTTGGTGAGATCATAGGTTTGTTATAAACTTATAGTTTGTATGGTATCACAAACATGTTTAAGGCATATATGTAGATAAATTCAAATGCATGTCATCCACAACCAACCCTAGTGGCTTGTATGCACCACAGATGTCTGACCTAGGGATGGTAATGGGTCGGGTTCGGGTTCGGGTCGAGTATTGGTAATCTCATACACATACCCGGTTATAAAATCGTGTCTCATACCCGACCCAATACCCGCCGGGTATTTGTCAGGTAATTACCCGTCGGGTATCGGGTATATCCATTAGCTTGTTGAAAGATATGCGTTGGAATTTCTAAATACATTTTTTACTATTATTATTATTATTATATAATTTTATTTAAACAACTATTAAAATTAAAAATATACATTACATAAATATAAGTTTTATCATAAATTAATAATAACTTTATAATACATATACACTTATATGAATATACTTCACAACATACAAAAAATAAATACTATTATCAAATGCATATGCTAAAAGAAAATTTATTTTCACATTATGAACATACTAAAATCTATACATATAATAAAAGAAACCATGTTAGGGACACATGGCGTTCTATGAATCAGTCTTAATTATTTTTTCTAAATATTTATAATGGAAAATCAATTATTGATAATATTAAATTTAAAATTTGTAGAAGAGATTTTAATGATAAAGACAAAGATAACTGATAATAATATATTAATTATTATAATCATATCTTAATTATTAAAATCTAAAAATTGTTAGTTTTAGTTATTTTTATAAAGATAAGGATTTTATTTAATTGGTAGTTTTAATTGTTTTTATATTTTGATGATAAGGATAAGGATAACTGATAATCACATATTAAAATAAAAATATTTATTTTAATAAACTGTTTCGTAAAAAGGATTTATTCAATATATGAAGAACATATATATTTTTTATACATGGTATATTTAGAATCATATTTCTAATAAAGGATCTCATTATCCCGTTTTACACTCCAATGAAATAATAATATTAAATCATAATATCCAGCTTATCTCTTGTATATTTAATATTTTTTACTAAAATATTTCTTTTCTTTTTTTCTGCTGATTATCCAACATCAGGTAATACGTAAGTTTCTAACCTAATAATAAATAAAAAAACAAAGTAAAATGTTATAAACCATGTAATACACAACTCTCTAACCTAATAAAAAATAAAGTGAGATGTTACAATAAGTAAATAGTACCTTAAAGTTCATTTTGTTAGAAAACACATATTGATGAGTAAATGTTTTAACAGATTACATTATTCGTGTAAGACATGTGTTTATTCAAATCGTGCAATACACGAGTTTTTAAAAGATGTAACTATTTTATTGCTTAGTATATAAAATTATATTTACACAACCCGTGTAATACACGGGGTTCTAACCTAGTAAATTATTAATAGAAAAGTGTTAGTGGAAAATAAAACTATAAATTGAAAAAATCGGGTATATAGTTTGGATAAACGGGTATGTGGTTTCGGGTAATCGGGTCGGGTATCACCAAATCCCATACTCGAGCCATACCCGCGAAAAATTTTAAACTAATCCCATACCTGGCCCAATACCCGTCGGGTATCGGGTATACCCGTCCCATTTGTGTCGGGTTTCAGGTATACCCGTCAGGCTCGGGTATTTTTGGCATCCCTAATCTGACCCCAGATCATCAGGACACCAAACTTGTTGTTACTTGTTGTCGAGCATTCGAACATCCGGCTCCTTACCATGGAACTTTGCATTTGGTAGGTGCACCCAACTTGATTATTGGATGGGTTTATTTAAACAAGTAGATCTATTCGTAAAGCTAATGGTTTGGTAAATTGTTCCATGGGGACATTTAAAAGTGTGATCATTGATCTTTACCAATATACAAAAACTGTTTTATGATTTATATGTAAAAGTTGTTATTGTATGCATGTTTTCCACCCAAAGACTGAAATGGTTATAGAAAGGGGGCTACAAAACATTTTTTGAACGGTAAATGTTACTAATTTACATCAATAATTCTAAATTATTCCCCTTGCCTATGTTTGAACCCAGGATCTCCAGTCTAAGAGCCATGTGTCTCTACTAGGTGAGCTAACCCTAAATTTATACTTGAACTTGTTACGTGAACCGGTTATGGGTAGGGCTGTTCAAATTGCTCGACGCTCGAGACTCGTTCGATGCTCGATCGAAAAATGTTCGGAATTTGCTCGTTCGATTTAGCTCGATTGAAAAGGGCGCTCGGTTCTGATCTGTTCGGTTTGAAACGAACCGAGCATGAGCAAAGGTCCGCTCAGTTCGGTTCGACTCGGTTGGCTCGAAATATTTTTAATATATATATATATATATAGAAACGTGATCGGGAGAAAACACTCAAAAGTGTGAGAACGGTGAGAACGCTTCCTGGCCTAACACGTGTCACGCCGCTTAGAAAAGGGCGGAGGGGCTTTTTTGTCCTTTCATCTTCTGCTTCTACAGTTCCGCTTTTCCCAATGTTGTTTTAATTTTTGGTTTTTAAGATTTTTGGCGTTAACCAAATTCAATAATTAATGGCGTTTTAATGGTTTCATTGTATCAACATTTTGGCGTTTATGGCGTTTATTCACATCATATGCAATTGGAACCCAGGGCAGGAAATCTATTTGAAAGGCGTTTTCCAAAGGGTTTTAAACAAGATGACTTATTGTTCTATTATTTTTTATAAACATTTTGGCGTTTGTGGTATCTTGGCATTTTACTATTGTTAAATTATATTTCAACCACAGGAAAAAAAAATACAAGGGAAGGAAATAAATTAAAAATCCTAATCGGATCTCTTTTCCCAATCTTCACTGTCATCAGTCTCTCTCATCTTTAATAGTACAAGAACTGTCACAAAATATATGACGTTTTATGTAAAACTTAACAAACCCATCGGTTTGATTTTTTTTGCCTACTCGTCTGTTGAACTGGCTTTTTTGTGTTGTTTGGGGACATAGATCTATGGCGTGTGAGTGGGTTTTTTGCTTTTTCTTTATCTGGATCTTCATCTTTATAGTGAACCCACTCTTCAGTGTCATTGATCTTTTCTCCTCATCAAAACCTTCTTTAAGAACAAAAAATACAAATTGCCATATGACTGGCATTAGTATCTTTTTCTTGAAATTTTGTCCATCTCATGCAGCAAAATCCTTCTGAGTTACTCCCCTCTGATAACAATTCATTCAGTTTATTTGTTGGCGTTTTACAGCGGGTGGTATTTAGTAGTATTGGCGTTTGTTTTTTTGGTTTAATCAAATGAAAGTTGCTGAGTCGTATCATTTTATAGGATGTCTTTTTGGCGCCTAAATTAGGCGGTGCATTATTATAATAAACTATTCGTCTTTTCAGTTACTGTTTTGTAATTGTTGTTTTTGATAAGCTTTATCTCTGAAGTCTGTATCACGTCCAATCTTTCAAGTTTGGCGTTTTAGTTTCTTCCGTATTACTAGTATTACTGATTTTATATTTACTGTTTCTAGTTACATTTTCCAGTTTGCTTTTTATTTTTTATTAATTTTTTGAGTTTTTTATAATAATTTTTCAAAGTAATTTTATTATAGTTTGGGAGTTTTTTGGTGGCGTTTAACTGGATGATATCGTTTAAGAAAGATAACTGTCAATGTTGTCCACCCCACACTGCTAAACTTTATTGACAACAAACCTCAATAATGTTTTTGTATGTTTTGGCATTATAAATTGGATGGAAGTTTAGGATAAGTCAATAAGATTTTACTCAATGAAATGGACAATATTCTCACTTAAGGATTTTGTCTATTTCATTGAGCGAAATCTTACTGACAGCCAAACTGAATTTCAAAAAAACGTTTTGGGGTAGAAGATATTTGATGTTTGGGTTTTTTGGCGTTTCTAAGGCGAATAGGTTATATCAAATGTGTCGTTTGGGTTTTTTTGTGCGTTTTTAATTGAAGATCTGAGATGTTGTATATATAGCATTTTTTTGGCGGAATTTTACTATAATTAAGTTTGGCGTTTTATATTTAATGGCCTTTTACTTAGAATGGTCTGTGATTTTTGTTCTTGGCGTTTTATTTCATGAGATGGCGTTTTGTGTGGAGTAGTCAAAAGACCCTTTTACCCTTAATGAAGCGCGTCCACGTAATAAAATTGGTGTTATTTACGAAAACGCCACCGCACCAATCTAGTCCATAGATTGTTTTGATCGGACGATCGTGAAGCGTTCTCACCGTTCTCACACTTTCTACCGTTTTCTCTAAATCCCGACCCTATATATATTAATAAAATAACTAGTGGCGCACATTAATAATGTTTGGTCCAAGATCCAACTAAAGCTCATTTAATTATAGAATTGAAGGCTGATACCAATAGTCTATTGCCCAATAATTCAGAGTAATTAAGTCAAAATGTCAAAACACCGAAATGTGAAGTGTCAATCGATACTCAAGTGTGAACCCGTCATTCAATTTAGAAGTATATAATCTTAGTTACAACCCCGCATCAACCATCATAATTCGAATTCTTTGTCGCCAAGACGCCAACTCCCTAAGATTTTTCTTCAATCAGTTCATTCGATTTTAAGATTCTCATAGATCAAAGGTCTGCTTCAACCGGTTGACGATTCATCTTTCTGCTTAGATGATCACGGTAGAACCGGTTGAGTGTGTTTTTCTATTCCTTGTTACTTAGTAAATTTATACATGTATTATAATTGGACGAAACCTTAGGGATGAAAAGTGCACTTTACTCTAAAAACTAACAACCCCATCGTCACTTTTCTATTTGTTATGCGACACTCGATACTCACTCGACGCTCGTTCGAAAAATACTCGGATCGAAAGGCGCTCGTTCGAATTTGGCTCGGTTGAAAAAACACTCGGATCGATTCGGTTCGGTTTGTAAATGAACCGAGCACGAGCAAAGGTCCGATTGAGTGTTTGGCAAATATATATATTTTAAAAAATAAATAAGTGAAAACGTAAAAAATCAGTTTTTGGATTATCACGTTTTCCTGCAGTAAGGGGTGACCTACTTTTGGATTATCACGTTTTGATCTCTACAAAACGTAAAAAATCAGTTTTTATTATTTTTTTTTACCAAACACTCAAAATAGATTTTTTGCGATTTCAAAACACAATAATAAAAAAATCAGGTTGAAAAAGCAATCCCAAACACACCCTAAGAAGGTGTTTGGGATTAAGTTTAGAAATAACTTATTGACTTATTAGGTTATTAGAAAATTAATTAGTCAATAAGTCATTTTCAAAAGCAAGGATTTAAGGTTTTTCCATATAACTTATTAGCTCCAATAAGTTAATAAGTCATTTCCAAACTTAATCCCAAACATCCCGTGACACCACGCGAAAACGTTTAAACACAATGCTTGTCAGTGGCTGCGCTTTAAATTTCGGGACGAAATTTCTTGAAACTTGGGAATAATGTGACACTTCGGGTTTCCCGCACCTTCTATTAACGAGTTAAATTGTAGATAAATATGTTTGGCTTGATGAAAACGTATAAGAATGATTTGTGAATATTGTGATTTAAATGTTATTGTTGTTATTATTATTATCATTTTAAACTTGGTCACACATCACCTCCTAGCCACACACCCCTTGATCTCGTACACCGACTAAACTGCACACCCCTCTTTAACCCCCGAGCCCAAGTCCACGACCCACTCCCTGTAGCTGCACACTTGAAAGGCGGTGGTAAAGGTGTGCAACATCTCCATCTGATATATAAGGAAATGTTGCACAACCCTAGGAGGATTTGTCGACTGAACATTCTATTTGCAGCCAACACTCTCTCTCTCTCTCTCTCTTCCTCTTACTTTCTCACTTTGAAAACCCTGAAAACACACCAAGATCTTCCCTTTTCTTCTTGAATCTGAAGACAAAATCATCACCATTTAACGGCAGCAACATCGACCTTCAAAGCAGCTTGTGTTCTTCACTGAGGAACTTCTTTTCATTGATTCTACACACTTCTCACTTCTAATTTAACCGGTTAGTGTACCACCTCAATACTTGATAGGGATACATGTTAAAGGTGCATGTTTGGTCAATGATTCATATGATAAATGATAACTGTTTCTGTGTAATATGTTGATATGTTGACAAAAACCATTTGATGCTAGAACATAAAAGTTGATATAAGGATTAGGGGTTTGTTGTAGAAAAGCTTGGATTTTTATGAATGATGATGATGAGCTTGTTTACAAATCTGTTCGTGATGCTTGTTAAAGTATAAATCAATCAGACACATGTGCGCAAATGTTGGTAAACGATGAACCTGATTATTCTTGGTAAAGAATATTGTAACACCCCGAAAATATAAAACTTTATATTGAAATTATAAAGTATAAATAAACAAAAAAAAAACTAACTAGGAATAAATAACCAAGTTAGTCATAAGTCTAGTTATAACAGGAAACTTGGTTGGAAACATGGAAAATCTAACTTGATATTAGTTGGAGGGCCAAAAGTTTTAAGTTGAAAACTTGGTTTTTATAAAACAAATAAAAAATAAAATCCAAACACACATTTGAGTGTGTCTGGAACGATCAAGAACACAGGGGGCGACCAAGCTCACCCTCAAACCCTAGCTTCAACTTTTTGATCAAATTGAAGGCTCTAAAGTGTTCCAAATCGAATTCCAAGCATAGATTAGTGATCATCTCAGCAAAGTGATCATAAGGTATGTTAAATTCCATCATTTTAGTCCCATCTCAGATTCTTGATAAGTTGTGAAATCAAAATCTGAGCTTGATATATTGATGTTTAGATGAAATTAGGGTTGGAGACATGTTTAGATGTAAAACCCTAGCCAATAATTTGTGAAATTGATGTCCAAACTATGAATATTCATGTTTACCTATCAAAGTGTTAAATAGGTTTTGTGAATAAAAAGGAAACCAAATAAGTAATCAGGAAATTGATATTAAACGGTTTGCATGAAGCGAATTTGATGTTGATATACATGCTAGAAGCAAAGAACTTGCAAAAAGTATAAACATTCGGCTAAATAGTTGAGACATGAACTTGGTAATGGTTATTTAAAAACCATGCTCTTAAAGTGTTTGTTAAAATGCTTAAAAGAAAGCTAACATAGTGAATTTGAGATAAAAACGCATGTTTGTACGATACGGCAAATTATGCGTGCTATATTGTGAAAAGAGTTCTAAACGATACTTGGTTGAACTCTATAGGCAAGGAATCCGGATCGTCAAGTGGACAAGCCAGAGGGGATACGTGTTTGAAAGGAGTGCATTAAAGGTACGTAACTACGGTTTCGTTACATTATGCTTGATCATGTATTTTGTTGGTCGACTTTGTATTAGCATATTATGTAAACTTGGTATTTAGTTGAAGTGACGAAGTTCACTAGATATACAAACGGGTCAAATAATTGGTTGAAATAAGTTTGGTACGTCGTAAAATGGTGGTTTCCATTAGACAGCCAAACGGGTCAAATAATGGATAAATTAGTAGTGTTTGAAGTGACTTTGATAGTCACTCATTGATGGTGAATTATGGAAGCATAGTCCGTTGGACGGATGTGCCAAAAGCTTAGTTCCTCTTAGAAAGAACCCATGATAAGGGTCAAAAGACATGAAACACAATTGTTGATTTAGTAATAATAATAATAAGTGAAATCGTTCTTAGCAAGCACGACATATCGTGTGCGTAAATATTGAGAATGGTAGTGAAACACCAATGTTGACAAGCCCGGGGAATGGGTAATTGTGTTTAGAAACCGTTAAGAAGTAATTATGTAAGGTTTGACACATAATCAAATGGGTCAAATAAATAAAAAGGGATTTTTAGGCGATCAGCCTTTAAACAAGATTTTATTGCAAGTAATGATAATAAACGGGTTCGAAATTAAATTTCAGACAGTTATGAATGAATTAAGTTGAATTTGGTAAAAATTAGGAGCTGGGAACATGCAGCAACAACCCAACCAAGCTACTGTCGTAGACAAGGTGTCGCGTCGCGCGACACCAACTCAGGTTCACCGTCGCGTAGCGCGACCATGGTGGCGACCCGCGACAGATTTGAGTAACATTGGTCGCTGCCCGCGAGGGCCCTTACAGCTGCAAAATGTTTGAATTTTGTTTATTTAACTCATGGAACTTGATTTAACATGTTTTTAACTTATCAAAACTAACTTTTATGTTGGTTTTGAATTTAGGTGATCATAGGTTGCACCCGGATGATGATCAAGCCAATTGTCAAGAACCGAACCCTCATCTTTTGAAGCTTCCGCAATGATGTCGTTTTGTTTATGTTTCAAACAACTTATGTAACAATTATTACTATCTTTTAAATGGTTAGTCATGTGCGAATGATAACTTATGGAAAAATTTTGAAAGGTCGCATTTTCATGGAAAATGTATAGTTTATTAATATATTCTTGATAAAGTAAAACGAGTGTTGCAAGTTGGTAATCAGAGCTCAAGGTTGTCAACAAAGCGTGTTCGGTTTAAAGCTTGATCAAACATTCGGTAAGAATTAGTAGTCATTTAGTAGATTTTATTAGAATATTAGAAAAAGGAAATTCGATTTGATGTGCACGGGAAGAGCGTTTTAACACACTCAAACCCGGAAAGTGCACTAAACATGAATGATTTAAGCAAGTGGTGAACTTGGCTAAACCAAAATGAATGATGCATACGTTATAAATTGAAATGTTTAATAATGAGCATAAACATTTCAAATTCATGATGACAGATAAAGGTAATGACAATATGGTGCCAATAGTCACCGAACAAATGAAAGAAATGTCCGGTGTAACCGGAGGCGAATTAGCATCTCAATTAACTAAAGAGATGGAAGCTAAAATTTCCGAGGAAGTCGGAAAGGCAGTAGAAGCCAGTCTACCACAGTTTTTCGGAAGATTACAAACCACAATCTTGCTAGTGATGGAGGATATGATGACTGAATTAAAAGACAATCTCTCCCAAGAAAAAATGACGGGAGAGAGTGGGATGTGAACCTGTTGGGATTGAACCCTACCAGAGGAACAGATAATGAAAGCCAAAACCGGATCATGACAGTGGATTCACAATAAACAGCTGTTTACACTAAGTCTTCTCCCTTAAAAGTGATTAAAACTGCTGAAGGCCTTATATCCACTGCCCGGATATAACTGCTGCTGCTCTTCATAACTACTGATGAAGCCCAAAAGACTGCTGAGAACAAAGCACTGCTGGTACAATCTGCTGATGACAAAGCACTGCCCAACCAAGGACTGATCAACCTTGAGGAAAGCACTGATGCAAAGAAAGAACAATAGTTTAGTACATCATCTGTTTTATGTATAGTCAGTGGTTAAGTTTAGCAGTGTTTGTATAAGAACAGTAGATACAGGTTGTTAGGCTGTTAGACGTCGCTTTCATGGTGACGTCAGCTGAGATGCCTCAGTGGTTTGGTTTGTCTATAAATGGAACAGTACTCTGTACTGTTACATTTGATTGTTTTGAGTGAGTTCCTTTCCTCATTTCAATCCTTTCATCTTGTGCAATCCAACCTTGGAGCATCAGGCTGAGGGGGAGTTTAGTTTGTAAGCATGCTTTGTAATCTTTTGATTGACTTTGTAATCTTTCGACTAATGCAAATCATGTGTCTATCAAAACTATTTTCTTCCTTAATTGTGTTTACAAAGTTTGTTGTTCATTTCCGATGCACTTAATGTTTAAATCAAACAAGCAAGCACAATCATGAGAGCCTCCGATCCTAACAATTGGTATCAGAGCCTGGACAGTCAAATTCGATCTAACAATCAATTTGACATAACAATTCGGCTCAAAATTCATTGATACTAAGGTTGGTTGTATTTTGTTGTAAAACAGAGTAACGAGTGATGACGCTCAAAGCTGATATTCAAATACTCTGTAATACAACCAAGATGTCATAAGACACACAAATCTCACACAACAAATGATATCATGCACAAGACACTCATGGTTTTTAGATCTGAAAACATATCTGTTAAACCATGGGATTATTTCTTATTTTCAAAATTGATTTCAACTTTTGTTATGAAACTTGTGATGTCACTATATATGCTAAAGTATGAACCTCAGATTAACAAAAAACCTATGTTCATAAAAACATTAGTGTTTTTGCTAACATAAAAAGAGGGAAATTAAAACTTTAGTCATAAGAACTTATGTGTTGAAAACAGGTTGAGATCCTCAAAAGGAACAAATCAACTCTGTTAAAACACATTAAGAAAGCAGGATAGTCCGTATCATGTGTAATGAGAGATTGGTCAAAATCTGTACAAATACGGCTATATCTCTTAAAACATTACTATAAAATGATTCTGGATTAAGTATTCCTTCAATAAAGACCTCCCAGTAAGTATCTCATTACTTGTAAATGGGAAGGGTAAAAAGGGAAGAAGATAATTCAAAAAACTCAAAAGTGTGTTTATCTCAAAACTTTTGAAGTCAAAAGAAAAGAATATAAACATAAAACACTTAAGAGTCAAAGTTTAGGGTAATAATGGTCATTAAGCAACTGTGTGCATTCATCTGTTCAGGAAAAGGTTTAGGTAAAAATGGAAATTCCGGTGAATGAACTTCAAGAGGAATAGATAAATCTTCAAAATCATCACATGGTAACAAGATCTATAACTGGATCTTCAAAACTCATGTGTCCATGTGTCCTCATGTTTGCAATCAACTGACAAGAAAATGGTACTAAACAGTGGTCAAAACGTATTCAAAATTTCCTACCACTGTTGTCAAACCACTGACCATTTTCATAAACTTGAGAATGATATGATTACGTATTTTATTGTAAATATACCAGATCCTTTTGATGTTGTTCTCAGAAAAGCCTTTAACCATTTTTTTCAAAGGATTTTCTCAAATAACCAGGATATATTATTCGTTTTTTTAAGAATAATATATTTTGAACTTTTGCTTGTTTTTGTTGGCAATAGTTTCAATTTCCTGTCTGGATATAGTACCTTATTTTTGTTAGTGTTATTGTCCTCATAAATGGGACAAAAGGAAATGGTGCATATGTCAAGGTCATGTCATACTCAGGATTCTTTTAAACACTAATCAAAGGTTGATTGCTAAACAGTGCTTAAACTACTGGGGCACTCATTTTTTAATTTGGATATTAAACGAAAATGAGTTGCCTTAGCAAAAAGTTCTCACCATCTGGGGTACCAAACCACTGTCAGTAATTCGTAAGAACTTCAAAAGGAAATTGACATGTGGTAAAACCTTGAATGAAAATTTCTTTAAAAAGTTGCTGACAATGAACTTTCAAACCATTATCATTACTTTTACCCTAACCACTGTTTTGCTCAAACGTCTGTTTACTAAATACTGTCCACTGCTGAAAGTTAGCCACTGATCCTTCATCTTCTTGATTAGCACTGATGTTCAAAATCAGTGTCTTAACCACTGATATGCTATCCACTGATTGTAAAAATCATCCACTGTTATCACATTATTACCGTTGTAACCACTGATGCTTGTTTCATCAGTGGCTCTCAAAACAACTGTCCTCCACTCTTCATCCATTTCATCAGTGTTTAACACGTGGTCAGTTTTTAGCCATCAGATCATAATAACCGCTGCCACATCAGCGATCATGTTTTTTCCCTTAATAAAACCCTAATCAAAACCCCCAAACAGGGTTTTACACTGTCGAATTGAATTCTAAAATTCTCTTCTCAAAGCAGTTTCCAACCCTTCTTCCCAAAATCATTTTTCGCTCTTCTCGCAAAAATGATGAAATCGAAATCAAAATCACAATCAAAATCAAAGCCATCATCATCTTCTAAAGAGGTTGCTCAAACGGCCTCTGAATCCATCAAAATACCATACAAATCCCCGCACAATTATCTGGGTCTACTCACAAAACCCACCAACAACCGCACATTCGATTCCATCATTGACACCATATCTGCATCAAAGTACAAAACTTTGTTTTTCGCGGATGCTCCTATTTATCTGCAAACCCAGAGAGAGTTTTGGGAAAAGGCTACACTTGAAAAACAAGATGATAAAGTCATTGCCTTCAACTCCTCGATACAGGGTAAAGCGATTCAAGTTACACCGCAATCAATCTCCGAAGTCTTCAAACTCGATGATCAGAAAGGTAAAACTTCCTTTGATAAAGCCGAGATGAAAACTGATTTCGTAAAAAGGGGATATGCAGAACAATCAAAGGTAGATACCTTACAAAAAGGTTATTTCCCTTCTGCACCTAGGTTTTTATTTCACACACTTTTGATGTGTGTTTCAAATAAAACAACCGCGTTAACGAAATACCATTGAAGATTCAATGCTTGGGCTATGCTATTTTAAATAATAAAGATTACAATTACTCCCAGGAGATCTTCAATGACTTGGTAAAAAACGTTGATAGCAAAGCATTCTTACTTTTTCCAAGATTTCTAAGCTACTATTTTAAACAAAAATTCGAAAAAGAAAATGAAAATGAAAACTTGCTCAAACAAGGTGTCTATTTTCAAATAAAAAGTTTAACACCTGAAACATTCACTAGAATGTTGGCACCAATAAAAACAAAAGCAGAGGTGTCTGAGCAGAATTTAGCAGTTACCACTGCTCCTCAGACATCTGCTGCTGAGCCCACTGCTCCAGGTGATCATAGCAGCACAACCACTGCTTTGAAACCCACACCTGACATCAACAAAAAGACCAAAAAGAAGTCTTACAAAAAGCCCACCAAACCCAAGAAAAAGGCACCTCTGGAAGATGAGATCCCAGAGCAACTGCCTGTGACAAAACAAATGTCACCAAAAACCACTGCTGCTACTTCCTCACAGCAGTTGGTAGAAAGATCTCCACCCTTAACTCAAACTCCTCCTGCATCCTCACAAAAGGATCAGGTTGTAAGCACAGGGACCCCACAATATGAAGCTCTGGACCCAATTGGATCCATCTTCCTTAGTCCTGATCCCAAGGACATGTCTCTTTCAACACCCATACCCTCACCAATTACATTACCACAATCAATAATGCCCTTGTTGCATGCAGTTGCTATAGCTCAGACACAAACCAGTTCCTCTCTATCACCTGTCACTGAGAGTATACTCCCACAAGTGACTGGGTCTGATGCTACTACTCCTGCTATCCCAGCAACAAATGAGGAGGTTACACCCCCTGAGTTACAAGTAACTCTCGGTGGTAGTTCAAGTGGAGCAGCAACTACAACTGATGGATCAACAGATCTTCAGTTGGACAGTTGTTTCATAAGTAAGACTCACTTGAAGGCAATTTCTTCTATAGCACCCTCGGTAACCACCAGCGAGTTAGTTTTAACCGCTGGTACCATTAAAGGATTATCAAGTGCTGAAGAAAGAAGTCCCCAGTACCAAGAACAAGGGGCATCAATGGATGATTTTTGGCACTCAGTTCCTAAGTCACACATTGATACAACCACTGCTGGTGGGGAAACAGATGATTCCATTAAAACGGATGATGTTTCAAAATATCAGGAATTGACGGGCAGAGTTGAAAAACTTGAAACATCAGTTGCTGAGATAAAGGATATGGTGCAACAGCTATTAAAAGCTCAAAAAGCACAATCCACTGCTGTTCCACCTCAAGAACCTGCTCCACCACAAGCACTTGCTGCAAATGAGCCCTGGAATCTTTTTCAACCCTTGCTAGAAAAACAAAAACAAACAGCTGATCAGCAGCATGAAATGCATGTAAAGATGCTGACAAACATGGTGGAGTCTAGATTTAAAGATACTTAAGTAGACATCAAGGCTATAAAGGCCAGCATACAAAGAACTGCCCATGGTGAACAAGTTCCTTCCACTATTCTCTTCATGGATAACAAGCACCTGCTCCACCACAAGCACTTGCTGCAAATGAGCTCTGGAATCTTTTTCAACCCTTGCTAGAAAAACAAAAACAAACAGCTGATCAGCAGCATGAAATGCATGTAAAGATGCTGACAAACATGGTGGAGTCTAGATTTAAAGATACTTAAGTAGACATCAAGGCTATAAAGGCCAGCATACAAAGAACTGCCCATGGTGAACAAGTTCCTTCCACTATTCTCTTCATGGATAACCCCCTTCCAGATAATGCCAAAAAGGGGGAGAAAATCAAGTTGAAGAAGAAGGGAATAGAAGATGGGTTGTATATTGAACCAGAACAAGAAAAACAGACATCTAAACCACCTCAAACCACAAAATCTCAAACTGCTAGCCAAACAGCTGTTATCTCATCAACACACACAACTTCACCACACACCACCAAAACAACTGCCCTACCACCATCATCATCTAAAATCACATCATCCTCAGTACCTCCTGTCATAAAACAGAAGACAGCAGATGTTACAACATCTGATGTAATGACAACAGTGGTTGAAACACCAGTTGTTTCAAAAGCTGTTTGTCAATCACAAACCACTGCCACTCAAATCACCACCACTGATCCACCCAAAACATCATCTGCCTCTCCTATAATAAAAAGGAGAAGGATCTTCATACCTTATGATTCACCACCACCATCAAAAACTACTTCACCACCTTCAATCCCTGCTCAAAAGCAGAAGACAACTACTGACACATCAGTAGTTGTAATGACAACAGAGGTTGAGACACCAGTTGTTTCAACAGCTGTTAGTCAACCATCCACCACTGCTCTCATCATTCCTACATCACAACCAAAATTCCTTCCACAGCTTCACAAAAGAAAAAGAGAAACAACTCAGGCTACTGATGAAAAGTATGATCCTGTTGCTGCTAAATATCCACTGGAATTAGAAGCTGTGAAAAATGAGATGAAACAATTTTACACCGAGGATGATCCTTTAAAAAGGAAATTTCCTTCTCTCATAGGCTTCATAATTCCAGAAAACATGGATGAATATCTCGAAATGAAAGCAAGGCAAGCAAGGATTAGAGCCAAAGTTGAATGCAAGGATCAAGGTGATGAAGCCATTTTGGAAAGAAGGGAATTCCTGCTCACCAAAGTCAAACAAATGGAAGAATATGCAAGCGATCTGAACAAAGAAATGTCAAGCCTATCTCCTGAAGCAGATCAACGAAAAGAATTGAGAAAAGAATACCTTGCATGCATAATGAAAGAAAAGTTCTATCCTGCTGAAGAAACACAATTCAAAGAATGGCCAATAGTTGCATTAAAGCATGAGGCTAACAGAATTGAAAAGATTAAAAATGATCTAAGAAAGAAGAAGACAGCTCCAAATTGGAACAAATACAAGAAGCTCATAGCTGATCTTACTTCTGAATATAAAAGAAAGAAGCAGGAGCTGGTGGATGCAAGGGTGGATACTGCAAATGCCATAGCAAAATGAACTAAACAGCAAACAGATGAAGCTTATGAAAGGCTTAAGAAACGGAGGATGACAGTCTCTGACACTCCTAAAAAGTCTAACTACAAAAAGCTAAAGGAGCAGATCAAGACTTTTGAAACACTGATCAATGCAGCAGAAACCTCTGTCACAATGTTGAGAAAAGAAAAGAGGGAACAACTGACTGTTGGAGAAGAAAAAGAAAAAGAAACTGATTATTTTGAAGAAGCCATCAAGAAAATGGCTTTAGAAAAAGAAAAATCAGCAAAGTTACAAGACCTTGCCAAAAAGGTTTTGAGCAAATCATCATCAGCAGATATCTCAGACAGTGAGCTTGATCAACAAAAGACACAAGAGCAAATTGACAAAGAAGTTGCAGAAGATATAGCTGCAGCAAATGAAGTCATAGAAGAAGCTTTCAAAAGAATGTCTGAAGTTCAAGATACTGCTTTACAATTTTTCTCAAGGCCAAAATCTCCAAGCTTATTTGGAAATAAATCTCTCCCAAGAAACCCATTGGGTTCAAAAATACTAAAGTGGCTCTCTGATCAAAAGACCCATGTATTGACTCTGGTCAGATCCAATGGAGAAGTGAAGCATATATCAAGGAATCAAGCACTAGGCCTGGGTGTTGAAGATCTACAAGATCTCCTTGAGCTTACACTGTGCCGGGATGAAGATGATACAAGTTCTCAGGATTTTGAGCTGAAATTTAAAGAACAAGTCAAAGAACTTCTGATGAGGAATAAAGATCCAAAATAATGAAGGGTTTTGGCATTATCTGTTCCAGGGGGAGATTGTTGGGATTGAACCCTACCAGAGGAACAGATAATGAAAGCCAAAACCGGATCATGACAGTGGATTCACAATAAACAGCTGTTTACACTAAGTCTTCTCCCTTGAAAGTGATTAAAACTGCTGAAGGCCTTATATCCACTGCCCGGATACAACTGCTGCTGCTCTTCATAACTACTGATGAAGCCCAAAAGACTGCTGAGAACTAAGCACTGCTGGTACAATCTGCTGATGACAAAGCACTGCCCAACCAAGGACTGATCAACCTTGAGGAAAGTACTTATGCAAAGAAAGAACAGTAGTTTAGTACATCATCTGTTTTATGTATAGTCAGTGGTTAAGTTTAGCAGTGTTTGTATAAGAACAGTAGATACAGGTTGTTAGGCTGTTAGACGTCGCTTTCATGGTGACGTCAGCTGAGATGCCTCAGTGGTTTGGTTTGTCTATAAATGGAACAGTACTCTGTACTGTTACATTTGATTGTTTTGAGTGAGTTCCTCTCCTCAATTCAATCCTTTCATCTTGTGCAATCCAACCTTGGAGCATCAGGCTGAGGGGGAGTTTAGTTTGTAAGCATGCTTTGTAATCTTTTGATTGACTTTGTAATCTTTCGACTAATGCAAATCATGTGTCTATCAAAACTATTTTCTTCCTTAATTGTGTTTACAAAGTTTGTTGTTCATTTCCGATGCACTTAATGTTTAAATCAAACAAACAAGCACAATCATGAGAGCCTCCGATCCTAACAGAACCCAAGACCCGTAAAGAAGTCAAAGCCTAATAAAGCTTCTAAGAAAGGAGTTACAAGAAAGGGGTCACCTCAGCGTAAATTATGTGGAAAAACTCACCAGGGCAAATGCTACTTTAGAAACAAACGATGTCCTATTTGTAGTAAAGTGGGACATGTGGTTGCAAATTGCCCGGGGAAGGTGTTAGTGTGTTATAAATGTTATAACCCAGGACATAAAAGGTCTGAATGCCCATAATTGGTTGGAACCAAAGACACAGCTGACACAAAGTTTGATACCCCGAAAGAGAAGGCAAGGTCTTCCCACATGACAGCCGCAGAGGCTAAAGCTGAACCTGATGTCGTTTCAGGTATGTTTCCTGTAAATTTAATTTAAAACAAATTTTATTGGATACGAGTGCGAATTATAGTTGCATAAGGGCATACATGATTAGTGAAATGAGCGAATTATGTAAAAGAAATACTTATATATATATATATATATGTATATAAGAAAATAAATAATGGTGAGCATATGAAGCCGAGGCAAAAAGTAATCTCGATGAATATTGCAATGGGAAGGAGTGCGCGTACACTCGAACCCGGGAATTTAATGAAGTGAATAAATATTATATTGGGAAGGAGTGTAATTACACCCGAACCCGGAAATTTCAATAGTAATAAACGGCGAAGACAAGATTATAGACTTGGCTAAACTAAATAAAATAGGTAGAAGCATCGTTTATATCAATAAACGATATAGATAAATTTCGTACAACGATATGGAATAATAAAATCAAATGAATTAATTTTGTTATTATTACAAAGGATTAAGGTCAAAAATGAGAAATTAAGACTTGGACCAAAAATATCCTCGAGAAGGAAGCTAAAGGGATGATACGTATTATTCGCTACTGTGAATAATGAAGTATCAATAAATGCAAATTTAGAAACTTGGGTATGGGTAACCATCCAAGTAACCCATTATTAATCGAATCTTTATGAGGAAGGACGATGATCACAGTGATGGACGTGATTGTATAAAAGATTAGTAAAATAAACGTTTTGAAAGAGTTAGAATAAGAACGGGTAAACCCCAAAGGCCGTATAACAATAGCAGTGGTTTTACCAAATAAGGCTAAAAAAAAAGAAAAAAAGGGGGGCCTTCGGGACATTTATAAAAGAAACAGACCTAAGGGTCGCTAACAAAAGAAAGGTGGTGTTCGGATCAAATAAGTAAAATGCTTGATAATAAAGGTAAACACAAGCCGGGTAACGGGAGCGTATTACATTAAGGTAACGAGCCCAAGGGAAGGGATAAGAATCAAAGTAAATGAAAATATAAACCAACAAACGAGAGTGTTAAGGCATAAGGTTAAAATTGGCCTATCATAAGTGATGAAGCTCACACGAACGAGTCAAACAAGATGAATGAAAGAATAAAGGACTTGGTGGAATAAAGGCGACGGATTACGCTAAAACTACTGAATAAATCAAAACGAAGTCTTAATGCATGCCGGAATGGTTGCTTTGATAATGACTTTGGAAAAATATCCGATAGATGGGTAGGATTTCAGATATATGCGTAAACCAAGAGATGGTGACGCGGATTAAAAGTCAAAAGACTCGGGTTAAGAGTTATGATTAAAAGACGATAAAATTTCGCAAGACAGAAATTTCGATAGTTATGTTCAACTATTTCAATGCTGGACGGGCCGAATAAAGTATAATACTTGATATTCCAAGTAAGCGCAAACCGAATAATGGGAGTGCGAGAATCTATGTGATAGGTCGTAAAAGAATATGGAAAGGAAAACGCAAACCAATGAAACCGGAGTGTTAAAAAAACATTAAAATAAAGAACCCGGGTAACGGGATGAAAGGAAATAGGGGCATGAACCAAATAAATGTATGAGTGAAATAAACCGACGCGAAAATGACGTAAGAAGTCATAGAGCCAGAAAGATAATCCGAAAGAAAATGAGTGTAGCCTTAAACTACGGTCAAGGTCAAATGAATTTTGAGGGCGAAAATTTATTTATTCTAAACATAAAAAGGGGGTGCCTTGACGCCATGTGTATACATATGCAATTAAATAAAGATATGAATAGACGATGATCCATGGGATCACCATAACCTTCAGGTTATAAATAATGTAAAGGTCTACGGGACCAAAATGACTATCGGGTCGCAAATACAAAGGAATAAACTATAGGGTCTCACCCAAAAAAGGTGAAGACCTAATAAAATAGCCTACGAGGCTAAGTAAAGGAACATACGGGTCGATAATATAAAGCGTCGGAACCAGTTATGATTTACTGCGTAAAATGATAACAAAGAAGAATAATTCTTGTCGTCAATTTCTTGATATGATTAATTGACATGTGTTAAAGAGAAAAACATTAAACTAAAATTCAGTTTTAGTAAGAAACGACGTTCTAACAAATATAAATATTATGAGAGATTAGAAAATGGTTAATACTAAAGGATATAGGTCTTAACGCCGATAGGTGTAAGACGATGCATTCGAAAGAAGATTCATAATAATGTAAAGCTGACGTAAACCTAAACATGACGTTATGTGATCACGGACACAAAAGTGATACAGAATACAGCCAAGTTGTAATATGAGTTACTAGATATGAATTATAAACACGCAAAGGGCCGATGACGGAAATATAGTATACCAGAGTGACGAGGTATGAGGTAATATGGTGACCAATCAGTCTAGGCGATAAAACAAGTTATAGTCAAAATAATGTTGTGACCTATGTAGAGCGCTTGTCAATGTAAGACTAGCGTGAAGTAAGTATGCTGAAGGACTCAGTGACTGGATGGTCAAAAGACAACCCGGTCAAATAGGCGACAAAGATAGGAAATAGATGATAAAAGGTTACGGTCCAATAGGACATATGCCTAAAAGACGCACATGTCAATACGAATAAAAACCTTATGCCGGAAAAGAAAGAATGCCTTGAAAAACGAAACTAAGATGGTTAGGTCCAAACCAAAGGACTACTTAAAGAAGGTTTCGGGGACGAAACCCTTTTAAGGGGGGTGGACATGTAACACCCCGAAAATATAAAACTTTTTATTGAAATTATAAAGTATAAATAAACAAAAAAAAAAAAAAAACTAACTAGGAATAAATAACCTAGTTAGTCATAAGTCTAGTTATAACATGAAACTTGGTTGGAAACATGGAAAATCTAACTTGATATTAGTTGGAGGGCCAAAAGTGTTAAGTTGAAAACTTGATTTTTATAACACAAATAAAAAATAAAATCTAAACACACATTTGAGTGTGTCTGGAACGATCAAGAACGCAGGGGGCGACCAAGCTCACCCTCAAACCCTAGTTTCAACTTTTTGATCAAATTGAAGGCTCTAAATGTTCCAAATCGAATTCCAAGCATAGATTAGTGATCATCTCAGCAAAGTGATCATAAGGTATGCTAAATTCCATCATTTTAGTCCCATCTCAGATTCTTGATAAGTTGTGAAATCAAAATCTGAGCTTGATATATTGATGTTTAGATGAAATTAGGGTTAGAGACATGTTTAGATGTAAAACCCTAGCCAATAATTTGTGAAATTGATGTCCAAACTATGAATATTCATGTTTACCTATCTAAGTGTTAAATAGGTTTTGTGAATAAAAAAGGAAACCAAATAAGTAATCAGGAAATTGATGTTAAACGGTTTGCATGAAGCGAATTTGATGTTGATATACATGCTAGAAGCAAAGAACTTGCAAAAAGTATAAACATTCGGCTAAATAGTTGAGACGTGAACTTGGTAATGGTTATTTAAAAACCATGCTCTTAAAGTGTTTGTTAAAATGCTTAAAAGAAAGCTAACATAGTGAATTTGAGATAAAAACGCATGTTTGTACGATACGACAAATTATGCGTGATATATTGTGAAAGGAGTTCTAAAAAATATTTGGTTGAACTCTATAGGCAAGGAATCCGGATCGTGAAGTGGACAAGCCGGAGGGGATACGTGTTTGAAAGGAGTGCATTAAAGGTACGTAACTACGGTTTCGTTACATTATGCTTGATCATGTATTTTGTTGGTCGACTTTGTATTAGCATATTATGTAAACTTGGTATTTAGTTGAAGTGACGAAGTTCACTAGATATACAAACGGGTCAAATAATTGGTTGAAATAAGTTTGGTATGTCGTAAAATGGTGGTTTCCATTAGACAGCCAAACGGGTCAAATAATGGATAAATTAGTAGTGTTTGAAGTGACTTTGATAGTCACTCATTGATGGTGAATTATGGAAGCATAGTCCGTTGGACGGATGTGCCAAAAGCTTAGTTCCTCTTAGAAAGAACCCATGATAAGGGTCAATAGACATGAAACACAATTGTTGATTTAGTAACAATAATCATAAGTGAAATCGTTCTTAGCAAGCACGACATATCATGTTCGTAAATATTGAGAATGGTAGTGAAACGCCAATGTTGACAAGCCCGGGGAATGGGTAATTGTGTTTAGAAACCGTTAAGAAGTAATTATATAAGGTTTGACACATAATCAAATGGGTTAAATAAATAAAAAGGGATTTTTAGGCTATCAGCCTTTAATCAAGATTTTATTGCATGTAATGATAATAAACGGGTCCGAAATTAAATTTCGGATACGTAGGAAAAAAAGAATCACGAAAAACGGACTTGTAGAATGAAAGTTATGAATGAATTAAGTTGAATTTGGTAAAAATTAGGAGCTGGGAACATGCAGCAACAACCCAGCCAAGCTACTGTCGTAGACAAGGTGTCGCGTCGCGCGACACCAACTCAGGTTCACCATCGCGTAGCGCGACCATGGTCGCGGCCCGCGACAGATTTGAGTAACATTGGTCGCGGCCCGCGAGGGCCCTGACAACTTCAAAATGTTTGAATTTTGTTTATTTAACTCACGGAACTTGATTTAACATGTTTTTAACTTATCAAAACTAACTTTTATGTTGGTTTTGATTTTAGGTGATCATAGGTTGCACCCGGATGATTATCAAGCCAATTGTCAAGAACCGAACACTCATCTTTTGAAGCTTCCGCAATGATGTCGTTTTGTTTATGTTTCAAACAACTTATGTAACAATTATTACTATCTTTTAAATGGTTAGTCATGTGTGAATGATAACTTATGGAAAAATTTTGAAAGGTCACATTTTCATGGAAAATGTATAGTTTATTAATATATTCTTAGTAAAGTAAAACGCGTGTTACGCATATGTAATGAATGTGTGAAATTGTTAAGTCAATGCATAAATGTTCATGGTATAAATAGAAGGTTAGATCCATTTTGGTACGAGGTAATGTATAAATATGAGGAAATGAATGTTGTTATGATGAAACCTTTGATTGATTGGAAATTAGAAGATATATATATGTATAAATGGAAGAATCTGATAAATGACAAAGTGTTTGGTATGAGCATTTAAATCTGATTGTCAAGAACGTGAATGGAGATTGTACGAGAATACCTGTTTCTTCATCTTATTTGATTTAATCTTAAACCGATGACAAAAATGTGGTTAAGGTAATGATACCATACACTAGTAAGTGTACAACCCGAGCGGCGTCATGTACAAGGATGTAGTGCAGGGCCGCACACCCCCTGTGACCGCACACTCCTCCTGCACAGACCATGAGGCATAATGTACCACCGAGTTATGCGGGGTCGCACACTCTGAGAACCGCACAATAAGTGTACAAAACGTAAAACACATAGTACAATTAGGGATTGCATGACCGCACACTCCGTGTAGACGGTCCAAAGTGGGCCGCACACCCTCTTTTGGACCAGCAGGATGTTGGGCTGTACACTAGATTAATGGACTAATCTGATGGACCGCACACTCATATTTTTGGGCTACATGATATTGGACCGCACACTTACTACCTGGCCGCACACTCTGATACTGGGCCATTGGGCCGCACAAACTGTCTATGTTATGATACTCATGCTACTGGTTACAAATTTTGCTTTTTGTTAAACCGTTATACAAATGAATATTATTTAAATACGTGATCCTTGTGTGCTACTTGATACGTATATACTACGTGAATTACTTGCTTACAAAACCTGACCAATATTGGTAACCATAATAGGACGTGGTTGACCAACTGTTTAAACAAAGTAAATTACCTGCCGAGCAAACCGAGGTGAGTTCACAACTTTTACTAAAAAGCATGCGTTCCCAGTGGTTGGGAAACGGAACGAAAAAACACTTTCCCTGGTTTGGGATTGCTTGAACGGTACAAACAACACTTTCCCTAGTTTGGGATTGTTGGAAAACCGAAACATCATCATATGCATTTGCAGCGGAAGATTGATTGTTACTTGCAGACATGATGATGTGCATATGTAAATCAAGGAACGAATGCAAAGAAAACTTGATGAGAATTCAAAAACGAATAAATTGGACAATTTCAGTGAACTAGAAAATGTCTTGATAACCGGTAATGTTTCTCGGCAATAACTATATAAACATACATATTGGCGGGTAACTGCCTTTGGCAGTTTGATTTGAATGCTTGACCCGCTTATCTTCCTAAACCGCTTATCATCTAACCTTATAAGTTAATGTCCTAATTATATGTCATAAATACTTACATGTCCGAATAATAACAATAAACATAACTAAAGTTTAATAACGAATGCAACGATTATATTTCTAACACAACCCCCTTAAACTTTGGTTATGTTTGATCCTTGTTGCATCACACTTTTGTTGGCATCGTCCACCGCTTTCTTCATGTGATTGAAGTTAAATCTTTTCCTCCTCTTGTGTACATTCCAGTTGTCTGCCCATCCATTCTCAGCAAACAATGCATAATGCATTGAACCAGCACCGACTTGATCATTCCTCGCAGCATCTTCTCGAACATCTTCTGCACTTCTAGTCCTTCTGTAACAGCATCGAGACGAGTCAGCATCATTCTGATCATTTCCTGCAGCACCTTCTTGAACTTTATCTGCACTTCCGGTCCTCTTATAGCAGCCTCGAGATGAACCGGCATTATCATTAATCATTTCCTTCACCTGTACCCTGTCTTGAACTGTCTTGAATTTATAATAATATTCTAAAACATCAAGGTACATGGCGTATACTATTCTCATATAATCTCCATCTTCATATCCGAAGCCTAAATCCTTTGCTATGATTGGCCATGTGTTTTCGGTTGTAACTTCTCGGTATCCACCATCACTTGCTACTAGAATGTATAGACTTAACAGGTCTATTTTCTTTTGATCAGTAGTGTAGGGAGGAACAGGTCTTGATGTGATTCCCATGTAACCATTTAGGAACCACCGAACCATTTCTTCAAACTTGTTTTGAAGTTCAACTTTATATTTGAAAACATACTCTCGGTCGTCGAGCATGTCAATCAAGGCCTTACAATCAGCAAATTCTTGGAATTTTAGTGATTTTAAAATCAATCTATTCCAGTCATTATCATCTTCACTCGAAACATTTAAGGTTTCGAAATAAGAATTCAGATATGCTTCCTTAAATTCATCATCCACATCTTTCAGATCTTGCAATCTCCGTTTTTCATACAGACCCAATTCCTCTTCTCTTGTTAACCCGCTTGATTCATTTTTTGAATTTACAACCGGTGATGAAAACATAGGATATATCTTACATTTATCACCGGACTTTCTGACCGTATAGCCTTGTAACGTTAACTGATCAAGACTAAGTACATTCCGGTCGATTTCCGGTGAATAAAAAACACTTTGTATGTTTAGTGTTTCATTTCCTGTTTTCATTTCCACCGATCCTACCCCTCTTAAGAACAGAAAATTGTTCATACCAGATCTTGTTTCTACTCCCATCATATGTTTTACCCTTTTAAAAACATTAATATTGCCTGAAAAATGATGATTAAACGATGGATTAACGTACCATATCTCTGCCCATTGTCCACCATCGGTACCAGTGACAATCATTTCATCTTGGCAGTGTATATCTTCTTCTTGTCGTCTAATCCCGGCATTGATAGCCTGCTTTAACAGTTGTGTTGCTTCATCATTTTCTTTGGCCTTACAGTTGTAGATTTGATGACCCGGTAAGTGACAATAATAACAAAGCCTTATGCGAGAGTTTCGCTTGTTTCTTTCATATTGTTCATCGGTGCAGTGTTGACAAGGGAGAGTGGTAGAGTTTGGTTTGATTTCAGATTGATTCCTTGAAGTGGCTCTGATACCACTTTGTTGGAAAACCGAAACATCATCATATGCATTTGCAGCGGAAGATTGATTGTTACTTGCAGACATGATGATGTGCATATATAAATCAAGGAACGAATGCAAAGAAAACTTAATGAGAATTCAAAAACGAATAAATTGGACAATTTCAGCGAACTAGAAAATGTCTTGATAACCGGTAATGTTTCCCGGCAATAACTATATAAACATACATATTGGTGGTTAACTTTTGGCGGGTAACTGCCTTTGGCAGTTTGATTTGAATGCTTGACCCGCTTATCTTCCTAAACCGCTTATCATCTAACCTTATAAGTTAATGTCCTAATTATATATCATAAATACTTACGTGTCCGAATAATAACAATAAACATAATTACTATTTATATTAGATGCAACAAGCGTACTAAACAAAACTCTATCACGAAGCCCCTACTTTCTATACCGATTAGTCGTTGGGGCCTGGCGAACGGGTTATTAGTTGATATCGCTATTTAGGTTTCACCAACCTCACACCGTGCCTGGAGAGGATCGGTCGTGAACTAATAGACTCTTGCAAACCGCCAATAGTGATAGACATTGACAAACGGGGCAACAATAAAAACGAGGTCGCAAAGTATCCGGTATTACGCAGTTTAGTAGCTTACATATGGGGTAGCTTCCCATGGCATGATATAAATGAGTAATTTAACAAAAACATAAGTTTTATGGAATTAAAACTGGACAACTCGTGAACTCACCAACTTTATATTGATACCATATTGCATGCTTTGCAGGTACTCAGTGATAGCAAGAGCTTGCAGCTTGGGAGTGTAGTGGACGTGCTAACCCGTGTTGACTTATGCTTCCGCTGTTACTTTTAAACGTTGTTTTAAAACTTAAGACTTTGGACTTGGACTTTATTAGTCACTGATTGTATTGGTTTTGTTAAACTGTTTTACTTGTATATTTGTTCAATATAATTGATGGCTTGATCCTAGTCAGTCTCACGTCTCGCAATAGTACTCCGCATGTGGAAATTAAGGGTGTGACACATCCCCTATGCTCATCATCTTTGGGAGCCCTAATGTTTGTCAAAAAGGACATATCAATGCAGATGTGCATTGATTACTGTAAGCAAAATAAAGTGACGAAAGAAACTCAATGCCCACTATCTTGAATAGGAGACCTATTAAGCCAAGTGCAAGTAGCAACCTATTTTGAAAATTAATTTGAAACTAGTGTTTTCACGCGCTGCGCGTTGCGCAGCATGAAAACTTAAAGCAACTCGAATTTATACTGTCAAATATTTGGCCCAATTTGTTTTCGAATAAAGTTTACGTCAAATATATTTCACGGTTACGTATTTGGTATATACAAATTTCGTATATATGCTAATTGAATAAGAGGATGCTTTAAAATATAAAAATGTCTTATAAGAAACAGTGTCTCTGTCAATTTTGTCTGATCAACACAATACAAATATTTCAAACACCAATATTAAATCACACCATTAACAGTTAACAATCAAGTAGCAGGCTTTTAATCATAATTCAAATCATGCCAATTATAAGCATCCAATTGAATTTCAAATGGGAAAAGCCTATCATAACATTTACAACTACAGTTTCAATCTCATTATGCAAAGAATTCGAGATCATCTAATTATTCTCCAAACTTCAACATGTCGGCTAATTAAAACTAATATACAATATAAGAACATATCTGTAGCTCACTCTCCATCAAAACAGTTTAACCAATATCTATATATACCCGAGAATCACAAAAATGCAGACAATCAATGATGAACACATACTACAAAAGCCATATCATATCTTCCTTTTTGAATCATATGCAAAGCAGTTAAATATCATCACCACTCATTACATCAAAACTCAACGGTTAACTAACTAATCCAATATATAGCAGTTTATAAGAATTTTATTAAATCTCATCTCCTCGCAAGCATTAGTTATTAACAGAAACCTACACTACATCGACAAACATTCATCATTCTTTCAAATAATCCCGAACCTCAAAGCACAATCAGAAAGCATTAATTAATTTTTTATATAAAATGGACAAAAAGAGCTTGTAGGCCAGTCGACCCGATATCACAATCATGGCCCATTCTGTGTCTTCAATATTCATAATCTTGTATAAATCCCTATCTTTGTACAAATAAAATATCATAAACGATTACCTATCTTTACAAGATAATGTATGGCCAGGATTGCTATATCTACTTTGTTTTTTCCCATCTTCTGATCCAGTATTACATATATGCCCTTAGTGGTGCACAAGCAGGGGAAATATATACATATCAAAGAAGACAATACCACAAGCTACTTGTTTAATGGTCTCCACGGACATGAAATAGACTCACGACACAACGGGATTCAGGAGGATTTGATAATCAAGTTTTCAGATTTGAGAAGGGGGTCAACGTACCGGTACATCGGAGCTCTGCCGGAGCTCCCCTGCCGCGACCGCCTGCGGTGCCGCTGTCATCATCACTTGCTCCTGCTGTCTCTCTCTCTAACTTCAGTCTCTCTCTCTCTCTAAAATTGCTGGACGTGAGTGTACGAAGATCGGTGAAATTAGAGGTGAGGTTGTGAGTTAGGTGTGTACAAGAAGGAGGGGTGTTCTGAGTGTGGTGTGCTTGCCTGATCGTTTGGCCGGAAGGCGGAATGGTCGCCGGAAGTAGCTCCGGTGATCGGTCAAGTGGGAAAAGGGGGAAGAGTGGGTGTGCGGCTGTTCATGTAGGGTTTTTGTTTTAATAAAAGCTTGCTAACGGCCGTTACCGTTAAAACACTATTGCTCAGTTATGTTATGAATTGATAATATATATAAATATGGTTATCAGTAACACACAGTCTTTGAGAGGGGAAAATTCCTAAGACTACATTCAAGACTAGGTATTGACAATACGGTTCTTTGTCGTGCTATTTGGACTCACAAACGCCCTATCAGAGTTCATGGATATCATGAACTGAGTTGCAATTAAACCATACCTAGAAAAGTTTGTTAAACTCTTTATTGACCACATCCTAATTTATTCCAAGTCGTAATACGAGCACAAAAACCAGTAATGGACGATTCTGGAGCTGCTAAGAAAGGAAGAAGAATTGTATGCTAGCGATGTTCTCTAAATACGATTTCTGGATGAGTGTCTACATACAATCATCTCTTTATAATGAACTTACATGATTGCTCTTTCCCAATGGGGTCGTGTATCATGATCAATTATTAGATACATCGATTAAATTTGATAATCAGCAGAAAATCATCTCCACTCCTGTTTTTTCATCAGCCTGACTTAGTCTGGCAAATGATATACGGTATATTATACTGAATCAAACATTTTTATATATTTTTTTGAAAGGTAAAAGTGTTATTATCACACTAACGGAACTTACAACATATAATTTCAAAAATCACACATTTTGATAACTCAAGTTTATTTAATTTTAAAGAAATGCGACCACACCTTTTTATCACGTAGAAACTACACATCATCACCCTTATTCATGTCGCAAACAATACATGCAATTTTTTGCGAAACTTCGTTCATTGTAGGCCTTATTTCAGGGTTCGAATCAACGCATTTAATGGCAAGAATCAATATTGACTTTAGAGCTTCTTTGATTTCCAAGAGTGGTACGGGCAGACGATTATCCATCAAATCTGTGAGCTTAACCACTTCTGTTGATGAAGATGCTAGGGAAGTAATGATATCGCCAGGGTGCGTTCCTTTGATGATTTCAAACGCTACAACACCGAAACTATAAACATCACACTTTTCCGTTACCTTCATCGTGTAAGCAAGTTCTGTAAAAAATTTTGATATTTTGAAATCGTTCAAATTAAAGAGACGACATTATAGTTTGTGATTGTGAACAACTGCAAAATAAATTACCTGGTGCAAGATATCCAAATGTTCCTGCGATGTTAGTCCAATTCAAAGAATTTGGGTTCAGAATTTTGGAGGTACCAAAATCCGAAACACAAGCTTCATACTCAGAATCAAGCAAAATATTTTTGCTTGATATGTCACGATGAATGATAGCGGGCAAACAATCATGATGCATATACGATAAAGCGTACGCAACACCTTTGATGATGTTTACCCTCTTCGTCCAATTCAAACTTTGAGCAGTGTCATCGCATAACATATCAGCTAGACTACCCCCTTCAAGATACTCATAAACCAAAAATGAGTTTTGAGAGTGTGAACAGTAGCCAAGCAGTTTGACGATGTTTCTATGTCGTATTCTTGTCAATGCCGTAATCTCGTTTATAAAATCATTGCGATTGATCACCTCAGAAGACGAATGAAGTCTCTTTACAGCAACTATATCACCTGATGCCAACTTCACTTTGTACACACTTCCACACCCTCCCATGCCGATGCAATATGCTTCCTTAAAATCCTCAGTTCGAGATACAATTTCGTCATAAGTCACTTTTCCATTGAAAGTCGAAATAGAAAAGAAATTATTTTCAGATTTATGTTCGTTCACAAGCTGTGTTGATAGCTGCTTCTTTGATCTCCAGCTATAGAATGTGAATATTCCGAAGAGACAGCCAAGTAGAAGAGCACCAAGAAGTGGAAGGGAAATCACTAGTGCGAGTTTGTGATTCCGATTTGGGGTGCGGCTTTCTAATGCACATTGTTTTAACCCAGTAACATTTCCACACAAATCATCGTTCCCTTGCAATGCTTCTATTGAAAGATTTGAAAACACTTTGCTTTTGGGAAGGGGACCTTGTAAGTGATTATACGAAAGATCAATGCTCCACAATCCATTCATTGAATCGGAACTCTCAGGAATATTACCTGAAAGTTTGTTGTGAGAGAGATTTAGCATCCCCAAGTTACTCATACTGAATAGCCCAGAAGGTATCTCTTTGATGAGTGCATTGTGACTCAAATCAAGAAAAGACAAGTGATTCAATCTACCTAATTGGACTGGGATTTCACCGCTAAATCCGTTGTTGCTCAAGTTTAAGAAAATGAGTTCTGAGGAATGCTGGATTGAAGATGGAATAGACCCGTTGAACTTATTCATGGACAGATCAAGAAGTTGAATTAGCGATCCTAGAACTGGGATTTCTCCAGAAAGTAGATTATTGCTTAAAACAAGTTTCTCCATACGAGTCAGCTTTCCAAATTCTTTAGGTATCTCTCCAACCAAATCATTGGAAGAAAGATTAAGAACCACCAACTGAATCATGTTTCCCATGGAATGAGGTATGCTACCTCGGATTCGATTCCCTCCCATCTGTATCGTGGTTAAGTTTCTGCACTTACTCCAGTTGTCAGAGATATCCCCGTAAACCTTATTATCGTTGAGATTGATGTAATTGAGGTGCGGATAGACACCAAAGCTCTCCGAAACATCTCCAGTTATCTGGTTTCCATCAAACCGGACTCGGATCAAGCTTGAGCAGTTGTACAAGCTATTCGGAATTCGACCTGTTAGGTTATTATTGCTAATGAGAAGCTTTTCAAGCTTCCTTCCATTGCAGATTTCATCAGGCAAACTACCAGAAAAAGTATTGTTGGACATTTCAAATGTGACCAGCTTCAGCTTTCCTAATTCCCGGGGTATAGAACCAGAAAGTTGGTTACTGTTAAGAAACAGTTGCTCCAGGGATTGTAGGTTACCAAATGAGTTTGGAATGGAACCACTGAGTTTATTGAATGCTAAATCAAGAATAGAAAGGGATGCCAAGTTTCCTAACTCTTGTGGGATGGGACCAGAAAGTTGGTTGTTCTGAAGAGTGACTTGTTCTAGGGCTTGAAGGTTACCAAATGATCTCGGAATGGAACCGTTGAGTTCATTGAATCCTAAATCAAGAACAGAAAGCGATTCCAAGTTTCCTAACTCTTGCGGGATGGGACCGGAAAGATGGTTCGAGTAGAGATTAATTAGATCAAGGGATTTGAATTGACCCAGAGAGACAGGGATGGGACCAGTGAGATTGTTCAATTCTAGCTCCAGAGATACAAGTGAAGTCATTTTTCCTATTTCTTTGGGGATTGATCCATTCAATTGATTCTGGTATAGAATTAAGTCGGTTAGATTCTTCAGATTGACCAAAGTTTCTGGGATAGATCCAGTTAGATAGTTGTTGTTTAAATAAAGCTCCTTTAGATGGTAAAGATTTCCCAATTCATGAGGAATTGAACCAGAAATATTGTTAACATACAGATAAAGAAAACACAAATTCTTTAACTGACCAAAGGAAGTAGGAATTGAACTAGAAATATTGTTACGATCCAGATAAAGGTAATGCAAATTCAATAACTGGCCTAAACACGTAGGAATTGCACCGGAAAGATTGTTATTAGCCAACGAAAGCCCAGAAAGTAAACTCAGTTGACATAAAGATTGTGGAATAGGACCAGATAACTGATTATCAGACAAATGAAGGGTGGCAAGTTTTTTCTGTTTGCCAATCTCTGGTGGGATTATTCCGCTAAACTGATTAGAGGTCAGAGCAAGATAAACAAGTTTTGACAGATGGCCAATTTCAGAAGGGATAATCCCAGAAAAGTTGTTTACAGTAAGTTCCAAATAAGCCAGATTGGGGAACGAAGAGAAGGAAAAGTGATCAAGCTTACCAATTAACCCAGAGGTGGTGAGGTTCAATCTGATTATGCTGCCAATTTCATTACATGAAACGCCATACCAGTTGCATGGAGACACTGTTTTTTGCTCAGAAAAACTGAGATTAAGATCAGGTGTCCACGAAGGTAGAAGGGTGTTGGTATGTTGGCCACGGAGTGTTGCTTTCCATTTTAAGAGAGCACTAACTTCATCTGAAGAATCTGCAACATTTAAGACACAGAAAGCTGTAAATATTGCATGTAAGATGACTAAACGGGAAAAAGGCGCCATTCTTTGTGTTTATGGGTGTCTACGAGTATGGTTCTTTGTCGTAATTTATAAGGGTGAGAGGGGCACTCCCCTCTTAGGGGAGTCCCCTCTCTTACGCACACCCAATCAGGTTATGCCACGTCAACTCCCCTCTTAAACTCCCTTCACACCCCAATTTGATGGCGGCACTCCCCTCTTAGGTGACTTTTTTTTATTAAAAAAAAAAAAGGAAAATCACTGATTGGTTGAAAATGAGGGTTGCCCACCATCTCCTCTCTCCTTCTTGCGGTGTCTCCCCCCCGATTCCCCTCCCCGATTTGGGTCCCCGCGGTGATGGCGGCTGTTCCCGATCGGGGAATGGGGTCACCGATCCCCCTCCCCGCTAGTACCCCGTACACCCTAATGATTGCTTTTGGAGACTTACGGTTTGAAGTCTTCTGAGATTAAACATAAATAATGGAGACTTACTGTTTGAAGTCTTCTGAGATTAAACATAACTAGGTGTAGGACCCGTGTAACCACACGGGTAGGTTTAGTAATAATCGAAATCAAATACTAAAAAACAGATTATAATATATCATTTAAATTTTGGTCTTTAGTTCTATATCTTTATAAAGTACTTTGTTAATGTATGAAGTCCCCTTTGCACAACATGAACTGCACAAATAAGTATTTTGGTTATGAAATCAGACACATTTTTGTGATTCTAACAAAATAGCATACAAAACCTATAAATAGTATTACTAATAAATTAACCACCAAAATATGAAAAAAAAGCCAATTATTAGTTAATACCAACGTTCCAATTACACACATACTAAAACAGCTTAAAAAGAACACCATATGTTTAATTAAAATTATTGCCTAATACCAAAGTACCAATTACACAATAGATTATCACACAACATACAAGATGTTGATCTATAGACTACAAATACATCTTCAACACTAATTTCACCATTCAAGAACACATAAATGTTCTTCATAGAGTTACTATAATTTCAACCTATTAAGATGACAAATGAATATTTTGAACATCAATATGAAATGCTTTTATTCTTTCCTCCATTTTTTGTCGGTTCATCTTTAACAATCACAAGTTCAGGAATCCAGAACGTCTGAAGCTGTCTAAGCGTCTCGGGTTTATCACAAGCATAACTCCACACAACTGCATCCGCTCGATTCAACTCTTCCTCTAGCTTAGCTTTACCTTCCAAACTGCATCAACAGTTAAAATAAAAACCTAATAACCAACAACACAATTCAATCAACCAAAGAAATAAAAAACAAACAATACACAATACGCATATAGGACCATAGGTATATAAACAATACGTATAGATATATAGAGAGAGATATATATAGAGACCTGGCTTCTTGAGTTTCAAGAATAGAGGCTAGGGCATGAAGGGACTGCGGTTTAGGGTTATCAGGAGCTGCGGTGATCTTGTCTATCTGTCCCTGAGCTTTCGCAATCAGAATTTAATCTTCGTTATTAGTTTCTTCGTCCTCGTCCTCATCCTCATCATCTTCTTCCTCATCATCCTCATACTCGTCTTTTGTTGTGTAAACCACTCTTTTAGTGGTCTCAAAACACTGTTTTAACCCAACAGTGGTTTCAAACACTGTTTTATTTTCTAACATCTGTTTTTTAACTCAAACCACTGTTTCTAACATCTGTTTTAACCCAAAACACTGTTTCGAACATCTGTTTTAACCCAAAACAATGGTTTGGGTTAAAACAGATGTTAGAAATAGTGAAACCACTGGTTTGGGTTAAAACAAATGTTCGAAACAGTGTTTTGGGTTAAAACACTCTTTTAGTGGTTCAAAAGTGGTTTCAAAATACCGTTTTAACCCAGCGGTGGTTTCAAACACTGTTTTATTTTCTAACATCTGTTTTTTAACTCAAACCACTGTCTCTAATATCTGTTTTAACCCAAAACACTGTTTCGAACATCTGTTTCAACCCAAAACAGTGGTTTGGGTGTTTCAACCCAAAACAGTGGTTTGGGTTAAAACAGATGTTAGAAACAGTGAAACCACTGGTTTGGGTTAAAACAGATGTTAGAAAATAAAACAGTGTTTGAGACCATTTCCAAATCATATTCACCAGATCTAAATAAATTATTATCAATTAGACAAAACAGAGCATACATATACAAGTTTTAATTAACATGAGGAAGAAAGTGACCTGTCGTTTGCTTCCTTCCCTTTCATATCAGCAACTTCTGTTAATGCTTTCTTCCATTTCTCAATCTTCTTACCCAATTCACTTCTTTTCTCTTCACTTGCTTCTGCATCCATTCTCTGTTCATGCTTCTGCCTCCACCTTTTAGATCAAGTGAAGAGCAATTATGTGCAGCTATTATGTACTTACTTTAAAAAATTAAAATACAAATAGTTAAAAAATAACATTACTCAAACCTTGTAGACAGTTAAAAGTGTGAATTCATAGAAGCGAGTTTTCATAACGTCCTTTGGTACAACCATTGCAAGCTCTTTTTCAGTAGGTATCCTATCATAGCAAAAAAAAAAAAAAAAACTCCAAAATAAGACAAATCATATAAAAAGTTGGTTCATAAAAACATCAGTAGCGTCCTTTGTACTTGTCATTCCCACTGTTTCAGTAGCGTCCTCCTGTATGTAACAGATGATGTTAATTTTTGGTTCATAAAAACATCAGTAATTAATATTATCGCAGGTACCTTACTTCAGTGTTTAGTAACATACATGTAGATCGACTAACTGGTAGCATAGGTCAGTCATTTTCTCCTATTTTGAGTATGGGATCCACCTTTTAGATTAAGTGAAGACCGATTATGTGCAGCTATTTTGGATAGAAACCAACACAAATAATTGTTATTTTGGATGATCTGAAACTGTTAAAGATAATGATGATGTTCAGGGGTAAGCAGACCTATAAATAACTAAACAACCGAAGTGAATAAATAGTACTGATTGTCAAAATAACGGTAATTTGTGTCAAAATAACCATTCTATTACGAATTTTGTTCAGGATTTACCGGCTATATGTGATGAGATTGAAACTCGTTGTTATGATGAGGTACCGACACGTCCTCCAACTCTTCTTCATCAAGTTCTTTGTATCCACCAGCACGTCCTCCTCTAAATACACAAAGCACATATATCATACTTTCTTCAAACTTCGGATTTAAAAGAGAAACAAAATTTTAAATAAATAATGTTTCGGTTCATTCCTCCAACTCTTCTTCAACTGTGCATCTATCGACGCCAATTTCTCCAAATTTCGGTTAGCCATTCAACCTTTAAAACCCTAAAACACAAAACCCAAGAGAATAAATAGTATTGATTGTCAAAATAACGGTAATTCTTGTCAAAATAACCATTTCTTTTCCAGACCCATTCTTCCATAAACCCAAATATGGGTTGGGCTATAATCTACATATATAAGTAACCAATCTAATAATTAAATTACTTTGTGGTGAAGAAAAGATAGATCGCTAGCTATATTAGCTGATAAGCACCTAGAAGATGAATAACCACGCATAGATTAGCTAACGCTACGAGCCAGAAGGGATCAAAAAAGCCGAATCCTGTTAAGAAGTTTCCGGGGGCATCATTTCCAAAAGCTGCATATCCAAGAACACTACACATCATGTAGAACATGGAGCACACAAAGATTCCAACTGTCGCCGCCTTCTTCATGGATTTGTTCTCCGGTGGACTTGATTTCAACGTGTCCTGGATGCATGATAAATCAATTTATACTCTTAATTTACAGTTAAAGGAATAACTAACAATTCAATTACCTGAATCTCGATGAGGACGAAGCTGAAGGAGAAAGCAAAAGCGATATCTCCTATAGCGGATAAAACTCTCCACATTTTTTCCATCGCTGTGAGGCCGTTGTTCCCAATCGGTATTCCGGTCAAACTCGTCTTTACAACTCCGTTACCGGCAATTTTAGCGATAGAAAGAACAATGCCGGTGGTGGAGTACATAAACGACATGATGGCAGCAATGACTGAGAGTGGGGACAGCTCATGGAAGTTGGGTACTTGGCTCAGGATTATCTCAATGATAGCAAAGATTATCATCAAGGGATTGTTGCTGACATGGCAGTCAGCATGGTGACCGTGCTGGTGAAAACAGATTGATTTATAGATTGCCCTGATAATTAACATAAGTACGTCCCTTATCAGTGTCAAATTAATCAAGGATCATCTAGCCAGCAGTATATATACTTACGCCATGTTGATGGCAGTGGTAGTGGTGTAGCCGATGGTGATTCCGACAAGAACCCCCATCTGAGCTATGCCACAAAGCTTGTATTGCTACATTCCTGTGTGCCACAAACATCATATTTGCACAACAAATTAATTAAATGAATTGTCCATTTAATTGATTTTAGCATGCATATAATAAACTATCACATGAAGTTTTTTCGTATGTGACATGACATTATAATCTAATTCAGTCACTAAGAGATCAGACATTACTGTTATAAGAAAAATACAACTTAACACATTCATGCTAGCACCAAACAGAAGGTAGCAATTAAGTTATAATAAAAATAAAAGCATTCTAAACAGTGACAAGTATGAAAACCTGAAAGCCTAAAAATGAGTGCAAATTAAACCCGGCCCACCTACGTACTCCAGTGGCATAAATGCGTCTAGACCTGTTAGGATTTTTTTTCAGGATTTACCGGCTATACGTGATGAGATTGAAACTTGTTGTTGTTATGATGAGGTACCGGCACATCCTCCAACTCTTCTTCATCAAGTTCTTTGTATCCACCAACACGTCCTCCTCTACATACACAAAGCACATATATCATACTTTCTTCAAACTTCGGATTTAAAAGAATATGTTGTACCTTATCAAGTGCTTTACTTCCTTCTTAATCAGATCAAATTTGAAGGTCGATGTGTTGTGTGTGAATTATCCCCTGACTAAGAAAACAAAATTGTACATACTACTTTTAGTATATGTAAAAGATTTGCTAAAAACACGTAACTGATCTAAACGCGTAAGCTGGATATTCCATATCGAATTGGTTGCTTACATGATATACAATAGAGAAATACATGCTATACTTACCGTAAACCATACCCGAAACATAAACAGCTTCTTCGATAGATTCTCAACAGCCACTTTGAAATACATGCTATACTTACGGTCCAGAATGTTTCTGGAATCTTGAATCTCAACAGCCACTTTGTGATGGATTGATGAAGCTGAAGCCTCCCATTTCTATAACCCTTTCATCACAAGAAGACAACTTAGAGTCAGTTTAATCGAAACCCTCAATTTAGCTTCAAGAACTATAATTTAACACTCACTTTTATCAGGTAAAGGCAACAATCTATCTTATGACTATTTAACTCACAATTTTTTTGTGTAGATTGTTTATTCCCGCTCAAAACCATGTATTCCATTCGGTAAAAAGAGCGGATCTTTCACCCACTCTTATGCCACTTTGTTTTTCTGGAATCTACACATCTGTTGTTTCTTATGTTAAATTAAAACAGCCGGTGATTTGATTAAACTACTCGAATTACATAACTAACACAAATATGTTTCTATATAATTAATCTACTAATTTATTTCTGGTGAATTGACGCTTTTCTTGGTTATTACAAACAAAAAAGTAAAAATTACCTGCACACCAGATATGGCTTTTACAACTGTTGATTTTCCATGAGCCACATGACCAATCCTACCTGTTTAAACAAAGACAAAACACATAACATTAATACACAGCAACAGATCAAACAAACAAACATTCAACTAAAACACATCAATTTACCAATATTAATCGTAGCCTGAAGAAATATAACCTCCGGAGAAAGCAGATGCAGCATCGCTACATCCAGCTTGCTCAAATCCTGCTCCATTAAACCTTTTCGCGCCATACTATCACTCTTCTTCAACAAAAGGGATACCTAAAACTTCATCAAGGTCTTTAGGGTTTTCCCACTTCTCTCCTTTGCTTAGAATCTTCTTGAAGATTCCACCATCTTTGCAAATGTCCTTAATGCTGAGCCAGGATAGCAGTTGCACATCGAATAGGAGGGTTGCATTTGGAGGGATGGTTGGAGGCGAACCGGATTCGCCATATGCAAGCTCAGCAGGAATGGTGAAAAGTGCGTTCTCACCCTTCTTCATTGTTTTGATTCCTTGATCCCATCCCTTGATCACTTGGCCTATTGATTAACAACAACCGTGTGTTAATTACAAATTAATTAGCCCTCACATTGCAATCGGCAAGTATATACAGAACAAAACAGATTATGTGATCATATATTACAGTAAAGAAGATTACAAAAGCATTCTCCTTATCTATGATCATAAAACAGAATAAATTCTATGAACAATATAATTATAATTATAAATATAATGAAAACTTAAAAAGGATCGTTACCTTGACCGAGAGTGAACTTAAACGGAGTCCCCCTATCACTTGGCCTATTGATTAACAACAACCGTGTGTTAATTACAAATTAATTAGCCCTCACATTGCAATCGGCAAATATATACAGAACAAAACAGATTATGTGATCATATATTACAGTAAAGAAGACAAAGGCATTGGAAAAGCCAGGTATTTTATGAACCCCATAATGTAACAAACAATCAAAGATTCAAGCATTAATTTGTAACATCTCCCAACCGATTACCAAATACCACAAAGATTAGCCTACAGTCAAAGCCAAAACAAACTAAGAACCCTAGTTTCATCCAACAAATAACAGAAGTTCAATCAATTTCAAACGATTGAAGATTCAACATCTCCAAACCAATTACTTACTGAAAACCACAAGATTAACCTACAGTTAAGCCAAAACAGCTTAAAACCCCTAATTTCATCCAACAAATAACAGAAGTTCAAACAATTTCACACAATTAAGATTCAATCAAAAATTTATAACATCTCCCCAGCCAATTACTGAAACCCACATGATTGACCTACAGTCAAGACAAGACAAAACAAACTAATAACCCTAATTTCATCCAACAAATAATCAAAGCAAAAACAATTTCGCACAATTAAAGATTCAATTATATATTTGTAACATCTCACCAATAGATTACTGTTAACCACATAATTAACCTACAGTCAAGCCACCGTCGATATTCTTCTCCCTGAGAAATCCTCTAAGGTAATAATAATTCCTGTGTCTTGTTTGGTGTAGATCTAGATTTGATTTGAGTAATTGAGTGGCTTGTTGTCTCGATTCCAGTTGAATTCTGGTAAAGTTGTTGCTGTTGGCCCCGGAAGTCATGATTTATCCGGTAATAAGATTGTGGTAGGTGTTAAGGAAGGAGATTTAGGGCTGGAGAAGTGCGGCGGAGAAGTGCGGAACTTATGAGTTTTAGAGAGAGAGCATGCGGCGGAGAGAGAGAGAGAGTTGAGAGTTCTGGATTTGAAAATGAGTTTTAGAGAGAGAGTTGGGCTTTTTATACGTTGTTGTTTAAATTTTGAAACTGGAGCCAAAAATTTGAATGGGCAGTGGTTTGATGCAGAGGTTAGAATTTATAACATATGTTTGGAGGTTTGGAAGGGCAGTGGTTTGATGGCAGTGGTTTGAAAAAGGTGGATGTGGGCCATGTTTGAATTTTAAAGTCTTTTAATAAATGAGATTTATGACATCAGCATATCTTACATGACATACCTTAGGAGTTGACACATAGGCAGATTTACATCAGTCAATCTTCTCTTATTATAGATAGTATAGATAATAATAATAAGATAATAATATGAATGGAAGACTTACTGTTGGAAGCAGTGTTGTAAAAGTCGCTAGGCGGTCCCTAGTCGGCCGACTGGGGAGTTGGGAGTAATCGGAGTACTCGGAGAGTACTCGGGGAGTACGCGGACATGGTAACTATAAAGAAAATTAATTGTTATATATTATAAATATATGTTAAAATAAGCATAATTCATGTCAACTGAGTATAATTTAAAATAAAACATGTTTAAAGTTCAAATATTCCGAATACAAGTCCGACTAGTCTGAGTACAAGGTCGAGTAGTCCGAGTACAAGGTCAACAGTCCGAGTACAAGGCCGAGTAGGGCGATGTTGACCGATTTTGACTAATTAAAAGTCAACAAACCACGTTGACCGCCTAGACCGACTAGGCCGACACTTTCCGACTACGTCCGACTAGGCGCCGACTAGGCGCCGAGTTTGACCGAGGCCGACTAATTGAGTCCGCCTAGGAGGAAGTCGCCTCGAAGGGGTTCCGAGGACCGAGTACTCGCCGAGTACTCAGCTTTGGAATCCGACTTTTACAACACTGGTTGGAAGTCTCCTCAGACCTAAAGGCATTTTTTGGAGCAAAGAATGAAATTAAAGACTGTATATATGATATTTTGATTACTTAGTAGAGTACTGTATCATGTTTTATATCAAAATTTATGAATAAATTAATAGTTTTATCCGATTGTACCAAATATATTTCTTAAGTAAACTTTTTTTTTTTTTCCTTTTTTTAAACTGACCTGGAAATATGTATCGAAGCAAAAATATTACTAAGGATTCTGTGCTTGTTTATCGCAATGGTATATGCATATGTGAAAAATAAAATACTGTTATACTGTACTAGTTCCTCTCTCATTTCTAATATTTCTAGGTAACCGATGGTATATGTGTTGGGTTCGTAGGGTTTAAGGTGGCCGACTCTAGTTATGTAAGACTCATAATTTAAATATCTTAATTTAACAAAATACTAACTTTAAAAAAAAATTGAACCAAAAACTTCCATAAAATCTTATGGAAATATAATAGTTAATACATAAAAACATTTTCTTGAACATGTATTTAGTTACATAACTATTGCATGGCCACTAAGGCCGGAGGGTGTGGGGCGCCACCCTCGCCACATCATCGTCTATAGCGCCCCAAGACTCTATACATTCACACCATGCAATTCAAGAGGGGGCGCCATTGATGGGGCTCCATCATGGTCACGAGAAGGAAGAAGGGTTCAGGTGGGGCCCACATCTATTTCAACCAATACCATTTTTTATTTTTTTTTTATTTTGTTTAATAGAGGTCTCCATCCACACCATGCAAATTAAAGGGGGCTCCATCCACACCATGGATCCTACGTGTCGCTTACGTGGCCTGATAAAGCCCCTAGGGGGCTCCAACCACACCCTCCAGCCTAAGTAATTACTTCATAATCATAAGATTAACAAAAGATGCGGAAACAAATATTCAACGTGTTCGGTTCCTTATCTTGGCTTGATCTTCATCCCAAATGCCATAAATTTGTTATACGGGCATGCCTTCGCCTTACCCTTTTCTCTCTCTTGAGTGAGACTCTCCTTGAGTTCATTTATCTTGTCTTCTACCACCGATAGAATCGTGGTTTGTAGTATATCCATGAGTTGTGGTACACTACTAGAAAACTAGGCAATTGCGACCAAATTTTGCGACTAACATAAGACGGTCGCAAAATTAGTGACCGATTTGTGACTAAAACCAAAACAATCGCAAAATTAAAGACCAATCTATATTCGATCGCAAAACGGTGGCAAATTTTGTGGCCATATTTTTGTGGTCGGAAAACAGTCGCAAATATGAGAAAAATAAAAAAAATAGCAAAAGTTACGACCGTTTAAAGCGATCGCAAATAAAAAAAAACGAACGTTGCGACATTATAAAATGGTCACAAATAAGAGAAATATATAAAAAACAAAAGTTGCGACCGTTTATAGCGGTCGCAGATACAAGAAAAAATAGAAAAAGCAAAAAAACTATTCATCATTGTTTAGGGTAAAAACTGCAAATAGTCATAAGTTCTAGGGTAAAAATATATAAGTTTAGAAGCTTCAATCAGACAAAATATTCATCTTCCTTTTTCATCAGTCACGGTCTTCTTTCATCATCCTCATCTGCCCTCCCCAGATTCAATCATCCTCATCATTCAATCCCCAGATCTGCGACTCACGGTATGCATATGGATTGATTAGTTATAGTACTATTAATGTTTTTCTACATATGGACGCTTGAAGTAATTAATAGCTACTGAAAGGTTTGAAGCAATAAAATAACTACTTTATTTCAGCCACTGAATTGGATATCCAACTACATTTTGTTTTAAAATAAGGTTAAATATTTACGAAATTTGCTATTAAATGATGTTGTATATTATCATCAGTAGTTCACTTCAGAGATATATGTCGAATAAGTGATTGTTTTGTGTTAGAATTTGGGTTTAGGTTTAGGTTTTATTTGTTGCTGACTAATTAATTACAAATGTTTGAGTTCAATTTTGCTGTTTTTCATGTCAAAAAGCTATATGAAATTTGCTAATAAGATCAATTTAATTGGTAATTGATTGTATATGAAATTTGCTAATAAGATCAATTTATTTGGTAGTTGATTGAAATCAGATTATGCATATCAAGTTTTAGCATGAAATCTAGTGTGAATTTCGACACGAAACTAACACTAAATTCGCGGATTGGGTTTAGTCTTTAAGGGTTCGGGTCACTTTGGGGTTAAACGCATTTAGCCAAACGGGTTGTGTTCGTGAGTTGACCTGTTTAGCCCATTTAATTTTTAGTTATTTAAATTATGTTTTATATAAAAACTTAAAACCATTTGGCATTTTATGTAAAAAATTAAATTTTAAAAATAAGTTGGTAATTTGGTATAGTTTACACATAATTAATTTGACTCGTTTGAGATAATACGTGACCAGTTTATGTGGTCTCTAGTTGTATGATATCATAATGACTTTACTCATTTAAATACAGGCACAGGTTCATGCGTCTACCCTTCGTCGTCATCGTCATCATCGTCATCATCTTCCCTATCATCACCTACACCGGCAATAACCCAAACGCCTTGCCTACTGCACCTCTAGTGTTTGTTAATTCTGACTTTGGTTTAATTTTGACTTTGTTGCTGAAATTTGGTTTAATTTTGACTTTGTTTCACAAATTCTGTTGTAATTTGAACATGGTAGTTTACTTTTTACAGTTTAATGGTATGGTATATTATATTTGATTGCAGTTTAGTTTCTACGCTTTCATGCAGTTTATTTTATAATTCCTGCAAATGCCATTTGTTTTGTAATCGTCAAATGGGTCAAAGGCTGCACAAATGCCTGTTTTGGCTGCAAGTTTGTTTAATGGGTCAGTTTAATCGTCAAACGGGTCACTTGACTGCAAGTTTGTTTAATGGGTCAGTTTTGTAATGGTCATCTAGGCTGCAAGTTTGTTTAATGGGTCAGTTTTGACCGATCGATCTGCCATTTTTTGTTGATTTCAGCAGTAGTTTGATCTACGGTTGAATTTAAGCCACTGTGTGTGTTTATGGTGGCTCCGTTCTTTTCGATGCCTTTTCAACCTTTCGTTTATCAGGTATATGACTAAAGCATTTGTCATTATAAAAACCACCGCAAACTGCTTATTACCAAGTTGTTGAGGCTAATCAGCTCATGATGTTGATCAAATATCAACTGTCAATGACTCACTGAGATCAGAATTGTCACCCCTATTCGTGCAGACGTATATGAAATGAGAATCTGGATCTTCTATAACATAATCAGCAGGAAGCATTCCGTTCTCGGTGATAGGAACAGGTGACAGATACGAATTAGGCGATGAGGTTGAACCTCCTGGCTTTTGGAAACTACCACTCTACCAATGTCAAGTTTACACAAACATCTTTTGGACCATGACGAGAATCCCGTGTTTTACTACTAATAGATTTCCCGTACACTTGTTATTATGGGATATAACACTCCTTCCGTCTTACTCTCTGGAACCATGAATAAAGAATCAGTTTGGACACCGTTGCTTGTATCAGTTGTGTGCTGTTTGTTCCCATAGGATCACTTGTCTGTCCTGTAAATGAATATGTCTAAATAACACAATTAACATCATTCCATTAACGTCAACAAAAAGTGTGTTCCACAAGTGTGATAGATTTAATTACTAAAATAAAAGAAGTTAGAATGATCAGCTGGATTAAACTACAAAAAGTATACAACCATTTATAATTGGTTAATCCTTCGACAAGTTTACAATCCGTTTAAATTGTTTTACGAACCTTTTATAATTGGTTAACCTGTTTTGAACTACCACCCTTAAGAGCGTGAGGTATGGTGGGGCGGGGGTTTGGGCATGGGTTGACACGTGGAGTTCGAGCCAACAAGCCAATAAGAGCCGGCCAGATAGGATCGCTAGCATGCCCCACACCCGGCCTTAAACTCCCGCCCAAGGGGCCACGCCCAAACCCAAGCCCACCCGGGGTGGTGACTTGGGCGTTTCTCTCCAACCCACGCCCCAACCCCCGTCCCATAATCCATAGTCTAAAAAAAGATTTGCCTTCAGTTAAACGAACTAAAAATAATTTTCAAACCAAACAAATAAATACCAAGTGTCAATCCAACAATGAGATTTTGTTAGTCATAATATCGCATCAATATAAGAAGTTAGAAACATTTATCATTAAGACTGACTCTTCAAAAATGCTTTCTCTTTAAAATATAAATAAATCCCTTTAAAATTTTCATATCCCGCTCCTAATTCCCCCAATCTCTCTCTCTCAAAACCTAAAACCTAGGTCATGTTTGGCTAAGCTTTTCAAAACAACTTATTGGCTTATTGACTTATCAAAAAGCCAATAAGTTGTTTTTGTGTTTGGCTAAGCCAAAAGTACTTTTTGAAATGGCTTTTTGCAAAGAAGAAAAAAGAGGTTTCAAGAAGTCACAATATTGTGACTTCTTGGGCAGCTTTTAACTTTTCAAAGTACAAATTACCAATATACCCCTTCTTTACCCCTTTATATCTAAAAGAATGCCCATTTTAGTCATTTTACATCAATAAGCTATTCCAAACACTTTTTTTAAAAACTCCTTTTCAAAAACTCCTTTTCCCAAAAGTCTTTTTTAACTATAATAAGCTTAGCCAAACATGCCCCTAGATAGGCGAATGGGCGATTCCCCAATCGCTCCTCCACATCACCGAAGATTTACCAATTGATCTGCATAAAACCTAGATCGACGACTCCTAAGCCCACAGTAAACATATGATGAGCCCAAACAAGAGATCCAGCATCTAACCAATTTCTGTCACACTTTTGCTGGTACATCGAAGTTGTTCTCGATTTCACGTCGTTTCACGGATCTAAGGTATTTGAAGGTTAATTTGATTCTATTCCTTGTAGTATCATGGCACGTAGTACAGTAGATGCCGGTAGATGTCGTGGTTTTGTGGCAGGAGGTGGCAGAGGGCAAGGTGTGGTCTCTTATTCTCCCTAATTTTGCCCTAATTTCTTCCTATTTTCTGCTCGTAGACAGTAGTAGACCTAAATCACTGTTATCTTCATGACTTCATGTTTGTTCATAACTCGATCGTGTGTTCGATTTCGATATGATAACTGTTTATATGGATTTACAGTTATTTTATGCTATAGAAACCGTAAACATAGGTTATTTTATGGATAGAAGATTGTTATTTGTATGTGTTTTGTTTAGAATGCTGATGGTGGATAGAAGATTGTTACCAAAAGGATTACAGTGTAGTGGTAATGCAGTATCAAGGTGTGTAGTAAAAGTGTTCTTCCGTAAATGGTTGAGCGTTCTTGTTCAATGATGGACATTGGTGTAGATTACGAGTAGGTTTACTGTGTTTGTGTGACTTAGTCGTTTATTAAGAAGATAGAAAATTGTTCTTTAACTATATTGCTACTGCCATCCCGCTATTATAATAGGATTGGAAAGTTTTAAGAGATTAATTATGTTTTCTTTTGCGAGTGGAACACTGTTGCATAATGATTGGTGACATTACCCCTTGGTGACCCGCGTAGTCCATCCTTTGATTCCTATACCCATGTAACCATTTGTATGCATGTATTCTGTCTTTAGCTCTTTATTTCCTCCATGTTGCAGTCGGTTAATTGTTAAGTGTTTTAGCATATTACTAACTAGTACTTTTATGTAATTGTTTGTGGCAGGAGGCGGCAGGGGGTAAGGTGTGGTCACTGAAGAGAACAGGGCAGCAACAAGGTATATAAGCGTGTAATTAGAGTTCTTTTTTAATTGCCTATTAACGTGTAAGTGATTTGTGCTATAATAGTAAGATTTATCATAAGATTTATCACAGATCAATATGGTGGAGGCAGTTTTGCTAAGAAAAAACTATCTGGAGCCAGTGTTAACAAACTTTCTGTTAGTTCTGTTCCAAAGACCGTCACTAAAGAGGATGTAAGTTTTTCATATTTAAGTTCTTTTTTTATTTGTTTTCTGTTAGTAATCATGCAAATTCTTAATTTTTTATTTGATTTCTGTTAGATCCGGCATGCTTTTGAAGAACCTGGACAAGTTGAGGTTGCTTTGGTCAAAAATAAGAGAACAGGGCAACACACAAGGTATGTTGACACATGTCAATATCTTTTTAGGTTAGCGCAGGAATCTGAAACTATAGTTGATCTATTTATTTATTGTAGATATCATGGGACGTACTACGACAAATATCGGCAAGGGTCGTGGCCGAGGTGTTGATCGAAGTAGTGGTGAGCAAGGTCGTAGTGAAGGAAGTGTTCTAGGTAGTAGTGATACCGTTGGACTGAAGTCAAATCAGCAGCATACTTTGATGTCTTCTCCCATTGAGGGTAGTGATGGTGATGATGTGTCTTCGTGCCGTGTTGCTTCTACGAAGCGGTGAGGCTCTTCTCAAGTCCAAGTACCCGAACCAGTGAACTGTGAGTGGATCTATATTATAGATGGAGAGTAAGTACACATACATTAATATTGTTCCTTTATGTGGATATAAAAACGATACTAATGTGGTTTTCATTTATTGCTTCCACTTTATAGATTTAGCAATCAAATAAAGTGTACGCGGATTATTGGAGTAAACCTAAAGGGTATGTGGTCCGGTCCATGGGAAAGTTGGAAAGATGTTCCTAATGAGGACAAAAAGCGGTTGTTTGAACGATTCCATGTGTGTACTTAAACAGATTTATGTAACTTATTAAACCATTTTGTATGTTTCTTAAAAAACTCTTTTATTGTAGTGTTATTTTCAGTGGGAGGAGAAATGGAATTGTGAAATATATAGTTGCTGGGAGCGGTGCATTGCTGGTAAAATTCCGGATTTGTTGTGTAGGGTACGAGATCAAGCTAAAGAAACGGCGAGAAGTAAAGATGTACAAGTTGAAGACGATATGTCTGTTCTTACTGATTTTAAACCACCATGGATCAAAACAGAGACAAGGAAACAAATGATTGAAATCTGGAACACACCCAAATGGAAAGCGAAGTCTAAAAGAAACAAAAAATCAGAGCTGAATCAATAGGGGGCAAACATACCCTCGGGTCACAAACCTATGTGACTGCCAAAAGAAAAGTGGTAAACGTTGTTAATCATTATCTTTAACCGATAAATATAACATTATTTGTTAACTTATAAATACTAACTTTGTAGGCTGAGATAATTGGGCGTGAACCGTCACACTCAGAGATGTGGAAACAAACACATCTCAGAAAAGGAAGTAGGCCGTTTGATAAAGATCTTAATTGTAGCAGTTCGGTAGTTGAGAATGTTGATTTGGAGGACGTTGATTTGGAGGGCGTTGAATTAGAAGTGAATGTACAAGAAAAAAAATCGGCATGGGTTGACGATAGGGCACATGAGACTTGGGTAAGTTTCTTCACTTGATGTAGGGTTTTGATAACTAATATGAAGATTTTATTGTTTATGTGGGCCAAATAACTGTGGTTTTAGCATAATTTTGTTATTGGTGAGATCGATCATGTTTTTATTAGGGTTTTCTTGTTTTTATTTTGCTAACTTGATAAGCATTGGTAGAATGTAGTTGACATTTATGACATTAAAGTCCAAGTTATTTAATATTTTGTGCATTTTGTGGTTAATCTTGATAGACTGCTAAATAAAGAAAGTTGTGATAATAGCTCTACTTTCTTTATTTGGATTAAAGAAGCAAATCCACAAAACTATGGAAACTTTGTCAACAAATGTAATATCTTAATTAGCTTTAACTAGAGAGAAAACTGTTTGTGGGATGTAAAGATCAATGATGTGAGAAAATGAAAGGGTGTTTGGATTTATATTTTGAAACTGATTATTGCACTATTAAGAACTAGTTAATGTATAATCTGATTATTTCTTACATTTTCTTCTTATGTGAGCCTCCGAATCTGGTTATTTTGACCCCTAAATAATCAGAAAACCGTGATTACCCCAATTACTTACAGCTGATGAAATGCACATCCAAACCCTCTCCGTGTTTAGTTATAGAGGTTACACATTATTCCCCTTGAATGGGTTAATAGGCTGATCAAATATGAAGAAGTTGAGACATTTTGTTATAACTTCAAATATCTGGTGTTATTTTTATAAATAATAACAAATTACATAACAATTTTATTGTAGGTGAAATATGAGGGATATCTTTTGGAGAAGTATGGGGAGAAAAGTGGCGAACACCGAGAACTTGACAAAGAATTGTGGTACCGAGCTTCCGGGGGAAAGAAGAGAGGAAAAGTATATGGGTTAAGCAATCATAAGAATAATTTTAACGTTCAGCATTATGGCAAACAAGACCAAGAGGTACGTTTATTCTTTTAAGTTGTTTGGTTCAAACAAGTTTAAACTCAAATATTGACATTATTTTTTCATGCAATCACTTCTCAGTCAATAATATGTTAAACTTTTGTATGGATATTATTGAAAAATAGGCTATTTGACGTTAGAAGTCAAACTGACTTTTTCTCTTTATTCTATAATAATTGTATAAGCAGCTAATAAGTTTCATAAATTGTATAAATTTTGATAATGCTGGCCATTAATATTTCACTTTGCATTGGTTTTATTAGATCGAAAGATTGAACATGATTATCCAAGATATAGTGAAAGAAAATGAAGAAGAAAAAGAAAAAGAAAGGTTGAACGTTATTATTGCGGGATTGGTGGTGGAAAAAGAGAAAGATAAGGCGGAGAAAGAGGCTATGAATGAGAGGATCGCAAACATTGAAGCGATGCTAAAAGCTAGGTTTCAAAACGTATAAACACTTTGTTTTGAATATGTATTTTGTTATGATAACTTTGGTATTTGATGTTTCAAGTGGGATGTTTTATATAATTGTGAAAATTTGATAATATGTAAAATTTAAAATTGACATTATATGTAGGGTTAAAATAGAAAATGGATAAAAATAATTTTTTAAAAAATAAATAGAAATTGCGACCGAAAAAATGGTCGCAATTTTTCAAAAGACAGGCGGTCGGAAAACGATTGCAGTTTGTAAAAGACAGGCGGTCGGAAAACGATCGTAGTTTGTAAAAGACATGCGGTCGGAATACGGTCACGTCAAGACCGTCGCAACCGAAGTCCCACAAAACCAGGAACAGTCGCAATATTTGTGACCATTATCAAAGTCGCAAAACCCGGGTCGGAAAAGATAACAGCAGTCGCAACTTAGTCGGAATAGAGCAATTGCGACGGGTGTTTTTCCGATTGTAGTTCCGGTCGGAAAACGGTCGCAACAGGGCAATTGCGACCGGTTTGCGACCAAAATTGCGGTCGGAAAAACCTAGTTTTCTAGTAGTGGTAGACTAGCTTCCAAAGCTTTTCCGACTTCTTCGGAAATCTTCTCTTGCATCTCTTCAGTTATGTGAGATGTCGTGTCTCCTCCGGTTGCACCAGACATTTCTTTAACTGAAATGTCCATAATAGGTTAATTAATAACTTGTTTAATTCATTTCCATTCCGTTATATGGGAACTTATACTCATTTACTCCTCAAAATCCTTCAATTTAAAACTCATTATAGTTAGTTCTTACCGGATGTCCTGATCAAGCCTTGAACCGAACACGTTCCATCTTTAACCTTAAGCTCTAATTACCAACTTGTAAGACCCATAATTTAAATATCTTAAATTAACAAAATACTAACTTTAAAAATTTTTTGAACTAAAAACTTCCATAAAATCTTATGGAAATATAATAGTTAATACATAACGACATTTTCTTGAACATGCATTTAGTTACATAACTATTGCATGGCCTCAAGTAATTACTTCATAATCATAAGATTAACAAAAGGTGCGGAAACAAGATCTTCAACGTGTTCGGTTCCTTATCTTGGCTTGATCTTCATCACAAAAATGTTTGTAGTTTACCTGAAACTAAAAGTTTTACAATTTAATAGAATTATATGTCACACCCTGAAATTATCAGAGCTGGCGTGACTGGACTGGTATCTTCATTGCACAACGGATGCAAATAATCTAAGTCTTTTAGAAATTGAACGCCCACTAAGTACTCGACTCTTCATGGTTCTCCTATTCCAACCGTGCCTTGTCTTGGAAATGCAACCTGAGAAAGAAACATGCGAAAAAGTCAACATAAAGTTGAGCGAGTTCATAGTTTGTTTGTAAAAGATTTGAAATAAATCTTTTTGAATAACCGGTTTTTGAAGTATTGTTGAGAAAACGAATTTAAAATCATTTTCTTGTCATGTTATACAGAAACTTTGTATTTGTAACGCATTATGTATGTAAACTCTTGTATTTGTGAAGGTTGTATTTGTAACGCCTTATGTTCGTAAAACCATGTATTTGTAAACCCTCGTATTTGTAATGTTCGTATAACCGTCAATGCCCACCCTGACTTTGACTCTATGCCCGCAAAAATCTTATGCTTTGAATTTGTATAAAACATGGTCTTTAATTTGTGTTGGTGCATGTTTTGTGACAACAGCTTAATAGTTTGTTTATTTAGTCTTTGGATATTTTGTATTGGGCTTAGCATTATTGGTCAGGGAGTTAATTAGTGTTATGGGCTTGGAGAATGGCCTGGCCCAGACCAAAGCCCATGTGCAACCTAGTCTAATAAAAACAAGGCTTGGCATAAGGGTTTAGGTTAGACACTTGAGACATTTTACACACTTAGAGGAATTGAGAGAGAGTTGGAGAAATCTACAGAGAGTGGCAGTGGCTGAGAGATTTCTTGTGGGTCTTGATTTGATTGTAAACTTCGTGTTGGATAATCAATAGAAGACCGGATTGAAAGTGTATCGTGTTCTTGATTCTGTTTCTACTCATTTTCTGTGAAATCTGATCTAGAGGATTCCGCACTCTAGGTTAGATCGATGATTCTGTTACGATCCGCACGGTTTAAGGGGACCTACAATTGGTATCAGAGCATTAGGCTCTTGATTGGATTGGTTCAGAATCGTTTCTGCAGAAAATCGGCGTTTTTGGACGTTTTTGGAGGCTGTTTTGGAGTTCTGCTGCTGATTTCGGATAGAAATCAAGGATTTCGGATCAAAATCAATCATTTCGGATCCATTTCGGATTGATGACTTGGATTTCGGATCAAAAAACAAGTATTTCGGATCAAAAGACTTGTGTTTCGGACCAGAAATCAGTCATTTCGGATTAACAACAAGTATTTCGGATAAATCAGCATAAATTTCGAATAAACTTTAAGTATTTCGGATAAATCAGCAAGCTTTTCGGATCCATTTCGGACACAGTTCAAGTATTTCGGATCATCAGGTTGCATTTCGGACTAGATAAGCTTGCATTTCGGATCAGACTAAAGAATTTCGGACGATTTCGGATAGGAGAGTGTCCATTTCGGATCAGACTGGTTCATTACGGCTCAGAGGGTCTCATTTCGGATCTGATTAATTCATTTCGGACCAGAAGGTGCTAATTTCGAATCACTTCTGACCATTTCGGATTATCATTTTGGATTTAGGGCCATTTCGAACCATTTCGGACCCTTTCTGTTCATTACGGACAAGGTGGAATTTTTCTTGGCTTGCGTAAGAAAAATCTCACTGTTTCGCGTTTAGAAAATTATCCGTAACTCAACTCAGGAAACCGTTTGCACCGTTGGAATCCTTGGATTTTTAGGGCAAAAAAAAAAACTGTATAATTTTGACATTATATATCATTGGAATCGTAATTTCGAGACGAATCTAACGGTATAATTTGGTAAAAGCTGTTTACGGATAATTTTTGTACGATTTTATCAGTTCACTTACGGTAAAAAGCTAGACAAGGACCAGTAGAGAAGTTAGAATTGGATTTGGACACAGGTTACCAAAATTCATTTAAACTTTTACGCTGCGTGATGGCTGAGATGGAAAGTGGTAGTGAGGTTGTTAAAAACTGGCCAAAGCTTATAAACGTCAAAGAATATGCTGACTGTAAAAAGAAGGTTGAGGCATATGTTCAGAGTAAGGATACGAGAATGTGGAGCTGTATGATTGATGGATACGTTGCTCCCACACGTCGTGTTGAAGGAAGGGTAAAAGTAATTTCTTATGAGAAGATGGATGAATCTGAGAAACTGTTGGTTGATGCTGAGAAGAAAGCTTTCACAGCAATAAAGATGTCCTTGTCTGAGAGTGTTAAACATACTTTCAAGACGTATGGGACTTCTAGAGAGCTGTGGGAAGCTTTGGAAAAACGTTATCAGATCTCTTCAAAAGTAACTATTTGTGATCAAGCATGGGTAGCTGAGCTTGCAGCTGTGAAGATTGGAGAGGAAGCTGCTGAGGTAGAGGAGAAGAAGAAAGCTGATGAAGAGAATGCTGAGAAAAAGGAAGCTGATAAGGAAACTGCTGAAAAGAAGGGTGCAGAAGTTTCAAAGGGCTTGAAGGATGTGAATGAACTTACATCAGAGGTGAAGGTATCATCAGAATCTGTAAGTCATACATGTCTTAATTGCACTGAACTACAGGTTAAAGTTAACAGACTATCAGATGAAAACGAAATTCTGTTAGCTGATTTGGAAAACCGAAAAGAGTTAAATGTTCTTTTGATTAAAAGAGAGTCAAATTGTTTAGAAAAACTCAAATCAAATGAACAAGAAATCATTAGTTTAACAAGCAAAGTCAATGAACAATTACAGATCATTGATTTGGCTCGTGAAACTCTGAAAGAAAAGACTAACGAGCTTTCAGAAAAGTGCACGGAATTGGCTGATGCACAAGCCAAAATTGTAGAACTTCAGGGGAAGTTAAACAATTTTGGAAATTCTTCGTTAGTCAGGACTCAAATTCAAAAAGGTTTAAAAAGGAGTAATGATAAAACAGGAGTGGGGTTTACTAAAGCTTCATCTTCCAAACATCAAGACTACTCATTTTTACCAACTGATGATGAGCTAACTGATGTTGTAACCACTGCACAAGAGGTAGTGGATCCGATAGCTGTGGACTTGCCAAATAGTCTAGTTTCTTTGAAAGAATCTGTAGGGTCTAACAGTACACCTCATAAAGTGGATGAGGATACTGAAGACAAAAAGGCCAAAACATTTAAAAAGGGATCAAACATAAAGAAAACTTATAAGAAAAGATCCTGTTTTAAATGTCACAACAAAGGGCACGTGGCGAGTTTTCCTTTGAAGAAAGGTAAACAAAAGGTTGACGAGGTTAAGGATGGGAATCAGGTTGGGTCAGACAATAGTGTAAAAACAAATTGTCAGACAAAGAAACCTGAATTTCAATCTAAACCTTCAACTTCGAAAAGATTTGATAGACCAGGAAGTATTTCTCCACAATTTAGTCAATATAGTGGTAAATCAAATCGTTTTCAAAGTCAAAATAGAAATTTTGGATATCAAAATCGATACCAAACTACTGGTTATCGAAATTTTCAACAAAGAAATGGACATAGGGGTTTTAGTAACTCAAATGTTCAACAACATCCAAAAATTTTCCAAAATTCATGGTATGATAATGGTAGAAGAAGGTATCAAGATAATAATTTCCAAAGGTCAGAAAATCCGAGAGTTCATTGGAACTCTCGCAATCAAAGACCCAGTAGAAATTATCAATCTTGTTAAACAATGGGGAAGCAATCCAAGACTCCACTGAGGAGTGATGGATATTGGATGGATGTTCCTGTAATGGATGAATTTGGAAAACCCAAGACTATCAGGGCTTGGGTTCTAAAGTCTAACTGAGTTGTTGAGTGAATGCAGGATGACCAAGAAGGACTGTTGATGTGTTCGACAGTGGTTATTCCTGTAAAGCATCTGAGGTGAATAGTAGGTTAACATGGGTAACGAACTATTTACTTCTGTGATCATTTTGATTATTTTAAACTTTAAACGTGAAAAAATTTTGTCAGATTTAAAGTGGGAGTTTGTTTGTGTTTAAATTTGTGTTTTGAAACTTACTCCATAAAAACAAAAATTTAGGGGGAGTAAGTTATAAATTTCCCTAAGCCAAAAAGAGTTTAGATAGTGTGTGTGTTTAGGGGGAGTAAGTTATAAATTTTAAAAAAATCCAAAAACATTGAAAAATGAAAAACATAAAAAAAATTGGAAAAATGAGTTTTCATGGTGTGAAAAAGAAGAAATGATAGTACATCAGCAAGTTAGGCTGTCACACTCGAACTGAATTAAAATGCTTAAGTGTGATAGCAGCTTCATCATATGATGTACCAGTAGGCAAAAGCATGAAATAGTCAACTTACCAATGTGATATAAACCTAAATGCACTGAGTATGAGTGGGGAACACATCAGTGGTGTATGGTTTAATGACCTTAAATCTTGCGTTGATAGATTGCCAAAATCTGAAGTTTTGGGTCTTTATACTGTTTATTTCATCTGGGGATATCAGGGGTGTCCTTCTGCTGCATCCAGATACATGCTGACCTAGACACACCCAGGATATCTTAAAAGAGCTAAAAATGCCAAAACCCTGAAAATGAAGAAGCTCTCATAGAGAGTCATTCAAAAATGCAAAATGCATAAATCGTACCAAAAATGGTATTTGTCTTAGCCCTCGTTAGATATTTTGGTCTCTCTGCTGTACGGAAGTACTGTCCTGTTCACCAATTATCTAAACGTTGAAAAACAAAACGGATGAATTCAGTATACTCACCTACTACGATGAATCTTTGTGCATACCTTGATCGCGGGGGTATATCCTGAAGTGGGACACACTAATATATCAGAATTAATATTACCTTAACGTATCATACGGTAATGGTACTTGAAATGTTCATGCATTTTGTTTAGGTGGACAAACATACTGGTAATCGTCTTGAACTGCTTTTCACGAAAAAATAAATAAAGAATTATCTAATAGTGTGAAAACAGTTTGATTTTGCTGATATGATCTTCTTGCACATGAAACTCACAAAAAGAAGTATTGTAAATATTTTTGGGTTTAGTTTAGTTAGTTTAGTTTGTGTTGAAAATTTTCAAAAATACCAAAAATATTTCCTTTTAAAAGATCTCCCATTTTGATCTGACAGGAAGTTGTTTTTGCAAACTAAGATAAAATATTGGTTTATCTTTAAATGTGAAAAAGACTAATGGTTTTTCGAGATACTTGCTTGTGTTGCTAAACAGATTGATGCAGTTATCAAAATGAAGTGAAAAATACAAGTAAAGTGCAGATTGAGAGTGAAGTGAAGATCGTGTGAAGATGCATGGTAGGATCCTTCTACTACAGTGCAAAGAGAAAGAGATATGGAAGTTTTGAAGATACTTGCTTAACCAAAGTTTGCTAGTTCGCTGATCTACAATGAATGAAAGTTTTGGAGATTGGAAGCATCAGCTAAATAGGAGTTTGTTGATGTCAGAATTTGTGTGTACCAGACTCGGCGTCGGCGATGGCCAGGCACGGCGTCGTCGATGCCCCCTCCTTCTTCTCTTTTTCTGCTGTGTTGTTTAATCGTCCGTAAACACTAAATCTTTCATATCTTTTGAACCGTTCACCCGTTTAACCTCCCGTTTCTTCCCACGTGATCGTAATTTGATTTTCTATCATGTGAACTTGAAATCTAACATTCGGATTAACATTATTCTTAATTTATAAGCTCATGGCTTTGTATTGATTTACAATATTTTGACCCGTTCATCTTTTTATAAAACACACTCATTGTTTATATTCCAAAACTCACATGAACATTATAACTATAATATTTCCTCATTATCCGGAGTTTCATTCACAAGAATTATGCATCCGTTATCTATTATGTGTTTCATTTATTCGACCCGTTCAACTACTAGTAGTTGAACATATATCTAACACAATTCCTACATGTGGAATTGTGCATCTACTAGTCATACTCGCCATAATAGTCTATGACTTTTTAACCCGCGTCCCCGATTCTCGGCTTACGTGTATAATTAATCTCCTACCCATTATCCAAGTATTATTCCGAAGTCATTACTTATGCAACCATTATGGTCATTCAGAGTTCATTTGAACCGTTTGGTTAGTCTAACGGAATCCATCACTTCTACTTGCCAAATCTTGATATATTAGTGAAATCCATAATTTTCAAACATTCAAACAAAATACAAATTTCTCATTTAGACCCGTTTGAATGTATTAGTGAAATCCTTCACTTTCAAACATTCAAACTTATTGTTAGTTCTATATTCATTCATTCATTCATTTATTTGATTCGGTTTATTCGTACGGAATCCATCGTTTAAGAACAAACCGAACTTCATGATGATACTTTTATTGTTCAACATATATAAACGTAAAAAATATATTAACAAAAGATCTACGGAGCATATAGCCATGTATATTCAAAGCTTCCCTTTTAAGCGAGTGTCCGCTCCTTCTTGACCACTTGATGATTCGCCCAATTTTCCTATAGGGTTCAATTCGATTTATCATTTAGAAGTCATAATACAACATATGTCACGTAATTTGTCAAAATCTCATTTACGTGATCCTTACATATATTTCAATCAATTCATGATTTTTCTTAGGCATTTCATTAAACATCTTGCGGGCAAGATTTATATACTAACCATTTAAGGCCTAGACATTATCAATTAGACTTGTATACATACATCTTATTACCAAATTGGTTGAAACTCATCAACTAGCTTCAAAATTCAAAGCAATCAAGCACCAAATACATATTTCACAACATCATAGTTCATGTATTCTACATAAACACAAAAACCCACTTACACATCCTAGTGTTTCATTCATATACTTGTAATTAGGCATTTGATCATTCGCAATCTTTCACTTAGGGTTTGTTCCTAAGTTTGCCTACATCATCTATCTTGCATAAATTTCATTAATTCATGTAAAAATCAGAATTTCAAGTTTTCAACAAAACTTTGGATTGTCACCAAATATTAAATTTCAACATACCTTGTGACCTCCTAACTTGGGTGATCACAAATTTATCTTTAGCACTGATTTTTAGCTCGATTTCCTCTTTGATTTTGATGAATTTTGTGAGGTTAGGGTTTTTGAGATGAACTCCCTTCTTGCTCAGTGTTTTAATTGACCAGAACACACACTCTATGTGTGTGTTTTGTGTCAAATTTCGTTTTACCAATAATAGTTTCTAATTTGCTCCTTTTAGTCCCTTAAGTTCTTAAATTTTAATAAAAGGTTTCCATTTCTTATTTATCATTAGTTAACCACATATTATTAACTAGGTTACATATTCCTAGTTATATTTCATAAGTTCATGACCAACATATGTCTGTTTATATATATATATATATATATATATATATATATATTATATTTATGGGGTGTTATAAGTCCACTCCCCTTAAGAAGGGTTTCGTCTCTGAAACTTAGACACGTACCAAATAATGAAGGGTATAGTCGCTTCATCTCTTCTTTGGACTCCCAAGTGGTATCTGATCCTTTTCGATGTTCCCATTTGATGTTCACTTGGTCGATTTCTTTATTCCTCAAGCCTTTGACCTTTCGGTCAAGAACTGCGATTAGCTTTACAACATAATTCAATTTATCGTCCACTTCAATGTCGTCATTACGTACGTAAGCCGTTTCATCAGCTAAACACTTTCGAAGATGTGAAACATGGAAAGTGTTATGTATACCACTTAATTCTTCGGGTAATTCCAAACGGTACACAACCTTGCCAACCTTGTCGATTATTTTACTCAATTTTCCCATTTTTCTAAATCGAATGATTCCTTTCCACAGAGATACTTTATGCATTACTTTATCACTGATTTGAAACTCGATGGGTCTTCGTCTTTTATCCGCGTAAGACTTTTGTCGATCTTGAGTCGTTTTTAAATGAGCTCGGACCACAACGATCTTCTCATTAGTAGCTTTCACTACGTCTTTGTGAGCGAGTTCACGAGGACCCACTTCACCCCAACATACCGGGGTTCGACATTTCCGACCATAAAACATTTCGTACGGAGCCATTCCAATGCTTGAATGGTAACTGTTGTTATACGAAAATTCAACTAACGGTAGATAAATATCCCAACAACCACCAAAATCGATAATACATGCTCGAAGCATATCCTCCAGTGTCTGAATCGTTCGCTCGCTTTGCCCATCAGTCTGTGGGTGATATGCGGTAATAATGAATAATTTAGTACCCATTTGCTCTTGAAAATCACGCCAAAATTTTGAGATGAAACGTGTATCTCTATCAGACACGATGGATACCGGCACCCCGTGGTGCACTATGATTTCGTTCGTATATACTTCCGACATCTTTTCCGAAGTATACGTTTCACGGATAGGAATAAAATGAGCACTCTTTGTCAGTTTATCTACGACTACCCAAATGGAGGCGAATCCGCATGCCGTCATTGGTAGTTTGGTTAATAGGTCCATAGTAACATGTTCCCATTTCCAAACCAGTATGTCTAGCGGTTGCAATTTACCATATGGTTTTTGATGCCCCGTCTTTACTTGTAAACAATTTAGACATTTTTCGACATACTTTATTACATATCTTTTCATCCCGGGCCACCAATAATTTGTTTTCAGATCTTGATACATCTTGGTAGCCCCTGGGTGAATTGAATATCGTGATTTATGCGCTTCGTCAAGAAGAAGGCCCTTGACACCACAGGTATTCGGAACTCATATTCTCCCGAACTGAGTCTTCAACCCATTTTCGTCGTTTACCAAATCCTTTACTTGGCATTTTATGCGTTCTTTCCCCATTTCTCTTCTTTCACTGCTTCAATTTGGGCTTCTCGGATTCGTTCGAGTAAACCCGAAGTTACCATTAATTGCATTGATCGTACTCGAATAGGAGTATACTCTTCCTTTCGGCTAAGGGCATCCGCCACTACATTGGCCTTTCCAGGGTGATAACGGATTTCACAATCATAGTCTTTCACCGTTTTTAGCCAACGTCTTTGTGTCATATTCAACTCCTTTTGATCAAAGAAGTATTTAAGACTTTTATGATCGGTGAAAATGGTACATTTCACACCATAAAGGTAATGCCTCCAAATCTTTAAAGCGAAAACCACCGCCGCTAACTCAAGGTCATGAGTTAGGTATATCTTTTCATGAACTTTTAATTGCCTTGAAGCATATGCGATCACCTTTCCCCTTAGCATAAGTACACACCCGAGACCAAGCTGGGATGCGTCAGAATATACGACCATGTCGTCGGTTCCATCCGGTAAAGTTAATGCTGGTGCACTGGTTAATTTTTCCTTGAGTGCTTGAAAGGCATTCTCTTGTGCACTTCCCCAGATAAATTTCTCATCCTTGCGGGTTAACTTAGTCAAAAGTGACGCGATTTTGGATAAATCTTATATAAATTTCCGGTAGTAACCCGCAAGTCCTAGGAAACTCCAAATCTCTGATGGATTCTTCAGAGGTTTCCATTTCGACACCGCTTCTATTTTGGATGGGTCCACCAACACCCCTTGGGTACATATAACGCGCCCTAGAAATTGTACCTTACGTAGCCCAAAGGCACATTTCGAAAACATCGTGTAAGGTCTTTCCCACCTAAGCGTTTCTAGTAGTTCGCACAAATGGCGCGCGTGATCCGCTTCGCTCTTCAGATACACGAGAATATCGTCGATGAATACTATCACCGACTTGTCTAACATTGGTTTGCAAACCCGGTTCATGAGGTCCATGAAGGTCGTGGGTGCATTTTTTAAACTGAAAGACATTACAAGAAATTCGTAATGTCTGTAACGCGTCCAGAAAGCCGTTTTCGGTATGTCTTCATCCTTCACCTTCAACTAGTGATAGCCCGACCTTTGGTCGATCTTTGAAAACCAACTTGCGCCTTGCAACTGATCAAATAGATAATCTATCCTCAGAAGCGAGTATCGGTTCTTTACCGTGAGTTTATTTAACTCCCGGTAATCAATACAAATTCGCATGCTTCCATCTTTCTTCTTTACAAATAACACCGGCGCTCCCTACAGAGAGACACTAGGTCGTATAAATTCTTTGTCGACTAAATCTTGCAGTTGCGACAATAATTCTTGTAGCTCCGACGACGCTAATCTATACGGTGCCTTAGCTACTGGTTTTGTGCCCGAGACTAACCAGATCCCAAACACCACCTCACGCTCGGGTGGTAACCCCGGTAAATTTTTCGGAAACACATCTTCAAACTACCGTACGACCGGTACGTCTTTAATCTCTGGTGACTCTTTAGTCGAATCACGTATGTAAGTCAAATATGCCTTACATCCGCGTTGAACGAGCTTACGAGCTTCCATTATCGAGCATACAATAGGGTTACTACTCTTCTCCCCATAAATAGTAACATGCTTTCCGCTCGGAGATGTTAGTTGTATCTCCTTACGGTAACACATTACTTTTGCGTGGTGTCGAGATAGCCAAACCATCCCGATTACCACCTGGAATTCTCCCATCGACATGGGTATCAAATCAGTTAAATATTCCTCATCATTGATGCTCAATTTGTAATACCGTCACAAATCACAAATAATAAAACTTTTGTTATTACCTATTTCTACTTCTAGGGGCATAGGAAATTTTGTTAACATAAACATAGGGTGTTGAATAAATCGATGTGAAACAAAAGATCTATTTGCACCCATATCAAATAAAATTCATGCTGGAATTGAATTTACAGTAAATATACCTGAAACCACATCGGGTTCAACTTTGACTTGGCCGCCGTTATGTGGAAGGACCTCGCCGTTGATTTCGAGGCTTCGGTCTTCGTGTCCGTAGTTTCATTCTTTCCAATCAATTCCGGGCACTCAGATTTCTTGTGTCCCGGTTTATAACACTTGTAGCACACCGACACCTTACCGGAGCAATTTGAAGCCCCGTGCCCTAACTTCCCACATATAGCACAGGGTTTGTTCTTGAAATAGCATTCGCCCCGATGTGCTTTCCCACATGTTTTACACTGAGGTGATCCCCCTTTCGTGTTTTCCTTCTTTGGAAACTCGTTCGGCTTCTGTTTCTTTATGGGGCTTGGATGTACATCCAACGCCCTCCTGTCACCCCTTTTGATCTATTTCATTAACTCGATCTCTCCTTCTCAAGCGGCATTTACAATTTTTGTGAGATGTTCATATTTCGAGGGAGTCATAAACTCCCGATACTCCAAACTTAGCATGTTATAATAGTAGTAGATCTTCTGCTCTTCCATCTGCACCAACTCATCGCAGAATCTTAGCTTGTCAAGAAACACCCCCTTGATCTTATCAACCGATTCTCCCTTTTGTCTCAAATGAATAAATTCTTCTTTTATTTTATTGATCATGGCCTTCGGGGTATGTGTCACACCCTGACTTTTGCGGAAGCGTGTGATGTGTGACTTGATCAATATCATTGCATTCAATTATAATAAACAACTATATGATTAAAACATGATGTTCATCCGTTCATAAGTTTCAAAATAATACAAACACAAGTTGTTCAGTTTCAACCGACACACTTCATGTTTAGGTTACAAACCATCCAAAAGTATTAAGTTCCATAAAGAGGACTTTTAAACAAAAGAATTTTAAACCAAGGCTTTGATTCGTATACCCTATCTAAGATAAGATATCCAAACCAAACCCTTCAAAAGTAGGATGATATCAAACTTGAAATTACTTCTTGAAATCTTTCTCAAATCTTCAAGATCCATCTAGTTTCCTGAAATACATATAATTTTAAAACATCAACAAAAGTTGAGCGAGTTCATGTGTTTTGTGTGTAAGCTCGTAATAACTTGTAAACATTTGAGAGAAATCCTTTGATAACCGGTATGTAAAGCGTCTATGAACAGATCATTAATGTTTTGCAAGGACATTAATATGTGTGGTGCGTAGGAAGTGCTCAAACTTAGCGAATTTCCTCCGGTCCATCTGGTGGGAACGACATAGTCACCACATGCGGCCACTCAAGGACCCATGGGTGGGGCTCGCTACACCCAGATAGATCTACCACTCATGCCCCTCGGTCTAAACTAGATTAATGGCACTTAAGAGAGATACAACCCATCCACGTGATCTAACAGTTCATTCCTTAGCTAAACTGTACCATTGAAACATTTGAAACATGTATTTCACCCCAGATAGTTATAAATCCGAAAACAGTTAGAAGAAAAGGGGGATATGAGCTCACAGATTTGCGTCCGATATCCTGTGTACCCAAAGTAAGTATCCTTAAGCCGTACTACCACCTACACACGTGCTAAGTTTTATTAGACGCTTAGGTCGTGTAACGACTCTTAGTCTTAGTTGTTTATTAAGACTTATTTTTGGGATTCAGTATACTTTGAGTTATACAATCGATGTACATTATATAATTCTCAATTATAAAATCATTAGTTAAAATAAGGATATTTTAACTTAAATTATTCTCCATCCAATTATTTAGAATATTGTTAAAAATAATATATTTTTTGTTAGGAAACTTTATTTGTAAGTATTGAAGAAAATCAGATTCAACTTGATCTATGAAGAAGACAACAGTCCTGAAGATCACAACAAGAAGAAGAAGATCGGATAGGACAACTGAAATGAACAACATCTACTTCAAAGAATCACAAGTTGATCAAGAGCTGAAGAAGATTATCAGAGAAGGTCATTTCTGATGGATCTGATGATACAGTCTCTGACGATTCTGATCATCAGATTTTCTGATGATTTGTTCACCAGAATTTCTGATGAAGTGGTTTATCAGAAATTCTGATGAATACCCACTTGTCTAAAAATCAGCTCTATCCTGCCACAATAACCGAAGCAACTTGACATTATTGGATATCATGATTACAAATGCAACTTGACTCTTAGATTCAATGAATATGTCAAATGGCTACTTTATGCAGGACTTATTGCATGAATAAACAATTGTTTATTCATGTACCCAGCCTTCTATAAATAGAAGGCTCACCAAGCAGAAGACAATGAGTTAAGCTTAGCATTCAATACATACTACAAAACTCCGTTGCCCTCTCACCCGCAGAATTCAAGATTCATTTGTAATAGATAATAATCTTACAATCACCTTGTAAAACATTTTGTTTCAAAGTGATATAAACTTGATAATTCTGTAGGTCTTGTTTCTTGATAGTCTGATTTCCATTTTCGCACATCTTTTTCACATCTACTGAAATCACTTGCCATATTACGTGAAAAGAAGTTTTTAAGTCCAAACTGGGACCAACAATTGGTATCAGAGCAGTTTGAATAAATTATTTTCAAACGATCAATCTCTCATCTTCTTTTCTCTAAATATGGCCAGCTTTCAATCATGGAATAACGCTTTTATCATTGATTTTATGTCTAAACCTCCGACTCTGGTCATAGAGGAATACCACCAATGGAAAATCAGGATGGTCAATTTCCTCAATGGTCATGACCGAGCTCTGTTTCAATCCATTGAAAGGGGTCCACATATACCAATGACTGAAATACCAGCTATTCCAGCAACTGACCAATCACCTGCTATCCCTGCCTCCCGAGCTCCAAAAAGTGAAATACTTTGGAGTGAGGAAGACAAGGAAAAGGTGGATGGGGATGAAAGGGCAAAGTCACTTTTAATAATGGCCATCCCCAATGACATATTTTCACAAGTTGATGCATGTGCATCAGCTAAGGAAATATGAGATCAGTTGGAAAATCTTTATGAAGGAGGAGAAAGGATGAGAAGAAACAAAAGAACAAACAACGTTTCCTCATATGAGAGGTTCAAAAGTTTACCCAATGAAAGATTAAATGATACATATCAAAGATTTACAAAACTTTTGAACGAGCTAAAGAAATTTGGTATAACAAAATCAAATGATGAAAGAAACATTAAATTTCTAGATGCTTTACCTACAGAATGGAGAAGTCTAACCATGACTTTGTCCTCAACCTTAGAACTAGGAAATACGAGTCTTCATGACTTATACAACATCTTGATCCCCAGAGAGGAAGAAATATTTGAAGAAACCATCCAAAGAGGGGGATCTTTAGCTCTTATCTCAAACTCACAAAGAACACCACCTACCAATGACCCACAACCATTAAACAGTCAAAATCTTCAAAATTTCTGATACATCATCAGATTTTTCAACTTTTGCTGAAGCAATAGCACTGCTCACCAAAACATTTGAGCATAGGTTGAGGGGATGAGGCCAGAGATACCAGAGAAGTGACAGAGGGAGGATGGATGGAAGATCTAAGGAAGACGGTATATCTAAGGATAAGGGGAAGGCTGAAGTTGTGTGTTACAAGTGCAAGCAGAGAGGTCACTATACATCAGAATGCAAGACCAAGAAACTGAAAGATGTTGCTTATTATGAGAAGAAGCTGGAAGAAGCTAAGAAGCAGCAGCAAGTCAGTTTAATTGCAGGGATAGATACATGGCTATCTGATGATTCTTCTGATGAAGAAGAAGAAGAAGAAGAAATGGCTAACTTCTGCCTTATGACACTTTCTGATGACATACCAGAAACTTCAGGACAAAAGGTAAATTTAGACAATCTTGATCTTGAACACAAGCTAAACAAGCTCATGTCAGATTTTCTAAATCTGCAAGTTAAGCAAAAATCAGATAGTAAAAAATCTGATGAGTTGCAAAGGACCACGAATAAAATCATACTTGAAAACCAATTACTAATAGAAGAAAATTTAGATCACAGAGCTAAAATTGAGTTCTATGAAAATGAAAGAAAAGATCTTTACAAGAAAATTAATGATAAAGAAATTAATGTAAGAGGTTTTCAACAAGCCAAAGATTTCATAAATTTCATTGAGTCCACACCAAAGAACAAAGGAGAGGGTTTAGGATTTGTAAAAACAAGAGAATGTAAACCCACTGTCTTTGTAAAAGCAACCCATCAGATTTCTGATAAATTTTCATCAGAATCTGATTCTGAATCTTGCAAGTCAACCTGTTCTGAATACTCTTTTGAATAACCCAACTTTAAATAAAAAAGAAGTGAATGCAAACAAGAGTCTTTAAAGACTCCAGAAGCAGTTCACTCATCTTTTCAAAATTATCCACTCATTCCATCACAAAAAAGAATATCAGAAAATTCTGATAAATCTTGTATGTGTGTTGACATATTGAAGCTTGTTCAACACCATCTCCAAAAGAAAAATAAAAAATCTGTTTATGGCTCAACATATAATAGATATTCTGATGAAAGGCCATTAAGAGAAAATAATCTGATTAAAATCTCATCAGAAAGAGTACCCAAGCAAGCCTGGGTACCAAAAACCCTCTAATTTTTCCATTTCAGGACCATCATGTGCAACAGATCTGGTACTGCGATTCAGGAAGCTCCAAGCACATGACTAGGGACAGGAGCTTACTCAGCAACTTTGTTTCAAAGCTAGGTAAAATGGTAAATTTTGGAAATGGAGTAAATGGGATGATCATGGGATATAAATGCATAAGGTATGGATGTTTGACCATAGAGAAAGTAGCCTATGTTGAAGGCTTAAAGTACAATCTGCTAAATCTTGGCCAATTCTGTGATAAAGGTCTTTCAAATAACCTTATTACCAGAAAAATGCTTAATAATTTGTCTCAATGATAATCAAAAGAAAAGGATTGTATATCTGCTAAAGCACCAGAAAATCTGATGTATCGTCAGCAAATCTGATATATCATCAGAATATCTGATAAATCATCAGAAATTCTGGTAACTCATCAGAAAACATATTGAAAAATCAGAATCATTGATTGATTATTAGAACAAATTCATGCATGTCATCATCTTTATCTATATCTCATATCTGCAAATTCATAAACTGTAGCGTTTTCGTTTAGTTTTCTTTATTTTTTTTGCATTTTATTTTTCTTCTTAGTGTTGATAACGTCATATGGCAGAAGATTTTATGGGAACATGTTAGTGGTTGTAAAGCTTTTTCTCTCCTTCATTAAAGACACCTCATCAATATTAAGGAGATTGAAGTGACATATTAGTAGGTAATCATGATATATAATCAGAAAATGGCCGCCTAAATCAATTAATGCCGGAGAGTTTATCTCAGTTATTCTTTATGCCATCTGATAGAAAATTTAATAACAAAGATTGTGATGAACAAAATCTATAAGTAGGTAGATGTCATTTATGGCAAACTTTAAGTTTACTATATATGTTCACCACCTTAAGCAAAGATTGTCACCATCACATAAGGAAACTCCAGAAAAATTAACTTCATCTTCTTCTTCAACACTCACACATTCTCACACTCACAAAAATGCTTACCATAAAAGCTGATCGTTTCCCACTTCCTTATCATCCTTACCACAACCTCAAACTAAGGACCAACTTTGAGGGTCCTCACTTGGAAGGATGCCAAACAGTGCTGAATCTGATCATGGGAAGTAACTTGAAATATGCTCTCACAGCCAATATAATAGTCTTCCCAGAAATTCTTCAAATGTTCTGGTAAAATGCAACTTTGTCAGAATATGAGAGTAGAGGACATATATTTATTGAAAGTGTGGTGCTCAACCAAAGAGTTCGAGTGACTGAAGGTATCATCAGGATGGTTCTACAACTCAATGATGATAATGAAGTTCTGATGTTCACAAAGACTGAAATAGAAGAAACCTTGGAGCAGATGGGTTACAATCCTGTAAACTCACCACGAGCAATCACCAAAAATGGCTTCATCAAGCCATGGCAATTTCTGATCACACAAATGGGTGCATGCTTCTCAAAGAAGGTTATTAATCATCATGAATCATCCCATAGGTTGATGGAGACTGTTCGAGCACTCATATTAGATATACCTTACAATTTCTCTTATTACTTAATGAAAGATTTTGCAAGTAATATGTGGTCTGGCAGGCCATTCTTGATTTATCCTCGTTTTCTGATGAGGATAATCACAAGCCAGCTAGGCTTTGGAGGTGTTCCTACAGGTTATCTCAGAGCTGAGATGAGACTTCAACAAAACATGAATCTCAGTGTGCTCAGACCTACTGATCAGAATTCTGGTTTGGTGACTGATCTATGGGTGCTCCTTGAGATGGATCATGGAGAAGGGGTAGATCTTGATTAGGTTTTTCTTTGTTTAAACTTAGTTTGTGTAGATATTCTGCATGATAATATGTTAATATAGTGTATTTCCTATATTGCTTTGTTGTCTGGCTCATGGTTTGGGAAAAAGAAAAATGGGTAAAGAAAAATGAGAAACATGATCATCAGAAAACAAAAACATTTGACACAAAATTATGAGTTTCTGATGACAGGAGACAAAATCTGGTAATTCAAACTTAAAATGCATCTCTAAATTTTTTTTTTCTGTTAAAACTTCAAAATGATAAAAAGTTTTAGAAAATATCAGAAAAAGCCAAGAGACTTGGATGCAACCAGAGTATTATATGTAAGTCTTCTGATCTTATCTCATTCCCTCTCATCTAAAAAAAAAAGAACCTCAACTGAGAAACCTCTTATATCAATCAAAAGAGAAACTTCAAAATCTGTTGAAAAGGGTCACAAGTTTAGGGGGAGTCTCAACTATGAAATTCTGTTGAAAGTTGTTGACTTATGTTGACCACATCTAAAAGGTCAACAAAAGTCAGAACAAAAAAGAACAATACATATTTTTAACAAAATTTATGTTGAACTTCTGATGACATCATCATAATAGGACTTTGACTTCCAAGAAAGAGAGGATGCAGAGAAGAAAGCTAATTGGACCTTAGACAAAATGGGGTCCACAAAGAAGAAAAGGTGTCATGTGACCGATAGTTATCTCCAATCAAAATTCAGTTTAAAATTTTTGTGAAGGAATGATTGAAGAAACTACACAAGTTGAAAGGACAAGTTGAAAGGGCATAACCACGATTACACGATCAACCGTCATTAAATGTCTTGATACCCATGATCCAACGGTTACATTCTGAACCAAAATTCACATCATACGATCTAACGGTAATAAAAACAATTAATGATCCTTTAACCGCCATTACATGGCACGTTCCATGACCCCTCAACTCCATAAACCCACAATTCTCTGCTAAAACCCTCACTATATAACTCACACTTAGCAGAAATTCAAAAATCACTCACCTTCTTCACAAAAACTTCAAACCGCAAATCCCCTGTTCTTCACTCAAAATCCAAAAATCCCTAAATTTCAAACCCTAATTCACAAAACTCAACAATGGCTGAAGTAAACCTCAACATCCCAATTGTTCAACATGATGTACCTTTTATTGAAGACACAGTATTTCTACGAATGAAAGAAAACAATCTGCTGATGAATATAGAGCATTCTAAATATGATGTAAGATGTCAACTTCTAGTAGAATACCTTACAAAATGTCAAATTTCAGGAGCACTAACAAAAGGAAGAGAAGTACCAGAAAAGTTACTACAGCAATTTGTTCACACTTTTAATGAATATTAGGAGAATCAGGTCTCTGCTCATGTATGGGGAAATGTTTTTGTAACATTAACCCCTGCAAGGGTAAGAGAATGGCTTGAACTTCCGGCTCTTGAAAATTACATTGAAGCACCAAGGAGAGAAGAGTTGATAAGCTTTATCATTAAGCTTGGTAACAAGAAAAAAAATATCAACAAAATTGGAGCAATAAGAAGAAATGAAATGCAAGCCATCTGGCAAATGATGATGGAAGTGTTAAACAAATGTCTCACATCAAAGATAGGAGGAACTGATCAACTCAGTCAAGCTATTCTAACAATCATGTATGGACTCATAACTGGGTTCAAAATTGATTATGGAACAAAAATCTTTAACCTACTCAAAAGATCAATCCTCACCAGAAATGGAAGAATAACCTCACATCTGCCATATCCAAGGTTAATCTCAATTTTTATTTCTATAACATTTGCTGAAAGGGACATAGAAATTCAAATTTTGGAAGATATCTGGGGTTCAAATACCGTGAAGGCCTGGAGTTCCAATCATGGATGGGAATTAGACAAAGATATCCCTGAGTTACCAGAAAGCATGCTATGCCTCATTGCACCAGACCAAATCAGATACTCCAACAGAAGAACCTAGCAAAGAAGTTGTTAACTGTTCTTCATCACCAGAAGAAGAAGAAGAAGTTGAGAAGTCCTGGTCATCAGAAACAGAGGCTGCAGGAGGAGAAGGAGTTCTGGAGATAACTAACTCACTAGAAAACAAGACAGAGCATGCTGAGAGTCAACAGATTCATGAAGGAGGAATTCATCATGAATTTGATATTCATCAAGAGAAAGAACATGAACACTATGCAGAATCTCATATTGATGGAGGAACTCATGAAGATGCTGAAGCACAACATTATGAACAAACTCACTTTGCTGGTACATCAAACAAAGCCACTGAAGTTTTACATCATGATGAATCTCGGGTTGCTGGTACATCTCTTTTAAACACTGTGTTAGTTAATACTCATTCAAAAGAAACAAACTCAGAAGGTTCAACTAATGTTTCTTACAAGTTAGAATATAGAAAAAATGATGTTGATGAAGAGGTTACTAGTTCCATTAATCTCAACTCTGAATCAGAAAATAAGGAAGAGGATGAGATCCCAACAGATAGAGATCAGGGAACTGATCAAGGAAATCTGGTAAAAGGTAATCTGTTTACCTCAAAAACTTATGGAGAATCATATATTGATATGATTCAAGGACATAAGGAAATCCAGGATGAAAATGCGTTTTTCACCTCTGGTGGAGATGATTCTGGTACACTTATGGTTGCACCAAAATCTGGTAAAGCCAAAAGTGACCTTATCATTTCCAAAACAGCAGCAAATGTGTTTGCAGCTGGAATGTTAGAAGGAACATTTGTTGTTCCAAATATCCCTGAAACACCCATGAACCAAGAAAATTTGGAAACTGTGCTGGAAAATGTTTACAAAGCCTGCAAAAGAAATCCAGTAGAAGAAAAGCTTGATATGTTGCTGTCAGAAATACAAGGTCAAAGGGCTGATATGAAGACTTTGTCAGAATCAGTGGAGGTGATAAAGACACAAACTGAAAGAAACACTGAAGCACTAAAGTCTCTTCAAAAGATGAAAGAAAAAGCATCAGAATCCAACATCTCTACATCAGAAATCCAGATGATTCTCACAGAAATAGAAAAGATCAAGACACAAGTTGCAAATGCTGTGGAATCAAGACAATTAAGCAGTGTAAACAGAGTTTTGGAGGAAGTCACCATCCTGAGGGCAAGCAACAACAGTATCACAGATGCCCTTGAGAAGCTGTCAAAAGACTGAGCTGCAATACAGATGAAAGCTCAAACTGAATTCACCAAATTTCAGAAAAACATAGCCAGCAACTCAAATCATGTAAGAGAGGTGCAACAACTGGTGAAGAAAATGCAATTCAACATTGCAAGATTAGCCAAAGTGGATCCCAAAGAAATCATGAAAGAAATTCCTGTTGAAAGTTCACACCAAGAAGCTCCAAAATCAACCCCACACCAATCATCAGCTACACCAATCACCAAAGCTGGAACCACAATGATGGGTTCACCTCCAAATGTCTCAAGAGATGAAATGCTGAAAAGGTTAGCAACTTTAAAACCTCAAGTTGTTACAAATTTGAAACTTATAACTTCTCAAACTGTCCCAAGACCAACGTTGCCTGATGACTCTGCCATGAGTAAATTGATGAATATTCAAACAATGAATTAATGGGAACAAGAAGGTGATTCAAGAAAACCACAGGTTGTTAAAAGAAAAATCTCTGAAACTCAGTCTGTCTTGGTTAGAGAGATAGACAGGGATATAATGATATTCCCTGAATACAATCTGGTGAAATGTTATTTGACAAAAGAAGATGCACCACCAAGACCACTGACTCCTGTCAAAATGGCCTTAAGGGAAGAGAGGATAAAAAGAGGTTCAAGCAGCATTCACTACAAGAATGACAATCCAGTAAAAAGAATATTAAAGGTGGATGAAGTAAAAGTTGCAACTGATGATATTGGAGGAACTTATGTGCAGAACAAATACACACTTCTTAGGGAAAATGGGAAAGAAGAAAGAGTGACTGACGAAGAAATTGCTGACAAGTTACATCCTTTAGACATTCTGTTTATGAAGGATCATTATGAGAAAGAAAAGCAAAACAACAAAGAAGTCAGAAGAGCATTAAAGGGTATATCAAAGGCTAGAATACAGCTGTTTGAAAGAATGGCTTTTTCAGACTTTGATTTGTGCATCAACTATGAACATGTGCACAACAAAAAGGTCTATGTCAGATCACCAAAGACAAAAGTTCCCTTAGAGATATTGGAAGATGCAAGATCTGGAGACATCATTGAACTACCAAGTAAAACTGACAAACATAACTATGGTGTTATCTTCAGAGATATTGAAAGAAACAAAGCTCTGTTCAGAAGTGTTGATATCTACAAGTACTCAAATCAGACTCTGAAGTTTATCATGAAAGGTATGAACAAGAGACAAGAACACCTTCAGAAGATAGGAAAGAATTTGGAAGGTCACAGAAAAGAAATTGAACAAATGATTGAAGAATGGATTCAAGCAAGGACCTGGTATAAAGACATGTATGACATCTGCAACAAGTACATCTCTTACAAGAAGCAATTAAAGAAAGGAGATGTGCACAAGTAGTTGAAGCTGACTTGAAGAACGTGTTTTTTTATTCTCATTTTTATTATGTAATTTGTTTTTCAGAACATCAGTAACCGGTTTGATTTGCAAATGTTAAGTTTCCACTGTTTAGAAATTTTCTGTTCATGAGATAGTTTATTTTCTTACAATACTTAGGGGGAAACTGTTAGGAAACTTTATTTGTAAGTATTGAAGAAAATCAGATTCAACTTGATCTATGAAGAAGACAACAGTCCTGAAGATCACAAGAAGAAGAAGAAGAAGATCGGATAGGACAACTGAAATGAACAACATCTACTTCAAAGAATCACAAGTTGATTAAGAGCTGAAGAAGATTATCAGAGAAGGTCATTTGATGGATCTGATGATATTTATGATGAAATATCATCAGTCTCTGACAATTCTGTTCATCAGATTTTTTGATGATTTGTTCACCAGAATTTCTGATGAAGTGGTTTATCAGAAATTCTGATGAATACCCCACTTGTCTAAAAATCAGCTCTATCCTGCCACAATAACCGAAGCAACTTGACATTGTTGGATATCATGATTACAAAGGTAACTTGACTGTTGGATTCAATGAATATGTCAAATGGCTACTTTATGCAGGACTTATTGCATGAATAAACAATTGTTTATTCATGTACCCAGCCTTCTATAATTCTTCTCATGAACCTTCAACTGACGTGACCCGTATGCGATGACCTTGTCTCGTTGCATCAACACGCAACCAAGACCTTGTCTCACAATAGACCACAAATCCATCGGTATCGTCAGGCAAGGATAGAATCGGTGCATCGCAGAGTTTATCCTTCAAGGTCTAAAAAGCTGATTCTTGTTTCTCTCCCCAATCAAACTTCTTATCCTTCTGGGTTAGGGACGTTAGCGGCTAAGCAATACTTAAAAATTTTTCAATGAACCATCTGTAATAGCCTGCTAACCCCAAAAATTATCGTATCTCAGTTAGCGTCTTTGGGGCTTCCCAATTCTTGATTGCTTCTATCTTGGCCGGGTCAACATGGATTCCATTCTCATTCACCACGTGACCTACGAATTGCACCTCGTGAATCCAAAATTCACACTTTGACAGCTTTGCATTCAACTGTTCTTTCTTTAAAAGTTCCATGATAGCTCGAAGATGTTGCTCATGTTCTCCTTTGGTCTTCGAGTAAATTAGGATGTCATCAATAAACACAATCACAAACTTATTCAAATATGGATTGCACACCCGATTCACGAGGTCCATGAATACAGCCGGTGTGTTTGTTAAGACAAACGGCATGACAATGAACTCGTAATGTCCGTAGCGAGTCCTAAAGACCGTTTTAGGGATACTTTCTTCTTGTATTCGCAGTTGTTGATATCCTGACCTCAAATCGATCTTCGAGTAGTAGCTAGAGCCTTGTAATTGGTTGAACAAGTCATCAATCCTCGGAAAGGGGTACCAATTCTTGATGGTTAACTTATTCAACTCCCTATAGTCGATACACATTCGAAAACTACCATCCTTCTTCTTGACAAAAAACCCTGGAGCTCCTCAGGGTGAGAAGCTCGGCCTTATGAGTCCCTTATCCAATAACTCCTGGAGTTGCATAGATAACTCTTGCATTTCGGACGACGCAAGTCGATACGGTGCCTTGGCTACAGGAGCGGCGCCTGGAACTAAGTCAATATCGAATTCGACTTATCTCTGAGGAGGTAATCCTGGCAAGTCCTCGGGGAGGACTTCAGGAAAAATCCTTTACCACCGGAATGTCTTCAAGCTTTGGCTCCTCAACTTTCTTATCCACTACGTGTGCTAGAAAGGCAACGCATCCTTTTCATAAACACTTCTGTGCTTTCATACAGTTGATAATTCGTAAGGGCATCACATGCTTCTCTCCATGAATCACAAGCATCTCCTCATTCACTAGCGGAACGCTAATGGTCTTCTCGTGGCAAAATATTTCCGCACGGTTGTTAGACAACCAATCCATCCTGACAACCACACCAAAGCTTCCCAATTCAACCGGTAGAAGATCAATAGAAAATTCACGCTCTCCAAGCTCCAAAGTACAACCCTTAATCACTTCATTCACTTTTACTAACTTTCCATTAGCCAGTTCTATAGAACACGGGACGTCTAGCTTACTTGCGACTAGGCCAAGTGCATTCTTAAAGTCTATAGCTTACGTCGGCTCCGGTATCAAACAGAACATATGCATTGCGTTGGTTAATAGGGAACGTACCCGTAACCACATTAGGATCCTGGCGTGCTTCTCTTGCTCCAATAGTAAACACTCTTCCTCGGGCTTGATTGTTCTTAGGGCAGTCTCGCTTGAAGTGTCCCATGTCACCGAAGCCAAAACAACCCTGGCCGCGTTCGTTTCCATTTCCGCCCTGATTGTTATTATTGTTTCCTCCATGGTTCCCATTACCAGTTTGATTTCCGTTTCCAGCCCTAATTCTGTTTCGTCCCTGATTATTGTTTCCACCCTGGTTTCGGTTGCCATATTGATTCCCATTCCCACCTTGGTTTCCATTTCTGTGTCCTGCACCATACCAGCATGTCTCCTTTGCATGCCCAACCTTCCCATAGTTTTCACACTTATGGGTCCTGCACGGACCCGTATAATGGTATCGGCACTTATCACACTTGGGTAGAAAACATGCATACCCTTTTCCCTTATACTCAAATTTTGTTGCGCTAGTCTGGGCCTCTGCTGGCGGGTTGGTATCCCTATGCTTGTTGGCGTTGTTGTTTGCTCGGGTGCTCTTTTTGAAATCCGTAAACTTCCTCTTGCTATCGCTTGAGGATTCCACGTGAGTTTCCTTCTTCTTGGTTTCAGATATAGAAAACTTTCCCATATGAAGAGCTTCTTCAGTGAGTGCTACACTTAGATCCATAGCCGCTGCGATTGTCGGAGGCTTAGAGGTAGTAACCATGCTTAAGATTTGAGGCGCAAGTCCCCAAATAAACCGCTCGATTCTTTTGAATTCAGGCTCGACAAGATAAGGAACAACCCTTGATAAATCATCAAAACGCTGAATATACTCGGCAATCTTTGGTCCATCCATCTTCAGATTCCAGAACTCAGTTTCTAGATTCTTGATTTCAGCTCTTGAACAGTATATCTTACGCATCAGTTCCTTAAGCTCATCCCAGGTTAGCGCATATGCAGAAGTTTCGCCTAGAGTTTGAACTTGGAGATTCCACCAGGAGAGTGCACCATCCAAAAACAACCCAGAAATATAAGTGACTCTCTGCTCAGGTGCACATTTGCTTATTCTTAGCACATAATCGTTCTTCTCAACCCAGCGAACAAAAGTGACGACACCTCCCGTGCCATCAAAGTTAAGGGGCTTACAATCCAAAAATTGCTTATAAGTACAGCCTGTAACATAAGCAACACAATTCACGAGTGAGCATTGACAATGCACAATTGGAAATATCCAAAAGATTTGTAATGTGTCTTAGGTGACTTAACATTACCTGTTGGAGGGTTATTTCCAGAAGTGCCACCGCTGTACTCTAAGCGGAGGGCTTCATGCTGTGCAATTGCCTGTGATACATGTTCTTGAAGTTCAGCTTCATTTCTTGGCAAAGTGTTGGTATTCATGCTGCGTCTGGGCGGCATTTTTCTTCTAGTAAGAAGTATCGGGTAGGTTAGACCTTATTTGTTAAATAATTGTCTAGGAGGTGTATATATATATATATAGCATAAGTAATCATCACATCAAGCAACCACGTAACCACATAAACACTACATGCACATATAATTCAACAATGTATTTAATGAGAAAATGACCATTGAGCTTTTCATAAATATTTAACCACATGATACATTGTTTTTAAAAGTAGCATAACAAAATGGACCCAATGTGACATCACTTCAGTTAAACAAGTCTACAACAATACAAAAGTAATAATCATTTTTATTCCACTTTGTCTTCTTGGGTCTTCCAAAAGTCTTCAGCTCAATCATGTTCTTCTCATAAAAAAGGGTACCTGCATAAAAATAAAAGATCTAAAGTGCTGGAGGCGGCGGGGGAGGAGGGAAGAAGATCAGGCTATGGAGGTGAGCAAGCTCGTCCTCCAGCTCGTGTATACGATGGACAAGAAAGCTAATCTACTGCTCCGCTGTCAAAAAACGGGCGTCGAAGCCCTTAATAGTAGTGGGAGTAGCTGATGGAATAACAGGAGGGATCGATGGTGGTGGTGGGGGAACAAATGGAGGATATGATGGTAGTGGAGGCTGCCTGGTGCTCTCCCCGAACTAAAGCTCTAAAACTCGACAGCTGAGTATCTCAAACTACAACTGCAGGGATATGAGTAGATCATCACGTGTGTACCCAACATGGTGTGATGGGTGGTATGGATCAGATATCGGCATGGTGTATGGGGGGAAACCACCTAGGAGACTGGAGTGAACTGAGGTATAGGTGGGAAATCGGCAGATGCGAAAGGATCAAAACTCGGGGGCTGACCAGAAGTACCCTCCCCTGGGCGTGGAGCAGGTATCTCATGCTGAAAGACAATAGGAAGGTTAGTACGATGAGCGTCAGTAGCAAAGGGTGGCCGAACAAAAACAGTGGGTGGAGGCTGTGAGACGACTGGTGCAATGGGAGGTAGATCGAGAGGAGCTGACACTAGATCAAGGATATGATTGTGAACAGGAGGTGGTGTGGGAGCATGGACTGGAGAGGATGGGGCGGCAGACATGGCGTCGTCATCGTCAAGATCAGTCGCATAGGCCCTGACTCCTGCAGCATGAAGGGTCGATGAAGTCACAGACTCGAAGGAGTCTGCAATGGAGTGTAGATCGGAGTCGGATGAAATATCGATAATAGAGATGGCCGGAGTGTTGGTGCATACATCTGTCGACTTCGTCTTGTATCGAGTCTTGTAATAGTGTAGAAAGATCAGGGCACGATATTCGAGAAAGTGTGAAAGGTGGGTATTTCGCACGAAATGAAACTAGTTCATTTCGTACGAAATAACATTTGCTATTTCGCACGAAATGACAAGGTCATTTCGTGTGAACCTGTTTCGTGTGAAATAGGCCAGCCTATAAATAGGTGCTTTGTGATTTCATTTGGAACGATTTGATTCAGGAAACGAAGTGCTGCAGAAGTGTCTCTAGGCAGTAAAACGTTGTGTTTTCAATATAAAAGACAATTAAAGTGATTTCTTGTGTTTTCCAGCTGAAATAACTCCGATATGTTTGTTTCCGCCTCTCATATTGGACGAGTTCTCTTCTAGTATCAGAGTTCAGGAGGAAGAGTTCTTACCATTTCAGCTTCAAAATCTGATTTCTACACCTTTTCAAAATTAAACTTGATTTCACGGTCAAAACCTTGAAAGAATAAGACTTAAAATCGGACTAAAAGCTGATCAATTTGACAAAAACATGGCCGAGATGATGACATCAGCAGTATTTCACACGAATTGAGGATTTCATTTCGCACGAAATCACTCAGATTCATCTATTTCGTACGAAATCACATATTCATTTCGTACGAAACAGCTTTTTCATTTCGTTTGAAAACTGTGGTATTTCGAATGAAATCAGTTATTTCGTACGAAACCAGTTATTTCGTATGAAATCACTTCATTTCGCACCAAATTGGTATTTCGTTTGACTATTTCGCACGAAATCAGTCATTTCGTGTGAAAATCTTTATTTCGTGTGAACTCATTTCGTTTGAAGTTGTTTTGCAAGTCATTTCGTTTGAATAAGGTCATTTCGCACCAAAGGTTATTCCGTGTGAAGAGGTTATTTCGTTTGAAAGTTGTGAATTTGTGAAACTTTTTGCCGACACATTGAAGAGGAATTTTATAACGCCTTTGCTACTCCGATTACTATTGCTCAGAGCACTATGTTAGAATACAAAACGGGGACCATGCAAAAACCGCCAAAGCTCATGAATATTGAGGAGTATAAAGGATGGGAGGAGCGTTTTGAAAATTGGGTTCAAGCAAATTATTTGGATGCTTGGGAATGTGTTGAAACAAAATATATTAGACCGTTAAATAATGATGAAGAGGAGATTGCTATTAAAGACCTAAGTGTTGATGAGAAAAAGAAATACAAAAATGAAAAGATGATGACCAGTTTACTGCAACAAGCTGTTAAAGAAGATATCTTGGTTTTATTGCAACACAATGGAAGTGCATATTCAATTTAGAAAGCATTAAAATCTAAGTTTGTTGGAAGTCAAGAGATGATTAAGAACAAAAAATCGCTTTCGAAAAAGGAGTTTGATTTATTTCGTGGTTTAAAAAATGAAAACACCAAGCAGATTATCGAAAGATATTGCAATTTAGTAATGAACATGAAGAGATTGAGCATCACAAAAGATAATGAAGAATTGATTGAAAAGTTGGCTGATGCGTTGCCACATGAGGTTTGGGGCACGTACCTTATGATGTTAAGGAATAAGAAAGGGTTTAACAATCTAACTTTGAGTAAATTTATTGAAAAACTTGAAGCTCAAGAAATGGAACAACGGAAGATCTCAAGAATGAAAGATTTTGATGCTGAACAAGATATTGGTCTTTATTACAAAGGAGGTATCAGTGATAAAACCAACATGTCACCAAAGATTGAAACTGCATTCAATGCTAAAAATTCATCTGGAGGATTGTCTCAAGGATCTAGTAGCAAAACGAGATTTTCTTCATATCCATCATTTGATCCAAATTTTTCAACGACAAAGAATAGCAAAGTTCTCCATTGCAACATTGCACTAAATCTTGAAAATGAGCAGAATTACTCAGAAGAAGTTGCAAAAAGTCACATGTCTTTGTTAGTGACTGTGTTAGAATCGTATGGGAGTTTAGTAGCAGGAAAGGTCGGGAATCCAATGTTGACAAAAGAGGATTATGATCAGATTGATGCTGAGGAGATGGAGTTAATGGATATAAAGTGGTGTATGGCGAGTGTGTTGAGACGAGCTGAGAAATTCAAACAGATCACTGGAAGAGATGATTTCCGTGATGCTAATGTTTCTACTTTGGGTTTTGATAAATCTAAAGTTACTTGTTTTTCAAATTCAACAACAATGATTATCATCGAAAGGCGATCTATCATCAAGTGGCTCAACAATCAAGTCAACAACAACCACAAACTGCTCATGCTAGGAAGAAGATTGACGAATAAAAGAAAGCTTATATGGTGAATCAAGATAATGGAAGTTCGACTAAAGGATTCAGTTTGAATAAATATATTTCAGCAGAAAGTGAAGCATATTTGATGAACAAAATGATAAATCAAGATGATGAAAGGCTTCCAGAAGGTTTTAGTTGGGACAATTACTGTCCGGATAAAGAATTTTTAGCAAAAGCTTTTGTTGCTCGAGGTGAAGAAGATAGTGATAATGATGATTATTATGCAAACAGAATGAAAGAGCACTTAAAAATGCTGGAAGAGAGTGATAGTGATGATGGAAAAGTTCGAGCTAAAAAGAAGAAAGTTAAAAAACAGGTTAGCAGTGATGACAGTGATGATGAAGAAGTTCCTGTGGTAAAGAAAAAGGTAAAAGAAATTCCAGTTTTCAGGTGGGAGCAGAAGCTGATGCATAAAAGATTTGTAGGATCGTGTTGTGACCCAAACGAGTCAATCAGAAGAGTTCTTGTCTGTTTCAGAGGCGGAAACTAAGAAACAGACTTGGAAAACAGCTTGTTTCACTATTAATTGTCTTGCTTATTGATAATAACAGCAGATCAAATGACGCGTCGGCAGCAGTTCGGTACCGGAAACAAGAACATTACAAATGATTCCGTTTGGGGTGTTTATATAGGATTCTAATTCCGTTTGAAAGTGGTAGTGTGTCACTTCAAGCGAAATTAACCAGGTTAATTTCGCTTGAAAGTGTCACTTGTCATTTCAAGCAGAATTAGGTCCTTCAAGCGGAATTACCCTAAACACACCCTAAAACCTCCTATTTTCTCGTACAACGCGCCCTGATCTAACAATTCTAATACTAGACTCGATACAAGACGAAGTCGACAGACGTATGCACCAACAGACTCCCCCCCGGATGTTGACGAGTCTTAAGTGTCGAGTCTTCACCGTCTTCAGTCTTAATCAGTCTTTGGGCTTCCAGAATCTCTATCTGGCTCTTATCACACTCTAGTTCTTTCTTCAGCTAATCTCTCCCTCGGATGATGCTGTATCAATCTCTGGCATCTTCAGGATCAAATTCCTAGCTCTTTCATCTTCAGACTCTCTCTCTCTAACAGACTCCCCCTCAACTTGTGCTGGGATCGTAGTCTGACTCATACTCTGCTCACATGTTTACAGGTTCAAGAATCGCAACCTGGCTTTCTCAAATGTTTACAGGTTCAAGATTGATTCCTGGTTCACCTGCGAATTCTCTACCCAAAACATAGGTTTCATAAAAGATAGGATATAACAAATTTAGAAACTCTGCTAACCACTTGACGACACAATTTGAATACATCATTTTCAAATGACGTACAAAAAGATTTATCATGTAAGTCACTGATGAACCACTTGTAATTATATCAATTTTCATTTTAAACATCTTCAAACAAACTTTCCCAAACCTGTTCATCATGTTTAGCACTCGGAATTTTGAAATTCAGCTCTTCAACATCAGTTGTCTAAAATCTTTTTGAATTTTTCAAAATTTATGCTAAAACATCTTTTTCGATTTTTGACATAACAGAAATGAAATGCAGTAAAGAAATATATACACACACTATTTTTGTGAGTTTCTGCAAGAGGATCATATCAGATTTTGAGACAAATCACCAACACCGTTAAGCTTTAAACATTTTAAGTTCTAAACGATTCACTTAGATTGTCAGTATACTGATCCACTTAAATTTTCACACAAAGTTCAACTGTTTCGAGATACGAGATTAATGTTTTAGATACTTAAACTTATTCGCGTGTCCCACCTCAGAATATACTCCCGTATCCAGATCCCAATATTCAGTCTTACAGGTGAGTATACCTAAATGATATCTGTAAGGGGTTAAATTGCGAGACTGTGAGAGCTCAGGTCAGAACTTTCGTTCAGCAGAGAGATGACGGTTCGACTTTAGGTGGGTCCCCTTTAGAGGATCTTTTTTAGAACAGCACATGATTTGCATTTTGCAACGTTTTATCATTTTTTATGCTGAGGGCGGGCTATATTTCAAGCAAGCGTAAAGTATTCTCCGGGGACTAGGCCATTGCTTCTGCAAAATCAGAGTCCCGGGAAAATACCCCATATATCACTAAGCATAAAGACCTTGTATCTCAGAAAGAGGGGTCCTTCAAACAAGATTTCGGGGGTTACCCATATATCCGAGAGATGTTACCCACGATCTACTAAATGTGCAAAAACCTACTGGCACATCATCAGTGAGACCGTTTATCACTATTTAACTTTCCATTTCTTTAGCATGCTGTGATCGTCCACTGATGTACTATCATTTCCTCTTTTTGACAACAAAACTCATTTTTGATTTTATCATGTTTTTGACTTTTTCAAATTTTCTAATGTTTTTGGATTTTCTGAAATTTTTACTTCCCCTAAAATGCAAACACATTTAACGAAAATTGAAAACAAACTATACGAGCAAATTGACAACTGATATCAAATCACTTCAAATCGCCATCCACTTGGCATAAACAATCAGAACTCCCATCCACTTGGCATAATCAAATGGTTTTTCTGAAAAATAAGTTTCGTTGATTTTATCACTTGTAAGATTTAACATTTCCCGATTTTAATCAAACAAACACATGTAGAAAATCAAGTACAAGTTAATGTCCCTGATTTACCACTTGTAAGTCGAAATCACTTTCGTAAAATTCTCAAGAAATATGCCGATTCCCGCTCCTCGCTTACCAACCTGGGAGCTCCGTCAAGTCAGGAATTTATGGTGAAAATGCTGTCACCCATGCCTGACCAGCCTTGGGTGATTTTGGTGGCAAACATCTGTCCCACCAACATTTTGATTTATAAAATTCTTTAGCACCTTTCACTTTTCCATCAACCATTTTCCCGAAAATATGTTTAACATTTCCATTAAAAGCCTTTTCAGCATCAAATTCTTTGTTACCAGCAAAGAATTGACCTGAAATCTCAGTTTTACCTACTTTCAACTTCAAATTTTCCTTTGACAACTTGGGAAAATTTTCATCGTTCACTTCTGGAACAGAATTCTCAACCTTTTTCTCAACAGATGACTCCTCTGATTTTATGGAATCAGATTCATTGTCAGAACTACCATCTGAACTTTTCACAACCCATCTTTGTTTGTTCAAATCACCTTTTCTTTTGTTAAACCGTTTTGAACTTTCACCTTCTTCGGAAATTGAATTTTCAAACACTTTAGGTTTCTCAATTGATTGTTTCTTCTCAATTACAAGTTTTTCTTTCAATTTTGAGTTAGAAGTAACTCCCTGTTTTGTGTTGTTGAACTGTTGGAAATTCCAAGCAATATGTCCAACTTTTTGGCATTTAAAATAGGTTCTTTTGTCAACTCTTTGAGCAAATTTCTTCACATTCTTCTTTACTTCAGCAAGAAACTCTTGATTTAACTGTTTCCAGAATGGTTTCTTCTGCTCATCTTCAGAACTTCCTCCTAAAACAAATTTTGTTTTTGGTTTATAATTTTTCTCATTTTTATAATTTTCTGAAGAATTAAAACCTAAACCTTTCTTTTTGAAATTACTGTTATGGTTTGGTTTCTTTTGAAAACCATAACCAGAACCGTAACCCATTTTCCTGTTTACTCTTTGTTGAATTCTTGATGAAGTGTACTTGTTAGGTTTTTCAGCAAGATTTAAATCTTTTATTTCAGAAATATTAATTTCTGTTAATTTGAAAACCTGTTTGATCATTTCAGTTTTGACACTTCTTATTGGGAATTCCTCATCAGAATATAATTTTTCTGAATCATTCAAAGTATACGCCACTTTGATTGATCCATCATTCAAATTAGATTTTGATAACAAGAATTCTTTATTGTAAACCCTTTTAACCGGTGAACTCGGACTCTTTTCTGACGAACTCGGACATTCAGACTTAGACTCCGGTTTTGACTCTTCGTCCGTATCCAACACCTGATGGACCACTCTTTTTAATAACTCAGACTCATGATTAGTGTCAGATGCTGTGAATGTGACATCAATATTGGCTGGTAATTCATCAATTATTTCAGACTTTAACTTGATGTTGACTGCCTTTTTTAGACGCTCCTCGTTAGGATTCCTGGGGGAATAACTCTCATAGATTGGAGGCGGACACTTGTTATACTTGACACTTTGTGTCTTACCAGCATCTGTGTCTTCCGTCTCTTTATATTTAAACGCTTCAAGATCTGCAACAGTAGGATAAACACGATCAATCAAATAATCACATGTTGTATAACTCAACAACAAACGTTTAATCCTTTCACTCTCAATCTTTTCAAGTTCTAACTCCTGTTTCAGCTTAGCACAATCTTCAATATATTCATTGATGAGGCTCTGCTTTGTCATTAATGTTGAACTCATCATTGTCATAGAAGCATCAACCTCTTTGTTTGTCTTGTTCAAACCATCAACTGTTCTATTCAGAACATCATATGACTCCTTCACATACTTCACATCAGACAGTAAATCTTCTTTAATCTTCTCCAAATCAGCAATCTTCTTATCTTTCTCCTCACAAACTTTGCAAGATTCTAAACACTTCAAACATGGTTTTTCTACTTCAACCATTTTTTCAACTATCTTTTCAACCTCGACAATCTTTTCAACTTCAACGAGTTTCTCAACTTCAACATTTTTTTCTATTTCGACAATTTTCTCTACTTCAACAAGTTTTTCAACTTCGACTATTTTTTCGACTTCAACTATTTTTTCTACCACTTTCTCCACTTCAACGATTTTCTCTACTACTTGTTCAGTTGCTGGTTCAACATTAGCTTCTCCAGCTTCTGTCTTTGCCTTTTCATCAGCAAAGATTCTTGCTGCTTCTAACTCTCTCCTCAATCTGGCAATCTTCTTCAGATTCAGCATCTCCATTTTATCTGCAAAAAAGAAATTAAAACTGTCAGGATCTATGCCTTTTCTAGCTTTGTTAAGATATTCTTCCTCATCATCGGTATCAATATCACTTCCTAGATCTGGAAAAATCGGTATTCTTTTCTGACTAGCCTCATCTTCATCCAGAACTCTAGAAACAAAACATGAACCTTGTGGAATATATTTATCCCATCTAAATCCCTCTGCAACTAGACCTGAACCTTGTGGAATGTAGTTATCCCAGCTAAATCCCTCTGCAACAAACTCATCATCTTGATCAATTATCCCAAAATAAGCTTTCTTATTTGCATCTTCGACCACTTTTCCATGAGCAGTTTTTGGATCCTTTTGTTGAGTATGTTGATCAATCTGATGAAAAATTGATTTCTGATAATAATTGTTCTTTTCTTGATTCCCGGTTGCTTCTTTATTTGTACTTTCTCTCTTAAAATGACCCTTTCCTTTACACCAGAAACATGTAACTTTTGATTTGTCAAAACCCAACGGAGAAGTAGCCATTCCTCGAAACTCATCTCTACCAGTAATTTGTTGAAACTTTTCTGCCCTCCTACAAGCACTAGCCAAACACCACTTCACATCCATCAACTCAAGTTCCTCTGCATCAATTTGGTCATAATCTTCTTTTGTAAGCATCGGATTTCCAATCTTGCCAGCAATCAAACCTTTATAAGATTCCAACATAGCAACGAGTGATGCCATGTGTTGCTTGGCTATTTCTGGAGACAGATTTTGACCATTCTGAATATTCAAAGTAACATTGCATTGAAGATTTGTTGAATTCTGTCGTTGAGAACTTGATGTTGTATGATTCGGATCAAAGCTTGAATATGAAGATGAAGATCCACCACTTTGTGTCACATTACTACCCTTTGTTCCAGACGAATTATCAGCACTAAAACCAGTTTGGACCTTTGGACTAGGACTGGGGGTAGCCTCAAACTTGTTCCCTCTGTAATACAAACTGACATCTTGTTGAGCATTTGGATTCGTCATGATAGCAGTTTTCTGAATATCCAATTCATGCTCTTCAATTTTCTAAATGAACTGTGCCAAATTCTTACTCTCAGACTTCCTAATGTGTTTCACAATCATCAAATAAGTTCCCCACTTATGTTGTGGTAGCGCTTCAGCTAGTTTATCGACCCACTCATCATCCTCTTTCTCAATGTCCAATCTTTTCATTTCCAATACCAGATGACAATATCTATCAATGGTCTTCTTTGTTGTTTCATGGTCAAAAGTTGAAAACATATCAAACGATTTCTTCAATAATGCTTTTTTGTTTTTTATCATATCTGCGCTTCCTTTGAATTTCTGAATCAATGCTTCCCAAATTGATCTAGCCGTACCATTATGTTGGAGTAAAACAAAGATATCCTCTTTAATCGCTTGTTGAAGAATACTGATCATTATTTTCTCACTTGTAAATTTCAATTTGTCACTTTCTGAATAATCAACAATAGCTTTTTCAATCCCACGTTCATTCTTTGGTTTCTCATAATCTTTCAACAATGAACAACATGCGTCAAATTTATAAGCTTGCACCCAGTTTTCAAAACGAGTTTTCCATCCTTGAAAATCTTCAATGTACATGAGCTTTGGCGGTTTCTGATAAGTTCCTGTCTCATTCTCATTGTACACAGTTTCAGCAGCTGTGACAGGTGCAATCGGTGTAGCAAACGCATTGTAGAATTCCTCGTTCATGATTCGGAAATTTTTTTTCACAAAAACTTAGTTTCAAACGGAATATGGTTTCAAGCGAAATTACTCCTCAAACGAAAACACTCTCAAGCGGAATCACTGTTGAAGCGGAATTACACCCTCAAACGAAATACCCCTGAAGCGAAATTACTGATTTCGTTTGAATCAGCACAATTTCAAACGGAATACCACCTAGAAGCAGAATTACCGATTTCGTTTGAATCAGCACAATTTCAAACGGAATACCACCTAGAAGCAGAATTACCTAATTTCGCTTGAAACAGATCAAACGGAATTAGACTTTGAAGCGGAATCAGGTAATATCAAGCGGAATAATGTGAACTTTTCAAGCGGAAATACGATTTCAAGCGGAATCAACCTGCTAATTCCGTATGAAATGTTGCTGACATCATCATTTTCAATCTGTTTTCAAACGGAATTAAGATTTTGATCAAGTTTTAAGCTGATTTTAGTTTCAAAACTCTCAAGGATTCATTAAAATACTGTTACGCATGTCCTATGTGAAATTCAAGACTTTGTGACCGAGAAAACTAGTTCAATTTCAAAAAGAAGGTGTAGAAGACAGAAATAACGGTTGTTTTGGTAAGAACTCTTCCTCCTGAGCTCTGATACCACATGTAGGATCGTGTTGTGACCCAAACGAGTCAATCAGAAGAGTTCTTGTCTGTTTCAGAGGCGGAAACTAAGAAACAGACTTGGAAAACAGCTTGTTTCACTATTAATCGTCTTGTTTATTGATAATAACAGCTTTACAGATCAAATGACGCGTCGGCAGCAGTTCGGTACCGGAAACAAGAACATTACAAATGATTCCGTTTGGGGTGTTTATATAGGATTCTAATTCCGTTTGAAAGTGGCAGTGTGTCACTTCAAGCGGAATTAACCAGATTAATTTCGCTTGAAAGTGTCACTTGTCATTTCAAGCGAAATTTGGTCCTTCAAGCGGAATTACCCTAAACACAACCTAAAACCTCCTATTTTCTCGTACAACGTGCCCTGATCTAACAATTCTATTACTAGACTCGATACAAGACGAAGTCGACAGACGTATGCACCAACAAGATTTATGTGAAATGTGAAAACTGTGAAGCGGTGAAAAAGTAAAATAGTACTTTGATTCATAACATGAACAGATTGAAAGAATCCTATGATGTTTTGAATAAAGCTATGAATCAATACAATCAATCAAGTAGTGAACAAGCTACAGCAATGAAGACACTACAAGGAGCTTTCATGACAAAGCAGAAAATTGTTAACAATTACATTGAGAAGTGTGCTATACTGGAACAGAAACTGGAAACCCAGAGGATTGAAACAGAGAGAGTAAACAGGTTGTTAAAAAGTTACTCATGTACTTCTTATGTTATTGACAGGATTTATCCAACCGTTGAAGGCATGAAGGCATTTGATGAAGAGGAAGTATCTGAAGACAAGAGTTCTGAAAAGAAGAAGGATACTGAAGTGAAGAATTATGGTAAGAAACATAGTGCCAGTTACAACAAGTGTCCACCCACGCTTGAAAATGGATATTCATCGCGAAATCCAAATTCAGAAAGAGTCAATAAGGTAACCAACTTACAATGGGAATCTGAACCTTCATATAATTTGCCAGACAACATTGATGTCACTTTTACTTCGTCTGATACTGATCATGAGTCCGAGTTAATAAAGAAAGTGGTCGATCAGGTGTTGGATAAAGATGAAACCGAAGAGTCAAAGTTGGAGTCAAACTCAGAGTCAAAGTCTGAAACATCAAGTCCAACAATCAAAAAGGGCAAACGGGCTTATAATAAAGAATTTCTGCTATCAAAATCTAATTTGAATGATGAAACTTTCAAAGTGGCTTATACTTTGAATGATTCTGACAAATTATATTCTGATGAAGAATTTCCAATAAGAGGTGTTAAACCAGAAATGATAAAAAAGGTTTTCAAACTACCAGAAATTAATATTTCTGAAATAAAAAATGTAAATCTTTCTGAAAAACCTAAAAAGTACACCTCAAGAGATCAACAAAGGTTAAACAAGAAAAAGGGTTACAGTTCTGTTTCTGGTTTTCAAAAGAAACCAAACCATAACGGTAATTTCAAAAGGAAATGTCTGGGTTTTATTCCACCAAAATATCATAAAAATGAGAAAACTTACAAAACAAAAACTGTTTTTGTTTCAGGAACATCATCTGAAGAAGAAAAAGAGCAATTGTTTAGGAAGCAGACAAACAAAGAATTCCTTGCTAAAAAGCAAGAAGAAATGAAGAAGGAAGTTGCTCTGAAAAAGGAAATGAGAACCTGTTTTCAATGCAAAAGACTTGGTCATATTGCCAGGAATTGTCCTAAGGCAATTCAAACAAAACAGGGAGTTTCTCTTAAACTGAAAGAAAAGATGGTTGAGAATGAACCACCAACCAAACAATTTAAGGTTTTCAAAAATTCAAAGTTTGAAGTTGGTGAGTGTTCAAAAAGTTTTTACAGAAGAAAAGTAAATCTTGACAACCATAAGTGGGTCGTTAAGAAATATGATGATAGTTCTAGCAATGATTCTGATTCAACAAAATCAGAGGAGCTATCTTCTGGCAATGAATCTGATTCCACAAAGTCAGAGGAGCCATAAGTTGAATCAAAAATTGAAAAATCAGTACCGCCAATGGATGATGCAAATTTTCCACCATTGAGGGCTGAAAATTTTAAACAAAAAGTTGGTAAAATTGAGATTTCGAATCAATTCTTTTCTGAAAAGAAAGAATTTGATGTTCAAAAAGCCTTTAACTCCAAAGTGCAACATATTTTTGGAAAAATGGTTGACGGGAAAGTAAAAGGGGTAAAGGAATTCTATGAGAAGAAAACAAAGAAACCAGGTGAAGATGGGTCATCCCAGGTTGGTAACTGGGATAGAACCTATTATGATTAAACTCTGGACTTGCCGGAGCTCCCAAGATTGGTAATTGTAGAGCAGGAATCGGCATCATTCTTGAATTTTGTATGTTTGTGAAAACCTACAAGTGGTGAATCAGGGACATTAAGTTGTACTTGATTTCCTACGAGTGGTATTTGTTGATTGAACTTAAAACTGTTATATTTTTCAAAAGGTTGAAGATGAAAGAATAAGGTGATGAATTGATCCCCTAATCTACAAGTGATTTCAGCAAAACTTATTTTCCGGAAAAACCATTTGATTAAAACAAACTTAAGTGTTTTGAAATCATAATGGGAAAATAGTTTGTTGTCAGGGGGAGTTCTGATTGTTTATGCCAAGTGGATGGCTAATTGAAGCAATTCACAACAGTTGTCAGTTTACTTGAACAGTTTATTTTCAAAGTTTCTTTAAATGTTTTTGAATTTTGGGGGAGTAAGAATTTTAGAAAATCCAAAAACATTAGAAAATTTTAAAAACCCAAAAACATGATAAAATCAAAAATGAGTTTTGTTGTGAAAAAGAGTAAATGATAGTACATCAGTGGACATTCATGACATGCTAAAAAATTGGAAAGATAAATGTGATAAACGGTCTCACTAATGATGTGCTAGTAGCTTTTTACACATTTAGTAGATTGTATCGAGATATAAACCTAAATTTCAAACTTACTTATCTCGTGGGGAACATCTCTCGGATATATGGGTAACCCCCAAAATCTTGTTTAAAAGACCCCTCTTTCTGAGATACTAGGTCTTTATGCTTAGTGATATCTGGGGTATTACCCCGGAACTTCCGATATTGCGGAAGCAATGGCCTAGTCCCTGTATAATACTTTTCGCTTGCTTGAAAAATAGCACCCCTCTCAGCATAAAAAATGATGAAACATTGCAAAATGCTAATCATGTGCTGTTGAAGAAAAGATTCTCTAAAGGGAACACACCTAAAGTCGAAACCATCATCTCTCTGATTTTGCGGAAGCAATAGCCTGAGCTCTCATGGCCCTCGCATTTAACCCTTTACCGATATCATCTAGGTATACTCACCTGTAAGACTGAATATTGGGATCTGGATACGGGAGTATATTCTGAGGTGGGACACGCGAATAAGTTTAAGTCTCTAATACATTAATCTCGTATCTCGAAACAGTTGAACTTTGTGTGAAAATTTAAAGTGGATCAGTATACTGACAATCTAAGTGAATCGTTTAGAACTTAAAATGTTTAAAGCTTAACAGTGTTGGTGATTTGTTTCAAAAACTGATATGATCTTCTTACACAATCTCGCAAAAATATTGTTTGTAAATATTTCTTTACTGTATTTCTTTATTTTCAAAAATCCAAAAAGATTTTCAGTGTGTTTTAGCATAAATTTTGAAAATTCAAAAAGATGTTCGACAACTGGTGTTGGAGAGCTGAGTTTCAAAATTCCAAGTGTTAAACATGACGAACAACAGGTTTGGGAGAGTATGTTTATGAAAAAAGATATTTTTACAAGTGGTCATCAGAGATTGTAAATGTTAAATCATTTTGAGATTGTTTTTACAAGTGGTTAATCAGAAATTCTAAATTTGTTAAATCTTGTATATTGAGAATCTTATTGTTAGGTAGAGATGTGTGCAGGTCTTCATGGTTAAACCTGAGCTAGATGAGAGCCAGGTCACGACCTGAACCTGTGGAAAAGCTATTCCAGACTGCGATCCCAGTTTATTGATAGGGGGAGTCTGAAGACGCTGATGCTAAAACAGGATAAGAGCCAGGATTTCAATTCTGAGAAAAAGATTCAAGAGAATTAGAAAGCTCAAGAGCCAGATTAACTTTCAAGGAAAAGATTTGAGAGAGAAGAGAAAGAGATTGAAGACACTTACAATGGAGAAACTTTGGAAAGAGCGTGAAGACTGATAAAGATTGAAGGATTGACAACCGAAGACTCGACACCGAAGACTTTGTCAACATCAGAGGGGGAGTCTGTTGGTGCATACGTCTGTCAATTTCATCTTGTATCGAGACTTGTAATAGTGTAGAAAGATCAGGGCACGATATTCGAGAAAGTGTGAAATGTGGGTATTTCGCACGAAATGAAACTAGTTCATTTCATACGAAATGACACTTGGGTATTTCGCACGAAATTACATTTGCAATTTCGTACGAAATGACAAGGTCATTTCATGTGAACCGGTTTCGTGCGAAATAGGCCAGCCTATAAATAGGTGCTTTGTGATTTCATTTGGAACGATCTGATTCCGGCAACGAAGTGCTGCAGAAGTGTCTCCAGGCTAAAACGTTATGTTTTCAATATAAAAGACAATTAAAGTGATTTCTTGTGTTTTCCAGCTGAAATAACTCCGATATGTTTGTTTCCGCCTCTCATATTGGACGAGTTCTCTTCTGATCGACTCATTTGGGTCAGAAAACGATCCAACACAGAGAATGTATTTCCAGAACAATGACATCATCCACCTCGCCGTCACCCTGGTCGCCAACGGGGTGATCTCCCACAAAAATGTCAAGATCATCATCAAGTAAGTCATCGAAAGGCCAATCCTTGGGAGGAATGGCAACAAGAGGAAGGCCATCTATCAGTATAGACTCTACAAGGTGCTCACCCTTGGGATCTTCGATGATCAGTTGGTCGTGGATCAGGAAAGGAAAAGCAAGAACGTCATCAAACAACTGGACGTCGTCTCCAAAATCAGGTAAGGCAAAAGGCTAGAAGTCGTCACCATCCTTCGATAACATCTCAGGGTCACTCTCTATGTTGGATGTGAAGATTGGGTCTGGTGCTACCTCATCGTTAGATACGATGGCCATAAGGTCGTGCTCTTCTGATAACCCGCTGCTCTCGGACGATGACATAAGTACATGTAACATAACATCATAACATATGTACATTTAATTATTATTACTTAGTATATACAGGCAAAGGCAGGCATGTAACATGTATAGGAAAATGAAGGCATGTGATATGTATAGGCAAAATAAGGCATGTGATATGATGCCTTTTTGTAACACTTGTGCTCCGTAAACACTATACGATGTAGAAGAATATCATTTATCAAAGAAATAATGTGTCTTATTTTCGCATACCGATCCCCTCAAAGTCTATTTCTAAGCTATGTAAAGGATATTTATGGTATGTTTAACTTATGATCATGTTCCTGAATGTACGTTGCTATACGAATCAACAGACTTTCGCAGTTTGACGCAAATAGTCCCTGTTTGATCAAATAAGTTTATTTTCACATACCGAACCCCTCAAAGCCTATTTCTAAGCTATGTAAAGGATATTTATGGTATGTTTAACTTATGATCATTTTCCGAAATGTACATTGCTATCGAATCGGCAGACTTTTGCAGTTTGACGCAAATAGTCCCTGTTTGATCAAACAGGGACTAAAAGCATCAAAAAGTGCATAAGTTTGTATTTACGCGCATATCTTACGTTCTGAACATATCCGGACATCCAAAAAAATTTTTAATCATTAAAATATTTTATTTTAGTGATTGGAATGCTAAAATACCATTCGTCGCGCAATTTGGATCGTTTTTTGCGTCCTTTCGTATTTTGTCGTAATTAACCGAACAACGTGATCGTATGACCAAACGAACCGACATCCATGATATTTTCAAGCATATTTCATGCCCCCTATACTTTAACATTCTTGTAGAGCCTTGAAATTGGGTTAACAGGGCTTAAACGCTTCAAAAATCAAGTTTTAAGCTACAGGGGCCTGTTCTACCAATTTATGAAAGTTGCTGATTAGACTCCGTCGCCTTGGGCGAAGCCTGAAGCTCTTGTCTTCATGGCCCGTGACAACTGATGCTGGGTAGAAACCATTTTTTTCATTTTAGCTGCTGTTTCCTTAGTTTTTAACATGGTTTTCAATACATGGAGCTTGTTTTGAGTATTTAAAACAATGGGCAACATGTGTAGGGCTAGGATCAAGCTTTGATCCACTCAAAAACACATGGAATGATCCTAATGGTGCTTGATTCTCTATAAATACCCACCAATTTTTCAGATTTCAACTTGCTCATTCTAAATTTCCTCTCAAATCTGCTCACTTGAAGCTATCCCTCTTGGTTGAAGGCTTCAATCTTCAGTATTCTTTGATCTTGATCCAAGCTTGGACCCTTTGTAAGTCTCCTTCATGCTTGGTTATGCATTTCAAGCATGAAAGTCAAACTGTGTTTGACTTTCTGCTTTGACCATGTTTGGTCAACACAAAGTTCATTTAAACTTTGCAACGTGAGCGTAATCACGATGGTTATAGTCCCTTGTCACTATACCTACTGATTACCACGTTGATTAGGCGTAGTGACGAGTCAAAGTTTCGGTCAAAGTACGTATCTATGCGTATTTTGCGACTAAGCTATTTTCGGGTATCAAAACACTTTGTTTTGATATCAAACATATTTTCTAACTTAGTTAAACATGTTTTAACATGTTTAACTCGTCACTCTTAGTTTAGTTCTTATACAGGGTCGTAAGTTAAGCGGCCTAAACAACCGCTTAGACTTTCGAACCCGACCCGTTTGGTCGATCATTAGGATCTGACCAAACATATATTTTGACCATAGTTGTATAGGGAATAACCTTCCAAGGTTATACCTTATGGTCACCTCGTTTAGTTAGTTTTATGATAGGTAGTATATATGCCTTAGGAAAATGACCAAAACGCCCTTTTTACGCATAATTTCATTTTAAGCATATGTAACCTAAATTTTGACATCTAAACTGATTATGCAATATTATTAGACATGTTAAGGCATATAATGCTTGTCATAGGGCTAGTTAGGCGGTCCGAACGCGCTTTTGCGCGAACGATACGATAAAGTAGCGTAAACTACCTTAACGAGTCGTAACGGGTCATAAGCACTTAGGATAGGTTCCGACTTAGAATGTAGGTTTTTTTAAACCATATCACATGAGTTCTAAAACTCATTTGGTTTACGAGACCTCATTTTATCCAATCTTCCGACTTAGGTCCGGTTTATTAACAAAGTGTGACAACTGTGTTCTGTAATCATCGTATAATGTAATACAATGTTGATTATCAATAAAACAATGTGCTTTGGTGTTATTATATGTGTTATTGTGTGTAATGATTTTACAATTTGATTCGATTCCGATTTCAAGATTTAAATCACTTTCTGGAAGGTTATACGCAAACTGGTGCGTAAATGCAATCAGTTTAACGCGACGTACACTCCGGAACTGTGATGTAAGCCAAACATACCCTAAATATCCTTTACATAAATTATAAATAAGTTTCAAAGGGTTCGGTATGGCAAAAACATGTTTGTTCGAACTTTAGAACTATTTACGACAAAACTGCGAAACGAACGTTGGTGACCGTCCGGAAATATTTAAATCCTGTAAATATTCTGTTATGATTAAAATTTTATTTTTAATCAGGTCCGTGTTGAAAAATAAATTAAAACGACATTGGGTTGAACTCTTAAACGGTTATTCTCAATCAGGAGGAGCTGAACATGAGGCAACGACATTGGGTTGAACTCTTAAACGATTATGATTGCGAGATCCGCTACCATCCTAGTAAGGCGAATGTCGTAGCCGATGCGCTTAGTCGAATGGAACGAGTCAAGCTTCATTCTGTCTGAACTCTATCTGATATTCAATCTCGTGTCCTTCAAGCTCAACGATCTTGTGTGATCAAAGGCTTATTGAAAAATGAGCTACCGCTTCAACTCGAACTTAAACTCGAAACGAAAGACGATGGGTTGCTATATTTCAAGGATCATTTGTGGATTCCGAAACAAGACGATCTTCGCACCTTGGTAATGGACGAATCTCACAAGTCTCGATATTCCATCCATCCTGGTGCTGATAAAATGTACAAGGATCTTCATACTCTGTACTGGTGGCCTGGTATGAAGAAGGATGTTGCCTTGTATGTATCAAAATGCCTAACTTGTCTCAAAGTCAAGGCTGAACATCAACTACCTTCTGGTTTGCTTGTATAACCAGAGATACCAGTTTGGAAGTGGGAGAACATTGCAATGGATCTCATCACTAAGTTACCGCGTACATCTAAAGGTCACGATGCTATTTGGGTTTTTATCGATCGATTAACGAAATCAGCTCATTTTATACCGATTCGTGAGGATCTATCTGCTGATAAACTTGCAAAGATTTATGTTGATGAGATTGTATCACGACATGGTGTTCCTTTGGATATCATTTCCAATCGTGATGCTCGGTTTTCATCTCATTTTTGGAAGACCATGCAATCTGCGTTGGGAACCCAACTGAATCTAAGCACTGCTTATCATCCCCAAACATATGGACAATCTGAGAGAACGATTCAAACTTTGGAGGATATGCTTAGGGCATGCGTGATAGACTTTGGTGGTAATTGGGATTCTCATCTTCCATTGACCGAGTTCTCTTACAACAACAGTTATCATGCTAGTATTAATATGGCACCATTCGAAGCTCTCTACGGTCGAAAATGTCGTTCACCTGTCTGTTGGAATGAGATCGGTGAAGCTCAGCTTACTGGACCTGAGCTCATTCTGGAAACAACAGACAAAATCAATAAAATCTGTGATAATCTTGTGACAGCTCGAAGCCGTCAAAAGAGTTATGCGGATATGCGACGCAAGCCCTTAGAATTTCAAATCGAAGACCGTGTCCTACTCAAGGTGTCACCTTGGAAGGGAGTGGTGAGATTTGGAAAGAAAGGAAAACTTGCACCACGATATGTTGGACCATTTAAGATTGTTGAAAGAATTGGAAAGGTTGCCTATCGACTAGAGCTACATCCAGAGCTTGGAAATATTCATCCGACTTTTCACGTGTCCAATTTGCGAAAGTGTTTAGCTGATGCTGATCTTCACATTCCTCTCGACAAGATTCAAATCAATGAAACAATGCACTTTTTTGAGAAACCTGTGGAGATAGTGGACCGTACATTCAAACAATTGAAGAACAAACAGATTCGATTGGTCAAAGTTCACTAGGAATCCAAACGTGGCCCCGAGTTTACTTGGGAACCTGAGGACCAGATGAAGACGAAATATCCGCATTTGTTTTCACAAGTTTCCTCTAAATAAAATTTCGGGACGAAATTTCCTAAAGTAGGGGAGACTGTGACAACTGTGTTCTGTAATCATCGTATAATGTAAAACAACGTTGATTATCAATAAAACAATGTGCTTTGGTGTTATTATATATGTTATTGTGTGTGACGATTTTACAATTTGATTCGATTCCGATTTCAAGCTTTAAATCACTTTCTGGAAGGTTATACGCAAACTGGTGCGTAAATGCAATCAGTTTAACGCAACGTACACTCCGGAACTGTGACGTAAGCCAAACATACCCTAAATATCCTTTACATAACTTAGAAATAAGTTTCAAAGGGTTCGGTATGGCAAAAACATGTTTGTTCGAACTTTAGAACTATTTACGACAAAACTGCGAAACGAACGTTGGTGACCGCCTGGATAGTATTTAAATCCTGTAAATATTCTGTTATGATTAAAATTTTATTTTTAATCAGGTCCTTGTTGAAAAATAAATTAAAACGCTTAAAAACGTTATTTTTCAAGTTTAAGCGCGTACCGCGTGTTACTGCGCAACACAGTGCTTATACTGCAAAACGCGGACAACACAGTCAGTCTCGGCAACTGAAATTTATTTCATTAATATTTTGGCGAGTTTATTTTTATAGAATAATAAAAGTAATTTGAAACGCCTTAAACCGAGATTTAAACGCTAGACAAAATACCCGGTATCCAGTTAAACACCTGTTTTTTTCTATATTACCATAAAAAATTACATTTAACCCCCCCCCCCATATATAGTTCATGGTTACAAAGGGGGTGGCCCCCACCAAAATCTTGCCAAAATCATATGTGATCCATCTTGATTCTCTTAGATTTATTTGATCTTTGTTTTGACACTTGTAATTGCATGCCTTCATTCCCATGTCTTCCATATCTCTACTAATATCTTATAAGATCACAAATCAGACTCCACTCCTTCTCTCCTCTCTCCCAAAACCGTAACATCACCACCACCTCCATATTCATCCTTTGCAACTTTGTTCTTCAAGATTCAACACCAATTCAAGCTAAATTCAAGTTAGTGTGAAGATCCAAAGGTGTTTCCAAGGTGCATTCAAGTGATTTCAAGTTTCCTATCATCAAAATCTCATCCCACAGCCTACTTGAATCTTGAAGGTATAACATTTATATTTAAATCATACTTTTGATTCTTGGTTGTTCTTGATGATTTGAAGTTTCTCTTGAATCTTGGAATTTTCACAAACTTGAAATCTAAAATGAAATGGGTCTTGATACAAGTAAAAAAATGGTGGTGTATATGTATGTATATAACCGTACATATATATGTGGGTGTATGAGTTTTGAAGTTTGATATCTTGATAAGTACTTGTTTATGTTGTTGCTTGTTCTTGAATGATAGTTAAAATGCAAGTGTTTAATGATCTATGCATGATATGATAAATGTAAATTACATCAGCAAATAAACATGAATAAGTTGCATATTTGATGCATTTGAACTCATATAAAATGATGTTGATATGATAGTATGCTTTAGACACTTGTACATGAGAATACATGTTGATTTAGAGCTCAAGAAGTGATAAAAAATGGTTGTATGACAAAAATGATTTTGAACAGATTATAAGCACTAAAAATAACCTTATTTGGTATATTATAATGGCATGAAACTTTGACATAGGTTTGATAGCTTTGCATGTTGTACATATAGCTTAAAAAGTGGTAAAATATGAGAAATTTGCATGATTTATATGCTTTATGTAAGACCTGCACTATCATGAGTATAACCATTATTATATTTATTACATAAAATGGGTTATGTTAAAATTTCAAGTCGTTTCAATTTGGGATGGTTCGGGTAACGTTTGATGCAAAACTATGCGGTAAAACGGTTAAAAATCGGCTTTTCGGAGGATTTTTATAAAACTGTTTTAGATCAGTAAGTAAACTGATATTTTTGATATAAAAATAAGTATTTTAACTTATATTAAGTCTACTTGGTGTTTGGTTAGTCATACGTGACTTCCGACGCCCAAAAATGTTACCGAATCACAAAGATAAGTGTTTTTCGACATACACTAGAATGGGTTGTTCATGGGTAAATTTTATGTGTTACAATGTGCTATGTGTTTTACAATATGTGTATGATGATGTGTTAGTGTTGACAAGATTATGTGTATTACGCTAACCCATATATATAAATACACTAATATAATAAAAAATAATAACTTTTTAAGAAAAACCTCAAAGTTATGTGAAAATTCTAAGTATCGGAGAAACATATGAATTTTGTGGGTTTTTGATTATTAAATCATTCTTATTTAATTTAGGACGAATAAACAATTTGAGAGATTGTGTTAACATATAAAAAGGCACCCAAAGGTGAGTACATAGATCCCCTCTTTTACTGTTTTCAATTGTTTTGGGGTGATTCATATGTATCAAAACGATTTCGATGTTTTAACGATGGTTGCAAAACGAGTAAGATGGTTTATACTAAACTAATAACGATTTCGATAATGTGAACGAGCTTGTTGGTTGTAGTTACATAACGAATGACATTCATTAGTATTGATCAAGCCGACCAGTATTAGGTTATGGTACCATAGGATCTGACAAATCCCGTTATCAGACTGCGCCCATGGTTATATGTGGGTTAGGTGGGTAACGACTGAATCTGATGATTGTTAACTTACCCTTTGGTGGTTTGTTAATACGAGTTGAATGAGTTGAACGATGAACGAGTCACAAAGGTTTGAATGTTATTAGCGAGACGACCAAAAGTAGTTTTCACAATTAAAACGAGAACGATTTGTACGAGAACGATTTTGAACGATTGAACGATTATGAACGATTTAAACAAATGAACGATGATCTATAACGAGAACGAGTTAATCGATGTCACACAACGATGTTTACGAAACTATATAAACCATACGAGTTTTATTACGAGAACGATTTACGATTTGGTTTACGAAAACAAATGTTTTGGGTTAAGATTCATGGCATCGAGGTTTATAAATTATAACCAATTTGTTTTGACTTGGTTATTCATTTTACAATACAAACATTTTACAAAACAAGGTTTCAAATATCGATTAACGAAGTTGTACGAGATATTTCAACGAGCCATGAATCTGACACTCACACAAAAACTATGTGCTCACCAGCATTTCTTTACTGACTTTGTTTTTACATATGTTTCAGGTGATGTTGCTTAATGTTGATTGCGAATAGGATGCATTCTCACTTAGGACTGGACGAGGCCTTAGTGATTTAATAATGATGATAGACTATGTTTGACTTACTTGTTTAACTTTAAGACAATGTTTAATATTTAATAAAACGAAATTCTTTGTATCCATGGGTTGAAACAATAATTCTGTTACAACACTCCATGACGTTTCCGCCACGATTTGTGTAGGATCGATTTGACCGACCAAGTGAGTCAATTAAAGTCAATACACACTGTTTGAAAGGTGGAATCAATCAAACAGAGTTGATTCAGTACAGAATTGAGTAGAAAACAGAGAATATCACTTTAACACTTGTTTCTCATTAATAATTCACTTGGAAATCCGGCAGCAGTTCGGTACACAACTTCTGATACCGTATGAAAATGAGAAACCAACTTGCCTATATATAGGCATCAGATTTCGCTTGAAATGACACAAGCCATTTCAAGCGGAATTACTTCATCTGATTTCGCTTGAAATGACCAAGTGTCATTTCAAGCGGAATTACATCAAAAAGCACATAATTACACTTTAGACCCCTGACAACCCTATACAAACATGACCTAGACTTAAGACATTGGCTGAAGACATTGTGCACCAACAAACTCCCCCTTGGATATAGCCGGAGTCTTAAGTCTAGTCTTCAGGTCTTCACAGCGACTTAAACTTTTCTTCCCTTTGCTTAGGCTTCTTCAGGAGCAGCTTCCTAAGCTTCTCGTTCTCATCAACTCTTTTCTTCTCTTCAGCAGCCATTCTTTGCGCCAAAGTATGTCTCAACATATTATCTTTGTCTTCACGAGCCTTTCGTTCTTTCTCAGCTTTCATCTTTTCTTTCTTCTCAATCTCTCTCCATTTTGTATTCCATTTGTTATCAGCATTGATACCCTTTTGAAAGCAAATGGATACAACTTTCTGGAATTGCATAGCTTGCTCTCTATCTTCCGCTTTGAACCATATCTTGTTCATAAACAAACATTCGATGTCTTTAGCCGAGCAGTTCACCAGCCACAGAGGATCATACACAAAGATTTCTCTAACTTCATTTTCAGTCCTGTAGGTAATTACAGCTTCTGTTGATAAACAGCTGTATACCCAACACACAAAACCTTTATGAAAATCTTGCTCCATTTTTGGCACAGGAATATTCTTCAACACTCTAGGCTTTTTCACATGCAAAATCGTCTCTTCATTCCCAGTCTCTGGATTTACCCTCTTCACTTTCTTCGGGTAATGAGGCTTCCAGTGCTTGAATCCTTTAAGGCTTCAAATTTAATTAGGCCCCACATTTGTACGTCAAGTTTTCTAACAGGATAATCCAGTGTTCTACGTTTCGACAATTCTTCTACATCCCACCATGGTAGGGACATGATATCATAAAGAAGTTCAAAATACTGTACACCGTATTCTCTTCTAATAGCATAAGCATTAACTTGCGGTAGAAATCCCCAACTGATAATATCCCCCAGTGACACTCCCCTGTCTCTGCTATAAAACTTCAGTGGCCTCTTGAACTTTCTTTCATTTGTCTGTCTAAACCACTTCTTTCTTTCTTCCTTCTGTGCGTCTTTCACAGTACCATCGAAATTCTTATCTTTCAAAATTTCTGCTACTTTCCTTCTCAGCTCATCTCTATTCTCTTGAGTGAAAAATTCAATAAGTGTAGGAAAATCAGACGTATCTACATTCACATCCTCTTCATCACTGCAATCTTCAACTTCAACTCTATCCTAGTTGTCTGCTTCATCAACATACTTGTATTCATACTCAGGCTGTTGATTGACATCAAACACATTCAACTCCTCTTCAAAATCAAACTTGAAATCTGGATCAGCAATACGCGTCATTTCTTTAATATCAGCCATTGTATGTGTATGCTTGAACTCACCTTCCTCTACTTCAGGCTCTAGACGCAGAATTAACTTTTCTACTTTATCAACATTTTGATCATCCATGTGCTCCCCCTCACCTTCAGCACTCTCATGTTCTTCATTTGCATCATCATGCATATAATCATCAACATTCTGTTCATTTGATGCTTCAGTGACTTTAATACCAGATGCAGCCTAATTGTCATCATCATCATTATCACTAGAACTACTAGCAGAATATACTTTATCAAGATCATCTGCCTTATCCTCCTCATCATCCTCTTCATCATCATATTTACAAACATCTTCTTCATCATTAACCACATCAAGTAACACGTCTTCATCAAAAATAGCAGATACAGCAGAAATAGGAACAGGGTTCTCAGCTGATAGCACAATTGCTCTCTCTTTAGAAACACCTTCAATGCCTTTTCCCTTATCCTTCATTTTAGCATCAATCTCTGCTTGTTTTTGAGCTCGAATTTCTTCAATCTTTATCTCATCAAATTGTTGCTCAATAGATTTACCAAGCATCTTTTCTAGCACTTTGTTTATCATAAAAATCTCATGCTCTTTCACTGCTTTGGCTGCTTTAAGCTCTTTATTCTTCAACTCAAAGTATTTATTTTGCTCATCTCTGCGTGTCTTTTCTTCAAGCAATTCAGCTATTTGAACTTTCATTGCGTCAATTTCTGCTTCATCAGCTTCAATCTTTTTCAACAATGCAGAATTTTGAGCTTCCACAGACTTAACACGCTTTTCCATTTTCTTCTCACGATCAACCAACTTTTTGTTCTCAACTAAAACTTCTTGAACTTTCTTTTCCAAAAACTTCACTTGTTCATCAGTTGCAAAATTGAAATCACCAATGTCTTCAAGTGGTATATTCTCCGGAATGTTTGGAAAGGTTTTGTAACCTGAAGAACCAGGTGTAGTTTGAACAGGTGGTTGTGTAGATGGTGGTGTTTGAAAGATTTGTTGTGAAGAAATGATAGGTTGTTCATGTTGTGGTGTATGGTCTGGTGGAGATGAATGTGGTGGAGAGAGATGTAATGGTGAAACATGTGGTGGAGGTGATGGTGGTGGTGTGGATTATTTTGGTGGTGATTTATGTGGAGATTGTGGTGGTGATGGTTCATGTTGTGATGATGGTTGGCTAGGTTCTTGAATAGGTTTCTTGTTCAACAAAATCTTCAACGTCTTTTCTTTCTTTGGAGTTACCACTAGTTTTCTTGCAGTAGCTTTCTTTTTGCCTCCAGAGGTTGGTGGCGTTTGAATCTCTTCTTGTGAAGGAGTGTACACATCATCATCATCTTTACCACTCCTTCTTCTCTTTTTCTGTTTCTCTTTCTCTACAGCAGACATAACTATCTTATAACGTTCAATTTCATCACTTTCTACAACACCAACAGCTTTTTCTGATTCAGCATTGAATTTAGTAAGAGATTTCAAAAGTTCTGCAAATTCAGGAGAAAAACGAACATCTCCTTCAACATTCACTTCAGTTTCAGCTTCAGCTTCAGCTTCATCTTCAGCTTCAGCTTCTGCTTCTTCATCAGACTCATCAACAAGTAAAGTCTTAGGAGTTTTCTTTTGACGCTTTTTGGGTTGTGAAGACGAACCCTCTCCTGCTTGCACTTTAGGAGTTACTTTCCTACTCCTCCTCTTCTTCTCCTTCAAGAACCATTCATTTCGAGTTTCTTTGAAATCTTTAAGAATTTTCAATTCATCTGCATATCCAGCTTCTTTCATCTCTTCTTCATTCCTCCAGTTTTGATGATTTACTGGATCTGGATCTTGATAATTGTTATCTTTAATGAAACCAAAGAACTCTGCTGCTGTAGTTGGCTCTGGATGATTCGGATGATATCTTACCAACTGCTTCATAGAATCGTTATCCATATGAGATAGAATCAGCAAATCATTATTCTCATCTCTTACAATATCAGGATAGGCATGATCAATCATCATCTGAAAAAATCTTGGATACAACCAAGTCTTCCTCTTAGAAGTAACCTCATCCACCAAGTAATGAAACACAATATGCGAAAAGTTGTACTTTTTGTTCAACACAAGGGCAACCACCATATTCATGTTATAATCGCGCATAGCATCATATCCTCCCTTTTGGTGACTCAAGGCCTGTAACACTGAGTGAATTAGAAACTTGTAAGGCTTTGTAAACTTCGACTTCAAGTAATTTGCATTGTTCAGTGATCCATTGTAACCCATCCGAAGTATACATCCTTTAACCATTCTCTCTGGAAATTTTGTTGGAGAATTTTCATCATCTGGAAAATCTATCACTTCTCGTACAAGTGCCTCAGAAATAATGATTGGCTTTTCTTCACCATTCACTTCAACAACTGAATTGATTACTTTGCTTGCTTCATCATAAGTGGCATTCTCCCAAAAACGCTTAACGTGAGATCTGAAAACCAACTGTTGGTTCGTTAATGCTTTCTGAATTGGCAATCTCCTTATGAACTCCAAAATACTTCTGAATTCCGACAGCATTGGAATCCTTGTCTCATCAAAATCACGGCAACTGTTGTGTAGTGCGTTAAACAACACTTGTGAAGGTTGAAAATAACATCAAACAAACAAATAAGACACTTTGAAAATTTTTCATTTTACACATCATTCAAATGAAATCATAGAAATATTCATCACTTCAAGCGGAAATACAGTTCAAACGAAATCATTCATTAAAGCGAAATAACAAACTAGTTTCAAGCGGAATCACTTCAAACGGAATCCCTTATTCCGTTTGAATGTCACTTTCATAGAAACACTCATTCAAGCGGAATCATACTTTGATATTTCATTTGAAACTGTCAACATTATTTCAAAAATTTTAAAGATCTGATGGCAAAATTGATGGACTGGGTTTGTTTATTATCAGATTCCGAGCATGTGGGTATGTTTTTTATCCACTTTGTCCAACAAAAACATCCTAGATCTAAGTCAGAAGTTCTGTTCAACGTAGTTCAAACCGGAAACATAGATCTGCAACAATCAACACTCAAATACTAATATACAATGAATTCCGACTTCACCCTTGTGATTATCATTCATTTTAGACCATTATTAAACCCTAAATCTAAATTATCTACCCTGTTCATCGCTGACACACACAGATAGTTAAAATCTGGTTCAAATTGGCCAAATATCTCACCTTCACCATGTTTAAAGTTGAGTAAACCAACTAGAAACACAAGATCTAAACACAATCGAGCAGTATAACAGCAAGAACACAAGGTTTTTGAGGTCTCTCTTGAAATCGCCAGAGGATAGGTTGAAGCGGAATAAGAAACATATAAGTTGTTCAAGCGGAAACCCTCCCCTATTTATAGACGGGCTGATTCCATTTGAAAATGCCACATGCAAGTTCAAGAGGAATCACCACTCAAGCGAAATGCCATGTTGAAGCGGAATCAGTGTGTTTCAAGCGAAATTATCTTTTTCAAAATTTAACTTTTTGAATTTTCCAGATTTTACCAATACACCCAGTTAACCAAGTCCAAGTTAATGACCCTGGTCAACTGTTTAGCCTGCCAAGTCCAAGTTAATGACCCTGGCTGACCAATTATGAAGTAGCAGACTTTCTGAAATGATTTAAGTCCAAGTTAATGAACTTTTGTACTTTCAAGCAATTACCGATCACTTTTCACAATCTTCTGCTTACCCAACCCTCAAGATCCAGACTTGTTCAGCACACAAGACTTTGATCATCTGATCCCCAACGTCTGTTTTCGAAAATAAGATGAAAAATAAAATCTTTTTGGATTTTAGAATGAAGATAAGCAATAAACTGTACACACAATCTTTTTGTGAGCGTGTTAGGGGATCATATCAGCTGCCGACGAGATACAAGTACCGTTAAGCTTGGATTACATTTTCAGCATTAAACAGTTTGCAATGATTGTCGATATACTGGTCCACTTTAAATTTTCACACAAAGTTCAATCTGTTCAGGATACGAATTTAGTGTTTTAAGGCTTAACTTTTATGCGTGTACCACCTCAGAATATACTCCCGTGTCCAGATCCCAATATTCAGTCTTACAGGTGAGTATACCACAGATGATATCTGTAAGGGAATAAATTATGAAACAGTACGAAACCGTGAGAGCTCAGGTCAGAACTACCGTTCAGCAGAGAGATGACGGTTCGACTTTAGGTGGGTCCCCTTTAGAGAATCTTTTTTACAACAGCATTGATTAGCAATTTTATTGTCTTATCATTTATGCTGAGGGCGGCGCTGTTTTTCAAGCAAGCAGTAAAGTATACTCCGGGGACTAGGCCATTGCTTCCGCAAAATCAGATGTCCCGGGATAATACCCCAGATATCACTGAGTATAAAGACATAGTATCTCAGAAAGAGGGACCTTTCAAACAAGATTTCGGGGGTTACCCATATATCCGAGAGATGTTCCCCACATAAAAGCAAGAAATTTTATGTTTATATCCCGAACAAATCTACTAAATGTGTAAAAACCTATCGGCATATCATCTACAAGACTGCTTAACACATTTATACTTTACATTTCTTTAGCGTATTGCGCTGTCTAGCTGATGTACTATCATTTCCCCTTTTTACACAAACTCATTTTTACTTTTTCAAATGTTTTTGGATTTTGACATTTTATCATGTTTTTGTATTTTTCTGCAACTTTCTCCCCCTAAAAACAAAAACATATTTTTTGTGTTTTTGGTTTTTATCAAAAACAGAAAATAAACTGTACAAAAACTTGACAACATAACGTGGATCACATCAGATCGCCGTCCTCCTCGGCTTCACACTCGATTACCCTCCCAGAAAACAGATTTTTCATCCCATTTAATTTCAAAAGATAATTAAATCTTTTTATATCAAAAGGTTTAGTGTAGAAATCAGCCTTCTGTTCATCGGTGTGTATATATTCTATTCGGATTAACTTCTTTCCGTAGCAATCACGGATGAAGTGATGCCGAATTTCAATATGTTTAGTTTTCGAGTGGTGAACCGGGTTTTTAGTTATGTTAATAGCCGCTTCATTGTCCACAAAAATAAGAGTATTCAAGAACTGCAAACCAAAGTCTCGCATCTGCTGTTGGATCCAAAGGATCTGAGAGAAACAGCTCGAGGCCGAACATATTCTGCCACGCACGTAGGGAGCGCTACTGAGGTTTGTTTCTTGCACTGCCAGGTGACCAGTCGAGTTCCAAAGAACTGACACCCAGCAGTGGTGGACTTAGCATTCTGCTTGCAATAACCAAAGTCCGAATCAGCAAAACCTGTGAGAGAGAAATCGCCAGACTTAGGATACCACAAGCCGGTGCTTGGGCAGCCTTTCAAATACCGTAAAATACGTTTCACGATCGTCAGATGTGACTGGCGTGGGCTAGACTGATATCGGGTGCACAAACACGTCGGATACATGATGTCCGGGCGGGAAGCAGTAAGATACATCAAATATCCAATCATTGACCGATACAGCGTCTCATCCACTTTCTCTCCACTCTCGTCTGGGCAAATCCCATGATTCTGAGCTAGAGGGGTTGATGCTGGACTGGATTGAGCCATGTTGAACTTCTCCAGAACATCGTTTACATACTTTGTTTGGTGAATGAAGATTCCTTCGGGCATTTGCTCCACCTGTAGCCCTAGGAAGAACTTCATCTTCCCCATCGAACTCATCTCAAATTTCTTTTTCATCGCATCCTCAAAATCTTTACACAACTCGTCATTTGTTGAACCAAAGATGATATCATCGACTTAGATTTGCACAATTAAAAGATGTCCTGCAACTTCCTTGATAAACAACGTACTATCAACTGTCCCTCTGCTAAACCCGTTGGCCAGCAAATGTTGGGAGAGCATCTCATACCAGGCTCTCGGGGCCTGGTGTAGGCCGTAGAGCGCTTTATCCAGAAGATAGACTTTGTTCTTGTGTACTGGATCAGTAAACCCCGGCGGTTGACCAACGTACACTTCTTATTTGATTGTGCTGTATAGGAATGCAGATTTCACATCAAGCTAATAGACTTTGAATCCTTTCCATGATGCAAATGCTAGGAAGATTCTTATTGCCTCGAGCCTAGCTACAGGGGCATACACCTCAGTAAAATCGATCCCCTCCTGCTGGCTGAAACCCTGTACTACCAGTCGTGCTTTATTCCTTACAATCACGCCTCTATCATCTCTTTTGCATTTAAAGACCCATTTTGTCTTTATCAGCTTCTGATTTTCAGGAAGGTCTACTGATCTCCAAATACCTAACTTCTCAAACTACTGCAACTCTTCTTGCATAGCATTCACCCAACTGTTTTCAGTCAAAGCTTCCTTATATGTTCTGGGTTCTATCTGCGAGATAAAACATTTAAGTGAGAATTCTTCCTGCAAAGGAGCAACAGAAGTATAAAAACAAGTAAGAGCTCTGTTGATCTGGTCTCGCGTTTTAACACCGCTCTGAAGGTCACCAATTATCTGCTCTGAAGGATGGTAAGATAGAGTTCGTGGCATGACACTGTCAGGCACATTCACTTTCGATTGCAGATTCATGATTTCTAGATCACCGGTGTGATCCTCAGCTTCAGTCGTAGCAACATTTGGATCCTCATCAAATATCGGACCGTTTTCCGAATCTGAGTCATCGGATTGATCAAATGATGGAGTTGGTTCCTCTGGTGGTTCGTGAGCTGTTCCACTGGGACCGGCCTTGTGATCGTTTGTACCAGTTGTAGGAATGTTTGTACCCACATCAGGTTGAGAAACCACCAACGGTCTAGGTATCTGATCTTGTACCATTGATTGCTGCTGTTGGTATAAGTAAGCAAGTTCCTCTTCACTCGGTTCTGTCGGCAGTTGGAAAGACTCCCAGAGTTTGTCATAATCGAAAAGCAATCTTTGTCCAGGAAGTTGAGGTGGAGCCGTATGCTTCTAACAGTCTACATGCTGAACTTCAATTACCTTCTTCAGGCATGGAACCAACACTCTTTTTAGCGGACTCGCATATCCAATAAAGAAACCCTCATTACTGTTCGCATCAAACTTTCCATCTTGATCAATGAAGGTACATGGTGATCCAAACGGCTCTAAAAACTTCAAATTTGGCTTGTAACGATGAAGAAGTTCAAAGCACGTTTTCTTGTATTTCTTGACGGTTAGAACCCGATTCAATGTATAGCACGCCGCTGCCACAGCTTCACTCCAGAAAAATATTGGTAACTTGGAATCGGCAAGCATCGTTCGAGCTGTTTCAATGATGGTACGATTCTTTCGTTCAGCTACACCATTTTGCTGTGGAGTGTATGGTGCACTGAATTCATGAAGAATTCCTTTCTCGTTACAGAACTCGAGCATGCGATTATTCTTAAATTCCGTTCCATTGTCACTTCTTATTCTCCGGATTGGCAATTTGTAGACCGTTTCCATCTTTTTGAAAAGAATCATCAAAGACTCAAACGTTTGATCTTTCCTTTCCATGCACACCACCCAAGAAAATCTAGAGAAGTCATCAGTGACTACTAGACAGTATAAGTCTCCGCTGATACTTTCCACATTGACTGGTCTAAAGAGATCCATATGGAGTCTCTCGAGAGGCATTCTGATTGAATTCAACAACTTCTGTGGGTGTGACTTCTTTGTCTGCTTTCCCTTCTTGCAAGCTACACAATCATCATTCAAATGAAAGCTTTTCAAATTTACACCTTCAACTTAATAATTATGTACAAGAAAGTTCATTTTTCTAACATGAATGTGGCCCATCTTTCGATGCCACATAATCGACTCTTTTTCAGTTGCTTTGGTTTTTGACACAAAACATTGTTTTTGATAATCAGTTGTTGTTGCGACACTCATATCAAGAATGTACAGATCATTTTCTCGTGGAGCTCGCAACAACACCATTTCTTCCGAAATTTTGAAACCAGGTTTTAAGACTAGACATTCGTTTTTAGTAAAGTGGACGGTAAATGATTTGTCACAGATCTGCGAAATACTCAGCAGATTGATTTCAAGTTCAATTATATAGTTCACTTTATCAAACGAAATGACTCCATTCGTGAGAGTCCCTTGACCAACAATCCTTCCTCCCTGATTCCCAGCAAATCCCATGTATCCTCCATTTAAAGATTTAACGTCATAAAGCAATGCTAGCATTCCGGTCATGTGTCTTGACGCTCCGCTGTCCATTATCCACTTCGAGATGAACGACTTCGGAAGCCCCTGCAAACATCACAGACAATTTATTCAAATAATGAGACCCATGACTTCTTAACACTCGGAATACTTCCAAACACAAAATCACAATCTACTTCAACTTTCGGAATATTGAAGATGACATTTGGGACCACTGGTTTGACTTTTGATTTTAAATCTTCCTTCTTAATCGGTGGAAACTCTTCAAGTAACTTATCAAGTTCAAATCCAAGTTTGTCAACATCGTCATCAAAAACTTTTGATTCAACTTTCAAAACATTTTCTATCTTCTTTACTTCAACTGATTTTTTTGGTTTTGCCACCCATGATTGGTTTTCAAAAACTTTTGTCTTTGGATAAATTTTTGAAGTCTTTTGGGTTTTCGAAGATTCACCAATCTCAAAAGTTAATTTCGGCTTTTCTTCGGACTTCAAAGATTCACCTCTTTTCAAGATTTGAACGGGGGAAACCATGGGTTTTTTACCCTTAACATCAGTTGGAGTTTTAGGTTTAGGTTTTTGCAAAACAGGTTTCTTGAAAATGGGTTTTTCAATCTTTTTGGTGCATTGTTTCGCCAAATGCCCAATTTCATTGCAGTGGTAACAAACTCTTTTGTCATACTCAACAAAAGTAGACGTGTAGGTCTCTTCTTTCAACTTTTTCGCTGCATTGAAATCATCTATGGCTTTTTGACTGAAAATATAAGCCTTTTCATCAACAAAGTTCATTCCCATGACAAAAACATCACACATCTTATCTTTTGGCTTTACCACATGTTTAGCCATCTTCTTTTCAAACCCAATACCTTTGTTTTTAAAATTGTTTCCATTTTTCTTGTTAGACCCATTGTAACTCACCTAATCTTTCTTAACAGGGTTGTTTTGTTTCACAAAAGACTTTTTAGGTTTTGAAAAGAACTCATTGTTGTTTACCTCAGAAATGTCAATCTCAACCAATTTAAACACCTTTTCAACATTTTTCATGTTCGCGTTCTGGATTGGATACTCAAAATCTAAATAGAGTTTGTCAGTTCCAACCATTGTGTAAACCACCATGATCGGATCGTCATTCACAACCTTTTCTGATTTTGGTATAAACTTGTCCAAAAAGTTACCATCATCTTCAACATCAGACTTGGAACTTTCCAAATGAGTTTTCACAGTTTCAAAATCTGAGTTATCACTCTCTTCGTCTAACACTTGGTCAACAACGGTCTTGATCACCTGTGACTCATTGTCAATGTCGGACGGAAAGAATGTAACATCAATACTCTCAGGCAACTCATTCTCAATGGTTCTCGATTTGAGGTTCAAAGCAGCTTCCACCCCATCTGGATACTTCTGAGTGTAATGACTCCACATTGGGGGTGGAACACTGTTAAAGACAGGTGTTGCATCTGGTTGTTGTGGGACAATTTGTTCAATCACATATGAAGATCCAACATAACTCATCAACTTCTTATCAATCCTTTCATTCTCAAATTTTGTTAACTCCAATTCCTTTTTCAATGAAGCAATCATGTCCAAATGAAAGTTGATTTCCTTTTGTTTAATAATAACTGTTGATTTTAACAATTTTGTGGCTTTATCATTTTCAAGACTCTCATTTTGTATCATTTTGATAGATCTAGCCAACGTGTCATACGCTTCTTTTACTTCACTCAGATCAAATTTAAGTTCATCAGTATATTGTTTCAATTCCTGAAACTTTGTGTCCTTTTTAAGACACTCCATGCAGGGTTTTGAACAATTTTCGCATGAAGTTTCAGACATTGACTCAATATTTTCAACAATCTCTTCATCTTAATCAATTTTAACACCCTGTTTACCGACATTATCAGATTCTGACTCAGACACTCCTTTTGATTTCCCATTAAGCTCCTCACTTTCCGATTTCCCATCAGACTCCTTTTTGACCTAACTCTGCTTTGACCGACACGTTTTCAACTGACTCAGTATCAACATACTCTGGTTTTACAGATTCTGTGTCTACCTCTTTCAGTTTTGCCATCAAGGCTTTGTCAGCAATCTCTTTCAGTGTTTCTTCAGTCATTTCTTTTGAGACATCAATTATCTCTTCAATCGGAGCTTTCTCAACCTCATACTGTGGGCAAAATCCGGTTGTTGGCTCACTGAAAAAACCTGCAAAAGAATCAACCACATTAGGAGGGATAATTGATTTTAAAGAACTAGCTAAAACCTCTTCTTTGGATTGATAATAGTGGTTTTCTGCAGCGACGTCTTCATTATCAACCAAACTTTCTTCATACACATCTTCACTAAACAACCTCTGTTTCAACAACACTCTCAGACACCTCTGCAATCTCAGCCATCATTGCTCTACCCTCACTGCCCGGGATATACTTGTCCCAACTGAAACCTTCAGCTACCTTTTCATCATCTTGGTTGACTATGAGAGCTTTTTCTGGCTTGTTTTCTATCTAAGGTCTTTGAATGACAGGTTATTGATTTGTCTTGTGATAGATCGCATGTCTGTAGTAATCATTGGTAAATGGATTTTGGTGATTGTTGACCTCTCTATTCGGACACTCTCTCTTAAAATGCCCCTTCTCTTTACATCTGAAACATGTCACTTTTGACTTATCAAAACCAAGCTTTTGATCCAGTCCTGCCAAACTGTTCAGACCCGTAATTTCCATAAATCTTTGGGCTCTTCTCACCAAACTTACCATACCCCACTTGATGTCTATCAATTCGAGCTCCTCCGGATCTATTTGATCATAGTCCTCTTTCATCATATCGGGGTTTCCTATTCTCCCAGCAACCAAACTCTCGTAAGATTTCAACACTGATGCGAGTAGTGCTATGTGCTGTTTAGCAGAAGATTCAGTAAAATCTTGAGCGTTCTTAATGTTCACTGCAATGTTGCATAGTATCCCCGGACCTTGACCCTGATTGTTCGAGCTTGAAGAGCTTTGTGGAGTAAATTTTTCGGGAGCTTTGGAATTTGGCTCATAACTTGCAAATGGTGAAGGCTTGTTGTTGCTTGATGTACTCGACGAAGCACCAGAAGTTAAATCTGCACTAAAACCTGTTTGAATCTTCGGGCTTAGATTCGTTGTTGCAGGAGAACTGCCTTTGTAGTATAGCGAAACATCCTGTTGAACATTTGCAGAATTCATCTATTTAATCTTTGTTAACTCCAACTCATGAGCTTCGATCTTCTCTATGAAACCACTAAGACTCAAATTAACATAATCTGAATTGTTCTTCATCACCAGCAAATAAGTACCCCATTAATCATATGGCAACGCATCTGCCAATTTATCGATCCACTCTTCATTGGTCTTTTTTATTTCCAATCTCCCCATCTCCACGACTAGATGACAGTATCTCTCAATCAATTGTTTTGTAGTTTTACCTTTCATACCAGTAAAGATGTCAAATTGTTTCTTTATCAAAGCCTTTTTGCTTTTGATCATGGATACACTCCCTTTAAACTTTACTTGCAACGACTGCCAAATAGATTGTGAATTATCTTCATGCTGTAACAACACCAAGATATCCTCTTTAATCGCATGTTGAAGAATACTCATCATCTTCTTTTCAGCTTTGAAATCTGCTTGTTCAGTTTGTGTCAAACTGCCAATTGACTTCGCAAGACCCAAACCATCTGTAGGAGGAACATATTTCGATTCTATCTTAATCCAGCACTCAAAGTGGTTTGCTTGAACCCATGTCTTAAACCTTCCAGACCAACCCGAATACTCATCGATATTCATCAGTTTAGGTGGTTTCTGCATCGTCCCTAACTCATTTTCCATATTCACGTTTTGCACAATACTGCCAGATGTTTGTGCTGCTGTCATCCCACCGCCGGCAAAGAAGTTATAAAAATCTTGATTTTCCATTTTATGAAAAAAGTTTACGAACAAATTTTTAAGTTTTGAAAACAGGTTTTACACGAAATCAGACTTTCGAACGAAATTACGAACAATATGGACTTTTAAGCGAGATAAGGTTTTCAAGCGAAATCAGTATTTTCAAGCTGAATTAGATTTCAAGCGAAATAAGTACTTTCAAGCGGAATCAAGTGATCATTTAAGCGAAATCACCAACTCAAGCGAAATCACTTATTTCGCTTGAAATTACTTCAATTGTTCAAGCGGAATCAGATCTTTTCAAGCGGAATATCTTATTTCACTTAAAATAACCACAATTTTCAAGCGGAATCAAAAAGTTCGTTCAAGCGAAATCAGGTTTTTAGTCCATTTTTATCAGTTTTAGTCCGAATTTTGATCTGATTCTCTCAAGGGTTTGTTAAAACACAGTTTTACACACAATATCAAAAACTCAGTCCATTTTGTCCGGTAAAAAGTCCAGAAGTCCAAAGAAGTGTAGAAAAAGGCACTGATTCAAGTGTATTGGCTCATAACTGGCTCTGATACCAATTGCAGGATCGATTTGACCGACCAAGTGAGTCAATTAAAGTCAATACACACTGTTTGAAAGGCGGAATCAATCAAACAGAGTTGAATCAGTACAGAATTGAGTAGAAAACAGAGAATATCACTTTAACACTTGTTTCTCATTAATAATTCACTTGAAAATCCGGCAGCAGTTCGGTACACAACTTCTGATTCCGTATGAAAATGAGAAACCAACTTGCCTATATATAGGCATCAGATTTCGCTTGAAATGACACAACTCATTTCTAGCGGAATTACTTCATCTGATTTCGCTTGAAATGACCAAGTGTCATTTCAAGCGGAATTACATCAAAAATCACATAATTACACTTTAGACCCCTGACAACCCTATACAAACATGACCTAGACTTAAGACATAGGCTGTAGACATTGTGCACCAACAATTTGTTGTTTTACGTGGTCGGGGTGTGAGAGGAGAAGTTGGTATCAGAGCAAATAGTTATAGGGAATTAGGTTATTAGTAATATTTTGACCTAGACTATAACTTTCTAGGACCCCAACGCAAGTTGATTTGCGTTTAGATTAAAAAAAAACAAAACCGTTACCTACCTTTAGGTGATAACCACAACGAGGATACAAAATCCGAATCTGCTTCAAAAATTAATCATCCGTTCTAGGATGATTGATTACTAGGTTTTGAACCCTCTGTTGTAAGGTTTTGAACCCTTCCAGTTTGACTCATTTTGGCTTAGTGCCTTCTGATTTTTCAAAATCTCGTCGAAGTTTGGGTCTAAATAATGTGAACACGTGCAAACTGGAAGAGTGAATGCCTGTACCCTGAGTTTTCTGTCTAAGTCTAGAGTGTTCGTACAAATCCACATAATCGGACCAGTCACTCTTACCTGGGAACTCTTGGGGTGAGTGTTCACTTATAGGCGAGCATGTCTTTGCGATACATTATTTTGATTCGTTACTTTGATTAGTCACTGCGTGTCATTTGTTTGTTCGAGGTAACGAACAAATGATCGCCTTCCTTATGTTTCGTCAACATTTTCAATACCTCTTTTGTTTTTCCGAATTGTCAACCTCACTCGTTTCTCATATTTCCTTGTTAGACAATGCCTCCTCGACGTGATGCACAATATTTTACCGCTGAAGAAGTCGCAACCCTTGTCTCTTAGCAAATGGCTGCTGTGCTTCCAGGCGTTGTGACCCAAATCCACGAGCTATACAACAACAACAATAATAACAATGCACAATGTAATTTCAAGAGTTTCAATTCTGCTAAGCCGCTAAAGTTTTTTGGGTCGCAAGGAGCAACTGTGCTCCTTCAATGGTTCGAAAGTATCGAGAACACATTCAGACATGTGCAATGTCCGAATGGGCGTAAGGTTGAATTTGCATCAAGTGTGTTTGAGAAGCGTGCTCTTACGTGGTGGAACAGAGTGATGCGCGATAGGGGTGCCGAAGTGGCATTGGCACAAACATGGGAAGAGCTTCGAGCTCTCATGATGAGAGAGTTCTGTCCCCGTCACGAAATTCGAGCTTTGGAACGAGAGTTTGACGATCTATACTGATCGATTTGAGGAACTCAGTCTTTTTGGTCCTACTATGGTTACCCCGTTGGAGAAAGCGATAGAGAGGTATATCGATGGTTTACCCGATTCCATACAGGATATTGTGACTGGCGTTAATCCTACTACTGTTCGTCAAGCGATCGAGTTATCTGCTACCCTGACTGAGTCGCAAGTCAGGAAGGGTAAACTTACCTGCAAGGGTTATAAGAAGAAGTCGACCGAATATGTTAAGGAAAAGGGTAAGGGTAAGAAAGGTGAGTCATCGAAGAAGTTGAGAAAGCGAAAGGGTGCTCAGAACTTTGCAGTTACTACTCAGAACCCTCAGAACCCACTAGCTCAACCGCCTGTGAAGAAAGCATATGCTGGTACCGCACCCCATTGTGCTCGCTGCAATGGTCATCATGTTGCACAACAAGCTTGTAAGCAATGCACAACGTGTGGTAGGTTTGGGCATCCGGCCAACGTTTGTCGTTCGGGTCAGAATCAGATTATTCAGAATCAAGCTCCAGTCCAGGGGAATGCTGCTAGATTCCCACCGGGCTCATGTTTCAATTGTAGAGAGTTTGGTCACTTCCGCAACAACTATCTGAGGTTGGCAAATGCAAATGTGAACCCGAATGCGAATGTCAACGCAAATGTGAATCCAGCTCGTGGGCGAACGTACAATCTGAATGCTAACGAAGCGAGGGCTGACAACGAGGTGGTTAATGGTACGTTTCTTGTTAACAATCGACCTGCATCTATTCTTTTTGATACTGGTGCTGATAGAAGTTTTGTTTCATTATGTTTTGAGCCTTTGCTTGCGATACCTAGAACTAAACTGAGGAAACCCTTATCTGTCGAAGTTGCTACTGGTAAACCTCTTGTTCTCGATTCTGTTATACGTGATTGTCAGTTAAACCTTGATAACCATCTTTTTCCCATTGACCTCATGCCGATGCAACTTGGGAGTTTCGATATTATCGTGGAGATGGATTGGTTAACCAAACATCATGCTGAGGTGGTTTGTTTCGATAAGATTGTTCGTATTCCTCTTCCGTCTGGCGATGTTCTGGAATTTTGTGGCGAGAAGCCATCTGGAGGTTTAAAGTTTATGTCGTGTACAAAGGCCCAAAGTTATTTGCAAAAAGGATATGTTGCTTTCCTGGCACATCTCACCGAGGAGAAAGGCAAGAGCAAGAGTATTCAGGATATTCCGATTGTTCGGGATTATCCAGAGGTGTTTCCCGATGAACTGCCTGGTTTGCCACCAGTTCGTCAAGTCGAGTTTCATATTTACCTTGTACCCAATGCCAACCCGATTGAGAAAGCACCTTATCGTCTTGCACCGTCAGAGATGCAAGAGTTATCGAAACAGCTCCGAGAGTTGTCTGATAAAGGATTCATTCAAATGTGTATCGATTATCATGAGCTTAATAAGCTTACCATCAAGAATCGATATCCCCTACCTAGAATTGATGATCTCTTCGACCAGCTGCAAGGTGCTTCATGGTTTTCCAAGATCGATCTGCGATCTGGGTATCATCAACTTCGTGTTCTCGAAGAAGATATTCCCAAAACTGCTTTCCGTACGAGATATGGGCACTACGAGTTCACTGTCATGCCTTTTGGTTTGACAAATGCCCCAGCTATCTTCATGGACTTAATGAATAGGGTCTGTAAACCTTATTTAGACAAGTTCATCATTGTGTTCATCGATGATATTCTCATTTATTCAAAGTCTCGAGCCGATCACAAGCAACACCTTCGTTTGACATTGGAACTCCTAAAGAAGGAACAACTTTTTGCTAAATTCTCCAAGTGTGAATTCTAGCTTAGAGAAGTTCAATTTATGGGTCATATTGTCAATGAGCAAGGTATTCATGTGGATCCTTGCAAAATAGCTGCTATTAAGGATTGGAATACACCGACGACACCTACGGAGATTCGATCATTTCTTGCTCTTGCTGGTTATTATCGTCGATTCATTTCTAATTTCTCAAAGATCGCGGTTCCACTCACTGCTTTGACTCAGAAAAATAAGCCTTTTGAGTGGGGACCTAAGCAAGAAGAAGCGTTCCAAACGCTGAAATGGAAGCTCTGTGATGGTCCTGTTTTATCTCTACCTGAGGGAAACGATGATTTTGTTGTCTATTGTGACGCGTCGAATCTAGGACTTGGTTGCATTCTTATGCAACGAGGTAAAGTCATAGCTTATGCTTCTAGACATCTGAAAATTCATGAGAAGAACTATACGACTCATGATCTTGAATTAGGAGCTGTGGTTTTCGCACTTAAAATCTGGAGACACTACCTCTATGGAACGAAGTGTGTGGTTTTCACAGACCACAAAAGTCTCCAGCATATTCTCAATCAGAAGGAGCTGAACATGAGGCAACGACATTGGGTTGAACTCTTAAACGATTATGATTGCGAGATCCGCTACCATCCTAGTAAGGCGAATGTCGTAACCGATGCGCTTAGTCGAATGGAACGAGTCAAGCTTCATTCTGTCTGAACTCTATCTGATATTCAATCTCGTGTCCTTCAAGCTCAACGATCTTGTGTGATCAAAGGCTTATTGAAAAATGAGCTACCGCTTCAACTCGAACTTAAACTCGAAACGAAAGACGATGGGTTGCTATATTTCAAGGATCGTTTGTGGATTCCGAAACAAGACGATCTTCGCACCTTGGTAATGGACGAATCTCACAAGTCTCGATATTCCATCCATCCTGGTGGTGATAAAATGTACAAGGATCTTCATACCCTGTACTGGTGGCCTGGTATGAAGAAGGATGTTGCCTTGTATGTATCAAAATGCCTAACTTGTCTCAAAGTCAAGGCTGAACATCAACGACCTTCTGGTTTGCTTGTATAACCAGAGATACCAGTTTGGAAGTGGGAGAACATTGCAATGGATCTCATCACTAAGTTACCGCGTACATCTAAAGGTCATGATGCTATTTGGGTTTTTATCGATCGATTAACGAAATCAGCTCATTTTATACCGATTCGTGAGGATCTATCTGCTGATAAACTTGCAAAGATTTATGTTGATGAGATTGTATCACGACATGGTGTTCCTTTGGATATCATTTCCAATCGTGATGCTCGGTTTTCATCTCATTTTTGGAAGACCATGCAATCTGCGTTGGGAACCCAACTGAATCTAAGCACTGCTTATCATCCCCAAACAGATGGACAATCTGAGAGAACGATTCAAACTTTGGAGGATATGCTTAGGGCATGCGTGATAGACTTTGGTGGTAATTGGGATTCTCATCTTCCACTGACCGAGTTCTCTTACAACAACAGTTATCATGCTAGTATTAATATGGCACCATTCAAAGCTCTCTACGGTCGAAAATGTCGTTCACCTGTCTGTTGGAATGAGATCGGTGAAGCTCAGCTTACTGGACCTGAGCTCATTCTGGAAACAACAGACAAAATCAATAAAATCCGTGATATTCTTGTGACAGCTCGAAGCCGTCAAAAGAGTTATGCGGATATGCGACGCAAGCCCTTAGAATTTCAAATCGAAGACCGTGTCCTACTCAAGGTGTCACCTTGGAAGGGAGTGGTGAGATTTGGAAAGAAAGGAAAACTTGCACCACGATATGTTGGACCATTTAAGATTGTTGAAAGAATTGGAAAGGTTGCCTATCGACTAGAGCTACCTCCAGAGCTTGGAAATATTCATCCGACTTTTCACGTGTCCAATTTGCGAAAGTGTTTAGCTGATGCTGATCTTCACATTCCTCTTGACAAGATTCAAATCGATGAAACAATGCACTTTTTTGAGAAACCTGTGGAGATAGTGGACCGTACATTCAAACAGTTGAAGAACAAACAGATTCGATTGGTCAAAGTTCGCTAGGAATCCAAACGTGGCCCTGAGTTTACTTGGGAACCTGAGGACCAGATGAAGACGAAATATCCGCATTTGTTTTCATAAGTTTCCTCTAAATAAAATTTCGGGACGAAATTTCCTAAAGTAGGGGAGACTGTGACAACTGTGTTCTGTAATCATCGTACAATGTAAAACAACGTTGATTATCAATAAAACAATGTGCTTTGGTGTTATTATATATGTTATTGTGTGTGACGATTTTACAATTTGATTCGATTCCGATTTCAAGCTTTAAATCACTTTCTGGAAGGTTATACGCAAACTGGTGCGTAAATGCAATCAGTTTAACGCAACGTACACTCCGGAACTGTGACGTAAGCCAAACATACCCTAAATATCCTTTACATAACTTAGAAATAAGTTTCGAAGGGTTCGGTATGGCAAAAACATGTTTGTTCGAACTTTAGAACTATTTACGACAAAACTGCGAAACGAACGTTGGTGACCGCCTGGATAGTATTTAAATCCTGTAAATATTCTGTTATGATTAAAATTTTATTTTTAATCAGGTCCTTGTTGAAAAATAAATTAAAACGCTTAAAACGTTATTTTTCAAGTTTAAGCGCGTACCGCGTGTTACTGCGCAACACAGTGCTTATACTGCAAAACGTGGACAACACAGTCAGTCTCGGCAACTGAAATTTATTTCATTAATATTTTGGTGAGTTTATTTTAATAGAATAATAAAAGTAATTTGAAACGCCTTAAACCGAGATTTAAACGCTAGACAAAATACCCGGTATCTAGTTAAACACCTGTTTTTATCTATATTACCATAAAAAATTACATTTAACCCCCCCCCCCATATATAGTTCACGGTTACAAAGGGGGTGGCCCCCACCAAAATCTTGCCAAAATCATATGTGATCCATCTTGATTCTCTTAGATTTATTTTGATCTTTGTTTTGACACTTGTAATTGCATGCCTTCATTCCCATGTCTTCCATATCTCTACTAATATCTTACAAGATCACAAATCAGACTCCACTCCTTCTCTCCTCTCTCCCAAAACCGTAACATCACCACCACCTCCATATTCATCCTTTGCAACTTTGTTCTTCAAGATTCAACACCATTTCAAGCTAAATTCAAGTTAGTGTGAAGATCCAAAGGTGTTTCCAAGGTGCATTCAAGTGATTTCAAGTTTCCTATCATCAAAATCTCATCCCACAGCCTACTTGAATCTTGAAGGTATAACATTTATGTTTAAATCATACTTTTGATTCTTGGTTGTTCTTGATGATTTGAAGTTTCTCTTGAATCTTGGAATTTTCACAAACTTGAAATCTAAAATGAAATGGGTCTTGATACAAGTAAAAAAATGGTGGTGTATATGTATGTATATAACCGTACATATATATGTGGGTGTATGAGTTTTGAAGTTTGATATCTTGATAAGTACTTGTTTATGTTGTTGCTTGTTCTTGAATGATAGTTAAAATGCAAGTGTTAAATGATCTATGCATGATATGATAAATGTAAATTACATCAGCAAATAAACATGAATAAGTTGCATATTTGATGCATTTGAACTCATATAAAATGATGTTGATATGATAGTATGCTTTAGACACTTGTACATGAGAATACATGTTGATTTAGAGCTCAAGAAGTGATAAAAAATGGTTGTATGACAAAAATGATTTTGAACAGATTATAAGCACAAAAAATAACCTTATTTGGTATATTATAATGGCATGAAACTTTGACATAGGTTTGATAGCTTTGCATGTTGTACATTTAGCTTAAAAAGTGGTAAAATATGATAAATTTGCATGATTTATATGCTTTATGTAAGACCTACACTATCATGAGTATAACCATTATTTTATTCAGTAAATAACATGGGTTATTTTAAAATTTCAAGTCGTTTCGATTTGGGATGGTTCGGTTAACGTTTGATGCAAAACTATGCGGTAAAACGGTTAAAAATCGGCTTTTCGGAGGATTTTTATAAAAATGTTTTACATCAGTAAGTAAACTGTTATTTTTGATATAAAAATAAGTATTTTAAATTATATTAAGTCTACTTGGTGTTTGGTTAGTCATATGTGACTTCTGACGCCCAAAAATGTTACCGAATCGCAAAGATAAGTGTTTTTCGACATACACTAGAATGGGTTGTTCATGGGTAAATTTTATGTGTTACAATGTGCTATGTGTTTTACAATATGTGTATGATGATGTGTTAGTGTTGACAAGATTATGTGTATTACGCTAACCCATATATATAAATACACTAATATAATAAAAAATAATAACTTTTTGAGAAAAACCCCAAAGTTATGTGAAAATTCAAAGTATCGGAGAAACTTATGTATTTTGTGGGTTTTTTATTATTAAATCATTCTTATTTAATTTAAGATGAATAAACAATTTGAGGGATTGTGTTAACATATAAAAACGCACCCAAAGGTGAGTACATAGATCCCCTCTTTTACTGTTTTCAATTGTTTTGGGGTGATTCATATGTATCAAAACGATTTCGATGTTTTAACGATGGTTTCAAAATGAGTAAGATGGTTTATACTAAACTAATAACGATTTTGATAATGTGAACGAGCTTGTTGGTTGTAGTTACATAACGAATGACATTCATTAGCATTGATCAAGCCGACCAGTATTAGGTTATGGTACCATAGGATCTGACAAATCCCGTTATCAGACTGCGCCCATGGTTATGTGTGGGTTAGGTGGGTAACGACTGAATCCGATGATTGTTAACTTACCCTTTGGTGGTTTGTTAATACGAGTTGAACTAGTTCAATGATGAACGAGTCACAAAGGTTTGAATGTTATTAGCGAGACGACCAAAAGTAGTTTTCACAATTAAAACGAGAACGATTTGTACGAGAACGATTTGTACAAGAACGATTTGTACGAGAATGATTTTGAATGATTGAACGATTATGAACGATTTAAATAAATGAAGGATGATCTATAACGGGAACGAGTTAAACGATGTCACACAACGATGTTTACGAAACTATATAAACCATACGAGTTTTATTACGAGAACGATTTATGATTTGGTTTACGAAAACAAATGTTTTGGTTAAGATTCATGGCATCGAGGTTTATAAATTATAACCAATCTGTTTTGACTTGGTTATTCATTTTATAATACAAACATTTTACAAAACAAGGTTTCAAATATCGATTAACGAAGTTGTACGAGATATTTCAACGAGCCATGAATCTGACACTCACACAAAAACTATGTGCTCGCCAGCATTTCTTTGCTGACTTTGTTTTTACATATGTTTCAGGTGATGTTGCTTAATGTTGATTGTGAATAGGATGCATGCTCACTTAGGACTGGAAGAGGCCTTAGTGATTTAATAATGATGATAGACTATGTTTGACTTGCTTGTTTAACTTTAAGACAATGTTTAATATTTAATAAAACGAAACTCTTTGTATCCATGGTTTGAAACAATAATTCTGTTACAACACTCCCCGACGTTTCCGCCACGATTTGTTGTTTTACGTGGTCGGGGTGTGACACATAGTTACCTATATTACGTGCCGATTGATTCCGTGATCCTTCATGCGTTATTTCATTTTTATTTCAAGATCATTAAGCAATATCAAGTGAGTACATAGTCCCTTCTTTTACCGCTTTCAAATATTTTGGAGTGAAACACATGTTCCTAATTATTACTTTCGTGCTTTTCGTGCTTTCATGACATATACTTGCTATGTTCAATAGTACGCATATAGTACATGATTTCCATTATGCTTTGCTATGTATGTTGATAGAGCATGCTAGCACATTGATTTCATAAACATTTTTGTTACATATGTTTACTTAGCATATGAACACATTGATTTACATTACATTTTTGCTATGTGTGTTTACTGAGCATGCTAGCACATTGATATACATGACATTTCTGCTTCGTATGTTTACTTAGGATACTTAGTACATTATTTTCACATAACATGCTTACATTTGGTATGATATTTGGTTTGTTTAACGGGTCAAAAATACATTCATTAACACTGATCACGACGCTCGGTAGTATGTAGTGGTACAATAGGAATTGACAACTCCCATTCCTGGAATCCTAGGTTTGTTTGGACGTAAGGAATGACAGAATCCGATATATATAATTGATAAACCTTTAACTTGTTAAGGGTTTGTCCGACAGTCGCAAGGCTTGAATGTATGCGATAAACATTACTGCATAGATGTTTGCATCAATAAAGCATTTATTTTTCAAAACATAACTTTTTGATTTAAAAAGACTTTGTTTTGTACATTTTACCTATGGGGTTGAGTAAATACTTTTTTATTCCCCATACAGGACATTTGATTATACATTGACATTAAACATATGGTTTGAGTATATACCTTTTTACTTGCCATCCAATACAATTGATTATACAAGACATGGTTTACACATAACATTGGACATTGTTTACATATAACAAATTGACATTTGGTTAACAAGACATTTTTGGTGGTTATTTAGTAAATGGTTTATATAATGAGACGTGTGTAATATGATAAAAGCATGGTGTATACGCCCCTTGTACTTCCTATATATAAATGCTTTTATGATGATATTACATATTGTAGCGTTATCCAAATCGTTTCGACAAAGACATGATACATTTTATGCAAACGACATATTTTATACAAATTCATTTTTACTTGGTTAATTATTTAACCATGCATTATTCTTTTATATCATCTGATTTTCTTATCGATTTTCGTATGATTTATAAAAGAAAACATTTTATAAGGTTCATGGCTACTTTTTGGTAAACATTTCTTTTAACTTACAAGTCATGAATCATGCATCAACAAAACCTATGTATCTCACAGGCATTTTTATGTTGACGTATTTATTTTCACATGTGTTTCGGGAGCTAATGCATAGGGTTGATCAGGATACACTTAGGCGGACTCGGGCCTTAGTGACATAAAAAAAAGCAAGAATAGTTTAAATTATGTTATGTTATCTTTGTTTTAAGACAATGAAATCTCTTTAATTCAAATAAAATGAAACTTTAAATACCATGGTTGTGAAACAATAATTTTGTCGCTCCACTCCCCGACGTTTCCGCCGCGATTTGTTGTTTTACGCAGACTGGGTACAAGGACTCCAATATTAGCACTCTAAACATCCTACAAGTCTCAATATATAAAGAAAAGTTGACGCTAAAAGGTTTAGGTTTATGTCATACTGAATCATTGTATCACAACATCCTAAATCCTAATAGTGATTTGGGATAACGCCACGAAGGGTAATACAATAAGCACACTTATATATAGGAAGTACCAGCGGCGTATCCACCATGTGCTTATTGTATTACTCTAGTTTCGTTATCTAAATCACCAACAATCTACACATAAACCATAACCATCATGTCGTAAAGTACTTCTTAAAAACCTCACTATGAAGATAGGAAGATCTAAGACGTTACTTCAAATATCCTATAAGAATCTAACTATGAAGATAGGTAGATCTTTTAAGGATTTGGATAAACATCGTATTTTCATAATCAGAATAGTATTCATAAAAGCACTTTAGTAAACACATATATGCTATACATTTGGAAAACAAATCGGTTACACATATGAATCACCCCAAAACATTTGAAAACAGTAAAAGAGTGGGAACTATGAACTCACTTGGGATTGCGTATAGTTCTTGTTCAAAAGATATAACAAATCTCAAAAGACCAAGAGTTCAAGTGTTGAAGCGGTTCCTAGTGTATCGGATACTAAGTTAGTGAATCGACACCTAAATCGGAAGATCGGGTAGAATGAGGTCTCATAAACCAAATGAGTATTGGAACTCATGTGATATGGTTTAACAAAGCCTACATTCTAAATTGAAACCTAACCTAAGTGCTTTCGACCCGTTATGATCCGTTAAGGTAGTCTACGCTACTTTAACGCGTCGTTTGCGCATAAGCGCGTACACACAGTCTAACTAGTCCTATGACAATTATTATATGCCTTAACATGTTTAATTATGTTGCATAATCATGTAGATCCCGCTAATATCAGTGTGATTAAGGATTGGGATACACCTACTACTCCTACTGAGGTTCGTTCATTTCTTGGTCACGTGGGTTATTACCGCCGCTTTATTGAAAACTTCTCCAAGATTGCGGTTCCTCTCACTGCTTTAACTCAGAAGAATAAACCTTTCGAGTGGGGATCCAAGCAGGAAGAAGTTTTTCAGACCCTGAAACAGAAACTTTGTGATGCACCTATCCTATCTTTACCTGAGGGCAACGGCGATTTTGTCTTCTATTGTGATGCATCCAACTTAGGCCTTGGCTGCATTTTCATGCAAAGGAACAAAGTCATAGCTTATGCATCGAGACAGTTGAAGATACACGAGAAGAACTACACGACTCATGATCTTGAGTTAGGTGCAGTAGTTTTTGCTCTCAAAATCTTGAGACACTACCTTTTTTGGTAAAAAAATGTGTGGTTTTCACTGACCATAAAAGCCTTCAACACATTTTCAATTAGAAAGAGCTCAACATGAGGAAACGGCGTTGGGTAGAACTTCTAAACGACTACGATTGCGAAATTCGCTTCCATCCTGGTAAGGCGAATGTCGTGGTTGACGCATTAAGTCGTAAGGAACGTGTCAAGCTTCACTGTGTCGAGGTTCGATCTGATATTCAAACCCGCATTTCTCAGGCTCAACATACTTGTGTTACACAAGACTTGATGGGTAAGGAATTACCATAACATATTAAGCCTGATCTTGAACTGAAAGACAATGGGTTCTATTATTTCATGAACCGTTTGTGGGTCCCAAGTCAAGACAATCTTCGCAACTTGCTAATGGATGAAGCTCATAAGTCTCGTTATTCTATTCATCCTGGTGCAGACAAAATGTATAAGGATCTTCGAACCCAGTACTGGTGGTCGGGTATGAAGAAAGACATTGCCTTGTACGTAACCAAATGCCTTACTTGTCTCAAGGTTAAGGCTGAACATAAACATCCCTCTGGATTATTGGAGCAACCAGTGCTACCAGTTTGGAAATGGGAAAACATTGCTATGGATCGTACTACCAAACTGCCACGCACTAAGAAAGGTCATGATGCCATTTGGGTAGTTATTGATTGTCTTACAAAGACAGCACACTTCTTGCCGATTCGTGAGGATCTATTTGCTGAGAAACTTGCTAAAATCTATGTGGATGAGATTGTATCCCGTCATGGCATTCCTTTGAACATTATATCTGATAGAGATACTCGATCTTCATCTCACTTTTGGAGAACCATGAAATCTGCAATGGGAACCCAACTTAATTTGAGCACAGCTTATCATCCGCAAACGGATGGTCAATCTGAAAGAACAATCCAGACATTGGAGGATAGCTTAGAGCTTGTGTGATCGATTTTGGTGGTAGTTGGGATTTGTATCTACCGTTGATTGAATTCTCCTACAACAATAGTTATCACTCCAGCATCAACATGGCTTCTTTCGAAGCTTTATACGGTCAAAAATGTCGTTCACCAGTCTGCTGGAATGAGATCGGTGAAGCTCAGCTTACTGGACCTAAGCTCATTCTAGAGACTACAGATAGGGTCAAGAAAGTTCGTGATATCCTTCAGACAGCTAGAAGCCGTTAAAAGAGTTACGCGGATATACGACACAAGCCCTTAGAATTTCAAGTCGGTGATCGCATTCTACTCAAGGTTTCACCTTGGAAAGGAGTAATCAGATTTGGAAAGAAAGGAAAACTTGCACCTAGATATGTTGAACCATTCAAGATCGTCGAAAGAATCGGAAAAGTTGCCTACAGACTAGAATTACCTCCTGAACTTGGAAATGTTCATCCAACCTTCCACGTGTCCAATCTTAAAAATGTTTAGCTGATGAGAACCTCCACATGCCACTTGATGAAATTCGTGTTGATGGCACGATGCACTTCGTTGAGAAACCTGTGGAAATTATAGACCGTGAAGTCAAGAAAATCAAACGCAAGCGCATTCCAATCATCAAATTTCACTAGGAATCTAAACGTGGACCAGAATTTACTTGGGAACATGAAGATCAAATGTAGATGAAATATCCACATCTATTCTCACAAGTTTCCTCTAAATAAATTTCGGGACGAAATTTCCTAAAGTAGGGGAGACTGTGACATCTGTGCTTGTGTAATCATTGCATAAACTCTGAATAGTTCAATTATCAATAAAACAATGTGATTTGATCCCAATATTTGTTTATTTATGTTTGACATTTTGCACGTTTTGATTTTTGTTCAATTTCAAACTCTAAATCGTTTTCTAGAAACTTATACGCAAACTGATGCGTAAACGTAATCAGTTTATCGCGAAAAACACTCCGGAACATCAACATATACTTAAGATACCTTAAATAACATTTACATAACTTAGAAATAAGTTTTAAAGGGTTTGGTATGGCAAAATCAAGTTTATTTGACTACAGGGACTATTTGCGACAAACTGCGAAAGTCTGCCGATTCGTATAGTAACGTACACTCTAGAACATGATCATAAGTTAAACATACCATAAATATCCTTTACATAGCTTAGAAATAGGCTTTGAGGGCTTCGGTATGCGAAAATAAACTTATTTGATCAAACAGGGACTAAAAGCGTCAAAAAGTGCACAAGTTTGCATTTACGCGCATATCTTACGTTCTGATCATATCCGGACATCTAAAAATATTTTTAATCATTAAAATATTTTATTTTAGTGATAGAAATTCAAAAATTTCATTCATCGCGCAATTTGGATCGTTTTTCACGTCCGTTCGTGTTTCGTCGTAATTAACCGAATAACGTGACCGTACGACCAAACGAACCGACATCCGAGATGTTTTCAAGCATATTTCATGTTCCCTGTACTTTGACATCATTATTGAGCCTTGAAAATGGGTTAACGGGGCTTAAACGTGTGAAAAATTGGCTTAAAACATGGAGGGACCAAAACTGTAAATATTGAAACTGTTGTTGAACTGCTGGTCGCTCGCGGGGCGCGTAAGACTGGGCTAAGTCTTACGCGGGGCGCGACAGCCCCTATCTGGACAGAAAACTGGTTTTCTGCAAACAACAGCTGTTCCTTGGGTTTTATACATGCTTTTTCAATGCTATGGGATTGTTTTTAAGCTCCCCTAGTATCTAAAACAGTGGGTAACAAATGTATGGCCATGATCAAGTCTCAAAACATGTGGAATGATCCTAACAGTTCTTGAATTTCTATATAAACCCAAGATTTCTCAAACCTAACTTGTTCATTTCCTCTCAAATCTGCTTATGGGAGCTATTCCTTGTTGGTTGAAGGCTCTATTCTTCAGTATTCTTGTTCTTGATCCAAGCTTGGACCCTTTGTAAGTCTCCTTCATGCTTGGTTATGCATTTTAAGCTTGAAAGTCAAACAGTGTTTGACTTTCTACTTTGACCATGAATTGGTCAACACAAAGTTCGTTCGAACTTTGCAACGTGAGCGTAATCACGATGGTTATAGTCCCTTGTGACTATTGGGCATAGTGACGAGTCAAAGTTTCGGTCAAAATACGTGTTTATGCGTATTTTGCATCGAATCTATTTTCAGGTATCAAAACACCTTGTTTTGATATCAAACTTTTTTTCTAACTTAGTTAAACATGTTTTAACATGTTTAACTCGACACTTTTAGTCTAGTGCTTATATAGGGTCGTAAGTTAAGCAGTCTAAACAACCGCTTAGACTTTCGAACCCGACCCGTTTGGTCGATCATTAGGATCCGACCAAACATGTTTTGTGACCATAGTTGTATAAGGAATAACCTTCCGAGGTTATACCTTACGGTCACCTCGTTTAGTTAGTTGTATGATAGGTAGTTTATATGCCTTAGGAAAATGACCAAAATGCCCTTTTTACGCATAATTTCATTTTAAGCATATGTAACCTAAAATTTGACATCTAAACTGATTATGCAATGTTATTAGACATGTTAAGCCATATAATACTTGTCATAGGACTAGTTAGGCGGTCCGAACGCGCTTTTGCGCGAACGACACGTTAAAGAAGCATAAACTACCTTAACGAGTCGTAATGGGTCATAAGCACTTAGGATAGGTTCCAATTTAGAATGTAGGCTTTGCTAAACCATTTCACATGAGTTCCAATACTCAATTGGTTTACGAAACCTCACTCTATCCGATCTTCCGATTTAGGTCCGGTTTATTAACATAGTTACCTGTATTAGGTGCTGTTTGATTCCGTGATCTTTAAAGCGTTACCTGGTTGTTATTTCAAGACTATTGAGCTATATCAAGTGAGTACATGGTCCCCCCTTTTACTGTTTTCAAATATTTTGGGGTGATACACATGTGCCTACTTGTTACTTTTGTGCTTTTCGTGCTTTCATGACATATACTTGCTATGTTCATTAGTATGCATATAGTACATGATTTCATTTATGCTTTGCTATGTGTGTTGACTGGGCATGCTAGCACATTGATTTCATAAACATTTTTGTTACATATGTTTACTTAGCATATGGACGTATTGTTTTACATTACATTTCTGCTATGTATGTTTACTGAGCATGCTAGCACATTGATTTACATGACATTTCTACTTCATATGTTTACTTAGCATACTTAGTACATTGTTTTCACATAACATGCTTACATTTGGTATGTTTAACGGGACTAAAATACGTTCATTAACACTAATCACGCCGCTCAGTTGTTTGGACGTAAGGAATGATAGAATCCGATATATGTCACACCCCGACCACGTAGAACATACAAAACGTGGCGGAAACGTCGGGGAGTGTTGTAACAGAATTAATTGTTTCAAATCCATGGCAATTGAAGTATTGTTTTATTGATTTAAAAGTGTTACAATGTCTTAACAAACAAAGAAGTACAACATAATTAACTAGTCTTGCATCTTTTAATGTCACTAAAGCCCAAGTTTGCCTATGTGTATCTTGATCATCTTATGCAACAGTTCCTGAAACATGTGTAAAAATAGGTACGTCAGCATAAAAATGCCTGTGAGATACATAGGTTTTGTGAAAATAAGATTCATGACTTATGTTTAAGAAAATGTTTAGTCATGAACCTTGTAGTTTGTTTTGTTTTGTAAATCGTTTGAAAAACAATAAGTTAAGATGATATGTATAATTAAGAGAATAATGTATGGTTAATGAATAACCATATAAAATGAGTTTGTATAAGTTAGGTTGTTTGAAAAACAATGTTTTGATAAAAGGTTTATGGTATATATAAAAATATACTTTGGTTTTTAAGAAAGTTGAATAAGTAATATATTAAAATATATTTCAGTTCCAATATTGTTAACCCAAGTGTACTAAATAATGCCACGGTATGTAATGCAATGAAAACACTTATATATAAGAAGTACCAGCGGCGTATCTACCATGTTTTCATCACATTGCACCCGTCCCGTTATCTAAACACTAACCAAAACCCAATCGTTTGATAGATAGTATATTAAATATACTTTAGTTATTCAAAATAATAGTTTTCAGTAGTACATTATAAGTATACTTTGGATTTATAAATAACATATTAAACTATGTTTTGGTTTCATAAATAACATATCAAAATATGTTTTGGATGCGATAATTAACATATTAAACTATGTTTTGGTTTTGTAAATAACATATCAAAATATGCTTTGGATGTGATAAATATATGTTGGTTTTGTACAATACCACACATGAGAGTATATCAAAATATACTTTAATAGTGTGATTTAAGAATTCATTCAGACCTGGTGCATCAAGATACACCTTTGAGACTATAGAAATACCACAAAGGCAATCCCTATTTGGATGGAGCAACAAATTGGTTTCAGACATTCCATGACAACAGGAATGGGGTGTCAAATCCTATAGCGCTATATCATACTAACAACCGATCTGGTGAACAAAATAAGTACAATTCAACAATTTATGTTATAGTCTTTGAAAAAAATCAGTGTTTAAACCATAGATAGTCATTCAGTTTGACAACAGATAAGTACTAACATGTATAATCAATTATACTTTTGGAAAATATGAAAATAACAGATAGGTACACATGCTTCACCCCAAAACAGTTTGAAAACAGTAAAAGAGGGGTTCTATGTACTCACTTGAGATTGCTCAGTAGTCCTTGAGTAACAACCAAACAAAGCTAAAGATCACGGATATCAAACGGCACCTAATATAGGTAACTATGTTAATTAACCGGACCTAGATCGGAAGATCGGGTAGCATTAGGGTTTGTAAACCAAACGAGTGTAGAGACTCGTGTCATTTGGTTTAACAAAGCCTACATACTAAATGAAACTTAACCTAAGTGTCTACGACCCATCGCGACCCATTAAGGTAGCTTATGCTACTTTAACGCATCGTACGCGTGAAACGCGTTCGGACCGTCTAACTAGTCCTATGACAAGTGTTATATGCCTAAATATGTTACGTAATCAGTTATGTGGCAAAAGTTTAGGTTACATATGCTAAATTACCAATTATGTATGAAAAGGGTATTCTGGTAATTTACCTAAGGCATATAAACTACCTATCATATAACTACTTAAACGATGTGACCATAGGGTATAACCTCGGAAGGTTATTCCCTACCTACTATGGTCACCTAATGTATTAGGTCGGATCCTAATGATCGACCAAATGGGTCGAGTTCGAAGGTATAGGCGATTTATCAGATCGCCTACCCTACGACTCTAGACAACGTGGTAATCAGTGGGCATAGTCCCAAGGGACTATGACCAACGTGATTACACTCACGTTGCGAAGTTCAAACGAACTTCGCATTGACCATAACTGGTCAATGTAGAAAGTCAAACAAAGTTTGACTTTCAGACTCGAAAGAATCGAAAAGCAATAAAAGAACGAAAGAATACTTACCCAGGGTCCCCGAATGCTAATCCCGATTCAAGAATCTCAGGTATGAAACAATGGTTTCAACTTAGAGATCCTCAAATCAGAATTCTAGTGATTATGAAGCATGGGGGCATGGGGTATTTATAGTAAAAGGTCCACCATTAGGATCGTTTCATGGAAAACGTGCCTTAATCCCACCCGTACAAGTGTCGGGACCTTATGGTGACTAAAATTCCATCCTTATCAGCTGACTAGATAATTAGGAATGTGTGGAGGAGGATTAAACAGCTGCAACCTGCTGTTTGATTCATTTAATCTGGTCAGAAGGGGCCTCGCGGGCCGCCTAAGGATGCTCAGGAACTGAGGCGGGACGCCTAGCAGTCACAGATCAGAACAAAGTTTCAGAAATGACAGTTTCAGTCCCTGTACGTGTTTAAGCCCATTTCCAACACTTCTAAGGCCCGTAAAGCCAACTTTAAGGCCCTAAAATGTTGCCTAAACATTGTGGACATGAAACATGCTCAAAAATATGCCGGACATTGGTTTGTTTGGTCGTACGAACGCGATGTTCGCTAAATTACGACGGAATGCGCATAAGCGCGAAAAACGATCCAAATGACGCGACGAATGGATTTTTGGCAAGCCAAACACTAAAGTATAATATAGTCATGCTTACATAAATTTTTGGATGTCCGGATGTATTCAGAACGTAAGTTATGCGCGAAAATGCAAACTTGTGCACTTTTTGACACTTTTAGTCCCTGAATGACACAAAAGTTTATTTTAGCATACCGAACACCTCAAAGCCTATTTCTAAGCTATGTGAAGGATATTTATGGTATGTTTAACTTATGGTCATGCTCCGGAATGTCTGTTACAGTTCAAATTGGCATACTTTCGCAGTTTGTCAAATTTAGTCCCTGTAAGCGATTTAACTTGTTTTTGCCATACCAAAGCCTTTAAAACTTATTTCTAAGTTATGTAAAGGTTATTTAAGGTATGTTAAGCCTATTTCATTATTCCGGAGTGTTCGTTGGATTAAACTGGTTATATTTACGCATCAGAGCGCGTATAACCCTCCAGAAAGCGATTTAAAGCTTAAAATCAAACAAGAGTTGATATGTGTAAAAGATACACATAATTTTACAAATCCCAAGTATGAAATACAATATTTCATTGGTTTGGCATTTGTTTGACGGTTGAAGTGACACAGGTGTTACAATATACAAAATTGATAAACCTTTAATTTGTTTAAGGGTTTGTCCATCAGTCGCAAGGATTGGATGTATACGATAAACATTACCGCATAAATGTTTGTACCAGTAAAGCATTGAATTTTCAAAACATAACTTTTGACTTAAACTATGATTTATTCAAATACATTGTTTTGTACATTTTACCTATGGGATTGAGTAAATAATTTTTATTCACCATACATACATTTTATTACACATAGACATTATACATATTGTTTGAGTAGATACTTTTTGCTTGCCTTAAATAACATTTAATTATATAAGACATGATTTACATTTGACATTAGACATTGTTTACACATAAACATTTTGACATTGGTTTAAACAAGACATTTCGGTGATTATTTGGTAAGTGATTTAAATAACAAGGCGTGTGTAACATGATAAAAGCATGGTGGATACGCCACTGGTACTTCCTATATAAAAGTACTTTTATGATATTACATATCGTAGCATCATCTAAATCATTTCGACAAAGACATGATACATTTTATACCTATGACATATTTTCATAAGACATTGTTTTACAAACGACATATTTTATACAAAGTCACTTTTACTTGGTTATTTATTTAACCATGCATTATTCTTTTATATCATCTGATTTTCTTATCGATTTTCGTATGATTTATAAAAGAAAACATTTTTATAAGGTTTGTGACTACTTTTTGTTAAACATTTCTTTTAACTACAAGTCATAAACCCTGGAATAACAAAACCTATGTATCTCACATACATTTTTATGCTGACGTACCTATTTTCACATGTGTTTTCAGGAGCTAATGCATGATATGGATCGTGACACACTTAAGCGGACTCGGGCCTTAGTGACTTAAAAGCAGCAAGAATAGTTTAACTTATGTTGTGTTTCTTTTAATTTCTAAGACAATGTAATCAAGTTAATAAATAAAACTAAACTTTTAATACCATGCTTGTGAAACAATAATTATGTCGCTCCACTCCCCGACGTTTCCTCCACCGTTTGTTGTTTTACACGGTCGGGGTGTGAAACAAGAGCTGATACCAACTCTTCTGTTACACCCCGACCGCGTAAAACAACAAACCGTGGCGAAAATGTCGGGGAGTGGAGCGACGGAATTATTGTTTCACAACCATGGTATTTAAAGTTTCAATTTATTTGAAATAAAGTGATTAGATTGTCTTAAAACAAAGATAACATAACATAAGTTAAACTATTCTTGCATCTTTTATGCCACTAAGGCGCAAGTCCGCCTAAGTGTGTCACGATCCATATCATGCATTAGCTCCTAAAAACACATGTGAAAATAGGTACGTCAGCATAAAAATGTCTGTGAGATACTTAGGTTTTGTTTATGCAGGATTCATGACTTGTAGTTAATAGAAATGTTTAACAAAAAGTACTCATGAACCTTATAAAATGTTTTCTTTTATAAATCATACGAAAATCGATAAGAAAATCAGATGATATAAAAGAATAATGCATGGTTAGCTAAATAACCAAGTGAAAATGATTTTGTATAAATTATGTCGTTTGTAAAACAATGTCTTGTGAAAATATGTCATTTGTATAAAATGTAACATGTTTTTGTCGAAGTGATTTAGATAACGCTACGATATGTAATATCATAAAAGCACTTATATATAGGAAGTACCAGCGGCGTATCCACCATGCTTTTATCATATTACAAACGCCTCGTTATTTAAATCACTTACCAAATAACCACCAAAATGTTTTGTTTAAACCAATGTCAAAATGTTTATGTGTAAACAATGTCTAATGTCAAATGTACATCATATCTTGTATAATCAAATGTTATGTATGGCAAGCAAAAAGTATCTACTCAAACCATAGGTAAAATGTACAAAACAATGTATTTGAATAAATCATAGTTTAAGTCAAAAGTTATGTTTTGCAAAATCAATGCTTTACTGATACAAACATTTATGCGATAATGTTTATCGCATACAGTCAAGCCTTGAGACTGTCAGATAAACCCTAAAACAAATCAAAGGTTTATCAATATGTTTTCGGATTCTGTCATTCCTTACGTCCAAACAAACCTATAATTCCAGGAATGGGAGTTGTCAATTCCTATGGTACCACTACATACTACCGAGCGGCGTGATCAATGTTAATGAACGTATCTTAGTATCGTTAAACAAACCAAATGTCATACCAAATGTAAGCATGTTATGTGAAAATAATGTACTAAGTATGCTAAGTAAACATACGAAGCAGAAATATTTATGAAATCAATGTGCTAGCATGCTAAGTAAATATACATAGCAAAAATGTAATGTAAAACAATGCGTCCATATGCTAAGTAAACATATGTAACAAAAATGTTTATGAAATCAATGTGATAGCATGCTAAGTAAACATACATAGCAAAGCATAATGGAAATCATGTACTATATGTGTACTAATGAACATAGAAATTATATGTCATGAAAGCACGAAAGTAACAAGTAGGCACATGTGTATCACCCCAAAATATTTGAAAGCGGTAAAAAAGGGGACTATGTAAACACTTGATATTGGTTAATAGTCTTGAAATAACAACCAAGTAACGCTCGAAGGATCACGGAATCAAACGGCACCTAATATAGGTAACTATGTTAATCAACCGAACCTAAATCGGAAGATTGGATAGAATGAGGTCTCGTAAACCAAATGAGTATTGGAACTTATATGATATGGTTTAACAAAGCCTACATACTAAGTCGGAACCTATCCAAGTGGTTATGACCCATTACGACTCGTTAAGGTAGTTTATGCTACTTTAATGTGTCATTCGCACAAAAGCGCATTCGGACCGCCTAACTAGTTCTATTACAAGTATTATATGCCTTAACATGTCTAATAACACTGCATAATCAGTTTAGATGTCAAAATTTAGGTTACATATGTTTAAAATGAAATTATGCGTAAAAAGGGCATTTTGGTCATTTTCCTAAGGCATATAAACTATCTATCATATAACTAACTAAACGAAGTGACCATAAGGTATAACCTCGGAAGGTTATTCCCTATATAACTATGGTCACGAAATATGTTTAGTCAGATCCTAATGATCGACCAAACGGGTCGGGTTCAAAAGTCTAAGCGGTTGTTTAGAATGCTTAACTTATGACCCTAAATAAGCACTAAACTAAAAATGACGAGTTAAACATGTTAAAACATGTTTAACTAAATTAGAAAACATGTTTGATTTCTAAGCAAAGTGTTTTGATACCCGAAAATAGTTTCGTCGCAAAATGCGCAAAATAGGCATTTTGACCGAAACTTTGACTCGTCACTAAGCCTAATCAACGTGGTAATCAATAGGGATAGTCACAAGGGACTATAACCATCGTGATTAACTCACATTGCAAAGTTCAAACGAACTTTGTGTTGACCAACCATGGTCAAGGCAGAAAGTCAAACACTGTTTGACTTTCATGCTTGAAATACATGAACAAGCATGAAAGAAACTTACAAGAGGTCCAAGCTTGGATCAAGAAGAAAGAAAACTGAAGATTGAAGCCTTCAACCAAGAGGGATAGCTTCAAGAGAGCAGATTTGAGAGGAAATTTGGAATGAGCAAGTTGAAATGTGAAAAAACCCAAGCTATTTATAGGAAATCTTGGATTAATAGGATCATTACATGTGTTTTTGAGTGAATCAAAGCTTGATCCTAGCCCTACACATGTTGTCCATTGTTTTAAATACTCAAAACAAGCTCCATGTATTGAAAAACCATGTTAAAAACCAAGGAAACAGCTGCTGATTGAAGAAAATAAGTTTTGTGCCAGCTCCAGGCCCCGCCGACCCCGAAGACAGAGGCACCAGTCTTCGCCCCTGGCGAGGGAGTCTGATCAGCAACTTTCACAAATTGGCAGAACATGCCCCTGTAGCTTAAAACTTGATTTTTGACGCGTTTAAGCCCCGTTAACCCATTTTCAAGGCTCAATAATAATGTCAAAGTATAGGGAACATGAAATATGCTTAAAAACATCTCGGATGTCGGTTCTTTTGGTTGTACGGTCACATTATTCGGTTAATTACGACGAAACACGAATGGAAGCGAAAAACGATCCAAATTACGCGACAAATGGTATTTTTGCATTCCAATAACTAAAATAAAATATTTTAATGATTACAAAAATTTTGGATGTCCGGATATGTTCAGAACGTAAGATATGCGCGTAAATGCAGACTTATGCACTTTTTGACGCTTTTAGTCCCTGTTGGACAAATAAGTTTATTTTCTCACACCGAGCCCCTCAAAGCTTATTTCTAAGCTATGTAAAGGATATTTATGGTATGTTTAACTTATGATCATGTTCCGGGTGTGACATTAACATAACTTAAATAACCATTACATAACTTAGAAATAAGATTTGAAGGGTTTGGTATGGCAAAAACAAGTTTATTCGCTTACAGGGACTATTTGCGACAAACTGCAAAAGTCTGTCGATTCGTATAGTAACGTACCACTTGTGCTCCTTAAACACTGTACGATGTAGAACAATATCATTTATCAAAGAAACAATGTGTTTTGGTCTCAAAAATTTCTTATTTATATTTGACTATTTCACGTTTTGATTCTAGTTCGATTTCAAGCTTTAAATCGTTTTCTAGAAAGTTATACGCAAACTGATGCGTAAACGTAATCGGTTTAATGCGACAAACACTCCAAAATAGTGACATAGGCTTAACATACTTTAAATAACCTTTACATAACTTAGAAATAATTATTGAAGGGTTTAGTGTGTAAAAATAAGTTTATTCGATCACAGGGACTATTTGCGTCAAACTGTGAAAGTCTGCTGATTCGTATAGCAACGAACATTCCGGAACAAGATCATAAGCTAAACATACCCTAAATATCCTTTACATAGCTTATAAATAGGCTTTGAGGGGTTCGGTATGCGAAAATAAACTTGTTTGATCAACAGGGACTAAAAGTGTCAAAAAGCGCATAAGTTTGCATTTACGAGCATATCTTACGTTCTGAACATATCCGGACATCCAAAATTTTTTTTAATCATTAAAATATTTTATTTTAGTGATTGGAATGCTAAAATACCATTCACCGCGTAATTTGGATCGTGTTTCACGTCCGTTCGTGTTTCGTCATAATTAACCGAACAACGTGACCGTACAACCAAACGAACCAACATCCGAGATATTTTCAAGCATATTTCATGTCCCCTGTAAGTCCCGTAAACCGGATCTTTCAATGATATCAAACAACACCAAGTTTGTGCGGAATCCAAACTTGTTGTGATTCAAGAATAAACACAAGAAACTGAAAATACGAAGAACACAATACCGAATCACTTTCAAACTTGCACACGATTCTATTACTATCAACAAGCAAAACCGTCCGGTACAAGTTCCTAACCAAAATCGCCTCCCTCTCTAGCTCTCTAGAATTTCTGTAACAATGGAGGTTCTAAGAGGTTCCCACACGTACGAACCCTAAAACAAGTTATAAACTTGTTTATATACATAGATAAGCCCACTTCCCACATGGGCTCCCCTTGGGCCTGCTTGGCCCACATGGCCTAAAGCTTGGTCCAAGTGACCTATAAAGGTCCAAAACCTAATATAAACTAACCCGGTAATGCCCAGTTCGTAACCATAGCCCGTTATGTTAATTTGATGCGTCAGTGTCACACTTTAGGGCCTAACAATCTCCCCCTAGACTGATGCCATCAAATTGTCTTCATAACATGAACTCAGCAATGTCTTCAACAAAGTCTTCGGTTGTCGCTATGCTGCAGATGTTGTGAAAGCTCTTGACTTCTGAACTCTTAGCACTGGGTCATTTTCTTCAGCTCTTGTGGTTAGCTTCATATCAGGATCTTGATCAGCATTTGCTTGAAAATCTTGTCAAAAAGAATGTGAGAGGAGGATTCTCAACAGCTCTTTTCTTCTACAATCTTTGTCTTTCAAGCAGGTTCATGGTACTTCTTCAAATGTACTTTCACTCTCAGGCGGCGTTTCGTATCCGGTTCTTCTGACTCAGGTACATCTTGTTGTTGTGCTGCTTCAGGCTTCTTCAGCACCTAACAGCATCTCAATCTTCATTAACCCCTGTTCTTGATTGATATCAAGTTCTGCACATGCTCACAAACTCATAAGCAAACATTTCTTGTGCAACAGGGAGAGTACCATATGAACACTAGATACATCCAAGTACTTGTACTCGGATTTCACAATTTAAATTCTTTCAACTTTTGATGATCAGTCAAATCTTCAAGAACGGTCATATTTTTAAGTTAAAGAAAACAAATAACCACACTAGTTTTGGATTTATAGAAAAGCAAGACACTATTTTTGTATTTTTGAATTTTTAATTTTTTTTGAATTTTTAATTTTAAGAACTAGAAACAAATAAAAATTCAAAATATAAACAACTACCAAAAGGTACTACGTTTACCATCTTTTCCATCGTTCTTGCAAGTTGACTGAGTAATACATGGTATGTCGCGAGAGTGTTGCAGAAGTGATCGCACTTCGGGATCTAAGGCATCAACACGCTAAGTTCCAGCAAACAAAGATAAGTGAGGAAAGTATAGTCCAATCATTTGACGCTGAGCCATCCAACTCAGGGACGTTCGTACTAGCACCTAACATTCTACACAGTTTGCTAGGCGTTCAGATGTGTGATCAGGTGATACTCGATAGCATCGAGATTCCTAAGGATCCAGAAAGGGGTGAAAAGATCATGTTCGAGTAGGAGACAATCACTGCTATGACTCCTATAGTCTGCTGAGTTCTAACATAACATCAATTAATAGAGCGGAACCCCTCTTACACTCGTTAAGCCTCACTGGGACTCACATGCACCCCACATTATTATTATGTGTGCACCCATAATAATAAGGCAATTTGCAAGCTTATCTCAGTGCCTCTTAACTCGCGCTAAAGGGTTCCCCGAATTCAAGCTATAAGACAGATGACGCCACAACATAGATCATGAAAGTTCAAGAAGAGTCGCACTCTTAAAACACGTAACATGGGTTGGTAACGTAGAAGTTCATACTGCAGTGCTAAGTGTGCATTCACGTGTGATGTTATTCATAAGCAAACACGAGATATACTATGCAATAGTAAACGAGAAACGAACCTTGCAGTCTGGAGTTGAGTGTCATGGCCGATTTCGGTACTGTTCGGTTATAGTTTGGTTTTATAAAAATGCTTTAAAACCAAGTTCACTATAACCAGTGGCTCTGATACCAAACTGTCACACCCCCAAAATACCACCCATGGGAAACCCTAGTAGGCGTGTGACAAACCAATAACGAGCCACCAATCATATTGAACCAATCACAAGTTGTTAAATAAAATCATCAATTATTAATAAAAGTGCCATCAATAAGTTTAAATGGAAACCAACATGTTCAGCGGAAGCAATTAATAAACCAAAGTTAAACCGTTTCGAAACCAATGTATAGTATCAATAATTCAAACACATGAATCCTTCCAGTCGACCCATGACCACTCTAGCTATACCAGACAGCAAGTTCCCAAATCCAAGATATCTAACGACCTGCGAGCATGTAACAAGTGTATCAGACAAAGATGGTGAGTTCATAGTTTTACGAAAACGTTGGTTACCAAGTGTATAGTTAAACCATTGAATTTAATTCCAAAAGTAATGTTGATAATAACCCGAATACAAGACGGCTTCTGATTATTTTGCCCTTTCTCTAATGCTCCTATCAAAGCATTGGTCATGACTAGGTCATTAGTTCAACACCTGTCCTCCCAGGTATGGGGTGAGGTTGCCAAACCTAAGTAGCGCTACTAACTAATACCATGTTACCTCCCCGGTAAACAAACAACACGGAGGGACTTTAAAGGTGATAGGAAGAGTATATTATCCAACATTCTCGTTTTTACCTAAAAGACTTATCCCTCCCCGGGATACCCACTGACTGTCCCAACCACCGGGACGCATGCTCAAGAGTAATGAACTCTCCTTAGAGTGCTCAGTTTGATAATGTATTTCTAACGTTAAATAAATGTTAAGTCCGTTACTCGCGACCTAAGGTATAATGTCATAATAGTGAGTACACGAGTAGGGTTTTGCAATACCTTAATGTCCAAACAATCCGATGTCTAATGTAATACTTTTTGGCAGGCAGTAACACACAACACACAGTTATTTATCCTTACTATATGTTCGAGACAATAGACTCACAACCAACTTGTATTACATCAAATAATTCATCAAATCTGTTGGTGCATCCGTCTGTCGTCTACGTCTTCAGTTGTGTCTCGGTTCGTTGCGAAGAATGTTCAAGTATGATGTCATGATGACATCACCAAAGCAACATCATCATGACATCATTACACAAGAAGACAAAAGAGATTGCATGATGTTGGATAGTGATTTCGTACATATGGTCAAAGTTTTTCTGGATCGCTTATTTGTCAGTTTATTTGTCATGTGTGGGTCGCTTATGTGTACATGTCTGGTCCGCTTATATGGACATGTGACACATAAGCGAACCAGAATTAGTATAAATAGGTTCATTGTCTTTTTCATTTGTAACGAAGTTCAGATCTGATACCGAGGTATTGCTGTAACAACTGTGCTTGTAATCATTATGAACAGTTCTGTTATCAATAAAACAATGTTATTTGATCCCAATGTTTGTTTTGTTATGTTTTACATTTTTCATGTTTTGACTTTTATGTAATTTCAAACTCTACATCGCTTTCTGGAGAGTTATACGCAAACTAGTGCGTAATCGTACTCAGTTTAATGCGAGAAATACTCTGGAACATCAACATATACTCAACATACCTTAAATAACCTTTACATAACTTAGAAATAAGTTTTGAAGGCTTTGGTATGGCAAAAACAAGTTAATTCGACTACAGGGACTAAATATGACAAACTGCGAAAGTATGTCAATTTGAACTGTAACGAACATTCCGGAACATAACCATAAGTTAAACACACCTTAAATATCCTTTACATAGCTTAGAAATAGGCTTTGAGGGGTTCGGTGTGCTAAAATAAACTTTTGGGTCATTCAGGGACTAAAAGTGTCAAAAAGTGCACAAGTTTGCATTTTCGCGCATAACTTACGTTCTGAATACATCCGGACATCCAAAAATTTTTGTGAGCATGACTACATTATATTTTAGTGTTCGCCTTAAGAAAAATCCATTCATCGCGTCATTTGGATCGTTTTTCGCGCTTGTGCGCATTCCGTCGTAATTAACCGAACAACGCAACCGTACGGTTAAACGAACCGACATCGGAGATATTTTTGAGCACATTTTAAGATCCCTATACTTTAACTTCATTTTAGAGCTTTGAAATGGGGTTAACGGGCCTTAAACGTGTCGAAAATGGGCTGAATGCATGACAGGGACCAAAAGTGTAAATCTGTCAAACTTAAGCCTAGCGGTGCGCTACACTTTTAGCGTAGCGATGCGCTAGGGGTCTCCAGACCAGGTGCAATGTTTAAACAGCCTGTTTGCAGCTGGTTTCCACTCCCATTTCCCTTGCCAAGTGTTGATACCTTATGGTGAGTGGCCAAATTAGTCACCATAACATTCCGACAAGTGTACGGTATTGATCGTGCCTCCTTTTCCATGAAACGATCTCAACGGTTCACCGAAAACTATAAATACCCCATTACCCCAACCTTATTTCTCACTAGAATCTGATTAATTGTGTTCTAAAGTTGAAACCTTTGTTTCATACCTGAACTATATTGATCTAGATTAGCATTCGGGGACCCTTCGTAAGTATTCTTTCGTTCTTTTCCTTATTTTACTGCTTTTCGAGTCAGAAAGTCAAACTTTGTTTGACTTTCAGCGTTGACCAGTAATGGTCAATGCGAAGTTCGTTTGAACTTCGCAACGTGAGTGTAATCACGTTGGTCATAGTCCCTTGGGACTATGCCCACTGATTACCACGTTGTCTAGGGTCGTAGGGTAGGCGATCTAATAAATCGCCTATACCTTCGAACCCGACCCAGTTTGGTCGATCATTAGGATCCGACCAAATACATTAGGTGACCATAGTGTAGGGAATAACCTTCCGAGGTTATACCTTATGGTCACGACGTTTAAGTAGTTGTATGATAGGTAGTTTATATGCCTTAGGTAAATTACCAGAATACCCTTTTCATACATAATTGGTAATTTAGCATATGTAACCTAAACTTTTGTCATATAACTGATTATTTAACATGTTTAGGCATATAATACTTGTCATAGGACTAGTTAGGCGGTCCGAACGCGTTTCACGCGCACGATACGTTAAAGTAGCATAAGCTACCTAAACGGATCATAATGGGTCAATAAGACTTAGGTTAAGTTTCATTTAGCATGTAGGCTTTGTTAAACCATATCACGTGAGTTCCTACACTCATTTGGTTTACAAACCCTAATGCTACCCAGTCTTCCGAGATAGGTCCGGTTTATTAACATAGTTACCTATACTAGGTGCCGTTTGATTACGAGATCTCTAGCATTACTTGGTGATTATCTTTAGACATCTGAGCAATCACAAGTGAGTACATAGACCCCTCTTTTACTGTTTTCCAAACTGTTTTGGGGTGGAACACATGTGCCTACTTGTTACTTTAATGCTTTCCGTTTTCACATCATATACATGCTATGTTCGTTAGTACATTATAGTACATGATTTCAATACATTTTATGCTAGGTGTGCCCATTGTGTGCATTACTTAGTACATCGTTTTACATTACATTTCATGCTAGGTGTGCCCATTGTGTGCATTACTTAGTACATCGTTTTACATGACATTTCATGCTAGGTGTGCCCATTGTGTGCATTACTTAGTACATCGTTTTACATTACATTTCATGCTAGGTGTGCCCATTGTGTGCATTACTTAGTACATCGTTTTACATGACATTTCATGCTAGGTGTGCCCATTGTGTGCATTACTTAGTACATTGTTTTACATTACATTTCATGCTAGGTGTGCCCATTGTGTGCATTACTTAGTACATTGTTTTACATTACATTTCATGCTAGGTGTGCCCATTGTGTGCATTACTTGGTACATTGTTTTACATTACATTTCATGCTAGGTGTGCCCATTGTGTGCATTACTTGGTACATTGTTTTACATTACATTTCATGCTAGGTGTGCCCATTGTGTGCATTACTTAGTACATCGTTTTACATTACATTTTCACGCTATGTATGTTCATTTGATTACACACTTAGTGCATCACATGCTTCCATTTTTGGTATAACATTTGGTTTGTTTAACATGGGACAATACATTCATTAACATTGATCATGCCATTCGTTAGTAGGTAGTGGTACCATAGGAGTTGACAACTCCCGTTCCGGACATCCCAGGGTAAGGGGACAGAAAGGAATGACCGAATTCGATATACATAACTTAGATAAATCTTTAATTTGTTTAAAGGTTTATCGCCTCAGTCTCAAGGCTTGGATGTATGCATATTAACAATACCGCATAAATGTTTGTATCAGTATAGCATGCATTTGTTACACACAACATGACTTTGATTTAAACTGTGTTTTACTTCAATACCTTGTTGTTGTGCATTTTACATATGGTTTAGTTGATACATTTCACTTACCATACATGACATTTTGGTTACACATTACATGATCTACATTGAACATAAACATTTTGACATTGATATACACATTTGGTGGTTTACATTGGACATAGACATTTTGACATGGTTTACACAATAACACTTGACAATTGGTTTGTACATGAACATTTTACATCTTTATGGTTTGGTTTGATTAAGTGATTAAGTAACGATACGTGTGTAATATGATACAAACATGGTGGATACGCCGCTGGTACTTCCTATATATAAGTGTTTGTATAATATTACATAGCATAACGTTATTTGAATCATTTCAGTTTGATACATATAACATTTTATACAAATAACATACTTTTCATAAGACATTGTTTTACAATCAACTTATCTTATACAAACTCATTTTACATGGTTATTCATTTAACCTTACATTTACTTATACATATCAACTGATCTTATCGTTTTTCAAATGATTTACAAGACAAAGCAAATTACAAGGTTCATGACTAAACATTTTCTCAAATACAAGTCATGAATCTTATTTTCACAAACCTATGTATCTCACAGGCATTTTTATGCTGACGTACCTATTTTCACATGTGTTTTCAGGTGCTTTTCCATAGGATGTTGATCATGATACTAGGGCGGACCTGTGCCTTAGAGACTTTAAAAGAAGATAGACTATGTTTAATTATGTTCTGAACTCTTTAATTTTCCTGTTTGAAACAATGTAACACCCTTGTTTAATAAATAAATAAAACTTTGTATGCCATGGTTATGAAACAATTAATTCTGTTGCAACACTCCCCGATGTTTCCGCCACGCTTTGTATGTTATACGTGGCCGGGGTGTGACAGAAGAGTTGGTATCAGAGCCAATGGTTATAGGGAATTAGGTTATTAGTAATGCTTTGACCTAGACTATAACTTTTCTAGGACCCTAACACAAGTTATCTTGTGTTTAGATCTTAAAACATGTACATCACCTATCCTTAGGTGATTAACAAAACAAGAACCAAATTTTCCGAAACGATTTTTGAAAAACAATCATCTGTTTTTGAATGATTTATTACAAGGTTTTGAACCCTCAATTGTAAGGTTTTGAACCCTTTTCAGTTTGGTTTTTTGGCCTTGTGCCTTCAAATTTTCAAAATCCCGTCAAACGTTTTGGGTTTTAAATAATGTGAACATGTGCAAACTGGAAGGGTGAATGCCTGTATTCTGGGTTTTCTGTCTAGGCAAGCACTTCGTATACATCTCATCAGACGCGAGACCAGTTGTGCTTACCTGGGAATTCCTGGGATGAGTGTTCACTTATAGGCGAGCATGTCTTCATTATACATTATTTTTGATCCATTTACTTTGATTAGTCACTGTGTGTTGTTTGTTTGCTCTGTGATACGGACGAATGACCACCATCTTTGCTTTTGTTGATTTTGTTTCATCTCATTCTCTTCATCCAATCATCTCACTCGTTTCCTTTCATGTTTTCCTCTTTTAGAATGCCTCCTCGACGCGACAATCTGATAGCAACTGCCGAGCTGGCAGAAATTATTGCGCAGCAGATGGCTGCTCAATTTCCGAATCTCTTTGCTCAATGGAACCAGGCCAACAACAACAACAATGTTCCATGCAAATACAAGGATTTTAATCAGGCTAAACCACTCAAGTTTAGTGGTTCTGAGGGAGCGACTGGGCTTCTTCAGTGGTTCGAGAGCAGTGAGAATACTTTTCGCCATGTGCAGTGTCCGGATAATCGCAAAGTTGAGTTTGCTTCGAGCGTATTTCAGAAGAGGGCTTTGACATGGTGGAACGGGGTTATGAGGGACCAAGGTGCAGAAGTTGCTCTTGCACAGACATGGGCTGAACTGAGAGCCCTTATGATGAGGGAATTCTATCCTCGTCATGAGCAGCGAGCTTTGGAGAAGGAATTTGATGATCTGAAGCAAGATAGTGGTGAGCACAGGGCTTATACAGATCGGTTTGAAGAGTTGAGTCTGCTTTGCCCGACTATGGTTACCCCACTCGACAAGGCTATAGAGAGATACATCGACGGCCTACCTGACTCGGTACAAGACATTCTTACTGGTAGTAACCCTGCCACACTCCGTCAGGCAATCGAGTTATCAGCGACGCTGACTGAGTCGCAGATCCGGAAGAACAAGTTACATAGGATGGGTGACAAGGGCAAGAAACAGTCGGCTAACAAGAGTGATAGCAAGAAAGGTCAAAACTTGAATGGAAAGAACTCTGGTCCTTCAAAGAGGTCAAGGAAGCGTAAGGCTTCCCAAAATTTTGCTATCACTGCCCAAGCTAACCAGGCAGCTCCCAACCAACCCGCACAGCTTCCAGCAAAGAAACCCTATACAGGGAATGCACCTTTGTGCAATAGATGCAACAGTCACCATCAGCCGCAACATCAGTGTCGTTTCTGTACTAGCTGTGGGAAGTCAGGTCATTCTGCCGAGGTTTGTCGGTTTGCTCAGAATCGCGCAGTTCAAAACCCGGCTCAACAAGTTGCACAGCCTCCTGCTCAGCAACAGGGTCAAGCTGCACGACCACAATACCCACCGGGTGCTTGTTACAATTGTGGGGATCTGACCCACTATAGGAATCAGTGCCCAAGACTGGTGAACCAGAACCAGAACCAGAATCAGGCTCCGGCTCGAGGCCGAGTCTTTAACATGAATGCCCAAGAGGCGCAGGTGGATGAGAATGTGGTGAACGGTACGTTCTTTATTAATAATCAGCCTGCATCTGTTCTTTTCGATTCTGGTGCCGATAAGAGTTTTGTGTCTTTGTCTTTTGAGCCGATGCTTCGCGTGTCTAGAACAAAACTAAGTAAATCTTTGACAGTAGAGGTTGCTAGTGGTGAACCCATTATTCTTGATTCTGTTCTTCACGACTGCCAGTTAAACCTTAACGATCATCTTTTTCCAATCGATCTTACGCCTATGCAACTTGGAAGCTTCGACGTTATCGTGGGAATGGATTGGTTATCCAAGCATCACGCAGAGATAATTTGTTCTGAGAAGATTGTTCGTGTGCCGCTTTCGACAGGCGAGATTCTGCAGGTTCAAGGTGAGAAGCCTACCGGTGGTCTCAAACTCATGTCTTGTTTTAAAGCTCGGAAGTATTTACGGAAGAACTATGTGGCTTTCTTAGCACATGTTACAGAAGATAAAGGCAAGGGTAAGTCTATTTCAGATATTCCTGTCGTTCGGGATTATTCTGAAGTGTTCCCTGAAGATTTACCTGGTCTACCTCCAGCACGCCAAGTCGAGTTCCGCATTGATCTCGTACCTGGTGCTAATCCCATTGCTAGAGCTCCATATCGTCTTGCACCGTCTGAGATGCAAGAGTTGTCTAAACAGCTTCAGGAGCTCTCTGACAAAGGCTTTATCCGTCCCAATTTTTCACCTTGGGGTGCTCCCGTTCTTTTTGTTAAGAAGAAGGATGGATCCTTTAGGATGTGTATCGATTATCGTGAGCTTAACAAGCTTACCATCAAGAATCGATATCCCCTACCTCGCATCGATGATCTCTTTGATCAGTTACAAGGCGCTTCTTATTTTTCGAAGATAGATCTGCGATCTGGATATCATCAACTTCGGGTGCAAGAAGAAGACATTCCGAAGACAGCGTTCCGTACTCGTTATGGGCATTATGAATTCACAGTCATGCCATTCGGTTTGACTAATGCTCCTGCTGTTTTCATGGACTTAATGAATAGGGTCTGTAAACCTTATTTGGATCAGTTCGTCATTGTTTTTATTGATGACATCTTGATATACTCTAAGACGCAAGTTGATCACGAGCAACATCTTCGTCTTACTCTAGAACTCCTAAAGAAAGAGCAACTTTTCGCCAAATTCTCCAAGTGCGAATTTTGGCTTAAAGAAGTTCAATTTTTGGGGCATGTTATCAACGAACGGGGTATTCATGTAGATCCCTCCAAGATCAGTGCGATTAAGGATTGGGATACACCTTCTACTCCTACTGAAGTTCATTCTTTTCTTGGTCTAGCGGGTTATTATCGCCGCTTCATAGAAAACTTCTCGAAGATTGCAGTTCCTCTAACTGCTCTAACTCAGAAGAAAATGCCCTTTTATTGGGGAATCAAACAAGAAGAAGCTTTTCAACACCTGAAGCAGAAGCTTTGCGATGCGCCTGTTCTATCATTGCCTGAGGGTGATGATGATTTTGTTGTGTATTGTGATGCATCGAAATTGGGTCTTGGCTGTGTTCTTATGCAAAGGAACAAAGTCATAGCCTATGCATCGAGGCAGTTGAAGATTCATGAGAAGAACTACACCACTCATGATCTTGAGTTGGGTGCAGTTGTTTTTGCTCTCAAGATCTGGAGACACTATTTGTACGGTACAAAATGTGTGGTTTTCACTGACCACAAAAGTCTTCAGCATATCTTCAACCAGAAAGAACTCAACATGAGACAGCGACGTTGGGTTGAGCTTTTAAACGACTATGACTGCGAAATTCGCTACCATCCTGGTAAGGCGAATGTCGTAGCTGATGCATTGAGTCGTAAGGAACGTACTAAGCTTCATTGTGTACGTGATCAATCTGTTATTAAAGCTCGATCTGATATTCAAGCACGCATTTCTCTAGCTCAACAATTTTGTGTTTCACAAGGTTTAATGGATAAGGAATTTCCCTATCACATAACGCCTGCTCTGGAACTGAAGGACAATGGATCATATTACTTCATGGACCGTTTGTGGGTCCCAAGCCAGGATGATCTTCGTGCCTTGCTTATGGATGAAGCCCATAAGTCTCGCTATTCTATTCATCCGGGCTCAGATAAAATGTATAAGGATCTTCGTATTCACTATTGGTGGCCTGGTATGAAGAAAGACATTGCCCTATACGTATCAAAATGCCTTACTTGTCTTAAGGTTAAGGCTGAACATCAGCGTCCTTCTGGTTTATTGGAGCAACCAGAGATCCCAGTTTGGAAATGGGAAAACATTACTATGGATCTTGTTACCAAACTCCCGCGCACAATGAAAGGTCATGATGCCATCTAGTAGTCGTTGATCGTCTTACAAAGTCAGCAGATTTCTTGCCAATCCGTGAGGATTTTCCTGCTGACAGACTTGCTCAAATATATGTGGATGAAATTGTAGCTCGACATGGTGTTCCTTTGAACATCATTTCTGACAGAGATGCTCGTTTCACTTCTCATTTTTGGAGAACCATGCAATCTGCTATGGGGACCCAACTTAATCTGAGCACAGCTTATCATCCGCAAATGGATGGTCAATCTGAGAGAACAATCCAGACTCTGGAGGATATGCTTAGAGCTTGTGTGATTGATTTTGGTGGCAGCTGGGATTCACATCTTAAATTGATTGAATTCTCCTACAACAACAGTTATCACACTAGCATCAAAATGGATCCTTTCGAGGCTCTCTATGGTCGAAAATGTCGTTCACCAGTCTGCTGGAATGAGATTGGCGAGGCTCAACTTACTGGACCTGCCCTCATTTTAGAGACAACTGACAAGGTCAAGAAAGTTCGTGATAACCTTCAGGCAGCTAGAAGCCGTCAGAAGATTTACGCGGACCCAAAACGCAAACCCTTGGAATTTCAAGTCGGTGATCGTGTATTACTTAAGGTCTCACCTTGGAAAGGTGTGATCAGATTTGGAAAGAAAGGAAAACTTGCACCTAGATACGTTGGACCATTCAAGATCGTCGAAAGAATCGGAAAGGTAGCCTACAGACTTGAGTTACCTCCTGAACTTGGAAATGTTCATCCAACTTTTCACGTGTCCAACCTCAAGAAGTGTTCAGCTGATGAGAACTTCTCCATACCGCTTGACGAAATTCGTGTTGGCAAAACACTGAAATTTGTTGAGAAACCAGTGGAAATCATGGAACGTGAAGTCAAGTGGCTTAAACGCAAGCGCATTCCTTTGGTCAAAGTTCGCTGGGAAGCTAAACGTGGACTTGAGTTTACTTGGGAACGCGAAGATCAAATGAAGGCGAAATATCCACATCTTTTTCCACGAGTTTCCTCTAAATAAATTTCGGGACGAAATTTCCACAAGTAGGGGAGACTGTAACAACTGTGCTTGTAATCATTATGAACAGTTCTGTTATCAATAAAACAATGTTATTTGATCCCAATGTTTGTTTTGTTATGTTTTACATTTTTCATGTTTTGACTTTTATGTAATTTCAAACTCTACATCGCTTTCTGGAGAGTTATACGCAAACTAGTGCGTAATCGTACTCAGTTTAATGCGAGAAATACTCTGGAACATCAACATATACTCAACATACCTTAAATAACCTTTACATAACTTAGAAATAAGTTTTGAAGGCTTTGGTATGGCAAAAACAAGTTAATTCGACTACAGGGACTAAATATGACAAACTGCGAAAGTATGTCAATTTGAACTGTAACGAACATTCCGGAACATAACCATAAGTTAAACACACCTTAAATATCCTTTACATAGCTTAGAAATAGGCTTTGAGGGGTTCGGTGTGCTAAAATAAACTTTTGGGTCATTCAGGGACTAAAAGTGTCAAAAAGTGCACAAGTTTGCATTTTCGCGCATAACTTACGTTCTGAATACATCCGGACATCCAAAAATTTTTGTGAGCATGACTACATTATATTTTAGTGTTCGCCTTAAGAAAAATCCATTCATCGCGTCATTTGGATCGTTTTTCGCGCTTGTGCGCATTCCGTCGTAATTAACCGAACAACGCAACCGTACGGTTAAACGAACCGACATCGGAGATATTTTTGAGCACATTTTAAGATCCCTATACTTTAACTTCATTTTAGAGCTTTGAAATGGGGTTAACGGGCCTTAAACGTGTCGAAAATGGGCTGAATGCATGACAGGGACCAAAAGTGTAAATCTGTCAAACTTAAGCCTAGCGGTGCGCTACACTTTTAGCGTAGCGATGCGCTAGGGGTCTCCAGACCAGGTGCAATGTTTAAACAGCCTGTTTGCAGCTGGTTTCCACTCCCATTTCCCTTGCCAAGTGTTGATACCTTATGGTGAGTGGCCAAATTAGTCACCATAACATTCCGACAAGTGTACGGTATTGATCGTGCCTCCTTTTCCATGAAACGATCTCAACGGTTCACCGAAAACTATAAATACCCCATTACCCCAACCTTATTTCTCACTAGAATCTGATTAATCGTGTTCTAAAGTTGAAACCTTTGTTTCATACCTGAACTATATTGATCTAGATTAGCATTCGGGGACCCTTCGTAAGTATTCTTTCGTTCTTTTCCTTATTTTACTGCTTTTCGAGTCAGAAAGTCAAACTTTGTTTGACTTTCAGCGTTGACCAGTAATGGTCAATGCGAAGTTCGTTTGAACTTCGCAACGTGAGTGTAATCACGTTGGTCATAGTCCCTTGGGACTATGCCCACTGATTACCACGTTGTCTAGGGTCGTAGGGTAGGCGATCTAATAAATCGCCTATACCTTCGAACCCGACCCAGTTTGGTCGATCATTAGGATCCGATCAAATACATTAGGTGACCATAGTGTAGGGAATAACCTTCCGAGGTTATACCTTATGGTCACGACGTTTAAGTAGTTGTATGATAGGTAGTTTATATGCCTTAGGTAAATTACCAGAATACCCTTTTCATACATAATTGGTAATTTAGCATATGTAACCTAAACTTTTGTCATATAACTGATTATTTAACATGTTTAGGCATATAATACTTGTCATAGGACTAGTTAGGCGGTCCGAACGCGTTTCACGCGCACGATACGTTAAAGTAGCATAAGCTACCTAAACGGATCATAATGGGTCAATAAGACTTAGGTTAAGTTTCATTTAGCATGTAGGCTTTGTTAAACCATATCACGTGAGTTCCTACACTCATTTGGTTTACAAACCCTAATGCTACCCAGTCTTCCGAGATAGGTCCGGTTTATTAACATAGTTACCTATACTAGGTGCCGTTTGATTCCGAGATCTCTAGCATTACTTGGTGATTATCTTTAGACATCTGAGCAATCACAAGTGAGTACATAGACCCCTCTTTTACTGTTTTCCAAACTGTTTTGGGGTGGAACACATGTGCCTACTTGTTACTTTAATGCTTTCCGTTTTCACATCATATACATGCTATGTTCGTTAGTACATTATAGTACATGATTTCAATACATTTTATGCTAGGTGTGCCCATTGTGTGCATTACTTAGTACATCGTTTTACATTACATTTCATGCTAGGTGTGCCCATTGTGTGCATTACTTAGTACATCGTTTTACATGACATTTCATGCTAGGTGTGCCCATTGTGTGCATTACTTAGTACATTGTTTTACATTACATTTCATGCTAGGTGTGCCCATTGTGTGCATTACTTAGTACATTGTTTTACATTACATTTCATGCTAGGTGTGCCCATTGTGTGCATTACTTGGTACATTGTTTTACATTACATTTCATGCTAGGTGTGCCCATTGTGTGCATTACTTGGTACATTGTTTTACATTACATTTCATGCTAGGTGTGCCCATTGTGTGCATTACTTAGTACATCGTTTTACATTACATTTTCACGCTATGTATGTTCATTTGATTACACACTTAGTGCATCACATGCTTCCATTTTTGGTATAACATTTGGTTTGTTTAACATGGGACAATACATTCATTAACATTGATCATGCCATTCGTTAGTAGGTAGTGGTACCATAGGAGTTGACAACTCCCGTTCCGGACATCCCAGGGTAAGGTGACAGAAAGGAATGACCGAATTCGATATACATAACTTAGATAAATCTTTAATTTGTTTAAAGGTTTATCGCCTCAGTCTCAAGGCTTGGATGTATGCATATTAACAATACCGCATAAATGTTTGTATCAGTATAGCATGCATTTGTTACACACAACATGACTTTGATTTAAACTGTGTTTTACTTCAATACCTTGTTGTTGTGCATTTTACATATGGTTTAGTTGATACATTTCACTTACCATACATGACATTTTGGTTACACATTACATGATCTACATTGAACATAAACATTTTGACATTGATATACACATTTGGTGGTTTACATTGGACATAGACATTTTGACATGGTTTACACAATAACACTTGACAATTGGTTTGTACATGAACATTTTACATCTTTATGGTTTGGTTTGATTAAGTGATTAAGTAACGATACGTGTGTAATATGATACAAACATGGTGGATACGCCGCTGGTACTTCCTATATATAAGTGTTTGTATAATATTACATAGCATAACGTTATTTGAATCATTTCAGTTTGATACATATAACATTTTATACAAATAACATACTTTTCATAAGACATTGTTTTACAATCAACTTATCTTATACAAACTCATTTTACATGGTTATTCATTTAACCTTACATTTACTTATACATATCAACTGATCTTATCGTTTTTCAAATGATTTACAAGACAAAGCAAATTACAAGGTTCATGACTAAACATTTTCTCAAATACAAGTCATGAATCTTATTTTCACAAACCTATGTATCTCACAGGCATTTTTATGCTGACGTACCTATTTTCACATGTGTTTTCAGGTGCTTTTCCATAGGATGTTGATCATGATACTAGGGCGGACCTGTGCCTTAGAGACTTTAAAAGAAGATAGACTATGTTTAATTATGTTCTGAACTCTTTAATTTTCCTGTTTGAAACAATGTAACACCCTTGTTTAATAAATAAATAAAACTTTGTATGCCATGGTTATGAAACAATTAATTCTGTTGCAACACTCCCCGATGTTTCCGCCACGCTTTGTATGTTATACGTGGTCGGGGTGTGACAATTGCCGGTGTTCCTTGTAAACAAAATCATTGTAAAATCAATATACAAGAGGATTAAAGTGTGATACAAGCTGTGTACACGTTCGTTTCCTTGTTTCCGCCTCTGAAACGGAGTTGAGCTCTTCCAAACGACTCGTTTAGGTCGAAATTCGATCCTACAATTGGTATCAGAGCCAGTGAAGAAGAGTTCTTGTCAATTCAGCCGATATTTCTGTTTCTACATCTTTCTTTTTCGAAAATCAAAACTTTTTACGGTTAAAATCGCTTCAAATTCACACATAACATTCGTAATCATAGATAAGCAAATCCTTGTAAGTTTCAAAGCCTGAATCGACCTATAACATCGAATTTTTTAAGATTCGCTCACACGGACTTGTGATTTTGATGATGTCATCAGCTGGTTCGCTTTTTAGGTCCGCTTATTAGGACATTATCTGGTCCGCTTATCCGGACATTATCTGGTCCGCTCATCTGGTCCGCTCATTTGAACAGTTGGGTTCCGCTTTTGTGACCAAGAGTGATTTCGAATTTGTGACAACTAAGGTCATAGAACAGTGTAATCATGTGATCTGGTGCACCGTTTAATTCATGTGTTTGAACATTGTGCATGTGAACTGTTTAAAATAGAGATTGACATGTTATCTGTTAAAAGGTGACAATTCATGTGAGTAAGCTTAGTCAAATCAGAAACAAGTATGTCATAGAGTCACGTGAATGTTTGCTTCAGCTTTTGTGTTGATTTGTCAGTTTGCATGTGCTCTTAATTTGATAATAGTTTGTGGTCCAATGAGAGGTTAATGAACAAAATTCTAGTAAGTGATTCAATTAAGTTCTAGATAAATTGTTCGGTTCATGTGTTGTGACCCAATCATGTTTAAATTGAAAATTGATTTTGTCAGTTAGCATGTGAAGTTCATCGACTTGTGTGATTTTAAGAGCAGCTCATGTGAAACAATTAATATCACCGGTTCATTCATGATTATCAAAAATTGTTGTTGAGTATTAATTGTTGTAGGCTTAATAGATATTGTCATCAGTTCATGTGATCAACATAGTTCACATATTAACTCATATGAAAATAATTGAGATTACCGGCCCAAAATAGTGATATAAGCCCAATTTCATTTTGATTGTTTTTGTTTGGTCGACAGCGGCAGTCAAATTGATATTCGACAGGTCACAAGGTTTGGAGTTCAGTCGGTTCGCACAGTTCAATCAGTCGTTTTGTCAGTCAAGTCGTGTATCAAAAGTTCATCAAGTTGTTTGAAAGTTTGTCAGTGTGTTTGTAAAAGAGTCATCAATTGAATTTGATCCGGATCATTCAGTCCGTTGGTCAACATTCAGTCCACACTGAAAATCATCAGTTCGAGTACCAAATTTCTTTCGGTTTATTGATAAACGTTTAAACTGATTGTGTGTTGTTTGGTGTCGACAGGTTTTCGACAGATATTTGCCCAAGACATGGAAGAAGAATTCTACAATGCGTTTGCCACACCAGTCGCTCCGGTCACAGCTGCTGAAAATTTATACAGTGAAAATGAAACGGGGACTCATCAAAAGCCGCCAAAGCTCATGTATATTGAAGATTTTCAGGGTTGGAAAAACCGCTTTGAGAATTGGGTTCAGGCTTACAGATTTGATGCTTGGTGTTCTTTACTGAAAGATTACGAGAAACCAAAGAATGAACGTGGTTTGGAAAAGGGTTTCAATGATTTTACTGAAGCTGATAAGTTGAAATACACTAGTGAGAAGATGATGATCAGCATTTTACAGCAAGCAGTTAAAGAAGACATCTTTGTCTTACTTCAACATAATGGAACTGCTAGATCAATCTGGGAAGCTTTACTTCAGAAATTCCGAGGGAGTGCTGATATGATCAAAAACAAAAAGGCCTTATTGAAGAAGTCGTTTGACATATTTACTGCATTTGATCATGAAACCACAAAGGAAACAATAGATAGATACTGTCATTTGGTTCTTGAAATGAAGAGATTGGATATTCAGAAAGATGATGATGAGTGGGTTGATAAGTTAGCAGAGGCATTACCCCAACAGAAGTGGGGAACTTATCTGATGATTGTGAAACTCATGAGGAAGACTGAGAGTATGAACTTGGCACAGTTTATCCAGAAGATTGAGGAACAAGAGCTGGATATTCAAAAGACTGCTATAATGACGAATCCAAATGCCAAACAAGATGTCAGTTTGTATTACAGAGGGAACAAGTTTGAAGCTACTCCTAGTCCTAGCCCGAAGATTCAAACTGGTTACAGTGCTGATAGTGCGTCTGGAACAAAGAGTAGCAATGTGACTCAAAGTAGTGGATTTTCTTCATCATTTTCAAGTTTTGATCCAAATAGCGCAACATCAACTTCTCAACGACAAAATTCAACACATCTTCAGTGCAATGTTACATTAAACATTCAAAATGGTCAGAATTTGTCTCCAGATGTTGCCAAGCAACACATGGCATCACTGGTTACTATGTTAGAATCTTACGAAAGTTTGATTGGTGGGAAGATTGGCAATCCGATGCTTACCAAAGAAGATTATGACCAGATTGATGCTGAAGAACTTGAAGTGATGGATATCAAATGGTGCTTAGCAAGTGCTTGGAGGAGAGCTGAAAAGTTTCAAGAGATTACTGGTAGGGATGAATTTCGAGGAATGGCTACCTCTCCGTTGGGATTTGATAAATCAAAGGTTACATGTTTCCGTTGTAAAGGAAAAGGTCTTTTTAAACGAGAGTGCAAAAATAAAGAATCTACCGGGAATCAAGATAGAAACAATTATTATCAGAAATCAATCTTTCATCAGACTGATCAACAACCTCAAATTGCACATACTCATGCTACTAATGATGGAAAGAAGAAAGCTTTACTGATTCATCAAGATGATGAAAAAGTTGCAGAGGGATTTAGTTGGGATAAATACATTCCATCTGATTCAGGCTTTGTTGCTAGAATACTAGATGAAGAGGCTAGTGAGAAAAAAATCCCGATATTTCCTGATCTTGGAAGCGATGTGGATACCGATGATGAGGAAGAACATCTCAACAAAGCTAGAAAAGGCATTGATCTAACTAGTTTTAATTTGTTTTTTGCAGATAAAATGGAGATGTTGTACCAGAAGAAGATGGCAAGATTGAGGAAAGAGCTGGAAGCAGCAAAAATGCAAGCTGATGAAAAGACAAAGACAGAAGCTGTAAAAGCAAATGTTGAACCAGTGACTGAGAAAGTAGTTGAGAAAATCGTTGAAGTGGAGAAAGTGGTGGAAAAACTTGTTGAAGTTGAAAAGATTGTTGAAGTTGAAAAATTAGTCGAAGTTGAGAAAATTGTTGAAAAGATTGTTGAAATAGAAAAGATTGTTGAAGTCGAGAAGATTGTTGAAGTTGAAAAGACTGTCGAAGTTGAAAAGATAGTTAAAAAGGTAGTTGAAGTCATGAAGCCTTGTGAGAAATGTTCCGAGTCTTGCAAAGTTTGTGAAGAAAAAGATAAAAAGATTGCTGATTTAGAGAAGATTAAGGAAGATTTACTGTCTGATGTGAAGTATGTGAAAGAGTCATACGATGTACTGAATAGGACAGTTGATGGGTTGAAAAGAACGAATGCTGAAATTGAGAAAGCAAATGAAAAGATGAGTGGAACGTTAATGACGAAGCAAAGTGTAATCAATGATTATATTGAAGATTGTGCTAATCTGAAGAAAGAAGTGGAACTTGAGAAGATTGAGAGTGAAAGGATTAAACGATTATTGTTGAGTTACACTACTTGTGATTATTTGATTGATCGTGTTTATCCTACTGTTGCAGGTCTTGAAGCGTTCATGGATAAAAAGACTGAAGATACTGATACTGGTAAGAAACCAAGTGTTAAGTATAACAGATGTCCACCCCCGATCCATGAAACTTATTCTCCCAGGAATCCTAATGATGAGCGTCTAAAAAAGGCAGTCAACATCAAGTTAAAGTCAGAAATCATTGATGAATTACCAGACAATATTGATGTTACATTCACAGCGTCTGACACTGATCATGAGTCTGAGTTACTAAAGAAAGTTGTCGACCAGGTGTTAGATACGGATGAAGAGTCAAAGTCGGAGTCTAAGTCTGAAAGTCAGAGTTCGTCAGAAAGGAGTCCGAGTTCGCCGGTCAAAAGTGTTTATGATAATGAATTTCTTCTATCAAAATCTAATTTGAGTGATGGATCAATCAAAGTGGCTTATACTTTGTATGATTCAGCAAATTATATTCTGAGGAGGAATTTCCAATAAGAAGTGTCAAAACTGAAATGATCAAACAGGTTTTCAAATTAACAGAAATTAATATTTCTGAAATAAAAGATTTAAATCTTGCTAAAAAACCTAAAAAGTACACTTCAAGAGTTCAACAGAGATTGAACAAGAAAAAGGGTTACAGTTATGGTTCAGGTTATCGAAAGAAACCAAACCACAACCGTAATTTCAAAAAACAAGGTCTTGGTTTTAATTCTTCAGAAAATTATAAAAATCAGAAAACTTATAAACCAAAAACAAAATTTGTTTCAGGAGGAAGTTCAGAGGATGAACAGAAGAAACCGTTCTGGAAGCAGTCAAACCAGGAGTTTCTTGCTGAAGTGAAGAAGAATGTGAGAAGGTTTGCTGAAAAAGTTGATAGAAGAACATGTTTTAAATGTCAGGAAGTTGGACACATAGCTTGGAATTGCCCCAAGACCAACTACCAAAAACAGGAAGTTTCTTCTAATTCTGTTTTGAGAAAGACTTGTGTTGATAAGAAAGAACAACTTGTAAAAATTGTTAAAAAGTTTGAAAATTCTACTTCTGAGGAAGGAGAAAGTTCAAAACGGGTTTACAAAAGAAAAGGTGATTTGAGTAAACAAAAGTGGGTGGTTAAATCTGAGGGTAATTCTGACAATGAATCTGATTCCATAAAATCAGAGGAGTCATCTGTTGAGAAAAAGATTGTGAATTCCGTTCCAGAAGTGAACGATGAGAATTTTCCTAAATTGTCAAAAGAAAATTTGATGAAGAAAGTGGGAAAGGTAGAGATCTCAAATCAATTCTTCGCTGATGAGGGAGAATTTGATGTTGAGAAGGCTTTCAACGGGAAAGTCAAACATATTTTTGGTAAGATGGTTGACAGGAAGGTAAAGGATGCTAAAGAGTTTTACAAATCAAAGTGTTGGTGGGATAGATGTGTTCCAAAATCACCCAAGGCTGGTGAGGCCTGGGTGGACATATTGTTTGAGTAAAAACCGGACTTGCCGGAGCTCCCAGGTTGGTAAGAGTGGAGCAGGAATCGGCATCTTTCTTAACAAATGATCCTACAGGTGGTACAATTGGTAAAGTACAGGTGGTATTTTTGAATTGTTATATTTTGATTTACAAGTGGTCATGGTTGGTGAGTGAACCTGTATGTGGTTGAATGTTTTCACTGACAAGTGGTTAATCAAGGTCATTAAGTTGAACTTGATTGGACCATAATTACAAGTGGTATTTTAGAGAACAATGTGATGAACCCCTAACCTACAAATGGTTTCTTAAAATCAACAAAACTAATTTTCCGGAAAAACCATTTGATTAAAACAAACTTAAGTGTTTTGAAATCACAATGGGAAAATAGTTTGTTGTAAGGGGGAGTTCTGATTGTTTATGCCGAGTGGATGGCGATTTGAAGTGATTTGATATCGGTTGTCACTTTATTGTACAGTTTGTTCTCAAATTTCCTAAAATGTGTTTGCATTTTAGGGGGAGTAAAAATTTCTGAAAATCCAAAAACATTTGAAAATTTGAAAAAGACAAAAACAGTAAAAAATGAAAAATGAGTTTTGTTGTATAAAAGAGGAAATGATAGTACATCAGTGGATGATCACGGCATGCTAAAGAAATGAAAAGTTAGATAGTGATAAACGGTCTCACTAATGATGTGTCAGTAGGTTTTTACACATTTAGTAAATTGTGACGAGATATAAACATAAATTTCAAACTTGCTTGTTCTGTGGGTTAACACAAACTTGGATATATAGGTAACCCCTGAAATCTTGTTTGAAAGGTCCCTTATTCTGAGATACTAGGTCTTTATGCTCAGTGATATCTGGGGTATTATCCCGGGACTTCTGCTGAAAGAAATTTCTGACCTAGTCCCCGGATAATGCTTTCTGCAAATGCTTGAAACATAGCATCGCCCTCAGCAAGTTGATGAAACAATAAAATTGATAGTCGCTGCTGTTGTAATGCAAAAGATCCTCTAAAGGGGACACACCAAAAGTCGAAGCCGTCATCTCTCTGCGTATCGAAAGATCGACCTGAGCTCTCACGGCCCTCGTACTATAATTTATTCCCCTGACAGATATCATCTGTGGTATACTCACCTGTAAGACTGAATATTGGGATCTGGATACGGGAGTATATTCAAGTAGTGGGACACACGAATAAGTTCAAGAGCTTAAAACATTAACCTCGTATCTCGGATCAATTGAACTTTGTGTGAAAATTTAAGTGGATCAATATACTGACAATCTAAGTGAATCGTTTAGAACTTAAAATGTTTAAAGCTTAACGGTGTTGGTGATTTGTCTCATAAACTGATATGATCCTCTTACACGAACTCACAAAAAAATATTGTTTGTAAATATTTCATTTCTTTTGTTTGTAAATATTTCATTTCTATTATTTCAAAAATCCCAAAAGATTTTCGGTGTGTTTTAGCATAAATTTTGAAAAATTTAAAAAGATTTTAGACGACTGATGTTGAAAAGCTGATTTTCAAAATTCCAAGTGCTGAACATGATGAACAGGTTTGGGAAAGTTGTTTTTGAAATTGTTTGAAATGAAAAATTGATATTCATGCAAGTGGTTCTTCAGAAACTGAAATTGTTATACCCAAAACATAAGTTGTGAAAAATGATGTAAAGTGTTTGAGTTGATTTGAAAATATCTATAAGTGGTTTCTAAATTTGTTGAATGATAAATTTTGTGAAACTTACTTTTGGGTAGAGAATATGCAGGTGAGTCAGGTTACGATACCTGAACCTGTGAAAGTCAGACTATGATTCCAGTACAAGTTGAGGAGGAGTCTGTTAGAGAAAGAGAGTCTGAAGATGCAAGAGCTAAGAGCCAGAGATCCTGAAAGAGAATTGGAGACAGGATAGAGCCAGATAGAGATTCTGAAGGAAGCTCAAAGACTGATAAAGACTAAAGATGCAAAGACTTGACACTGAAGACTCCGTCAACATCCGAGGGGGAGTTTGTTGGTGCATCCGTCTGTCGTCTACGTCTTCAGTTGTGTCTCGGTTCGTTGCGAAGAATGTTCAAGTATGATGTCATGATGACATCACCAAAGCAACATCATCATGACATCATTACACAAGAAGACAAAAGAGATTGCATGATGTTGGATAGTGATTTCGTACATATGGTCAAAGTTTTTCTGGATCGCTTATTTGTCAGTTTATTTGTCATGTGTGGGTCGCTTATGTGTACATGTCTGGTCCGCTTATATGGACATGTGACACATAAGCGAACCAGAATTAGTATAAATAGGTTCATTGTCTTTTTCATTTGTAACGAAGTTCAGATCTGATACCGAGGTATTGCAGGTGTTCCTTGTAAACAAAATCATTGTAAAATCAATATACAAGAGGATTAAAGTGTGATACAAGCTGTGTACACGTCCGTTTCCTTGTTTCCGCCTCTGAAACGGAGTTGAGCTCTTCCAAACGACTCGTTTAGGTCGAAATTCGATCCTACAAAATCATTATTGATTTAACATACATATATATAACAGTCTTATAGTTTAACTATCTGTTCACTTAATTCAACACACATACATATTAAATTAAATTGAAACAACTATGATGCTTAATCAATTGTTTCAATTTCCACATACAGTGAAGTACACATGTGGCCCAAACCTTATCTGTGTACCACAGCCCCTTCATGCGGCCCAAATAACTATCACACAACACAACTGCTACCCAACCATGTTACCCGGTCCATGTATGGGGTGGCCTGAGTTCCTATGTGTGGTCGGTTGGGCTTGTGGCCCAGCACTCATGGTGCGGCGCAATGTGCACTCCAACATTCAAACTTTTGTGCCACAAAACCAATCCATTAGCTCCATATTTCACGTAATCCCAACCATAGGTACGACTCTTTTGTTAAGTGGCCCAGTTATATATATACAACCCAAGTTGCTATTCCAATTGTTACCCTTATCCTAGTTTATAATTACCCCTTATTATACCTTATAGTATACATCTAAAATCATGAAGTTAATAATATGGATCAACAGCAAATTATCCTATGACTACGCAACATGACTCAACGGGTTCATTAACTCAACAAACCCATCAAACGATGTCGCGCACATGGACCCTAACCCATTTATCCATACTATTCGATAATAGCAAGTAATACCCTAATCATTTAAACAATCAGTTAAATGTCATCCGAATCCTATCATTATCAAAACATCTATTATTTCAAGATTATTGGAAATCCTTATATCAAGCACATCATGGTGCCGTTAACAGTTTACATGATCACAACTAGTCACTATGGATCTTGTTACTACACATATAAATCATGTACAATCTAATTGCTACTAATCAATCACACAACATAACCATCATGTAGCATACGCACACACTTTTGTTAAGAATTAACATACAAAAAGAAATCACTAACCCACTAAGCTCGATGTAGGATCGTTTGCACGACTAAACGAGTCGTTCAGAAGAGATCTCGTCCAATACGAGAGTCGGAATCAAACGTATCGGTGTTATTTCAGCTGTATACACATTAGAATCACTCAATCTATCTCTTGTATTGATTTGATGACGATTACAGACCTGGAGATACTTCGGCAGAGCTTCGCTACCGGAATGACCAAGTTACAAATGAAAATCACAAGTCACCTATTTATACTATTTCCAGTTCGTTTGAACAAACCTTTCCAGTTCGTTTGAACTGTCCACTTCGTTTGAACTGACCACTTCGTTTGAACTGGCCACTTCGTTTGAACTGGCTTATTCACCTCTGTTTCCTACTTATCTCGAACAGCGTGACTTGTTTTATCTATTCTATTACAAGACTCGATACAAGATGAAGTCGACAGACGTATGCATCAACAGACCCCCCCTCGAATGTTGACGAGTCTTCAGTGTCGAGTCTTCGGTTGTCAAACCTTCAGTCTTTATCAGTCTACTCACTTTCTTCAAAAATTCTCCATTGTAAGCATCCACAATCAATCTCTTTCTCTTTCTTCCATAATCGCAACCTAGCTCTGAGCTCCTTCCACAAGTATCTTTAGAATCCGAATCTGTCTCTACTATCTTCAGACTCTCTCTTGATGTCCTCAGACTCCCCCTCTCACTAAGCTGGGATCGCAGTCTGTAATTCACTTTCCACAGATTCTCAGATCATAACCTGGTACTTATCTAACTCAGATATCGGAACCTGGCTAACCTGCACACATCTCTACCCAAAAATAAGTTTCACAAATTTAAAATTTTGTAAATTTAGAAACTACTTGCAGGTACCATTCAAAAAATGATTTAATCTTTGATAATCATTTGAAAACACAACTTCTTCATACATTCTTTCCCAAACCTGTTCATCAAGTCTAGCACCTGGAATTTTGAAAATCAGCTCTCCAACACCAGTTGTCGAAAATCTTTTTGAATTTTTCAAAATTTTATGCTAAAACACACTAAAATCTTTTTGAAATTTTTGAATGTAATGAAATGCAGTAAAGAAATATTTACAAATAATATTTTTGTGAGTTTGTGTAAGAGGATCATATCAGTTTTTGAGACAAATCACCAACACCGTTAAGCTTTAAAACATTTTAAGCTCTAAACGATTCATATAGATTGACGATATTGTTGTCCTCTTAAACTCAATCTAAAAACTTTCGAAATGCTTACCAATACGTTAAGGTATATTAATATTGCACTAAATTCTTATGGACCCCACGATCTCAGCATATCCCCTCATCATGCAATACACTAACTCAAGTAATGCCTTTAAACTTTTATCAACTGTGATTTGTGCAAAAACAAAGCAGAATGTTTAAACATTAACAATCAGGTCGATACTTCCGTATACGCAGAGAAAGTCCAATGTTTAAACAAAATAAGAAAATAAAAACAAGTTGAAGTTGTTTAGGCTTTAACCACCAGGTCGATACTTCCGTATACGCAGAGGTGATCCAAAGCTTAAACGAAACACCAAAGAAAATAAAGCAGAACGTTTAGGCAATAACATCCAGGTCGATACTCACGTATACGCAGAGGATGTCCAATGCTTAAACAAAATAAAGAAATAAAAAAAGTTTAAGTCTTTGCAAAATGAAATACACAATCACAGCGACTTTTCAGCAAAGTTGTGAAAGTTCACAAACTTAACCAGTTTTATGTCTTTCGACAATCAGCGATTACTGAGTAGGCACACAATTAAGAAGGACAAAACTAAGTACTATGCTTTTGACAATGTTTCCCACTAGAACTAGGCTTTTTCATTTAAGTTTGTATCGTTATCGCAAATCTACTAGTCTAGCTGAGCCTACCGTCACATCTTTAGTGAGACCATTTATCACATTTTGACTTTCCATTTCTTTAGCATGTCGTGATAGACCACTGATGTACTATCATTTCCTCTTTTTCTCAACAAAACTCATTTTTGATTTTATCATGTTTTTGGATTCTTCAAATTTTCAAATGTTTTTGGATTTTCTGAAATTCTTACTCCCCCTAAAATTCAAACACATTTAAAATAAATTTGAAAACAAACTATACAAATAAAGTGACAACTGATATCGAATCACTTCAATTCGCCATCCTCTTGGCATAAACAATCAGAACTCCCCCTTACAACAAACTATTTTCCCATTGATTTCAAAACACTCAAGTTTGTTTTAATCAAATGGTTTTTCCGGAAAATAAGTTTTGTTGATTGATTTTACCATTTGTAGGTTAGGGGTTAAACTCATCATATTGTGTACCAACCACTTGTAGGAAAATGCAAGTACAACTTAATGTCCTTGATTTACCACTTGTAAGAATAGTCCAATCAAGTTCAAACTAATGGCCTTGATTGTACTAATTGTAGATAAAAACTTTTTTCAACCACATGGCTTACCAAGCAATACCACTTGTAAGTTACCATATATGGGTTGAATTCTCAAGATGCCGATTCCTACTCCTCGCTTACCAACCTAGGAGTTCCGGCAAGTCACACTTGTACAAAAACAATTTTCATAAACAAAGAATGATGCCGATTCATGCTCCACGATTACCAACTTGGGAGCTTCGGCAAGTCAGGTTTTTATTCTTTGAAAAATATAGACACCCAGGCCTGACCATCCTTGGGTGTAACCACTTCTTCACTGTTACGTTCAACCGACCTGTGAACACTCCTTTTGGAAGCATAGAATTCTTTCACTCCTTTGGCCTTACCATCAACCATTTTTCCAAAAATGTGTTTCACAGTTCCGTTGAAAGCCTTTTCAACATCAAACTTATTCTTTTCAGAATAAAATTGATTTGAAATTTCCACTTTTCCAATTTTCTTTTTAAAATTTTCAGCCTTTAGTAATGGAAAATTTTCATCATTCACAATCGGAACAGATTTCTTATTTTTCTCAACAACCTGTGGCTCCTCTGTCTTTATGGAGACAAATTCATCGCCAGTAGATAGCTGCTCTGATTTTCACAAACCAGATTCATCACTAGAACTACTTCATGAACTCTTAACCACCCACTTCTGATTTTTCAGATTTTCTTTTCTTTTTAAAACATTCCTTGAACATTCACCAACTTCAAAAATTGAATTTTCAAAACCTGTAAATTTTCTGGTTTTAAGTTCAGTTTTCTCAACAACTTTTTCCTTTTGTTTACCAGAGACTTTTTGTTTTGTTTGTATTGTCTTGGGACAATTTCTGGCAATATAACCAACTGTTTTACATTGAAAACAGGTTCTTGTCTCTGTCTTCTTCTGAACAACACTTTTCTTCATCTCTTCTTGCTTCTTTGCAATGAATTCTTCATTTGTTTGTTTCCAGAATGAACTCTTCTGTTCTTTCTCAGCACTTGTTCCTGAAACAAAAATAGTTTTTGGTTTATAAATTTTCTCATTTTTATAGTTTTTCGGTGGAATAAATCCTAGTCCATTCTTTTTGAAATTACCATTATGGTTTGGTTTCTTTTGAAAACTATAACCATAATTGTAACCCATTTTCTTGTTTAAACGTTGTTGAACTCTTGAGGTGTAAGGTTTAGGTTTTTCAGAAAGATTTGTATCCTTTATTTCAGAAATATTAATTTATGTTAGTTTGAAAACCTTTTTAATCATTTCCGGTTTAACACCTCTTATTGGAAAAGCCTCATCAAAATATAATTTTTCAGAATCTTTCAAAGTATATGCTACTTTGATCGGTTCGTCATCCAAACTAGATTTTGATAACAAAAACTCTTTATTATACAACCGTTTTCCCTGTTTGGCTTTTTGAATTGACGCATCGGACTTTGACTTTGATTTTGACTCTGACATTGACTCCTCTGTTTAATCTTTATCCAACACCTGATCGACCACCTTTTTTATTAATTCGGACTCATGATCAGTATCGGACGACGTAAAAGTGACATCTATACTTTCTGGCAAGTTATCCGATGACCCAGACTCCCGCTATAAATTTGTTGCCTTTTCGACTCTTTCAGAATTTGGATTTCGAGGAGAATATCCATTTTCGACCGGGGGTGGACATTTGTTATAGACAACACTTGGTTTCTTACAAGAAATCTTCACTTCATCATCTTCTTTTGTTTCTGAAATCTTTTCTTCAGAAGCCTTTTCTTATTTAAACGTCTTCAAACCTTCAACTATTGGGTAAATCCTGTCAACCACAAAAGTAGAACATGAGTAACTTTTTAACAATCTATTTACTCTCTCAGTCTCAATTCTCTGAGTTTCCAGTTTCAGCTCAAGCTTAGCACATTTCTCAGTGTAATAGTTGACACTGTCAAGATGTCTCATGTATGCCCCTTTGAGTGTATTCATTGCTACAACTTGTTCACTGTTCGACTCGGTGTACTTATTTATCTCTCTGCTCAATGTATCATATGATTCTTTCAGCCTTTTTATGTTGTGCAGCAATTCATTGTTCTGCATTATCAAAGAATCACAATTCATACACTTCTCAGCAACCTTGACTGCTTCAGCATCTGTTTTGATTTCAAATTCTGGAACTTCTTTGATTATTCTTACTTGAACTTCTTCAGCTCTTTTCTTTTTCTCAGCTTCAGCTTGTCTTTTTTCTTCTTCTTCTTCCTCTTCATATCTTTTCCATTTCTCCTCTTCAGCTTCTCTAATTTTTCTATATTTTTCTGCCCAATATTCATCAGAAGCATTAGCAACACAACATTTATGATTTGTAGATTTGTTCGGATCATAATCATCCCAGTTGAAATTTTCCCAACTAAAGCCTTCCGGTAACTTTTCATCATCTTGATCTACCGCACATGCTTTACTATCTTTTGGAATGTATTTATCCCAATTGAATCCTTTTCCATCATCTTGATTAACAAGGCATGCTCTCTTTGAATCTTCAATTTCTTTTCTACCATGAGCTGTTTGTGGATGTTGTTGTTGATGTGGCTGTTGAGCAACTTGATGATATAACGCTTTTCGATAGTAATCATTATTTCCAAAGGGATTTTGAGCTCCACTTGCTTTACGATTGGTGCACTCCCTCTTGAAATGCCCTTTTTCCCTGCAACGAAAACAAGTAACTTCAGACTTATCAAATCCTAAATTTGAAACATGTGCATCGCGAAAATCATCTCTGCCTGTAATTTCTTTAAACTTTTCAGCCCGTCTCAACACACTAGCCATACACCATTTTATATTCATCAATTCCATCTCCTCAGCATCAATTTGATCGTAATCCTCCTTCGTGAGCATTGGATTCCCGATCCTCCCTGCAACTAAACCTCCATAGGATTCAAGCACAGTTACCAACAAGGACATGTGGCTTTTAGCAACTTCCTCGGTATAATTCTGATTATTTTCAAGATTCAAAGCAATGTCGCATTGAAGAACTTTGCCACTTTTTGTTGTAGAAAAATGTGGATCAAATGTTGGAAATGAAGAAAATCCAGTTTTGCTGCTTGATCCCTGAGATGAACTTTCTGAAGAATCTTTTGCATTGAAAGCAGTTCCAACTTTTGGAGAAAAATTGATCTTATCACTAACACCACTTTTGAAATACAATCCGATGTCTTGTTCTCCTTCATAATTCTTCATCCTAGCAATCTTTCTTTGCTCCATCTCTTGAGCTTCAAGATGTTTGATGAACTCTCCCAGTGTTAGCTTTCTATATTCCTTTCTATTATTCCTCAACATCATCAGATACGTTCGCCAAATATCATGTGGTAACTCATCAGCTAGTTTTCCAATCAGCTCATCTGTATCTTTTTTGATGCCTAATTTCGACATATTTTTCACCAAGTTACAATATCTTTTAATAATTTGCTTGGTGTTTTCTGATTTCAAACCACGGAATAAATCGAATTCTTTCTTCATAAGTGACATCTTGTTCTTGAGCATATCATCACTTCCCAGAAATTTTGCTTCCAATTCATTCCAGATCAAATAAGCACTTCCATCATGTTGAAGCAGAACCAAAATGTCTTCTTTAATCGCTTGCTGTAACAGACTCACCATCAATTTCTCATCTCTATACTTCTTTTTCTCATCAGCACTCATTTCTCTAATTGGCATTATCTGATTACCGTTCTTTGTTGGCCTTTCATATGGAACCTCAGTATGTTCCCAAGCATCCAAATGATAAGCTTCAACCCAGTTACCAAAACGTTCGGACCAACCATTATAATCATCAATATCCAAAAGCTTAGGCGGTTTTTGGGATGTCCCTGTCTCATTTTCAAGCAATGTACTTTGAGTCACAGTCATCGGACTAGCAAAAGCATTGTAAAACTCGTTGTCCATGATTTAATTTTCAAATGTTTCACAAAACTGACTGTTCAAGCTAGCTGAGTTTGAAACAAACTGATTTGATGCGCACTGGTTCACCTCGTGAATCACCTGGAGAAACAAACAAACAAACTATCAGTTTAAACGGACTGAATAAGTAAACGTGTGTGTTTGTGAAATCAATCTAAGACTCGTGTCAAAGATTTGCGAATTCGTTCCAAAGTTTTTGAAGTAAAGATCACTGAATAAATGGGCTTGATCGGATGTGCCAAGTAATATGGGCTTCAAATGATTTGAACTTTATACTCCAACTTTAAATGGGCCAAAGATTTCGAAATACTATAATGGGCCGATGAACTTCAAGTATGTCCGTTAACAATAAAATCTGATTAGACCACTTGATTTACTTGGGCTGACAACAATAACACTAATGAAACCCTATTGAACCGAGTTTCTTTTGTCAATATATGACCGTCAAAAATTATTCCCTTTCTTATCTTATTCGACCGAGATTCACAACAGATGACCAACACTTTTGAATGTCTGATTGGGCCGTTGAATTAAAGGCCTAATATATTCTTGTAATCACGTGATGATTTTTCAAAGCAAATTCAAATGATTTGACCTCACAATCTTAGTGGACGACAACAATGCATGGACCAACATACTTTGATTCACCACTCAATTCTCATTGGACCAACACATATAGTGAACTGAAATGATCACATGTAATGATGTTATGTGGCCGACAACCCTTTTTGATTCAATTGAATCTTTCAAACGAATTGATGACCTTTTCAAACGAACTAAACAACCTCAGACGAACTGTGATTATACAAACGACCTGATCAACTGTTTCAGACGACCTGAACGAAGAACAAACGAATTGAATCTCTTAAACGAACTGAAGTTCAAACAAACTGAACTGAAAAGCTTTCAAACGGACTGATGACTTCAGATGAACTGTGATTCAGACGACCTAAGGTTCAAACGATTTGAAGTACACACGAACTAGCGATTCAGACGAACTGAGATTTAAACGATCTAAAGTTCAAACGAAGTAAGTTCAGACGGACTTGACTCTTATGTGGACTGGATTTTGAAGCGAAGTGAACTGATAATACCACACAAACTGATCCTTTTTCATACGAACTAGCCACTCCGTGTGACCTTTCAGACGAACTGGATTCAAAGTCTCAAACAAACTGAACCATTTTTCAAACGATCTGATGTAAATTTCTCAAATATTATCCCGTTTTCGGTTGAATTAGAATCTGATATGTTCAAGGATTGTTCTACTATGAATTCCGAACACAATGATGTATAATTTGTTCAATATCGTCCACCGAATCGTCATAAATCTGAGTTTGAAGTTCCGTTCGTGTGAATTGAATAACTCTCAAACGAACTGGTCAGTTTTTATGCAAATTGATTGAGTTTTACTTTGTTTTATAGGCTGTTACTTTCACCGATTATCTAAACCACTGTTTCGCACAATATACTTCAAAAACAAACCATTTTATCCATAAAATCCAGCTTAATTTTGAAAATACGTGACAGAAAGGTGTAGAAGCAGAATTTATCGGCGAACATCGGCTGAAATAGCAAGAGCTCTTCCTCCTGAGCTCTGATACCACTTGTAGGATCGTTTGCACGAGAAACGAGTCGTTCAGAAGAGATCTCGTCTAATACGAGAGGTGGAATCAAACGTATCGGTGTTATTTCAGCTGTATACACATTAGAATCACTTAATCTATCTCTTATATTGATTTGATGACGATTACAGACCTGGAGATACTTCGGCAGAGCTTCGCTACCGGAATGACCAAGTTACAAATGAAAATCACAAGTCACCTATTTATACTATTTCCAGTTCGTTTGAACAAACCTTTCCAGTTCGTACGAACTGGTCCAGTTCGTTTGAACTGTCCACTTCGTTTGAACTGACCACTTCGTTTGAACTGGCCACTTCATTTGAACTGGCTTGTTCACCTCTGTTTCCTACTTATCTCGAACTGCGTGACTTGTTTTATCTATTCTATTACAAGACTCGATACAAGATGAAGTCGACAGACGTATGCACCAACACTCGATTGACTAAGATAATGCTCTGAGGGGGGGGGGGTTCTGCTGCCGTTCGTAAGTTTGAGAGAATCTTAGGGTTGCAATAGGTTGGAAAGAAAAGAGTTATGAGAACCCCTACATGCATTTACGTATCTAAAAGGAAAGGGGTTTGGGCTCGGTTTAGGCTTTGATTCGGGCCCAATCCTATGTGTGGGCCAAGGTGAGATGGACCCCTTTAGCCGAATAGTGTGTGCCTCATTTGACCACTATATGTATTCAATTGACTGAAAGAAAATCACGTGATACTACATGATCATTCAAACAATTTGCGTTTATTAAATTCAGTTGAGACTTATAGAACCAAGATTTCTATAAAGTTTACCACTTATTGGACCGCTAAATTCACTTTTATCTTGTAATGGGCCGCCACAATGGTTTTAATACATATCACGTGGGCCGATGTCAGTTAAATGATTGAATCCATTGTACCTCAACACTTTGTAATAAATGGACTTTGGATCGAATAAGTATGACTGTGGATCAGGTATTAGATAAGTAGCCCAACAGCAAGGTATTAGATTAGGATGACTGGGGATTTTACCTCGGGTATCACATCATCCCCATCTTGAAAGGAATTTCGTCCCGAAATTTGATAAGTACTGCAAAAGTGACACAGTAACCCAAAAGTGACACAATGTTAGGTCAGGATTGCTGTGGATTTCCCCAGGTGCCACATCATCCCCAACTTGAAAGGGAATTTCGTACCGAAATTCTCCAATGATAACGAACGTTGACACAATCGTTTAGATAACTGCGGATCCTAGAGTTTACTCCGACCATTACGTACCCACGAGAACTCCGGTCTACGGCTTGAGTTCCAATCCAAGCTTCGCGACTGGAATCCAACTGTGTTAACGAATCTCGACTTCCTGGTCCATGTGTTTGATAAATTCCTCCAGTGAAGGTATCGCACGAGTTTCATCAGACAACCACTGCCTTAGGTTGAAACATGAAGGACATTGCGTATGTTACCCCATTCGTTGGGTAACTCAAGTTTGTAGGTTACAGTACCGATTCTTCCCAGACTGCTGAATGGTCCGTCATGACGTCAATTAAGCTCGCCATGCTTCCCAAGCATTCCACACACTCCCAGGGTGAGACTTTCAACATGATACGATCGCCTATAGCGATCTTCCAGCGTTTCCCAAGTTTATCGTTTGCCCAATGGCGATAAGCAATGCTCTAATCCTGACGTGAGCTAAGGGCATTGTGTATTACCTGACATAAATCATGCATAGATCAAATTCAGAGGTAGCAGGAGTTGTCACCTCATACCTAAAAGCCGCCCCTCTCCGAGGAGTATTCATAGCTGTGACGACTCGTCCTTTCTCTTGATTGCAAGAAAGTGTGCTGGTAACGTGAGCCCATCAACGATCATCCAGGTGATAATGTTTCCATTTCGAGTTGTAAGTAGACCAGTGATAAAATACATGGCAGTCTATTCCCATTTCCATATATGCGTTTCTGGTTGCTAATATCCCACCTTGACTTTCCCACAAGTCAAACATCGTTCCCATGCGTTGCTATGTGGGCCTTCAGGCCCGGTCACCTGCACATGGATGAATAGGATATCGAGGCCCATGTGCTTTGCCTGCACCAGTTCCCTAAGGTTGCTGTACAGTGAGGTCCATATTCATTCCATGAAGCAGCAAATATCGTCCGTCCTGCCAAAGGTTGCTTCCCCATGCCCCGCATGGGTCTATCTTGAGAACTCTCTTCCTTCAGTTCTTCAATTTGAACAGGGCGAGTCTAATCAGGTATGTTAAAGTCGATAGCGAGCTGCAAATCTCGTTCACGTCCAGGTTTCACGGTCGTATTCATTCAAAAGTTCCACCCAGCGTTGCCATCACACGTTTAGCTCCCTTAAAATAAGGGTATACGGGAGGCTCTTGTGATCGGTCTAAGTGGTGCATTCGGTACCATCCAAGTAATGCCTCCAATTTAAACCCAAAGTCTACGGCTTCCACCGCAGGTAGTGACTCGTGCAGTTCTTCCTGTAGGTCCATTACGTAAGTCATCACTTTCTCGTGTTGCGTCGGTGTGTAAACATTGCAGACTTGGGATTCGAAAGTTGAAAAGACGTCCTCCTGTTTTGTCCTTCACGAACACAGCACCCTACTGTGCTAAAGAGATTTAAGCTGCGCGATCTTCGAAAAACCTTTGGTTAATCTGCGATAGAGTCTAGTGTGACCAAGAAATTGCTGCATCCTCGAAGGGATCTTTGGTGCCGAACAATATCTAACGAAATGGGTCTTTAGCGAGATCCACATGTATTCCTACTTCGTTGATCATATGACCAAAAATGTATCTCTCGAATCCAAAAGTTACCATTAACAAGACTTTGCACGGAGTGGCTCCTCCCTCAGGAGCCCTAAAATAAGATACAAATGTCGCCCATGATGTTCCTTCCTCTTGGAAATGATCCAGAACGTTATCCATAAATACGGTTGATTCATGTGGTCCATAAAGCTGCTGGTGTGTTGATTAACTCAATGGTCATGGTGTACAAAGTCGCAGTGGTCGTATTGCGTTCGATATGCCGTTTTAGGAACATTCTCCTCTTGGTCTTCCGTCAATACATGGTCGAGGAAAACAGTTCTTGATTGTCACCTTGCTGGATTCTGGATAATCAGTACACATACGAAAAGGATTTATCTTCACGAATATAGTTGGGGCTTCCCAAAGCGAACAAAAACTATGTCCAATAAAACTCATGTCCAACAGTTCCTGTAGATAGTCCTTGCAACCCTCCTGGTGCAAGACGGTATATAGCACGAGTAATCAGGGCTGCCCATGTCGTGAGATCAAACTGAGATTCTGCCTAACAGTGGTGGAAGTAAATCTGTAAGCTCTTCGGGTAGCACACTGAGAGGAATCACGAACAATTGATGGATCCTCGATCCTCTTTTCCTTAGCCTCAACATCAGTAACGGTTGCTAACGTAGCGGGGTGATCCCTCCGTAGACACTTCTGGGCCTTCATAGCTGATATGGCGCTAACCTTTGCACCACTCTGTTGCTTTAGAACAATTAACGATTCTCCACACAAAATTTTCTCCACACAAGGTATGTCTGCGCGTTTTCTGAATAGCCAATCCACACTAACTACTACATTGTAACCATCAGGGGTAGTAGAAGGAAGGTCGATGTCGAACACCTGTCCCCCAAGGTCGAGTTTGCATCCCAGCGAACATATAAGGCTCCAATTGACTTGCATTAGCCGACTCCACAACAGGTTCGGTTTCAAGAAGCATCAGGGTTAAACGGAACAGAGACGAAGCGAATAGCTACCCATCCAAGCTATCGTGTTGCTATTACGCCTGGTATAGCCTATGCCAATACTAAATGTCCTTCCATGAGCTTTATTTCCAGTGTTGTTTTCTTCACGAGAATTTCCAGTACTGCCGTCGTTCCCTTGGTTGTCGTCACCTTGACTTAACACAGTCAATCCTTGTCGAGGTCACCTTCGTTTCCATACTGTAAGCTACGATCGTGAGTACCTTGATGTTGCCGCGACTGTTGCCTCTAATATTGTTGCCTGTAACGGTGTCCTGCGTCCTTTCACCAACAAGGTCCATCTTTTCACATTCCGTGCCATGTCCTAAGGCACTACTCATGGTGCGGGCGGTTACACAGTCCGCTCTACAGTCAATCGTCATCGATTTTGTCCCGATTGGTTCGTAAGAGTCGACTCCCATGAGTCGCTGGCTGGGGTTAAGGGTTTGATTGGAGTCAAATCGCTGTTGTTCGTTGCCGGTAACTAGAGTCATTCAAATGCTGAAGTCGGTAAGGTACTACGTTTACCATCTTGTCCATCGTTCTTGCAAGTTGACTGAGTAATACATGGTATGTCGCGAGAGTGTTGCAGAAGTGATCGCACTTCGGGATCTAAGGCATCAACACGCTAAGTTCCATCAAACAAAGATAAGTGAGGAAAGTATAGTCCAATCATTTGATGCTGAGCCATCCAACTCAGGGACGTTCGTACTAGCACCTAACATTCTACACAGTTTGCTAGGCTTTCAGATGTATGATCAGGTGATACTCGATAGCATAAAGATTCGTAAGGATTCAGAAAGGGGTGAAAAGATCATGTTCGAGTAGGAGACAATCACTGCTATGACTCCTATAGACTGCTGAGTTCTAACATAACATCAATTAATAGAGCGGAACCCCTCTTACACTCGTTAAGCCTCACTGGGACTCACATGCACCCCACATTATTATTATGTGTGCACCCATATTAATAAGGCAATTTGCATGCTTATCTCAGTGCCTCTTAACTCGCGCTAAAGGGTTCCCCGAATTCAAGCAATAAGACAGATGACGCCACAACATAGATCATGAAAGTTCAAGAAGAGTCGCACTCTTAAAACACGTAAGATGGGTTGGTAACGTAGAAGTTCATACTGCAGTGCTAAGTGTGCATTCATGTGTGATTTTATTCATAAGCAAACACGAGATATACTATGCAATAGTAAACGAGAAACGAACCTTGCAGTCTGGAGCTGAGTGTCATGGCTGATTTCGGTACTGTTCGGTTATAGTTTGGTTTTATAAAAATGCTTTAAAACCAAGTTCACTATAACCAGTGGCTCTGATACCAAACTGTCACACCCCCAAAATACCACGCATGGGAAACCCTAGTAGGCGTGTGACAAACCAATAACGAGCCACCAATCATATTGAACCAATCACAAGTTGTTAAATAAAATCATCAATTATCAATAAAAGTGCCATCAATAAGTTTAAATGGAAACCAACATGTTCAGCGGAAGCAATTAATAAACCAAAGTTAAACCGTTTCGAAATCAATGTATAGTATCAATAATTCAAACACATGAATCCTTCCAGTCGACCCATGACCACTCTAGCTATACCAGACAGCAAGTTCCCAAATCCAAGATATCTAACGACCTGTGAGCATGCAACAAGTGTATCAGACAAAGCTGGTGAGTTCATAGTTTTACGAAAACGTTGGTTACCAAGTGTATAGTTAATCCATTGAATTTAATTCCAAAAGTAATGTTGATAATAATCCGAATACAAGACGGCTTCTGATTATTTTGCCCTTTCTCCAATGCTCCTATCAAAGCATTGGTCATGATTAGGTCATTAGTTCAACACCTGTCTTCCCAGGTACGGGGTGAGGTTGCCAAACCTAAGTAGCGCTACTAACTAATACCATGTTACCTCCCCGGTAAACAAACAACACGGAGGGACTTTAAAGGTGATAGGAAGAGTATATTATCCAACATTCTCATTTTTACCCAAAAGACTTATCCCTCCCTGGGATACCCACTGACTGTCCCAACCACCGGGATGCATGCTCAAGAGTAATGAACTCACCTTAGAGTGCTCGGTTTGATAATGTATTTCTAACGTTAAATAAATGTTAAGTCCGTTACTCGCAACCTAAGGTATAATGTCATAATAGTGAGTACACGAGTAGGGTTTTGCAATACCTTAATGTCCAAACAATCCGATGTCTAATGTAATACTTTTTGGCAGGCAGTAACACACAACACACAGTTATTTATCCTTACTATATGTTCGAGACAATAGACTCACAACCAACTTGTATTACATCAAATAATTCATCAAATCATTATTGATTTAACATACATATATATAATAGTCTAATACTTTAACTATCTGTTCACTTAATTCAACACACATACATATTAAATTAAATTGAAACAACTATGATGCTTAATCAATTGTTTCAATTACCACATACAGTGAAGTACACATGTGGCCCAAACCTTATCTGTGTACCACAGCCCCTTCATGCGGCCCAAATAACTATCACACAACACAACTGCTACCCAACCATATTACCCGGTCCACGTATGGGGTGGCCTGAGTTCCTATGTGTGGCCGGTTGGGCTTGTGGCCCAGCACTCATGGTGCGGCCCAATGTGCACTCCAACATTCAAACTTTTGTGCCACAAAAACAATCCATTAGCTCTATATTTCACGTAATCCCAACCATAGGTACGACTCTTTTGTTAAGTGGCCCAGTTATATATATACAACCCAAGTTGCTATTCCAATTGTTACCCTTATCCTAGTTTATAATTACCCCTTATTATACCTTATAGTATACATCTAAAATCATGAAGTTAATAATCTAGATCAACAGCAAATTATCCTATGACTACGCAACATGACTCAACCGGTTCATTAACTCAACAAACCCATCAAATGATGTCGCGCACATGGACCCTAACCCATTTATCCATTCTATTCGATAATAGCAAGTAATACCCTAATCATTTAAATAATCAGTTAAATGTCACCCGAATCCTATCATTATCAAAACATCTATTATTTCAAGATTATTGGAAATCCTTATATCAAGCACATCATGGTTCCGTTAACAGTTTACATGATCACAACTAGTCACTATGGATCTTGTTACTACACATATAAATCCTGTACAATCTAATTGCTACTAATCAATCACATAACATAACCATCATGTAGCATACGCACACACTATTGTTACTTAAACTCGTACATAGCAAGATCATTATCAAGAATTAAAATACAAAAGAAATCACTAACCCACTAAGCTCGATCGACAGAGATAATGCTCCGAGGGGGGGGGGTTCTGCTGCCGTTCGTAAGTTTGAGAGAATCTTAGGGTTGCAATAGGTTGGAAAGAAAAGAGTTATGAGAACCCCTACATGCATTCACGTATCTAAAAGGAAAGGGGTTTGGGCTCGGTTTAGGCTTTGATTCGGGCCCAATCCTATATGTGGGCCAAGGTGAGATGGACCCTTTAGCTGAATAGTGTGTACCTCATTTGACCACTATATGTATTCCATTGACTGAAAGAAAATCACGTGATACTACATGATCATTCAAACAATTTGCTTTTATTAAATTCAGTTGAGACTTATAGAACCAAGATTTCTATAAAGTTTGACCACTTATTGGACCGCTAAATTCACTTTTGTCTTGTAACGGGCCGCCACAATGGTTTTAATACATATCACGTGGGCCGATGTCAGTTAAATGATTGAATCCATTGTACCTCAACGCTTTGTAATTAATGGACTTTGGATTGAATAAGTATGACTGTGGATCAGGTATTAGATAAGTAGCCCAACAGCAAGGTATTAGATCAGGATGACTGAGGATTTTACCTCGGGTACCACACATACCCCCACGAGCAAGGTAAGCACAACGATTCATCGTAACAGGTGAGTATACTGATGTCATCCTTTTTTATTTACAACGTTAGACCATTGGTGACAGGTCAGTAATTTCGTACAGCAGAGCGACCAATGATTTTGTCCAACGAGGGCGAGACAAATACCTTTTTGGTACGAATTTGGCTCTTTGGGCATTGGGAATTTTCTCATTTTGAGATTTTATTCCTTAGGGTTTTTGTCCTCTTTGGGATCTTTTAAGATATCCTGACTGTGTCTAGGTCTGCATATAATCTGGATGCAACAGAAGGACAGCCAAGATATCCCCAGATGATTCAACAATATAAAGACCCGAAACCTCAGATGTTGGCTATCTATCAACGCTAGATTTAAGACCATAAAATCATACGCCGTTGGTATGTTACCCACATGGTACATAGTTCGTTATGTTTATATCACTTAGTATATTTTATCATTTTGAGCGTTAAGCCTATCAACATATCGCAGTAGATCCTAGTCTTTTCAGCTATGGCACCTCACATGTGTTAGTCAAACCTTTTAACACAAACATTTATTTCACTTCCCATATCATGCAATTTATCTTTTTGGCTTTTTCATTTTTCTAATGTTTTTGTATTTTTCTTATTTTCTCCCCCTAAAACAATGCAAATATATATACATCAAATTCTTTTTGTATTTTTCTTTTCTGAGATTTCTCCCCCTAAACTCTATATCTATCTATATGTCCCTCTCCCCCCTAAATTTGTGCCTAAATCTTGTATTTTTGCGCAAATTTACCATTTACTAGAGAAAGGACACTTTATATAGAAAATAATGAACTAAGAAAGAGAAAAAAAATATTTTTGCTTAACCGTTCTGTCATCAGATTGAAGACTAATCAATATTCAAATCAAAGTACTGAATTTAAATGGTACCTTTTGCGGATCTTATCTTACTTCTCTAATCTCCTCCAAAGGAAACATATCATCTGTAAAAAAAATTTGAACTTTTTGCAACAATGAAATGTTACCCGTTTTTATCTCTAGATCAACCGCTATCAACATTCTAGAGATTGTCAACAGCTCCTCCTTGGTTGTTCCTGAAAAATAAGGAGATCAGTAAGACATGGGTACCCAGGCCATCGTGGTCCTGGGATTTCCTAAAGCATCAAAATAAGACACTTCCTTTAAACATAAGTCCCCTTTCGTCTCAAAGATTGGAGACGTTGCTGCTTAGGATTTGGGTTTCCAAATCTGTTTCGGTCTAGCAAATGCGTTTGTTGCCTTCGGTTGAGCAACTTTAGCTGTTTAAGGTTTGTTAGTTTTAGAAACAAGTTTTTGTTCCTGAACAGCCTTGCGTTTGTTTTTAGCAGCGTTCCAATCCCCATCAGAAGGTTTAACCTTCGGATTCACATTCTTCATTGCCTTAGGTGATGATACCTTCATTGGCTTGGAATGATTGTTATCATTTGATGTAACCCTCTGATTTTGCATATAGTAGGGTACGTAGGGACGCCTTGTGCAGTTTCGAGCAATGTGACCAGCAATGCTGCAGTTGAAGCATGTTAGAAAGCATTCTGATCAGCTGGATTTGCTCTTGCAGGCCCTGAAGGACGAACCGGTCCTTTCTGTGCTTGATTTTGTTGCACATTTCCTACAGAAGACAATGAATTTGGATGCCTATACTTATCGTTTGTAGGGGCCTTCTGTGGTGGAGATTTCCTTTGATTCTTCTTGCTTTCCTTAGACAGCAAGTCTTGTTCAGAAATCTCACCAGTCTTTCTGAAACCCTTGTTAGCATAGTCAAAAGCATATTTCTCACATTTTCCATTACAGACTGGCTTAACAAAAGTATTTTTCACATTACAAGCCTTTTGCGGATGATTGCTGCCTGTTGAGGACTGTGGAGAGCCTGATTGTCTTTGATGTTTAGGCTTCTCATTCCTTCTCCTTCTATTTGCTCGTTTTGCCTCTTGTTGCTTGATCTGAACCCTTTCATTACTAACAGAAGGTTCAGACTTCTCAGATTTTGTACTTGGAGCCGTGTTCACATCAGTCTTCTCTTTATCTTTCATGTCATCAGCTTTGACAGAATCAGAGATTTCTGGTTTATTGGATGAAACACCAGAAACTTCAGCTGAAATATTTGACGAATTTTCAGCACAAGACTCAAGTGGGTTCAAGAGTGGTTCACTTGCAACTTCGTTTTTAAAAGAAGTCTCCTAATCCTGATCCTTTTGAGAATGTGTTTAAGTGGTTTCACTGAATGTATCCTGAGGGACCTCACCTGTAACACTATCATCAACCAAGGGGTTAGAAACATCACATTCACAATCATTAACTGAAGAAAATTCATCACCAGACTTATTGTTCACAGATTCAACACAAACATCATTAGTCTTGCCCAAAACATCAGGCCCATTAGACGCTAAGGAAGCAAACATACTAAAAATACTTTGTCCCAAAACAAATTCATAATTAATTTCATCAAAACAATTTTTAGGTAAATCAGAATTTAAAGCTTGTTCTACCCCAAGAGTATCTTCACATCTCAAGTCTACCTTTTCTTCTGCACATGTAAACGATCTGTTAGGATCAACATTTCCTTTAGAGATAAAATTTATTGACGGGGCTGGTTGTTTATTACCAACAAATTTGTTGTTGACTGATGACTTATCAGTTTTTCGGCCATAAGTCATCTTGCCCTCATTTATTAACTCCTCTTCTGTGAAAGGCAGATATGTATAGTTATGATTGTATGGAGGAGGAGTTTTAGTGTATCCCAAACCAACGCCTTTCTTTTCTTTGTACTCTAGCTGAATATCACAAATGTCCTTGACCAATTTGCTAGAAGTGTCATATTTTTTAATATTAATTTCATTAACCTAATATTTCAACTTTATGTCTTCTAGCTCCTTGGTCAAGGCCTTAATTGTTGGTTGAGCATCTTTAAAATTACAATTCTTAACGCTGATTTCTTCTTTCAACTGAATGATATCTTTCCTTTGGGCTTCAATTTTTTCTTTATTAAATTTTTCATTTTTAACCAAAGTAAAGTTTTTATTTTTAATATCTTTGTAATCTTGAATTAAATCAGCGTTATGTAACCGATAAGCCTCATTTCTTTCTCTACACTCAAGAGTGCAAAAGACAGAAAGTATCTCTTCACGTTCTTTGGACACGGGTTTGTTAAACATAAATGCCATAATTTCAGTGGGTGGTTGATACTTTTATTCTTTTCCTCAAAACACAAACCAAACGAGAACCCGTGTACTCGCTAACTCAAACCCTTTGCACGCGAATGAACCCGCTTTCTGAACCGCGCCTCAAAACCTTTCAGACCGATATCACAAACAAAACAAACCCCCCTTTTCTTTAATTAGAAAAATCTAATTAATCTTATAATAGTTATTATTATTAATATTATTATTATTATTATTAAACCTAATGATTATGCAATGATTACTAAAAGATTATTAATATTACAATTATTATATATAATAAAACCTATAACCAAATGAACGTAACTTTCAGTTGATGTTTCAAATATGTTTCCTGATACACCAAACCTATCACTTTATGTCTCTCCTTTGTTATTTCAACACCAACAACTCAATGAAAACAATAGAAATTCGGTGGTAGTGTTCTGTGGTTGTTATAGGTGACCGGAGGTGATGGAGTGAAGGACGTCGGAAAGCTGGTAAACGGTGAAACAGTGGAGAAGATACGATTACGATAATGAAGGTGATGACCGGCGGTTGGAGAATGACGGAGATGAGATGGACGGAGGTGGTTCCCGGAGATATGATGGCCGGTGAATGGTGAGGTGGTGAACGACGACGACCAGAGATGATGGGTCGAGACTGGTGAGGTGAGGAGTCGAGACCGTGACTCGAAATCATGAGAGATGGGACCCGAGACCTGTTGACTCGAGACTTCAACAAGTGAGGTGGTTGAAGATTGCCACTCGAGACAATGGATGTTAATAGCTCGAGATCTCGGTTGCGACACGGAACCGTGAAAAAGATAACTCGAGACCAGTGGAGGTGATGGAGGTTGCGAGTCAGAACGATGTTTGCGAGTCGGAACGGTGGAGTCAAAATGGAGATTGCAACTAAAAACCTTGACAACTCGAGACCAGTGAGTCGAAATCACAGTGACTCAAAACCTTGTGACTCGAAACCACAAACAGATGGGATGGGAACTTATAACCAGAACCTTTTGTGAGGTTGATTGCAACTCGAAACCGTGAGGATGTTGATGAGTCGAGACCTTGAAATATTGATGACACGAGACCAGTTGTAGAGATGTGAGTTGAGACTGTGAGTCGGAACAGCGGTTGCGACTGAAATGATGTGAGTCGAGACCGGCACTTGAAAACTGTTGGATAATGATGAGTTGACAAATGATGGAGTGGAAGACTCGAAATCACAGCTGTATTGCTTACTCCTTCTAAATTTTCAACTGATTCACGTGAAACACTTTTAACTTTCCTAAAACAAAGGATTTTTTAAATCTTTTTAAAAGTTTCAAGATATTGAAAAATTTCAAGATTTAAAAAAAAACTTAATTTTATCTTTTCAAAAACACTTTTCAGTATAATCGAACAAGCAAAATATAATGATTTTTTTAATAAAAACCGAAGAACACTTCGAAGAACATGAAGAACACGAAGAGCACCAACCCGAAAATGACGAAAATCTTGAATCTTTGATATCACACCTAGCCTAGAAATAGGTTCTAATGGCTCTGATACCAATTGTAAGTCCCGTAAACCGGATCTTTCAATGATATCAAACAACACCAAGTTTGTGCGGAATCCAAACTTGATTTGATTCAAGAATAAACACAAGAAACTAAAAATACGAAGAACACAATACCGAATCACTTTCAAACTTGCACACGATTCTATTACTATCAACTAGCAAAACCGTCTGGTACAAGTTCCTAACCAAAATTGCCTCTTTCTCTAGCTCTCTAGAATTTCTGTAACAATGGAGGTTCTAACAGGTTCCCACACGTTCGAACCCTAAAACAAGTTATAAACTTGTTTATATACATAGATAAGCCCACTTCCCAATATGGGCTCCCCTTGGGCCTGCTTGGCCCACATGGTCTAAAGCTTGGTCCAAGTGACCTATAAAGGTCCAAAACCTAATATAAACTAACCCGGTAATGCCCAGTTCGTAACCATAGCCCGTTATGTTAATTTGATGCGTCATCTCTCACTTTAGGGCCTAACACCCCCATACTTTAACATCCTTATAGAGCCTTGAAATTGGGTTAACGGGGCTTAAACACGTCAAAAATCAAGTTTTGAGTCACAGGGGCCTGTGCTGCCATTTTGGGAAAGTTTCTGTCTGAAAGCTCTCGCCTGGGGCGAAGACCAGAGCTTCTGTCTTCGCGGCCCGTGACAGCTGGACCTGGCAGAAACATTAAATCTGGCTTTCAGCAGCTGTTTCTTTGGTTTTTAACATGGTTTTTTTAATACATGGAGCTTGTTTCAAGTATTTAAAACAATGTGCTACATGTGTATAGCCAAGATCATACTTCAAAACATGTGGAATGATCCTAATGGTCCTTGATTTTCTATATAAACCCAAGATTTTCACAAACCCAACCTGCTGATTCATCTCAAATGTGCTCTTTGGATCTGATTGGAGCTTTGCCTTCTTGGTTGAAGGCTCCATTCTTCAGTATTCTTGTTCTTGATCCAAGCTTGGACCCTTTGTAACTCTCCTTCATGCTTGGTTATGCATTTCAGGCATGAAAGTCAAACAGTGTTTGACTTTCTGCTTTGACCATGATTGGTCAACACAAAGTTCGTTTGAACTTTGCAACGTGAGCATAATCACAATGGTTATTGTCACACCCCGACCGCGTAAAACAACAAACCGCGATGGAAACATCGGGGAGTGGAGCGACAGAATTATTGTTTCACAACACATGGATCAAAAAGCTTCATTTTATTGAATTATTAAATAATTACATTGTCTTAAAGTTGAAACAAAAAAGTTCACATATCGACTATCATCGTTATTTAAGTCACTAAGGCCTCGTCCGGTCCTAAATGAACATGCATCCTAGACACAATCAACATCATTCAACACCACCTGAAACATACGTGAAAATAACGTCAGCAAAGAAATGCCGGCGAGCACATAGGTTTTGTGAGAGTGTCGGATTCATGGCTCGTTTGCATGTTGCAATACCTCGTTTGACTTCAAGAATCGATATTTAAAAACCTTGTTTTGAAAAGAGTTTGGTATTGCAATATGAATAACCAGCTCAAAATAAGTTGATTATAGTTTATAAAATCTCATTGCCATGAATCTTAACTCAAAACATTTGTTTAGGTAAACCAAATTGTAAATCGTTCTCGTAATGAAACTCGTATGGTTTATATCGTATCGTAAACATCATTGCGTGACATCGTTTAAAATCGTTCGTCCAAGTGAACTAAATAACGCCACGGAATGTAATATGATAGAAGCACTTATATATAAGAAGTACCAGCGGCATATCTACCATTTTCATCACATTAAACCCGTCCCGTTATCTAATCACATACCAAAAACCAATCGTTCGTTCAATTTATTTAACTTGTTTAAATCGTTCAAATAATTCAAATCGTTCAATCGTTTCAATCGTTCAAAATCGTTCAATCATTCAAATCGTTCTCCTTTTAATTATGAAAACTAACTTTTGGTCGTCTCGCTTACATCATTCAAACCTTCGCAACTCGTCCATCGTTCAACTCGTATTAACAAACCACCAAAGGGTAAGTTAACAATCATCAGGTTCAGTCGTTACCCACATAACCCCCATACATAACCATGGTGGCAGTCCGATAACGGGATTTGTAAGATCCTATGGTACCATAACCTAATACTGGTCATCTTGATCAATTTTAATGAATGTCATTCGTTATGTAAATACGTCCCAACAAGTTCGTTCACATTATCAAAATCGTTTTGTTTAATATAAACCATAATATTCGTTTTTGAAATCATCGTTGAAAGCATCGAAATCATTTAACATATATGAATCACCCCAAAACAATCGAAAACAGTAAAATAGAGGAACCATGTACTCACATTGTAGTGCAAAGTATCCTTGATTTAATGAACTAAACAAAGCTTGGGCAAACCTAGGAAATCAAATAGTACCTAGTAATCGGATCGCTAGGTTAATAAATCGACACCTAAATCGGAAGATTGGATAGAATGAGGTCTCGTAAACCAAATGAGTATTGGAACTCAGGTGATATGGTTTAACAAAGCCTACATTCTAAATCAGAACATATCCTAAGTGCTTACGACCCGTTACGACCCATTAAGGTAGCTTACGCGACTTTAACACGTCGTTCGCGCAAATGCGCGTTCGAGACGCCTAACTAGTCCTATGACAAGTATTATATGCCCTAACATGTTTAAATATGTGGCATAATCAGTTTAAGTGACAAAATTAAGTTACATATGCTTAAAATCAAATTATGCATGAAAAGGGCATTTTTATCATTTTCCTAAGGCATAACTACCTATCATACAACTAATTAAACTAAGTGATCATAAGGTATAACCTCGGAAGGTTATTCCCTATACAACTATGGTCACAAAATGTTCTTGGTCAGATCCTAACGATCGACCAAATGGGTCGGGTTCGAAAGTCTAGGCGGTTGTCAAGACCGCTTGACTTACGACCCTAAACTAGCACTAGACTAAAAGTGATGAGTTAAAGATGTTAAAACATGTTTAACTAAGTTAGAAAACAGGTTTGATATCAAAACAAAGTGTTTTGATACCCGAAAATAGTTTCGTCGCAAAATGCACATAATCGGCATTTTGACCGAAACTTTGACTCGTTACTTCGACTAATCAATGTGGTAATCAGTAGGTATAGACAAAAGGGACTATAACCATCGTGATTACGCTCACGTTGCAAAGTTCAAACGAACTTTGTATTGACGAATTCATGGTCAAAGCAGAAATTCAAACACTGTTTGACTTTCATGCTTGAAAAGCATAAACAAGCATGAAAGAAGCTTACAAAAGGTCCAAGCTAGGAAGAATTTATCCAAAACACTCAGGTATGAAGCCTTAGCTTCAACTTAGAGCATATTTAGATCAATTGTGCAAGGAATGAAGGTTGAACATGGTGGGTATTTATAGGAAGTCTTGAGTTCTTAGGATCTTTACAAGTGTTTTTGAGCAAACCAAAGCATGATCTCCACCATACACTTGTGGCACATTGTTTCTAATACAATGGGAACTCAAAAACAATCAAATGGTATCCCAAAACCATGTTAGAAATGCAAGAAAACAGCTGCTGAAGCCAGATTTAATGTTTCTGGTCTGATGGTCTGTCACGCCCCGCATAGGAATAGACTCCATCTTTCACGACCCGCCAAGTAAAGTTTCACAGATTGTCAACTTTAGTCCCTGCAAGCTATAAACTTGGTTTTTGATGCTTTTAACCCCCGTTAACCCCATTTCAAGGCTCTACAATGAAGTTAAATCATAGGGAACATGAAATATGCTTGAAAACATCTCGGATGTCGGTTCGTTTGGTCGTACGGTTGCGTTATTCGGTTAATTACGACGAAAACTCGAACGGACGCGAAAACGATCCAAATTACGCGACCAATGGTATTTTTGCATTCCAAACACTAAAATAAAATATTTTAATGAATACAAAATTTTTGGATGTCCGGATATGTTCAGAACGTAAGATATGCCCGTAAATGTAAACTTGTGCACTTTTCGAGCATATCTTCAAGCAAAAGGAGTTAAACATGCGACAACGCCGATGGGTCGAACTCTTGAATGATTACGAATGCGCTATCAAGTATCATCCGGGCAAAGCCAATGTTGTGGCCGACGCCCTCAGTCGAAAGTATACTATACCTAGGCGTGTACGTGCTTTACAGCTTACCATCCAATACAACCTTCCCGCTCAAATTCGTGATGCTCAGGTTGAAGCACTGAAAGCAGAGAACATCAGGGCTGAGTCCCTACGAGGATCGAGACAGCGGCTAGAACAAAAGGAAGACGGTGCCTACTATGTAACAGGGCGTATTTGGGTCCCACTGTATGGAAACTTACGCGAGCTTGTGATGGACGAAGCGCACAAGTCTCGTTATTCGGTACATCCTGGTTCGGATAAAATGTACCACGACCTCAAGACTACGTATTGGTGGCCTGGCATGAAAGCCCACGTAGCAACCTACGTCAGCAAGTGCTTGACCTGTGCGAGAGTCAAGTCTGAATATCAGAAACCATCAGGCCTACTTCAACAACCGGAGATCCCGAAATGGAAATGGGAGCAAATTTCCCATGTATTCCGTACAAATTATAAATGATAATTAAAGTGTATGACGACTGTGTGGAATTACTTAACTGCTTTCTGATAACTGTGTTATGCTTACACATATTTGTTAATATGCTAATAATGTACAGAAAGGTCACTAAATAGTCCGTTATATTTTCCTAAGTGTTAGAAAGTAAAAACGCTGCAAAAATATATAAGTAGGACGCTTTACGGATTCATTTAGCGGTTTAACGGAACAGGATCGAACCGAACAACCGGACTTCACCCGGAACCCAAAAATATTGCCAATAGCATTGTTTATCTTTTTCTAAGCCAGTTAGGGCCCCCGAATACCCTAACACCCGCTTTAACGCACTACACATTAGTAACCGGGTTAAGTTCCTACTTAACTTAACTAACCTAAGTATCTAGTTGGAATCTAACTAAGGACCCCCCCCCCCTTCCAACGAAACCGTCCCCAAGGGGACACCCATGTCCTATTTTTGATTATAATAATCAAATGTGCCTAGTATCTAGAAGACACAAAATCCGTTGGACAATAGTACAAGAGTTGTCTATAAGTTCCAAGCTTAAACCATCATAACCATCACCACCAACACTTGAACAAAACACACCCTCTCCCTCTCCTTGGAGCTCTCGGCCGAAGACACCCACACCCATCCATCACCTTTTCGATTTCCTTCAACCCATTCCATACATCTACAAGTGTTAAGGAACGCGTATAAGGAACCTTGGTGCATTCGGAACGCGAAGGACCTCACTACATTGCTTTTATCCACCCGATCTTCGACTAGTTTCTTCCCTAGCCTCGAGCTAGTAGTAAGTGACTCTAAACCTCTTCTTGATCTTGTCTAGAGTGGTTAATAAGAGTTTCGTCGGTTAAAAATTATGAACATATAAGATCAAAGTCTAAAAGTTTACTAAAGTGATGAACAAGGTGGTTAATGGATGAATATGTGTGTAAATCATGTAGATCTTGTGTGATTATGATTATTGGTTGATTATCTGATGTTTTACTGATTAATATTAATGTGTCATGTTGTTGTGGTCATTAAACTTGTTAACGGAATCGATCGAACACGATTTAGGAGGTTAAACACTTAAAATCAGAATCTGTCCAACTTTTACAGCCAACTTCAGTTGGCTGTAAACAGGTCTTAAACTCAACGAAAAATCGATATTTTGAATCTAAAATATGTTATTATGAAATACGGTTCTAATGGCGCCGGAATCGTAATTTTTGGACTCCGTTTACTATTTTTAAAGTGTTAATTTGTAACAGCAACTTAAGCTGAATTTTGACAGCAATAAATGGGTGTCGTACTTTCAGTCATAACCTGAGTTTTGTGATGAATCGGACCATGAAATTTGTACGGTAGATAACAACCTATGTATTTGTAATTACCCCACTGGAATTTCGTAAATCGGACACTCGATGAATTTTTAATAAATTGTTTCGTGGACTGTGGTCAGAAATACATAAATCTGAGTTCAGTCCCGAATATGAATTTTTATAAAATGTGGGTAATGAACCGGACCCCGATATTTTTACACAATAAAATATGGAATGTTTATGACATTCTATAAAAATTTGGGAATTTTTGGAATAATCTAACTATTTTATTTAAATGTCCGAAAACAGCCGGTTTTGAGTATTAATGCTGAATTGACATAAGTTGTGACTTGCGTGTCTAAATGTCGAGTATGCTATATGTGAATGATCTAACATGTTATATGTGTTATATGCATTATTGTATGTTTGCTTATGAGTGGGGAATGGATGGGAAGTATATATGGGCGTAAATCGTTAAAGTGTGTGCCTGTTATGTGGTAGAAGTAATGTGCAAATAAACCGTACGTAGGATACGTGTTATGCATGAGAAACTGATTGTTATCCGTACCTTATTAGGACGCGATTGACCGACCTTGACTGTTAACTATATTGAGAATCTAACCGAGCAAACCGAGGTGAGTTCACACTTTCTACAAGGCATGGGATTCCCGGTGGTTTGGGAATGGGTTAAAGAATTTAAAACTAAATCTACATATCCCTTTGGGAAGATATGTACGGCCATCCTACATAAATAGGATGCCATTGTTAATCCTACGAATTCTCCTGGTGCAGAATACGTACGTTCGTCCTCCTGGTGCAGGACAACAACCTTAAAACTAGCTAGACAAAACTCTATCATGAAGTCCCTCAATTTATATCGACTTAATCGCCGAGGCCAATGGCGAGCAGGTCATTAGTTAATAGCGCTATTAGGTTTAACAAACCTCACACCGTGCCAGTCGGACGGGCGTGTACTAATGGACTATGGCAGATTGTCAGTGATGATAGACACTGATATAGGGCACAACTTATTTGCGTAGCAGTCGATATCATACCGTCTAGTAGTTCACACGGGGAAAACCCCCACTGATCATGGTTATGGATTGGGTAAAGAAAAAGGAAATGGTTAAACATACTTTCAACTACGGGGTAACCCCCACGGCAATTACGCCAACGAAAGTCAGACCACGTTTTTTTCAGAAAACAACTTAAAACTAAACAACCAAACGTGAACTCACTCAACTTTGTTGTTGACTCGTTGTTACATGCCTTACAGGTCGCTAAATGCTTGGAGCTTGCACGGGGAAGGAGTCGTTGTGGTGTACGGACTGTTATGTTCCGTGCTTAATGTTTAAATCCTTATGAACTTACTAAACTTGCGTTTTGAAACTTTAACCTATGAACCATGGACTTATGCTTTTGAACTCATGTTTATGCTTCCGCTGTTTAAACCAAACAGGGTTAACTAGCTTTGGTCACCAATCGTATTATGTTTGGTTTATTTACTTAATTGTGTTGTTCAATATGATTGGTGGCTCGATCCTGGTCATGTCACGCCTCCAAGCGGTGATACTCCGCATGGTGGATTTTGGGGGTGTGACAGATTGGTATCAGAGCCATTGGTTATAGTGAACTTGGTTTTTTTTTAAAAGGGAAAAGTTTTTGATAAAAACCAGACTATAACCAGTACAGTGCTCAACGATCCACAACGACACTTCGCTCCACGTGCAAGACTCGACACCATAAGTGGTATGATTTATGTTATATTGTCGGTTAGATAGTTCTCACTGTGCATTTGATAATGTGATAATTGCTATTTGAACCTTGTGTGCTTACTCTCTAATGTCGTCCCATACACTTACACACTTTCGCGAAACTTTCCTCACTTACGTTGCTTCATTATGAAGATCATGAGCGGACGCGGAGGACATATCAACCTCACTCAAGCCTAGTTGACGGCTTTGATCTACGAACGAGTCGCTGAGGCACTCGCAGCTAACCCTGCAGGAGGTATAACCTGCCATACCAACTCACCTTAGGACGTTTAGATCCTACCTTCTCAAACCAACCCTCGTGCTTAACCTTATCTTTTATTCTCGCGCAAACAGTCCAACATGCTCAACCTCCTGTGTGCACGTTCAAGACGTTCATGGACTGCCGACCTACCACTTTCAGTGGCACCGAAGGAGCAGTGGGCCTTCTTCACTGGTTTGAAAAGCTTGAGACTGTTTTCGAGATGTGCGAATGCCCCGAAGACCGTAGGGTGAAATATGCTACCGGAACACTTGAAGGAGCTGCGTTAACCTGGTGGAAGGCGCAGGTCCAACTACTAGGACTGGCAGTTGCTAATGCCACACCCTGGAATGGTTTCAAAGAGCTGATCAAAGAGGAGTACTGTAGTCGGGATGACACCACAAGCTAGAAGTGGAATTTTACAATCTGAAGATGACAGGATCTGAGATCGAGGCGTATACTAAGAGGTCAAACGAGCTGGCCATCTTGTGTCCAACCATGGTGAACCCTCCCTTCAAACGAATTGAGCTTTATCTCAAGGGCCTTGTACCAGAGATTCAAAGTCACGTGACTTCAGCCAACTTGGGTACCATCCAGCAAGTCATCAAACTGGCTCATCGTCTCACCGACCAGGCGGTGGAGCAAAACAGGCTACCCAAACGTATCAGTGCCACAGCTACTTCTGATGCACCTACCGACAACAAGAGAAAATGGGATGGGAACTCCGGAAAGGGGTCTACTTCAGTTCAGTCTCAGCAGCGAAAGACTGATGACTACCAGAGTCCTGGTCAGCAATCTTCCGGTAACCAAGGACAGGGTGGATACCGAGGGAACCACCCCAAGTGCAACCGGTGCAACAAACATCACAGCGGGCAGTGCAACAAAGGTCGCTGCCAGAGATGGCAAAAGCTGGGTCATGAGGCTAAGGATTGCAGGAGCCCACGTCCTGCAAATCAGAATCGCCAACAACAACAACAAGCTCCACAGAATCACCAGCAGCAGCATCAGCAGGGCAACAAAGGATGCTTTCAGTGTGCCGTTGAAGGCCACTTTAAGAGGAACTGCCCCCAGCTGAACCAAAACCAGAACAATAACCAAGGAAATGGGAACCACAATGGGAATAACAATGAAGGCAACAATGGAGGCGGCAATGGGGGAAACAACAATGGCAATGGGGCAAGAGGTCGTGCTTTCGTGATTGGTCAGGGTGATGCAAGGAACGATCCCAACGTTGTGATGGGTAAGTTTCTTCTGGACGACTTCTTTGTTACTGTTTTATTCGATTCGGGTGCCGATACTAGTTATGTGTCCTTAAAAGTTAGCCAAATGCTTAATCGCACTCCAACACTTTTGAACACCAAACATGCGGTAGAGCTAGCAAATGGTAAAAGTCTTGAAGCCACACACGTAGTTAAAGGTTGTAACCTCGTCTTAGCTGGTCAGACTTTCTCTATCGATCTTATTCCTATCACACTGGGTAGTTTCGATGTTTTTATTGGGATGGATTGGCTATCTCATCATCAAGCGGAGATTGTCTGCAAGGAGAAAATCGTCCGCATTCCTCGTTCCGGTGAAGAACCTCTCACGATACGTGGCGACAAGAGTGGTGCTGTCGAAGGCATCATCTCTTTCCTTAAGGCCCAGAAGTGTTTGCGAAAGGGCCACACTGCCATTCTAGCACTCGTTACTGACACATCCACGGAAGAGAAGAGAATTGAAGACATCCCTATTGTGCGCGATTTTCCTGAGGTATTTCCTGAGGAATTACATGGTCTTCCGCCTCATCGCCAAGTTGAGTTTCAAATAGAGCTAGCTCCTGGAGCAGCGCCAGTAGCTCGAGCACCATATCGTCTAGCTCCATCAGAACTCGAAGAACTGTCCACACAACTACAAGAACTCTTGGAAAAGGGTTTTATACGTCCTAGCTCTTCGCCCTGGGGAGCTCCAGTACTATTCGTAAAGAAGAAAGATGGTACTTTCAGGATGTGTATTGACTATCGCGAGCTCAACAAGGTGACTGTGAAGAATCGTTATCCTCTTCCACGTATTGACGACTTATTCGACCAGCTGCAAGGGTCGAGCTATTACTCTAAGATTGATTTGAGATCGGGATACCATCAGCTGAGAGTCCGAGATGAGGACGTCTCCAAAACAGCATTCAGAACTCGTTACGGCCATTACGAGTTTCTGGTTATGCCATTCGGGCTGACAAATGCACCAGCGGTCTTCATGGATCTCATGAATCGAGTGTGCAAGCCTTACCTGGATAAGTTCGTTATTGTGTTCATCGACGATATCCTGATCTATTCTAAGAGTCAGGAGGAACACGAGCAGCATCTATGACTTATGCTGGAACTTCTTCGAAAAGAGCAGTTGTATGCCAAGTTTTCGAAATGTGACTTCTGGCTCCGCGAAGTCCACTTTCTAGGCCATGTGGTAAACAAGGATGGGATTCACGTGGATCCATCTAAGGTTGAATTGATCAAGAACTGGCCTGCACCCCGCACACCAAAAGAAATCCGCCAATTCTTGGGTTTGGCAGGATATTACAGAAGGTTTATCAAGGACTTCTCCAAGATTGCGCAACCTCTCACTTCACTGACTCAGAAGGGTGTCATCTATCGTTGGGGTGATGCACAAGAGTCCGCATTTCAACATCTAAAGGATAGACTTTGTAGCGCGCCTATCCTCTCATTGCCCGAAGGCACCGATGATTTCGTGGTTTATTGCGACGCTTCCATCCAAGGACTGGGTTGCGTATTGATGCAACGTGACAAGGTCATTGCCTACGCATCGCGCCAACTTAAAGTTCACGAAAGAAACTACACTACTCACGACTTGGAACTGGGAGCAGTTGTATTCGCGCTTAAGATATGGAGACATTACCTGTACGGTACCAAGTGCACCATTTACACCGATCACAGGAATCTCGAGCATATCTTCAAGCAAAAGGAGTTAAACATGCGACAACGCCGATGGGTCGAACTCTTGAATGATTACGAATGCGCTATCAAGTATCATCCGGGCAAAGCCAATGTTGTGGCCGACGCCCTCAGTCGAAAGGATACTATACCTAGGCGTGTACGTGCTTTACAGCTTACCATCCAATCCAACCTTCCCGCTCAAATTCGTGATGCTCAGGTTGAAGCACTGAAAGCAGAGAACATCAGGGCTGAGTCCCTACGAGGATCGAGACAGCGGCTAGAACAAAAGGAAGACGGTGCCTACTATGTAACAGGGCGTATTTGGGTCCCACTGTATGGAAACTTACGCGAGCTTGTGATGGACGAAGCGCACAAGTCTCGTTATTCGGTACATCCTGGTTCGGATAAAATGTACCACGACCTCAAGACTACGTATTGGTGGCCTGGCATGAAAGCCCACGTAGCAACCTACGTCAGCAAGTGCTTGACTTGTGCGAGAGTCAAGTCTGAATATCAGAAACCATCAGGCCTACTTCAACAACCGGAGATCCCGAAATGGAAATGGGAGCAAATTTCCATGGATTTCGTTACTGGCCTGCCCAGATCTCAACGCGGAAACGATACCATTTGGGTGATCGTAGATCGACTAACCAAGTCTGCACATTTTCTGGCTATCAAAGAAACGGATAAGTTTTCTACTCTTTCAGACATTTACCTAAAGGAAGTGGTATCAAGGCACGGAGTGCCAATCTCTATTATATCTGATCGTGACGCACGTTTTACTTCTGAACTGTGGCAAGCAATGCACAAGTCCTTTGGCTCACGTTTAGATATGAGCACCGCTTATCACCCGCAGACGGATGGGCAATCTGAACGCACCATCCAAACCCTTGAAGACATGCTTAGGGCATGTGTAATCAATTTTGGTAATGGCTGGGAGAAGCACCTCCCGCTAGTGGAGTTCTCATATAACAACAGCTACCACACCAGCATCCAAGCCGCTCCATTTGAGGCATTATATGGACGCAAATGCCGATCGCCTCTCTGTTGGGCAGAAGTTGGTGACAGCCAAATCACTGGCCCAGAACATGTGGTAGATACCACCGAGAAAATTGCTCAGATACGACAGCGAATGGCGGCAGCTCGTGACCGTCAGAAAAGCTATGCTGATAAGGGAAGAAAACCACTCGAACTCCAGGGTGGGGATCGAGTGCTACTCAAAGTCTCACCTTGGAAAGGTGTAGTCCGCTTTGGCAAACGAGGCAAACTCAATCCGCGTTATATCGGACCATTCGAAGTCATTGAGAAAATTGGTACGGTAGCCTACAGGTTGAATCTACCCGAAAAACTCAGCGGAGTTCACAACGTATTCCACGTGTCAAATCTGAAGAAGTGTCTGTCAGATGAGACCTTCATAGTTCCTCTCAAGGAACTCACAATCGACGACCAGCTGCGATTCGTCGAGGAACCAGTAGAGATTACTGATCGAGATGTTAAGATTCTCAAGCACACAAGAATACCTCTCGTTTGAGTTCGTTGGAATGCTCGTCGTGGCCCAGAGTATACCAGGGAACGAGAAGACCAAATGAAACTCAAGTATCCCCAACTGTTTAAGAAAAACGCAACCACTACTGAGGCTGAAGCTACTGCAGAATTTCGGGACGAAATTCCAAATCAACGGGGGGATGATGTGACACCCCAGGAAAATCGAGAAAACAACGCAACTTAACTAGCTTCCTCAGTAACCACGCGCTAAATTTCGGGACGAAATTCTCTTAACAGGGGGAGAATGTGACAACCCTCAAAATCCCATGTATTCCGTACAAATTATAAATGATAATTAAAGTGTATGACGACTGTGTGGAATTACTTAACTGCTTTCTGATAACTGTGTTATGCTTACATGTATTTGTTAATATGCTAATAATGTACAGAAAGGTCAGTAAATAGTCCGTTATATTTTCCTAAGTGTTAGAAAGTAAAAACGCTGCAAAAATATATAAGTAGGACGCTTTACGGATTCATTTAGCGGTTTAACGGAACAGGATCAAACCGAATAACCGTACTTCACCCGGAACCCAAAAATATTGCCAATAGCATTGTTTATCTTTTTCTAAGCCAGTTAGGGCCCCCGAATACCCTAACACCCGCTTTAACGCACTACACATTAGTAACCGGGTTAAGTTCCTACTTAACTTAACTAACCTAAGTATCTAGTTGGAATCTAACTAAGGACCCCCCCCCCCCTCCAACGAAACCGTCCCCAAGGGGACACCCATGTCCTATTTTTGATTATAATAATCAAATGTGCCTAGTATCTAGAAGACACAAAATCCGTTGGACAATAGTACAAGAGTTGTCTATAAGTTCCAAGCTTAAACCATCATAACCATCACCACCAACACTTGAACAAAACACACCCTCTCCCTCTCCTTGGAGCTCTCGGCCGAAGACACCCACACCCATCCATCACCTTTTCGATTTCCTTCAACCCATTTCATACATCTACAAGTGTTAAGGAACGCGTATAAGGAACCTTGGTGCATTCGGAACGCGAAGGACCTCACTACATTGCTTTTATCCACCCGATCTTCGACTAGTTTCTTCCCTAGCCTCGAGCTAGTAGTAAGTGACTCTAAACCTCTTCTTGATCTTGTCTAGAGTGGTTAATAAGAGTTTCGTCGGTTAAAAATTATGAACATATAAGATCAAAGTCTAAAAGTTTACTAAAGTGATGAACAAGGTGGTTAATGGATGAATATGTGTGTAAATCATGTAGATCTTGTGTGATTATGATTATTGGTTGATTATCTGATGTTTTACTGATTAATATTAATGTGTCATGTTGTTGTGGTCATTAAACTTGTTAACGGAATCGATCGAACACGATTTAGAAGGTTAAACACTTAAAATCAGAATCTGTCCAACTTTTACAGCCAACTTCAGTTGGCTGTAAACAGGTCTTAAACTCAACGAAAAATCGATATTTTGAATCTAAAATATGTTATTATGAAATACGGTTCTAATGGCGCCGGAATCGTAATTTTTGGACTCCGTTTACTATTTTTAAAGTGTTAATTTGTAACAGAAACTTAAGCTGAATTTTGACAGCAATAAATTGGTGTCGTACTTTCAGTCATAACCTGAGTTTTGTGATGAATCGGACAATGAAATTTGTACGGTAGATAACAACCTATGTATTTGTAATTACTCCACTGGAATTTCGTAAATCGGACACTCGATGAATTTTTAATAAATTGTTTCGTGGACTGTGGTCAGAAATACATAAATCTGAGTTCAGTCCCGAATATGAATTTTTATAAAATGTGGATAATGAACCGGACCCCGATATTTTTACACAATAAAATATGGAATGTTTATGACATTCTATAAAAATTTAGGAATTTTTGGAATAATCTAACTATTTAATTTAAATGTCCGAAAACAGCCGGTTTTGAGTATTAATGCTGAATTGACATAAGTTGTGACTTGCGTGTCTAAATGTCGAGTATGCTATCTGTGAATGATCTAACATGTTATGTGTGTTATATGCATTATTGTATGTTTGCTTATGAGTGGGGAATGGATGGGAAGTATATATGGGCGTAAATCGTTAAAGTGTGTGCCTGTTATGTGGTAGAAGTAATGTGCAAATAAACCGTACGTAGGATACGTGTTATGCATTAGAAACTGATTGTTATCCGTACCTTATTAGGACGCGATTGACCGACCTTGACTGTTAACTATATTGAGAATCTAACCGAGCAAACCGAGGTGAGTTCACACTTTCTACAAGGCATGTGATTCCCGGTGGTTTGGGAATGGGTTAAAGAATTTAAAACTAAATCTACATATCCCTTTGGGAAGATATGTACGGCCATCCTACATAAATAGGATGCCATTGTTAATCCTACGAATTCTCATGGTGCAGAATATGTACGTTCGTCCTCCTGGTGCAGGACAACAACCTTAAAACTAGCTAGACAAAACTCTATCATGAAGTCCCTCAATTTATATCGACTTAATCGCCGAGGCCAATGGCGAGCGGGTCATTAGTTAATAGCGCTATTAGGTTTAATAAACCTCACACCGTGCCAGTCGGACGGGCGTGTACTAATGGACTATGGCAGATTGTCAGTGATGATAGACACTGATATAGGGCACAACTTATTTGCGTAGCAGTCAATATCATACCGTCTAGTAGTTCACACGGGGAAAACCCCCACTGATCATGGTTATGGATTGGGTAAAGAAAAAGGAAATGGTTAAACATACTTTCAACTATGGGGTAACCCCCACGGCAATTACGCCAACGAAAGTCAGACCACGTTTTTTTCAGAAAACAACTTAAAACTAAACAACCAAACGTGAACTCACTCAACTTTGTTGTTGACTCGTTGTTACATGCCTTATAGGTCGCTAAATGCTTGGAGCTTGCACGGGGAAGGAGTCGTTGTGGTGTACGGACTGTTATGTTCCGTGCTTAATGTTTAAATCCTTATGAACTTACTAAACTTGCGTTTTGAAACTTTAACCTATGAACCATGGACTTATGCTTTTGAACTCACGTTTATGCTTCCGCTGTTTAAACCAAACAGGGTTAACTAGCTTTGGTCACCAATCGTATTATGTTTGGTTTATTTACTTAATTGTGTTGTTCAATATGATTGGTGGCTCGATCCTGGTCATGTCACGCCTCCAAGCGGTGATACTCCGCATGGTGGATTTTGGGGGTGTGACATTCATTGTGTACTTTAATGCGTGTTTATAAGTTGTTGACAAATTGACGATTATGTGTTTACGTGGTAGTTATGATTTAGATAACGAAACGGGTGTAATAAAATAAGAACATGGTGGATACGCCGCTGGTACTTCCTATATATAAGTGTTCTTATTTTATTATTCGTGTAGCGTTGTCAGAATTACTTTAGGATTTAGTGTACGATTGTTTCAATGTTCGATTATCCAAATCCTCATAGAATCTCCCATATCTTTATATGTTAGATTCTTAGAAGGATATCTAAAGTATTTTCATGAATCATTGATTTGATTCATATAATACTCACACAAGTTTTGCTTTATTTCAAAACAGTTATTAACAATCCTTAATTGGATTTCTAATAACATATTAATGAGTTTTACGATGATTTCAACAAGATTACGATGTACAATTTCAAATGGCATAAAAAATTTCTTAGTAATAATCATATTGCCATTTACAAAACTATTTGCCACGAGTTTTCACGATCAAGATTATGTATTGCAAATGCTAAACTTTTGCCATTCTTTGGCTTCAAGATCTATTTTCAATTGACAGCTCTCGAAGTTGTCAAAGTATTGCAATACCAAACTTTTTGCCGTTTATTTGGCTAACAAAACCTATGTACTCGCTGGCATTTTTATGTTGACTATTTTTCACATATGTTTCAGGTTTTCAACTATTCAAGCATGCAACGCATAGGACTGCATTCAGGCCTTAGACTTCTTAATCAAAAGACAAATACATGTATTCTTTGTTTGTAAAACAATGTTAATAATATTGAAACAATTTAGTACTAGTAGTTGTGAGCAATTTGTAACGTGACTCCTAGATATTTCCGCTGCGTGTTAATGTATTACGCGATTGGGGTGTTACACTTTTCATGGTTCATTCCTAGTTTGACAAGTCTACCCCATGTTGACTATACTGCTAACTAATGTCCTTGCTTGTATTTCTTTCTTTCCTTTGAAAATGTTTTCTTCCATGGATCTCGGCGTTTTGTAAATGCAATGAAAAATATTTTGTAAAAATATTTTCGTGAGAGAATCCTAGTGATTGCAGTATAGACTCGAGAAGGAATCCTAGTTCACTACAATCGAAGCTCTGATACCAACCTGTCACACCCTGACTTTTGCAGAAGCGTGTGATGTGTGACTTGATCAATATCATTGCATTCAATTATAATAAACAACTATATGGTTAAAACATGTCGTTCATCCATTCATAAGTTTCAAAATAATACAAACACAAGTTGTTCAGTTTCAACCGACACACTTCATGTTTAGTTTACAAACCATCCAAAGTAATAAGTTCCATAAAGAGGACTTTTAAACAAAAGACTTTTAAACCAAGGCTTTGATTCGTGTATCCTATCTAAGATAAGATATCCAAACCAAACCCTTCAAAAGTAGGATGACATCAAACTTGAAATTACTTCTTGAAATCTTTCTCAAAATTGCCAGATCCATCTAGTTTCCTGAAATACATGTAATTTGAAAACATCAACAAAAGTTGAGCGAGTTCATGTGTTTTGTATGTGAGCTCGTAATAACTTGTAAACATTTGAGAGAAATCCTTTGATAACCGGTATGTAAAGCTTCTATGAATAGATCATTAATGTTTTGCAAGGACATTAATATGTCAGGTGCAAAGGAAGTGCTCAAACCTAGCGAATTTCCTCCGGTCCATCCGGCAGGAACGACATAGTCACCACATGCGGCCAGTCAAGGACCCATGGGTGGGGCTCGCTACACCCAGATATGTAAGACATAACTTAAAATCACAAGATTTGTGACATTTATCATGCATTTAGTACAAATTTTTTTTTTCGAGTTTACAAAAACTTCATGGTTTTAAGATCATACTTGATCATAACATTCAAGCCTACATCATGCTAGATAAACTTTCAAAACATAATTTCAAATGTTTACATGTCACTAAAACAAAATAGACAAAATGCCGAAGCTTTGTTCGGTGTGTTCGGTTCTTGACATGGCTTGATCATCCCCCGGGGTCTAAAGAGCATCTTTACCTATCATACAATGTCATTTAAAAGATTAGAAATCAAGGCATTTGAACAAAATAATTAAATACAAGAAATTATATATTTTGTTTTCAGCCCTTTCACCCGGCCGTGTCAAAAGATCATCCGGCCGTGTCAGCTTAACATATATTATTCACAGCCCCTTCACCCGGCCGTGTCAAAAGTTCACCCGGCCGTGTCAACTCTGCACGTTTATTTTTCATCAAATTTACATCCAAACCTATACAAACTCATTTTAATTGCTTGGGGTTCATTTCTTAACATGTCTAAGCTATCATCCATTACCCGGATCCATTATTCATATAGTTTACGTTCCCGCTACCCGGTTTACGTTTTGCTTTATTTTGACCCGTTTGTTTACAAGTTCAACAACTTGTTTTGTGTCATCTCATGTATTCGGCCATTTTACCCATTTCCATGTTTACCAATTATGACTTTTGCTTCCCTCCCGAGAACGCTCATGTCATAACTATCATGCTTAATCCTAAGGATTTAATCATGCTTTTCGGAATCGATTGGCAAACAAATGTTCCGAACTATAATCCCTCTACAAGGGCTCATGTTTTCACAATGGATTTGTGTGTTCGTTACACAACTTATGCTTGATACATAACCAATCAAAGTGATGGCTATTAGTTTTAGATTTGTAACACAACTTGTTTTGACCCGTTTGGGTGCCGAATGGATATCCCCATTGCTAGACACATCCAAACTCTATTTCTAACTCATGTTTTGACCCGTTTTACTTGCTTAAAGCACTTTGTCACTTCCGTGACATATTGGTGTATCTTGATTACCAAATTTCAATATAACAACATAAGACTAACAATTAAACATATTGTAGCGAAACGGTAAATTTCGTACCTTTAGAGCACACCTTTCCCACGCGTATTCCCTCCGGCTTGTCCGCTTGACGGTCTGGACTCCTTGCCTAGAGAGTTCAATTTACAATTGGTTTAAAACTCTTTGCATGATTATTAACGCATCATTATAAACAATAATCAAATCTGCATTTTCATCCTATTTTTAACATTTAAATCCCCACTTAGGCATTTCAACAAACACCTAGCGGGTCAGATTTTCACATAATCATTACCAAGTTCATGACTTGTAATTATTATCCAATTTCACTTCAATTAGTCAATTCTACACATGTCTTAACATCAATATTTCTGAAATTACTTCTTAAATTCAGATTGTGCTAGAACAAGAGTTATAATTCTAGTATTTATCAAGTTTCTTCAAGCTCATCAATCACCTACAATGGTGATTATGAAATCCTACAAGTATCATGCAAGATTTTGTCAAGAAATCATTTAGGGTTTATTCCTAAACTTCATATCACTTCCAATTTCATATATCTAACACAAAATCAAGCTCAACATTCGATTTCTATCACATGCAAGGAATTTGAGTTGAATCAAAACAACCTAATTTCGCATACCTTATGATCCCTTTGACTAGGTGATCACGAATCTATGTTCAGATTTCGATTTTGACTTGATTTGAGCCTTCAATTTGGGAATTTTGTGTGAAAGCTAGGGTTTGGAGGAAACCCCTAGTCGCTCCTGTCTTCTGTTCGATCCAAGCACACACAAAAGTGTGTGTTTGGTGTGTTTGTTTACTATTTTAGTAATTAAGTTTCAGATTTGGCTAGATTGGTCCCTAAACTTTTATTTAACCTTTAGTTTAAGTGTTTTAACCCTATTATGAGTTATTTCAAGACTTGTAGCTAACTGGGTTATAGGTTCCTAGTTAGTTGGTTCTTGTTTATTTAGCGTTTTATTATCCTGATTTTATTTATAAATTTCGGGGTGTTACAAGTCCACCCCCTTTAAAAAGGGTTTCGTCCCGAAACCTGATTACGTACCGAATATTGTAGGGTAGAGTCGTTGCATCTCCTCCTCGGATTCCCATGTGGTATCCGAACCCTTCCGGTGTTCCCATTTGACCTTTACTTGATTGACTTCTTTATTCCTTAAGATTTTCACTTTACGATCCAAAATCGCAATGGGCTTCACCACATAGTTAAGTCTATCATCCACCTCGATGTCATCGTAGTAGATATAGGTTGTTTCATCCGCCAATCATTTTCGAAGATGTGACACGTGAAACGTGCTATGAATTCCGCTTAATTCTTCCGGTAGTTCAAGGCGGTACGCTACCTTCCCTACTCGTTCGACAATAGTAAACGGTCCAATAATGTAACACCTGTGCCTCCACGGCCATCAAACAAATGCCAAACCAATGAAATAAGGTATTTCATACTTTGGACTTGTATAAATATGTGTATCTTTTGCACATATCGACTCATGTTCGATTTCAAGCTCTAAATCGCTTTCTGGAAGGTTATACGCGCACTAATGCGTAAATATAACCAGTTTAATGCAACGAACACTCCGGAATAGTGAAATAGGCTTTACATACCTTAAATAACCTATACATAACTTAGATATAAGTTTTGGAAGGTTTGGTGTGATGAAATCAAAGTTAAATCGCTTACAGGGACTAAACTTGACAAACTGCAAAAGTATGTCGATTTGAACTGTAACGAACATTCCGGAACATGACCTTAAGTTAAACACACCTTAAATATCCTTTACATAGCTTAGAAATAGGCTTTGAGGGGTTCGGTGTGCTAAAATAAACTTTTGGGTCATTCAGGGACTAAAAATGTCAAAAAGTGCACAAGTTTGCATTTTCGCGCATAACTTACGTTCTGAATACATCCGGACATCCAAAATTTTATGAAAGCATGACTACATTATATTTTAGTGTTCGCCTTAAGAAAAATCCATTCGTCGCGTCATTTGGATCGTTTTTCGCGCTTATGCGCATTCCGTCGTAATTAACCGAACATCGCGACCGTACGGCCAAACGAACCGACATCCGAGATATTTTTGAGCACATTTTAAGTTCCCTATACTTTAACTTCATTTTAGAGCTTTGAAATGGGGTTAACGGTCCTTAAACGTGTCGGAAATGGCTGAAACAAGGTGCAGGGACTGAAAATGCAATTCTGCCAAACTAGGTGCTAGCGCACCGCTACAATATAAGTGTAACGGTGCGCTAGGGGTCTGCAGACCAGATTCAATGTTTAGAACAGCCTGTTTGCAGCTGGTTTCCACTCCCATTTCCCTTGCCAAGTGTTGATACCTTATGGTGAGTGGCCAAATTAGTCACCATAACATTCCGACAAGTGTACGGTATTGATCGTGCCTCCTTTTCCATGAAACGATCTCAACGGTTCACCGAAAACTATAAATACCCCATTACCCCCAACCTTATTTCTCACTAGAATCTGATTAATTGTGTTCTAAGTTGAAACCTTTGTTTCATACCTGAACTATATTGATCTAGATTAGCATTCGGGGACCCTTCGTAAGTATTCTTTCGTTCTTTTCCTTATTTTTACTGCTTTTCGAGTCAGAAAGTCAAACTTTGTTTGACTTTCAGCGTTGACCAGTAATGGTCAATGCGAAGTTCGTTTGAACTTCGCAACATGAGTGTAATCACGTTGGTTATAGTCCCTTGGGACTATGCCTACTGATTACCACGTTGTTTAGGGTCGTAGGGTAAGCGATCTAATAAATCGCTTATACCTTCGAACCCGACCCAGTTTGGTCGATCATTAGGATCCGACCAAACACATTAGGTGACCATAGTAGGTAGGGAATAACCTTCCGAGGTTATACCCTATGGTCACATCGTTTAAGTAGTTGTATGATAGGTAGTTTATATGCCTTAGGTAAATTACCAGAATACCCTTTTCATGTATAATTGGTAATTAAGCATATGTAACCTAAACTTTTGTCACATAACTGATTATGTAACATGTTTAGGCATATAACACTTGTCATAGGACTAGTTAGGCGGTCCGAACGCGTTTCACGCGAACGACGCGTTAAAGTAGCATAAGCTACCTAAACGGGTCGTAATGGGTCGTAAGCAGTTAGGTTAAGTTTCATTTAGCATGTAGGCTTTGTTAAACCAAATGACACGAGTCTCTACACTCGTTTGGTTTACCAACCCTAATGCTACCCGATCTTCCGATCTAGGTCCGGTTAATTAACATAGTTACCTATATTAGGTGCCGTTTGATTCCGAGATCTCTAGCACTGTTTGGTGGTTATCTTTAGACAACTGAGCAATCTCAAGTGAGTACATAGACCCCTCTTTTACTGTTTTTCCAAACTGTTTTGGGGTGGAACACATGTGCCTACTTGTTACTTTCATGCTTTCATGTTTTCGCATCATATACCGGCTATGTTGGTTAGTACATTATAGTACATGATTTCATTACATTTCATGCTAGGTGTGCCCACTGTGTGCATTACTTGGTACATCGTTTTACATTACATTTCATGCTAGGTGTGCCCATTGTGTGCATTACTTAGTACATTGTTTTACATGACATTTTATGCTAGGTGTGCCCATAGTGTGCATTACTTAGTACATTGTTTTACATCACATCACATCACATGCTAAGTATGTTCATTTGTTGCATACTTAGTACAGATTCATTTCATCACATGCCTACATTTTGGTATGACATTTGGTTTGTTTACATGGGACAATACATTCATTAACATTAGCTACGCCGTTCGTTAGTAGGTAGTGGTACCATAGGAATTGACAACTCCCGTTCCGGACATCCCAGGGAAAGGGGACAGAAAGGAATGACCGAATTCGATGATATTTACACAGATAGACCTTTAATTTGTTTAAGGGTTTATCACCACAGTCGCAAGGCTTGGATGTATGCATTATAACAATACCGCATAAATGTTCATATTCAGTATAGCATGCATTTACACATTACATGATTGACATTGATCATGCATTTACACATTACATGATTGACCTTGATCATGCATTTACACATTACATGATTGACCTTGATCATGCATTTACACAAGACATAATATTGATTTAAACACAGTTTTACTTCAATACTTTGCTTTTGTGCATATGGTTTAGTTGAGACATTTCACTAGCCATACATGACATTTTGACATAGACATTTTGACATAGACATTTCGACATAGACATTTTTACATGATTTACATTGATCATGCATTTTGACATATTATTCAATACATTGACCATTGGATTAAACATAGACATTTTACATTGATTGGTTTGGTTTGATTAAGTGATTAAGTAATGATGCGTGTGTAATGTGATACAAGCATGGTGGATACGCCGCTGGTACTTCCTATATATAAGTGTTTGTATGGTATTACATATCGTAGCGTTATTTGAATCATTTGAATTTGAGATATATAACATTTTATACAAATAACATATTTTTCACAAGACATTGTTTTACAAACAACTTATCTTATACAAACTCATTTTACATGGTTATTCATTTAACCTGACATTTATTTATACATATCATCTGATCTTATCGTTTTTCAAATGATTTACAAAACAAAGCAAATAACAAGGTTCATGACTAAACATTTTCTCAAGCATAAGTCATGAAACCTATTTTCACAAAACCTATGTATCTCACCGGCATTTTTATGCTGACGTACAATATTTTCACTGTGTTTTTCAGGAAATGAAGCATAAGATGATCAAGATACACATAGGCTGACTTGGGCTTTAGTGACAATAAAAGATGCAAGACTAGTTAATTATGTTGTATTTTCCTTGTTTGTTAAGACATTATAACACTTCTATTGAATAAAACAAAATTTCAATTGCCATGGATTTGAAACATTAATTCTGTTACAACACTCCCCGATGTTTCCGCCACGTTTTGTATGTTCCACGTGGTCGGGGTGTGACAAATAAATCTTGGGCTTAATTTTCCTCTCTTTCTAAATCGGATAACCCACCCCCTTCCATGGGGATACCTTGAGCATGACCTTGTCGCCAACCTGAAACTCGATCGGTCTTCGCCTTTTGTCTGCATACGAATTTTGTCTATCTTATGCAGCTTTCAAGTGTGCCCGAACCACCTCAATATTTTCGTTAGTAGCTCGGACTATATCTTTGTGAGCGAGTTCACGTGGACCCACCTCACCCCAACACACCGGGGTCCGGCACTTCCTACCGTAAAGCATTTCGTACGGTGCCATTCCGATACTAGCATGATAGCTGTTGTTATATGAAAATTCGACCAAAGATAGATAAACATCCCAACTACCTCCGAAGTCAATAATACATGCTCGTAGCATGTCCTCCAACGTTTGTATTGTTCTTTCACTCTGTCCATCCATCTGAGGATGGTACGCAGTACTGATGAACAATTTGGTTCCCATTTGCTCTTGAAACTCTCGCCAGAAATTTGAAGTGAACCGGGTATCCCTATCGGACACTATGGATACCGGTACTCCGTGGCGTGCCACTATCTCATTAGTGTAAACCTCTGACATCTTTTCTGACGTGTAAGTCTCACGTATTGGAATAAAGTGAGCACTCTTTGTCAATCACCCATATTGCATCAAATCCGCGGTTGGTCCTCGGTAGTTTGGTTAGCAGGTCCATTGTAATATGTTCCCATTTCCAAACCGGAATTTCCAACGGTTGAAGCTTACTGTATGGTCTTTGGTGTTCCGCCTTGACTTGTAGACATGTCAGGCATTTTTCCACGTATTTCGCTACATCTCTTTTCATTCCGGGCCAGCAATAGTTTTGTTTCAAGTCATTATACATCTTGGTGGCTCCCGGATGGATGGAATAACGGGATTTGTGAGCCTCATCCAGTAGAAGCTTTTTAACTCCACATGTGTGAGGAACCCAAATTCTATTGAAACGTGTTTTCAAACCGTGATTGCCTTCCTCGAGATCCTTAAATTGACCAACAATCCTTTCTTTTCTCCAATTTTCCACCTTCTCTGCTTCAACTTGTGTTTCTCGGATTCGTTCAAGTAAACCCGAGGTCACAATAAGTTGCAATGATTGTACTCGTATAGGGGCAAAATCTGCCTTTCAGCTCAACGCATCTGCCACTACATTGGCTTTCCCAGGGTGGTAGTGTATTTCACAGTCGTAATCCTTGACCGTTTCCAACCACCGCCTTTGCCTCATGTTTAATTCCTTCTGATCGAAGAAATATTTCAAACTTTTATGGCAAACACCATACAAGTAATGTCTCCAAATTTTTAAGGCAAACACCACTGCTGCCAGTTCCAAGTCGTGAGTTGGGTATTTCTTTTCATGGATCTTCAATTGCCTCGAGGCATAGGCGATGACCTTGCCTCGTTGCATTAAAACACACCCGAGCCCCGAATGCAATGCATCCGAGTATACCACCATGTCATCAACTCCTTCCGGTAATGTTAACACCGGAGCGTGAGTTAACTTTTCTTTGAACGTTTGGAAGGCTTCCTCTTGCTTGATGCCCCATACAAACTTTTCCTCCTTGCAAGTTAATTTGGTCAATGGTAAAGCAATTTTGGAGAAATCTTGTATGAATCTCCGATAATATCCCGCGAGCCCTAAAAAGCTTCGGATTTCTGAGGGATTCCTTGGAGTGTTCAATTTTGACACGGCTTCAACTTTTGACGGACCCACTAGTACTCCGTCGGCACTAATGATATGCCCAAGAAACTGCACCTCTCGTAGCCAGAAAGCGCACTTTGGGAATTTTGCATACAACTTTTCTCGTCTGAGTGTCTCTAACACTTCTTGCAAATGATACACGTGCTCAGCTTCATTCTTTGAATACACTAAAATGTCATCGATAAATACAATTACCGACTTATCCAGCATCGGTTTGCAAACCCGGTTCATGAGGTCCATGAAAGCCGCGGGTGCATTAGTCAACCCAAAGGGTATTACAAGGAACTCATAATGCCCGTACCGCGTACGAAAGGCCGTATTCGGTACGTCCTCCTCCTTGACTTTCAATTGGTGATAACCCGATCTGAGATCAATCTTTGAGAACCAACTTGCTCCTTGTAGCTGGTCAAACAAGTCATCAATTCTTGGAAGTGGGTATCGATTCTTCACCGTGAGTTTGTTTAACTCTCGGTAATCGATACACATGCGCATACTACCGTCTTTCTTTTTCACGAATAGAACTGGTGTGCCCCACGGGGATACACTCGGTCGGATAAACCCTTTGTCGAGCAATTCTTGGATTTGAGACATCAATTCTTGTAGCTCCGACGGCGCAAGCCAATACGGCGCCTTGACCAAAGGTTTTGCGCCCGGAATCAATTCGATTCCGAACTTTACCTCCCGTTCTGGTGGTATTCCCGGTAGTTCATCCGGGAACACGTCTTCATAATCACGTACCACCGGCACGTCTCCAATTTTGAGGGATTCTTTCTCCGACTCGCTTGCGTATACCTTGTAGGCCTTGCATCCATGTTTCATAAGTTTGTGGGCTTCTAGCATTGAGCATACCACCGGGTTACCCCATTTTTCACCATATATCGTAACGTGCTTTCCACTAGGAGACGTCAGTTTTATTTCCTTTCGGAAACAAGCCACCTTCGCGTGGAATCGGGACAACCAATCCATCCCCACGATCACTTGGAATTCTCCCATCGACATCGGGATCAGATCTATTGTGTATTCTTCGTCATCAATGCTCAATTTACTGTTTTCACATGCATCACAAACGATAAAACTCTCGTTATTACCTATCTCTACTTCTAAAGGCATAGGTAATTTTGTTAGAACAAACGAAGGATGTCGAATAAATCCATATGAAATAAAGGATTTATTCGCACCCGTAACAAATAATACACGTGCAGGAATCGAGTTTACAGCAAATATACCTGAGACCACTTCAGGTTCAACCTTTGCTTCTGCGGCAGTCAATTGGAAAGATCTTGCCTTTGCTTTTGGGGCTTCACCTTTCGGGTCTTGCCCATCTTTCTTTCCAACTAGCTCCGGGCATTCCGATCTTTTGTGACCCGGTCGGTAACAATTGTAGCAAACCGTCACTTTCTCCAGGCATGATGTAGCCATATGTCCCGTCTTCCGACATATGGGACAAGGCTTATCCTTGAAGCGGCATTCGCCTTTATGACCCTTTCCGCAAATTTTGCAACTTGGCAACCCTCCTTTTGCATCCGATTTCTTCACCGTTTCGTTTGTTCGTGCTTTCTTGGTAGGGCTTGGATTAACATCATGTGCCCTTCGTTCACCCCGTTCAACCTGCTTTTTCAGTTCAATCTCCCGTTCCCGAGCAACATTTATGGTCTTGGTAAGGGTCTCGTATTTTGAAGGAGTCATAAACTCCCTATACTCGGCGCTCAACATGTTATAGTAGTAGTATATCTTTTGTTCTTCATTCATCACCAATTCATTGCAAAACTTCATCTTATCCATAAACGTTGCCGTAATCTTGTCTATGGTCTCGCCCTTGTGCTTAAGTTGCATGAACTCTTCCTTAATTCTGTTAACGACCGCCTTGGGGCTATGATGTTTAAGAAATGGCGTCTTAAACTCCTCCCGTGTCATGACCTTAGCCGCTTCACTACCGATCTCTCTCTTTTTGTTATCCCACCAATCTTTCGCTTGACCCTTTAATTGACCCGTACCATAGGCTACGTAGTCATCTTCATCACAATGGGTCCTCTCGAATACCCCTTCAATATCACTTATCCATCGTTGGCACACTATTGGGTCAACCTCCCCATTATATATTGGTGGTTTACACGCCATGAATTCCTTGTATGAACAAGGCTTTCGTCCTCCGGGCTTTTCCTTTGCTAGAATAGAACTATCTTCCAATTTCTTGATTCTCTCGTCTACTATCGATAGAACCGTGTTTTGAATTTTATCAATAAAGTCCGACAAACTATTTTCGATCGCCTTTCAAACCTCTTCGGCAATCACTTCTCTCATTTGTTCGGTGACTCTTGGCACCGCATCATCATTACCTCCATCTGCCATCTCTATTACTGAAATGTTTACATTAATTGTTAAACATTTCATTTATAACATATGATTTACTTGTTTTAATTTAATCAAGTTCATAACTTGATTCAACCATTCTTGTTTCATGCATTTCTTGTGTTTGAGTGAGCTTACACACTCTTTTCATGCATATTTGTTCATGATTTATTTCTATATTTTCTAAATCTACTTAAAACGATTAACTCTTACCGGATGCTTGGTCAAGCTTGAACCGAACACACTTTATTGACAACCTTTAGCTCTGATTACCAACTTGTAAGACCCAACTTAAAATAACAGGATTTATGACATTTATCATGCATTTAGTACAAATTTTTTTTTCGAGTTTACAAAAACTTCATGGTTTTAAGATCATACTTGATCATAACATTCAAGTCTACATCATGCTAGATAAACTTTCAAAACATAATTTCAAGTGTTTACATGTCACTAAAACAAAATAGACAAAATGCGAAAGCTTTGTTCGGTGTGTTTGGTTCTTGACATTGCTTGATCATCCTCCGGGGTCTAAAGAGCATCTTTACCTATCATACAATTTCATTTAAAAGATTAGAAATCAAGGCATTTGAACAAAATAATTAAATACAAGAAATTATATATTTTGTTTTCAGCCCCTTCAGCCGGCCGTGTCAAAAGATCACCCGGCCGTGTCAGCTTAACATATATTATTCACAGCCCCTTCACCCGGCCGTGTCAAAAGTTCACCCGCCCGTGTCAACTCTGCACGTTTATTTTTCATCAAATTTACATCCAAACCTATCCAAACTCATTTTAATTGCTTGGGGTTCATTTCTTAACATGTCTAAGCTATCATCCATTACCCGGATCCATTATTCATATAGTTTACGTTCCCGCTACCCGGTTTACGTTTTGCTTTATTTTGACCCGTTTGTTTACAAGTTCAACAACTTGTTTTGTGTCATCTCATGTATTCGGCCATTTTACCCATTTCCATGTTTACCAATTATGACTTTCGCTTCCCTCCCGAGAGCGCTCATGTCATAACTATCATGCTTAATCCTAAGGATTTAATCATGCTTTTCGGAATCGATTGGCAAACAAATGTTCCGAACTATAATCCCTCTACAAGGGCTCATGTTTTCACAACGGATTTGTGTGTTCGTTACACAACTTATGCTTGATACATAACCAATCAAAGTGATGGCTATTAGTTTTAGATTTGTAACACAACTTGTTTTGACCCGTTTGGGTGCCGAATGGATATCCCTATTGCTAGACACATCCAAACTCTATTTCTAACTCATGTTTTGACCCGTTTTACTTGCTTAAAGCACTTTGTCACTTCCGTGACATATTGGTGTAGCTTGTAACACCTGTGCCTTCACGGCCATCAAACAAGTACCAAACCAATGAAATATTATATTTCATACTTGGGATTTGTAAAAATATGTGTATCATTTGCACATATCAATTCTTGTTCAATTCCAAACTCTAAATCGCTTTCTGGAAGGTTATACGCGCACTGATGCGTAAATATAACCAGTTTAATGCAACAAACACTCCGGAAAAGTGAAATAGGTTTAACATACCTTAAATAACCTTTACTTAACTTAGAAATAAGTTTTGAAGGCTTTGGTATGGCAAAATCAAGTTAAATCGCTTACAGGGACTAAAGTTGACAAACTGCGAAAGTATGCCAATTTGAACTGTAACAGACATTCCGGAACATGACCATAAGTTAAACACACCTTAAATATCCTTTATATAGCTTAGAAATAGGCTTTGAGGGGTTCGGTGTGCTAAAATAAACTTTTGGGTCATTCAGGGACTAAAAGTGTCAAAAAGTGCACAAGTTTGCATTTACGTGCATAACTTACGTTCTGAATACATCCGGACACCCAAAAATTTATGTAAGCATGACTACATTATATTTTAGTGTTCGCCATAAGAAAAATCCATTCGTCACGTCATTTGGATCGTTTTTCGCGCTTATGCGCATTCCGTCGTAATTAAGCGAACATCGCGTTCGTACGACCAAACGAACCATCATCCGACATATTTTTGAACATGTTTCAAGTCCACAATGTTTAGGAATCATTTTAGGGCCTTAAAGTTGGCTTTACGGGCCTTAGAAGTGTCGGAAATGGCCTTAAACACGTGCAGGGACCTAAACTGTCATTTTTGAAAGTTGTTTCTGATCTGACATGCTCAGGCGGCCCGCATTGTGTTTGGCTAATCCTAAAGCGGGCCGCTTCCCACCTTCTGACCAGATTAAATGTTTCTAATCACAAGTTGCAGCCATTTAATCCTCCACCACGTGTTTTCATTTGTCTAGTCATGTGATATGGATGGAATTTTAGTCACCATAACCTTCCAACACATGTACGGCCTTGATCGTTTCCCCTTTTCCAAGAAACGATCCTAACGGTTACCCGAAAACTATATATACCCCATACCCCCCATTGCTATTTCTTACAAGAATTCTGATTTTGAGAGCTCTAAGTTGAAACCATTGTTTCATACCTGAGTTCTTGAAGTCGGGATTAGCATTCGGGGACCCTGGGTTAGTTTTCTTTCGTTCTTTTCCTTATTTTACTGCTTTTCGAGTCAGAAAGTCAAACTTTGTTTGACTTTCAGCGTTGACCAGTAATGGTCAATGCGAAGTTCGTTTGAACTTCGCAACGTGAGTGTAATCACGTTGGTCATAGTCCTTTGGGACTATGCCCACTGATTACCACGTTGTCTAGAGTCGTAGGGTAGGCGATCTAATAAATCGCCTATACCTTCGAACTCGACCCATTTGGTCGATCATTAGGATCCGACCAAATATATTAGGTGACCATAGTAGGTAGGGAATAACCTTCCGAGGTTATACCCTATGGTCACATCGTTTAAGTAGTTGTATGATAGGTAGTTTATATGCCTTAGGTAAATTACCAGAATACCCTTTTCATGTATAATTGGTAATTTAGCATATGTAACCTAAAATTTTGACACATAACTGATTATGTAACATGTTTAGGCATATAACACTTGTCATAGGGCTAGTTAGGCGGTCCAAACGCGTTTCACGCGAACGACGCGTTAAAGTAGCATAAGCTTCCTAAACGGGTCGTAATGGGTCGTAGACACTTAGGTTAAGTTTCATTTAGTATGTAGGCTTTGTTAAACCATATCATATGAGTTCCTACACTCATTTGGTTTACAAACCCTAATGCTACCCAGTCTTCCGATTTAGGTCCGGTTAATGAACATAGTTACCTATATTAGGTGCCGTTTGATTTCCGTGATCTCTAGCATTGTTTGGTTGTTACTCAAGGACTACTGAGCATTCTCAAGTGAGTACATAGACCCCTCTTTTACTGTTTTCCAAACTGTTTTGGGGTGGAACACATGTGCCTACTTGTTACTTTCATGCTTTCCTGTTTTCACATCATATACCTGCTATGTTCGTTAGTACATTATAGTACATGATTTCATTACATTTTATGCTATGTATGTATATAGCGTGCATACTTAGTACATCGTTTTACATGACATTTTATGCTATGTATGTTCATTTAGTTCATACTTAGTACATTGTTTTACATCACATCACGTCACATGCTATGTATGTTCATTTGTTGCATACTTAGTACAGATTCATTTCATCACATGCTTACATTTTGGTATGACATTTGGTTTGTTAAATGGGACAATACATTCATTAACATTAGCTACGCCGTTCGTTAGTAGGTAGTGGTACCATAGGAATTGACAACTCCCGTTCCGGACATCCCAGGGAAAGGGGACAGTAAAGGAATGACCGAATTCGATGATATTTACTCAGATAGACCTTTAATTTGTTTAAGGGTTTATCACCTCAGTCGCAAGGCTTGGATGTATGCATTGGAACAACACCGCATAAATGTTCATTATCAGTACAGCATGCATTTACACAAGACATAATATTGATTTAAACACAGTTTTACTTCAAGACTTTGCTTTTGTGCATATGGTTTAGTTGAGACATTTCGCTAGCCATACAGGACATTTTGACATAGACATTAGACATAGACATTTTAACATGATTGACCTTGATCATGCATTTTCACAAGACATAATGTTGATTTAAACTACGTTTTACTTCAATACTATGTTCTCGTGCATATGGTTTAGTTGACACATTTCGCTAGCCATACAGGACATTTTGACATAGACATTAGACATAGACATTTTAACATGATTGACATTGATCATGCATTTACACAAAACATAACGTTGATTTAAACACAGTTTTACTTCAATACTTTGTTTTTGTGCATTTCACCTATGGTTTAGTTGATGCGTTTTCACTAGCCATACATATCATTTAGGTTACACATTACATGATTTACATTGATCATGCATTTTGACATATTATTCAATACATTTGACAAATTCATTTATACATGGACAATTTACATTGTTGGTTTGGTTTGATTAAGTGATTAAGTAACGATACGTGTGTAATATGATACAAACATGGTGGATACGCCGCTGGTACTTCCTATATATAAGTGTTTGTATGGTATTACATGTCGTAGCATTATTTGAATCATTTCAGTTTGAGACATAGAACATTTTATGCAAATAACATATTTTTTCACAAGACATTGATTTACAAACAACTTAACTTATACAAACTCATTTTTACATGGTTATTCATTTAACCTTACATTATTTATACATATCATCTGATCTTATTGTTTTTCAAATGGTTTACAAAACAAAGCAAATAACAAGGTTCATGACTAAACATTTTCTCAAACATAAGTCATGAAACCTATTTTCACAAAACCTATGTATCTCACCGGCATTTTTATGCTGACGTACCATATTTTCACATGTGTTTTTCAGGAGCTGTCGCATAAGATGATCAAGATACACATAGGCAGACTTGGGCTTTAGTGACAATAAAAGATGCAAGACTAGTTAATTATGTTGTATTTCCTTGTTTGTTAAGACATTGTAACACTTTTAATCAATAAAACGAAACTTTAATTCCCATGGTTGTGAAACATTAATTCTGTTGCAACACGCCCCGATGTTTCCGCCACGATTTGTATGTTCCACGTGGTCGGGGTGTGACAGAAAAGATGGTATCAGAGCCAATGGTTATAGGGAATTAGGTTATTAGTAATGCTTTGACCTAGTCTATAACTTTCTTAGGACCCTAACGCGAGTTTACTTGCGTTTAGTCATAAAACAATACCGTCACCTATCCTTAGGCGACGACCACAACAAGAACATAAATTTCAAAACCGCTTTGAAAACTAATCATCTGTTCTAGGATGATTGATTACTAGGTTTTGAACCCTCAATTGTAAGGTTTGAACTCTCTGTTATATGGTTTTGAATCCCTTTGAATTTTCAAAATCTCGTCAAGGTTTTGGGTTTTAAATAATGTGAACACGTGCAAACTGGAAGGGTGAATGCCTGTATTCTGGGTTTTCTGTCTAGGCAAGCACTTCGTATACATCTCATCAGACGCGAGACCAGTTGTGCTTACCTGGGAATTCTTGGGATGAGTGTTCACTTATAGGCGAGCATGTCTTCAGTGATACATTAACAAGACCTGTTTACCTTGATTAGTCACCGTCTCATTTGTTTGCCTTAGGTAACAAACAAATGATCGCAATTTTCATGCGTTATCATTCTGTTTTGATTGTCCAAAAACCTTTCACCTGTTTCTCCCTATGCCTTTCTTTTCCTTCAAGAATGTCTCTTCATCATGATGACGCCCAGATATCCAAGCAGACTGCCAAATTTACCCAACAAATAGGCGAAGTAGTCCTGAAGGCTGTTGAATTGGCTACTGCCATGTATCGTCTCCAGGATGAAGCCACACAAGGATCACCAAGACAGGCAGGACCTAGTCAGGTGACAGCACCATCAGCCAATAAACCAATCGAGGAATCAAAGACCATGGATGAACGATCCCCTAAGAAGTCAAAGAAGCGAAAGGCTTCTCAGAACTTCGCCATGGTCGCTCACAATGGTAAAGCCGTCCCCAACCAACCAGCTCAACCCCCTGCTAGGTGTATATGGCTTTTCCTATGATGCCTACATCAAGGAACTATGTACCTTACAAACTACTCTTGTGATTTCTCTCTTTCAAATGATCGCTCATGTTTCCCTCGAACATTCTAAGTACTCGTTTCATTCTAAGAAACGAAGTACATGAAATATAGTGAAACTATGAGTAATCATGCTTCTGCACATCTGTGCCTTTGAATCCTTGGTTAAATAACTAAGGGTATTTTCAAATCTCATACCCATTACGTTTTGATTTTTCAACATACACGGTACAAGTATTTCAAAACAATCTTCATGATTTCAAAACATTTCATATAGTTTGAAAACATTTTTTTTTCTAGATGCATTGTCTATGTTATTTCAAAAACATTGGCCATGTTATCAAAACCAACCTTTCTAATTTCAAAATATTTCATATAGTCTGAAGACAATATTAACACAATACATTTTCTGATCAAGTGCATGATTTCGAAAAGCATCATATAATTTTTTTCAAAAACCTTATACATAATTTCAAAATTCATCTCGCATGATTTTAAAACATTTTTATAAATATACTTACCTAGTACACCTACTTTATGATTTCAAAATATTATATATAAGGTTTCAAAAACATTTTTTTTTCTTTTTTTTCCCATGCATAGTTTTCCAAAAATATCTTCCTCGTACATTTACTTAACCTTCAAATTCTGCTTCATATGTCGCCTTGACATATCTAGCATCTCAACTTCATAAGCGTTTTTACATCATGTTTTGATCTAAGCACGTCCAGTGCAAGGTTTCAAAACATCTTCAACTTCTAAAATCCATATGGGATCTTTTTTATCTTCACATTTAGATCCTTGTGGATGATCATCATTCAATTCAGAGTCCTTAATTGGATTCCTTATGTACCTTAATTCGAATATTTCGGTTCTTTATAATCGAAATCGAATTTTCTCTTCAATAATCTTTCTATCTTTATAGTTAGATTCTTGATAACGTTTAAAGTACCAAATGAAATCCGTTGAATGGATTCCTAGTGTGCTTTAAATGCATGTACGCAAGTAACAAGACAAATTAACAAACAATCTTTGTGGTTATATGACTATGTGTTTATGCATCTTGAGTTTTCATTTAAGTATTTTTGTGTTTTTATACTCTGGATAATTCGTTATCCAAATCCTCGCAGGATCTTTCATATCTTCATATGAGAGATTCGTAGCAGGATATTCAAAGGTACTACCTTAAATCCTTAATGGGCTTCTATGTAATAGTTAAGACCCTTGGATTATATAGTACCACTCCAGACCCTTTTTAGTGGTCTAGTCTAAAGGATTGATTCACAATTTGGTTAAAGAATGACATCTAGTGATGTAGCTGGACAGACTCCTTGATAGTCTATTTAGATCATTTATTGATTTAGTCTACGGGACTCTATGGCGGTCTAGTCACACTCATCACAGGAGTGTTCATTTGGTTTTACCCTACACATTATAAAATAGACTGTGTGAACTGTGCAAGGAATTCTCTAATTATGAATGCGCACATAATTATGAAATTTAGTGCACAGAAATCCAGTAAGATTTTTTATGTGAAAGAACCGATAGCGACAACAAATAACAAAATGAGGACGATGTAATGGAGGTACGGTGGACGCACCAATGATGCTTTATATACTTGTATATAAGTATCCCTCTTACATTGCAATCATGATGTTATTAAAGGTTACTAGAAGTTCAGAACCCTAACCAATGTTGTTTGATCTTTTCAACTTCATATTTTCAAGCTCTCACAAGTTTCCTCTAAATAAATTTCGGGACGAAATTTCCTAAAGTAGGGGAGACTGTAACACCTGTGCCTTCACGGCCATCAAACAAGTACCAAACCAATGAAATATTATATTTCATACTTGGGATTTGTAAAAATATGTGTATCATTTGCACATATCAATTCTTGTTCAATTCCAAACTCTAAATCGCTTTCTGGAAGGTTATACGCGCACTGATGCGTAAATATAACCAGTTTAATGCAACAAACACTCCGGAAAAGTGAAATAGGTTTAACATACCTTAAATAACCTTTACTTAACTTAGAAATAAGTTTTGAAGGCTTTGGTATGGCAAAATCAAGTTAAATCGCTTACAGGGACTAAAGTTGACAAACTGCGAAAGTATGCCAATTTGAACTGTAACAGACATTCCGGAACATGACCATAAGTTAAACACACCTTAAATATCCTTTATATAGCTTAGAAATAGGCTTTGAGGGGTTCGGTGTGCTAAAATAAACTTTTGGGTCATTCAGGGACTAAAAGTGTCAAAAATTGCACAAGTTTGCATTTACGTGCATAACTTACGTTCTGAATACATCCGGACACCCAAAAATTTATGTAAGCATGACTACATTATATTTTAGTGTTCGCCATAAGAAAAATCCATTCGTCACGTCATTTGGATCGTTTTTCGCGCTTATGCGCATTCCGTCGTAATTAAGCGAACATCGCGTTCGTACGACCAAACGAACCATCATCCGACATATTTTTGAACATGTTTCAAGTCCACAATGTTTAGGAATCATTTTAGGGCCTTAAAGTTGGCTTTACGGGCCTTAGAAGTGTCGGAAATGGCCTTAAACACGTGCAGGGACCTAAACTGTCATTTTTGAAAGTTGTTTCTGATCTGACATGCTCAGGCGGCCCGCATTGTGTTTGGCTAATCCTAAAGCGGGCCGCTTCCCACCTTCTGACCAGATTAAATGTTTCTAATCACAAGTTGCAGCCATTTAATCCTCCACCACATGTTTTCATTTGTCTAGTCATGTGATATGGATGGAATTTTAGTCACCATAACCTTCCAACACATGTACGGCCTTGATCGTTTCCCCTTTTCCAAGAAACGATCCTAACGGTTACCCGAAAACTATATATACCCCATACCCCCCATTGCTATTTCTTACAAGAATTCTGATTTTGAGAGCTCTAAGTTGAAACCATTGTTTCATACCTGAGTTCTTGAAGTCGGGATTAGCATTCGGGGACCCTGGGTTAGTTTTCTTTCGTTCTTTTCCTTATTTTACTGCTTTTCGAGTCAGAAAGTCAAACTTTGTTTGACTTTCAGCGTTGACCAGTAATGGTCAATGCGAAGTTCGTTTGAACTTCGCAACGTGAGTGTAATCACGTTGGTCATAGTCCTTTGGGACTATGCCCACTGATTACCACGTTGTCTAGAGTCGTAGGGTAGGCGATCTAATAAATCGCCTATACCTTCGAACTCGACCCATTTGGTCGATCATTAGGATCCGACCAAATATATTAGGTGACCATAGTAGGTAGGGAATAACCTTCCGAGGTTATACCCTATGGTCACATCGTTTAAGTAGTTGTATGATAGGTAGTTTATATGCCTTAGGTAAATTACCAGAATACCCTTTTCATGTATAATTGGTAATTTAGCATATGTAACCTAAAATTTTGACACATAACTGATTATGTAACATGTTTAGGCATATAACACTTGTCATAGGGCTAGTTAGGCGGTCCAAACGCGTTTCACGCGAACGACGCGTTAAAGTAGCATAAGCTTCCTAAACGGGTCGTAATGGGTCGTAGACACTTAGGTTAAGTTTCATTTAGTATGTAGGCTTTGTTAAACCATATCATATGAGTTCCTACACTCATTTGGTTTACAAACCCTAATGCTACCCAGTCTTCCGATTTAGGTCCGGTTAATTAACATAGTTACCTATATTAGGTGCCGTTTGATTTCCGTGATCTCTAGCATTGTTTGGTTGTTACTCAAGGACTACTGAGCATTCTCAAGTGAGTACATAGACCCCTCTTTTACTGTTTTCCAAACTGTTTTGGGGTGGAACACATGTGCCTACTTGTTACTTTCATGCTTTCCTGTTTTCACATCATATACCTGCTATGTTCGTTAGTACATTATAGTACATGATTTCATTACATTTTATGCTATGTATGTATATAGCGTGCATACTTAGTACATCGTTTTACATGACATTTTATGCTATGTATGTTCATTTAGTTCATACTTAGTACATTGTTTTACATCACATCACGTCACATGCTATGTATGTTCATTTGTTGCATACTTAGTACAGATTCATTTCATCACATGCTTACATTTTGGTATGACATTTGGTTTGTTAAATGGGACAATACATTCATTAACATTAGCTACGCCGTTCGTTAGTAGGTAGTGGTACCATAGGAATTGACAACTCCCGTTCCGGACATCCCAGGGAAAGGGGACAGTAAAGGAATGACCGAATTCGATGATATTTACTCAGATAGACCTTTAATTTGTTTAAGGGTTTATCACCTCAGTCGCAAGGCTTGGATGTATGCATTGGAACAACACCGCATAAATGTTCATTATCAGTACAGCATGCATTTACACAAGACATAATATTGATTTAAACACAGTTTTACTTCAAGACTTTGCTTTTGTGCATATGGTTTAGTTGAGACATTTCGCTAGCCATACAGGACATTTTGACATAGACATTAGACATAGACATTTTAACATGATTGACCTTGATCATGCATTTTCACAAGACATAATGTTGATTTAAACTACGTTTTACTTCAATACTATGTTCTCGTGCATATGGTTTAGTTGACACATTTCGCTAGCCATACAGGACATTTTGACATAGACATTAGACATAGACATTTTAACATGATTGACATTGATCATGCATTTACACAAAACATAACGTTGATTTAAACACAGTTTTACTTCAATACTTTGTTTTTGTGCATTTCACCTATGGTTTAGTTGATGCGTTTTCACTAGCCATACATATCATTTAGGTTACACATTACATGATTTACATTGATCATGCATTTTGACATATTATTCAATACATTTGACAAATTCATTTATACATGGACAATTTACATTGTTGGTTTGGTTTGATTAAGTGATTAAGTAACGATACGTGTGTAATATGATACAAACATGGTGGATACGCCGCTGGTACTTCCTATATATAAGTGTTTGTATGGTATTACATGTCGTAGCATTATTTGAATCATTTCAGTTTGAGACATAGAACATTTTATGCAAATAACATATTTTTTCACAAGACATTGATTTACAAACAACTTAACTTATACAAACTCATTTTTACATGGTTATTCATTTAACCTTACATTATTTATACATATCATCTGATCTTATTGTTTTTCAAATGGTTTACAAAACAAAGCAAATAACAAGGTTCATGACTAAACATTTTCTCAAACATAAGTCATGAAACCTATTTTCACAAAACCTATGTATCTCACCGGCATTTTTATGCTGACGTACCATATTTTCACATGTGTTTTTCAGGAGCTGTCGCATAAGATGATCAAGATACACATAGGCAGACTTGGGCTTTAGTGACAATAAAAGATGCAAGACTAGTTAATTATGTTGTATTTCCTTGTTTGTTAAGACATTGTAACACTTTTAATCAATAAAACGAAACTTTAATTCCCATGGTTGTGAAACATTAATTCTGTTGCAACACGCCCCGATGTTTCCGCCACGATTTGTATGTTCCACGTGGTCGGGGTGTGACATAGCTTGTTTACCAAATTTCAATATAACAACATAAGACTAACAATTAAACATAATGTAGCGAAACGGTAAATTTCGTACCTTTAGAGCACACCTTTCCCACCCGTATTCCCTCCGGCTTGTCCGCTTGACGGTCCGGACTCCTTGCCTAGAGAGTTCAATTTACACTTGGTTTAGAACTCTTTACATGATTATTAACGGATCATTATAAACAATAATCAAATCTGTGTTTTCATCCTATTTTTAACATTTAAATCCCCACTTAGGCATTTCAACAAACACCTAGCGGGTCAGATTTTCACATAATCATTACCAAGTTCATGACTTGTAATTATCATCCAATTTCACTTCAATTAGTCAATTCTACACATGTCTTAACATCAATATTTCTGAAATTACTTCTTAAATTCAGATTGTGCTAGAACAAGAGTTATAATTCTAGTATTTATCAAGTTTCTTCAAGCTCATCAATCACCTACAATGGTGATTATGAAATCCTACAAGTATCATGCAAGATTTTATCAAGAAATCATTTAGGGTTTGTTCCTAAACCTCATATCACTTCCAATTTCATATATCTAACACAAAATCAAGCTCAACATTCGATTTCTATCACATGCAAGGAATTTGAGTTGAATCAAAACAACCTAATTTGGCATACCTTATGATCCCTTTGACGAGGATCACGAATCTATGTTTAGATTTCGATTTTAACTTGATTTGTGCCTTCAATTTGGGAATTTTGTGTGAAAGCTAGGGTTTGGTGGAAACCCCTGGTCGCTCCTGTCTTCTGTTCGATCCAAGCACACACACAAGTGTGTGTTTGGTGTGTTTGTTTACTATTTTAGTAATTACGTTTCCGATTAGGCTAGATTGGTCCCTAAACTTTTATTTAACCTTAAGTTTAAGTGTTTTAACCCTATTATGAGTTATTTCAAGACTTGTAGCTAACTGGGTTATAGGTTCCTAGTTAGTTGGTTCTTGTTTATTTAGCGTTTTATTATCCTGATTTTAATTTTATAAATTTCGGGGTGTTACAAGATAGATCTACCACTCATGCCCCTCGGTCTAAACTAGATTAATGGCACTTAAGAGAGATACTACCCATCCACGTGATCTAACAGTTCATTCCTTAGCTAAACCATACCATTGAAACATTTGAAACACGTATTTCATCCCTGATAGTTATAAATCCGAAAACAGTTAGAAGAAAAGGGGGACATGAACTCATAGATTTGCGTCCGATATCCTGTGTACCCAAAGTAAGTATCCTTAAGACGTACTACCACCTACACACGTGCTAAGTTTTATTAGACGCTTAGGTCGTGTAACGACTCTTAGTCTTAGTTGTTTATTAAGACTTATTTTTGGGATTTAGTATACTTTGAGTTATACGATCGATGTACATTATATAATTCTCACTTATAAAATTATTAGTTAAAATAAGGATATTTTAACTTAAATTATTCTCCATAAAATTATTAGGAATATTGTTAAAAATAATATATTTTTTGTGGCACCTGGGGAAAATCTGCAGCAACATCGGGGGATTTTCGAAGATCGTGCAGCGTTAACCTCTTCAGCACAGCAGGGTGCTGTGTATTCGTGGGAGACAAAACAGGAGGACGTCTAGCACAATGCACTGAGCACCATCTTTACCCGAGGGTACGGGTGATTTAGTGGTATACCATGATGGTTTGAATCAGAGTCCTGATTACACCCCGATGCAACATGAGAAGGTGATGGCTTATGTGGTGGATTAACAAGAAGAATTGCACGACTCACAGCGTGGGGGTGGAAACCATGGTCTTGGATTTCAGTTGGAGGCATTACTTGGACGGTACCAAATGCACTACATAGACCGATCACAAGGGCCTCCCGTGTACCGTTGTTTCTAAAGAGCTAAAACATGCAATGACATCGCTGGATGGAACCTTTGAATGATTTCGACTGTGAAACCTAGACGTGTATGGCCTTGCAGCACACTATCAACTCTAACCTACCTGATCAGATCTGCCCTGCTCAAACCGAAGAACTGAAGGAAGATAATTTTCAAGTTAGGTCCATGCGGGGCATGGAGAAGTAATTTTTGGCAAGTTGGATGATATTCGCTACTTCATGGAACGAACATGAATTCCACTATACAGAAATCCAAGGGAACTTGTGTTGGGCGAAGCACACCAGCATCGATATTCTAGTCATCTGAATTTTGATGGAATATAGTAGGATCTAAGGATCTCGTACTGGCGACTGGGCTTGAAGGCCTACACAGCGAAGCATGTGAACGACGTTTGACTTGCGCGAAAGTCCAGGTGGAACATCAAAAACCTTCTGGTTTGGGTCAGTCACCAGAAACACCCTTATGGAAATGAAAACACATCGCCATGGATTTGTCACCGGTCTACTTAAAACTCGAAACGGACTTTGTCACCTGAGTGATCGTCGATTATCTCACGTAACCTGCATACTTTCTCGCAATCAAGAAACTGACAAGCCTTTAAGGCTTGTGAATATTCCTCGGAGAGAGGCGGCTTCTAGGCACGAGGTGCCAACTCTTATTAGCTCTGATTAAGATTTGCATTCATACCCGATTCTTGGAAGGAAACACACAACACCATTGGCTCATGACTAGACATGAGCACTTCCTATCACCGTTGGACGAATGGTCAAAGCAAACGAACCATCCTGGCACTCGAAGACATGCTACGAGCATGTGTGTGGTTGGCTTTAGTAAAATTGGAAGGACACTTACCTTGGTTGAGTTATACTGCAGCAATTACCACTCAAGAATTCACACAGCTCCGTTTGAGACAGTATATGTATGATAATGCCAATCTCCTTGATGGACTAAGGTGGGTGACAACCTACTCACAGGTCTAGTACTTGTACTTGAACTCTTGGGAAGACTACTTAGATCGGAAATCATTTGGTGGCAACGCATGACCGTCAGGAAAGCTGATAAACCTAGGGAAACACTGGGAGATCGCTGTAGGCGATCGTATCATGTTGAAAGTCTCACCCTGGGAGGGTGTGGAATATCCGAGTGATTAGATTTAGTCATTGGATGATGATTTTTGATGTGATTAATTTGATACAGGAATGAGTTATGATGTGTTATTGATAATGTTTAATTATATGATAAGGTGTGACTATTAGGATAAATAGAATCCTTGGTACATGTATGACAATATGATGACGTGCATGACAATTGGATTAATGTCTTTCTGTGGATAATTATGGTTAAATCGGGCTGTACTTGAATGGGCCGCACACATTCTGATAAGTGCTGGGCCACACAACACTTGTAACGAACTCGTTTAAACCATTGGGCCATACACGATTGATAAATGGGCTTGAAGTGTGTGCTAGTAGATTATGTAAGTATATGGTATGGTTGAGCGATTACATGTTAAGCGATGGTTCGGTGGCTCTAGAAGAATGAATAAGCTGTCATGATTTGAATTACATGTGTGCGTTACGTGAGCAATAAATGTGCTTGATGTGAACAATGAATACGTGAATTATTTGTACGTGAAAGGTGTGGAACATGTGCATGTAGAACTGACTGTTATCGGTAACCCTTTTAGGACATGTTTGTTCAACTGAATAACAAGTAACAAATCTTACCGAGCAAACCAAAGGTGAGTTCATCTCTCTTGAGCATGCGTCCCGGTGGTTGGGACAGTCTTTGGGTATCCCTGAGAGGGGTCGGTTTTGGGTAAATCATGGGTATTCCTGAGAGGAATATGTCTTTTGGGTAAATCTGGAATGTTGGATAATATACTCATCCTATCACCATTAAAGTCCCTCCTTGTTGTTTGTTACCTGAGAGGTAACAGAGTATTAGTTGGTAGCGTTATCTAGGTTTGGCACCCTCTCCCCGTATCTGAGAGGAGTGTGAACTAATGACTCAGTCATGCCCAATTCTTTGATAGGAGCATTGGGGAAAGGGCAAAATAAATCTGGAGCCGTCTTGTATTCGGGGTATTATCAACATTGTAATCAATGAACGAAATTAAACACTTGGTAACTAATGTTTTCGTAAAACTATGAACTCACCAGCGTTGTCTGATACACGTGTGTGCATGCTCGCAGGTTATAGATATGTGGAACATGGGAACTTGCCGTCTGGGATGCTAGAGTGGTCATGGGTCGAGATACATGGAAACTTGGAAAGAGACTAGCTGATTTCATACACTTGGGTTTTGGTTAAACTATGTATTATGCTTCCGCTGAACATAACGAGTTATAAATTATGATTTTGTAACACTTATTTGAAATGAATGAAAGCTTTTTATTTGAAAACTTGTATGGGTTCAACATGATTAGTGGCTCGTTGTTGGTACATCACATGCCTAGCAGGGGTATTCCCTATGTGGTATTTTGGGGGTGTGACATTTTTAACTTGATTTGTTATGTATTTCTCACATGTATATTTTCTAAGTAAGGGTATACTTGTATTTGTGTTTTTTGCCAAGTATTGGTAGTGTATTCCGGTATGTATTTATACGTATAGGAATACGTATTTTCTTGTATTTATTAAGTATTTTATACTTAATTTGTGTATAATTTTTGCAATATTATTTTTATACAACTAAAAATCACCAACTTTATACTCTTAAAATATATATATATATATATATATATATATATCTTAAGATAATTTTTATAGAAAGACTATCTATAAATTTTACTTGGCAAAAATAAGTATACTTTCACATATATCTTAAAAATAACATATTTTTAAGATTAAGCTTAGAAAAATATATATTTTTAGTTTTCAACAAAATAATATATTTTTGAATTGTCCTTGAAAATATATACTTCAAAAATAATATATTTTCTATTTTGACAAAATATGATATATTTTGTAATAGTTGTAAAAATTCCATATTTTGCCGTTTCTTCGGTTTTAAAAATACTGTTTGTCACATTTGTTAAGTTACGAATTTATTTCTGGAATATAGATATATTGTCCAATGTTCTTTGTCCGATTTGTTCAATATTCAGGTATAAATTATATATTCATTTTCTTGTGATTTTGGTAATATTTTCATATTACAATTTTTAGTATTTTGGTGTGTTATATTATTTTCAAGGTTCCTAATTGTTAATATAACTAATACAACCAATATACAAGTAGCACATAATTTTATGACGTCTAAATATATATTTTCCTAAATATATACTTAGTCATTTTTATTATCAAAAATCAACCTCCAATATTTGTAATTTTTATAAACAAAATTATGGCAAATTTTATATTCAAAACCAAGATCAAAAATTACTTGTAAACACTTGTTTAAAAATATATTTCTAAGTGTTTAATTTTTACAAAAATTTTGCCATAGTTTCCCCTTAAAAATGGAGGTTTCCATGCTTAATAGCATATCATTTTCTTTTAAAAATTCATCATCAATCAACAACAATCTTCATATAACTTACTATAAGCCTTAAATATGCATTTTTACAATATGACATGAACTTGAAGTTAGTAAAATCTTGTAGTATTTAACATGTTGTTTAATATGTTGTAAGAACACTAAATCCATGGTTCTTATTTTATCAAACTCATTCTTATGAAATTTCATCCTTTACAACTTGTAAGATGATTTTTCAAAAACTAATTTTCTTGAGTTTTTCATGACTTACACATATCAAGTGTTCCATCTAACACTTAAAACAAGCTTTCTTTCTTTCAAAAATTAAACCATGTTGATTATTGAAGTAAACTTTAGTTTCTTGAAAATCTTATATTTTGAAATCTTACATTTTCAAGACTTATATCTTGTAGGAATAATCATCCTACACATAATCATGTTCAACTTCAAGTTCATAGTTTACATAAAAGATGATCAACATAAACTTCTCAAGATCCATCGTCACACTTGCTAGATCATGTGTTTAATCATCATCTAGCAAGCTTCATATGGTGATCTACACCATACATACAAGTAATCAACAAACAAATTTACTAGATACACCTAAACAACTTTGATCTTCATGTTTTTAAGCTTTATGTTCATGATCATGTTTATGTTTAGTTGAGATTCTTTAGATTACCAAGTTACATTATACATTAACCACTAAGATTAAGTGTAAAAACAAGATCAAAGAGTCTTACTGCTAGCTCTAAGGCTAGGGAAGAACAAGTAGCAAGATGATGAAGAAATGAGATGGATAAAAGCACTCCAAGAAGGTCCTTCAAGTTCCTTAGCTTCCAACCTTCCTAACTATGCTTGTTACACCTTATGATCACCTTTGATTACTTGAGAATGGACTAGAAAAATTATGATGATGAAGGGGTGCTTGGCCATGAGCTTCTTGAAGGGAGAAGGAGAGTTTTGTGAGCTTGGTGGGTGTTAGAATGATGAGAGTTAGTGTCTTGTGGTTTTATAAAAACTACTTCCAACATAAGTTTACATAGTGGTTATTATGCTCCATATCTAATAAACAAGTTAGATAAATTAATCAAAAGAACTCAAGGGAGTGGGGCCCATGTTGGACCGTCCACCTGGGGGGGGGGGGTTAGTTTGATTTTAATTGTTGGGTTTAAGTGTTTCAAGTAGTAATATGATGTATAGTGATCATAACTAGCTTTGTAACATTAAAACAATGCTTCTAGTTGAATTTTGGTGTTTCGGGTAGTGTCCGATTGTTCGTTTGGTTACAGGTTCGCTAAGGTGCCTAATTGCGCTGTTTAGTGTGCAATATGATGTCTTTTATGACACTTTTGATTCCTGACACTTATTAAGTTATTCTGGACAATTAAACCTCATTTTTGCATTATATTTTGAGGTTAAAATGCTGAATTTTGCTGTTTTCTGCAGAATTCTACAGTTTTAGTGTGTTTCGGTCACTTTCTGGCACTTAAATCATCACTCAGAAGGCAGTTTTATAGTCCCTACTTTCCTACATAGCATTCTAGTGTAACTCTTGGTTCCAGGACTCATTCTGTGTTCTAACAACATGTTTGTCTGAGTACTGAACTCCTGTCAGTACTTCTAGTTTATCTGATTATTGTGCTAGTCTCACTTTGTGCACTAATTGAACCATACCGGGTGCATGTAATAATGATAAGCAATCATGCAACATGTAATGCATTTGTATGTTCTTGAAAGTAATCAGATAATCATTCATATCATAGCTCAATCATGCATAGTCATTAAGGTACAAATTATTGTTTATATTGTACGGAATACATGGAAAAGTGCCAGTTGTCACACTATGGTGTTTAAGGAATGGTATTTTGAACTCCTCCCACGTCATAGTTCTCGTAGTCTTGATTCCTTATTCCTTTTTAAGATTGTCCCACCAATATTTAGCTTGACCCCTTAATTGACCGGTCCCGTAAGCTACGAAGTCGGTCTCATCACAGTGGGTTCTCTTGAAGACCCCTTCAATATCGCTAATCCATCGTTGACAAACGATTAGATCAACTATTGTAAATTGGGGGTTTACATGCCATAAACTTGTTATGCCGGCATGCCTTTGCCTTACCCTTGCCACTCTCTTGGGTGAGACTCTCCCTGAGTTCATTTATCTTGTCTTCTACCACCGATAGAATCGTGGTTTGTAGTCTATACATGAATTGTGGTAGACTAGCTTCCAAAGCTTTTCCGACTTCTTCAGAAATCTTTTCTTGCATCTCTTCAGTTATGTGAGATGCCGTGTCTCCTCCAGTTGCAACAAACATTTCTTTAACTGAAATGTCCATAATAGGATAATTAATAACTTATTTAATTCATTTCCATTCTCTTATATGGGAATTTATACTCATCACACCAAATCATATGTGATGTATCATTCTTTTTCGGTTTGGTCAAGTATATAACTTGCCTCACCTTTTATACTTAGTGTATTTCCTGGGTTCGAGAGTATTAATACACTCCTCCCATACACTTTTATATCATTTACTCCACAAAATCCTTCAATTTAAAACTCATTATAGTTAGTTCTTACCGGATGTCTTGATCAAGCCTTGAACCGAACACATTCCATCTTTAACCTTAAGCTCTGATTACCAACTTGTAAGACCCATAATTTAAATATCTTAATTCAACAAAATACTAACTTAAAAAAATTTTGAACCAAAAACTTCCATAAAATCTTATGGAAATATAATAGTTAATATATAACAACATTTTCTTAAACATGTATTTAGTTACATAACTATTGCTTGGCCACAAGTAATTATTTCATAATCATATGATTAACAAAAGGTGTGGTAACAAGATATTCAACGTGTTTGATTCCTTATCTTGGTTTGATCTTCATCCCAAAAATGTTTTTAGTTGACCTGAATCTAAAAGTTATACAATTTAATAGAATTATAACACAACGGGAACAAACAACTAGACTTTGGATGCAAAAATATAACTTTTCAGCAAGTTTTAGACCAGGGTGGCGTCGGCGACGCCCCCTAGTTTTTTACGTCGGTAACATTTTCCGTAGGCAGACAAGAAGGACGTCGAGACCAGACCCGATGTCGGCGACCACCAGGCATGGCGTCATCGACGCCCCCTCCTTCTTCTCTATTTCTGCTGTGTTGTTTAATCGTCCGTAAACACTAAATCTTTCATATCTTTTGAACCGTTCACCTGTTTAACCTCCCGTTTTTTCCCACATGATCGTAATTTGATTTTCTATCATGTAAACTTGAAATATAACATTCGGATTAACATTATTCTTAATTTATAAGCTCACGGCTTTGTATTGATTTACAGTATTTTGACCTGTTCATGTTTTTATCAAACGAACTCATTGTTTATATTCCAAAACTCACATGAACATTATAACTACAATATTTCCTCATTATCCGGAGTTCCATTCATAATAATTATGCATCCGTTATCTATTATGCGTTTCATTTATTCGACTCGTTCAACTACTAGTAGTTGAACATATCTAACACAATTCCTAGATGTGGAATTGTGCATCTACTAGTCATACTCACCATACGAGTCTATGACTTTTTAACCCGTGTTCCCGATTCTCGGTTTAGACATATAATTAATATCCTACCCATTATCCGGGTATTATTCCAAAGTCACTAATTATGCAACCATTATGGTATGCATTAAGACTTCATTTGAGCCGTTTGGTTAGTCTAACGAAATCCATCGCTTTTACTTACCAAACCTTGATCTTTCTATCAATTTGAGCCATTTGGCTAACATAGCAAAGCCCATCTCTTTCATACAACCAAACATTTCATAACGTCATTATTTGACCCGTTTGAATATATTAGTGAAATCCATCACTTTCAAACTTTCAAACAAATTACAAATTTCTCATTTTGACCCGTTTGAATGTATTAGTGAAATCCTTCACTTTCAAACATTCAAACTTATTGTTAGTTCTCTATTCATTCATTCATTCATTCATTTATTTAATTCGGTTTATTCGTACGGAATCCACCGTTTAAGAATAAACCAAACTTCATGATGATACCTTTATTGTTCAACATATATAAACGTAAAGAAAATATATTAACAAAAGATCTACGGAGCATTAGCCACGTACCTTTAAAGCTTCCCTTTTAAGCGAGTGTCCGCTCCGCCATGACCACTTGATGATTCACCCAATTTGCCTATAGAGTTTAATTCGATTTATTATTTAGAAGTCATAATACGACATATGTCACGTAATTTGTCAAAATCTCATTTTTGTGATCCTTACATATATTTCAATCAATTCATGATTTTTCTTAAGCATTTCATCAAACATCTTGCGGGCAAGATTTATAAACTAACCATTTTAGGCTAAGACATTATCAATTAGCCTAGTATACATACATCTTATTACCAAATTAGTTGAAGCTCATCAACTAGCATCAAAATTCAAAGCAATCAAGCACCAAATATGTCACACTCCGACCGCGTTAAAACAACAGACTGTGACAGAAACGTCGGGGAGTGTCGTAACAGAATCATTGATTCACAACACATGGATAAAAGTTCTGTTTTATTGAATTAAATGTATTACAGTGCATTAAAATTAGAAACAAAACATGAACAAATTAACTTCCATTGTTATTAAGTCACTAAGGCCTTGTCCATTCCTATGTGAGCATGCATCAATATCATCATCAAACATCATCAACTATGGTACCTGAAACACATGTGAAAATACGTCAGCATAAAAATGCCGGCGAGTACATAGGTTTTATGTGAGTGTCAGATTCATGGCTCGTTTTACCTTTTGAAATAACTCAAACAAACTTTGTTATTCGATATTAGAAAACTTAGTTTCGTAAAATGTTTATATTGTGAATTGAAATAACCAAGTTAAAATAGATTTGTTATAATTTATAAAACCTCGATGCCATGAATCTTAACTCCAAAATATCTGTTTTTGTAAACCCAGAATCGAAAATCGTTTTTGCAATAAAACTCGAATGGTATATATATTGTTAAAAAAACCTTGTAATATAACTTTGTTTTGATAACATTTGCCCAAGTGATCTAGATAACGCAACGATATATAATGTGCTAAAAGCACTTATATATAGGAAGTACCAGCGGCATATCCACCAAGCTTTTAACACATTACACCCGCCCCGTTACCTAATCACTCCCCTAACCCAACGGTTCAAACAGTTTCAAACGGTTCACATAATTCAAACAGTTACAAACAGTTCACACAAATCGAACGGTTACAAACGGTTCACACAAATTGAACGGTTACAAATGGTTCACACAAATCAAATGGTTACAAACGGTTCACATAAATCAAACGGTTACAAACGGTTCACACAAATCAAACGGTTACAAACGGTTCACACAAATGTAAAACAATGTGTCCATATGCTGGATGAACATATGCAACAAAATGTATTTATGAAAATCAATGTGCTGGCATGCTAAGAGAACATACATATCAAAACATAATGAAATCATGTACTATACGTGTACTAATGAATATAACAAGGATATGATAGAAAAGCATGAAAAAACATGAAAGTAACAAGTAGGCACATGTGAATCACCCCAAAACAGTTTGAAAACAGTAAAAGAGGGGACTATGTACTCACTTGAGGATGCTTAGAAGTCTTGACTAACAACCAAGCAAAGTTAGAGGGATCACGGAAATCAAACGGCACCTAATATAGGTAACTATGTTAATAAACCGGACCTAAATCGGGAGATCGGATAAAATGAGGTTTCGTAAACCAAATGAGTGTAGGGACTCATGTAATATGGTTTAACAAAGCCTACATTCTAAAAGGAAACCTAACCTAAGTGCTTACGACCCATTACGACTCGTTAAGGTAGCTTACGCCACTTTAACGCGTCGTTCGCGTAAAACGCGTTCGGATCGCCTAGTCCTATGATAAGTATTATATGCCTTAACATATCTAATAATGTTTCCTAATCAGTTTAGATGCCAAAAGTTTAAGTTACATATGCTTAACTACCAATTATGCATGAAAAGGGCATTTTGGTCATTTTACCTAGGGCGTATAAATAACCTATCATACAACTAATTAAACTAAGTGACCATAAGGTATAACCTCGGAAGGTTATTCCCTATACAACTATGGTCACTAAACATGCTTGGTCGGATCCTAATGATCGACCAAATGGGTCGAGTTCGAAAGTCTAAGCGGTGGTTTAGACCGCTTGACTTACGACTCTAAACAAGCACTAAACTAAAAGTAACGAGCTAAACATGTTGGAACATGTTTAACTAAGTTAGAAAACAGGTTTTGATATCAAAACAAAGTGTTTTGATACCTTAGAGTAGTTTGGTTGCAAAATACGCATAAATACGCATTTTGACCGAAACTACGACACGTCACTACGCCTAGTCAACGTGGTAATCAGTAGGTATAGTCACAAGGGACTATAACCATCGTGATTACGCTCACGTTGAAAAGTTCAAAAGAACTTTGTGTTGACCAACTCGTGGTCAAAGTAGAAAGTCAAACACTGTTTGACTTTCACGCTCGAAAAGCGATAAAAGAATGAAAGAAGCTTACAAAGGGTCCAAGCTATGGAGAACTTGATCTATAACACTCAGGTATGAAGCAAAGGCTTCAACTTAGAGCATTAAAATGATCAAGGGTGCAGAAAATGGAAGGAGGGCATGGCTATTTATACTTTTCAGTTCACCATTAAGTTCGTTTCTTGCTAAAGAGGGAATGATCTAGGCCATCTATGTGGGCACATGGTATTAGAAACCATGGGGACATGCAAAAACCATCAAATCTTGCCCAAAGTATCCCAAATCAGCTGCCAAAACCATCAAAAAGCAGCCCAAATGACCAGATACAATGTTTCTGACTGGCAGGCTATCGCGCCCCACATAAGATACAGCTTAATCTTACGCAGCCCACCTAGTAAAGTTTGACAGAATTGCAACTTTGGTCCCTACACTTGAGAAACTTGTGTTTTGATGCATTTTTGACACTTTTAAGCCCCGTTAACCCCATTTCAAGGCTCTAAAATGAAGTTAAAGTATAGGGAACTTAAAATATGCTCAAAAACATCTCTAATGTCGGTTCGTTTGGTCGTACGGTTGCGTTATTAGGTTAATTACGACGGAAGTCGTAACGAACGCAAAAACGATCCAAACTAAGTGACGAATGGAATTTTATCATGCCAATCACTAAAATAAAATATTTTAATGATTTCATAAATTTTTGGATGTCCGGATATATTCAAAACGTAAGATATGCGCGAAAATGCAAACTTATGCACTTTTTGACACTTTTAGTCCCTATTGATCAAGAAAGTTTATTTTTCGCACCGAACACCTCAAAGCCTATTTCTAAGCTATGTAAAGGATATTCAGGGCATATTAAACTTATGATCAAGTTTCGGAATGTTCGTTACAGTACGAATCGGCACACTTTCGTAGTTTGTTGAAATTAGTCCCTGTAAGCGAATAAACTTGATTTCTACACACCAAACCATCCAAAACTTATTTCTAAGTTATGTGAAGGTTATTTAAGGTATGTTAAGCCTATTTCACTATTTCGGAGTGTTTTTCGCATTAAACTGATTACGTTTATGCATCAGTTCGCGTATAACCTTCTAGAAAGCGATTTAAAGCTCGAAATCGAACAAGAATTGATATGTGCAAACGATACACATATTTATACAAATCCCAAATGTGAAACACAATATTTCATTGAATTGGTATTTGTTTGATGGTCGCAGAGGCACATGAGTCACAGTCTCCCCTACTTTAGGAAATTTCGTCCCGAAATTTATTCGTAGGAGCCTATCTGTGACTTTGTGTTAAATAACCACCAAAGATATGCAAGGCATAATCCTGTCATTTCCTCAACGGACATTCTTCAGAAATGAAAATGAACGGACGGAGTCATTTTCCTCAACGAGTATTCTTCAGAAATGGAAATGAAGGAATAATCAAAAAGGATATTCATTTCCTCAACGGACATTCTTCAGAAATGAAAATGAACGGACGGAGTCATTTTCAACGGGTATTCTTCCGAAATGGAAATGAAGGAATAAACAAAAGGATATTCATTTCCTCAACAGACATTCTTCAGAAACGAAAATGAACGGACGGAGTCATTTTCGACGGTTGCTTCATCATAAACGGAAATGAAGGAATAATCAAAAGTATATTCATTTCCTCAACGGACATTCTTCATAAACGAAAAATGAACGGACGAAGTCATTTTCGACGGTTGCTTCATCAGAAACAGAAATGAAGGAATAATCAAAAGGATATTCATTTCCCTCAACGGACATTCTTCAGAAACGAAAATGAACGGACGGAGTCATTTTCAACGGGTGCTTCGTCGGAAACAGAAATGAATAGAATTAACTCAAAAGGATATTCATTTCCCTCAACGGACATTCTTCAGAAACGAAAATGAACGGACGAAGTCATTTTCAACGGTTGCTTCATCAGAAATGGAAATGAATAGAATTAACTCTAGACACATGACAAAACTTGTTGTGGTTTCTGTGCACTAAATTCCATCATTATGTATGCATCCATAATTACGTAATTCCTTGCACACTCCGCACAGTTTGTTTTATAATGTGAAGGGGATAAAATTTGAATAAGCTCGAGACAACTTTGATTAGGTCAGCACATAAACACAAAATTGTTTTCTTGATTATTAATTTGTTATCAGTTTGTTATTAATTGTTATTATCTTGTGACCGATTTGAACATGGGTATTTAAGGTATATCAGGAACCCAATTGATGGACTCCAACGTCCTCAAGAATCTATCTGAAAAGATAGGATGATCTTCCAAAAATTCAATTTCGATTACATGGAAACGTAACGTTCGAATTTAAGGTACACAACAATTAAGGACTTACGGAAATACCCTTAGGTACCCCATTAAGGATTTATAGTGGTACTTTAGGTATTTGTCCAGAGTTATAACTTGCACCTTGTACTTCGTTTCCTTGGAAGAAACAGGTACTTAGGATTTTCGTGGAAAACGCAAGAGATCATAAAATGGAAGAGTTTTGGGAGTAGTCTGTTTTTCAAGGAATACGGTTCCTTGATTGTCGGTATTGTAAGGGATATGTTGTTTATACATGTAACCACATAAATACATTGCAATGTAAATCAAAGATTTAGTTATAAACAACAACAACAACCGTTTCATAGACCTTGACAACAAAAGAAAATAATACATAAAGCTTGATTATTTCTAAATAGTGTTGTCTTTTAGTCGGTCAGATGCTCATCCCTGCGTTGTATTTGCATTAGCAAGCTTTGGGCAATCCCTTCGGAAATTACCCATCTCGCCACAGTTGTAGCAAGACCCTGGTGGAAAACGAGCTTGAGCAGGATTGTTGCCAGCTTGATTTGGTGCAGCTGCAGCTGGGCAAACTCTTGCTGTATGACCTATAAGTCCACAAATTTTGGCATTTGCGGCACTTTACACTGGCATGATGATGAAGGCTACATTGGTTGCACAAGGGTGCAGTTCTGTTGTATGGCTTCCTAGCAGGGGGTTGAGCTGGTTGGTTGGGAACAGCTTGATCATTGTGAGCAACCACGGCGAAGTTCGGAGAAGCCTTCCGCTTCTTGGACTTCTTGGAGGACTCAGTCTGCTCATCCTTTGGTTTCGATTCCTCGATCAGTTTCTTATCACCCTTTCGGAAAAGTTTACCTTTCCTAATCTGAGATTCAGTCAAGGTAGCGGATAACTTTGTTGGGATTGAACCTTACCAGAGGAACAGATAATGTAAAGCCAAAACCTGGTTACAACAGTGGATTCACAATAAGCAGCTGTTTACACTAAGTCTTCTCCCTTGAAAGTGATTACAACAACTGATGGTCTTATATCCACTGCCCGGATACAACTGCTGCTCTACATAACTACTGATGAAGCCTATAAGACTGCTGAAAACTAAGTACTGTTGGTACAAACTGCTGATGACAAAGCACTGCCCAGTCAAGGACTGATCAACCTTGAGGAAAGCACTGATGAATAGGGAGAGCAGTAGTTCAGTATATCATCTGTCTTATGTATTATCAGTTGTTAGGTTTAGCAGTGTTTGTATAAGGTCAATAGATAAAGGGTTGTTAGGTTGTTACACGTCGCTTTCATGGTGACGTCAGCTGAGATGCATCAGTGGATTGAATTGTCTATAAATGGAACAGTACTCTGTACTGTTACATTTGTTTTCGATTTGAGAGAGTCCTTCTCCTCAATTCAATCCTTTCATCTTGTGCAATTCAACCTTGGGGCATCTGGCTGAGGGGAAGCTTAGTATGTAAGCATATCTGTAATCATTTGACTCTTATTGTAAATCTTTTGACTGAATGAATTACATATGCTTTCTCAAACTATTTTCTCCTTCGATTGTGTTTACAAAGTTTGTTATCTATTTCCGCTGCACTTAACATGTTTTCATATTCATTGATTATTCAATTTACACAAACAAGCACAATCATCAGAGCCTAAGATCCTAACAATTGGTATCAGAGCCTGGACAGTAAAAATTTGATCTAACAATCAATTTGACATAACAGTTCGGCTCAAAATTCATTGATACTAAGGTTGGTTGTATTCAGTTGAAAACAGAGTAACGAGAAAACCATGATCAAAATGGTTATTCAAAAACTCTGTAAATCAATCAAGATGTCATATGACACACAAATTTCATACAACAAGTGATTTCATGCACAAGACACTCATGGTTTCTAGATCTGAAAACAATATCTGTTAAACTATGAGATTAATTCTTATTTTCTAAATTGATTTCAAAATTGTTGATATGTAAATTGTGATGTTTTCATTAAATACTAAAGTATGAACCTCAGATTAACAAAACCTATGTTCATAAAAACATTGATGTTTTGCTAACACAAAAAGAGGGAAATTAAAACTTTAGCCATTTGATCTTATGTGTTGAAAACAGGTTGAGATCCTCAAAAGGAACAAATCAACTTTGTCTAAATACATTAAGAAAAACAGGGGTCAACATAGTCCGTATCATGTGTAGTGTGAGATTGGCTGAACAACTTATGCAAACATGACCAATTCTCTCAAAACATTACTGCAAAATGATTTTGGACTAAAATTCACAAAAACTCGAAAGTATGTTTATCTCAAAACTTTTGAAGTCAAAAGAAAAGAGTATAAATATCAAACACTTAAGAGTCAAAGCTTGGGGTAATAGTGGTCTTTACGCAACTGTTTGTACTCATTGGTTTAAGAAAGTTTAGGTGACAGTAGTATTCTCAGTGATTGAGCCTACAAAAGGACTGGTCCATGTGTCCTCATGTTTGTAATCAACTGACCCTTTTCATAAACTTGAGAATGATATGATTATGTTTTTTTATTTGAAAATATACCAAATCCCTTTTGATGCTGTTCTTAGAGAATCCTTTAACCATTTTTTTTCAAAAGGATTTTCTCGAATAACCAGGATATATTGTTCAATTTTTAAGAATAATATAGTTTGAACTTTTGCTTGTTTTGTTGGCAATAGTTTCTGTTACCTGTCAGGAAATAGTACCTATTTTTGTTGGTATTATTGTCTTCATAAATGGGTCAAAAGGAAATGGTAAATATGTCAAGTTCATGTCATACTCAGGTTTGTTCTTAAACATTTATCAAAGGTTGATTGCTAAACATTGTTTAAATTACTGGGGCACTCATGTTTTAATTGGATATTAAACGAAAATGAATTGCCTTAGCAAAAAGTTCTCATCATCTGGGGTACTAAGCCACTGTCCTTCAAAATTGACATGTGGCAAAAACCTTGAATGAAATATTCTCAAAACAGTTGCTGAAATACTTGTCCTTCAAATCTGTATCATTTACCCTAATCAATGTTTTGTTCGAACATTTGCTCTCTAAATACTGTCCACTGCTGAAAGTTAGCCACTGATCTTTCATTTTCTTGACAAGCACGGATGTTCAAAATCAGTGTCTTATCCACTGATATGCTATCCACTGATAGTAAAAATCATCCACTGTCCACATTATTACCGTTGTAACCACTGATGCTTGATTCATCAAGTGGCTCTTAAAACAACTGTTCTCCACCCTTCATCCATTTCATCAGTCTTTGACACGTGGTCAGTTTTTAGCCTTCAGATCATAATAACAGTTGCCACATCAGCGATCATTTTTTTCCCTAAATAAAACCCTGATCAAAACCCCAAACAGGGTTTTACACTGTCGAATTGAATTCCAAAATTATCTTCTCAAAGCAGTTTCCAACCTTTCTTCCCAAAATCATTCTTCGTTCTTCTCTGCAAAAATGACAAAATCAAAATCAAAACCAAAATCAACATCATCTTCAAAAGAGGTCGCTCAAACGGCCGAAGAATCCATCAAGATACCTTACAAATCTCCACATAATTATCTGGGTTTGCTCACAAAACCTACCGATAACCACACTTTCAATTCCATCATTGATACATTATCTGCATCAAAGTACAAAACTTTGTTGACAGCAGATGCTCCCATTTATCTACAAACCCAGAGAGAGTTCTGGAAAAAGGCGACTCTTGAAAAACAAAACGATAAAGTCATTGCCATCAACTCCTCGATACAGGGTAAAGTGATTCAAATCACTCCGCAAACAATCTCAGAAGTCTTCAAACTCGATGATCAGAATGGTAAAACTTCTTTTGACAAAAACGAGTTAAAAGCTGATTTCTTGAAAAGGGGATATGCAGAACAATCAAAGGTAGATACCTTACAAAAAGGTTATTTTCCATCTGCACCCAGATTTTTGTTCCACACACTTTTATGTTGTGTTTCAAATAAAACAACAGCGTTTAACGAAATACCATTGAAGATTCAATGCCTGGGATATGCTATTTTAAACAATAAAGATTACAACTACTCCCAGGAGATCTTCAATGACATGGTAAAGAATGTTGACAGCAAATCATTTCTTCTTTTTCCAAGATTTCTGAGCTATTACTTTAAACAAAAATTTGAAAAAGAGGATGAAAATTTGCCCAAACAAGGTGACCATTTTCAAATAAAAGGCTTAACAAAAGAAACATTTTCAAGAATGATGGCACCAATAAAAACAAAAGCAGAAGTGTCTGAGCAAATTTCAGCAGTTACCACTGCTCCTCAGACATCTGCTGCTGAGCCCACTGCTCCAGGTGATCAGAGCAGCACTACCACTGCTTTGAAACCCACACCTGACATCACCAAAAAGACCAAAAGAAAATCTTACAAAAAGCCCACCAAACCCAAGAAAAAGGCAACTCTGGAAGATGAGATCCCAGAGTAACTGCCTGTGACAACACAAATGTCACCACAAACCACTGCTGCTACTTCCTCACAGCAGTTGGTAGAAAGATCTCCACCATTGCCTAAAACTCCTCCTGCATCCTCACAAAAGGATCAGGTTGTAATCACAGGGACACCAAATTATGAAGCTCTGGATCCACTTGGCTCTATCTTCCACAGTCCTGATCCCAAGGACATGTCTCTTTCAACTCCCATGCCCTCACCCATCATTTTACCACAATCAATACTACCTTTGTTGCATGCAGTTGATATAGCTCAGACACAAACCAGTTCCTCTCTATCACCTGTCACTGAGAGTATACTCCCACAAGTGACTGGGTCTGATGCTACTACTCCTGCTATCCCAGCAACAATTGAGGAGGTTACACCCCCTGAGTTACAAGTAACTCTCGGTGGTAGTTCAGGTGGAGCAGCAACTACAACTGGTAGATCAACAGGTCTCCAGTTGGACAGTTGTTTCATTAGTAAGACTCCCTTGAAGGCAATTTCTTCTATAGGACCATCGATAACCACTAGTGAGCCTATTTTGACCACTAGTAACATCAAAGGATTATCAAGTGCTGAAGAAAGAAGTCCCCAGTACCAAGAACAAGGGGCATCAATGGGTGATTTTTGGGACTCAGTTCCTAAGACACACATTGATACAACCACTACTGGTGGGGATTCAGATGATCCTACTAACGTAGGTGATGATTCAAAATATCAGAAATTGACGGAAAGAGTTGAAAAACTTGAAGATTCAGTTGCTGAAATTAAAGATATGGTGCAAGAGATTTTAAAAGCTCAAAAAGCACAAGCCACTGCTGTTCCAGCTCAAGCACCTGCACAACATGCATTTGCTGCAAATGAGCTTTGGAATATTTTTCAACCCATGTTTGAAAAACAGCAACATATGGCTGATCAAAAGCATGCTATTCATGTACAAATGCTGACCAACATGGTGGAATCAGGGTTTAAAGACACTCAAGCAGATATCAAGGCTATAAAGGCTAGCATTCAAAGTGCCTCTGGCAAAGTTCCTTCTTCCCTATCATTTCTTGATAACCCCCCTTCAGATAATGCCAAAAAGAGGGAGAATATCAAGCTGTTGAGAAAAATGAATAAGATGGGAATAGAACATGGCCTTTATATTGAGCCTGAAAAAGAAAAAGAAAAAGAAAACGAAAAGCAGGTCTCAAAACCTGTTAGTCAAACAGCTGCCATTTCTTCAACACACACCACCAAAACCACTGCCCTCACATCATCATCATTACCTCCTGTTATAAAACAGAAGACAACAGATGTTACAACATCTGCTGTAATGACAACAGTAGTTGGAACACCAGTTGTTTCAACCACTGTTAGTCAATCACAATCAGAAACCACTGTCATTCATATCACAACCACTGAGCCACATAAGACATCATCAGCCTCTCCTACAATAAAAAGGAGAAGGATTGTCATATCTGATGATTCACCACCACCATCACCATCATCAAAAACTACCTCACCACCTCCATCCCCTGCTCAAAAGCAGAAGACATCTGCTGACATATCAGCAGCTGTAATGACAACAGCAGTTGAAACACCAGTTGTTTCAACAGCTATTAGTCAGTCATCTTCCACTGTTTCCACGAGTCTCACATCACAACCAGCAAAGCTCTACACCAGAAAAAGAAAACTTACTCAACCAGATGAGGACAAACATGATCCCACTGCTGCAAAATATCCGTTGGAACTAGAAGCTATAAAAAATGAGATGAGGCAGTTCTACACTGATGATGATCCTTCAAACAGAAGATTTCCTTCACTCGTTGGCTTCATGATTCCAGAGGATATGGATGAGTATCTTCAGCTCATAACAAGACAGGCTAAGATAATAGCAAAAGTTGAGTGTAAAGGTCAAAATGATGAAGCCATTGCTGAAAGATTGGAACTTCTGCTCACAAAAGTTAATCTAATAAAAGATTTTGCACATGAGCTGAGCAAAGAAAAGGCAGAACAACAAAAAGAGATGAGAAGAAAACTTCTTGCATACATAATGCAAGAAAAATTTTATCCTGCTAAAGAAAACCAATTTGATGAATGGCCAATAATGCTTTTAAAGCATGAAGCTGATAGGATTGATAGAATCAAGAAAGATCCTAAAAAGAAGAAAAATGCTCCAAATTGGAGCAAATACAAAAAGTTCATCACTGACCTAACAGCTGAGTATAAAAGGAAGAAACAGGAGTTGGTGGATGCAAAAGTGGACACTGCAAATGCCATATCAAAATGGTCAAAGCAGCAAACTGATGAAGCCTATGAAAGGCTGAAGAAAAGGAAGATAACTATTTCAGGCACTTCAAAGAAGCATGAACAAATGATGAAGCTTGAACAGAAGATAGGAAACCTCAAAACACTGTTCCGGTCTACTTTTGTGACAAACCAAGAAGAAGGAGAACAGCTGACCAATGAAGAGGTAAAGGAAAAGGAAGTTGAGTACTTCAAAGAAACCATCATGAAAATGGGTCTAAAAGAAGAGAACTCGGAAAAACTTCAAAACCTTTTTAAGAAGGTGTTAACTAAACCTGCATCACCATCTGCTTCAGAAGTTTCAGACATTGAGCCAGATCAACAAAAGAGACAGGAGCAGATAGAGAAAGAAACTGCAGAAGACATAGCTGCAGCTAACAATGTTATTTAAATGGCCTTCAAAAGAATGTCTGAAAGTCTGCAAGTTTTCTCAAGGCCAATATCTCAAAGCTCATCTTCAAATAAATCTCTCCCAAGAAACCCATTGGGTTTAAAAGTACTAAAGTGGATGTCTGATCAAAAGACCCACGTATTGACCCTGGTCAGATCCAATGGCGAAGTGAAGTACATATCAAGGAAAGAAGCACTAGGCCTTAGTGTTGAAGATTTGCAGGATCTCCTTGAACTTTCACTATGCAGGGATGAGGATGACATCAGTTCCAAAGAATTTGAAGAAGAATTTAAAAGACTTGCAAAGGAACTACTGATGAGGAATAAAGATCCAGAATAATGACAGGTTTTGGCATTATCTGTTCCAGGGGGAGATTGTTGGGATTGAACCCTACCAGAGGAACAGATAATGTAAAGCCAAAACCTGGTTACAACAGTGGATTCACAATAAGCAGCTGTTTACACTAAGTCTTCTCCCTTGAAAGTGATTACAACAACTGATGGTCTTATATCCACTGCCCGGTTACAACTGCTGCTCTACATAACTACTGATGAAGCCTAGAAGACTGCTGAAAACTAAGTACTGCTGGTACAAACTACTGATGACAAAGCACTGCCCAGTCAAGGACTGATCAACCTTGAGGAAAGCACTGATGAATAGAGAGAGCAGTAGTTCAGTATATCATCTGTCTTATGTATTATCAGTTGTTAGGTTTAGCAGTGTTTGTATAAGGTCAGTAGATAAAGGGTTGTTAGGTTGTTAGACGTCGCTTTCATGGTGACGTCAGCTGAGATGCATCAGTGGATTGAATTGTCTATAAATGGAACAGTACTCTGTACTGTTACATTTGTTTTCGTTTTGAGAGAGTCCTTCTCCTCAATTCAATCCTTTTATCTTGTGCAATTCAACCTTGGGGCATCTGGCTGAGGGGGAGCTTAGTATGTAAGCATATCTGTAATCATTTGACTCTTATTGTAAATCTTTTGACTAAATGAATTACATATGCTTTCTCAATCTGTTTTCTCCTTCGATTGTGTTTACAAAGTTTGTTATCTATTTCCGCTGCACTTAACATGTTTTCATATTCATTGATTATTCAATTTACACAAACAAGCACAATCATCAGAGCCTAAGATCCTAACAAACTCAATGACCTGTCTAACTGTAGTGGGGTTACTACCAGTAACAATGTCTTGTACCGAGTCAGGGAGGCCATCAATGTACTTTTCGATTGCCTTATCCAAAGGCGTAACCATGTTCGGGCATAACATACTTAACTCCTCATAACGGTCCGTGTAGGCTCGAAGCTCACCGCTATCTTGCTTAAGATCGTCGAATTCCCTTTCCAATGCCCTAATCTCATGACGAGGACATAATTCCCTCATCATTAGAGCTCAAAGCTCTTCTCATGTTTGAGCCAGTGCCACATCGGCACCCCTATCCCTCATCACACCATTCCACCATGTTAAAGCTCGTTTCTCAAAGACACTAGACGCGAATTCAACCTTTCGCTCGTTTGGACACTGAACATGTCTGAAGGTGCTCTCTAAACTCTCGAACCATTGCAGAAGTGCAGTTGCTCCTTGAGACCCAGAAAACTTTGATGACTTTGCTGAGTTGAACGTCTTGAAGTTACAGGGAGCATTATTGTTGTTATTGAGGGCTTAATTACATTGAGCAATGAGGTTTGGGAGTACAGCAGCCATTTGCTACGTAATGATAGCTGCCAGTTATTCATTAGGTATCTGATTGTCACGTCGAGGAGGCATTCTAAAGGAGGAAGTATGGGAGAAAACAAGTGAAATGGCATTGGGTAAGAATAGGATGTTATAATTACCGACCAAAAGGCATGGATGATGGTAATTTGTTTGAACCATGAAGCAAACAAACGACACACAAAAGCTGAATCAAAGTAAATAGGTCCTCATAATGTATCGTGAAGACATGCTCGCCTATAAGTGGACACTCACCCCAAGAGTTCCTAGGTAACAGTGACTGGTCCGATACTGCGGATTTGTACGAACACTCTAGCCTTAGACAGAAAACTCAGGGTACAGTCACCCACCCTTCCAGTTTGCACATGTTCACATTATTTAGACCCAAACCTTGACGAGATTTTGAAAAACTTTGAAGGTTCAAAACCTTATAATAAATCATCCTAGAACAGATGATTAGTTTTCAAAACAGATTCGAAATTTGTGTTCTTGTTGTGGTTGTCACTTAAGGATAAGTGATGGTATTGTTTTAAGATCTAAACGCAAGTAAACTCGCGTTAGGGCCCTAGGAAGGTTATAGACTAGGTAAAAGCATTACTAATAACCTAATTCCCTATAACCATGAGCTCTGATACCAACTTTTCTGTCACACCCCGACCGCGTTAAAACAACAGACCGCGGCGGAAACGTTGGGGAGTGTCGTAACAGAATCATTGTTTCACAACACATGGTTAAAAGTTCTGTTTTATTGAATTAAATGTATTACATTGCATTGAAATTAGAAACAAAACATGAACAAATTAACTTCCATTGTTATTATGTCACTAAGGCCTTGTCCATTCCTATGTGAGCATGCATCAATATCATCATCAAACATCATCAACTATGGTACCTAAAACACATGTGAAAATATGTCAGCATAAAAATGCCGGTGAGTACATAGGTTTTATGTGAGTGTCAGATTCATGGCTCGTTTTAAATTTTGAAATAACTCAAACAAACTTTGTTATTCGATATTAGAAAACTTAGTTTTGTAAAATGTTTATATTGTGAATTGAAATAACCAAGTTAAAACAGATTTGTTATAATTTATAAAACCTCGATGCGATGAATCTTAACTCCAAAACATTTGTTTTTGTAAACCCAGAATCGAAAATTGTTTGGGTAATAAAACTCGAATGGTATATATATTGTTAGAAAAACATTGTAATATAACTTTGTTTTGATAACATTTGCCCAAGTGATCTAGATAACGCAACGATATATAATGTGTTAAAAGCACTTATATATAGGAAGTACCAGCGGCGTATCCACCATGCTTTTAACACATTACACCCGCCCCGTTACCTAATCACTCCCCTAACCCAACGGTTCAAACAGTTTTAAACGGTTCACATAATTCAAACAGTTACAAACGGTTCACACAAATCAAACGGTTACAAACGGTTCACACAAATCAAACGATTACAAACGGTTCACACAAATCAAACAATTATCAACGGTTCACACAAATCAAACGGTTACAAACAGTTCACACAAATCAAACGGTTATAAACGGTTCACACAAATGTAAAACAATGTGTCCATATGCTGGATGAACATATGCAACAAAATGTATTTATGAAAATCAATGTGCTGGGATGCTAAGAGAACATACATATCAAAACATAATGAAATCATGTACTATACGTGTACTAATGAATATAACAAGGATATGATAGAAAAGCATGAAAAAACATGAAAGTAACAAGTAGGCACATGTGAATCACCCCAAAACAGTTTGAAAACAGTAAAAGAGGGGACTATGTACTCACTTGAGGATGCTTAGAAGTCTTGACTAACAACCAAGCAAAGTTAGAGGGATCACGGAAATCAAACGGCACCTAATATAGGTAACTATGTTAATAAACCGGACCTAAATCGGGAGATCGGATAAAATGAGGTTTCGTAAACCAAATGAGTGTAGGGACTCATGTAATATGGTTTAACAAATCCTACATTCTAAAAGGAAACCTAACCTAAGTGCTTACGACCCATTAAAACTCGTTAAGGTAGCTTACGCCACTTTAACGCGTCGTTCGCGTAAAACGCATTTGGATCGCCTAACTAGTCCTATGACAGTATTATATGCCTTAACATGTCTAATAATGTTTCCTAAAAAGTTTAGATGCCAAAATTTTAAGTTACATATACTTAAATACCAATTATGCCTGAAAAGGGCATTTTTGTCATTTTACCTAAGGCATATAAATAAACTATCATACAACTAATTAAACTAAGTGACCATAAGGTATACCCTCGGAAGGTTATTCCCTATACAACTATGGTCACTAAACTTGCTTGGTCGGATCCTAATGATCGACCAAATGGGTAGAAGTTTGAAAGTCTAAGTGGTGGTTTAGACCGCTTGACTTACGACTCTAAACAAGCACTAAACTAAAAGTGACGAGCTAAACATGTTGGAACATGTTTAACTAAGTTAGAAAACATGTTTTGATATCAAAACAAAGTGTTTTGTTACCTTAGAGTAGTTTGGTTGCAAAATACGCATAAATGCGCATTTTGACCGAAACTACGACTCGTCACTACGCCTAGTCAACGTGGTAATCAGTAGGTATAGTCACAAGGGACTATAACCATCGTGATTACGCTCACGTTGCAAAGTTCAAAAGAACTTTGTGTTGACCAACTCATGGTCAAAGCAGAAAGTCAAACACTGTTTGACTTTCACGCTCGAAAAGCGATAAAAGAATGAAAGAAGCTTACAAAGGGTCCAAGCTAGGGAAAACTTGATCTATAACACTCAGGTATGAAGCAAAGGCTTCAACTTAGAGCGTTAAAATGATCAAGGGTGCAGAAAATGGAAGGAGGGCATGGCTATTTATACTTTTCGGTTCACCGTTAAGATCGTTTCTTGCTAAAGAGGGAATGATCTAGGCCATCCATGTGGGCACATGGTATTAGAAACCATGGGGACATGTAAAAACCATCAAATCTTGCCCAAAGTATCCCAAATCAGCTGCCAAAACCATCAAAAACCAGCCCAAATGACCAGATACAATGTTTCTGTCTGGCAGGCTGTCACGCCCCGCGTAAGATACAACTTAATCTTACGCGGCCCGCCTAGTAAAGTTTGACAAAATTGCAACTTTGGTCCCTGCCCTTGAGAAACTTGTGTTTTGATGCATTTTTGACACTTTTAAGCCTCTTTAACCCCATTTCAAGGCTCTAAAATGAAGTTAAAGTATAGGGAGCTTAAAATATGCTCAAAAACATCTCGGATGTCGGTTCGTTTTGTCGTACGGTTGTGTTATTAGGTTAATTACGACGGAAGTCGTAACGAACGCAAAAACGATCCAAACAAAGTGATGAATGGAATTTTATCATGCCAATCATTAAAATACAATATTTTAATGATTACATAAATTTTTGGATGTCTGGATATATTCAGAACGTAAGATATGCGCGTAAATGCAAACTTATTCACTTTTTGACGCTTTAAGTCCGTATTGATCAAGAAAGTTTATTTTTGCGCACCAAACACCTCAAAGCCTATTTCTAACCTAGGTAAAGGATATTCACGGCATATTAAACTTATGATCAAGTTCCGGAATATTCGTTACAGTACAAATCGACATACTTTCGCAGTTTGTCGAAATTAGTCCCTGTAAGCGAATAAACTTGATTTCGACACACCAAACCATCCAAAACTTATTTCTAAGTTATGTGAAGGTTATTTAAGGTATGTTAAGTCTATTTCACTATTCTGGAGTGTTTGTCGCATTAAACTGATTACGTTTACGCATCAGTTTGCGTATAACCTTCCAGAAAGCGATTTAAAGCTCGAAATCGAACTAGAATTGATATGTGTAAACGATACACATATTTATACAAATTCCAAATGTGAAACACAATATTTCATTAACTTGGTATTTGTTTGATGGTCGCTGAGGCACATGTGTCACAAAATACATTATTCACAACATCATAGTTGATGTATTCTACATAAACACAAAAACCCACTTACATGTGACACTTGTGCTTGTGTAATCATTATACAACTTTGAACAGTTCAATTATCAATAAAACGATCTGTTTTGATCCCAATATTTGTTTATTTATGTTTGACATTTTTTCATGTTATGATTTTTGTTAGATTTCAAACTCTTAAACAACGTCTGGAAAGTTATACGCAAACTGTTATGTAAATGTAATCAGTTTAACATGAAAAACATTCCGTAATAGTAACATATGCTTAACATACCTTAAATAACCTTCACATAACTTAGAAATAAGTTTTGAAGGGTTTGGTATGGCAAAAACAAGTTTATTCGCTCACAGGGACTAGTTGCGACAAACTGCAAAAGTATGCTGATTCTTATAGCAACGTACACTCTGGAACAAGATCATAAGCTAAACATATCCTAAATATCCTTTACATAGCTTAGAAATAAGCTTTGAGGGGTTCGGTATGCGAAAATACGCTTATTCGATCACAGGGACTAAAAGCGTCAAAAACGCGGAAGTATGCATTTATGTGCGTATCTTACACTCTCACACTTGGTAAAGGCCTCCTACCTGGTTTTCTAGTTCTTTTTCTTCAAGCATTGGACCATTGTAAGTGTTCCTTCTTGCTTGATTTGTTATTTTAAGCAAGAAAGTCAAACAATGTTTGACTTTCAGCTTTAACCATGATTATTCAAGACAAAGTTCGTTTGAACTTTGCAACGTGAGCATAATCACGATGGTTATAGTCCCTTGTGACTATACCTACTGATTACCATGTTGATTAGTTGAAGTGACTGTAACACCCCAATTGCGAAATACAACAGGCGGTGGAAATATCAGGGAGTCACGTTACAAATTGCTCACAATTACTGGTACTAAATTGTTTCAATATCATTAACATCGTTTTACAAATAAAGAATACATGTAATGGTTCTTTTGATTTAGAAGTCTATGGCCCGAATGCAGTCCTATGCGTTGCATACTTGAATAGTTGAAAACCTGAAACATATGTGAAAAACAGTCAGCATAAAAATGCTGGCGAATACATAGGTTTGGTTAGCCAAATAAATGGTAAAACATTTGATTTTGCAATACTTTAACAACTACGAGAGCTGTCAATTGAAAATAAATCTTGAAGCCAAAGAATGGCAAAAAATTTAGTATTGCAATATGTGACACCTGTGTCACTACTTGGGATTTTTACGTCAAACTGCAATATGTCACATATGTGACACCTGTGTTTCCTACTTGGGATTTTTATAAATATGTGTATCATATTCTTATAAATATGTGTATCATTTGCACACCTGTGTCACTACCTGTGTCACATATTCTTTGGCAAAAAATATTTCATTGGTTTGGTGTTTGTTTGATTTAGAAGTCTATGGCCCGAATGCAGTCCTATTGTGTTTCCTACTTGGGATTTTTATAAATATGTGTATCATTTGCACATATCAATTCTTGTTCGATTTCAAGCTTTAAATCGCTTTCTGGAAAGTTATACGCAAACTGATGCGTAAATGTAATCATTTTAAGGCGACTAACACTCCAGAATAGTGACATAGGCTTAAAATACCTTAAATAACCTTTACATAACTTAGAAATAAGTTTTGGAAGGTTTGGTGAGTCGAAAACAAGTTTATTCTATCGCAGGGACTATTTACGTCAAACTGCGAAACTATGCCGATTTATATGGTAACGAACATTCTGGAACTTGATCATATGTTAAACATACCCTAAATATGTAATAATCCTAAATAAAACCGACACCCTCGAATATTTTCCGACACCCTAATATATTTTAAAATATCCTAATATGTCCCAAAATACACCCCATACGCGAAAACGGGCCTCAAATATATTAAATAGTATTAAAAAAATAAATTAAAAATCTGAAACTTAAGCTGAGGCAGGCCGCGTAGACACACCCCAACCTTTACGCGGGCGGTATAGAGGTTTAAATCAGATTTCGTTGATTTATAAGTTGAGGCGGGCCGCGTGAACCCCACCTCAACCTTACGCGGGCCGCGTGAGATCAGAATAGTGGCGCAACCCGGTGATGACACGTGTCATCATCGTGGCGAGGCTACATAGTGACCCGGACAAGCTACACGTTGACCTGGGGTCAACGCGGGCCGCGTAAGCCCTGCCCCTATGTTACGCGGGCCGCGACAAACTCAGAAATCAACACTATATAAGAATGGCCTCGGGATTTCATTTCCGGTCGTTCAAAATCGTTTCTTTCTCTCAATTTCTGAATATTAGGCAATATAAGCGGGCATTATACCCCCTAATTAGCGAAGTTCTGCTCCGTTGTAAGTATTATAACCCCTGGATACGTATTAGATACGCTGCCCGATTGATCTAGGGTTCCGTAATAGCTGCCGTGGTTCTGCCCGACGTAGTCATTGGAATGTCGTCTCGGGGAGGGTATTGCTAATGTTAAACTGGGTTATTAATACTAACGCGTGTACATTTGTGTAAATTATAGATTATCACCGGGAAACCATTACGGAAAATCTAAGACAGCAATGTGAGTTGATCCGATTTTTGTAAACCTTTTTGTAAACCATTACGGAAAATCTAAGACAGCAATGTGAGTTGATCCGCTTTTCCATACGAATAACAGTTATTGAGTATTTGTAAGAATACAATTATGATGAGTATGTTGGGGTTTTGTATACAAAATTTGTTACCACCTGGTCAAGGAGTAACATGTCCACAAGTCGGGTTCGACAGTACCATGGATGTTAATTGTAATGTCTTGGAAACAAATATAATTGCGGGATCGCCCTCAATACTGTACACTGTGACTTTTTATTTAAACTTGATTAAACTAGGATTCACTCACCAGTATTTCCCACTGACAAATGTTTTTAAAACGCGTTTCAGGTAACAAATTGTGAAAGCCAAATAGAAGCCAGCTGGACAGCACTGAAGACTTGGAAAAGTGGCAATAAAGTTACCTAAAAATAAAATAGATGTTTTTATTAATGAAATAGGATGTATTCCTATGAAAACGTGTGTACTATGAACTTGGGTTTTAACCCATTTGTTTAATGTTATGAAAATGTGGTATTTTACTCTGATAAAATATTTCCTAACTACGGTCCTGATGAATAATTCCGCTGCCAAATTAGACAACACATCGATACCACCGAAACTAGCTCGCGGCCTCCCGTTCTCGGGGAACCTGGGATCGGGGGTTGCGTCAAGAGGAGGTATCAGAGCTAAGCCACCGATTCAGCCACAGAGGTGTTCTGCTGACATCAAAATTTAAAGTGTTAGGAAATAAATGACGGAAATACGTGCATAACTGTATTTATTGTTATGTGTTATTTGACTATTTGTTAGTTTACAGTATGAGCGACCAAGGACCATTTGACGTGTACCGTAAATTGTCTGGTTCGCCTAGAAGCGAAGGCACCTCCTCTTCTCAGCCTGCCCTCTCAGGGTACTCTGCTGATACGGAAGAAGGAATCTTTGTGTTTAAGGCTCAGTCAGTGGAGCCATTTCCTCAGAAAAAGAGGGGATGGTTCAGTCGAGGGGCACACGAGCGTAGGAAGCGTATGAAAAAGTTACAAGACCAGAGAGCACTAGGAGCAGCCAAGAGAGAGACAGATGCCTATGCCCAGGATATGATAAATAGGGGTATAGCCAACATCCATATCTTAGCCACCACTACAGCTGACCCAAATCTGAAGCAAATAATAGCACCCCAACCACAACCACACCTGCCAAACCCTGACCAACCCATGGAGATAGAAAACCATGAAAACCAAGTAGAGATGCATGACTTTAATCCTAAAGAAATCCCTAGGGTACCAGCACCAAACCCCCTAGACCCAAATTACAATCCCTGGTGGGATGACGTTAGGGACTATGTGCAACGTTACCCGATACATGAAGACACACCTATGCAGAACATAGGAGCCTACCCAGGTATGGACCCTTTAGATCCCTATTACCACGACGATTATATTAGGGAGATCTTAGAAGATCCTTACCGATTTCAGGCACTTTCACCCCCATATCAGGAACCCGCACCCCAGATTCAAAACCCAGTCCTAGAACCTGCACCCCCAATGAGTGTAGAAAACGTGCATGAACTTAGGACTTTTGGTGAGGAAATTTTAGAAAGCAGTGAGAGAATGCGACAGGTGGGAGAGCGACTCGTATGGAAATACGATGAGCGCAATATGGATTTTTGGATGAATCCATGTCTGTGATGGGATGGAGGAGACGGTAATAGTAATAATAATAAAATAAAATAAAATAAAATATGTGTGTACGGATGCCTTTTACTATTAGTGTAATTCTATTTCAGTTGGTATTGTAATTTTTATTTCAGTACTAGTATGTAATAGATGCATAATAGTATATGAATAGAGTAAAGTCGCAATGATCAACGCTTTTGGCAAAAATGCGTATCATGTGATTGATGTCACGCCCCGACCACGTAAAACAACAAAACGTGGCGGAAACGTCGGGGAGTGTTGTAACAGAATCATTGTTTCACAACCATGGAATAAATAGTTTCGTTTTATTAAATCAAAAGTATTACATTACTTTGGAAATTGAAACAAAACATAAACAAATAGTCTTTCATTTGTTATTAAGTCACTAAGGCCTCGTCCATTCCTATGTGAGCATACACCAATATCATCATCATATATCATCAGCTATTGTACCTGAAACACATGTGAAAATACGTCAGCATAAAAATGCCGACGAGTACATAGGTTTTGTATGAGTGTCAGATTCATGGCTCGTTTTACATGTTGCAATGCTTATTTGAAAACAAACCTTATTTTGAAAAGTATAACATTGCGACAAAAATTAACCAACTCAAATCAAGTTGATTATAATTTATAAAATCTCGTAGCCATGATTCTTAACTCCAAAACATTTGTTTTAGTAAACCCAGATTGTAAATCGTTTTTGAAATAAAAACTCGAATAGTATATATATATATCGTTAGAAAAACCTTGTAATATGACTTTGTTTCGATAACCTTGCCCAAGTGATCTAGATAACGCAACGATATATAATGTTTTAAAAGCACTTATATATAGGAAGTACCAGCGGCGTATCCACCATGCTTTTAACACATTACAGCCGCCCCGTTACCTAATCACTTCCCTAATCCCAACGGTTCAAACAAATTTCAAACGGTTCATGTCAATCAAACGGTTACAAATGGTTCACATAGTCAAATGGTTACAAACGGTTCACATAATCAAACGGTTACAAACGGTTCAAATAGTCAAACGGTTACAAACGGTTCACATAATCAAATAGTTACAACGGTTCACATAGTCAAACGGTTACAATGGTTCAAAATGTAAAACAATGTGTCCATATGCTAGATGAGCATATGCAACAAAATGTAATATACGAAAATCAATGTGCTAGCATGTTAAGTGAACATACGTAGCAAAACAGAACGAAATCATGTACTAATAGTGTACTAATGAACATAGCAAGTATATGATATGAAAACATGGAAAACATGAAAATAACAAGTAGGCACATGTGTTTCACCCCAAAATGTTTGGAAAATAGTAAAAGAGGGGACTATGTACTCACTTGAGGGTGCTTAGAAGTCTTGAACAACAACCAAGCAAAGCTAGAGGGATCACGGAAATCAAACGGCACCTAATATAGGTAACTATGTAAATAACCGGACCAAAATCGGGAGATCGGATAGGACGAGGTTTCGTAAACCAAATGAGTGTTGGAACTCATATGATATGGTTTAACAAAGCCTACATACTAAAATGAAACCTATCATAAGTGCTTATGACCCATTACGACCCGTTTAGGTAGCTTATGCTACGTTAACGCGTCGTTCGCGTAAAACGCGTTCGGACCGCCTAACTAGTCCTATGACAAGTAATATATGCCTTAACATGTCTAATATTGTTGTTAAATCAGTTTAGATGTCAAAAGTTATGTTACATATGCTTAAAATGAATTTTGGCGTAAAAAGGGTATTTTGGTAATTTACCTAAGGCATATAAACTACCTATCATACAACTAACTAAACGACGTGACCATAAGGTATAACCTCGGAAGGTTATTCCCTATACAACTATGGTCACCTAAAGTGCTTGGTCGGATCCTAATGATCGATCAAATGGGTCGGGTTCGAAAGTATAAGCGATTGATTAGATCGCTTACCTTTACGACCCTAGAAAAGCACAAATCTAAAAGTGAGAGCTAAACATGCTAAAACATGTTTACTTAAGTTAGAAAACAGGTTTTGGTATCAAAACAAACGATTTTGATACCCAATAGTAGTTTGGTTACAAAACACGATCAAATACGCATTTTGGCCGAAACTACGACTCATCACTACGCCTAGTCAACGTGGTAATCAGTAGGCATAGTCACTAGGGACTATAACCATCGTGATTACGCTCACGTTGCGAAGTTCAAAAGAAATTCATGTTAACCAACTCATGGTCAAAGCAGAAAGTCAAACAGAGTTTGACTTTTAAGCTAGAAAGCGATAAAAGAATGAAAGAGGACTTACAAAGGGTCCAAATAGATTTGGTTCCAAGTATTCTCAGGTAGGTAGTGAATAATCACAACCACTTAGAGAAATCTCAGACCAAATGTGCAGAAAATGAATGAGGGACATGGCCTTATATAGTTTTTCGCAAACCGTAGGATCATTTCTTGGAGAAGAGGGAATGATCTTAGCCATAAAATTGTCAAAGAAAGATTGGGGGACTTGTTCTCCACACAAACCAGCCCATAGCATGAAAAACCATGGATCAAAACCACTAGAATAGGTGGAAAGGACCAGATTCAATGTTCCTGCATTTCTGCTAATCTGGGCACTGCTTACGGATCGTAAGCACATTCCCATACGGTCCGTAAGGACCTTGCAGGTCAGCAAGTTTCATAAATGACAGATTTAGCCCCTGAAGCCCCAAACTTGGTTTTCGATGCATTTTTGACACGTTTAAGACCCGTTAACCCCATTTCAAAGCTCTAAAATGAAGTTATAGTATAGAAAACTTAAAATGTGCTCAAAAATATATCGGATTTCGGCTCGTTTGGTCGTACGGTTGCGTTGTTCGGTTAATTACGACGGAAGTCGTAACGAACGCAAAAACGATCCAAATTAAGCGACGAATGAAATTTTATCATGCCAAACACTAGAATAAAATATTTTAATGCTTACATGAATTTTTGGATGTCCGGATATACTCAGAACGTAAGTTATGCGTGAAAATGCAAACTTATGCACTTTTTGACGCTTTTAGTCCCTGAATGAGCATAAAGTTTATTTTAGCACACCGAACCCATCAAAGCCTATTTCTAAGCTATGTAAAGGATATTTAGGGTGTGTTTATCTTATGATCATGTTCCAGAATGTCCGTTACAGTACGAATCGGCATACTTTCACAGTTTGTTGTATTTAGTACCTGTAAGCGAATAAACTTGATTTCGGCATACCAAACCTTCCAAAACTTATTTCTAAGTTATGTAAAAGGTATTTAAGGTATTTTAAGCCTATGTCACTGTTCCAGAGTGTTTGTTTCATTACACTGGTTATATTTACGCATCAGATCGCGTATAACCTTCCAGAAAGCGATTTAAAGCCCGAAATCAAACAAGAATTGATATGCGCAATTGATACATATATTTATACAAATCCCAAGTATGTAATACAATATTTCATTGGTTTGGTATTTGTTTGATGGTCACGGAGGCACATGTGTCACAGTCTCCCCTACTTTAGGAAATTTCATCCCGAAATTTATTCGTAGGACTTTGTCTGTGACTTTGTGTTAAATAACCATCAAAGATAAGGCATAATCCTATCATTTTCTTCAATGAACATTCTTCAGAAATGAAAATGAATTGACGGAGTCATTTTCAATAGATATTCTTCAGAAATGGAAAATGAACGGATAAACAATAAGGATATTCATTTCCTTAACGGACATTCTTCAGAAACGAAAATGAACGAACGGAGTCATTTTCAACGGTTGCTTCCTCAGAAATGGAAATGAAGAGGATAATCAAAAGGATATTCATTTCCTCAACGGGCATTCTTTAGAAACGAAAATGAACGAGCGGAGTCATTTTCAACGGTTGCTTCCTCAGAAACGGAAATGAAGAATTAAACAAACGGATATTCATTTCCTCAACGGATAATCTTCAGAAACGAAAATGAACAGACGGAGTCATTTTCAACGGTTGCTTCATCAGAGTTGGAAATGAAGGATTAAACAAACGGATATTCATTTCCTCAACGAATAATCTTCAGAAACGAAAATGAATAGACGGAGTCATTTTCAACGGTTGCTTCATCAGAGTTGGAAATGAATTGAGTTAACTCTAGATAAATGACAGAACTTGCTGTGATTTCTGTGCACTAAATTCCATAATTATGTATGCATCCATAATTACGTAATTCCTTGCACAGTCCACACAATTTGTTTTGTAATGTTTAGGGGAAGAAAATCAAACATGTGATGAGGGTGACTAGACTACCATAGGGTCCTTTTAATTAGATCGACAGATGATCTTTTTAATTAGACCACCAAGGAGTCCTTTCAGCTACATCATCACATGATATTCCTAACCAAATTTTTGGATCAATCTGTTTAACTAGACCACTCAAGGGGTCTAATTATGGAGTAGTACTTTATAATCCAAGGGACTTAACTACAACGTAGAAGTCCATTAAGGATTTTAAGGTAGTACCTTTGGGTATCCTACTATGAATCCCTTATACGAAGATATGGAAGATTCTACGAGGATTTGGATAACAAAACTTGGATCACACAAAAACATAACAAAAAGAGCACATAAGCACATAATCACATAATTGTTTAACTTGATTTTAAATTTGTTATCATTTTGTTAATTTGTGGTTAATTGTGCACATGTATTCAAAGAACACCAGGTATCCAATCAGTGGATTTGATTGGTGCTTTAAATATTTCTAAGAATCTTACTATAAAGATAGAAAGGTTTTAAAAATTCGATTTCGATTATAAGGAATCGAAATGTTCGAATTAAGGCATACAAGGAATCCAATTAAGGACTCTGATTTGAAAAATAATCATCCACAAGGGTCTAATTGTGAAGACAAAAAGATCCCATATGGATTTTGGGAATTGAAAAGCGGGAGGCGTTTCAAAACCTTGCACTAGACGTGCTTAAGTAAAAACATGAAGTAAAATGCTTATGAAGTTGAGATGCTAGATATGTCATGGCTACATATGAATCAGAATTTGAAGGTTAAGTTAATGTATGAGAAAATGTTTTTTGAAAACTATGCATGGGGATGTTTTTGAAACCTTATATATAATACTTTTGAAATCATAAAGTTGGTGTATTAGGTAGGTATAAAAAAATGTTTTAAAATCATGCGAGATGAATTTTTTAATTATGTATAAGGTTTTTGAAAACATGAATGATGCTTTTGAAATCATGCACTTGATATAAGTAATTATACTGTATTAATAACATTTTGAAATCATGAAGGTTGTTTTTGAAAACATAGACAATGCTTTTGAAATCATGCATTTGATATGTTAAGTAAATACACTATATTAAAAATGTTTTCGAACTATATATAAAATGTTTTTGAAATCATGAAGGTTGTTTTGAAAACTTATGTTATGCATGTTGAAAAATCAGAACATAATGGGTATGAGATTTAACAATACCCTTAGTTATCGAACCAAGGATTCAAAGGCACAGATGTGCAGAAGCATGATTACTCATAATGTCACTTTATTTTCTGTACTTCGTTTCTTAGAATGAAACGAGTACTTAGAATTTTCTAAGGGAACCATGAGTAAACACAAGAATGGGAAATTCACAAGAGTAGTTTGTAAGGAACATAGTTCCTTAATGTAGGTATTATAGGGAATGCCATAAACACCTGTAACTACATTTGTATATCAGAATTTGAACAACAATTTATTTATAAACTGAACATATTGTTTCCGAGTTCAACAAAAGAAACAAAAGCAACAGATACAAATTATTTAAAGCAGCAGCTTCTTCTAATCAGCCAAATGCTCATCCAAGGGTTGGATTTGCATTGATAATCTTTGGGCATTTGTTCCTGAAATGGCTCGTCTCACCACAGTTGTAGCAAGTACCAGAAGGAAAACGAGCTTGAGTAGGGTTGACTTAGAGTTGGGTAGCAGTGAGGTTTATAGCAGCTTTGCTTTGGATAGCAAAGCGGCATATGTTAACCAAATGTCCCCATCGTCCATAGTAGGTGCATTTGGAGCAGGGTATGAGGTTTGAATGATGACGGTTGCATCGTCTGCACCATGGGGCAGCTCCTAAGTACGGCTTCCTAGCTGGTGGCCTTGCCACTTGGCTAGGTCCCGCTTGATTAGGTGTAACTGCTGCGGGTTTCCTTGAAGCCTTACGCTTCCTTGATTTTGGTGCAGGCTTGACTTCTGCTTCCTTTGGTGGCTCTTGAGTGGCTTCATTGTTGAGACGAGACGAGACATAGCAATGCCTAAATCCACAGTCTTCAGAATCACTTCGCCTATTTGCTGGGCAAATTTGGCTGTTTGCTCGGACATTTGACCGTTGCTGAGAGGAAGAGACATTCTAGAAGAAAATGAAAGACATAGGAAGAAACAAGTGAAAGGTTATCGAATATCAAAACAGAATGGCAACGCATAAAAATTGCGATCATTTGTTTGTTACCTAAGGCAAACAAATGAGACGGTGACTAATCAAAGTAAACGGGTCATATTAATGTATCACTGAAGACATGCTCGCCTATAAGTGAACACTCACCCCAAGAGTTCCCAGGTAAGAGTGACTGGTCCGATTCTGCGGATTTGTACGAACACTCTAGCCTTAGACAGAAAACTCAGAGTACAGGCATTCACCCTTCCAGTTTGCACGTGTTCACATCAAAAGACCCAAACTTTGATGAGATTTGAAAACTTAGAGGGTTCAAAACCTATTAATCAATCATCCTAGAACAGATGATTGGTTTTCAAGGAGGTTTTGAAATTTATGTTCTTGTTGTGGTTGTCACCTAAGGATAGGTGACGGTATTGTTTTAAGATCTAAACACAAGAATCTTGTGTTAGGGTCCAAGGAATGTTATAGACTAGGTCAAAGCATTACTAATAACCTAATTCCCTATAACCATGAGCTCTGATACCAACTCTTCTGTCACACCCCGACCACGTAAAACAACAAAACGTGGTGGAAACGTCGCGGAGTGTTGTAACAGAAACATTGTTTCACAACCATGGAATAAATAGTTTTGTTTTATTAAATCAAAAGTATTACATTACATTGGAAATTGAAACAAAACATAAACAAATAGTCTTTCATTTGTTATTAAGTCACTAAGGCCTCGTCCATTCCTATGTGAGCATACACCAATATCATCATCATGTATCATCAGCTATTGTACCTGAAACACATGTGAAAATACGTCAGCATTAAAATGCCGGCGAGTACATAGGTTTTGTATGAGTGTCAGATTCATGGCTCTTTTTACATGTTGCAATGCTTATTTGAAAACAAACCTTATTTTCAAAAGTATAACATTGCGACAAAAATTAACCAACTCAAATCAAGTTGATTATAATTTATAAAATCTCGTAGCTATGATTCTTAACTCCAAAACATTTGTTTTAGTAAACCCAGATTGTAAATCGTTTTTGAAATAAAAACTCAAAATATATATAGAGTAGGTTTCGCACGGAAATTGTGTTTTTCCTAGAAAGTCTAGGAAGCGATCTGGTCCATCCGATTGGTGTGTTTAAGGGTTGAGATTAAATCAATGGCAATCTTGTAATATTTGAGTTTAATTAATTGATTGTTTTAAATGAATAGGGGCAATTTTGTCAAATGGCCGTTTTTTTAAATCAATTAGATAACTGCAATCCCTACTTTCATGGGATTTTCCCCCTCTCTCTCTCTCCATTATTGATTTGATTTTCTCTCTTTCTCTCTCCAATCCAACCCTAAACATAATAAAACCTACAATCTCTACTCCCCCTTGCTGTTGGCGACGCAAAACAGGACCCCAAAAGCATTCAGATTTCGGTTCCAAGGCTTGTTGATACCCCTTTTCTTCACTAGGTATTCATATCTTGTGTTGTGATTAAAGTTCTTGAAGTGCATATATGTTTTCGGTCTTAATCTGCTTGTAACTTGGCTGTATTTTTTCTGTTTTAATTGATGATTGTAGAGAGGCATGTAAAACACAGCGTCAAGAATCTGTTTGCTGTTAAAACACAGCATCAAGAATCTGCTTGCTGTTAAAACACAGCGTCAAGAATCTGCTTGCTGTTAAAACACAGCGTCAAGAATCTGCTTGCTGTTAAAACACAGCGTTAAGAATCTGTTAAAATACAGCGTCAAGAATCTGCTTGCTGTTAAAACACATTCAGAGTGTTAAAATGCAAAATAACTGTTAAAACACAACCTGATTATATATAGACTTCAGATTGTTAAAACACACTGACTTCAACCTCTCTAACTGGTAAAACACATCACCAAGAACATGCTGATAGTTTCAGATAAACAAATTGACTTGCAGATTTGAATTCGAAAAACAATAAAAATTCCGAAAATCATGGAATTTTAGTTAATGAAGATACATTCCAAAAATAAAATTAAAATGTGAAATTACATGATAGCCCTTCTACTTAAAATCCCTCAATGACACATGTCCAAATCTTATTCCTTCCTAGACTTTCTAGGAAAAATAGACTTTCCACCCAACTCCTACTCTATATATATATATGGTTAGAAAAACCTTGTAATATGACTTTGTTTCGATAACCTTGCCCAAGTGATCTAGATAACGCAATGATATATAATGTGTTAAAAGCACTTATATATAGGAAGTACCAGCGCCGTATCCACCATGCTTTTAACACATTACCCCGCCCCGTTACCTAATCACTTCCCTAATCCCAACGGTTCAAACAAATTTCAAACGGTTCATGTCAATCAAACGGTTACAAACGGTTCACATAGTCAAAAGGTTACAAACGGTTCACATAATCAAACAGTTACAAACGGTTCAAATAGTCAAACGGTTACAAACGGTTCACATAATCAAATAGTTACAACGGTTCACATAGTCAAACGGTTACAATGGTTCCAAATGTAAAACAATGTGTCTATATGCTAGATGAGCATATGCAACAAAATGTAATATACGAAAATCAATGTGCTAGCATGTTAAGTGAACATACATAGCAAAACATAACGAAATCATGTATTAATAGTGTACTAATGAACATAGCAAGTATATGATATGAAAACATGGAAAGCATGAAAATAACAAGTAGGCACATGTGTTTCACCCCAAAATGTTTGGAAAACAGTAAAAGAGGGGACTATGTACTCACTTGAGGGTGCTTAGAAGTCTTGAACAACAACCAAGCAAAGCTAGAGGGATCACGAAAATCAAACGACACCTAATATAGGTAACTATGTAAATAACCGGACCTAAATCGGGAGATCGGATAGGATGAGGTTTCGTAAACCAAATGAGTGTTGGAACTCATATGATATGGTTTAACAAAGCCTACAAACTAAATTGAAACTTATCCTAAGTGCTTATGACCATTACCACCCGTTTAGGTAGCTTATGCTACTTTAAGGCGTCGTTCGCGTAAAACGCGTTCGGACCAGTTATGTTACATATGCTTAAAATGAATTTTGGCGTAAAAAGGGTATTTTGGTAATTTACCTAAGGCATATAAACTACCTATCATACAACTAACTAAATGACGTGACCATAAGATATAACCTCGGAAGGTTATTACCTATACAACTATGGTCACCTAAAGTGCTTGGTTGGATCCTAATGATCGACCAAATGGGTCGGGTTCGAAAGTATAAGCGATTGATTAGATCGCTTACCTTTACGACCCTAGACAAGCACAAATCTAAAAGTGACGAGCTAAACATGCTAAAACATGTTTACTTAAGTTAGAAAACAGGTTTTGGTATCAGAACAAACGGTTTTGATACCCAATAGTAGTTTGGTTACAAAATATGCACAACTACGCATTTTGGCCGAAACTACGACTCGTCACTACACCTAGTCAATGTGGTAATCACTAGGCATAGTCACTAGGGACTATAACCATCGTGATTACGCTCACGTTGCGAAGTTCAAAAAACTTCGTGTTGACCAACTCGTGGTCAAAGCAGAAAGTCAAACAGAGTTTGACTTTTAAGCTAGAAAGCGATAAAAGAATGAAAGAGGACTTACAAAGGGTCCAAATAGATTTGGTTCCAAGTATTCTCAGGTAGGTAGTGAATAATCACAACCACTTAGAGAAATCTCAGACCAAATGTGCAGAAAATGAATGAGGGACATGGCCTTATATAGTTTTTCGCAAACCGTTAGGATCATTTCTTGGAGAAGAGGGAATGATCTTAGCCATACAATTGTCAAAGAAAGATTGGGGGACTTGTTCTCCACACAAACCAGCCCATAGCATGAAAAACCATGGATCAAAAATATTGGAATAAGTGGAAAGGACCAGATTCAATGTTTCTGCATTTCTGCTGATCTGGGCACTACTTACGGACCGTAAGCACATTCCCATATGGTCCGTAAGGACCTTGCAGGTCAGCAAGTTTCATAAATGACAGATTTAGCCCCTGAAGACCCAAACTTGGTTTTCGATGCATTTTTGACACGTTTAAGCCCCGTTAACCCCATTTCAAAGCTCTAAAATGAAGTTAAAGTATAGGAAACTTAAAATATGCTCAAAAATATCTCGGATGTCGGCTCGTTTGGTCGTACGGTTGCGTTGTTCGGTTAATTACGACGGAAGTCGTAACGAACGCAAAAACGATCCAAATTAAGCGACAAATGAAATTTTATCATGCCAAACACTAAAATAAAATATTTTAATGTTTACATGACTTTTTGGATGTCCAGATATATTCAGAACGTAAGTTATGCGCGAAAATGCAAACTTATGCACTTTTTGACGCTTTTAGTCCCCGAATGAGCATAAAGTTTATTTTAGCACACCGAACCCCTCAAAGCCTATTTTTAAGCTATGCAAAGGATATTTAGGTTGTGTTTAATTTATGATCATGGTCCGGAATGTCCGTTACAGTACGAATCAACATACTTTCACAGTTTGTCGATATTAGTCCCTGTAAGCGAATAAACTTGATTTCGGCATACCAAACCTTCCAAAACTTATTTCTAAGTTATGTAAAAGTTATTTAAGGTATGTTAAGCCTATGTCGCTGTTCCGGAGTATTTTTTGCATTACACTGGTTATATTTACGCATCAGATCGCGTATAACCTTCCAGAAAGCGATTTAAAGCCCGAAATCAAACAAGAATTGATATGCGCAATTGATACACATATTTATACAAATCCCAAGTATGAAATACAATATTTCATAGGTTTGGTATTTATTTGATGGTCACGGAGGCACAGGTGTCACAATTGACTATATTAATATTATTTTGTGATATTAATACGGGGTAAATGTTTAAAATTCAGATGGCCGATGAAGGAAATCAAGAAAATCTGAATAACGATAACCAGAGTAACATTAACGTGGTTAATGAGAATCCGAGCATCAATAACAATGGAAACCAAATGGATAATAGTACCGTTCAACATATAGTGGCACAAGGAATCATAGATGCAATGCCATTTATTATTCAAACGGTTCAAGAAGCGAATAATAAAAGTAAACATAGCAGTAAGCGACCAGTTGAACCAGAACACAGCGTGAACAATGGATCCGTACTTCAAGTGCCCATTCCCAAAAGAAGAAGAACCATGCGTTATGGTTGTTCTTACAAGGAATTCTGGTTCTGCAAACCAATAGAATTCTCGAGCAATGAAGGACCCATTGCAGCTCTACGCTGGATAGAGAAAACTGAGGCTTTTTTAAAAATAAGCAAGTGTGCTGAAGAAGACAAAATAATGTTTGCTTCTAATCTGTTTCAGAACTCAGCCTTAGAATGGTGGAACACTATCCTCCAATCAAGAGGAAGTGATAGGGTTTACAACATGGAATGAGAAGAATTTAAGAATATGGTAGAAAGGAAATTCTGTCCTCCCAATGAAAAGGAACATATAGCAAATAAGTTCTTAAACTTAAGAATGACGGGGTAGATAGTAAGGGCTATACTACCACATTCTTTGAATATGCTAGAATAGTGCCAACCCTTGCATCACCTGAACCAGTATTAATCTCCCGTTACATCTGGGGATTAATCGGAGAGATTAGACATGTAGTCAAGGCAGCTTGACCTCAAACTATAGAAGAAGCTGTAGAACTAGCAAATACCTTGACTGATGAATTAATCCGTACTAGAGAAGAAGAACAGAGGAGAAACCTAACCCAAAGGCTTACTCAAGAATTCCGTGCTGGGAATTACAACCGTAGGAATATGGGTTCTACCTCTGCACCTTTCTGCAAGGTCTGCAAGAAAAAGCATTTGGGAAAATGCTCTACTCTTTGCAATTTCTGCAAGATGCCAGGACACAAGGAAGAAGATTGTAGGAGAAAATCCAGTAATGGATTATGCTACAATTGTAGAGAAAAATGTCACATTAAGACAAACTGTCCAAAATTGGCTCCAGCTGGGAATAACAAGAACACTAAAAATGCTAGAGCATTTGTTCTGACTGCAGATGAAGCCAAGATGATTCCAGACGTGATAGCTGGTACGTTTTTAGTTAATGATGTATTTGCTAAAGTATTATTTGACTCTGGTGTGAACCAAAGTTTTATTAATACTTTGTTTTGCAAACTGCTAAATCAGTCATTAACTAAACTACCACAAGAATGTCTAGTAGAGAAAGCTAATGGAGAAATAGTTAGGATTTCTGAAATCTTGCAAGGAGCAATAACATAAATTTTAAATCAAAAGTTTATGGCAAACCTTTACCCAATGAACCTGACAGGATTTGATGTTGTATTAGGAATGGATTGGTTAATAGCCAATAAAGCCAGTATTTTATGTGATCAAAAGTTAATCCAAGTAAATTCACCAAAAGGTAAAACGATCACAATTAAAGGAGATAAGCCCTCTAGATCCACAAAATTCATCTCTGTGATGAAAACTGCAAGTTATATAAGAAAAGGTTCTATAGTGTATTTGATTTCCATAATCACTAACACTAAAGGAAAAGAACTAAAAGACATTCCAGTAGTATCCCAGTTTTCAGATGTCTTTCCAAAAGAATTACCAGGACTACCACTGGACAGAGAAGTTGAATTCAGAATTCACCTGCTACCAGGAACAGCACCAATTGCCAAAGCACCTTATCGTTTGGCACCAGCTGAAATGCAGGAACTGAAGAAACAATTAGATGAATTGCTAGAAAAAGGATTCATACAGCCAAGTTCATCACCATGGGGAGCGCCGATTTTATTTGTTAAAAAGAAGGATGGATCAATGCGTATGTGCATTGATTACCGTGAATTGAACAAAGTCACGATTAAGAATCGGTACCCATTACCGAGAATCGATGATCTGTTCGATCAACTACAAGGAGCTTGATTTTTCTCTAAAATTGATTTAAGGTCAGGATATCATCAATTAAAGGTACAGGAAGATAACATTCCTAAGGCCGCATTCAGAATAAGGTATGGTCATTATGAATTTACTGTCATGCCATTTGGTTTAACCAATGCCCCAGCTGCATTTATGGACATGATGAACCGAATATGTAAGCCATATTTGGATAAATTCGTAATCGTTTTCATAGATGATATTCTAATTTACTCTAAGAGTAAAGAGGATCATGCAAAGCATTTGCACGCACTTTTAAGTTTATTAAGAAAGGAAAAGCTTTACGCTAAAATTTTGAAGTGCGAGTTTTGGTTAGAACAGGTACAATTTCTTGGACATTTAGTAAATCATGAAGGAATTCATGTGGATCCAACAAAGATCGAGGCGATTACCAAATGGAAACCCCTGAATCACCAACCGAGGTTAGAAGTTTCTTAGGATTGGCAGGGTATTATAGAAGATTTATTCGATATTTTTCAATAATAGCCATTCCTTTAACTAAGTTAACCTGTAAATCCATTAAGTTTGAATGGGGACCAAAACAGGAAGAAGCTTTTAGAATTCTTAAGCAAAGATTAACTAATACCCCCATACTAGCATTACTAGAAGGAACTGATGATTTTGTAGTCTATTGTGACGATTCTAAATTAGGTTATGGATGTGTATTAATGCAACGCCAAAAGGTGATAGCTTACGCATCGAGACAACCTATGAATCATGAAGAGAATTATTCAACCCATGATCTAGAACTAGGAGCTATAATTTTTGCCCTTAAGATTTGGAGACATTACCTTTATGGTAGTAAGTTTACCATATTCACTGATCATAAGAGGTTAAGGTATGTTTTCAGGCAAAAGGAGTTAAATATGCGACAAAGACGCTGGATGGAGATGCTTAGTGATTATGATTGTGATATCCAGTATCATGAAGGAAAAGAAAATGTAGTAGCACATGCTTTAAGTCGAAATTATCATGAAAAGCCAAAAAGGGTACGTTCTCTTAAATTAAATCTACAAGTAGATTTAAATTATCAGATAAGAGAAGCACAAGAATCAGTAATCAAGGATGATACTGAAAAATTAAAAGGTATGATTAAGGAATTAGAACAAGGAACAGATGGACTTTGGAGATTCCATAAGAAGAGAATGTGGATACCTAAATTTGGAAATCTACATCATCGTATATTAGAAGAAGCCCATAAGTATAAGTATACGATGCACCCAGGAAATGATAAAATGTACCAGGATTTAAGGAAAAATTTCTGGTGGATAGGAATGAAGAAAGACACAGCAGCCTATGTTTCTAAATGTTTAACTTGTTCACAAGTTAAAGCTGAACACCAGAAACCCTCAGGTTTGTTACAGCAATTAGAAATGCTAGTGTGGAAATGAGAATTAATAACAATGGATTTTGTTACTAAATTACCCAAAAAAAGGAAAGGTAATGATACAATCTGGGTGATTGTAGATAGGCTAACCAAGTCAGCTCATTTCCTACCAATGAAGGAAACTTTCAGTATGGAACAGCTAGCTAAATTGTATGTAAATGAAATTGTTTCATTACATGGAATTCCTTTATCAATTGTTTCTGATAGGGATAGTCGATTTACCTCTCATTTTTGGTCAAGTTTCCAAAAAGCAATGGGAACCAAGTTGAATCTAAGCACAACTTATCATCCTCAAACGGACGGACAAAGCGAAAGGACAATTCAAACAATGGAAGACATGCTTAGAGCTTGTGTAATTGATTTCGGAGGTAATTGAGACGATCACTTACCTTTAATAGAATTTTCTTATAATAATAGTTATCACACAAGTATCAATGCTGCACCATTCGAAGCACTTTATGGACGAAAGTGCCGAACCCTAGTCTATTGGGCAGAAATTGGAGAAAAGAAACTATCTGGACCTGAGATAGTACAAGAAACAACCGACAAGATCATTCAAGTCAAGGAACGACTGAAAGCAGCACGTGATAGACAGAAGAGTTATGCTGATAACCGACGCAAACCATTGGAATTTCAAGTAGGAGACAAAGTATTGTTAAAAGTCTCTCCTTGGAAAGGAGTGGTAAGATTCATCAAACGATGGAAGCGAAGTCCCAGGTATATTGGACCTTTTAAAGTTATTAGAAGAATAGGACCTGTAGCCTATCAGCTACAACTGCCAGAGGAAATAGAAGGAATACATGATGTGTTTCATGTATCAAATCTCAAGAAATGCCTAGCTGATGAATCGCTAATAGTACCTCTTAAGGATATAAAGGTAAATGAACAACTCAAGTTTGTAGAAAGGCCTCTACAGATCGAAGATAGGAAAGTCAAGAACCTGAGGCAAAAGAGATTAGTTCTGGTCAAAGTGAAGTGGGACTCCAAAAGAGGACCTGAGTACACATGGGAGCTTGAATCTGAAATGCAAAGGAAATATCCACACTTGTTCCAGTAGATCTCGAGGACGAGCTCTAAAACAAGGTGGGAGGATGTAATAATCCTAAATAAAACTGACACCCTCGAATATTTTCCGACACCCTAATATATTTTAAAATATCCCAATATGTCCCAAAGTACACCCCATACGCGAAAACGGGCCTCAAATATATTAAATAGTATTAAAAAATAAATTAAAAATATGAAACTTAAGCTGAGGCGGGCCGCGTAGACCCACCCTAACCTTTACGCGGGCGGTATAGAGGTTTAAATCATATTTCGTTGATTTATAAGTTGAGACGGGCCGCGTGAACCCCACCTCAACCTTACGCGGGCCGCGTGAGATCAGAATAGTGGCGCAGCCCGGTGATGACACGTGTCATCATCATGGCGAGGCTACATAGTGACCTGGACAAGCTACACGTTGACCTGGGGTTAACGCGGGCCGCGTAAGCCCTGCCCCTATGTTACAAGGGCCGCGACAAACTCAGAAATCAACACTATATAAGAATGGCCTCGGGATTTCATTTTCGATCGTTCAAAATCGTTTCTTTCTCTCAATTTCTGAATATTAGGCAATATAAGCGGGAATTATACCCCCCTAATTAGTGAAGTTCTGCTCCGTTGTAAGTATTATAACCCCTTGATACGTATTAGATACGCTGCCCGATTGATCTAGGGTTCCGTAACGGCTGTCGTGGTTCTGCCCGACGTAGTCATTGGAATGCCGTCTCGGGGAGGGTATTGCTAATGTTAAAATGGGTTATTAATACTAACACGTGTACATTTGTGTAAATTATAGATTATCACCGGGAAACCCTTACGGAAAATCTAAGACAGCAATGTGAGTTGATCCGCTTTTTGTAAACCTTTTGTTAATTATTTTTACAAAACCTTAAATACTTTTCCATGCGAATAACAATTATAGAGTATTTGTAAGAATACAATTATGATGAGTATGTTGGGGTTTTTATACAAAATTTGTTACCACCTGGTCAAGGAGTAACATGTCCACAAGTCGGGTTCGACAGTACCATGGATGTTAATTGTAATGTCTTGGAAACAAATATAATTGCAGGATCGCCCTCAATACTGTAGACTGTGACTTTTTATATAAACTTGATTAAACTAGGATTCACTCACCAGTATTTCCCACTGACAAATGTTTTTAAAACACGTTTCAGGTAACAAATTGTGAAAGCCAAATAGAAGCCAACTGGACAGCACTGAAGGCTTGGAAAAGTGGCAATAAAGTTACCTAAAAATAAAATAGATGTTTTTATTATTAAAATAGGATTTATTCCTATGAAAACGTGTGTACTATGAACTTGGGTTTTAACCCATTTGTTTAATGTTATGAAAATGTGGTATTTTACTCTGATAAAATATTTCATAACTACGGTCCTGATGAATAATTTCGCTGCCAAATTAGACAACACATCGATACCACCGAAACTGGCTCGCGGCCGCCCGTTCTCTGGAACCTGGGATCTGGGGCTGAGACAAAATATCATTTACATAGCTTAGAAATAGGCTTTGAGGGGTTCGGTATGCAAAAATAAACTTTTTGATCAAACAGGGACTAAAAGCATCAAAAAGTGCATAATTTTGCATTTTTGCGCATATCTTACATTCTGAGCATATCCGGACATCCAAAAAGTTTTTTAATCATTAAAATATTTTATTTTAGTGATTGGAGTGCAAAAATACCATTCGTTGCGCAATTTGGATCGTTTTTGCGTCCGTTCAAGTTTTTGTCGTAATTAACCGAATAATGCAACCATACGACCAAACGAACCGACATCCGAGATATTTTTAAGCATGTTTCAAGTCCCCTATGCTTTAACATCCTTGTAGAGCCTTGAAAATGGGTTAACGGGGTTTAAACGCATCGAAAATGGCTTAAAAGTGTTGCAGGGACCATTTCTGCCATTTTGGCAAAGTTTCTGGATGTGGCTAGTGGTGGCATCGCGCCACAGCCTAATGGCTGTGCTGTGGCGACATGCCACAGCCTCATCTGGGCAGAAAAATCAGTTTCAGCAACAGTAGGCCTATTTTCAGCAACCGGGTTGTTTTTCATGGGCTTGTATGTAACATTCTCAATACCGTGTGATGGTTTTGGACACCCATAGCATTGTAAAACAATGTTGCACACATGGATGGACCAGATTAAAGCTCAAAATCCAAGAAACGATCCTAACGGTTTTGAGAAATCTATAAATGCCCACCTTGAATTCACTTGCATTCCTCACATTTGATCTGAATTTATACCCTAAGTTGAAGCCTTTGCTTCATACCTGAGTATTTTAGATCAAGTTCTTCATTGCTTGGACCCTTTGTAAGTTTCATTCATGCTCGTTTATGTATTTCAAGCATGAAAGTCAAACAGTGTTTGATTTTCTGCTTTGACCATGATTTGGTCAACACAAAGTTCGATTGAACTTTGTAACGTGAGCGTAATCACGATGGTTATAGTACCTTGTGACTATGCCTACTGATTACCACGTCGATTAGTCGAAGTGACGAGTCAAAGTTTCGGTCAAAATACGTGTTTAGGCGTATTTTTCATCGAAGCTATTTTCGGGTATCAAAACACTTTGTTTTGATATCAAACTTGTTTTCTAACATAGTTAAACATGTTTTAACATGTTTAACTCGTCACTTTTAGCCTAGTGCTTGTATAGGGTCGTAAGTCAAGCGGCCCTGACAACCGCTTAGACCTTCGAACCCGACCCGTTTTGGTCGATCATTAGGATCCGACCAAGCGTATTGTGTGACCATAGTTGTATAGGGAATAACCTTCCGAGGTTATACCTTATGGTCACTTAGTTTAATTAGTTGTATGATAGGTAGTTTATATGCCTTAGGTAAATGATCAAAATGCCCTTTTCATGCATAATTGGTATATAAGCAAATGTTACTTAATTTTTGTCACCTAAACTGATTATGCAACATATTTAAACATGTTTAGGCATATAATACTTGTCATAGGACTACTTAGGCGTCTCAAATGTGCATTCGTGCGAACGATGCGTTAAAGTAGCGTAAGCTACCTTAATGGGTCGTAACGGGTCGAAAGCACTTAGGATAGGTTCTGATTTAGAATGTAGGCTTTGTTAAACCATATCACATGAGTTCCAATACTTATTTGGTTCATGAGACCTCATTCAACCCAATCTTCCGATTTAGGTGCCGATTGTTTAATATAGTAATTCCATACTAGGTACCACTTGATTCCTTGATTTCTGAGCTTTCTTAGGACACTTAATCGAGGATACTTACCATCTCAAGTGAGTACATAGTCCACTCTTTTACTATTTTCAAATGTTTTTGGGGTGATACATATGTGCCGATACTATATTTTCATGATTTCGACTATATGATTACACATGCATAAGTACTATCTTTTGACGAATTGAACTATTATCCATGGTTTAAACACTGATTTCCAAAGTTTGTTACGACTATTTGTTTGTTCATATGTTTACTTATACATTCATTAACAATGATCAAGCCGATTGCTAGTACGATATAGCGCTATAGGACGAGACACCCCATTCCTGTTGTATGGAATGTCAGAAACCAAATTTTAACCAAATAGAATTTACCTTTGTGGTATTTCTATAGTCTTTAAAGTGTAGTTTGATGCACTAAGGTTTGAACGTATTTCTAAATCGCGATTTATGGTATATTTCCATATAATACCAACGTGATACTGTTTGCTAAAGCATAATTTGATATGCTATTGTTTACTAAAATATAGTTTGATATATTACCAAACCATGATTTATGGTATGTTCCGACATACTACCAACGTGATATTATTTACTAAAGTGTAGTTGATATACTACCGACTCTGTTATTTCACGAACTAAAGTATATTTTAATATACTACCAAAGCATAGTTGATATGCTATTTTCAAACCAAAACATAATTGATATGTTATTTACAAGAACCAAAGTATAATATATTATATTACCGATATTTTCATTCTTAAACCAAAGTATACTTGTGATATACTACCGAATGTATTATTTCCGAAACTAATGTATATTCTAATATACTATCTATTTAACTATTACAAAACTAAAGTATATTTAGATATATTACTCATCCGCTTATCTCAAAAACAAAGTATATTTTTTTTTTGTATATACTATAAACATTTTACCAAAACGACACATTTTAGAAACAAAACTTTTATAAGGATTCATGGCTATTTTTGAAAACATAAAACCTTTTCTTGTATTATCCAAAGCCATGAATCTAATACACAAATCCTATGTTACTCACAGGCATTTTTATGCTGACGTACCTATTTTCACATATGTTTCAGGTGCTGCTATGTGACGATTATTGATGCATGCTACACATAGGATGGACTTGTCGCTTAGCGACTTTAGAACTTGAAGAGACAATTGTTTGTATTTATCTGATTATAATAAAACAATGAGTTCAATAATTCAATAAAACGAAACTATTTAATCCATGGTTGTGAAACAATGATTCTGTTACAACACTCCCCGACGTTTCCGCCATGATTTGTTGTTTTACGTGGTCGGGTGTGACAGAAAAGTTGGTATTAGAGCCAATGGTTATAGGGAATTAGGTTATTAGTAATGTTTTGACTTAGACTATAACCTTCCTAGGACCCTAACACAAGTTATCTTGTGTTTAGTCTTAAAACAATACTGTCGCCTATCTTTAGGTGGCAACCAAAACAAGAACACAAATTACCAATCCATTTTCGAAAACCAATCATCTCTTCTTAGATGATTTATTATAAGGTTTTAAACCTTCAAAATTTTCAAAATCTCGTCAAAGTTTGGATCTAAATAATGTGAACACGTGCAATATGGAAGGGTGGATGCCTATACCTCGAGTTTTCTGTCTAAGGCTAGAGTGTTCGTACAAATCCACATAATCGGACCAGTCACTCTTACCTGGGAAATCTTGGGGTGAGTGTCCACTTATAGGCTAAAGCATGTCTTCGCGATACATTAATATGACCCATTTACTTTGATAAGTCATAGTGTCATCTGTTTGTTTTAAGTAACGAACAAATGATCACAATCTTCATGCTTTGTTGATATTCTTTTCAGCATTCAATTCTTACTATCCGATATCATCTCACTCGTTTTCTCTCATGTTTCCTCTTTTAGAATGCCTCCTCGACGCGACAATCAGTTACCTAATGCCGAACTGGCAGCAATCATTGCACAGCAAATGGCTGCTGCACTCCCAAACATCATTGCTCAAGTAAACCAAGCCAACAATAACAACAATAATAACAATAATGCTCCATGCAACTATAAGACATTCAATTCAGCTAAGCCGCTCACATTTACTGGGTCTGAAGGGGCCACTGGGCTCCTACAATGGTTTGAGAGTCTCGAAAGCACGTTTCGTCATGTGCAATGCCCAAACGAGCGAAAGGTTGAGTTTGCATCAAGCGTATTCCAGAAAAGAGCACTTACATGGTGGAATGGTGTAATGAGGGATAGGGGTGCCGATGTGGCAATGGCACAAACTTGGGAAGAGCTTCGAGCTCTGATGATGAAGGAGTTATGTCCTCGCCATGAACTCAGGGCTTTGGAAAGGGAATTCGACGATTTAAAGCAAGATAGCGGTGAACATCGAGCCTACACTGACTGTTATGAGGAACTGAGCCTGTTATGTCCTATCATGGTTACGCCTTTGGAAAAGGCGATCGAAAAGTACATTGATGGTCACCCTGACCTGGTTCAGGAAATCGTTACTGGTAGCAACCCTACTACCGTCAGACAAGCCATTGAATTATCTGCTACCCTGACTGAATCCAAGATCAGGAAAGGTAAGCTTTTTCGAAAGGGCGACCCGAAACCATCTGATGAATCTACACAAGAAAAACCGAAGGATAAACAAACTGAGTCCTCCAAAAAGTCGAAGAAGCGTAAGCCTTCACAAAACCTTGCGGTAGTTGCTTAGAATAATCAGGTTGCACCAAACCAGCAAGCACAACCTCGTACAAGGAAAAACTATGTTGGTACTACACCTCTGTGCAACAAATGCAACCGCCATCATCTGGAGCAAACACAGTGTCACAAATGTACCCACTATGGACGATTGGGACATTTGGTCAACACCTGCCATTATGCTAACCAAAACCAAGCTGCTGCAAATCCTGCTGCTGCTCAAGCACAGTTTCCACCTGGGTCGTGCTATAACTGTGGTGACCTTACTCAGTACCGAAACAATTGCCCAAGACTTGTTAACGCAAATCCAGCGCGTGGACAAGTGTTTAACATAAACGAGGCAAACGCAAACGACAATGCAGCAGTGAACTATTAGTCTTTTGTATTTCTTTGTTTGTTATCTTTTGACGTTTGAAACAATTCAGCTATTATATAAATAAAATTTGTTGTTTCAATTTTATTTTACGAAACTGATACCGTTGTATGTATGTCTGATATACCCATATGATGCCGACACCAAGGAACCGTGTTCCTTACAAAACAAACTACTAGTGCGATTTTTTCATTTTATGATCACTTGTGATCTCCCCAAAAATCCAAAGTACTCATTACTTTTAAGAAACAAAGTACGATGTACAAGTGACAAATTCCTAAACAGATACCTGAAATACCATTTCAAATCCTTGATTTGACACCTAAAGATACTTTCATGAATCCTTAACTGGATTCCTTGTGTACTCTAATACGAATGATACGATACGACAAAGACGAAACCAAATCCTATAAGATCTTCCTATCTTCATAGTTAGATTATTTGGGATATTAAAAAGTATCAATTGAAGTCCGTGATTGGATTCCTGGTATACTTTAAATGCAATTGATTCAAATTAATAAACGAGCTAATAACTAAATTAACGAATACGCGATTATGTGATTATGTGTTTATGTAATTCTAAAGCTTGCTATCTAAGTCCTGATAGAATCTTCTGTATTTCCATATGTTAGATTCTCAGAAGGATACTCAAAGTACTATCTTAATTTCCTTAAGGGGCTTTTCTATGAAAATAGTAATAACCTTGGATTCCAAAGTGCTATTTCAAAACGATTATTTGATTCAAAGTTACAAAGATCCCTTAAATGGTCTATTTAAAGAGATCGTACGATGGTCTAATTAAGGAGATCATGTGTTGATCTAGTTAAAAAGATCGTACGTTGATTTAGTTAAAAAGATCCTTTGGTGGTCTAGTGAAGTCATTACATGTTTGTCCGATTGATTTTTTTTCCTACGCATTATGAAATGAACTGTGTGGACTGTGCAAGGAATTACGTAATTATGGATGCATACATAATTATCAAATTCAGTGCACAGAAACCACAACAAGTTTTGTCATGTGTTAAGACCTATAGTGATAAGAATAACGAGACGGGAACAATGTAAAAAGGGCATGGTGGATACGCCGCTGGTACTTCCTATATATAAGTGTTCCTTAATATATTGCGAACGTAGCGTTATTTAAATTACTAGAAGTCCTGGACCTTGACCAATGTTATTTTATCTTACACTCTCCGACTCTGATTTCGAGCACACACAAGTTTCCTATGATAGTCTTCATAGGAAACATTCTCCTATCCGTTGTTCAAAGCTCCATGCTTTTGTTACAACAACGACAACACTTTGGCAATTAACAAATTCGCTAAGAATCCAAACGTGACCTAGAGTTTTACTTGGGAAACGGAGGATTCATTCGAAAGCGAAATAATCACAGTTGTCTTCATAGGTTTCCTCTAAAATTAAATTTCGGGATGAAATTTCCTAACGTAGGGGAGACTGTGACACCTGTGTCACTACGACCATCAAACAAATACCAAACCAATGAAATATTTTTTTTCATACTTGGGATTTGTATAAATATGTGTATCATTTGCACATATAAATTCTTGTTCGATTTCAAGCTTTAAATCGCTTTCTTGAAAGTTATACGCAAACTGATTCGTAAATGTAATTAGTTTAAGGAGACAAACACTCTGAAATAGGGACATAGGCTTAACATACCTTAAATAACCTTTACATAACTTAGAAATAAGTTTTGGAAGGTTTGGTGTGTCGAAAACAAGTGTATTCGATCGCATGGACAATTTACGTCAAACTGCGAAACTATGCCGATTTATATGGTAACGAACATTCTGGAACTTGATCATAAGTTAAATATACCCTAAATATCCTTTACATAGCTTAGAAATAGGCTTTGAGGGGTTCGGTATGCGAAAATAAACTTTTTGATCAAACAGGGACTAAAAGCATCAAAAAGTGCATAAGTTTGCATTTTCGCGCATATCTTATGTTCTGAGCATATCCGGACATCCAAAAATTTTTGTAATCATTAAAATATTTTATTTTAGTGATTGGAATGCAAAAATACCATTCGTCGCACAATTTGGATCGTTACGACTTCCGTCGTAATTAACCGAATAACGCAACCGTACGACCAAACGAACCGACATCCGAGATATTTTAAGCATGCTTCAAGTCCCCTATGCTTTAACATCCTTGTTGAGCCTTGAAAATGGGTTAACGGGGTTTAAACGCATCAAAAATGGATTAAAAGTGTTGCAGGGACTATTTCTACCATTTTGGCAAAGTTTATGGATCTGGTAAGTGGTGGCTTCACGCCACAGCCTAATGGCTGTGCTGTGGCGGCACGCCACAACCTCATCTGGGCAGAAAAATCAGTTTCAGCATCAGTAGGCCTATTTTCAGCAATCGGGTTGTTTTTCACGGGCTTATATGTAACATTCTCAATACCGTGTGATAGTTTTGGACACCCATAGCATTGTAAAACAATGTGCCACACATGGATGGTCTAGATTAAAGCTCGAAATCCAAGAAACGATCCTAACAGGTTTGAGAAATCTATAAATGCCCACCTTGAATTCACTTGCATTCCTCACATTTGATCTGAATTTATACTCTAAGTTGAAGCCTTTGCTTCATACCTGAGTATTTTAGATCAAGTTCTTCATTTCTTGGACCCTTTGTAAGTTTCTTTCATGCTCGTTTATGTATTTCAAGCATGAAAGTCAAACAGTGTTTGATTTTCTGCTTTGACCATGATTTGGTCAACACAAAGTTCGATTGAACTTTGTAACGTGAGCGTAATCACGATGGTTATAGTCCCTTGTGAATATACCTACTGATTACCACGTCGATTAGTCGAAGTGACGAGTCAAAGTTTCGGTCAAAATACGTGTTTATGCGTATTTTGCATCGAAGCTATTTTCGGGTATCAAAACACTTTGTTTTGATATCAAACTTATTTTCTAAATTAGTTAAACATGTTTTAACATGTTTAACTCGTCACTTTTAGCCTAGTGCTTGTATAGGGTCGTAAGTCAAGCGGTCCTAACAACCGCTTAGACCTTCGAACCCGACCTGTTTGGCCGATCATTAGGACCCGACCAAGCATATTGTGTGACCATAGTTATATAGGGAATAACCTTTCGAGGTTATACCTTATGGTTACTTAGTTTAATTAGTTATACGATAGGTAGTTTATATGCCTTAGGTAAATGACCAAAATGCCTTTTTCATGCATAATTGGTATTTAAGCATATGTAACTTAATATTTGTCACCTAAACTGATTATGCAACATATTTAAACATGTTTAGGCATATAATACTTGTCATAGGACTAGTTAGGCGTCTCGAACGCGCATTCGCCCGAACGACGCGTTAAGTAGCGTAAGCTACCTTAATGGGTTGTAACTGGTCGAAAGCACTTAGGATAGGTTCCGATTTAGAATGTAGGCTTCGTTACACTATATCACATGAGTTCCAATACTCATTTGGTTCACGAGACCTTATTCTACCCAATCTTCCGATTTTGGTGCCGATTGTTTAATATAGTAATTCCATACTAGGTACCACTTGATTCCTTGATTTCTGAGATTTTTTAGGACACTTACTTGAGGATACCTACATTCTCAAGTGAGTACATAGTCCCCTCTTTTACTATTTTCAAATGTTTTTGGGGTGATACATATGTGCCGATACTATATTTTCATGATTTTGACTATATGATTACACATGCATAAGTACTATCTTTTGACGAATTGAACTATTATCCATGGTTTAAACGCCGATTTCCAAAGTTTGTTACGACTATTTGTTTGTTCATATGTTTAATTATACATTCATTAACAAAGATCAAGCCGATTGGTATTACGATATAGCGCTATAGGACTAGACACCCCATTCCTGTTGTATGGAATGTCAGAAACCAAATTTTAACCAAATAGAATTTGCCTTTGTGGTATTTCTATAGTCTCTAAAGTGTAGTTTCATGCACTAAGGTTTGAATGTATTGCTAAATCACGATTTATGGTATATTTCGATATACTACCAACGTGATACTGTTTGCTAAAGCATAATTTGATATGCTATTGTTTACTAAAATATAGTTTGATATATTACCAAACCACGATTTATGGTATGTTCCGACATACTACCAACGTGATATTATTTACTAAAGTATAGTTGATATACTACCGACTCTGTTATTTCACAAACTAAAGTATATTTTAATATACTACCAAAGCATTGTTGATATGCTATTTTCAAACCAAAACATAATTGATATGTTATTTACAAGAACCAAAGTATAATGTATTATACTACCGATATTTTTCATACTTAAACCAAAGTATACTTGTGATATACTATTGAATCTATTTTTTCCGAAACTAATGTATATTCTAATATACTATCTATTTAACTATTTCAAAACTAAAGTATACTTAGATATACTACTCATCCGCTTATCTCAAAAACAAAGTATATTTTTTTTGTATATACTATAAACATTTTACCAAAACGACGCATTTTAGAAACAAAACTTTTATAATGATTCATGGCTATTTTTGAAAACATAAAACCTTTTCTTATATTATCCAAAGCCATGAATCTAATACACAAATCCTATGTTACTCACAGGCATTTTTATGCTGACGTACCTATTTTCACATATGTTTCAGGTGCTGCTATGTGACGATTATTGATGCATGCTACACATAGGATGGATTTGTGCCTTAGTGACTTTAGAACTTGAAGAGACAACTGTTTGTATTTATCTTATTGTAATAAAACAATGAGTTCAATAATTCAATAAAACGAAACTATTTAATCCATGGTTGTGAAACAATGATTCTGTTATAACACTCCCCGACATTTCTGCCACGATTTGTTGTTTTACGTGGTCGGGGTGTGACACAATACATAATCTTGATTGTGAAAACTCGTGGCAAATAGTTTTGTTTATGGCAATATGATTATTACTAAGTCATTTTTATGCCATTTGAAATTGTACATCGTAATCTCGTTTAAATCATCGTAAAACTCGTTAATGTGTTATTAGAAATTCTATCAAGGATTAATAATATCTGTTTTGAAATAAATCAAAACTTGTGTGAGGTTTATATAAATCAAGTTAGTGATTCATAATAATACTTTAGATATCCTTCTAGAATATAACATATAATGATATGGGAGATTCTTCAAGGATTTCGATAATAGAACATTTGATCAATTGTACACAAAATCCTAAAGTGATTTAGACAACGCTACAAGAATAATAAAATAAGAACACTTATATATAGGAAGTACTAGCGGCGTATCCACCATGTTCTTATTTTATTATACCCGTTTCATTATCTAATTCACAACTACCACATAAACACATAAATCGTCAACTTGTACCAACTCGTAAACACGCATTAAAGCACATAATGAATCCAATCAAGGACACCAATATTAGTACTTTAAACATCCTACAAGAATCAACCTATGAAGATAGATAGATGCAATAAGGATTCGGTTTCTGTTACATTGTCTACTCACATACGCATTAAAGCACACAATGAATCCAATCAAGGACTCCAATATTAGTACTCTAAACATCCTGCAAGAATCAATCTATGAAGATAGATAAATGCTATATGGATTCGGTTTCTGTTACATTGAATCATTGAATCAAAACAATCCTAAATCCTAATGGTGATTCGGGATAACGCCACGAAAGGTAATACAATAAGCACACTTATATATAGGAAGTACCAGTGGCGTATCCACCATGTGCTTATTGTATTATCTAGTTTCGTTATCTAAATCACCAACAATCTACACAACCAACCATCATTCTGTAAAGTACTTCTTAAAAATCTCACTATGAAGATAGGTAGATCTAAGACTGTACTTCAAATACCCTATAAGAATCTAACTATGAAGATAGATAGTTCTTTTAAGGAATTGGACAAAACATTGTATTTGCATAATCGGAATAATACACATAAAAGCACTTAGTAAACACATATATGCCATATTTGAAAAACAAATTGGTTACACATATGAATCACCCCAAAATATTTGAAAACGGTAAAAAAGGGGAACTATTTACTCGCCTGGGATTGCGTGTAGGTCTTGTTCGAATGATATAACAAAGCTCAAAGGATCAAAAGTTCAAATGTCAAAGTGGTTCCTAGTGTAACGGATACTGTGTTAGTGAATCGACACCTAAATCGGAAGATCGAGTAGAATGAGGTCTTGTAAACCAAATGAGTATTGGAACTCATGTGATATGGTTTTACAAAGCCTACATTTTAAATCGAAACTATCCTAAGTGTTTACGACCCATTGCGACCCGTTAAGGTAGTCTACGCTACTTTAAGGCGTCGTTTGCGCGAAAGCGCGTTCGAGACGCCTAACTAGTCCTATGACAAGTATTATATGCCTTAACATATCTAATTATGTTATATAATCAGTTTAGATGTCAAAACATGTGTCACATGTAGGATCGTTTTCAGACCCGAACGAGTCGATCAGAAGAGTTTTACTCAGAATGAAAGGCGGAAACATACATTCTGATGTCAATTCAGCTAGATATACACTTTAAACTGTCGTATTATTGATTAGATGACGTTTTACAGCGAGACGACACTTCGGCAGCACTTCGTTGCACAAACCGGAAAGAATACATCTGATCTCGCTTGAACCCATATATATAAGGTTCTGATTTTTCGCTTGAAATGACACTTGTCACTTTCAAGCGGAATCACCTCATTCAAGCGGAATTACATTTAATCTCGTACTACGTGCTCTGATCTAACATTCTAAGTACAAGACTCGATACAAGACGAAGTCGACAGACGCATGCACCAACAGACTCCCCCTCGAATGTTGACGAGTCTTAAAGTGTTGAGTCTTCGCATCTTCAGTCTTTATCAGTCCTCTCGAACTCTTTGAAGTATCTGACGCTGTAAGTATCCTCAAACTCTATCTTCTCTTGATCTCCAGGATCTCTGGCTCTTACATCTTTTCTTCAGCACCAACAGAAACCTCTCCCTCGAATACTGATAACTTCCAGAATCTGAGTCTGGCTCTCGAGCTTTCTAATTCTCTTGATCAGATCTCTTGATTCCTTAAGTTCATCATCATCAGCAGTTTCAGAATCGTAACCTGGCTCACACTTTCCACAGGTTTAGGATCGATTCCTGATTCTATCAAGCTCACCTAGCTCTTATCATATTTCCTGCACAAATTCTCTACCCAAAAATAAATTTTTTGATAACCACTTGTAGAGCAAATCTCAAAATGGTTTAACATTTATAGTCTCTGATGAACCACTTGAAGGAATATTATTTTTATTTTTTCAAAGATTTTTCTCATTTTATTTCAAGCATACTCCCCCACACTAAATGCTCCAATCTTTCCCATACCAGTTGTCATCATGTTTAGCACTCGGAATTTTGAAAATCAGCTCTTCAACACCAGTTGTCGAAAATCTTTTTGAATTTTTCAAAAGTTTATGCTAAAACACACCGAAAATCTTTTTGGATTTTTGAATGTAATGAAATGCAGTAAAGAAATATTTACATACAATATTTTTGTGAGTTTGTGTAAGAGGATCATTTCAGTTTACATGACCAATCACTAGCACCGTTAAGCTTTAAACATTTTCAGTTCTAAACGATTCACATAGATTTACGATATTGTTGTCCACTTAAACTCAATCTAAAAACTTTCGAAATGCTTACCGATACGTTATAGTATATGAATTTTGCACTAAATTCTTATGGACCCCACGATCTCAGCATATCCCCTCATCATGCAATACACTGACTCAAGTAATGCCTTTAAACTTTTATCAACTGTGATTTGTGCGAAAATAAAGCAGAATGTTTAAACATTAACAATCAGGTCGATACTTCCGTATACGCAGAGAAAGTCCATTGTTTAAACAAAATAAGAAAATAAAAACAAGTTGAAGTTGTTTAGGCTTTAACCACCAGGTCGATACTTCCGTATACGCAGAGGAGGTCCAAAGCTTAAACGAAACACCAAGAAAATAAAGCAGAACATTTAGGCAATAACATCTAGGTCGATACTCACGTATACGCAGAGGATGTCCAATGCTTAAACAAAATAAAGAAATAAGACAAGTTTAAATCTTTGCAAAATGAAATGCACAAACACAGCGATTTTTCAGCAAAGTAGTGAAAGTTCACATACTTAACCCGTTTTATGTCTTTCGACAATCAGCGATTACTGAGTAGGCACACAATCAAGAAGGACAAAACTAAGTACTATGCTTTCGACCATGTTTCCCACTAGAACTAGGCTTTTTCATTTAAGTTTGTATCGTTATCGCAAATCTACATAATCACATATTTGTTTAATTTGACCTTTAATTTGTTATCTTTGGACACGGATATTTAAAGCTCACCTGGAATCCAATCCGTGGATTTCATTTGGCACTTTATCATTTTCAAGAATCTATCTATGAAGATAGGATGATCTTCCAAAAATTCAATTTTGTTTTCAAAGAAACGTAATATTCGAATTAAGGCACACAACAATTTTAGGATTTACGGAAATACCCTTAGGTACCCTATTAAGGATTTATAGTGGTACTTTGGGTATTCGTCAAGAGTTGTAACTTGCGCCTTGTACTTCGTTTATTTAGAAGAAACGGGTACTTAGGATTTTCGTGGAAAACGCAAGAGGTCATAAAATGGAAGAATTTTTAGGGTAGTCTGTTCTTCAAGGAATACGATTCCCTGATTGTCGGTATTGTAGGTGATATGTTGTTTATACATGCAACCACATAAATATCTTGCAATGTAAATAAAAGATTTATTTATAAACAACTATAACAACTGTTTCATGGACCTTGACAACAAAAGAAAATAATACATAAGACGTGATTATTTCTAAACGGTGTTGTCTTCTAGTCGGTCAGATGCTCATCCCTGTGCTGGATTTGCATTAGCAAGCTTTGGGCAATTTCTTCGGAAATGACCCATCTCGCCACAGTTGTAGCAAGAACCTGGTGGAAAACAAGCTTGAGCAGGATTGTTGTCAGCTTGATTTGGTGCAACTTCAGCTCGGCAAACTCTTGCTGTGTGACCTATAAGTCCACAAATTTGGCATTTGTGGCACTTCACACTAGCATGATGATGAAGGTTACATTGGTTGCACAAGGGTGCAGTTCCGTTGTATGGATTCCTAGCAGGGGGTTGACCTGGTTGGTTGGGGGCAGCTTGATCATTGTGAGCAACCACAGCGAAGTTCTGGGAAGCTTTTCACTTCCTTGACTTCTTGGAGGATTTAGTCTGCTCATCTTTGGGTTTCGATTCCTCGATTGGTTTCTTATCACCATTTCGGAAAAGTTTACCTTTCCTGATTTGAGATTCAGTCAAGGTAGCAGATAGCTCAATGGCCTGCCTAACCGTAGTGGGTTTACTACCAGTCACAATGTCTTGTACTGGGTCAGGGAGGCCATCAATGTACTTTTCGATTGCCTTATCCAAAGGAATAACCATATTCGGGCATAACAGACTTAACTCCTCATAACGATCCATGTAGGCTCGATGCTCACCGCTATCTTGCTTAAGATTATCGAATTCCTTTTTCCAAGGCCCTGATCTCGTGACGAGGACAGAATTCCTTCATCATCAAAGCTCGAAGCTCTTCCCACGTTTGAGCCAGTGCCACATCGGTACTCCTATCTCTCATCACACCATTCCACCATGTCAAAGCTCGTTTCTCAAAGACACTAGATGCGAATTCTACCTTTCGCTCATTTAGGCATTGAACATGTCTAAAGGTGCTCTCTAGACTCTCAAACCATTGCAGAAGTGCAGTCGCTCCTTGAGACCCAGAAAACTTTGATGGCTTAGCCGAGTTGAACGTCTTGAAGTTGCTGGGGGCATAATTGTTGTTGAGAGCTTGGTTACATTGAGCAACGATGTTCGGGATTGCAGCAGTCATTTGCTGCGTAATGAAAGCTGCCAGTTCTTCAATAGGTACCTGATTTTCACATCGTGGAGGCATTCTAAAAAGGGGAAACAAGAGAGAAAACAAATGAAATGGCATTGGGTAAGAATAGGATGTTACAATTACCAACCAAAATCAGGGGTGATGGTCATTTGTTTGAACCACAAAGCAAACAAACGACACACAAAGGCTGAATCAAAGCAAATAGGTCCTCATAATGTATCGCGAAGACATGCTCGCCTATAAGTGGACACTCACCCCAAGAGTTCCCATGTAAGAGTGACTGGTCCGATATTGCGGATTTGTACGAACACTCTAGCCTTAGACAGAAAGCTCAGGGTGCAGGCACCCACCCTTCCAGTTTGCACGTGTTCACATTATGTAGCCCTAAACTTTGATGAGAATTTGAAAACTTTGAAGGTTCGAAACCTTATAATAAATCATCCTAGAACAGATGATTAGTTTTCAAAGCAGATTCGAATTTTGTGTTCTTATTGTGGTTGCTGCCTAAAGATAGGCAACGGTATTGTTTTATGACTAAACGCAAGTAAACTCGTGTTATGGTCCTAGGAAGGTTATAGTCTAGGTCATTGGCTCTGATACCAACTTTTCTGTCACACCCCGACCACGTAAAACAACAAAACGTGGCGGAAATTTCGGGGAGTGTTGTAACAGAATCATTGTTTCACAACCATGGATTAAACAGTTTTGTTTGATTGAATTAAATGTATTACATTACATTGGAATTAGAAATAAAACATGAACAAATAGACTTTTATTGTTATTAAGTTGCTAAGGCCTCGTCCGTTCCTATGTGAGCATGCATCAATATCATCATCAAATATCATCAACTATGGTACCTGAAACACATGTGAAAATACGTCAGCATAAAAATGCTGGCGAGTACATAGGTTTTATGTGAGTGTCAGATTCATGGCTCATTTTACATGTTGCAATACTTATTTAAAAACCTTATTTTGAAAAGTATAGTATTGCGACATAATTAACCAACTCAAATCAAGTTGGATATGATTTATAAAATCTCGTAGCCATGATTCTTAACTCCAAAACATCTCGTAGAAACTCGTTAATAAGACTCGTATGGTTTATATTATTCAGAAAACATAATTGTGTGACATTTTTTCAAAATCATTTACCCAAGTGATCTAGATAACGCAACGATATATAATGTGTTAAAAGCACTTATATATAGGAAGTACCAGCGGCATATCCACCATGCTTTTAACACATTACACCCGCCCCGTTACCTAATCACTTCCCTAACCCAATGGCTCAAACAGTTACAAATGGTTCACATAAATCAAATGGTTACAAACGGTTCACATAACTCCAACGATTTCAAATGGTTCACATACATCAAATGGTTACAGATGGTTCACATACATCCAATGATTTCAAATGGTTCACATACATCCAATGATTTCAAATGGTTCAAAACGTAAAACAATTATGCTAGTGTGTTTAGTGAACATACATAGCAAGACAGAATGAAATCGTGTACTAATAGTGTACTAATGAACATAGCAAGTATATGATATGAAAACATGGAAAGCATGAAAATAACAAGTAGGCACATCTGTTTCACCCCAAAATGTTTGGAAAACAGTAAAAGAGGGGTCTATGTACTCACTTGAGGATGCTTAGAAGTCTTGAATAACAACCAAGCAAAGCTAGAGGGATCACGGAATCAAACGGCACCTAATATAGGTAACTATGTAAATACACGCACCTAAATCGGAGGATCGGATAAAATGAGGTTTCGTAAACCAAATGAGTGTAGGGACTCATGTAATATGGCTTAACAAAGCCTACATTCTAAAACGAAACCTAACCTAAACGCTTACGACCCATTATGACTCGTTAAGGTAGCTTACGCCACTTTAACGCGTCGTTCGCGTAAAACGCGTTCGGACCGCCTAACTAGTCCTATGATAGGTAAAATTTGCCTTAACATGTCTAATATTGTTGCCAAATCAGTTTAGATATCAAAAATTATGTTACATATGCTTAAAATGAATTTTGGCGTAAAAAGGGCATTTTGGTCGTTTACCTAAGGCATATAAACTACCTATCATACAACTACTTAAATGACATGACCATAAGGTATAACCTCGGAAGGTTATTCCCTATGAAACTATGGTCACCTAATGTGTTTTGTCGGATCCTAAAGATCGACCAAACGGGTCGGGTTCGAAAGTATAAGCGGTTGTTTAGACCGCTTACCTTACGACCCTACATAAGCACTAAACCTAAAGTGACGAGCTAAACATGTTAAAACATGCTTAACGAGGTTTGAAAACAGGTTTGGTATCAAAACAAACGGTTTTGATACCTAAAATTAGTTTGGTTACAAAATACGCAAGAATACGCATTTTGGCGGAAACTACGACTCGCCACTATGCCTAGATAACGTGGTAATCAGTGGGTATAGTCACAAGAGACTAAAACCATCGTGATTACGCTCATGTTATGAAGTTCAAACGAACTCCATGTTGACCATAAACTGGTCAAAGCAGAAAGTCAAACACAGTTTGACTTTCACGCGAAAAAGAACGAAAGAGGACTTACAAAAAGTACAAGAACGGAAGTTTGACCCGATTATTCTCAGGTATGAAGTGAAAGCACTTCAACTTAGAGAGCGATCAGATCAAGGTGTCAAGAATGAAAATGAGGAAGGTGGGTATTTATAGTTTTTGCATAACCGTACAGATCGTTCATCGTAAAACGAGCTTCGATCTCATTCGTACACATGTGCCCATGGTTTTGTGAAACCATGGGAGCCCCTAGTTTCATTAAAACCATGTGCAAATGAGGGGAAGAGCTGGAACAAGCTGGAATTTAGATTTTTCATTTTGGTCCCTTCCAAAGATAACTATGGCAGATTGTCAATTTTGGTCCCTGAATGTGCAAAACTTGGTTTTTGATGCATTTTTGACACGTTTAAACCCCGTTAATCCCATTTCAAGGCTATAAAATGAATTTAAAGTATAGGGAACATGAAACATGCTCTAAAATATCTTGGACGTCAGTTCGTTTGGTCGTACGGTTGCGTTGTTCGGTTAATTACAATGAAACACGAACGAATGCGAAAAACGATCCAAATTACGCGACGAATGGAATTTTATCATGCCAATCTCTAAAATAAAATATTTTAATGATTACATAAAGTTTTGGATGTCCGGATGTATTCAGAACGTAAGATATGCGCAAAAATGCAAACTTATGCACTTTTTGACGCTTTTAGTCCCTGAATGACCAAAAAGTTTATTTTAGCACACCGAACCCCTCAAAGCCTATTTCTAAGCTATGTAAAGGATATTTATGGTATGTTTAACTTATGTTCATGTTCCGGAATGTTCGTTACAGTACAAATCGGCATACTTTCGCAGTTTGTCGAAATTAGTCCCTATAAGCGAATAAACTTGATTTCGCCACACCAAACCCTCCAAAACTTATTTCTAAGTTATGTAAAGGTTATTCAAGTTATGTTAAGCCTATTTCACTATTCTGGAGTGTTCGTTGCATTAATCTGGTTATATTTACGCATCAGTGCGCGTATAACCTTCCAGAAAGCAATTTAAAGCTTGAAATCGAACATGAATTGATATGTGCAAACAATACACGTATTTTTACAAATCCCAAGTATGAAAAACAATGTTTCATAAATTTGGTATTTGTTTGATGGTCGCAGAGGCACAGGTGTCACAGTATAACCCTCTGAGGTTACACAACTTGGATCCTTAGTTATCCTATTCATTTGCATGTTTCCGTTATATGCCTAATTGTTGACCGTTATGCCCTTTTGACCTTAAAATGAGAATTTTGAAAATGTGAAAAGACAATAACCTTGGTTATTGAATTATAAACATGTCCTTAAATTTTCACATCAGTTTGAGGTCTAGATTAGGAGTTATGCTCAATAGCGTAATTAGAAAGCTTTTTATTAATTAAACGGCATAATTAGCATAAAGCGTATCTAAACCCAATTTTTGATACCAAAATTTTTACCTACTGATCTAAAATAATATTTTGGGATTTTTGAATATTTTTATTTATTTTTAGGCTGAGTATAACATAGGGTTATAGCTTTGATTATGTAATTGTCGGTTTTGCCCTTTTGGCCTATAAAATGAGTTTTACAAATCATTTTGATACCAAACCTTTTTCTACTGATCCTATATGATAAATAAAATATTTTAAGCCTTCTGGAATGATAAAAATATCATCTTTTCTTATAAAACCCGGAAATCGCTTAAAACCGTCTTTTTACGCGTTTTAAACGTATAGTGTGTATTAAAACTATTTTTATCATATAAGACTTGATACCTACTGATATTTTTAGTAAATTTTTATACTTTAACAGTAAGCAAAAGTTCAAAACTCAGATTTCCAAATTTGACCTTTAAACCTTATGTGAAATTATCAAAATGCCCCTTAAGTGCATAGTTTGATTATAAACAATAAATTTCACATATTTGTAATACCCTACTGATATAACTTATTAAATTAAGTATTTTTACTGATCAAATCAAACCTGAACCTCAGATTTATGTTTAATCCCTTTTATAGCCTTTAAAATGACCAAAATACCCCTACGGGGCATAATTTGAGTTTAAATCCAAATTGGGCATAATGGAAGGTATCTTACTGATATCACAACATATTTAAGGCATATTAACTTAGGAAACCTGTATATGACTCTTATGGTTACCCGTTACGCATATTTCGCGTTCGGATCGGTTTATGTAACTAGTTTGCATAAATTGACTGAAACGGGTCAGACCTTATCATTTTTGCCTCAAAATCCAGAATGTGTTTAGTTTACCCATATTATACAAGTCTCCAAACTTGTCGGGTTAAAATCACATTCTATTCCGGTCTTCGCTTAATCATGCGTTTTGAACCGCAAACCTTTACTTAAAACTAACCGGTCTAGGTTACGACTTAAATAAGACCCGTTAGGAATCTAATAGGTTAATAAAACCTTCGTTCTAGATTAAGAGCCCCAGTAGAAGTACTTGTACTTGCTGATTAGAATATACGGCTGAGTATAAATTGCATTTTAAGCTCAGGTAAATACTCTTAACTTATTTTCCCTATACGGGCTTGGGATACAGTATTATAATAGTAGCGCTTGGTCGGGTATTGAATGTTTAATCGAATAGTGGTTAAATTGTTGAGGTAACCCGTTTTAATCTGTCTTGTTTGAAATAAAGGCCTTTAGGGGTTAATGACCATGTCCCGGATATCCTTGGCATCATTATAAAATAAAAATGGCCACGTCTTATGCACGGGGTGTAGGCATACACCTGACAGTTGCATAAGGGAAATGGTATCTCACTCTCTTGTGGGCCTATACTTGTGGTGTGTCTGTTAATCTTGACTCAGTTTCTAACATCGAGCCCTAAATGTATAACGAACATGTAAATATGTATACAAGATTATTTTTATACAATTGTCCCAAGTTATAAAAGAATTTTTGTGCCTTGAGCATTAAAATCAATTTTCTAAAACAATTTCAAAATGAGTCAGTTAATTGTATTTACCAGTGTAAACTGACGTATTTTCCAAAAAGATTAAGTGACAGGTACTGTACGTAATTGGCTGGGAGCTCAGGGCGTTAATAGGGAATCTTGAAAGTTCTAGATGCCTAAAGTCTGTTGAACAGTGTTTATCTTTCTGTTTTAAGATCCGCCTGTGGATCCATTTTACAATCCGTTGTAATATTTAGATTAGTTTTGAATCGGTTTGTAATATATTTACTTTGACTTCCGTTGTGCATTGAACTGTGATTATTTGACTATGATGATATCAACTACGTCACGATACTCCCCACCGGGCCCAGTAGTAATACGTGGAAATATCGGGGTGTGTCAATGATCAACATCATAATCTCAAGTAAACAACAATCAAACATCCTACATACACTAAACAACATAGTTTCATCATATATCACGCTTATGTTCTTGATTCATGTTTATGTCTTTTAGTGTTTATCAAGATAATCAATGTATATCATCTTTTAACCAATCAAAATTAGAAGTAACAAAGGTTATGAGAGTCTTACTACTAGCACAAGGCTAGGGAAGAACACAAGATGATGGTGATGACAAAAGTGATGGATAAAAGCAATTGATGGAGGTCTTTCAAGATCCACAAGCACCAAGCTCCTTTGTATAGCTCCTTACACCTTAGTATGATCTTGGAATGGTTGGATGATGGATAAAAAATGGTGGTGGTGGTGGTGCTATGTTTCGGCCGAGAATGGGAGAGGAAGAAGGACAGAGTTGTGGTGTTGGGTGTGTTGTGAGAATGATCCATTATGTTTACTTATAATCTCAATTTTGAGTATTGTGCATTGGGTTTTATGTTCCCTAAGTACACACACAATCTTCTACTAGATCATTAGAGATCACACAGGATCTTAGCAAGATTGTGGGGATCAAGGGTGGGGCCACATGTGACCGTCCACCATGGGGGGGGGGGGTAATTAGTTGGGTTTTGATGATTAGTTAAGATCTTAAGTGTATAAGTTAGTGTTTATGGGTATTATGTGTCATACAGTGTGTTGGGGTGCTCGGGGATCATAACTAGCTCAGAAACATTAAAACAATGCTTCTAGTATAATTTTGGTGTTTCGGGTAATGTCCGGTTGTTCGGTTAGATACCGGTTCGTCAAAGTGTCAAACTATTCCGTTTAGTGATCTTTAAGTACTCTTTTGTGACACTTTTGATTCCCAACACTTAGGAAAGCATTCAGGACCATTTAGTCATATTTTTGCATGTTACTAGCTCATTAAATTGCTGATTTTTGCTTAAATGTGCAGAATTCTGCACTTTATGTGGGTTTAAGGCACTTTCCAGCACTTAAACTATCACCTAGTGACGCAGTTTTATGGTCCTTACTTCCCTACACACCATACTAGTGTCCTACTTAGTCTTTGGCCCATACTGGGTCTTAAAACACTGTCTGTCTATGTACTGAACATTGTCAGCGCTTTCTGAGTTATCCGCTAACTGTGCTAGCTGTGCTTTATGCATCGTTTATGTCACTAAGTGTTTGTATGTAGTAATGATGTGACAGTATGAAATGTGATGCACATGTAAGTATGATACAGTAATTAGAAAGCAGTCAAGTATAATTCAGCACAGTCATTAAGCACTAATTAATATTAATTAATTGTACAGATACATGTATTTTGACGGTTGTCACAGAGATGCTCTCTCAACATTTGCTTGCCAACAGCTTTATCCGAGGAAAAGTGGATGCTACCCTCTTCATAAAGGAAGTTGATGGGCACAGATGATGAACTCTGCAAAGACTTTGAGAAGGTAATGAAGCAGAAGTTCGAAATGTCGTCAATGGGTGAGATGAAATTCTTCCTAGGGCTGCAAGTCGACCAAATGCCTGAGGGAACTTTCATTCATCAAACGAAGTATGTTTATGAGGTTCTGGAGAAATCTGGGATGTCTGAGACTACTCCAATTTCCACCCCATTAGAAACCAATCAAGGTATCAACCCTGATCTCACCGGAGAGAAGGTGGACGAAACGCTATACCGCTCAATGATCGGTTCGTTGATGTATTTGACAACATCCAGACCCGATATCATGTACCCGACTTGCCTCCCGACCCAATATCAGTCGAGTCCTAGAGCTTCACATATGTCTATTGTCAAGAGGATTCTACGCTACCTGAAAGGAACTCCAACACTAGGGTTGTGGTATCCCAAAGATGGTGACTTCACGCTCGAAGGATACTCTGATTCTGACTTCGGTTGTTGCAAAGTTAATGAAAAATCAACAACTGCAGGATGCCAATTTTTCGGACCCCGATTGGTCACATGGCAATGTAAGAAGCAAACCTCTGTTGCTTTATCAACATGTGAAGCAGAGTACGTATCTACCAGCAGCTGCTGCTCACAGATCCTGTAGATACAGCAACAGATGCGCGATTACAGTTTGCAATTTCTTACTTCACCTATTTTTGTTGATAATGAGGTTGCAATAAACATAACAAAAAATCTGGTACATCACGCTAAAACCAAACATATAGAAATTCTTCATTACTTCATACGCGATTGCTATGAAAAGAATTTGATACGAATTGACAAAATCCACACCGACGAACAAAAGGCAGATTTACATACCAAAGCTTTCGATAAACCTCGTTTTCAATATCTTTTAAAATTGAATGGTATGAAATTGTTGTCGGATGCGGAGAAAATAGTTGGCGTTGATGAGAAAACCGAGGCAGATGATGTTCAGAAGCAGACTGCTTTGGTTTGTCGTATTTTTAGTTGTTTTGGTATTTAGGGGGAGATAGATAATATTTTCAGAAAATACAAACACAATAAAAATGCAAAAATCCAAAAACATGAAATATTTTCAAAATCCAAAAGAGTTTGTGTAAAAAGGGGAAATGATAGTACATCAGCTAGACAGTTACAGTATGCTAAAGATATGTAATGTTTAAAAGGTGTTAAGCAGTCTTGCTGATGATATGCCGATAGGTTTTTGCAGATTTAGTTGACTTTCTGGGATATAAACATAAATAACACAACTTGATTATTTCGTGGGGAACATCTCTTGGATATATAGGTAACCCCTGAAATCTTGTTTGAAAGGCTTTCTATTTCAGACATACTAGGTCTATGTGCGTAATGATATCTGGGGTATTATACCGGGACTTCTGATTTTGCGGAAGCAATAGCCTAGTCCTCGTATAATACTCTGCATTGCTTTAATCTTAAAGCTTCCCCTCAGCATAAAAAATGATGAAACATTGCAAAATGTGATTCATGTGCTGTTGAAGAAAAGATCCCCAAACGGGACACACCAAAAGTCGAGCCATTATCTCTTTATCTGAACAGAAGTTCTAACCTAAGCTCTCATGGCATCGCACTACCCATTACAGATATCATTATTGTACGTTCACCTGTAAGACTGAATATAGAAGTCTGGATACGAGAGTATATTCTAAGGTGGGACACGCGTATAAGTTAAGATCTTAAAACACCTAAATCGTATCCTGATTGGTTGAAATTTGTGTGAAAATTTTAAAAAGGATCAGTATATCGGCAATCTAAGTAAATTGTTTAACACTTAGTGTGTAATCAAGCTCAATGGTACTTGTAACTTGTCGGTAGCTGATATGATCCCCTAACACACTCACCAAAATTATGTTTGTAAATAGTTTACTTTTACTGCATTCCATTTCATTTCTGTTTAGCTTTCAAAATCCCAAAAAGATTTCATAGTTCTCTAGTGTAAACTTTCTTAAAATCCCAAAAAGATTTTACATTTCTGCTTTAGTTTCTCGACAAACCAAGGTAGAAAGCTAATCTTCAGACTCGCAGTCATGAAACAGAGCAGGAAGTTTCTGAACTGAACAACAGGGTTGGGAGCAAATCTTGAAAGGTTTGAAAATTCAAAGTCAAAGCAAGTTCATTAAGTTGACACTTGTAAATTTTTCATAAAAATGTTTTTAAAAAATTTGAACAAAATGTCAGTTTGTTTTGTATCGGGTGAACCAAGGTCATTAACTTGGACATGACACTTGTTTCTGTACTTTAATGTTGATGGTTCATCAGATCGGATGGCAAGGGTGAGAGTTCCAGAGTTAGAAAATTTTTGAAGTTTTCAAATTTTTGACTCTTTTCACTTCTTGTCTCGAACTTTGTGCAAATGCTAATGATAATCATTCTTGCAGACAAGAGCATCAGACTGGGACAAATCTCACAACATTTACTGTTTGTTGGATGAACATTATACAGATGCAACTCCGTTTAAAGTCATGGCAAAATTTTTAAGGGAGAGTAAGATTAGTAAGGCCTTAACCGATAGAACAATAATATATGAATCACATGTCAGAAGGTTTTGGAGTTCGGTGAGGTATGATGAAAAGGAAAAGATGATATATTCTGCTGTACAGAAGAAATACAAGAATGATAAGGATGTAGACATTGAGATTAAGTTTAATTTTGGAGACTTAAGACGAGTTTTGGAGTTAGGAGATTATGATAATGATCCTATCATTATTCCTGAACGATTATGCAAAGGTTTGTGGTACAGAATGGGTTTTACATGACCTTTGAATAGGAAATATCTCAAGACTATGTTTAGTCCACCATATAAGTTCCTGATTCACTGTGTAGTGCATGCTTTGTCACTTCGGAAGGGAGCTTATGATGAGACATCAGACTATATCATAAATATCATTACATGCTTGGTGCTGAACATGCCATACAATGTATCTCAAGTGATATTTGACCATATGGTAGATAATATGGGGAGTGGTAAGTACATTATGTACCCCAGGTTTATCCAAATGATGATAGATGATCAAGTTAAAGATCTTCCAAAGGATCCTCCTGATATATTAGGTCTACGAAACATGACAGCTGATACTTTGAGCAGATTATCTTCATATAAAGGTCAAAAGAAAGATAATTTTGAACCAAGGGCAAGGAGAATGATTTGCAAGATTGATAATCCAGGATATGTTGCTCCTGAAAACGATGCATGGAGACATGAAAACAACAATTCAGAGAATGAAGATGACAGGTTGAGGGATATGCATGAGAACCTGAATGTGTTCCACATACTGATTCTAGTGATGCTGATGATGAGTCTACAGAGACAGAGCCAGAGATTGATATGCCAAAGCTAGGTGTTGGGAAGGTTACTTTAAAGAAGAAACCTCAGAAAAAGAAGAAGAAAGGGTCTGATGATGAAGATTCTACTTATACTCCAACAGTTGTAGAGAAAAAGAAACTCCGAATAAAGCGCAAAGCTGTTCAAATAGGCGTCATTCCAAGGAATGTAAGGGCAAAGAAAGGAGGTGCTTCTATGCCTGAAAGTCAAAGAGGAAAAAGTGAAAAGCACGTGACAACTTCAAAGGGTCCTGAAGCAGTGAAAGATCAACATGTTGAAGTTCCTGTAGTGCCAGAGATTCAAACTGTTGAAAAGCCTGATGTTCAGAAGAAAGCAGGTGCTGATGATGATGTGGTTATCATTGATGAAAGGATTTCTACACCACCACCACCACCACCAGAAAATCCTGAGGTTACAGAGTCTTCAAAGCCAAAGAAAACCGTTCTACCAGATCTATTTGAAGGTTTTCCAAACATTCATGGTGAATACAAAGATGATATTCTTTCTGGTGAAGAGTTCGATATGTTTCATGATGAGTCTGTCAAAGATCTGAAGAAGAAAATGAGTCTTCTGGAGAAAGAAAAAGAGAAAGCTAAAGCTGAACGTGATATGTTAAAGAAGCAGCTTGAAGAGTTGACAAAAGTGAATGAAGAAATAAAGTCTGTCTTGATCAAACATGCTAAGAAGATAACGAATATGGAAGGGGATGTGCATGATAACACTCAGCTCTTTGAACAACTTTCCATGGAGATTACTGATCTACATTTAAAGAACAAGAAACTGAATGAGATAAATCAGACGCTAAATCAATTGATAAGTGAACTTCATGAAGCGTCTGCAAATGAATTTAAAGCGATGAAGCTAGAAATGGAAGCACTGAGGGCTGATAAAGCAGTAAAGGATGAACAACTTAACATGTTATACACTGTGATGGAAAGTCATTTGGGCATCAATGTTTAAACTATCTACAATAATTTGGAGATCCAAAGGGTTGAAGAGAGAAGAATTACCAGGGAAAGAGAGTTGGCTCAGGAAGCTACTCAGAGAAGGAAAGGATTGGTTATTGATAAAGAAGAAACACTTGGGTCTTCAAGTCAACCTGTAGCTGGTGAATCTTCAAGTCAAGCTGATGTTGAAATGGTAGATGCTGAAATGGATCCTAAAGGGTTTATGCTTATTGGTGAAGCTACTTCTCTATCTTACAACTTTGATGACAATATTCGCCGTGTGCAAATTGAACAAAGAAAAAGGAAAGCAAAAGAACCATAAGTAATGTTGTTACGTTGGAAAGAAGAAGAGAAAGAAGTAGAGGAAGAGAAGATAGATGATGAAGAGTTGAAGGATATTTTTGATGACATCGACAACTTTGATCCAGCAAATGATTATGATGATAATGAAGATCAAGGGTCGACAGGGTTATTGATTGTGAACCCCTCTGTTCAACAAAAGATAGAAGATTTTCTGAACGACGAAATCAATGAACAAGAGGAGGATCAAAACCAAGAGTCTTCGTCTTTTGGAAAACAACATGCAGACCAGGTATTCATTACACTACCAACTGTTATATATCTAAATGCTCTAGTTGAGGGGGAGATAGAGGTGCCTAGGTCAAGAGATGAAATGTTAGAGGAATTGGGATTAGATGATGGAAAGTTTAAGTTTGATATAGAAGACCAAATCCCTTCTTCGCCAGAGAAAGAGTATGAGTTTAAATATGCTCATGAAGCTGACAATTTTCATCATGTTGAAGTTGAAGATTGGTCAGATAGTTCTAAGGAAGATACTCCGTTTCAATATTCTGGAGTCGATGATTCATTTCCAACTCTCTCTGAGATGTTTAAGGAACAAAATGAAGACGAGTTGCGAAGGAAAGTAGTTGAAAAGATAACAAATGAAGGGATTCCGAAAGTTATTCTGCAAGAGACTCTATTAGAAGAAAGAAAGAAATGGTTTACGATGATGCCCAAGGAGAGGAAATACAGGAGACCTCTTCAGTACTTTACACATAATGCTGATATATCTTTGGGAGATATCTTATCATGGGGCTATCTAGAAGATCTGAAAGTCTATGCTATTCGTCGTGAACAGGGAGTACAGTATTTTGAATTTCTGTCAGATATCAAAACCCTCCCGTGGTGGGATGTTGAAGAATTGGTTCAAACGAAGAACATCAAGCAATTCTATTATTGTTTGGATGTAAAGCAGCATGATCAACATTTGTGGGATTACATAAAGCTGCAAGCAAAGGAGAGATTTCCAGACTAGAAGCCACAGTATCCAGAACAAGATATACAAATTGATCCAGTCACAGGTGAGAAAGATATTACATTGAATATAAAGCCGCCGTGATGTTTGAAAAATATGTCGCTACGTGCTATGGAGCAAGACTTCTGTGAATATTTTCAAGGTTGGATGTACAACCAGAGCACAGCGGAAGCGGTAATCTCTTTATATGACAAAAAATCTAGAGAATCGAGGAGGATCAGCGTGTTGGATCCTATGTGGCTTGTGAACTGATCAAAGAAGGATATCGATTGATTATTCTATAATAAGATAGTGTATGAGAAGCCAGACAAAGTCCAAGTTCTGCAATATCAGAAATTAGTGGATTTGTGTTACGCAAAGACATCAACTCCGGCAGATACTGGAAATCAAAGTGGAGAGATTTGGAGATTGATGAGTTCTTAAAGAAGTACAAGCGCAGTCAGAGATTCAAAGAGATTGCTGATAAAGCTGCGAGACTTGGAAGGTACAAGCTGATGAGACCTCCTCCAACAGACCAGACACCGATCGAGAAGGAAGAAACCAAGATCCCACTGTGGGAAAGAAAGCGCGATGGTGATCTTGAATATAGAAAATGGTGGAATGAAGTTGGAAGGCCTCTCAGGCGAAAGATGCTTGAGGACAGAGAGGAAAAGAGACGTCAGAAAGCAAAGGAGCGAAGACGCAGCAGGAAGACAGAGTGAAGACTATACAGGAAGGAACTACAGCTACATCCAAGGGGGAGTCTGTTAGTACATATATCTGTAGCATCCGTTTTCATCGAGTCTTGTATATTTTGTGCTGTGTATGTATTTTTGTATATGTATGAACATGTATGTATGTTTGTGTCAGGACAACTTAGGGAACGGTGCTGATATGTAAAAGTGAAATCCGTCGGACGACGTATGTCATCCGATCGGATGGCCATCCGATCGGATCACCATCCGATCGGGTGACACTTATACTCTCCCTGGTTGCCTATAAATCATTGGTTAGTGCTAGAACTTTAAGACTTTTGGCTATTCATTGTAAGGAAGCTCTGCTTGTCTGACTTTCTACCGGAACCTCTGTATTTTCACTATTATCAATAGAAATCAGACTCGTTGAACGTTGAACTTGTTGCTGTTGATTCTGTGACATTATCAAGGGATTCCGCACCTTGATTCTGATCGATCCAGCCACGTTCTACTCGAACAGATCCTGCGAACACGACCTAACAAGAAGGCTATTTCTATTGTATTTGTTGAAACGAGGCATCGGTTATGCATGTGGCACGTGATGCATAAACTTTCTCTAAAGGTTGATTTTCTTATTTTCATGTGTTTGGTGTTTTAAGATATATGGCGTTTTGCCATTCATAACTGTTTTTGAAGTTAGTTTTTTGTTCTAATGTATTATATTCCATGGCGTTTTCATGTTTTGTATAGGTTGGTGCTAGGCTATGCAATTCTACCAATTTCTAAGAACGTATTTGTGGTGTTGTGTTGACGGATATTCTTATACCCGAAGAGTTTGAATCAGGATGGGAAGAGGTTATTGAAGAATTCAATTTAGATGATAATGAATCACTTTCTGATATTTTTGCACTTGGGGATTCTTAAAACTCAGTATACTATAGAATGGAGGAACTGTCAGCCCTTATGCGTATGACATCGAGGTCGGAGAGTGAGAACCATTTTTCTAGTCAAGTGTGCAATGCAAAATCTACTCTTGTTGAGTTCATGACTCATTACGAAACTGCAATAGAAACACAGTGTTACACGCACCAGAATCTCGATACAAACGCCCCCAGTTGAAAAGTAATTATAAAGTGTTGGAGAGCCAAGCTGCTGAGATATACACAAAAAATATTTTTTGTGACATTCAAGCTGAGCTAATCGGGATTGGGTATTGCTTAAATCAACGTTATGAAGAGCAACCCGATGGGTTTGCTAAGTTCTACATAAATGATTTTTAGCAGCCTTATACATCCTTATCGAGGTAAACAATGGCGTTTTTCGCGTATTTTTTGGTGTTTTCTCTGTATGGTGTATATTATATTTTTAAACATTTATTTTTTCTGCCTAAAGTTTTTATGTTTGTTATTTGATGGTTTTTTATATATATGTTTTCTGCATTGAGTTTTATACATAGATTGTTTTTTGGCGTTTTTTCAGGTAATGTACCGGAAGTCTGATTGCACCACCACTTTCTCATGTAGGTGTTTTGAGCAGTTTGCTTTGATATTTTTATGTTTTGAGAATTTTAGATATTAGGGAATTTCCAAAACAGTACATTTTGAATAGATGACGTAAAGAGGCTTCGCCAAATTGCCCTTCAGATTACTCAATGAGTCGTGATTTTATGACCGAGCTTGATCCCGATGTGCAAAGTATGATGCGAGAAATTATTTTTGCAATGGAGTATACTTTGAACCGTTTATCTGGTAATAAGGAGGAGCTATCCTTATACAAGGATCATGTTCAATCTTATATGAAGAACGTTCAAGATATGCAGATTGTTGCTCCTCCTCCTATGACTAGGGATAGAATTGCGGAGATAAAAGGGTGACGTGTGTCGGTGTGAGTATATTTTTAGTTGTATTTTTAGCTCTTTTTTTAACTCGCTGATTTCAAGTTTTAAATTTATAAAACACGATATTTTACTATCACTCTACACACGTTAGGGCAAGTGCACCCATCGCGGACGTAGTATAGTAATGGCAAGATACCGAGGTCGTCCAAGAACACAAGAGCTTTTAATACCGGCTTATCGTCAATGTCTAATCGAACAAAACTTTGTGAAAAGATTTTTAAACTAATAAAAAGATAAAAATAGAAAACAAAATAAAATAAATATAGATAGAGAAGAAAGAATCACTTGGATCCGACTTGTCTTTCATTTACCCTTTTGATGATTTCCGCACTTTGTGTATTTTAAAAGATTATCTTAGTTATAGTAGTAGGCCACTCTTGTGAAGGTGACGTTACCCTCAACCTAGTGGTTTGAGTCAGCAATGATACAATCCCACTAGGTCGGCGGAATATTGAAAGATAATTAAGTAAGTTATTAATGCAAAATGTGATGGGCCCCCTTCCAGGCAGCGGTCACCCTCAACCCGTTGGTCTGAATCAGCAGGGATACAGTCCTTGCAGGATTGGTTTAAAGTTTTAATCGTAGTTTATGAATAAGGGGTTCAAGCGGTTCTTACTCTCAGTCGAGCTAGTCATTCCCGGCCAATCCATGGGGTAGTACTAAACTTAAACCAGGTTCTCGCGGGATTTATACACTAAACGAAACATAGAATTACCCAACCACCCTTCTAACCCCCTTCTAAGTAGTTAACATGCTTTATATAGACCGTAAAGACATGAATATGTGAATCAACGACATATGAAGAATGGTTAAGTAGATTCGCCTTCAATATAAAAAACTAATTATTAAAGTCATTAATACAAACCCAATTAAAAAGTTGCCAAAGATTGGAATTCATAAAAGAAATACATAAAAGATAAGTCTTCACCAAATAATGAAAGAATTTAGCCAAGCATGGCCTTTGTTTGACAAAGATTCTTACGATCAATCTTGGATCCCGAGACTACACACACACTCTAAAAGATGGAAAATGGATGATGGTGGTGGATGATGGTGTTGTAGTGGTAGTGGAGTGGTGGCAAGTAAGAGAGAAGTGGTTTGTCAAGGGATGAGTTGAAGTGAAACCAAGCATCCCTATTTATAGCTGAAAACAGAACGTCCACCATAGCCCGTGCCCGCCTAGCACGGCCCCGTGGCCATCAGTCTCTCTTTTCTACATTAACTGCAATGTTAGACTTGTACTAACACGCCCCTGTGTGTCAATGGCACGACCCGTGGCCAATGTACTTGTACTTCTTCAGATTTTGGAAATCCTGGAGTTTACCACACCCTGTGTTACTTTAGCACGACCCCGTGTTGAGCTTGGAATTTGTCTTTTATTGTTGTCTCTTTCTGCTGTAGTGAATTCCCACCGGGCACGGCCCATGCTAGGTGAGCACTGCCCCATGCCAAAGCTTCTGTTTTTGTTATTTCTTGGGTTTGGATGTGGATAGGGGCTCAACAAGTTGCGTCAATTCTTCTTCATTTCATTTTATGTTGGTTTTTGTTGTCTTTTTGTTTCTTTTGTTCTTTTAAGCTCTTTTAACCTGTTTATTAAAAAGGAACAAAGAAACGAGCTTTTACCAACATTAGTACTGAAAAAGGGTTGATTTTATGGCGAATTTGATATAATTTATTTGTTGTATTTTAAGCATATCAAATACCCCACACTTGAATCTTTGCTTATCCTCAAGCAAAACTCTTTATAGTGGCTTACACACCCAAACGGAATGGGTAGAAGAGAATGTTTTAGACCTATCTTTAGAGTGTCGGGAATCCAAGTTCTAATTTATTTTGTTTTTATTTCATTTACATTCTTATTTGGTCGTGACTTATTTACAACTCAATTTAAAAAAAATACATATTTTTGGGCATAACATGCCTTTGTAAAATTCTTTTTGGTTATATATACGTTTTACACACCTCACAAGTAATCACTCAACAGTTGGCCGAAAATGTATAAGCGAGAATGCTCGTACCCGATTTTGAAATTACTCATTCTATAGGCTTGACATATAATCAAACCTCCTCCTTTTTGACGTTGTTAATCCTTGTAGGTATCGAGAAAACTTTTAAAGGGTAGGCTATAGCTCGGGTAGGAGTGTTTTATTTGAAAGTTGCTAAAATAGTAAAATGTTGGCTTTTCTTTTGAAAAAATTATTTTATTGTGACTTAGTTAAAACTAAATAATCATCAGCAATATTTTTTTGCTTATTTTATTCTAAGTGGCTATATAGCTTTTTCTTTTTTTTAAAAGATAACTAAGTCGCTTATTTTGTGGTCTTCAAAAGAGCCGCATTTACTGAAAATAAAGGGTGTAAAGATAAGAAGGTTGGATTGTGGGGTGATGGGTGGTTATTTTTGCAAAATTTGTTTGCGGGTTTTAGAAACGAAATGTTTTTAAGGCTCAAAATGGTTTGTCTAGGGGAGCATTTTTGGGAAAAATAAGGAAAAATAAAGTTTTTTTTTGGATGAAAACGGATTTAGTCCTAATGCCTCTGTCATTTACTTACTTGGATTAGCGTCGATAAGGACTTGGGATGTATTGCTTTGGCAAGTTTTAGAGTCGTAAGAAACAAATGGGCAAATCATACAAGAAATGAAAATTTGAGCTATTAGTATACATGTGTATTTGTGCTCATTAAAGGCTCAAAACACACTTTTTTGTGGGAAAAAAAGAGTTGTAGTGTAAAAACTTATATAAACAAATCAAATTTTTACAAAGATTTGTTAGGCCCATTTTTATAATTATCTTAATTGGTTCTTTTTATCATGACATTTTTAGATGTAAATTAATAAAAACATCATTTTTAGAACTTATTTACCCAACTAAACCAAGATAAGTAAAAGAACGAAAAAAAAGATTTTGAAAAAGTTTGGGGTGTTTAACAGTTCCAAAACGAGTTTTGTGTAAGGCTTGTTTTAGGAAAAATGATTAAAGGTTCTAACCTACACCCCACACTTAAATTACGCATTATCCCCAATGTGTCCCAAAAAGGAGTTATTTTGGTTTAATGCGTAAAAAGTGCGGAAAATAACAAAATTTCATAGTTACTGGGCACTGGACACGGGGGCGTGTTGGATGAACACGGCCCGTGCTCAAAGTTCCAGTTACTGGGTTTTTAGAAAACTTACAGTGGGGTGAGCACGGCCCGCGTCACTATTTGGAGAAAAACTTTTTGACATCAGTGGACCGGGCACGGGAGCGTGTTGGAGAAAAACTTTTTGACAATACTATTTAGAAAACTTACATTGTTCAAAGTTTAACCACCACCACAACATCCAAACATAAAAACTAAATGTAGAAAATAAAATTGTCTAACAGAAAGTAAATTGTTTTAACCAGGACGCAGCTCGAGGAAATGTCAGATTGTTCAAAAGGGTTAGAGATTTAACTTTCACATCAACCACGTCGCCCGCCACCATCGCCGCTTAATCAGAATCCATCTGCTGCCCCTCGTCCTCCTCCTCATCATCATCGTCTCAAACCACCATATGATCCCGAATGTAGGTGATGTCATTTTGCATGGAGATTATGTTGCGTTCCATGCCGCCTATCCGGGTGCTTGTGCTTTGGTCCAAGTTACAAGCATTCTTCGAGACTTGGAGGGATTCCTACATATGTTATACAAATTCATAAGGTTAGGAAAATCAACCCCTCATTGGGATGAGTACCCCGAGAATTGTCCGGGACGAGGACGGTTCGGGATGTCTTCGATTGCCAATATCATGTCCGGGTTGTTTGGATTCCAAACACGACCTCTTGCATCCTTGAAGCGCATGGTACCGCCGGGGCAATCGATGATGAGATCCATACTATGGCAAATAGCGAGATCAACCTTGGTAGTACCGACACCCTTGTTGAACGACGATAGAGTTCGCTGAATGAAGTGCTTGAATAGTTTGGCGATCCATCCTCCATAAAAAATCGGCGTTCGGGTGTCCGCGGTGGCGTTGGCAGCCATGTTCCAAAGCAAGATGTGGGCGACGTCGAAGGGTTGGTGAGTCACAAGGCAATAGCGGACACTAAGTTCTCGTAGATTCACCACCCCACCACTGTTATCCCTTTGGCACAAAGAACCACTAAGGACCCGGTGATGTATCGGATTAGCGAGTCCCTAATTTTTGTGCTCTTTGTGGAGCTTGGGTTGTAGTGGTCGTCTCCTATCAATGCCCATGCAGTTTGGCGGAAGTTGTCCGGTAACTCGTGGATGGCTTCGGTAAACTTGGATTCAGCAGCGTCCTCTTCGGTATATAACCCGAGATTAATACCGAATTGGGTGACCGAAATGCTATACCATTCTGCTACACACCTAAACTCCACAGCATCAGAATAAAACAAATCCGGCTCGGTCCTTTGATGTATGCACCAGAGCTGGGTTTCGAGAAAGATTCAGAGTGGACCAGTCACGAGTGCGTCGTATCTCTCCCTTTGTCCCACTGTCTCGAGCGTGTCGTAACAAACCTGCCTCGGTGGCTCTTCATGACGTACTTGCAAGATTTTGAAGCGATTTTGGTTCTCCAGTTCAGAAGTCTTGAACCTTAGGAACTTGTGTGGTGTCATCCTATAAGAAAGAACCAATAAGACATTTGTTATGTTCGAAAACATGTAAAAAGTATGATATCAGAGGGTCTGGACATGGCCCCGTGTCTGAGGTTTATGTTGGACGTGGCCCCGTGCTAAAACAGCACGGCCCCGTGTCGAACAGTCTGTTTCTCCAAATTTTAAGGTTTTCGAGTCTGCTTCAAAAAATTTAAATTTTTTGGTTCATTAGCAGCGGTTTACCCTGATTAAGAAACCCCAATAATCATTTTTACCAAAAACGCCTGTTTACCATTCCGATTTTAACATTTTCCGTCAAGAACAAGGGTTTGGTTGAAACAGTGTGATTAATCCGATTTCCTCAACAATGTTCAGATATTTACTTTCAAAATTACTACTACTAACTACTTCTAATAAGATCTAAACAATAATTCGAGATTGGCACGGGTCTAGTTCAAGAACCCTAGATTAAACCCGAATTTTTGGTGTTAAACTACATTCAAATCGTTAATCTAACTACCATGATGTTAGAATCATACCTTGTGGTTGGATTGGAGTGATCGAACGTGGAAAACCGTCGGAAAATCGGCAGTAACCGGTGTATCAGAGGAAACGGGTCGTGTTGTGTTTGAAAAAGTGAAGACTAAGGGTTTTATATCCCAACAGTCACTGCAGCACGGCCCCATGCCATGTCTTTATTTTTTTGTGGTATCTGGGCATTTGGGCATGGGGGCGTGTCAGGTGGGCACGGCCCCATGTTCAGACTGCCAGTAACCTTATTTTTTTATCTGTGCACGTGTGTTTGACCGTTTTTCTGTGGCACGGCCCCAATTGTTCCTACAAGATGATTAAAAAAATATGCAAATATGCAAATAAACAAATAAACATTTGATTGTTTTACCGATCATATATCTACCTCTTGAAGATCCATTTCAATTTCCTCCTCCTCAACGATGCCTCGATAGAGTTTAAGCCTTTTTCCATTTAACTTGAAGGGCTCACCGTTTGGAGGCTTAATTTCTACCACTCCATGTGGAAAGATTTGGGTGATGGAAAAAGGTCCCGTCCACTTTGACTTAAGTTTTCCTAGAAATAATCAAAGCCTTGAATTAAACAATAGCACTTGATCCCCCTCTCGAAATTCTTTAGGTTTGCTTATTTTATCATGTATATTTTTCATGCATTCCTTATAAATTTCAGAATTGGAATATGCTTGATTTCTCAATTCATCTAGTTCATTTAATTGATAGAATCGATTTTTACCGGCAAGTTCTTGGTCTAGGTTCACGTTTTTTAATGCCCAATAGGCCTTGTGAGCAATTTCTACCGGGAGGTGACAATTTTTCCCATAGACGAGCTTATATAGGGTGGTGCCTATTGGTGTTTTGTAGGTGGTTCGGAAGGCCCATAAAGCGTCATCTAGTTTACCCGCCCAATCTTTCTTGTTTTGACCTACGGTTTTCTCTAAGATTCTTTTTAGCCCTCGATTTGTTACTTCGGCTTGACCGTTGGTTTGAGGATGGTAGGCGGTTGAAAGATGGTGAGAGACCCCATATTTTGTTAAAATTTTGTATAATTGATGGTTGCAATAATGGGTGCCTCTATCACTAATTAGTGCTTTTGGAGCACCAAAACAAGAAAATAGTCGTTCTAAGAATTTTATCACAACTCTACCATCGTTGGTTGGAAGAGCTTCGGCCTCGGCCCATTTGAACACGTAATCAACCGCTACAAGAATGTATTTATTACCTTTTGATGGTGGGAAAGGTCCCATAAAATCCATACCCAAAACATCAAAATTTCACAAATAAGAATGCTTTTTGGGGTATTTCGTTTCTTGTAGAGATATTACCTGTTCGTTGGCATGCATCACAAGTTTTAATAAAATTTTACGCATCCTTATGGATAGTTGGCCAATAAAATCCTGAATCGAGTACCTTTCGCGTGGTGCTTGCGACTCCATGATGTCCTCCATACGATCCTTGATGACAATGGTGAAGAATTTGTCTTGCTTCTTGACCATGGACGCATCTTCGAATTGATCGGCACATATTTTAAAAAGATATGGGTCTTCCCAAAAGTAGTGTCTTACATCAGCAAAGAATTTTTTCGTTGTTGATGTGACCAACCTTTGACTAAAATGCCACTAGCGAGATAGTTAGCATAGTCGGCGTACCATGGTTCTTCTTGGTATTCAACCATTTTTAAAGATTAGGTGGGGAACTTTTCATTGATGAGCTCTTCTCGAGTCGACTCCAAAGCGGGATCTTCTAAGCGTGACAAATGGTCGGCGGCGGTATTTTCGGCTCCTCGTTTATCTTTACTTCAATGTCGAATTCTTGGAGGAGAAGAATCCTCTAGATCAAACTTGGTTTGACATCTTGTTTCTTGAAGAGGTATCGAATGGCTGCGTGATCCGTATAGACTATTGTTTTAGAAAGATAAAGATAGGAACAAAATTTATCAAAAGCAAATACTACGGCTAGTAACTCTTTTTCGGTTGTTGTATAATTTTCTTGAGCATCATTAAGAGTTTTACTAGCATAGTATATTGAGTGAAAATGTTTTTCTTTTCGTCGTCCCAAAACGGCTCCAACTACGAAGTCACTTGCATCGCACATGATTTCAAAAGGTCATTTCCAATCGGGTGCTATCATGATTGGTGCATTGACTAACATTTCTTTTAAGGTTAGAAATTCTTTGTTGCATTCCTTGTCAAAGACAAATGGTGCTTCTTTTTCAAGTAATATTGTTAGAGGTCTAGAGATTTTCGAAAAGTCTTTGATAAATCGCCTATAAAATCCGGCATGTCCTAAGAAACTTCGAATGGCTCGAACGGAGGAAGGTGGAGGTAGTTGGGAAATAGTGTCTATTTTGGCCCGATCCACTTCCATTCCTTCTTTTGAGATCTTATGACCGAGTAGTATTCCCTCCGTTACCATGAAATGGCATTTTTCCCAATTAAGGTCGAGGTTAGTATCTCCAAAGATAGAAAAATCATCCATGAAAACTTACATAGTTTTTTCTATCATATCGTGGAAGATGGCCACCATGCAATGTTGAAACGTAGCGGGGGTATTGCATAGACCAAAAGGCATGCATCGATAGGCAAAAGTTTCGTAGGGACTTGTAAAAGTTCTTTTCTCTTGGTCCTCTGGCGCTATTCGAATTTGAAAATAACCGGAGAAACCATCGAGAAAACAATAAAATTTATGACCGGATAGTCTTTCTAACATGTGGTCGATGAAAGTAAAGGAAACTGGTCTTTCCTTGTCACTTCATTTAACTTACGATAGTCGATACAAACCCTCCATCCGGTGATGGTTCTCGTTGGTATTAGTTCATTTTTATCGTTTGTTATTACCGTTATACCTCCTTTCTTTGGAACTACTTAGATGGGACTTACCCATGGACTATCGTAGATGGGATAGATAAGTCCGGCGTCAAGTAGCTTGATGACTTCATTTTTAACCACTTCTTGTACATTTGGATTTACCCTACGTTGTGGTTGCATTACCGTCTTATAGTCATCTTCCATCAAAATTTTGTGGGTGCACATGGATGGGTTGATGCCTTTGATATCAATGAGCCTCCACGCGATAGCATTTTTATGTTTTTTCAAAAGTTTTATTAATTTTTCTTTTTCAAAAAGTGTTAGTTTAGAAGAAATGATGACGGGGTACTTACCATGTTCGTCTAAAAATGCGTATTCTAGAACTTTAGGTAGTTCCTTGAGTTCAAGTGGCAGTGGGTCTTCAAGAGACCTCTTATTTTCTTCATTATTAATGTCGATGGCCGAAAAGGTTTGTTCTATGGCGATTTCCTCTTCGACGAATTCTTCTTCTTCTTCCGTATCGGGTGGTTCCGCTTCATCTTCGATTAAGGGGTCGTCATCGTGAATTGGGTATTTCATTGATTGGTCAAGATTGGCGTACCATTTGTCGGCCCCTAATCGAACTGGTAGGTTGTTTTGCTTCCGTTGGTCAAGGCTTTATGGTATTTTAAAAATGGTTGTCCCAACACGGGGGGGACATCATCTAAGATGACAAAGTCGGTGGGGACTACCTCTTGGTTTGTTTGAATTAAGACATTTTCAACTATTCCCGTGGTTTTAATCATTTTGCGATTTGAGAGAAAAATAGGAAATTTAAGAGGAGAAAAATACTTGTACCCAATTGTTTTGGTAAAAAATTACCTAAGCAATTAAGTGATCAAATTAGTTTTGTGAGGTAGTGTGCTAACAATGTATATTGAAAATATTCTGATTTAGTTGTTTGCATAAACAATTATCAGGATATAGCTAAGGATACCGAGCTATGTAAACAATCAAACAATGAGTAGAAATATAAAGGTTGACACGAGATGTACGAGGAAAGCCCTTGATCAATCTAGATCGCCGGCATAAAACCTCAGGAGCTGACAATCGCAGCTGCCTTGTTCTTCTTATTACTTCAAACTTCAGGATACAGTGCAGGATATTGTACAGATCAGCTAAGTGTTATAACGAATTTCAAGTGTGAGTGTTGGTGAAATGTGATTGCGAGTGATTGCTGCTTGCGGAGAAAGTAAGAAAGTGGGTGAAGTTGTTGTGTGTCTATCGATCTGTATATTCCCTTTTATAGTGAAATAGAAACAACAAACTATCCTATAAAACCGGGATGCTTCGAATATTCCCTCTTGAACGTTGGAGACCCCTTCTTCCGGCTTCAACGTTCCCTTTTCAACTGATTAGCCCGAGTCTCCAGGAGAACTAGTCCACTCAAACGTTATAAGCTTGCCATGCTAATCTGCACGTGAACAATTAGTAACTACCAAGATACTGCACCAGGATGTGACCAATAATATCCTGATCTGGTATCCTGGTCACAAACAAAAGTAATAAAGTCAGGATATAATTCAGGATATGGGTTCAGAAAACCACCCATAACAATTGTCCCCAAAATATATTTGTTGGAAATCTTGAATTCAAACGGATATATTTTAAAACTTATCGCTTTTATCGAGGTAATTATCATGATTAGACGCTTGAAGTGACCCGCTAGAACTTCCCACGCGTATTTTACTCATTACCCCCTATTTCTGGCCTATATCTTCTCGGATTTTCTGCTTATTGATCACTACATTCCGGGAAATTTTCAGGTATTTCCTCTCCTCTTTCTTCTTTGTTTTCCTTGCAAGTTCTCTTCATTTTTCATGGCGAGTCGAACCAGATCCCAAACAGCCGATTCCACTCCCAGTTTCACCGAACAAAATCTTCTCAAAGAACCTAAGAAAGAGGACAGTTCATTTGACAACACCGATATTCCTTGAAAGCCTCCAGTGCATTTCATGTCGGAGTGATTATACGTCCGTTCGACCGGGAGGTCCGATCGGACTTGTATTCTGAAGAATGGGTGTGCTTCTTGGCTTACCCTTTCTCCATAGGGCTTCGATATCCTTTCCCGACCTTCATCTCCCGTTTTTTGGAACTTCCCGTACTTAGTTATGCCTAAACCATGCCTATGGTTTGGCGAGTTCTAGTCACACTGGACCAGATAAAATCTCATCATGTGCCGGACTTGTGCATTGAGGATCTTCCGATTGCATATCGTTTAAGGTCTTATGGTTCCAGCCGGTTCCTTTTCTCTTCAACATCTAGTGATCCCTTCATCCTCAAAGCTACTAAAAACGAGGATGGATGGAGACGAAAATTCTTTTTCGTGAAAAGAGACTCCATTGACAAGGGTCTTGACCTTCCCAAGAAATGGTTGACCTCCGGTAGGATTTAGGGTTTTATGAATATCCCCAAACATATCCTGAAACTATATCTTAAACTGACATCTTGATCTTTCTATGCATCAAATTTTAAGGAATTAGCTCCTCCAAGCGTTGAATCAGAAAGAAGAATCAAAGAGATCTACCGGCTTCCGGAGAGTGAAATAACTTTTTCCCTGTCATTCACAAGCTCAAGCCAAAAATCAAGTTTCGAGATGTCTGGTAAGCATATTTTTGCAAGTTATTTTTATATGTTAAACTGACTATATTCTAATATTATATAACGGCTTAGTATTTCTTCCCTTCGTGAAGCACCAGCTAAAAACCTTGAAGTCTTCGATCTTGAGGAACTGGATAGCTATTCTGGTCCTGTGCAAGTCAAACAAGAACCAAATCCCAAACCAGCTGTCACCACATCAAAACCTACCAGTTCCGAGACTGCCACCGTTCCCAAGCCTTCCACTGCCACAAAGCCACGTGGCTCCAGTTCCCACAAGAGAAAGGAACCAGATTCCCTTGCTACCTCTGATGTCTTTCCATTTGAGAATCATTGATTTTTGGAATCCAGCAAGTTAATGACCGGCTTCCTCAATCAGGTAAATATCCTTATCTTATATCTTGCACATATATATGTTGGTTATATATTGTAAGTATACACATTGATACATGTTCTTTTGATCGTAGGGTCTTGAACGGTTAGTGCACTTGTATGAGGACTCATGCGGGCTGAACAAGATGTTAGAAGCCAAAATGAAGAACGTTGAGACCACTATTGCAGACCAAGCAGCAATCGCCACCGCCAAGTCGGAGCACTATGAGGGTAAATACAAGGCAATGACCCAGGAACACCAGGCTGCCATTAAGAAGGTCACCCAAGAAGCTCAAGCCAAATCCGACGCTGCTTAGGTCTAGCATGAGCAGGATATGGCTTCTTACCGAGAAGGCCTTAAGAGTTTCATCGTCGTCTCTCTCCTTGAAGCTAGGCTGAAAATGGCCCATGAAGCCAAGGCCATGGGCTTCGAATGCCACTCTTGGAACGTTGATGCTTGGGAGGTAAAGTTAGGGGACCTTGGTGGTAATCCTGTGGAACATCCTGCCAAGCCTGCGGTTGAGGAGCCTTCCAAGGTGGTTGAAAAGGCGGTTGATGTTGGTGGTGATGCGGGGAAGAATGCTGGTGGTGATCCTGGTGCGGATGCTAGTGATGAAGCTATGGTTGAAGAAGGTGCTGCCCCTTGAAGGCAGCGAAGTGGGCGATGATGGATGTTGATGCCTAGGCCGGAGCCCACTTTTTAAATTTGATGGTTGTGTTTGATAAACAATTTACTTTTCCTGTCTTTTGAACAATTTAATTTCCTGCACTTAGAAGAATTTGATGGCCAAAGGTGGAGGGATCCTGAGTTTCAGGACGAAGCCCTTGGTCATCAACCTTTAGTATGCTCTTTTAAACAATTAACAGTTGAAGGTGGAGGTATCCTGGGTTTTTGGACGAAGCCTCCAACTCTTTAAGTAAATATGGTTAAGAACTAGTTGCACTGTTGGTGGATGGGTCTCAATTTGAGATAAAGCCAATAGTGCAACCTTTTGCTATGTTAATAATACACTAACCTTTCTAGCCTTATCCACTGTTGTTCATATTTCCTTTACAAATTTTGTTGCATCTGTTTAATTTGAATGTAGTTCCCATTTTTATTCCAGTACAACATTTCAAATATTCTGACCAAGTATCCTGATCAGGATACTCTCAATATTTTAATAAAAAACGTTCCATTAAAACTTTGTGAAACATAATTCCAAAAACATAGGTTACTTAGATAAGGTTTCAAAAGATGGAAAAAAAGAAAGGTCATACCAAAAACACTTAGGGAATAGATTCCAACTTCCAACCTTTGAACCCTTTGCAATATTTTTACCATGGATGTCCCCTATCTGGAACACTTAGGAAAGAAAGTTCAATTTCATCCTTCGAGTGTATCAAGACGAATATCCCCTGTGTACAATACATTTGAAAACACAGGAACTTCTTGATTCGTAAACAATTGTCAGTGAACACACTTGTAAGCGACTTTAGTACTACAGGGGTTAAACCCAAAATATCCTGGAGATAGATCCTTAATATTCTGGGGATAAACACTAAGTATACTGGGGATAAACCCATGTTTTCATGCGCTACAGGCGGGAGTGTATAAACTCCAAGACTTAGAAAGGTGAAAACCTTTAAACCTTAGAGAGTATGAAAATACCCTTTCGTGAGAGAGCGTGATCAATCCTCATATACCTTAAGGATCCAGGATATAGCCAATAATAACGAAATTGTCAGCCACTTTTACATGAACTAGTCCCCCCATCTTGAACTATTCCCAGATAACTTGCGCTCCAGGTGGGGTGTTTAAACCCAATTCGAGATAAAGGTGAATATCTTTAAACCTTTGAAGGGATCAGGATCCCTTAAACGTGAGAGAGGAGCCAATCCTCTAATCTTTCGGTTCATCTTTAGTATATATCCTAGAGTAACATCCTGAAGCATATCCTACAAAACACCTTCAAACAAAGCTAACACCCCTCCGATGCTTAAGTCAGTATTGGGTTTCAACAAATCATAAATTAAAATCATATCAAAAGGAAATAGAATTCATACCATCTTGAGTTAGAAATTAAATTCTAAACTCACTTAGAATAAAGCTTAAGGTGTATAGCATTCCAGGATCTTGGTAACATATCCCCTTCCATATTCTTGAGTCTGTATGCTCCTTTCCCATATTTTGATTCAACTTCATAAGGTCCTTCCCACTTCGGGGCAAGCTTCCATTCAGCAGGATTAGTAGTATTCTGAAAAGCCTTTCTTAATACCCAATCTCCAACTTGAAACCATCTAATCCTTAGATTTTGGTTATATGCTCTGGATATCCTCTGTTGATATGCTGCCATCCTTAGCTTTGCTGCATCTCTTGTCTCATCAACAATATCTAACTCTTGGCATAAAGCTTCAGGATTCTTCTCAGGATCCCGCAGGTTCGATCTTGCTGTAGGTATCACCATCTCTGTTGGGATCACTGCTTCTGTTCCGAATACTAAGGAAAATAGGGTTTGCCCAGTTGCACTCTTTACCGTTGTCCTTGTAACAGCCCAATGTAACCGCACCATGATATTGTCCGTTTTGGCGGCCAACACGCCCCCGGCGTCCGCCCCTCACGGTTTTCGAAACGCGTCATGATGGTGAAGGTATCCAGCCCCTTATAAGGGAAGCCTTTGTTCCCCTTCACAACCGATGTGGGATGTTACAATCCACCCCCCCCCCCCCCTTAAGGGGTCCAGTGTCCTCGCAGGACCTGGCACCACCGGTCCGGCCCTGGCTCTGATACCATCTGTAACAGCCCAGCGTAACCGCACCATGATATTATGTGCTTTGGCGACCAGCACGCCCCCGGCGTCTGCCCCTCACGGTTTTCAAAAGGCGTCATGATGGTGAAGGTATCCAACCCCTTATAAGGAAGCCTTTGTTCCCCTTCACAACCGATGTGGGATGTCACAATCATCTGTAACAGCCCAGCGTAACCGTACCATGATATTGTCCGCTTTGGCGGCCAACACGCCCCCGACGTCCGCCCCTCATGGTTTTCAAAACGCGTCATGATGGTGAAGGTATCCAGCCCCTTATAAGGAAGCCTTTGTTCCCCTTCACAACCGATGTGGGATGTCACAATCCACCCCCCCTTAAGGGGTCCAGCGTCCTCGCAGGACCTGGCACCACCGGTCCGGCCCTAGCTCTGATACCATCTGTAACAGCCCAGCATAACTGCACCATGATATTGTACGCTTTGGCTGCCAGCACGCCCCCGGCGTCCGCCCCTCACGGTTTTCAAAACGCGTCACGATAGTGAAGGTATACAGCCCCTTATAAGGAAGCCTTTGTTCCCCTTCACAACCGATGTGGGATGTCACAATCATCTGTAACAGCCCAGCGTAACCGCACCATGATATTGTCCGATTTGGCGGCCAGCACGCCCCCGACATCTGTTGGTGCATTCATCTGTCGACTTCGTCTTATATCGAGTCTTGGATTCGTTGCGAATCTGAACGAGAATGATGTCATTATCTTTGATGATGACATCATAGAGATGACATCACATCTTATATCATGACATTACACACACGAAACAGATAGTTCAAATCACACAAAATAGGATTTTTATATTGTTTTTGTGAGATTTCTCTTGAAAGTCAATGAGGTGATTTCGCTTGAGTTATCAAGTCATGTTTCAAGCGAAATTAGTGGACTATATATAGGCTAGTGGTCTTGTCATTTTGTAACAGATTTCAGAATCGATACCGAGGTGCTGCCGGTATTTCTTGTGACTGTAATCGTTGTTATTTCAATATACAAGAAGATTAAAGTGATTTTCAAGTTGTTTCAAGTCTATACGTCTGTTCCTACAAGTGGTATCAGAGCTCAGGAGGAAGAGTTCTTGCCAAATTCAGCTTAAAAATCTGTTTTCTACACCTTCTTTCACAAAATTGATAAATTTCACGGTTAAAATCGGCTCAAACTTTCACATTATACTCGCAATCATGTTTTAACAAATCCTTGAAAGTTTCAGCATTAAAATTGATCTAAAACTTGACATTTTCGTAATCCCGCTTGAAATTCCGTTCAAAATGCTGATGTCATCTTGATTTCGCTTGAAAAATCATTCAGATTCCGCTTGAAAACTGGTATTTCACTTGAAAATACGTTGTGATCTCGCTTGAAATTGCATTTTTGTGAATGACTCCGCTTGAAAACGACATTCCGCTTGAAAACACCGTTTGAACGATATTCCGCTTGAATTGTATTTAGTGTGGAAAATTGCATCGAGTTGTGTGAAACATTAATCGAGGATGTTAGGTCATTGGTATTTCATGTGATTTGTTTTCAGGTTGTATCGGTTGATCAGAATTTGCATGTGCTTTCATCGTTCCTAGAGTTAAAGTTCACGGTCCAATCAGGTTGTGTTGAACAATTAAACAGTTGTCGGCCCATGCATTGTTGTCGTCCACTAAGTGATTGTAATCGGCCCATGTGAGATGTATTAAATTGAAAACAGTGACAACCCATGATGATTCTTTGCATGTGAAACCTAACTGTTGTCGGACACTTAAATACATTTGTTGTTTTCAATATGTGCATGTGAAGTTTTTGAGTATTGTTGGTACATGCGAATCATTATTAATACTTCTCGGTCCCAGTGTTTAAACATCAGAATTGTCGGCAAAAGTTTTTTGATAATAGCATAAAATTGTTTGGCCCAATCAGATTTGAAGTGAAACAATTGTGGTTGTCAGCTTAGTGGTTATTTGGGTCCAATCAAGTGTGGTGATTTCATTAATGTTGTTAGTCTTTGGAATTCAGAAGGTCTAATAATGTCAATTGAGTTTGTTGGCCTATGTAGTTTTAATTGGAGGTCCAATTAGATGTGAACAAGACTAAAGCTGATTGTTGTCAGCCCACCACACGTTCTCGGCCAAATCAAATTGTGATAAGTCAATTGTAATTCCGGTATTTTACGAGGTGATCCAGCTCGTTTGAGACCAGTATTTTTGAAACAAGAAAGTTTGGTATTTCGTTTGAAAGGAAGTGCAGATATGATTAAGAACGAAAAAGATTTACTGAAGAAGTCTTTTGACATGTTTGTAGCCTTTGACAATGAAATCACAAAAATGACCATTAATAGATATTGTAATCTTGTTTTGGAAATGGGAAGATTGGACATTAAGAAAGACGATGATGAATGGGTTGATAAACTTTCTAATGCATTACCACAGCAGAAATGGGGAACCTATTTGTTAATCCTTAAACACAACAGAAAATCTGAAAATATGAATCTAGCACAGTTTATTCAGAAGATTGAAGAGCACGAGTTGGTTATTCATGAAAAAGCAAAGACAGAAGCTGGAGAAGCTAATGTTGATCAAGTGACTGAAAAAGTGGTAGAGAAGATTGTTGAAGTCGAGAAAGTCATCGAAGTTGAGAAAGTTGTTGAAATAGAAAAGATTGTTGAAGTAGAGAAAGTTGTTGAAGTCGAAAAGATAGTTGAGGTAGTTAAACCGTGTTTGAAATGTGAGGAATCTTGTAAACATTGTGAGGAGAAAGACAAGAAGATTCTTGAACTGGAAGAGATGAAAGAGAATTTATTGTCTGATGTGAAGTATGTGAAGGAGTCGTATGATGTTCTGAATAGAACGGTGGATAGTCTGAAAAAGAAAAATTTCGAAGTTGAAACTGCTCAGATGAAGATGAATGCAACATTAATGACAAAGCAGAGCGTCATCAATGAGTATATTGAAGACTGTGCTAAACTGAAAAAGGAGTTGGAACTTGAAAAGATTGAGAGTGAAAGGATTAAACGATTACTGTTGAGTTATACTACTTGTGATTATTTGATTGATCGTGTTTATCCTACTGTTGCGGGTCTTGAGGCATTCATGGATAAAAAGACTGAAGATACTGATACTGGTAAGAAACCAAGTGTCAAGTATAACAAATGTCCGCCTCCGATCCATGAAAGTTATTCTCCCAGGAATCCTAATGAGGAGCGTTTAAAAAAGGCACTCAACATCAAGTTAAAGTCTGAAATCATTGATGAATTACCAGACAATATTGATGTTACATTCACAGCGTCTGACACTGATCATGAGTCCGAGTTATTAAAGAAAGTGGTCGATCAGGTGTTAGATATGGATGAAGAGTCAAAACCGGAGTCTAAATCTGAGATTTCAAGTTCGTCAGAAAAAAGTCCGAGTTCGTCAGAAAAGAGTCCAATTTCACCAGTCAAACGGGTTTACAACAAAGAACTTCTATTGTTGAAAAATAATTTGAATGATGAATCTATCAAAGTGGCATATACTTTGAGTGATTCAGACAAATTATATTCTGATAAGGAATTTCCAATAAGAAGTGTCAAAACTGAAATGATCAAACAGGTTTTCAAATTAACAGAAATTAATATTTCTGAAATAAATGAAAAACCTAAAAAGTACACTTCAAGAGTTCAACAAAGATTGAACAAGAAAAAGGGTTACGGTTCTGGTTATGGGTATCGAAAGAAACCAAACCACAACGGTAATTTCAAAAAGCAAGGTCTTGGTTTTAGTTCTTTAGAAAATTATAAACCAAAAACAACATTTGTTGCAGGAGGAAGTTCTGAAGATGAGCAGAAGAAACCATTCTGGAAACAATCAAATCAAGAGTTTCTTGCTGAAGTAAAGAGGAATGTGAAGAAGTTTGCTCAAAGAGTTGACAGATGAACTTGCTTTAAGTGCCAAAAAGTTGGACATATTGCTTGGAATTGCCAACAGTCCAACAACACAAAACAGGAAGTTATTTCTAACTCAAAACTGAAAGAAAAACTTGTCTTTGAGAAGAAACAATCAACTGAGAAATCGAAAGTGTTTGAAAATTCAACTTCCGAAGAAGGTGAAAGTTCAAAACGTTTTTACAAAAGATAGGTTGATTTAAACAAACAAAAATGGGTTGTTAAAGGTTCTAAAAGTAGTTCTGACAATGAATCTGATTCCATAAAATCAGAGGAGTCATGTGTTGAGAAAAAGGTTGTTAATTCCGTTTCTGAGTTGAACGAGGAAAACTTTCCGCCATTGACAAAAGATAATCTGAAATCAAAAGGTAGGGTTGAGATTTCAGATCAATTCTTCATTGGTAAAGGAGAATTTGATGCTGAAAAAGCTTTCAATGAGAAAGTTAAACATATTTTTGGAAAGATGGTTGACAGGAAACTGAAGGATGCTCAAGAATTTTACAAATCAAAATGTTGGTGGGACAGATGTTTGCCACCAAAATCACCCAAGGCTGGTCAGGCTTGGGTGACAGCATTTTCACCATAAATTCCTGACTTGCCGGAGCTCCCAAGTTGGTAAGAGTGGAGCAGGAATCGGCATCATTCTTGAAATGTTTGGTTGGTAAATCTACAGGTTATATATTTATATTGTTATATTTTGATTTACAAATGGGATGGTTGGTGAGTGAACCTGCAAGTGGTTGAAGAAGGTTTTCATCTTCAAATGGTTAATCAAGGTCATTAAGTTGAACTTGATTGGACCATACTTACAAGTGGTTTTGAAAAAGAGAACAATGTGATGAACCCCTAACTTACAAGTGGTAAAATCAACGAAACTTATTTTCCGGAAAAACCATTTGATTAAAACAAACTTAAGTGTTTTGAAATCACAATGGGAAAATAGTTTGTTGTAAGGGGGAGTTCTGATTGTTGATGCCAAGTGGATGGCGATCTGAAGTGATTTGATATCAGTTGTCACGTTATTGTACAGTTTGTTTTCAAATTTCCTAAAATGTGTTTGCATTTTAGGGGGAGTAAAAATTTCAGAAAATCCAAAATCATTTGAAAATTTGAAAAAGACAAAAACATGATAAAATCAAAAATGAGTTTTGTTGTATAAAAGAGGAAATGATAGTACATCAGTGGACGATCACGGCATGCTAAAGAAATGGAGAGTTAAATGTGATAAACGGTCTCACTGATGATGTGCCAGTAGGTTTTTGCACTTTTAGTAGATTGTGACGAGATATAAACCTAAATTCAAACTTGCTTATATCGTGGGTAACATCGCTCGGATATATGGGTAACCCCCGAAATCTTGTTTGAAGGACCCCTCTTTCTGAGATACTAGGTCTTTATGCTTAGTGATATCTGGGGTATTATCCCGGGACTTCTGATTTTGCGCAAGCAATGGCCTAGTCCCCGGAGAATACTTTATGCTTGCTTTAAATATAGCGCCGCCCTCAGCAAAAATGATGAAACAATAAAATTGATAATTATTGCTGTTGTAAAAAAAGATCCTCTAAAGGGGAACCACCAAAGTCGAGCCGTCATCTCTCTGCTGAACGGAAGTTCTGACCTGAGCTCTCACGGTCTCGCAATTTAACCCCTTACAGATATCATCTAGGTATACTCACCTGTAACACTGAATATTGGGATCTGGATACGGGAGTATATTCTGAGGTGGGACACGCGATTAAGTTTAAGTTCTTAAGACATTAATCTCGTATCTCGAAACAGTTGAACTTTGTGTGAAAATTTAAGTGGATCAGTATTGACAATCTAAGTGAATCGTTTAGAACTTAAAATGTTTAAAGCTTAACGATGTTGGTGTTTTGTCTCAAAAACTGATATGATCATCATACACAAAGTCACAAAAATAGTGTCTGTAAATATTTCTTTACTGCATTTCATTTCTGTTATATAAAAAAAAATCCAAAAAGATTTTCGGAGTGTTTTAGCATAAATTTTGAAAAATCCAAAAAGATTTTAGACAACTGATATTGAAGAGCTGATTTTCAAAATTCCAAGTGCTGAACATGACGAACAGGTTTGGGAAAGTTTGTTTAAAGATGTTTGAAATGAAAATGATATACATACAAGTGGTTCATCAGTGACTTACATGATAAATCTTTTTGTTCAAATTTTGTCTTCAAGAGGTTAGCAGAGTTTCTAAATTTGTTATATCCTATCTTTTATGAAACTTATGTTTTGGGTAGAGAATATGCAAGTGAATCAGGTTACGATACCTGAACCTGTGAAAGCCAGACTACAATCCCAGTACAAGTTGAGGGGGAGTTTTTGTTAGAGAAAGAAAGTCGAAAGTTGCTAGAGCCAGCTGTTGATCCTGAAAATTTCAATAGAGAGTTACATCATTCAAGGAGGAGATTAGTTGAAGAATGTTAGAGTGAGGAAAGAATCAGATCGAGATTCTGGAAAGAGCACAAAGACTGATAAAGCCTGAAGATTGAGAAGACTCGACACTTAAGACTCGTCAACATCTGAGGGGGAGTCTGTTGGTGCATTCATATGTCGACTTCGTCTTATATCGAGTCTTGGATTCGTTGCGAATCTGAACGAGAATGATGTCATCATCTTTGATGATGACATCATAGAGATGACATCACATCTTATATCATGACATTACACATAAAAAACAGATAGTTCAAATCACACGAAATAGGATTTTTATATTGTTTTTGTGAGATTTCGCTTGAAAGTCAATGAGGTGATTTCGCTTGAGTTATCAAGTCATGTTTCAAGCGAAATTAGTGGACTATATATAGGCTAGTGGTCTTGTCATTTTGTAACAGATTTCAGAATCGATACCGAGGTGATGCTGGTATTTCTTGTGACTGTAATCGTTGTTATTTCAATATACAAGAAGATTAAAGTGATATTCAAGCTGTTTTGAGTCTATACGTCTGTTTCCGCCTTTCGTATAGTCTAAGAACTCTTCCGAACGACTCATTCAGGTCGTGATTCGATCCTACAGTGTCCGCCCCTCACGGTTTTCAAAACGTGTCATGATGGTGAAGGTATCCAGCCCCTTATAATGAAGCCTTTGTTCCCCTTCACAACCGATGTGGGATGTCATAATCTACCCCCCCCCCCCTTTAAGGGGTCATGCGTCCTCGCAGGACCTGGCACCACAGGTCTGGCCCTGGCTCTGATACCATCTGTAACAGCCCAACGTAACCGCACCATGATATTGTTCGCTTTGGCGGCCAGCACACCCACCCCGGCGTCCGCCCCTCACGGTTTTCAAAACGCGTCATGATGATGAAGGTATCCAGCCCCTTATAAGGAAGCCTTTGTTCCCCTTCACACCCGATGTGGGACATCACAGTCTTATCAGCCCATAGGACAAATGGTATTTCTTCTGCCCATCTTTCCTTTTTAGCACCTAATCTCTTCTTTAAGTTGTTGACAATTATTTTGTTTGAGAATTCTGCTTGTCCATTTGCTTGAGGATGTACTGAGGTTGATGTGATCATCTTGATCCCCCAACTTTTGCAAAATTCAGTGGTTCTCTTGCTGATGAACTGAGAGCCATTATCACAAATTATCTCAGCTGGTACACCAAACCTAGTTAGGATATTCCTTTTTATGGAAGGTACTACTTTTTGATCTCTGACTTGAATAAAGGCCTCAGATTCAACCCATTTGGAGAAATAATCTGTCATTGCCAGCATAAAAACTTTTCCTCCTGGAGCCTTTGGTAATTTTCCACTTTATCCATACCCCATTTCATAAATGGCCAAGGGGAAGCAATGGGATATAATGGCTCAGCAGGCTGATGTAGTATATTGTTGTGCCTCTGACATGCGTCACATCTTCAAGCATATTCTGCAGCATCTTTCCTCATAGTCGGCCAATAGTATCCTATTCTTAGCACCTTCGAGAATAATGATCTCCCCCCCATTATGGTTGCCACAGTTTCCTTCGTGTATATCCTGAAGTACTTCCTTGGTTTCAGGATCCTCCAAGCACCTTAGGTATGAACCTGTAAGTGACTTCTTATACAAAACATCATTTATAATAGTAAAACGATATACCTTCATCCTGAAAGCCTTAGGATTCTCATCCTTTGGGATGTGTCCTTCTTTGAGATATTTCATGATCGGGGCCGTCCAGGATTTAGGATCCTCCTCAGGATACTCATCACCAGGATCCCGGATACTTGTTATTTCCTTTTCCTGAGACTTGAAGAGTTCCATCACAGGATACAAGATATGTAGTATTAGTATTTGGGTTCCTTCCGGTATCCTGATTGATGATCCCAAATTTGCCAAAGCATCTGCCTCGGCATTGTCCTCCCTTGGTACCTATTCAAGTGTAAAAACATCAAAAATCCAGCTAATTTTTTGAGAATTTCAAGATACTCGATTAACCTTTCACCTTTGACTGCATAGGACCCATTGAAATGGTTAGTAATCAACAAGGAATCAACATATACTTGCAAACATTTAATATTCATCTTCATGGCCAATTCTAATCCTGCAATCAAAGCTTCATACTCTGCTTTATTATTAGTGGCAGGAAATTCACACCTAATAGCCTGGGGTAATATGTCCCCTTGTGGCGATTTTAGTAGTATACCTAATCCTACACCTCTCACATTAGATGCACCATCAGTATATAACGTCCAGGATCCCAAAGTTTCTCCTAGTTGTTGTACTTCTAGGTCTACTTCATTTTGAATATCACTTAACTTTACTAACCATTTAGTCATCCTACCCGACATCTCAGGTTTCCTAAGCACATTTTTAACAGGATAATTAGTTTTAACATGAATCCTATGTGTTTCAAAATAATGCCTAAGCTTAGTTGATGCCATAACTAGGGCTAATATCAATTTTCTAAGTGTGAATACCTAGTTTCAGCATCTAACAAACTCTTACTAACATAATAAACAGGATACTACTGACCTTCATGATCCTTTACCAGAAGAACACTTACAGCATTCCCTGACACTACAAGATAAAGGGATAATGGTTCACCATGCTCTGGCTTCATCAACAAAGGTGCAATTGAAAGATATTGCTTTAATTCCTGTGGGGCTGCTTCATGCTTTTCTCCCCATTCGAAATTCTTATTCTTCTTCAGGATATCGTAGAATTCCTTGCATTTCTCTGAGGATCTTGATATAAACCTATTCAATGCTGCTACTCGTCCTGTTAACCTTTGCACATCTTTCATGTTGGATGGTGACCTGATATCAAGGATGGCTTTTATCTGTTTCGGGCTTGCTTCTATTCCCCTTTTAGTTACCATATATCCTAAAAACTTTCCTGCCCCCACTCTGAACTGGCACTTGGCAAGATTTAATTTCATATTGTACTGGTCCAAGATATCAAATGCTCCTTCAATATCCTGGAGATGATCCTCAGCCTTCTTGGACTTTACCACTATGTCATCGATGTATACTTCCATGGTGTCCCCCTGTTTGTCTTTAAACATCAAATTTACCAGTCTCTGGTATGTTGCACCTGCATTTTTCAAACCGAAAGGCATGCAGTATAACAATAAATACCTGTTGGTGTCATGAAAGCAGTATCCTCCTGGTCTGAGGGTTCCATTTGGATCTGTTGGAATCCTGAGGATGCATCCATAAAGGTTAGCATTTCATGACCGGCAGTTGAATCCACCATTGAGTCTATATGCGGCAAAGGAAATGGGTCTTTAGGACACGCTTTGTTCAAGTCTGTGTAATCTACACAAACTCTCCATTTCCCATTCTTCTTTTGAACCACAACCACGTTTGCTAGCCACTTGGGGAATTTGACTTCTCTAATCATCTTGGATTTCAATAATCTTTCAACCTCTTCCTGTATGATTGCATTCCTTTCAGGAGCAAACTTCCTTCTTTTTTGTTGAATGGGCTTGAAAGACCTGTCAATCCCAAGCTTGTGAGTTATAATATCCTTAGAAATACCTGTCATATCCTCATGCTTCCATGCGAACGTGGACATCCTGCATTTCAAAAAGTTAGTTAACTGACTTTCAATATCCTGAGGGATATTGGTTCCTACGAGCACCGAGATATCCAGATTATCCTGATCCAGGAAAACTTTCTTGACATCCTGCTGCGAGGCTTCCATGATATCCTGGGCTCATATCTTTAATTGCTATCCTGCTTTAGGTTTCGTTGAAGACTTCATTGAGGAAGAATAACATTCTTTTGCCTCTTGTTGATCACTATCCACCTTGACAACCCCCCCCCCCAAGGGGTAGGAATCTTGATACACTGATGATAGGTTGATGGGACAGCCTTCATGTCATGGATCCATGGTCTGCGCAATATAATATTGTAGCAGGATAATGAGTCCATGACACAGAAACGTTGCATTGAATTCACCCCTCAACATATACTGGCAACTTTATTTCTCCCACAGTATTCTTGGTCTCTCCACTGAACCCTACAACTACAGTGGACTTTGAAGTGATCTCTATTTGGGAAATGTTCATTCTCTTCAGTGTTTCTAGCTGAATAATGTTGACAAAGCTGCCGTTGTCTACCAGTATCCTGCGCACAAAATGATTAGAAACATACAAAGTGATTACCAAACCATTATGATGAGGATCCTGGATGCTATCCCGATCATCATTATCAAACATTATGACTTTATCAGTTGTGAGGGTTGTCATTCTGGTTGGCTTGTCCCCCCGTTCTGCCTTAGCCTCCTTTACATATCTTTTTGCTGCAAAGTAAGAGGTTCCACAAATGTCGGATCTTCCTGAAATAAAGTTAATTATCTTGGCATCTGTGGGAGGTGATGCTGCTCGTTCAGGATCCTTCTCAGTATCCTGATCCTTATTCTTCTTTCTCCCCAGAAGATCTTTCAGATATCCTTTGCTCAGCAGATAGCTTATCTCCTTCCTCAAAGCTATGCAATCTTCTGTCACATGTCCAAAACCCTCATGGAAAGCACACCATTTGGATTTATCCTTCCAATCAGCCTTTTGCTGATTCTTTCTCGGCCACCTCGCTTTATCTCCCAGAACCTGCATAGCATACATTAGCTCGGGCATACTAACAGAGAAAAAATATTCTGACAATTCAGGATAATCTTCAGGATCCTCATCTTCAACAACATTCGCTTTCTTGCTGTCATTCCTGCCATATGGCTTACAGCGATATGGCTTGTATGAGGATTCTGACTTCCTGTTAGTTGATTCGTATGTTGAGGACGAATTCATCCTCTCTTGCATTTTCTTATCATCTTCAAGCCTGATATATCTCAAAGCCCTGTTCCGAGCTTCGTCCAAGTTCCTGCAGGGATTCATCAACTTTTGTAATCCCATCTTGAATGCTTGGACTGATGTAGCAACATCAAGGTGTGGGATATCCAAGGATTCCCTGTTGAATTTGTTCACATAATCCCTTAGGGATTCTTGAGGTCCCTGTGTTATCCTGTAGAGATCACTGGTTAGCTTTTCAAAACTTCTACAACAAGAAAATTGACTATTAAACAAATGAACCAAATGAGCAAATGATGTAATTGAATGAGGTGGAACATTTAAGAGCCATTTCAAGGCTGGTCCTGTTAGAGTAGAGCCGAAGCCCTTGCAGAGGCATGCTTCCTTAAGCTTTGGTGGAATAGGGTTAATCTCCATTCTCTCCCTATACTGAGTAATATGCTCCTCAGGATCTGTGGTTCCATCATAAAGCTTCATATTGGCAGTTTGAAATCTTTTCGGAATTTCAGCATCACATATAGGATATGCAAACTGGGATATCATGTGACTATCCTTGGATACTTCCAGAATGGGCTGAACAACCCCAGGTACACTGGATATCATATCCTTTAACTTCTGAAGCTCCCTTGAGAGCGCTGACGTCACACCTGTATCCTGCAAAGATCCAAAACTGTTAGTAGCAGGAGTATTAATATTATTAGTCACGTTACCAGCTTGGTGATTCTGGCCATATCCCGGAGCATATCCTGAGCCCCTCACAGTTGATACCCTGACTGATGAAGGTATCTCAGGAGTATGACTCTGAGAATGGCTTGGTACAATATTGCCTCGGTTATCCTCAGTATACACTGCCGAGCTGAAATTCAATGCTCTAGGCTGCAAAGGAGTAACAGTATCCTCAGCAGGCCTGTTTGAGTTAGATTTCAAGAGTTGTATCTCTCTTATCAGCATTTGGTTGGTCTCCTGCTGTTGCTTCATCTGATCCTATATATTACCAAACAAAGTTAGAATTTCATCATTAGAAGTCATAATAGGAGTTCTCCCTAAGGCAGCAAATCCATGAATATTCTGAGTAGGAACAATATCCCGAGATGTGTGAGTTTCAACCCTCCTCGGATGAGCTTGAGGCTGTGAAGAAGCTTGCGTCCTTGGAGGTGGTGGAAGCACCGAACCAATTGTTGCAGAGGTTGTAGCAGACATGGTAGAAGAGCTCATGTTTGATTTTGAGTCCATTGAAAATAGTGTAGCAAAAAGTTTCAAAAAAAGAAAACCAAGTAAAGATTTTAGCAAGGTTTTTAATATGAATAGCACCACTTGCCCCACGTGGGCGCCAAATTGTTTTGGTTAAAAATTACCTAAGCAATTAAGTGATCAAATTAGTTTTGTGAGGTAGTGTGCTAACAATGTATATTGTAAATATTCTGATTTAGTTGTTTGCAAAACAGTTATCAGGATATAGCTCAGGACACCGAGCTATGTAAACAATCAAACAATGAGCATAAATATAAAGGTTGACACGAGATGTACGAGGAAAGCCCTTCATCAATCTAGATCGCCGGCATAAAACCTCGGGAGCTGAGAATCGCAGCTTCCTTGTTCTTCTTATTACTTCAAACTTCAGGATACAGTGCAGGATATTGTACGGATCAGCTAAGTGTTACAACGAATTTCAAGTGTGAGTGTTGGTGAAATGTGATTGCGAGTGATTGCAGCTTGCAGAGAAAGTAAGAAAGTGGGTGAAGTTGTTGTGTGTCTATCGATCCGTACATTCCTTTTTATAGTGAAATAGAAACAACAAACTATCCTATAAAACCGGGATGCTTCAAATATTCCCTCTTGAACGTTGGAGAACCCTTCTTCCGGCTTCAACGTTCCCTTTTCAACTGATTAGCCCAAGTCTCCGGGAGAACTAGTCCACTCGAACGTTATAAGCTTGCCATGCTAATCTGCACGTGAACAATTAGTAAATACCAGGATACTGCTCCAGGATGTTACCAATATCCTGATCCGGTATCCTGGTCACAAACAAAAGTAATAAAGTCAGGATATAATTCAGGATATGGGTTCAGAAAACCACCCATAACGCCAATTTTTCGAAAATATAGTTTGGTTTTATGTTAGCGCAAAGATCTTTATCAATTAGCAAATTACTAACAAAGACATTTTGAAAAAAAACATGGTACTGGTTTTATGTTCATTTCATGATATTCATCTTTATTAGCGAAGTTTGATCCTTTGTTAACGTGACGCTTACTAATTCTTCGATTTAAGTAGAAGTGTTCAACTCTTTTAAAAACTTAGCATGTGAAGAAACCAAACAATGATTTTCAAAAGAAGGTTGTAAAACGTGAATTTTCGAAAAAGTTAGATCTATTTTAGAATCATTAGTCTTAGACTTACCTTTTTGTTGAGTTGGTTCATGCGTGAGTTTTTCATTTTGTTCTTCTATTTTTACCTCTTCGTTTATTACCTCTTTAGTACAAATAGCCTCTTCTTTTTCACGATATCTCTTAAGTAAGAGTTCTAGATTTTTGAGACTTTGTATGAGTCTTTCGGCTTCGGGAATGATGGTTGGTGGTGTGTCGTAAACTTCAAATGGATTGGTATCCCAATCAAAGTCTGACTTCGGGAGCTCACACCTTGGTTCTTCATAAATGGTGTATGAAGAACTTGGTGTGGTGTATGAGGTTGATGGTTTAAAAAGGTCACAATATTGTACCGAATGGGGATTTCCACAAATGGTACAATAAGGCTCCTCATAATTATAGCAACCCTCCAAAATATTTTTCGACACCCTAAAAATAATTAGAATGTCCCAATATGTACTAAAATACACCCCGTATATGTAAACAGGCCCCGAATATCTTTATTTTATTAAATTAAATTAAAAATAAACTTTTAATGGTTGTCGCGGGCCGCGTAAGACCACCCCTTGGTCTACGGACCCTATGTCGCGGGCCGCGTAGCCTTTAGCTACATCCTTCGCGGGCCACGAGGGACTGAGAAATCAGCCCTATAAATGGAGGCCATCGGCCTTCAGTCCAGATCGCTCAATTCTTTTCTCTCACTCGAATTTCCACATAGTTAAAGCTATTCTCGGGTATAATACCCCCCTAAATAACGAAGTTCTGCCTCGTTGTAAGTATCATAACCCCGGATACGTATTTGATACACTGCCCGATTGATCCAGAGTTCCGTAACGGCTATCGAGGTTCTGCCCGACGTAGTCGTTGGAATGCCATCTCGGGGGGGGGGGGTATTACTAATGTAAATATTGGGTTATTATACTAACGCATGTGCATTTGTGTAATTTATAGATAATCACTAGGAAATCCTTAAAGAAAACCCTAAGACAGCAATGTGAGTAATCTCCTTTTTGCAAACTGTTTTTACAAAACCTTAAATATTTTACAATGTGATTAAGCAGTGATTGAGTCTTTGTAATTCTTCAATTACTGCCGGTATGTTGGGGTTTTGTATAGAAAATGTGGAACACGTTACCATTGGACAAAGAGTTAGCCAATGTGTAATATGACCCACCACTCAGGATTGACAATAATGAATGAGTAATTGAGTAGATGTAAACATTGTAATCGCTCTCAATACTGTTCAAAGATAAAACTCTTCTTGATTAAACTGTGATTCACTCACCAGTATTTCCCACTGATAAAATGTTTTTAAACGCATTTCAGGTAACAAAATGTGAAAGCCAAATAGAAGCCAGCTGGACAACACTGAAGGCTTGGAAAAGTGGCTATAAAAGTTATCTAAATAAAGAAGATGTTTTATTTCAATAAAATAGGGTCCATCCCTATAAATCAGTTTGAAATGAAAACTTAGGTTTTGTCCCAATATATTTATTAATATAAAATGAGGTGTTTTACTCTGATAAAATATTTTCAAACTACGATTCTGATGTAATTTCCTCTGCCAAATTGATAAACACCGATACCACCAATATTGATTCTCGCGGCCGCCCGTTCCCAGGAAAGATGGGGGCGGGGGTTGCGACAGAAGGTGGTATCCGAGCTAAGCCACTGATTCAGCCACATAAGTGTTCTGCTGACACCAAAGTATTATTCAAAATGTTAGGAAATTTTTATTAAACTACGTGCATAATTGTATTTTATTGTTGTGTATTATTTGACTATTTGTTAGTTTACAGTATGAGCGACCAAGGACCTTCCGACGCCTACCATCAATTCTCCAGCTCACCTAGGAGCAAAGGCACCTCTTCACAGCATGCCCTCTCAGGGTATTCAGCTGACAATGAAGATGGGATATTCGTGTTTAAGGCTCAGTCTGAAGAGCCATTCCCTCCTAAAAAGAGAGGATGGTTCAGTATGTGACATCTGTGCTTGTAATCATTGTAAACAGTTCAGTTATCAATGAAATAAAGTTATTTGATCCCAATGTTTGTTTGTTTATGTTTGACACTTTTCATGTTTTGACTTTTATTCAATTTCAAACTCTATATCGCTTTCTAGAGAGTTATACGCAAACAGGTGCGTAAACGTAATTAGTTTAACATGAAAAACACTCCGGAACATCAGTCTATGCTTAACATACCTTAAATAACCTTTGCATAACTTAGTAATAAGATTTGAAGGCTTTGGTATGGCAAAATCAAGTTAATTCGCTTACAGGGACTAAAATTGACAAACTGCGAAAGTATGCCAAATTGAACTGTAATGAACATTCCGGAACATGATCATAAGTTAAACACACCTTAAATACCCTTTACATAGCTTAGACATAGGCTTTGAGGGGTTCGGTGTGCTAAAATAAACTTTATGCTCATTAAGGGACTAAAAGCGTCAAAAAGTGCATAAGTTTGCATTTTCACGCATAACTTACGTTCTGAATACATCCGGACATCCAAAAATTTATGTAAGCATTAAAATATTTTATTTTAGTGTTTGGCATAAGAAAAATCCATTTGTCACGCAATTTGGATCGTTTTTCGCGTTTATGCGCATTCCGTCGTAATTAAGCGAACATCGCGATCGTACGACCAAACGAACTGACATCCGGCATATTTTTGAGCATGTTTCATGTCCACAATGTTTAGGCATCATTTTAGGGCCTTAAAGTTGGCTTAACGGGCCCTAAACGTGTCGGAAATGGCTTTAAACACCAACAGGGACTGAAACTGTCATTTTGGAAAGTTGTTTGCTGATCAGGAACCTCAGCCGGCCCGCGTGAGTTTCTGTTGTCTGCTACGCGGCCCGTGTGGCCCTCCCAGATGTGCAGAATGTTGAAAACAGCCTGTTAACAGCTGTTATACTCTCATTTCCCACTTGCAAATGGTTTTTAACAAACAATGGGCTTAATCTAGGGGCTCCAATGGTTTTGTAAATCTATGGGCTCGATGTGTACGGCTGGGATTGAATCTCGGTTTTCAAGAAACGATCCTAACGGTTCTACGAAAACTATAAATACCCCTCCATAGTTCACTTGCAAAACCCACAACTTGATCTGATTTTGGCCTTCTAAGTTGAAGTTTATACTTCATACCTGAAGGTAAATCGGATCAAGAGCTTACGGCGACCCTGTGTAAGTATTCCTTCGTTCTTTTATGCGTTTTTAGCATGAAAGTCAAACTTTGTTTGACTTTCTGCATTGACCAGTTTATGGTCAATGCGAAGTTCGTTTGAACTTCATAACGTGAGCGTAATCACGATGGTTATAGTCCCTAGTGACTATACCTACTGTTTACCACGTTATCTAGGCTCAGTGACGAGTCGTAGTTTCGGCCAAAATGCGTATTCTTGCGTATTTTGTAACCAAACTACTCTTAGGTATCAAAACCGTTTGTTTTGAAACCAAACCTGTTTTCTAAAGTCGTTAAGCATGTTTTAACATGTTTAGCTCGTCACTTTTAGATTTGTGCTTGTCTAGGGTCGTGAGGGTAAGCGATCTAATCAATCGATTATGCTTTCGAACCCGACCCATTTGGTCGATCATTAGGATCCGACCAAACACTTTAGGTGACCATAGTTGTACAGGGAATAACCTTCCGAGGTTATACCTTATGGTCACGTCGTTTAAGTAGTTGTATGATTGGTAGTATATTTGCCTTAGGTAATTTACCAAAATGCCCTTTTTACGCCAAAATTCATTCTAAGCATATGTAACATAATTTTTGACATCTAAACTGATTTAACAACAATATTAGACATGTTAACGCATATATTACTTGTCATAGGACTAGTTAGGCGGTTCGAACGCGTTTTACGCGAACGACGCGTTAAAGTAGCATAAGCTACCTAAACGGGTCGTAACGGGTCAAAAGCACTTAGGTTAGGTTTCATTTTAGTATGTACACCTTGTTAAACCATATTACATGAGTTCTTACACTCATTTGGTTTACAAACCCTCATGCTACCCAATCCTCCGATTAGGTCCGTTTATTAATGTAGTTACCTATATTAGGTGTCGTTTGATTCCGTGATCTTCTAGCTTTGCTTGGTGGTTATCTTAGGACTTCTGAGCAATCTCAAGTGAGTACATAGACCCCTCTTTTACTGTTTTTCAAACATTTTGGGGGTGAAACACATGTGCCTACTTGTTACTTTAGTGCTTTCCATGTTTTCATATCATATACTTGTTATGTTCATTAGTACACTATTAGTACATGATTTCATTTTGTTTTGCTATGTATGTTTACTTAGCATATTTAGCACATTGTTTTACATTACACCTTCTTTTGCTATGTATGTTTACTTGACATGATAGCACATTGTTTTACATTACATTTTCTGCTTTGTATGTTAACTTAGCATATTTAGCACATTGATTTACATGACTTTTTCTGCTTTGTATGTTAACTTAGCATATTTAGCACATTGATTTACATGACTTTTCTGCTTTGTATGTTAACTTAGCATACTTAGTACATTACTTTCATTACATGTTTGTTTTTGGTATGACATTTGGTTTGTACAACGGGACTAAACTACATTCATTAACATTAACTACGCCGCTCGGTAGTAAGTAAAGGTACCATAGGACTTGACAAATCCCGTTCCTGACATCCTAGGTTTGTTTGGGTGTAAGGAATGACTGAATCCGAAAACATTCTTCTTTGATAATCTAAGATTATCCTGTATCAGTAAAACATGCATTTATTTTACAAAACATAACTTTTGATTTTTTCAGAATACTTTGTTTTGTACATTTTTACTTGTGGTTTAAGTAGTCTCATTTTACTTACCATACATAACTTTTGTTTACACATTACATGATTTATATTTAACTTGGGTTATACTATGACATTTGACTATTGGATTAAACATGGATATTTTACGTTGTTGGTTGATTCGAGTGACTTAAATAACGAGGCGTGTGTAGTATGATACAAGCATGGTGGATATGCCGCTGGTACTTCCTATATATAAGTGTTTGTATGATATTACATATCGTAGCATCATTTAAACCACTTCAGTTTAGACATATTACATTTACAACACATTTTCACTTAAACATTGTTTTACAAATAACTTGGTTTATTCAAACTCTTTTTACTTGGTTATTCTTTTAACCATACACTATCCTTTTATATATACATATCATCTGATTTTGCTATCGTTTTTCAAATGATTTATAAAACAAAACAAATAACAAGGTTCATGACTGAATTTTTATTAAACATTTCTTTAAACTCAAGTCATGAATCCTATTTTCATAAAACCTATATATCTCACAGGCATTTTTATGATGACGTACCTATTTTCACATGTGTTTTCAAGAGTTGTCACTTAGGATGATGATCGTGACACTAGGGCGGACCTGTGCCTTAGAGACTTAAAATAAAGATAGTCTTAGTTTAATTATGTTGTGTACTCTTTCGTTGTTGTTTTGAAACAATGTATTCCACCTTTGGTTGTTGAATAAAATGTAATTTTAGTTACCATGGTTGTGGAACAATAATTCTGTTACAACACTCCCCGATGTTTCTGCCACGATTGATGCTTTACATGGTCGGGGTGTGACAGAAGAGTTGGTATCAGAGCCAATGGTTATAGGGAATTAGGTTATTAGTAATGCTTTGACCTAGACTATAACCTTTCTAAGACCCCAACACAAGTTATCTTGTGTTTAGATCTTAAAACATGCACTTCACCTATCCTTAGGTGATCACCTAAACAAGAACCCAATTTTCCGAAATGATTTTTGAAAATCAAACATCTGTTTTTAAATGATTTATTATATGGTTTTGAACTCTTTGATTTTTCAAAATGATTTTGAAAATTCACCATCCATTTTTGAATGATTCTTTTGGCCTTGTGCCTTCCAAGTTTTCAAAATCTCGTCAAAGTTTTGGGTTCTAAATAGTGTGAACACGTGCAAACTGGAAGAGTGAATGCCTGTACCCTGGGTTTTCTGTCTAAGGCTAGAGTGTTCATACAAATCCACATAATCGGACCAGTCACTCTTACCTGGGAACTCTTGGGGTGAGTGTTCACTTATAGGCGAGCATGTCTTCGCGATACATTATTTTTGACCCATTTACTTTGATTAGTCACTGTGTGTCGTTTGTTTGCTTTGTGATACGGACGAATGACCACCATCTTTGCTTTTGTTGATTTTTGTTTCATCTCATTCTTTTCGTCTAATCATCTCACTCGTTCCTTTCATGTTTCCTCTTTTAGAATGCCTCCTCGACGCGAAAATCCGCTACCAAATGCCGAACTGGCAGAAATCATCGCGCAGCAAATGGCTGCTGCGTTCCCAAATCTTATTGCTCAATTGAACCAAGCCAACAACAACAATGCTCCATGCAATTTCAAGAGTTTTAACTCGGCTAAACCACTCAAGTTCAGTGGTTCTGAAGGGGCAACTGGGCTCCTTCAATGGTTCGAGAGCATTAAGAATACTTTCAGTCACATTCAGTGTCCTGATAATCGCAAAGTCGAGTTTGCTTCCAGTGTGTTTCAGAAGAGGGCTCTCACATGGTGGAACGGGGTTATGAGAGACCGTGGTGCTGAGGTTGCTTTAGCACAAACATGGGCTAAACTTAGGACTCTTATGATGAGGGAGTTTTGTCCTCGTCATGAGCTGTGAGCTCTAGAAAGGGAGTTTAATGATCTGAAACAGGATAGTGGTGAGCACCGGGCGTATACTGATAGGTATGAGGAGTTGAGTTTGTTATGCCCAACAATGGTTACCCCACTCGAGAAGGCTATCGAGAGGTATATCGATGGCCTACCTGACTCCATACAAGACATCGTTACTGGTAGTAATCCTACCACAGTTTGTCAGGCCATCGAGCTATCTGCGACATTAACTGAGTCGCAGGTTCGGAAGGGTAAGCTGCATAGAAAGGGGGACAAGGGTAAGAAGCAGGCGTCTGATAAAAGTGAAAGCAAGAAGGGTAAGAACAAGAAGGGTAAGGATTCTGGTTCCTCGAAGGGTTCTAGGAAGCGTAAGGCTTCCCAAAATTTCGCCGTTACTGCACACGCTGCACCAAATCAGCCTGCGCAACCACTTACCAAGAAACCTTATCTTGGCAACGCACCTTTGTGCAACAGATGTAACGGTCATCATCAACCGCTCCTCCAGTGTCGTCATTGCACTAACTGTGGAAGATCTGGTCATCTTGCTGACACCTGCCACATTCCTGCCGATCAAAATAGGGCAGCTCAGAACCCGGCTCAACAAGTTGCTCAGCCTCTTGGTCAGCAACAAGGTCAAGCTGCACGACCTCACTACCCACCCAGTTCTTGTTATAACTGTGGGGATCTGACCCACTACCGTAATCAGTGTCCAAGATTGTTGAATGCGAATCCAGCTCAGGCTCAGGCTCGAGGTCGAGTCTTCAACATAAATGCACAAGAGGCGCAAGCAGACAATGAAGTGGTTAACGGTACGTTCTTTGTTAATAATCAACCCGCATCTGTTCTTTTTGATTCTGGTGCCGATAAGAGTTTTGTGTCGTTATCTTTTGAGCCATTGCTTCGCTTGTCTAGAACGAAACTAGGTAAGCCTTTGACAGTAGAAGTTGCTAGTGGTGATCCCGTTGTTCTTGATTCTGTTCTTCGCAATTGCCAATTGAACCTTAACAACCATCTTTTTCCCATTGACCTCACGCCAATGCAACTTGGGAGCTTCGACATTATTATGGGTATGGATTGGTTAGCTAAGCATCACGCAGAGGTAGTATGTTTTGAAAAGATCGTTCGTGTGCCGCTTTCGTCAGGTGAGATCCTACAGGTTTGTGGTGAGAAACCTGTTAGTAGTCTCAAGCTTATGTCTTGTTTTCAAGCTCGTAAGTATCTGCGGAAGAACTATGTGGCCTTCTTGGCACATGTTGCAGCAGATAAAGGCAAAGGTAAGTCTATACAAGATATCCCTGTCGTTCAGGATTATCCAGAGCTATTTCCTGAGGAGTTTCCTGGATTACCCCCTTCACACCAAGTCGAGTTCCGTATTGATCTTGCACCTGGTGCTAATCCCATTGCCAGATCTCCATATCGTCTTGCACCGTCTGAGATGCAAGAGTTGTCTAAGCAGCTTCAGGAGCTTTCAGATAAAGGTTTTATCCGTCCTAGCTTTTCACCTTGGGGTGCTCCCGTTCTTTTTGTTAAGAAGAAGGATGGATCATTCAGAATGTGCATCAATTACCATGAGCTTAACAAGCTTGCCATTAAGAATCGATATCCCCTACCTCGCATTGATGATCTCTTTGATCAATTACAAGGTGCTTCTTATTTTTTGAAGATTGATCTTCGTTCTGGGTATCATCAACTTCGTGTGAATGAAGAAGATATTCCTAAGACAGCTTTCTGCACTCGTTATGGGCATTACGAATTCACAGTTATGCCATTCGGATTGACTAATGCTCCTGCTGTTTTCATGGACTTGATGAATAGGGTTTGCAAGCCTTATTTAGATAAGTTCATCATCGTTTTTATTGATGACATTTTGATATACTCTAAGACGCAAGCTGATCATGAGCAACATCTTCGTCTCACTCTGGAACTCCTAAAGAAAGAGCAACTTTTTGCCAAGTTCTCCAAGTGTGAACAAGGTATTCATGTAGATCCCTCCAAGATCAGTGCGATTAAGGATTGGGACATGCCTACTACTCCTACCGAAGTTCGTTCTTTTCTTGGTCTCGCAGGTTATTACCGCAGCTTCATCAAAAATTTCTCGAAGATTGCAGTTCCCCTAACTGCTCTAACTCAGAAGAATAAGCCCTTTGAGTGGGGTTCTAAACAAGAAGTAGCGTTTCAGACCTTGAAGCAGAAGCTTTGTGACGCGCCTATTCTATCATTGCCTGAGGGTAATGATGATTTTGTCGTGTACTGCGATGCATCCAATTTGGGACTTGGCTATGTTCTGATGCAAAGGAACAAAGTCATAGCATATGCATCAAGGCAATTGAAGGTGCATGAGAAAAACTAAACCACTCATGATCTTGAGTGGGTGCAGTTGTGTTCGCTCTTAAGATCTGGAGACACTATTTGTATCGTACAAAATGTGTGGTTTTCACTGACCACAAAAGTCTTCAGCATATCTTTAATCAGAAAGAACTCAACATGAGGCAACGACGTTGGGTTGAGCTTCTAAACGACTATGACTGTGAAATTCGCTACCATCCTGGTAAGGCGAATGTCGTGGCTGACGCTTTAAATCGTAAAGAACGTGTCAAGCTTCATTGTGTTCGTGTTCAATCTGATATCCAAGCTCGATCTGATATTCAAGCCTGCATCTCTCAGGCTCAACATGCTTGTGTTTCACAAGACTTGATGGGTAAGGAATTTCCCTATCACATTAAGCCTGATCTTGAACTGAAGGACAATGGATCGTATTATTTCATGGACCGTTTGTGGGTCCCAAGCTTAGATGATCTTCGCACTTTGCTTATGGATGAAGCTCATAAGTCTCGTTATTCTATTCATCCTGGCTCAGATAAGATGTATAAGGATCTTCGTACTCAGTATTGGTGGCCTGGCATGAAGAAAGACATTGCCCTATACGTTTCAAAATGCCTTACTTGTCTTAAGGTTAAGGCTGAACACCAACATCCTTCTGGTTTACTGGAGCAACTAGAGATCCCAGTTTGGAAATGGGAAAACATCGCTATGGATCTCATTACTAAACTTCCGCGCACTAAGAAAGGTCATGATGCCATTTGGGTAGTTGTTGATCGTCTTACTAAGTCAGCGCATTTCTTGCCAATCCGTGAGGATTTTTCTAGCTGAAAAGCTTGCAAAAATTTATGTGGATGAAATCGTAACTCGACATGGTGTTCCTTTGAAAATTATTTCTGATAGAGATGCCAGTTTCTCTTCTCTTTTTTGGAGAACCATGCAAACTGCTATGGGGACCCAACTTAATCTGAGCACTGCTTATCATCCACAAACAGATGGCCAAACTGAAAGAACAATCCAGACTTTGGAGGATATGCTTAGAGCTTATGTGATCGATTTTGGTGGTAGTTGGGATTCACATCTTCCATTGATTGAATTCTCCTACAACAACAGTTATCACTCCAGCATCAACATGGCTCCCTTCGAGGCTCTCTATGGTCAAAAATGTCGTTCACCAGTCTGCTGGAATGAGATCGGTGAGGCTCAACTTACTGGACCTGACCTCATTCTAGAGACAACTGATAAGGTTAAGAAAGTTCGTGATAACCTCCAGACAGCTTGAAGCCGTCAAAAGAGTTACGCGGACCAACGACGCAAGCCCTTGGAATTTCAAATCGGTGATCGTGTATTACTTAAGGTTTCACCTTGGAAAGGTGTGATCAGATTTGGAAAGAAAGGAAAACTTGCACCTAGATATGTTGGACCATTCAAGATTGTTGAAAGAATCGGTAAGGTAGCCTACAGACTTGACTACCATGAATTGAACAAAGTCACGATTAAAATCGCTATCCATTACCAAGAATCGATGATCTGTTTGATCAATTGCAAGGAGCTCGATTTTTCTCTAAAATCGATTTACGCTCAGGATATCATCAATTAAAGGTTCTGGAAGAGGACATTCCTAAGACCGCATTTAGAACAAGGTATGGCCATTATGAATTTACTGTCATGCCATTTGGTTTAACCAATGCCCCAGCCGCATTTATAGACATGATGAACCGAATATGTAAGCCATATTTGGATAAATTCATAATTGTCTTTATAGATGATATTCTTATTTACTCTAAGAGTAAAGAGGAACATGCAAAGCATTTGCACACACTTCTAAGTTTATTAAGAAAAGAAAAGCATTATGCTAAGTTTTTAAAATGCGAGTTTTAGTTAGAACAGGTACAGTTTCTTGGATATCTAGTCAATCATGAAGGAATTCATTTGGATCCCACCAAGATCGAGGCGATTACTAAATGGAAAACCCCTGAGTCACCAACCGAGGTTAGAAGTTTCTTCGGATTGGCCGGTTATTATAGAAGATTTATTCGAGATTTTTCTAGAATAGTCATTCCTTTAACTAAGCTAACCTGTAAATCTGTTAAGTTTGAATGGGGACGAAAACATGAAGAAGCCTTTAGAATTCTTAAGCAAAGACTAACCAATGCACCCATACTAGCGTTACCAGAAGGAACTGAAGACTTTGTCGTTTATTGTGATGCTTCTAAGTTAGGTTATGGATGTGTGTTGATGCAATGACAAAAGGTTATAGCTTTTGCATCCAGACAACTTAAGAATCATGAAGAAAACTATTCAACCCATGATCTAGAATTAGGAACTATAATTTTTGCCCTAAAGATTTGGAGACAATACCTTTACGGTAGTAAGTTTACCATTTTCACTGATCATAAGAGTTTAAGGTATGTTATTGGGCAAAAAGAATTAAATATGAGACAAAGACTGTTAGGATCTGAGTTTCTTATGATTGTGTTTTTGTTTGGGAATTATGAATATGAATGAGTAATTACAGCGGAATTAAAATGGAACAAACTTTCAACACATAATCAAATGGAAGAATTGCTTTCAACACACATGTTTGTCATGAAATCGAATGATTATATTTATTACAATGATTCAATTACACTTGCATGCATGCACTACAATCTCCCCCTCAGCCCGAGCTCACACTGGTTTGTTCATACAGAATGACTTGTGAAGAAAGAGCTAATAGAACAGTACAGGGTACTATTCTATTTATAGTACCAAACAAACCACTTAAGCATCTTTGCTTACATCACCATGAAAGTGACATCTAACCTCCTAACAACCTACAACCACTGATCTATACAAGCACTGTTATCTAACTACTGATTACAATACAATACAATGAAGTAAACTAAACTACTTCTACTCATTCCACTTTTATACTCCCAGCAGTGCTTGTGTCTTCAGCAGTACTTGAACCATGAGAGTAAATTGAGCATCAGTGCTTAGCCTTCAACAGTCTTTAATAGTCTTTAGCAGTTGGTGAAGATCAACATTTGTTGTAGACGAACAGTGGATGGAGGTCATCAGATGTTGGGGCCACTTCCAAGGGGAAAGACTGATGCAAACATCTGCTTATTCTGAATCCACTGATCTGATCTAGTTTTAGCTTTAATCAACTGTTCCTTTGTAGAGTTCAATCCCAACAATCTCCCCCTGGAACAGATGATGCCAAAACCCTTCATTATTTTGGATTTCTATTGCCTCATCAAATATTCCCTAACTTGTCCTTTGAATTGTAATTCAAAGTCCATGGAACTTGTGTCATCCTCATCCCTGCACCGTGGAAGCTCAAGTAGATCCTATAGATCTTCAACACCCAGGCCAAGTGCTTGTTCCCTTGATATATGCTTCACTTCACCATTGGATTTGAGCATAGTCAATACGTGGGTCTGTTTATCAGATTTCCACTTTAGTATTTTTGAATCCAATGGGTTTCTTGGGAGAGTCTTAATTACTTATGAGTTTGGAGATGGTGGTCTGGTTATAACACATTGGCCAGTGTTTGCAGCTTTTGCTAATTCAGGATTTTCTACTATCATTTGCTGAAGGACCATTTTTATAATGTAATCCCCTTGGGCTTTATCTGCTTCAGTTTCATCATCCATCTGCTTTTGTTTCCTTCTTTGATAAAGGATGGCAGCAGGTGGAGCAGTGGATCTCTTGATTTGTAGCTTTTGTGGTTTAACTGGAACCACTGCTTAAGGATAATCAGGATTTTGAGGAACATTTGGATTTTTCTTTCTCAACTCTTCCAACCTTTTATAATTGGCTATGACTTTATCTTCTGACCACCTTGTGACCTGATTCCTTGACCCAAAATCAGCTGTTATCAGCTCTTATTTCATTCTCTTCAGCTTTAACGTTCTTTCTGGTACATTTTTCTTGTACTTGGACCAAACAGGAGGAGTGTGTTTTACTTTGTCTTTGTTCATCTTTTGCACTCTCTCTAACTCCTCTTTAAGCTCACCAATGGTCCATTCTTTATATTGAGCTTTTTCTGCCTTGTATTTCTTGAATGCCATAATGTGTTCAATGTAATCTTTTCTCAGGCTTTCATCATCTCTTTTGGATAATTTCTGACAAAGATCTTTTGAAAACTGCTCCAAAGTTCTGACTTGAGTGAGCAGATATTGGTAGTTTCTTTGAATCCCTTTGTCTGATTTTCCTTCTCTATTTCTTTTAGATATATCCTCTGCTTGTTGAGCCTTTAACTTCAAATATTCTTCTATGTTTTTAGGCCTAGGATATCCTTGAAGAGATGGTAAATTTCTTTTTGCAGGGTCATCTTCAGAGTAGAAGGATTTTATCTCCTCTCTAACTGCTGGAAGATCTAATGGATACTGGACTCATGCAGGAGTAATGGCAGTATATGGATTAAGAGCTTGTACTAAAGAGAGTGGAACAGGGTTTGGAATGGTAGCAAGTGTGACAACTCGAGTTTCCAAGATTTCCATCTTCGTATTAATGGCGCGTTAATTGTTTAAGAGGTTTGTTACACGACTTGTTTGTTTCACAATTGGACACGTTTGAAATAAATTAAATCGTATTGTGGTTGGTATGTTATACATGATGGGTGTTAAGTGTGTTATAAATATATATATGATCAATCTGTCATGCGAAACATGATATTAATTTAGAGTTTTAGGTTTGATGTGATTGAATGATTAATATGGAATGATATGATTGTGGTCTACTGAATCCTATTTATTGTTCAACATGTGATCCAGTGACAAATTATAAGAATATGTGAATCCTTTAATATTAAATGAATGGACGATATTGTTGAATGCTTGCTATTGGACCGGTTATAATATGATAGTGCATGATTTCCTATGTCGGTAGACACGTGATTGTCATATGAATGTGTATTTGCATGTGATCATGGCAGTAGCCATGTGAGTCTGCATAGGAATGTGTAAATCAATAAAGTCATACATGTATAATTTGATTGAATGTCATCAGTAAGTACTCATGAATTAATTGATGCTCACATGATGGTGTAAAGTGATTGATTATTGTGATGAAATGATGATCATTAGGGTTGGATTATGTAACTGTTGATGATGATATAGTGTTGTACGATTCACAGCTAGGATTTTTGTGTTGGGAGTTAACAGTCAATGATGATTAGTATTCTGGTTAAACACAACAACTTGCTAATGACTGCTTGATGATTGAATGATTTCGTAATACTGGTTATCGTATGTTGTGACTATTGTTGATGTTGTGGTGGCCGACGAAAACACTACCCCCAACGAAAACACTTTGGGTTTTCGTCACCCAAGTGTTTTCGTCAATTAGTGATTTTGGCCCCAAGTGTTTTCGACCCAAGTGGATTTCGTTATATATGTGATTTCTTCTTGTGGTCTCGGTTAAGTCTGTAACTCGGTTAATTAATAACTCAGTTAGGTTATTAATTCTGATAAATGTAACTTTGTTAAGTTAAGCATGTAACTTTGTTAAAAATGTAACTCTGTCATATATGATAATCCAGTTAAGCTTATTAACTCAGTTAAGTTTGTTATTGGATAAATATATTAGAATAAACTGTGAAAGACACTGATGTGAGGCATGAATGGCATGAAATTGATTAACTGCTTATACGATACATGAGATGAACTGCCAAGCACTTTGTGACATAGACTGTATGTGAAACTTGACCAACATGAACTGACTGTGTGTAAATGCATTACCTTAGGCCTTGATTGATTGATTGTTTGCGAGCACATAGTTTAGCGTACCTAGCAAACCAAGGTGAGTTCACACACTTTCTAAGGCATGGGATTCCCGGTGGTTGGGAATGGGTTAATGAACTAAAACGGAACCTACATATCCTCCTTGGGTAGGATATGTACCGCCATCCTCCATAGGTAGGATGCCAATATTAATCCTGCGTATTCTTCTTGGGTAGAATACGTACGTTCGTCCTCCTTGGGTAGGACAACAACCTTAAACTTACTAGACAAAACTCTATCATGAAGTCCCTCATTTTTATATTGACTTAATCGTCGGGCCCATGGCGAGCGGGTCATTAGTTAATAGCGCTATTTAGGCCTGACAAGCCTCACACCGTGCCGCAGAGGACGGGCGTGAAATAATGGATCTGGGCACGTCAATGATGATAGACATTGACAGTTCAAGGCACATAAACATGACTACAGTCAGCAGTCGATATGGTAACGAGTCTAGTAGTACATACATGGGGTAGCCCCCATGGCCGAAAAGCCAGATAACTAAACATGGGGTAGCCCCCACGGCTGGATTGCCAGAGTAATTGGGATTAAACTAAACATGTTTTCAACTATGGGGTAACCCCCACGGCAGGGATGCCAGTTAAAGGAACTGTTTTTGGAACAACTTAAACTGAACACCCAACTGTGAACTCGCTCAACATTATTGTTGACTCGTTACTACATGCTTTGCAGGTCAATAGGTATTTAGTTGGAGCTTGCATGGGGAATAGTCGTTGTGGGACATGGATAATTGTGTGCCATGTTAAACATTGAAACATTTGAACTTATATTTGGTTTTGGATTTTAATCGTTATGCTTCCGCTTGCAACTTAAACTATATTTTGTTTGGACACCAATTGTATTGGTTGGATTTTTATACTTACTTACATGCTTGTTCAATATGATTGGTGGCTGGATCCTGGTCAGTCACGCCTCCAAGCGGTGATATTCCGCAGGTGGATTTTGGGGGTGTGACAGCAAGGGTCAGTGGCTGTGAAGATGTTGGAGGTGGGGACGTGTCATCTTCCAGTATTATCCTTCTCCTTTTGGGTTTAGGAGAGGTTGGTGGTGTTTTGGTGGGTTAAGTGGTGGTGATTTGAGTGATGGGTGGCTGACTAACAGCTATTGAAACAACTGGTGTTTCAACCATTGTTGTTATTACAACAGATGATGTGTCATCTGAAGTCTTCTGCTTTTTGGCAGATGGTGTTTGTGATGGTGGTTTTGTTTGTAATGTGGCAGTGGGTTGTATAGTTGTTTTTGAAATGGTGAGGGTAGTGGTTGAAGTGTGTGTTGATGTAGTATTGGTGGCAGTTGTTGGGATAACATTTGTTGAAACCACTGAAGTACCAACAGCTGTTGATACAACAGGTGTTTTAACATCTGTTGGTTTGGAGGTTTGATGAGAGGAGTTTTTGGGGGTTTGAGGAGTATATTTTGTGGCTTTGGAAGGTGTGGTTTTGGGTTGCCTTGCTTTTCTAGTAGGCTGTCTCCTTTTAGGCTTTGGATTTTCTTGCTTATCCTTGGGCTCAGAAGTACCCTGCTCTTCCCTTTCCATCAAAAGTTTCTTCTCTTGCTCAAACCTTGTTCGACCCTTTGTCTCCATATCCTTTTTCAGCCTTGCTTTTCCATCAGCAAAAGCATTTAAGGTTACATCAACCTTTTTGGAACCATCTGTCCTAGGGATTTCTGCAACCAGACTAGATTTTGAATCCGGTGCAATGTATAGACCATCTTCATATCCCTTTTTCTTCTTAACTTTCTCCCCCTTTTTGGCATCATCAGGAGGATTGTCAACAACGATGATGGTAGGAGGAGCAGTGCCAATGGTTTGTATTAAATGGGCCTTAATTGCCTTGATATCTGCTTGTGTATCCTTGAACCTAGCTTCCATCAGATTTCTGATCTTCCGAATTTGAACTTCATGTTGTTGATCAGCATATTGTCTTTGCTGATGAAGCATAGGTTGAAATAGCTTCCAGAGCTCAACAGAGGATGGAGCAGATGTTTCATATGATGCAGCAGTGGGTGGTGCCTTTTGAGCTTGTAACAACTGTTGCAGCAAAGACTTGATGTCTGCAACAGATGTGTCAAGTTTGTCAACCCTCTCCGTCAATTCTCTGTACGTTAAACCATCACCTAAGTTAATGGAATCATCTGATTTACCACCAGTGGTGGTTGTATCAGTGGTTGACCTAAGGAAAGTTTCCCAGAAATCACCCACTGATGCCCCTTTTTTCTTGGTACTAGGGACTTCTTCCTTCAGTAGGGGTAACCAGTTTAAGTGAACCAATGAATACTGGAAACACCCTGGTTCCCAAAGAAGAAATTTCCTTCAAGGGAGTCTCACTTATGAAACTACTACCCAGATGTAAACCAGTGGGTTCAACATCTGTAGTAGTTGCTCCACTTGAACTACTGACAGGAATTACTTGTAATTCCTGCAATGTCACCTCCTCAGTTGTTGGTGGGTTAGCAAAGATTGAGACACCAGACTCAGTCACTTGTTGGGGTATATTCTCAGTAACAGGTGATTGAGAAGAACTGATTTGTGTCTGGGCTAAATCAAGTGCATCCAACAAAGGTTGTATTTGTGGTGGAATTTGTGTAGTGAGGATAGGGGTAGAAAGAGAATTTGCCCCGGGAGGTGGGCTGTGGATGATGGAATCAAGTGATTCCAGAGCATCATAATATGGTGTCCCTGTTCTTACAACCTGATATTTTTTAGAAGATGCAAGAGGAGTTTTAGGCTCAAGTTGAGATCTTTCTTCCAACTGCTGTGAGGAAGTAGCAGCAGCGGTTATTGGTGACTTTTGTGTTGTCACAGGTATAACCTTTGGGACCTCATCTTTCAGAGTTACCTTTTTTATGGGTTTGGGGGGCTTTTGATATTTTTCTTTTTGGGTCTTTTGGTGGTTTTAGGTGTGGGTTTCACAGCAGTGGTTGTGTTGCTGTGATCACCTTGAGCAGTGGGCTCAATAGTAGGATCCTGAGGAGCAGTGGTTGCTGCTAAAGTCTGCTTAGGAACCTCTGTTTGTGTTTTGGAAGGTTTTGACAGCCTTGTGAAAGTTTCAGAGGTTAGGCTGTTTATTGGAAAAAGGATTTCCTTGGATAAGCACATGAGCATTTTCCTTTGAAAATTTCTTTTGAAAATAGTAACTTAAAAACCTTGGAAATAATAAAAATGATTTTTTATTAACATTTTTGACAAGATCATTGAAGATCTCCTGGGAATAGTTAAAATTTTCTTTATTCAGTATAGCAAAACCCAGGTATTGGATCTTCCATGGAATCTCATTGAAAGCAGTGGTTTTATTTGACACACACATGAGGAGGGTATGAAATAAAAACCTTGTGGTAGGAGGAAAACTGCCCTTTTGTAAAGTATTTTTTTTTTTCATTTCATCTTCATACCCTCTCTCAAGAAAATCAGTTTGATACTCTGTTTTTGGAAAAGAAGTTTTACCTGTAAGATCATCGAGTTCAAAGACCTCCGAAATGGTTTGAGGTGTGATGGTGACTGGAATACCCTTTATTGACGAAGTAATGGCTAAGGGCGTTTTATCCTTAGTTTCAAGTTTAGCATTTTTCTAAAATTCTTGTTGGGTTTCCAGGTAAATCGGAGCATTATAAGTCAACAAAGTTTTGTACTTTGAAGACGATAAAGCATCAATTATAGAGTTGAAGGTTGCGGTATGACTTGGTTTTTCCAGTAGACCCAAGTAATTATGAGGAGTTTTGAATGGAAGAGCCATGATTGAATTGAAGATGGTGAAGAACGAATGAAGAAGATGAGTGATTTTTGAGAGAATTTGGGAGAAACTGCTTTGTGAAAGGAATTTTGAATTTGATTTGACAGTGAAAACCCTGTTTGGGGTATTGATCAGGGTTTTATAGGTGGAAAAAGTGTGTGCTGACGTGGCAGCGGTTACAAAAGATCTAACGGCCAAGTACTGCCCACGTGACAACCTTTGATGATAATGGAGGACAGTTGGTAGGAAACCACTGATGAAACAATATCAGTGGTTTACAATGGTTAGAATGAGAACAGTGGCTGATTTTAACTATCAGTGGATAGCCTATCAGTGGATTAAAACACTGATGTTTGATCAACAGTGATTAACAAGGAAATGAAAGAACAGAGGTTGACTTTCAGCAGTGGACAACATTTAGCAGAACAGATGTTTGAACCAAAAATAGTGATTATGGCAGACTTTTAAGGATTAATGAAAATTTTCATTTTTAGCTATTATTAAGGATGGATTTTTAATTTTCTGAAAACATTTTAATGCTTTTATTCATAGAAAAACAGGATTTTGCTTGTTATTCCATGTTCAGCATGCCAATCCTAGAGATCAAGCTTTCAAAGGTGGATGTGTCTAAAGCTTTTGTTAGCACATCTGCCAGCTGATCTTTAGTTGGAACATGATGCAGAGAAATCAAAACTTTTTCATAGCAATCCCTCACAAAGTGATGTCTGATATCAATGTGCTTAGTGGTTGAATGAGAAACTGGATTTTTGATGATATTTTCTGCTGCCTGACTATCCAACATGAGAGGTGTCTTTAAGGCAGTGATACCAAAATCCAGAAGTTGATTTTGAAGCCAAAGTAGTTGGGCTGTACAGCTTGCAGCAGCTATATACTCTACCTCAGCAGTGGATGTTGAAACAGCTGCTTGCTTTTTGCTTTGCCAAGACACTAAGCAGCTGCCTAGGAATTGGCACTCTCCTGAAGTGGACTTCCTTGTTGTATTACATCCAGCAAAGTCACTATCTGAGAAACCTGAAAGCTTGATATTTCCATCAGCTGGATACCAGATACCAAGTGTGGGAGCACCTTTTAGGTATCTGAATATCCTTTTTACAGCAATAAGGTTTGACTTTCTAGGGGCTAATTGGGATCTTGCACAGACACATGTTGCAAACATGATGTCTGGCCTAGATGCAGTTAGGTACAATAAAGACCCAATCATGCTTCTATAAAAAGTTTGATCAACCAAATCATCCTTTTCATCAGACATGACTATTTTTGTGGTTGCTATGGGTGTACTACATGGTTTACAATCATCCATCTCAAATTTCTTTAAAAGTTCTTTGGCATATTTGCCTTGATGGATGAAAGTACAATTTCACAATTGCCTTATTTGGAGACCAAGAAAGCACTGGAGTTCACCCATTGCACTCATCTCAAACTCAGCTGTCATGAGTTGTCTGAACTCTTCACACATTTTAGAACATGTGCTTCCAAAAATGATGCCATCCACATAAATTTGGACAATCATCAAGTCTTTCCCTCTCCTTTTAAAAACAGTGTTTTGTCTATTTTACCTCTTGTGAAACCAATGGAAAGAAGAAAGGTGGAAAGAGTTTCATACCAGGCTCTAGGTGCTTGTTTAAAGCCATACAAAGCTTTGTTTAGCTTGTAGACATGATTTAGATAAAATGGATCCTCAATGCCAGGAGGTTGACTAACATATACCTCTTCTTGAATCTTACCATAAAGGAATGCACATTTGATATCCATTTGAAACACCTTTATGTTGTGGTTGACAGCAAAAGCTAGGAACAGTCTAATAGCTTCCAATCTTGCTACAGGGGTAAAAGTTTCATCATAGTCAATGCCCTCTTCCTGGCTGAAACCTTGAACCACTAGCCTTGCTTTATTCTTGACAACAATGCCCCTTTCATCAGTTTTATTTTTGAAGACCCACTTTTTGCCAATAGGACTCACACCCTCTGGCAGTGGTACAAGCTCCCATACTTGTTGTCTTTTAAACTGTTGGAGCTCCTCTTGCATGGCCTCTACCAAGCTGTTGTCTTTCAGTGCCTCTTGGTACTTGACTGGCTGATGGAGAGATAGAAAACTAGCAAAAAGACAGATGTTTTGGGTTTGACTTCTTGTGAGCACCCCTTCACTGATGTTGCCAATGATTTGGTCAGGTGGATGAGACTTCAAGAAAATTAGATCTCCTTTGTATGGAACAATGGCATTTAATCATGAGGGCTGCAGATGTGAATCATCTGAGCAAACAACTATTGGTGACTTTGATGATCCAACAGTGTCTTGAAATGGAGGTGGGGGAATAGGTGGAATTGGTGTGGAAACAAGTTGACTTTTATCCACTATCTTAGGACTTTTATCAACAGTGTTTGATAATGTGGAAGCAGGGGTTAAAGGGCTACTTTGGTCAACTACTGTTGAGGTAGCGGTGGTTGAGCTTTGACAGCTGTTTTGAACATCTGCTGCTCTTCCAATTGATGCAGACTTTTGTTGCGGAATGATGACTTCATATACATAGTCTGATGGTGCACTTTGAGATGGACCTGCACTGTTAGTCTTGACAGAAACATTTTCAAAGGTAAATTTATAAAGATCAAACAATTCTGCAGGGTTTGCAGGGATTTTCATTGAACTTCACATTCAAAGTCTCTTCCACTGTTTTGGTCCTTGTGTTAAACACTTTGTAGGCCTTAGCAGTGGTTGAGTATCCCAAATGATATCCACTGTCTACTTTGGCTGCAAATTTTGAAATTGAGTCTTTTAAGTTCAAAATAAAGCATGGGCAGCCAAATACATTAAAGTATGAGATCAGTGGTTTGATTTTATACAGAAGTTCATAGGCAGTCTTTTAATGCCTAGGGTTGATTAAAACTCTGTTCTGGACATAGCAAGTAGTGTTTACTGCCTCTGCCCAGAAAGTTAATGGCAAACCTGAATCAGGAAGCATGGTTCCGGCAGCCTCAATCAATGTCCTGTTCTTTCTCTCAACAACCCCATTTTGCTCTGGTGTCCTTGGAATGCTGTACTGCCTTACAATTCCTTTTGACACGCAAAACTCATCCAACTCCCTATTTCTGAACTCTGTACCATTGTCACTCCTGAAGACTTTCACTGGCAAGTCAAACTGCTTTTCAACCTGTTTGACAAAGTCTTGCAGAATGCCTGCAGTCTCATCTTTGGAATGTAAGAAATAAGTCCATGTAAACCTAGAAAAGTCATCTACAATAAGCAAACAATATCTTTTCTTTTTAAGACTCATGACTTTTATTGGGCCAAACAGATCCATGTGCAGCATTTGCAGGCACTTGGTTGTTTTGGACTCTTCAATGGACTTAAATGAGCTTTTATGTTGCTTTCCTTTTAAGCAAGAAACACAATGCTTAGGACAGGTGAATAGTTTTTGAGGTACACCTCTTACTAACCCCTGTTTTGACAAAGCAGTGATTGTCTTGAGATTTGTGTGCCCCAGTCTCCTGTGCCAAAGTTCTGTTTCTTTGTTAGAGGCAGCTGAGAACAGACAGGCATCAGTCATGGGGCTCTCTTTTGACAAATCAACTACATAAACATTGCCACTCCTTTGAGCAACAAGTTAGGTTTTTTCATTTTTTATTATTTCTTCAATCTTTTTAACCATTTCTGGTCCAACAATCCTACAACAATCCTTAGTAAAGAATGAGCCATAGCCCTTATCACTCATTTGTGAGACACTAAGAAGGTTGAATTTTAGATTGTCTATTAGATTGACATTTTCAAACTTAACATTTCCAGACTGTACTGTACCAGATCCCATCACCTTCCCTTTACTATTATTACCAAAAGATATATCACCCCCTCCATGAGTTTTGAATTCTTTGAGTAGGGCTCTACATCCAGTCATGTGCCTGGAGCCTCCACTATCTACATACCAAAGACTATCTAATCATGTAGAAGCTCCCTGCACATCAAGTAAATAATTAGTTCAGGAGGGTCTCCAAAGCCAATAAGGCTTTGGATGGGGTCTCAACAGTGTCTATGTTAAGTTCAGGTGGATGGACAGTGGTTAGCTCAGGGGTTTGGTCAGTTTTGGAACTGTTTTTCTCTAACCACTGTTGGGGGTCCTGCCCTATCATCTTCTGGAACCCAAAGGGATGCCTGTTCACTCTTGGTTTCGAAGGCTTTTTGTAAACCTCAAAAACCTGTGGGATCCTTTGGTATGGTGGTTGACCTTTACCTCGGTATTGGTTTTCAGGGGGTGCATCAGTCACCTGAACTTCTCTTTTAACCGAGGTTTGTTTTGTAACAGCTGTTTGAAGTGGCACAAACAGTGGTTGGTTCTTGACAGATGATCTTGATGAACTCATCGGTGTTTTTGAAATATACTCTTTCTTTTTTGACCTCAAAGGATTTCAAGTACACACACTGTTGAGTAGAATGGTTAGTTTTACCACAAATGGTGCAGCTCTGTGAAGGCACAATGGTACTTGTTTTATTAAGATCATAAGCTTTTAAGTGAAAACAATCTTTGGTCAGGTGATTTTTCTTTTCACAAAAGTCACAAAACAGGTTTTAATCTTTTCTCTTTTCTTCTTCTTTTCAGACTCCTTAGCAACAGAGTTTTGAACTACAGTTGGGATGTCCTCAAGAGGAATGACCTTGGCCTTAGGAGCTTTGACACAATCTATAGTTGTGAAGTCCATTGGTTTGAAGTTTTCAAGGATGTAACACTCATCAGACCATGTGGGTTTGAATTGGTATTTCTCAATCTTGTTGGTGCATATTCGGTGACAACAACTTAATAGTTTGATTAATTAGTCTTTGGATATTTTGTATTGGGCTTTGCTTATTGGTTAGTGAGTAAATTGTTGTAATGGGCTTGGAAAAAGGCCTAGCCCAGTAGGAAGCCCAGTTCACAGACATGTGGTATATAAACATGTTTTGTGATTAGGGTTTCAGAGTTCTTGGAGGCTAGAGAGAGAAACAAATTTCGAATTAGGGTTTAGCAAGATCACAGAGAGAGGCTGTGAGGGTGTGAGGTCTTGAATTGATAGTAAAACTGTTTTTTTGGATAATCAATAGAAGACCCGTTTGATTGTGAATTCTGTTTTCTACTCGTTTCTGTAACAAATCTGATCTAGGGGATTCCGCACTCTAGGTTAAATATACAATTCTGTGATGATCTGTACGACCAGGGGACCTACAATTGGTATCAGAGCGTTAGGCTCTTGAAGAAGCTCGGTTCAGAATTGCAGACTGCAGATTCGGGTTAAAGATTGTTGAAAATTTCAAAATTTTAAAACCTGAAATTTAGGGTTTCGAAATTTATTGAGTTTTGATATAATTTTCGAAAATTTTTTAAGTTGTTTGATTTGTTTGCGTATTTAATTTTGCTGTTTAAGTGTTTTTGGTTGCAGGTTTGGTTGATTTTTGAAGGATTTTGGCAAGAAAGTCTTGAATATTCGAAGATTGTTCTTCGTGTTCTTCGTATTTTCTTCAAAAAAATTTCGGCTGATTTGGTGTTTAATTTTGCAGGAAACTGTTAGAAGAATCTGGAAAATCTTCAGAAATTTCGAACAGATTGAGTTTCCAAAATTTTCTAGCAAATTTGCTGAAATCGGATAAATACTCTGACAGAACAGCGAAATTGTGATCTAGCAACTCGGTGACCGGCGAAATTAAATCCAAAGGTGACTTTGGCAACCGTGTAATTGTCCTCAGCGACATTATTACGGTGATCGGCGAAGTTACTAGACATCGTTTTAGCGAAATTAAAAACCAGCGTAATTAAACATTAGCGAAATTGTGTTGATCAGCTAGCATAATTACCCAGCGAATTTAAGTGATCAGAGGAATTAATCAGCGAATTTGGACTTCTAGCGAATTTAATAAGCCAGCATAATTATAATTACTCTATCAGCATATTTAACTTGGTTTTCCAGCATAATTAGCGTGACCCAACGAAATTAACTTGGTTTGCCAGCAAAATTAGCTAGAGGAATTAAAAGGTGGAGTATTTATTTATGTGGAGTAATTAGATACGCATAGAGGAATTAACGTTTTCGTGAATAGAATTTGATCCGTAGCTCATCTGCCGAAACCGTGTGCACCGATGAATTCGTTGGATTTTTAGGACCAAAAAAGACTCTGGAAATTTCCGAATTTGGTTTTTCACATTATATATCGTTGGATTCGTAATTTCGAGACGATTCTAACGGTATAATTTGGTAGAACCAGTTTTTGGAAAAATTTTGTACGGTTTTTATCAGTACAGTTATGATAAGAACGTGTTTAAAGATTGTTAAAATGGATAAGGTCAGTGAGACTGTTAAATGGTGGCCAAAGCTTACAAATGTTAGAGAATATGCCGTCTGGAAGGAGGAGTTTGAATCGGTTGTGAAGAGTAAAGATACCAGAATGTGGTATTGTATGATAGATGGATATGTTGCTCCTACGCGTCGTATTGAAGGAAGAGTTATAGTGATGTCTTATGATAAGATGGATGAATCTAAGAGACAGGTGTTTGATGCTGAAAAGAAAGCTTTAGCTGCATTAAAAATGTCCTTACCTGATAGCATCAAACATATCTTTACGAAGTACACTAATTCAAAGGATATGTGGGATGCATTAGAAAAGCGATATCAGGGAAATGCAGATGTTGTGGTAGAAGAGAAGAAGAAAGTTGTTGAGAAGAAGGCTGCAGAAGTTTCAAAGTGCATGAATGGTGTGAATGAACTTACAACAGAGGTGAAGGTAACATCAAAACCTGTCAGTCATAAGTGTCATAATTGCACTGAACTACAGGGTAAAGTTAACAGACTATCAGAGCAGAACAAAATTCTGTTAGCTGAATTGGAAAAGTTAAAAGAGTCAAATGTTCTTTTGATTAAAAGAGGGTCAAATTTCTTAAATGAACTCAAATCAAATGAACAAGAAATCAGCAGTTTAACAAGCAAAGTCAATGAACTGTTACAGGTCATTGATTTGGCTCGTGAAACTGTAAAGGATAAAACTAATGAATTTTTTGATAAGTGCAGGGAATTGGCCATTGCACAAGACCAAATTGTTGAACTAAAAGGAAAGTTAGACAAATTTGGAAATTCTTCATTAGTTAGGACTCAAATTAAAAAAGGGCTGAAAAGGAGTAATGATAGAACAGGAGTGGGGTATAGTAAAGCTTCATCTTTAAGGATCAAGATTACTCGTTTTTACCTGATGAGAATGAGTTAACTGATTTTGTGCCTACTACACCAGCTGTAGGATCGTTTGCACGACCAAAACGAGTCGTTCAGAAGAGTTCTATCCAATACGAAAGGCGGAATCAGACGTATCGGAGTTATTTCAGCTGATTTGCATAGAAAAACACTTTAAACTGTCTCTGTATTGATATCAGATCGTTTTACAATGCTGGAGACACTTCGTCAGAGCTTCGCTACCGGAATCAAAATGTTACAAATGATTTGAACAAAGCACTATTTATAGGCAACTCTATTTCGCATGGAAAGGCTCACACGAAATGACCATGTTCATTTCGTACGAAATAACACTTTCATTTCGTGCGAAACGGCTCAACATCCATTTCGTGCGAAATGGACATTTCCTGTATTTTCTCACTTTTCTCGAACAACGTGCCCTGATCTATCTAATCTAATACAAGACGAAGTCGACAGACATATGCACCCACAGACTCCCCCTTGGATGTTGACGAAGTCTTCAGTGTCGAGTCTTCGGTATGTCACATCTTCAGTCTTTATCAGTCTTCTCGCTCTTTCCAAAATATACTCCATTGTAAGCATCCTCAATCAATCTCTTTCTCTTCTTCTCTCTCTTTTCCAGAATCTCAATCTGACTTTATCTTCTCTTGATCAGATCTCTTGATTTCTTAAGTTCATCAGTATCAGCAGCTTGCGAGGATAGCAGTTCCAGAATCAAAAACTGGCTCTTTACATCTTCAGACTCCCCCTTTCGATAAGCTTGGATCGCAGTCTGGAATTCACAATCTACAGGCTTTGGATCAAAAACCTGGCTCTTATAAGCTTTCACAGGTTCTAAGATCGTAACCTGCCTCTCCTCATGCTGAAAGTCCACAGGAAATCAAAATATGGTTTTCGCATATCTATTTAGGAGTCGTATCCTGGCTGCTTCTGCCTGCAAACACTCTACCTCAAACATAAGTTTCACAGATTTTTAAATTTTAACAATTTGACAAATTTATACATCACTTGCGGGAATTTTTCAAAATGATTTAACATTTATAATTTCTTTGATGACCAATTGAAAGAAAAACATTTAGATTTGACATTTTCATTTCAAAATCTTTTCTCATTTCAAACAAACTCTCCCAACCTGTTGTTCTTCATGTTTAGCACTCGGAATTTTGAAAATCAGCTTTTCAGCATCAGTTGTCAAAAATCTTTTTGAATTTTCAAATATTTATGCTAAAACACACTAAAAATCTTTTTGGGTTTTTGTTTTTTAAATGGAAAGCAGTAAAGAAATATTTACAAACAATATTTTTGTGAGTTTGTGTAAGAGGATCATATCAGTTTATAAGATAAATCACTATCACTGTTAAGCTTTAAACATTTTAAGTTCTAAACGATTCACTTAGATTGTCAGTATACTGATCCTCTTAAATTTTCACAAAAAGTTCAACTGTATCGAGATACGAGATTAATGTTTTAAGAACTTAAACTCATTCGCGTGTCCCACCTCAGAATATACTCCCGTATCCAGACTCCTATATTCAGTCTTACAGGTGAATGTACACTAGTGATATCTGTAAGGGGTTAAATGCGAGACCATGAGAGCTCAGGCTATTGCTTCCTCAAAATTAGAGAGATGATGGTTCGACTTTAGGTGGGTTCCCTTTAGAGAATCTTTTCTTCAACAGCACATGATTAGCATTTTTCAATGTTTCATCATTTTTTATGCCGAGGGCGAGCTTTAAGATTAAAGGAATGCAAAGTATTATACGAGGACTAAGTTATTGCTCCCGAAAAATCAGAAGTCCAGGTATAATACCCCAGATATCACCACGCACAAAGATCTAGTATGTCAGAAATAGAAAGCCCTTCAAACAAGATTTCAGGGGTTACCTATATATCCGAGAGATATTCCCCACGAAATAAGTAAGTTTGAAATTTAGGTTTATATCTCGAACACAATCTACTAAGTGTGCAAAAACCTACTGGCATATCATCAGTGAGACCGTTTATCACATTTTACTTTCCAATTCTTTAGCGTGCTGTGGTAGTCCACTGATGTACTATCATTTCCTCTTTTTCACAACAAAACACATTTTTTATTTTTCCAATTTTTTTGGATTTTTAGATTTTATCATGTTTTTGGCTTTTTCAAATTTTTGAAATTTCTAAAATTTTTACTCCCCCTAAAATCAAAATATGTTTCAATTTTGATTTTCTAGAAAAATTTGAAACATAAACTGTACAAAGTAAAGTGACAAACTGATGTGAATTGCTTCAATTCGCCATCCACTTGGCATAAACAATCAGAATTCCCCCTGACAACAAACTATTTTCCCATTATGATTTCAAAACACTTAAGTTTGTTTTAATCAAACGGTTTTTTCGGAAAATAAGTTTTGTTGATTTCACACACCACTTGTAGGCTTGGGGATTCATTCATCACATTGTTTTTCAAAATACTTGAATGAGAGTTAAAACAAGTTCAACTTAATGACCTTGATTAACTACTTATCGGTGAAAACCTCTTTTTCAACCACTTGAAAGTTTACTTATCAATCATACCATTTGTAAAATGAAATATGACAATTTTCAAGAATACTACCACTTGTAGGTTTTCCAAACATTTCAAGAATGATGCCGATTCCTGCTCCACGATTACCAACTTGGGAGCTCCGGTAAGTCCAGAGTTTAGTCATGATAGGTTCTATCCCAGTTACTAACCTGGGATGACCCATCTTCATCTGGTTTCTTCGTTTTCTTTTCATAAAATTCCTTAACCCCTTTGACCTTTCCGTCAACCATTTTTCCAAAAATATTTTGAATTGTGGGGTTAAAGGCCTTTTCAACATCAAATTCTTTCTTTTCAGAAAAGAATTAATTTGAAATTTCAACTCTTCCAATTTTTGATTTTAAATTTTCAGCCCGCAATGGTGGAAAATTTGCATCATCCAATGGCGGAACTGAATTTTCACCTTTTATCACAACTTGTGGCTCCTCTGACTTTGACGAGTCAGATTCATCGCCAGAACTAGCATCTGAATTCTTAACCACCCACTTTTGGTTGTTAAGGTTCAATTTTCTTCTGTAAAAACTTTTTGAACACTCACCAACCTCAAACTTTGAATTTTCTTTAAATTGTTTGGTTGGTGGTTCATTCTCAACCATCTTTCCTTTCAGTTTGTTAGAGACTCTCTGTTTTGTATGGATTGCCTTCGGACAATTCCTGGCAATATGACCAACTGTTTTGCATTTAAAACAGGTTCTTCTCTCCTTCTTCTGAGCAATATCCTTCTTCATTCCCTCTTTCTTCTTAGCAAGGAATTCTTTGTTTGTCTGCTTCCTGAACAATTGCTCTTTTTCTTCTTTAGATGATGTTCCTGAAACAAATACAGTTTTTGGTTTATAAATTTTCTCATTTTTATGATTTTTTGGTGGAATAAAACCCAATCCTTTCTTTTTGAAATTACCGTTATGGTTTGGTTTCTTTCGATAACCTGAACCAGAACTGTAACCCTTTTTCTTGTTTAACCTTTGTTGAACTCTTGAGGTGTAAGGTTTAGCTTTTTCAGAAAGATTTACATCATTTATTTCAGAAATAGTAATTTCTGTTAGTTTGAAAACCTTGTTGATCATTTCAGTTTTAACACCTCTTATTGGAAATTCTTCATAAGAATATAATTTGTCAGAATCATTCAAGGTATATACTACTTTGAATGTTTCATCATACAAATTATTCTTTGACATCAGAAAATCTTTATTGTAAACCCGTTTCCCCTTTTTGACTGATGGACTTGACTTGTCGGACTTAGACTTTGACTTTGATTTTGACTCCTCCATTTCATCTTTATCCAACACCTGATCGACCACTTTCTTTATTATCTCGGACTCATGATCAGTGTCAGATGATGTGAAAGTGACATCAATGTTGTCTGGCAAATTGTCTGAAGGCTCAGATTCCCACTGTAAATTGGTTGCCTTTTTTACTCTTGCTGAATTTGGATTTCGTGGAGAATATCCATTTTCAAGCGGGGGTGGACACTTATTATAGCCAAAACTTTGTTTCTTACCAGAATTCTTCACTTCATTGTCTTCTTTTGTTTCAGACTTATTTTCTTCAGATGTCTTTTCTTCAAATGCCTTCATGCTTTCAATTGTAGGGTAAATCCTGTCAATCACATAAGAAGAACATGAGTAACTTTTCAACAATTTATTTACTCTTTCCGTTTCTATCCTCTAAGTTTCCATCTTCTATTCAAGCTCAGCATACATATCAATGTAAAAATTGATCATATCCTGCTTTATCATGTATGCTCCATTGAGTGTCTTCATAACTGTAGCTTGTTCACTGCTTGACTCATTATATTGATTCATGGCTTTGTTCAAAATATCATACGATTCTTTCAATCTGTTCATGTTGTGAACCAACTCATTGTTTTTCTTTTTCATAGTCTCACAATTTTCATAATTCTCAGACATCTTTTCTGCAATAGCTTCCTTTTTAATCTCGAAAGCTGGAACTTCTTTGACTTTTATCACTCGGACTTCTTCTTCATCATTCTTACCTTTCCTTCTTTCTGCATCTCTCTCAGCTTGAAATTTTAAAAGCTCTCTCATTCTTCCTACATCATAATCATCATCACTATCAGCTTGTTGTTTAATCTCCTTTTCCTTTGCTATTCGAGCATTTTCAGCATTTCTTTCAGCATCTCTCTAAGCTAGATATTTTAAATGCTCTTTCATACTATTTGCCCAATAATCATCATCATCATCTTTAACAACTTGAGCAACAAAAGCTTTAGCCAATAATTCTTTATCTGGACAGTAGTTGTCCCAGTTAAAACCTTCTGGTAATCTTTCATCCTCTTGATCTATTGTACCATAACAAGCTCTCTTTGATGACTCTTTGATCGCCTTAGCATGTGCCGTTTGTGGTTCTTGTTGTTGATACGGTTTTTGAGTAACTTGATGATAAATTGCTTTCCGATAATAATCATTGTTGCTAAACGGATTTTGAGCTCCACTTGCTTCGCGGTTTTTGCATTCACGCTTCAAATGCCCTTTTTCCCTGCAACGAAAACAAGTAACTTTAGATTTATCAAATCCTAAAGTAGAAACATTTGCATCACGGAAATCATCTCTTCCCGTAATCTGTTTAAACTTCTCAGCCCTTCTCAACATGCTCGCCAAACACCACTTTATATCCATTAACTCCATCTCTTCAGCACCGATTTGATCGTGATCCTCTTTTGTCAACATTGGATTCCCAATCCTACCTGCAACTAAGCTCCCATAAGATTCTAACACAGTCACCAACAAAGACATATGACTTTTGGCTACTTCTTCAGAGTAATTTTGATCATTTTCAAGATTTAAAGCAATGTTGCATTGAAGTACTTTGCCACTCTTTGTTGCAGAAAAATGTGGATCAAATGATGGATATGAAGAAAATCCCATTTTGCTACTTGATCCTTGAGATGAACTTTCAGAAGAACTTTTTGCATTGAAAGTTGTTTCAATCTTTGGTGCAATGTTGGTCTTATCACTAACACCACCTTTGTAATACAAACCAATGTCTTGTTCTCCATCATAGTTCTTCATTCTCGCTATCTTTCTTTGTTCCATCTCTTGACCCTCGAGTTGTTCGATAAAATCGCTCAGCGATACATTGTCAAAATCAGGTTTATTTCTCAACATCATAAGATATGTGCCCCAAACATCATGTGGCAACGCATCGGCCAATTTGTCAATCAGTTCATCTTTATCTTTATTGATGCTCAATCTTTTCATATTCTTCACCAAATTGCAGTATCTTTCTATAATCTGTTTGGTGCTTTCATTTCTTAATCCTCGAAATAGATCAAATTCTTTCTTCATAAGTGACGTTTTGTTCTTGATCGTTTCTTTACTACCAACAAACTTTGATTTCAGTTCTTTCCATATTGATTGTGCACTACCGTTGTGTTGTAGTAAGATCAAGATTTCATCCTTAATAGCTTGCTGCAAGAGGCTAACCATCAACTTTTCATTTTTGTATTTCTGTTTCTCTTCAACACTTAAATCTTTAATTTCAACCTTCTGTCCATCATCTTTAACCGGTCTAATATATCTAAATTCAGTATAATCCCATGCATCCATATAATATGCTTGAACCCAGTTTTCAAAACGTTCAGCCCATCCACTATACTCCTCAATACTCATAAGCTTAGGCGGTTTTTGCATGGTTCCCGTTTCATTTTCTAGCATGGTATTCTAAGTAATAGTCATCGGACTCGCAAAGGCGTTGTAGAACTCGTTTTCCATGATTCGATTTTTCAAAATATCACAAACTTTGTCTTTCAAACGAAATGATTCAAGCGAAATGAACACTTTCACACGGAATGCACCTTTCAAACGAAATGGACAATGTCTCACACTAAATGCCCCTTTCAAGCGAAATGAACCTGCTCAAACGAAATGACTCTTTCCATGCGAAATGGAATATAAATTCAAACGAAATGGATCCACAATACTCAATTCGTGCGAAATGAGTTCTGTTTCAAACGAAATGACAAATGGTGTGAAATGAAAGCTATTTCATGTGAAATGACAAGTTGATCTCGTGCGAAATGGATGCAAGTTCAAACGACCTGATATCCCATTTCGTGCGAAATGGTCATGACGTCACACGAAATGAACAGTTTTTGTTAAAATTGATCAAGTTTTAAGCCGATTTATGATCTGATTCTTTCAAGGGTTTATTAAAACACTGTTTCGCACAATATATGTGAAAATCAAGCCATTTTAACCGTGAAAACTTGTTTAATTTTGAAAAGAATGTGTAGAAATCAGAATTTTCAACTGAAATGGTAAGAACTCCTCCTCCTGAACTCTGATACCACTTGTAGGCTTGGGGATTCATTCATCACGATGTTTTTCAAAATACTTGAATGGGAGTTAAAACAAGTTCAACTCAATGACCTTGATTAACTACTTATCGGTGAAAACCTCTTTTTCAACCACTTGAAAGTTTACTTATCAATCATACCATTTGTAAAATGAAATATGACAATTTTCAAGAATACTACCACTTGTAGGTTTTCCAAACAAAAACATTTCAAGAATGATGTCGATTCCTGCTCCACGATTACCAACTTGGGAGCTCCGGCAAGTCCAGAGTTTAGTCATGATAGGTTCTATCCCAGTTACTAACCTGGGATGACCCATCTTCAACTGGTTTCTTCGTTTTCTTTTCATAAAATTCCTTAACCCCTTTGACCTTTCCGTCAACCATTTTTCCAAAAAAAATTTGAACTATGGGGTTAAAGGCCTTTTCAACATCAAATTCTTTCTTTTCATAAAAGAATTGATTTGAAATTTCAACTTTTCCAATTTTTGATTTTAAATTTTCAGCCCGCAATGGTGGAAAATTTGCATCATCCAATGGCGGAACTGAATTTTCACCTTTTATCACAACTTGTGGCTCCTCTGACTTTGATGAGTCAGATTCATCGCCAGAACTGGCATCTGAATTCTTAACCACCCACTTTTGGTTGTTAAGGTTCAATTTTCTTCTGTAAAAACTTTTTGAACACTTACCAGCCTCAAACTTTTTGAGCTCAGGAGGAAGAGTTGTATCCAATACGAAAGGCGAAATCAGACGTATCGAAGTTATTTCAGCTGATTTGCACAGAAAAACACTTTAAACTGTCTCTGTATTGATATCAGATCATTTTACAATGCTGAAGACACTTCGGCAGAGCTTCGCTACCGGAATCAGAATGTAACCAAATGATTTGAACAGGCACCTATTTATAGGGAAGCCATTTCACACGAAACGGTTCATGCGGAATGGACATCTTCATTTCGTGCGAAATGGTCTGTTATCCATTTAGTGTGAAATGGTTATTACCCATATATTTCACACTTTTCTCGTACTTCGTGCCCTGATCTAATCAACATAATACATGACTCGATACAAGACGAAGTCGACAGACATATGCACCAACAGACTCCCCCTTGGATGTTGACGAAGTCTTCAGTGTCGAGTCTTCAGTATGTCAACCCTTCAGTCTTTATTAGTCTTCTCGCTCTCTCCAAAGATTCTCTATTGTAAGCATCCTCAATCAATTTCTTTCTCTTTTTCTCTCTCTCTTTTCTTCACATGATCAGAATCGCAACCTGACTCTTGAGCTTTCTAATTCTCTTGATCAGATCTCTTGATTTTCTTAAGTTCTTCAGCATCAGCAGCTTGTGTGGACAGTAGATCCAAGATTAGAAACTGGCTCTTTACATCTTCAAACTCCCCTTTCGATAATCTGGGATCGCAGTCTGGAATAGCCCTCGTTCCAAGATCGTAACCTGGCTCACCCTTTGCAGCTTTCACATGTTCAGGGCCGTTGCCTGGCTCACCTTGTAAGACCACAGGAATCGGAAACCTGGCTTTCTCATATCTTTCAAAAGTCGAAACCTAGCTGCTTCTGCCTGCAAAACTCTACCTCAAAAAAATTTCGCAAATTTAAACATTTGACAAATTTAGAAACCACTTGCAGGTATCGTTCTTATTTGCTGATGACCACTTGTAAGAATAACATTCAGATTTGACATTTTTATTTCGAAATCTTTTATCATTTTAAACAAACTCTCCCAACCCTGTTCATCATGTTTAGCACTCGGAATTTTGAAAATCAGCTCTCCAACATCAGTTGTCGAAAATGTTTTTGTAATTTTGTAATTTTTTTTTTAAATTTATGCTAAAACACACTTAAACTCTTTTTGAATTTTTGTTTTAATAAAATTCATTAAAGAAATATTTACAAACACTATTTTGTGAGTTTGCGTAAGAGGATCATATCAGTTTTTGAGACCAATCACTAGCACCGTTGAGCTTTAAACACTTTAAGTTCTAAACGATTCAAATGGATTGACGATATTGTTATCCTCTTAAACTCAATCTAAAAACTTTCGAAATGCTTACCGATACGTTAAGATATATTAATTTTACACTAAATTCTTATGGACCCCACGATCTCAGCATATCCCCTCATCATGCAATATACTGACTCAAGTAATGCTTTTAAACATTCATCAACTGTGATATGTGCGAAAACAACGCAGAATATTTAAACATTAACAATCAGGTCGATCTTTCGATACGCAGAGAAAGTCCAATGTTTAAACAAAATAAGAAATAAAAAATAGTTTGAATATGTTTAAATCTTAACCATCAGTTCGATATTCACATATACGCAGAGATGATCCAAGATTTAAACGAAACACCAAGAAAAATAAAGCAGAACGTTTAGGCACTAACATCCAGTTCGATACTCACGTATACGCAGAGGATGTCCAATGCTTAAACAAAATAAAGAAATCAAACAATTTTAAATCTTTGCAAAATGAAATGCACAATCACAGTGACTTTTTCAGCAAGTTGTGAAAGTTCACAAACTAACCAGTTTTTATGCTCTTTTAGCATTCAGCGATTACTGAGTAGGTACACAATCACGAAGGATAAAACTAAGTACTATGCTTTCAACCGTGTTTCCCACTAGAACTAGGCTTTTTTCATTTAAGTTTGTATCGTTATCGCAAATCTACTAGTCTAGCTGAGCCTATCGTCACATCTTTAGTGAGACCATTTATCACATTTTAACTTTTCATTTCTTTAGCGTACTGTGACAGTCCACTGACGTACTATCATTTCCTCTTTTTCACAACAAAACTCATTTTTGACTTTTTCGATGTTTTTGGCTTTTGAGATTTTATCATGTTTTTGGCTTTTTCAAAATTTTGAAATTTCTTAAAAATTTTTACTCCCCCTAAAATCAAAATATGTTTCAATCTTGATTTTCTAGAAAATTTTGAAACATAAACTGTACAAAGTAAAGTGACAAACTGATGTAAATTGCTTCAATTCGCCATCCACTTGGCATAAATAATCAGAATTCCCCCTTACAACAAACTATTTTCCCATTATGATTTCAAAACACTTAAGTTTGTTTTAATCAAATGGTTTTTCCGGAAAATAAGTTTTGTTGATTTGCACAGAAAAACACTTTAAACTGTCTCTGTATTGATATCAAATCGTTTTACAATGCTGGAGACACTTCGGCAGAGCTTCGCTACCGGAATCAGAATGTTACGAATGATTTGAACAAAGCACTATTTATAGGCAACTCCATTTCGCACGGAAAGGCTCACACGAAATGACCATGTTCATTTCGTACGAAATGACACTTTCATTTCGTGCGAAATGGCTCAACATCCATTTCGTGCGAAATGGACATTTCCTATATTTTCTCACTTTTCTCGAACAACGTTCCCTGATCTATCTAATCTAATACAAGACTCGATACAAGACAAAGTCGATAGATATATGCACCAACACCAGCTGTAGTGGATCCGATAGCTGTGGACTTGCCAAGTAGTCAAGAAACTTTGAAAGAATCTGTTGAATCCAACAGTACACCTCATAAATCGGATGAGGATACTGAAAAGGACAAGAAGAAAACATTTAAAAAGAGATTTAACAAAAGGAGAATTTATATGACAAAATCTTGTTTTAAATGTCACAACAAATGGATTGTAGCGAGTTGTTGTCCTTTGACGAAAAATACGCAAAAAGTTGATGAGGTTAAGGAAGGGAATTGTTGGATCGTCGTGTGACCCTAACGAGTCAATCTGAGTAGTTCATCATCAAATACAAAGGCGGAATCAATGTAAATGACGTAAAACAGCTTGTTCCTTTCTAATTATCTTCTTATTGATTGATTCTGAGTTTTTACAATTCTAATAACAATTCGGCAGCACCTCAGCTCAGAGACAATGGACTAATTCCGTATGAAATGACACAACAACATGGGTATATATAGTTGGAGTAATTCCGTTTGAAAGTGGCATGGCCATTTCAAGCGGAATTAAACTTGTTAATTTCGTTTGAAATGGTCATGTCTCATTCAAACGAAATTACCAACTTTAACAACATCAAACCCTAATTTCAACCCTGTTGTGTGCTCGTTTATCCTATCTAGACATAAGACTCGATTAAGACGAAGTTAACAGACACTAGATGCACCAACAGACTCCCCCTTGGATGTTGACGAAGTCATCGGCGTCGAGTCTTTAGTCTTTGTCTTTTTCCAAATTGTCTTAACATTGTAAAAACTTCCTTCAATCTTTATCTTCAAACTTTAATCTTCAATCTCCCCTTTGAGTGCTGATCCAGAATGTGAACTCCCCCTTTCGAAGACTCCCCCTCACGATAAGCTGGGACTTGAATTCTGGTTCAAACTTTGACATTTTCTTTGCCATGGGGATTTTGACTCCTGTTTCCTGCACAATCTCTACCTAAATATAAGATATATGACAATAACAGTTTGAATTCTAAACTTACCATTCACCTTCATTCGATGGTTTTATCAGTGTATAGAAATCCACTTAAGTATTCACGTCTAAGTTAATGACCCTGATTACTCAATTTATCTCCCAAGTCCAACTTAATGACCTTGGTTGATCTGTGATGAAACAACCTGATTTTTTGTTCAACACTTTTCTAAAAAATTACAAGTTTCAAGTTAATGAACTTGTTTTGACTTTCCATTTTCTCAATTATCATGTTAAGCTCCCAACTCATCATCCAGCTTAGAATCTTTCTGCATCTGCTCCAACCTTCTGAATCTGAAGATCAACTCTCCACTTTGGTTTGTCGGAAAATAAAGCAGAAATGAAAAATCTTTTTGGATTTTGAATTAAAGCTTCTATACTAGAAAATGAAATACAAAAATAAAATGCAGTAAAAGTAAACTATTTACAACTATATTTTTGGTGAGCGTGTTAGGGAATCATATCAGCTGTTCGACAAGTCACAAGTACCGTTAAGCTTTAATTTCATTTTCAGAATTAAACAATTCGCTTAGATTGTCGATATACTGATCCACTTAAATTTTCACACACATTTCAATATGTCCAGGATACGGATTTAGTGTTTTAGGAACTTAAACTCATTCATGTGTCCCACCTCTTGAATATACTCCCTTATCCAAATCCCAATATTCAGTCTTACAGGTGAGTATACCACATATGATATCTGTAAGGGGTTAATTACGAGACCGTGAGAGCTCAGGTCAGAACTTCCGTTCAGCAGAGAGATGACGGTTCGACTTTAATGGGTCCCCTTTAGAGGATCTTTGTTACAACAGCACATGATTTACATATTTTTTTCAATGTTTCATCATTTTTATGCTGAGGGCGGCGCTATATTTCAAGCAAGCGGTAAAGTATTCTCCGGGGACTAGGCCATTGCTTCCGCAAAATTAGAAGTCCCGGGATAATACCCCAGATATCACTGAGTATAAAGACCTAGTATCTCAGAAAGAGGGATCTTTCAAACGAGATTTCAGGGGTTACCTATATATCCAAGTAGTGTTCCCCATGAAATAAGTAAGTAAAGATTTAGGTTTATATCCCGAACAAACCTACTAAATGTGTAAAAACCTATCGGCACATCATCAGCGAGACTGTTTAACGCATTTAAACTTTCCATTTCTTTAGCATACCATAACTGTCAAGCCGATGTACTATCATTTTCCCTTTTTACACAAGCTCTTTTCTGGTTTTCTATTGTTTTTGGATTTTTTTAAATTTTTACTGTTTTTGTATTTTCTGAAAATATTACCCTATACTCTCCCCCTAAATACCAAAACAAGTAAAAAGTCGACAAACCATTACAGATTGTTTCTCAACATCATCATCTACAATGTTATCCTCATCAACGCCAATAATCCCATCCGACACCGATAGAAGCTTCATACCGTTTAGTTTTAAAAGATATTTAAAACGAGTTTTGTCAAATGCTTTGGTATGTAAATCAGCTTTCTGTTTGTCAGTGTGGATTTTCTCAATTCATATCAACTTCTTCTCGAACCAATCGCGAATGAAGTGATGACGAATTTCTATGTGTTTAGTTTTAGATTGATGAACAGGATTTTTTGTAATGTTTATTGCGGCCTCATTATCAACAAAGATAGGGGTGTTAAGAAATTGCAAACCGTAGTCGCGCATCTGTTGCTGGATCCACAAGATCTGAGAGCAGCAACTACTAGCAGATACATACTCAGCTTCACATGTGGATAGAGCCACAGAGGTCTGCTTCTTACACTGCTAGGTGACCAAACGTGGTCCGAAAAATTGACATCCCACTGTTGTTGATTTAGCGTTAACTTTGCAGCTTCCGAAGTCGGAGTCGGAATACCCTTCAAGCGTGAAATCGCCTGTTTTTGGATACCACAACCCCAATGATGGAGTTCCTTTCAGGTAGCATAATATCCGTTTCACAATCACCATGTGCGAAGCTCTGGGGCTTGACTGAAACCGCGCTGCGAGGCACGTCGGATACATGATATCTGGTCTTGAAGCAGTTAAGTACATCAACGATCTGATCATGGAACCATACATCATTTCATCTACCCTGTCTCCGGTGAGATCTGGGTTAATCCCATGATTCGTTGCTAAAGGGGTTGAAGCTGGAGTAGAACCTGACATCCCAAATTTCTCTAAGATATCATGAACATACTTCGTCTGGTGTATGAAAATTCCCTCAGGTAGTTGATCAACTTGAAGTCCCAAGAAGAATTTCATCTCCCCCATCGATGACATTTCAAACTTTTGCTTCATAACTTTTTCAAAGCCTTTGCACAAACTTTCATTCGTTGACCCAAATATGATATCGTCCACGTATATCTGAACTATCAGAAGATGTCCGTCGACCTCTTTGGTGAAGAGAGTGGCATCTACTTTTCCACGGATGAAGCTGTTGGCTAGCAGGTGTTGAGACAATGTCTCGTACCAAGCTCTCGGGGCCTTGTGTAAACCATACAGCGCCTTATCCAGTAAATAGACCTTGTCTTTGTGGATTGGATCGGTGAAGCCCGGTGGCTGTCCGACATATACCTCCTCTTTTACCTTCACATAGAGAAACGCCGATTTCACATCTAACTGAAAAACTTTAAATCCCTTCCACGATGCAAATGCCAGAAAGATTCTAATTGCTTCTAGTCGAGCCACGGGAGCATATACTTCTGTGAAATCTATACCCTCCGGCTGACTAAAACCCTGGACTACGAGTCGAGCTTTGTTTCGAATAATAACCCCTCGATCATTTCTCTTGCATTTAAACACCCATTTTGTGTTAATTTTCTTGTGACCATCAGGCAAATCTACTAACTTCCACACTCCTAATTTTTCAAATTGGCTCAGTTCCTCCTGCATCACATTGACCCAAGAATCTTCAGTAAGCGCCTCTTTGTAAGTCCTAGGTTCAACCTGTGAGATAAAACAACTTAGTGAGAACTCAGTTTGCAAAGGAGCAACTTTTGTATAAAAACATGTAAGCCCTTGATCAAGTTGTCGTCTAGTGCGGATGCCTGATTGCAATTCTCCGATTATCAGCTCCTCTGGATGGTATGAAAGTGTTCTTGGCATCACCTCGCCTGGAGCATCTACCTCGCCTTCCAAATTTGTGATATTTTGATCTGCACTTTGCTCACTGACTGGAATAGATTGACTTGAAATCTGAATTTGCTCCCCCTCAGAATCTGAATCACCACGATCAAATACTGTTCTGTTCTCATATTCTTGATTATCATTGACGACCGTCTGATTATCATGAGCAACTTCATTTTGTTGAATATCATCATGTTCTCCAGCATTGCTTGGACCTGCTTCATCATCATTTGAAGTATGCCTTTGACGCCTTGAAGACTCAGCTGGAAACCTTTCCTACGAAGACTCATACTCTCTCAGAATATCCAACTTGTCAAAGAAATCTTCTTCTTCTTCTTCTTCTTTTTCCATGTCAAATGACTTCCACAAAGTGTCATAATGAAAACGCCATGAATCGCCGGGATTTTGTGGTGGCATTGTGTGGCCTTGACATTCAACATTATGTGCCTCAATAATCCGTTTCAAGCTTGGAACAAAGACTCGTTTCAAAGGATTTGAGTAACCCACAAATATTCCCCCAATACTCTTTGGACCAAACTTACCAAAAGGTTCTAGAACTGTGCAGGGAGACCAAACGGTTCTAAATACTTCAGGTTTGGTTTGCGGCTGTTGATTAGCTCAAAACATGTCTTGTTGAATTTCTTTACAGTAAGCACCCGGTTGAGTGTATAGCATGCGGCTGATACTGGTTCTGCCCAAAAGTTAACAGATAGCTTGGAATCAGCAAGCATCGTCCTGGCCATTTCAATTAGTGTCCTGTTCTTTATTTCAGCTACTCCATTCTGTTGCGGAGTGTAAGGAGCACTAAATTCATGCAATATACCTCTTTCATCGCAATACTCTTCCATCTTGATATTCTTGAACTCAGTACCATTGTCAATACGTAATCTTCTAATGCGTGTCTGGTACAAGTTTTCCATCTTCTTGAACAGCATCATCAAATGATCAAACGTCTCATCTTTTGACTTCAGAAATAATACCCATGAAAATCTTAAGTAATCATCTATGACCATAAGACAATAGAGATCCCCGGTAATGCTTTTAACATTCACTGGACCAAACAGATCCATATGTAGTCTCTCTAAAGGTTTTGAGATTGAATTTCTTTCTTCTTGGGGTGAGATTTTTTCTTTTGCTTTCCTTTGATGCAGCTAATGCACTCCCCCTCAAGATGAAAACCTTTCACATGAACACCAATAACCAAATCATTGTGCACCAGGTGATTCATTTTTCGCAAATGTATATGACCCATTTTTCTGTGCCACAATTGTGATTCTTTCTCTGTTGCTCTTGACATAAAACAATGAGCCTGACCCATGGTTGTAGTTGCTACACTCATATCCAACACATACAGATCATTGACTCTTGGTGCTCTCATGATAATCCATTCTTTGGGAACAACAAATCCTGGTTTCAAGATCAAACATTCTTTGTCTGTGAAGTGCGTTGTATACATCCTATCACAAATTTGAGAAATGCTTAGAAGATTATTCTCAAGCTCAGCAATGTAGTTAACTCTTTCAAACGTGACAATGCCATTGGATAAAGTTCCTTCTCCAACTATCCTACCACCTTGATTTCCTGCGAATCCCACATAACCTCCATTAAAACCACGAACATCGTACAATAGGGTTTTCTTCCTCGTCATGTGCCGAGAAGCTCCACTATCCATAATCCATTGTGAAACGGATCTTGGAAGCTCCTGCATATATCAAAAACATTTAGTGAGATTTTGATACTACCCTAGCCTCTTTCGACTCGGGTAACTTGACATTAAGGTGAGATTTTGCAAGGTAAAGTGGCGGAAAGTTTTTGTCATTCATTTTCAAGCTTTCTTCTGATCCAACCTCAACCTTTTTGTATAAGAAAAACTCATCTTTCTTAGATTGACCAGTTGGTTGATTTTTCTTTTGAACATTCTTCTTCTCTGGTGGAGTAGAAGACTGTTTCTCCAATTGTTCATAATAGTCCAAAGGAACATCCATCTTTACCGGAGTGGTAGAAGACGATTGTTTTTCAGTCTCAGAAACCTTTGGTTTTGGAGAACTTGTTTTCTTTTCAACAACTTTTGGCTTCCATGTTTGTTGAGATGACGCAACCCGTTTGTAAAACTTGTCATTTTTAGTTACCACATTTTTAACAGGTTCAGTTTTGAATTTTGTGTTGTCATTTTTCAAAACCTTTTTCTCAACAACCAATGGAGCTTTTACTTTCACATCAGCTTTCTTTCTTGAATTCGTCACAACTTCAGTCTTAGGCTTCAAGTTGATACACTTTCGTGCAATATGTCCAACTTGATTACATTTGAAGCATGTTTGGGTGTCAACTACCCGACTTGTACCTTCAGACTGAGGTTGTGAGGCCTTCTTCTCAAAGAACTCTTTGTTTGATTTTGAAAAAATCTTAGATTCTTCATCAGAAAGTGAACTTGAACTGTTCACAAACACCTTTTTCTCAGCAAACCTTCTGTTTTGAACATTCTTTTTCTGATAATTCTTACCACCCTGATATCCACCCGACCATCTGTTTTGATTGTTGTTATAAAAGCGTGGTGGAACAACTGGTTTCTTGTAGTAAGCTTTATCTTTTTCAAAATTCATTTGCCTCTTTGTCTGATTTAAACCTTCAACTTCAGACAGATCAATCTCAATCAATTTGAACACATTTCTCAATTTGTTCACATTCACATTCTCCAGTGGAAACTCAGAATCCGAATACAACTTATCTGATCCCGACATCTTGTACATGACAAGAGTAGGTTCTTCATCTAAGTTTTTTTTGGACTTTGGTTTCGGAATGTATTTGTCCAAGAAACATTCATCATCCTCAGTAGTGTCACTATCAGTCTTTAAAACATTTTCAGCCATACTTTTAACGATTTCAGACTGGACACTATCTTCATCAGATGATGAAGTGAAAGTGACATCAATTGACTCTGGAAGTCTAACTTCATTTTCTTCATCAATTACCAACCCGGATTTCTTTTTTGAGAAATTGTTTAACACTGGTGGTGGAACCTGATGATACCCCACCCCGGTTCCATCAGCATATACATCTTCGCCTGCTTTGTTTTTCCCGATGGGTTTGGGAACAATGTGTTGTAAAACAAAGCTTGCAGAGTTGTAACTGTTCAATTTCAACTGGATGCGTTCATTTTCAATTTTAGCTTCTTGGAATTGAAGTTTCAACTTAGCAATTTCATCTAGTTGCTGATTGATTAACTCTTCTTTCACTCTAAGAACACCGGTTAGTTGAAGATTTTCTTTGTCTGTCTTACCATTTCTTTCATCAGCATCTTTTACCGTTTGTTTTAGTTTTTCAAACTTTTCTGAGATTTGACAACTGTCAAGAATCAATTTTTCATTTTCTTTCCTAATTCTTTCTACGTCATTTTTATCGTTTTCAATTTTCTCAGTTAATTCTTTTAATTTGTCGTTCGAAGCTTTTAACAACTTATCACGATTTAAGATCTGATCTTCAACACTTCTGACTCTACCAGTCAGTTCTTCAACCTTCTTACCACTGAGGTAAGCATTTGTACTACAAACTTTGCACTCTTTCTTGCAATTTTTGCAGTTGTTCTCAGATTTACCATTCTTAGCTGACACATGTGTATCATTTGTACTGACCTTATCTTTGGACTCAGTTCCAGAACCAGAAACTACCTCTAGTTCTTTTGCAGCAAGAACCTTGTCAGCCATCTTCTTCAAGTTTTCAGCGGTGAATTCTATAGATGTATCAATAATTCCATCATCGATCTTCTTTGGCTGCAGTTCTTTTTCTGTCTCTTTCTCTTTTTCTTTCTCATCAGATTCTCCTCCTCCCCACCATTCTCTCTGTCTGGCTTCTTCTTCATCAGCAAGTTGTTTAGTGAGAACTTCAATATCAACAGTATCTGGATCCACAGCTATGTTTCCATTTGGATCAAGATAACATTCTCTATCAGGATCCCATCGCCTTGCTTTCTTTGCTTCCATCCATGTACGATAGATTTTGCTTTTCATGACTCGAGTTGTTTCCTTCCTATTCACATACTTCACTTCTTCAGATCTTTTATCTTTAAACGGAACAATCTTTGCTACTGTGAAGGCATATCCAACTGCGTCTTCCTCAGGCAAAACATCACTCCAATCATAACCTTCATCGTCATGAAAAATTGCAAGAGCCCTGGATTTTTCTTTAGGTTCCTCCTCTATCTGCTTCATCCTGGGAGGTTCTGCTTTATTCTGATGATAAATCGCTCTTTTGTAATAATCTTCTCAGAACGGATTTGCAGTATCATCAGTGTAAGCATTTATGCACTCTCGTTTAAAGTGACCTTTCTGTTTACATTTGAAACATGTCACTTTTGACTTGTCAAAGCCTAACTTGGTAGAAGGTCCACCAATAGACTGTCTCCCAGTAATCTCCATGAAACGCTGTGCTCTTCTCACTGCACTAGCCATACACCACCTTATATCGATCAATTCCATCTCCTCAGGATCGATTTGATCGTAGTCTTCCTTTCTTAGGTTGGTGTTTCCGATATTTCCTGCAACGATACTTTCGTACGATTCCAACACAGAAGCTAAAAACACCATCTGTTGTTTTGCAGATTCTTCACTGAAATTCTGACCATTCTTCAAATCCACAGCAATGTTGCATTGAAATACATTCTTTGATGCGGATTGATTTGAAGTATTCGAAAAACCACCATGATAGCCACTGCTAGGAGTTTCTTGATTCACTGAGTTTGAGCTTTCTGCTGAAAAGGCTGTCTTTGGAGATGCAGTCTTTGGGATCACACTGCCTCTGTAATACAGTTCCACATTCTGCTGATAAGATGTGTTATTGACTTTGCTGGATTTCTTGATCTCCAATTCATGGCTTTCCAGTCTTTCTATAAGCAGATCAACCTTCAAATCAGCCGGCTTTATTGTATTCTTCAGCATCAATGCAAAATACTGCCAGTCTTGCTCATTCGGTAGTGCGTCAAACAATTTGTCTACCAGCTCTTCTTGAGTGTAAATGATGTCATGTCTAGCAGGCTCCATCTTCAGATGTCTGAATCTCTCAATCATCTTGGAAACAGATTCGTTCTTTAGACAACCAAACAAATCAAACTCTTTTCGTAACAGTTTCTTTTTGTTCTTAACTATTTCAGCACTGCCAATACATTTTATTTTTAATTTTTCCCAAAGGTCTCTCGAATCTTTGTACTCGATCAGTGCAATAATATCATCTCGGACAGTTGGTGAAGCAGAGCAATACACTTTTGTTCAGCAACATATCTTTCAATTTGATTATCTTTTAGGTTCTCATAATCATCTCTCCCCAAATCAAAGCCATTTTTCAAACTTCTCCAACTGGGATACGCAAACACTTTAACCCATTCTTCGAATCTAGTAGCCCACCTGTTGTAATCTTCAATAGCCATCAACTTGGGTGGCTTGTTGTATGTTCCATACGCACTGTCTATACTCATAGCATCCGAAAGAATTTTCTTTGCACTTGGTGTTGGTGTAGTCTCATTCGTGTTGTTTGATGTGCCATCTACCGAACCACCGGTAAAAGCAAACACATCACAGAAAGGATTCATGAAATCATCCATCTTTCACGTACCTGAAACAGTCGACAAACACTTAGAAAAATTTTTGAAATTTTGAAAACAATAATTTCAAGCGGAATCAGTTGAAGAGAAATAGCTTCAAGTGAAATTATGCTTCTTCAAACGAAATTATAGCTTTTCAAACGAGATACCCTTTCAAGCGAAATTATCAGTTCAAGCGGAATACCAATTCAAACGGAATTAAGGTATTTCAAGCGGAATTAAGCACTTTGAAGCGAAATTAGTTATTCCGTTTGAACTTTTCAAACGAAATTAGATTTCATTCGAAATGGTATGCACTTTTCAAGCGAAATTAGACCAAATATGTAATTCCGTTTGGAATTACACTGATATTTCAAGCGGGATTACGATGACGTCAGCAAGTCCGATATGTTTTTCAAACGAAATTAACCTATTTTATCAGAATTTGTTCAAATTTAGGTCCAATACTTTCAAGGATTAGTTAAAACTATGTTTCGCTTGATATGTGTGAGTTTTAAGCCATTTTGACCGTTAAATTTTGTTCAAATCAGAAAAGAAGGAGTAGAAGTGTGAGAATCCGATGAAATCAAGCTGAATTGGTATGAACTCCTCGTCCTGAGCTCTGATACCACTTGTTGGATCATCGTGTGACCCTAACGAGTCAATCTGAGTAGTTCATCATCAAATACAAAGACGGAATCAATGTAAATGACGTAAAACAGCTTGTTCCTTTCAAATTATCTTCTTATTGATTGATTCTGAGCTTTTTACAATTCTGATAACAATTCGGCAGCACCTCAGCTCAGAGACAATGGACTAATTCCGTATGAAATGACACAACAACATGGGTATATATAGTTGGAGTAATTCCATTTGAAAGTGGCATGGCCATTTCAAGCGGAATTAAACTTGTTAATTTCGTTTGAAATGGTCATGTCTCATTCAAATGAAATTACCAACTTTAACAACATCAAACCCTAATTTCAACCCTGTTGTGTGCTAGTTTATCCTATCTAGACATAAGACTCGATTAAGACGAAGTTAACAGACACTAGATGCACCAACAGGAATAGGGCTGGTTTGAATAATAATGTTCAACAACATTGTCAATATAATCAACCAAGATTTCAATCTAAAACTTCAACTGCAAGACGATTTGATAGACCGAGAAGCAATTTTACACATTTTAGTCATTTTAATGGTAAATCAAATCAGTTTCAAAGTCAATATAGAAATTTTGGATATCAAAATCGATACCATACTAACGGTAATTGAAATTTTCAAAGAAGAAATGAATATAGGGGTTTTAATAACTCAAATGTTCAACAACATCCAAATTTTTTTCAAAATTTATGGTATGATAATGGGCGAAGAAGGTATCAAGATAATAATTTTCAAAGGTCAGAAAATCCGAGATTTTATTGGAACTCTCGTGATCAAAGACCTAGTGAAAATTATAAATCTTGTTCAACAACGAGTAAAACATCCAAGACACCAGTAAGGTTTGATGGATATTGGTTAGAAACATCTTATACTGATTAACATGGTCAACCCAAAACCGGTCAGGTTTGGGTTGTTAAGTCTAACTGAGTTGTTGAGATTGTGCAGGATGACCAAGAAGGACTGTTGATGTGTTCAACAGTGGTTGTTCCTGTAAAGTATCTGAGGTGAATAGTAAGTTAAAATTGGTAACGAACTATTTACTACAGTGATTGTTATGATTATTTTAAACTTTTACATTGAAAAACTCATTGTCAGGTTAAAGTGGGAGTCTGTTTGTGTTTGTAAATTTCTGTTTTTAAAACTTACTCAATAAAAACAAAAATTTAGGGGGAGAAATTCCTCTAAGCCAAAAAGAGTTTAGCTAGTGCATTTGTTTAGGGGGGGTAAGTTATAAAATTTTAAAAATCCAAACATTGAAAAATAAAAAATAGAAAAAAAATAGAAAATAAAAAATGAGTTATCATTGTGTGAAAAAGAAGATATGATAGTACATCAGCAAGTTAGACTGTCACACTAAAAATAAATTAAAATGCTTAAGTGTGATGGCAGCTTCATCATACGATGTACTAGTAGGCAAAAAGCATGAAATAATCAACTTACCAATGTGATATAAACTTAAATGGACTGTGTATGAGTGGGGAACACATCAGTGGTGTATGGTTTAATGACCTTAAATCTTGCGTTGATAGATTGCCAAAATCTGAGGTTTTGGGTCTTTATACTGTTATTTCATCTGGGGATATCAGGGTTGTCCTTCAGCTGCATCCAGATACATGCTGACTTAGGCACAACCAGGATATCTTAAAAGAGCTAAAAATGCCAAAACCCATAGATGAAGAAGCTCTCTAGAGAGTCATTCAAAAAGTGCAAAATGCCTAAATGGTACCAAAAATGGTATTTGTCATATCCCTCGTTAGATATTTTGGTCTCTTTGCTGTACGGAAGTACTGACCTGATCACCAATTATCTAAATGTTGAAATACAAAACGGATGAATTCAGTATACTCATCTACTACGATGAATCTTTGTGCATACCTTGATCGCGGGGGTATATCCTGAAGTGGGACACGCTAGTATATCAGTAATAATATTACCTTAACGTATCATACGGTAATGGTACTTGAAATGTTCATGCATTTTGTTTAAGTGGATAAACATACTGGTAATCATCTTGGACTGCTTTTCACGAAAAATTAAATAAAGAATTATCTAATAGTGTGAAAACAGTTTGATTTTGTTGATATGATCTTCTTTCACATGATTCTCACAAAAAGAAGAATTGTAAATATTATTGGGTTTAGTTTAGTTTGTGTTGAAAAATATCAAAAATACCAAAAATATTTTCTTTTTAAAAGACTTCCATTTTAAACTGATAAGTAGTTGTTTTTGCAAATTAAGATAAAATATTGGTTTTGTCACACCCTGACTTTTGCGGAAGCGTATGATGTGTGACTTGTTTAATATTATTGCATTCAATCGTAATCAACAACTACATGATCAAAACGATGTTTATCCATTCATAAAATTTGAGTATTACAAACACTGGTTATTCAAGTTTTTAAAACACAACCTTCGACTAGGTTACAAACCCACAAAAGTGGATGACATCTAAACTTGAAGTCTACTTCTAGTTACGACACCCGCGCCCAAGATCCATCCTGTCACCTGAAATACATGTAATTTTGTAAAACATCATGCGTCTTGTTTGTGTACTGTAATCTTGTAAATCTTTGAGAGACTCCTTTGTAAACAGGTAAGAAAAGCGTGTATGAATATGAATGTTTTACAAGGACTTTAAGGCATGTGAGGACATATGAAGCACTCGTAATGGCTTATACCCTTGTCGATTAACCTCGACTGTGTCAATTTACCTTGACTGTGTCAATTTCCCTTGACTGTGTCGATTACCCTCGACTGTGTCGATTAACCTCAACTATGTCGATTTCCCTCGACTGGGACACCGAAGCACTACTAGGTACTAGTTGTGACCATGAGTGGGGTTCGGCCGTACCCGTTAGATCTAACCCTCGTCCCTAATTAAGTATTAATGGCATTTCAATATTAAGTCTATGCTCACATGATCTAGTATTTCATAGGCATTTCATACCGTTTAAGTATTCGTAACATGTATTTCACCCCCGAGAGTTATAAAACCAAAAACAGTTAAGAGGAAAAGGGGGAGCCTGAACTCACTGTTTTGCGTCTTCAGTACTCGTAACTCAAATATCGTCAGCAAATACGAATACCTACAATGTGCTAGGGTCTATTAGACGAGCGAGCCGTGCCTTGCCTTAGTATTCATGTTTTGAGTTACATTTCCTTTATGTCTTTAACATTTTCCGAAGTTATAATACTTCTCAAGTATTTATTTTCGCATTTCCTTCCGAAGGATGGGAGTATTCCATATATATGTATTTTCGTATTCTTGTATTTGTAGTTCCGAAATAATATATTTTCAAGTCTTACTTTAGAAATATATTTAAACTTGTTTTGTCAAAAACAATATATTCCAAGAAAATATATATTTTTATCTCCCAAAGATAATATATTTTTTTTCCCGTTGAAAATATGATATAACTTGGTAATATGTACAAAAATCATATTTTCACTTCTTGTACCCAAAATAATACTTTCCAAAAAAAATATATTTACAAATATAGTTTCCGGAATATCTTGTAAGTTACGTTCTTTCGTTTGGGTTTCACAATATTAAGCGTGTAACTTATATATCTATTCCTTGTGAGTTTTGGTATTATTTTGTATTGTAGATTTCTTGGTATCGTGTTAAGTTATATTATTTTAAATCCTAAAATAATACCACTATTACACAAAGTATACACATAAGCACGCACAATGTGTCTTTAATGTAAAAATATATATTCTAAATATATATTTATCCATTTTTATTTACAAAAACCAACCTCCAATACTTGTATTTTTGTTACAAAATTATGGCGAAGTTTGTATTCGAAAAAAAAACATAGTTTAAAATACACCAGTAAACACTTATTTAGAAAATATTTTCTAAGTGTTGGTATTTTTTAGAAAATTTCGCCATAGTTTCCCCTAAAAATTGGAGGTGTCCATGCTATTTAGCATATCATTTTCTTTTCAAAAATCATTCAAACAATTAACAACAATTCACTAACAATATTTCAATACAACATGAACATGACCTTTCACAAAAACGCGTAGTAACTTGGTAAAGTGTGTAGTAGCCTTAGTTACCCTCTAAAATATATTTACTTCTTGGTAAACTTCATTCTTGAAAGGATTTAGTGTTTACAACTTGTAAACACATTTTACAAAAATGTTTATTTATAACATCTTCATGCCTCATAAGTATTTCTACACTTATTTTATCAAGTGAAAACCATGATTTTCTAAAAATCACATTTTTAAACTTGGTTCTTTTGGAAATCATTCACAAATCTTGGATTTACAAGATTCTCAGCTTACTTTGTTTATTACCTTTTTCAAGAAATCATCTTGTTTTCAAGTTCATGTTTAATCAAGAAGATGATCATTTTGTATAAACACATAATCATCTCCTAGCTTGCCAAAACATGTTTTTAATCATGATCTAGCAAGCTCCATGTAATGATCAACATCAATATCTCTAGTAATCAACAAGCAAACATCATCCATATGCTAAACAATATCATTCTATTCATTTTTCAACAAGATTTCATCATATGAAGGCTTTATGTTCATGATTCCAACTTATGTCTTTTAATGTTTTAGTTATTTACATCATGATACATCTTTTAACCAAGCAAAATAGAAGTAAACAAGGGTTAAGATGATCTTACTACTAGCTTCAAGCTAGGGAAGAACAATGGAGAAAATCGAGTGGATAAAAGCTTGTAAAGGAGGTCCTTCAACTTCCAAAAGCTCCAAGCTTCCTAACTTAGCTCCTAACACCTCTAAATCACCTTGGAATGCTTGTTAATGGAATGAAAATGGTGGAGTTGGGATGGGGGTGTTGGGCCGTGGATATGGAGGGAGGAGAGAGGAGTTTTGTTGGTTGAAGATGGTGAATGAACCATTATATAATTTCTAATCTCCTTTATCCAATGGTTAGTATGTTGCAAGAAGTACTAACAATATCTTACACAAAATCCATATAGATTATTAGAGATCTTATAGGATCTTAAAGGATTTGAGGAGATCATGGTGGTGGGGACCACCTTGAGTCGTGAATGAGAGAGAGGGGGGGGGGGTCTTGTGTAACTTTGATGGTAATTGCAAGTAGTTAGTGGAGGTTAAGTGCAAAACGGCTAGTGTTTTATGAGTAGGATGTATTATGTAGTGTGTTTAAGTGTTTGGGAACCATGACTAGCTCAGAAAAATAAAAACAATGCTTCTAGCAATATTTTGGTGTTCCGGGTAATGTCCGGTTGTTCGGTTAGATGCCGGTTTGTTAAAGTGTCAAACTATTCCATTTAGTGTTCATTAAGTACCCTTTTGTGACACTTTTAATTCCCGACACTTAGGAAAGCATACATGACCAATAAGCCACATTTCTGCATTATATTTTGGAGTTTAAATGTTGAAAATAGCTGAATTTTGGTTATTTTCTGCAGAATTCTGCACTTTTAGTGTGTTTTAGGCACTTTCCGGCACTTTATCTATCACCTAGAAAAGCAGTTTTGTAATCCTTACTTTCCTACACACTAGACTAGTGTATCACTTAGTCTCTGGCTCGTACTAGGCCTCAAAATATTGTCTGTCTATGTACTGAACTTCGTCAGCGTTTTTAGTTTGTCTGGTAATAGTGCCAATTCTGTTCTGTGTGTCATTTGAACTATCTCGTGTTGCATGTAGCAACGATAAAAGCCTTGCAACATGAAATGCCATTGTATGTATATAACAGTAATCAAAAATTCATTTGTCTTGTAAACTAGATCATGCACAATTATTTAAGCACAGATTACTGTTCAATTAGTGTACGGAGTGTACGGAAAAGTGACGGTTGTCACAGTCTCCCCCCGTTAGAAGAATTTCGTCCCGAAATTCAAGAGATGCCATTGGTCACAGGGGAGTTGTGAATCAAATGTGGCCACTTATGCTTAAAATTTGTCTTCATGTTCCCATGTACTCTGGGTCATGTTATGAATTCTATTGTACTCAAGTAAATCAATCATGTCTTTTCTGTGTCTTGTGGACTCTTGGTCGGTTCTATAGTAATTTTGTCGTTTTGTCATTGACGTGAATCTTATTTGTGGGAACAACGACTGTTCCTTGAGTCAGACTCCTCTAGACACATGGAATGTGTCGCGATCACTACTGATCTTTTTCTGGAAGTTTTATCTTATGAACAATGGTTCCGATCCCTACATCGGGGATCCAACCTTTACGTTTTCCAAATCACACTACGCCTTCTCTAGGCGAGGCCCCCATTTAAGTCATACTCCTTATCTCAAATTCTTACGATTTCCGCCGCTCATCGGCGCAATCTTTCTGTATTCCGCGGCTGTCTTGATATGATCACATATCTGAACGATCTTGCCTCTAGTTTTTCCTGGACCAACTCGGACCAGTAGATTGTTTATCTCTGGTCTCCGTTCAACACGACAGGGATCGACTTATTATGTTCCATCTAAAGCTTCACACGAAGCGGTTTAAACGGCTGTGTGATAAATACTGTTGTAGGAAAACTCCACTAAGGGCAGGTGAGTGTTCCAACTTTTCATCAAAGTTTATCACGCACGCACATATCATGTCGATACAGTCTGCATCGTTCAGTAGCTTAGTCCATCTATGTTAATATTCAAGTTTTTACGATCAACAGTGTGCTGCAACCCTTGTGCTCAGTAAAAGTCGTGCAGCGTTTTCTTATAGGTAATGACGTCAAATTTGCGGTGCGCAATTACTGTATCTAGCTCAAGGTTTCTTCTTATGGTTCCTTAATCAATGTGCCGCATATGCAATGTTGTGGTCTCGTTGCATTGACGTACAATCGAGATTTTGTCGAGAAGCGTCACATAATTGCAACTCTAGCTCCTTAGCTCTTGGTTGCAGGGTTGGCATGAATTTCGTTCTTATCCACCATGTATCTTAAAGTTCTCACTTCGCGAATTTGAAATCCGCTTTTCGTCATCATAGCACATAACTGTTCTTTTCTCTAAGAGTTGCAAGGTAAATTGCAGCTGTTGCTCACGACCTTCCTTGGTCGTTGGCCATATAAGAATATAGTCAATAAGTATAATCATGATTTATCCAGGTATGGCTTACACGTTCGATTCTTGAGGTCCATGACTATTGTCGACGCATGTGTTAAGCCAAATGGTACGACAAGGAACTCGTAATGCTCGAAGCAAGTCCTAAAGGTCGTTTTAGGGTTATTTCCTTCTTGTATTCACAGTGGATGACATCTTGTCCTTAAGTTGATCTTTGAGTGGTAACTATAACCTGATGATTTGTCTGTTCATGTTATTAGTCCTTGGCATGGTTGTAAAAATCCTGATTAGTCTTCGATTAATCGCCGATTAATCACTAATCAGAGGTTCACCGATTAATGGCCTACTAATCGCTAGGCAGTCAATGGCGGTCCTATTATGGGCAAATTTTGGCTAGACATCGGCCAAATTTTGACCAAACCATATAAATTTCTTTCAATTACTTAAAAACATGGGTCAATAAGGGGTTAAAACATGTCTACTTTAAAAAACTACATATAAAAATGTGTGTGTGTATATACAACTAAAAATTACATATAAAAAACTCAATCTGATTAATTTCGAGTAATCCCTATTAATCCCGATTAATCGCTAGTTAGTATCCCACCGCCCGACTAGCGCCTAACGATTCTTACAACACTGGTCCTTGGCAAAGGATTCTGATTCTCAATTCTCTGGAATTTATGCAAAATGGAACTGTCAACTTTCTCCTCGTGTCCTTAACTAAGGATGTCATGTCCTTAATTCCTTCTGTCTAGCAGCTCTTGCAGTTATACCGGAAGTTCATGCTTCACGGACGAAGCTAGTCGGTAAGGTGTCATTCGGCACTGGTGCTGCTCCTGGCACGAGGTTTATCCTAAACTCCTCTTGTTGTGGCGGAGGTATTCCTGGCAAGTCTCCAAAAAAGGCTACCGGAACTTCTTCCATCACGGGGATGTTTTCAGGCTTCGCAGTCTACTCGGAGGCGTTTCTGTGTCTCTTCGACCAATGAGAGATGTCGCAGATCCACTGCCTTATGGGGTCTAGCACCCTTGCACCTATTGCAAGAAGGTTGTGTACAATAAATGTTTCATCATTTGCAAAAGGGATGCGACTGATTTTCCTTATATTGAACGACTTCAACTTTATACTTGGATTTCCAACTCATGCTGACTATCATATCATGACTTTCCAAGTCAATGGTGACAGAAGGTTCCGGCCTTCTGAGTCCCCAAGATATAACCCTTAATTGCTTCGTCTGCTTAAACTAACCTTCTATGTGCCCATTTCTAAAGAATACGGGACGTCTATTTTACTCGAAACTAGGCCAAGCAGTTTCTTAAGTTCTAAGCATGCAAGGTTAAAGTTGATGCCAGTATTAATAAAAAATAGAGGCATAAGGTTGGTTAATAGGGAACGTACCCGTAACCGCATCTGGATCCTGGCATGTTTTACGAGTTTCGATCGTGAAAACCCTTCCTTGCTTGTTTCTTCCTAGGGCAATCCTTCCTAAAGTGCCCTGCTTCACCACATCTGTAGCAACCTGGTACTCTACCTTTATATTTTCCGTCTGGATCCTTTGCCCAACAGGCATCCTTGTTGTGCCCTTCCTTTCCACATTTTCCACACTTAGGCCTCAGACATCAACCTTCATGGTGAAAATTGCATTCCCCGCACCTCGGCTTAGTCCCCGAGTAAACTTTACCACCAGCCTTGTTAGTGGCTCCATCAGCTTTCCTGCCATGCGGCAGATTCACTTTCTTTCTTTTGTTTGCTTTAGAGCTTCCATAGCTGACTTAGGTGCCCATCTTTAGGTTTGAAGACTTTCTTTTCTTGTTGCCTGATGACTCCACATGAGTCTCTTTCTTGTTATCCTCAGATTCCAAAAACTTTCCCATGCGTAGAGCTTCTTCAGTAAAAGTGACACTCAAATCGATAGCCTCTGCGATGGTCGAGGGCTTTGAGGTAGTAACCATGCTCCTGATCTGAGGTGTAAGTCCCCAAATGAATCGTTCAACCCTCTTGAATTCCGGTTTGACTAAGTAGGGGACGACTTTAGACAAGTCGTGAAATCGCTGGACGTATTCAGGAATCTTTGGTCCGTCCATTTTCAAATTCCAGAACTCCACCTCAAGCTTCTGGATTTCAGCCCTAGAACAGTATTTCTTCTCCATCATTTCTTTGAGCTCGTCCCAGCTCAGTGCATAAGCAGCATCTGCACCAAGGGTCTGAATCTGAAGGTTCCACCAGGAGAGTGCGCCATCTAAAAATAACCCTGAGATAAAGGTAACTCTCTGCTGGGGTGAATAGTTACTCGTTCTTAGAACGGAGTCAGTCTTTTCTGCCCAACGAACAAACGCAACAACGTCTCCTGTGCCGTCAAAGTTTAATGGCTTGCAGTCCAGGAACTGTTTATAGGTGCAGCCAGTTGGATGGTTATTTCTAGAAGTGCCACCGCTGTGTTCAGAGCGGAGGGCTTTATGTCGTGCAATTGCCTGTGAGATTCATTCTTGAAGCTCGGCTTCTGTCCTTGGTAATGTACTGGTGTTTGTGTCACATCTGGGTGGCATTTTCTTCTGTCAAAATGTTATGAAGTAGGTTAGACAACATTCCATAATTGTCTATGAGGTACATAGCACCATAAGCCATCATGTAATCACCCAATTTTCACATGTATATATAATCAACAATGTATGAACGAGGAAACAACTACTGAGCCTTCATAGGCTTGGCTACTTGGCTTATTGTTTTCCTTCTACATTGGTTTTCTTAGGCCTTTAGCTTTACTGATGTGTATATTTTCCCAGAGATGGGGTTGTTCATGTAGGGGTGATAGAGAATGTAACGTCACTGAATCTTTTTGAATGTTATCCATATTTTCTTGCTTAAATATCGTTTCTCAATCGTCTCGTACACGGGTAGTCACGAAGTAGGCAAGACAGGTTTCCTACTTTATAAAGTGCTAAAGCACTGGTCTAGGTATTGTTCTACCATATGAAGGTGTGAACACCTAGAGTTTATTTTTGTATTGTGATCGTTAGCTTGGCCCGCAGAGTCCACCAGGATTTCCATGCAATACAAGTCGTTATTACGTGGGCCCCCGTAATAATAAATTGTCTTGCACAGTTACCCCAATTTTCTCTCGTCCAAGCAGCTGATCAATCAAGGGGGGGACACTACTGTCCTTATATCTCCGTCATGGAAAGGACCATTGCGGTGGTCCACGCGCTAATGCTCGTTATCGTTACGCGCGAATAGGCACGATGATTAAATGAAGTAGGAATAAAGAGAATTCCCAGTAGTTGGAGGGGCACCTTTAAGATGAATACTTCATCCTCCTTTTCTGGTCATGTGTGTCGTCAGTCTTGCTTCACAAAAGCCGCAGGGATCTCGTCCCGCTTGATTAAGAAGTTATTCAAGGTTGCCGCCTCTGCCTCGCCATCACTATCGTAGTCAGGCACCTTCACGATCGAGAGAGAAGAGCAGCCATTTCCTACGGAAGCAAGCTCGGAATCTTGTTTGGTAATTACTCCAGCCATGAGCTTTGCAAAGAACGCGAGGTCGATAGCTTCATCGTGCGAGGTACGTATAGTAATAGGAGTCGGAGTCGAAAGTATCTTATTCTCGTCAATAATTATTCCGTACACTAATTCGTATGTATGTATCGATAAACAAATATGTTACTTAGCATAAACAGGCATTTCGATGCATCATATCACGTATAACTCTCGTTTTTTTGGGGGGTCATTTTTTTCTAGTTGTCGATTCACGACTGAAACACAAAAACACTACTTGGTACTGGTTATCACCAAGGGTGTATTTTATCTTTGGCAAGTCTAACTCGTGTAGACTATGCCTTAGTTGGCACCTTATCTTGAGGGTATTCCCTACTAATGTCCTTGCCTTGTCTCTTCTTTGAAAAAATGTTTGACTCATGGATCTTGACGCTTACGTGAATGCAATGAAAAACCTTTTTGTAAAATGTTTTTGTGAGAGAACTCTAGTGATTGTAGTCTAGACCCGAGAAGGAATCCTAGTTCACTATAACCTGGCTCTGATACCAAACTGTCACACCCTGACTTTTGCGGAAGCGTATGATGTGTGACTGGTTTAATATCATTGCATTCAATCGTAATCAACAACTACATGATCAAAACGATGTTCATCCATTCATAAAATTTGAGTATTACAAACACTGGTTATTCAAGTTTTTAAAACACAACCTTCGACTAGGTTACAAACCCACAAAAGTGGATGACATCTAAACTTGAAGTCTACTTCTAGTTACGACACCCGCGCCCAAGATCCATCCTGTCACCTGAAATACATGTAATTTTGTAAAACATCAACAAAAGTTGAGCGAGTTCATGCGTCTTGTTTGTGTACTGTAATCTTGTAAATCTTTGAGAGACTCCTTTGTAAACAGGTAAGAAAAGCGTGTATGAATATGAATGTTTTACAAGGACTTTAAGGCATGTGAGGACATATGAAGCACTCGTAATGGCTTATACCCTTGTCGATTAACCTCGACTGTGTCAATTTACCTTGACTGTGTCAATTTCCCTTGACTGTGTCGATTACCCTCGACTGTGTCGATTAACCTTAACTGTGTCGATTTCCCTCGACTGGGACACCGAAGCACTGCTAGGTACTAGTTGTGACCATGAGTGGGGTTCGGCCGTACCCGTTAGATCTAACCCTCGTCCCTAATTAAGTATTAATGGCATTTCAATATTAAGTCTATGCTCACATGATCTAGTATTTCATAGGCATTTCATACCGTTTAAGTATTCGTAACATGTATTTCACCCCCGAGAGTTATAAAACCAAAAACAGTTAAGAGGAAAAGGGGGAGCCTGAACTCACTGTTTTGCGTCTTCAGTACTCGTAACTCAAATATCGTCAGCAAATACGACTACCTACAATGTGCTAGGGTCTATTAGACGAGCGAGCCATGCCTTGCCTTAGTATTCATGTTTTGAGTTACATTTCCTTTATGTCTTTAACATTTTCCGAAGTTATAATACTTCTCAAGTATTTATTTTCGCATTTCCTTCCGAAGGATGGGAGTATTCCATATATATGTATTTTCGTATTCTTGTATTTGTAGTTCCGAAATAATATATTTTCAAGTCTTACTTTAGAAATATATTTAAACTTGTTTTGTCAAAAACAATGTATTCCAAGAAAATATATATTTTTATCTCCCAAAGATAATATATTTTTTTTCTCGTTGAAAATATGATATAACTTGGTAATATGTACAAAAATCATATTTTCACTTCTTGTACCCAAAATAATACTTTCCAAAAAAAATATATTTACAAATATAGTTTCCGGAATATCTTGTAAGTTACGTTCTTTCGTTTGGGTTTCACAATATTAAGCGTGTAACTTATATATCTATTCCTTGTGAGTTTTGGTATTATTTTGTATTGTAGATTTCTTGGTATCGTGTTAAGTTATATTATTTTAAATCCTAAAATAATACCACTATTACACAAAGTATACACATAAGCACGCACAATGTGTCTTTAATGTAAAAATATATATTCTAAATATATATTTATCCATTTTTATTTACAAAAACCAACCTCCAATACTTGTATTTTTGTTACAAAATTATGGCGAAGTTTGTATTCGAAAAAAAAACATAGTTTAAAATACACCAGTAAACACTTATTTAGAAAATATTTTCTAAGTGTTGGTATTTTTTAGAAAATTTCGCCATAGTTTCCCCTAAAAATTGGAGGTGTCCATGCTATTTAGCATATCATTTTCTTTTCAAAAATCATTCAAACAATTAACAACAATTCACTAACAATATTTCAATACAACATGAACATGACCTTTCACAAAAACGCGTAGTAACTTGGTAAAGTGTGTAGTAGCCTTAGTTACCCTCTAAAATATATTTACTTCTTGGTAAACTTCATTCTTGAAAGGATTTAGTGTTTACAACTTGTAAACACATTTTACAAAAATGTTTATTTATAACATCTTCATGCCTCATAAGTATTTCTACACTTATTTTATCAAGTGAAAACCATGATTTTCTAAAAATCACATTTTTAAACTTGGTTCTTTTGGAAATCATTCACAAATCTTGGATTTACAAGATTGTCAGCTTACTTTGTTTATTACCTTTTTCAAGAAATCATCTTGTTTTCAAGTTCATGTTTAATCAAGAAGATGATCATTTTGTATAAACACATAATCATCTCCTAGCTTGCTAAATCATGTTTTTAATCATGATCTAGCAAGCTCCATGTAATGATCAACATCAATATCTCTAGTAATCAACAAGAAAACATCATCCATATGCTAAACAATATCATTCTATTCATTTTTCAACAAGATTTCATCATATGAAGGCTTTATGTTCATGATTCCAACTTATGTCTTTTAATGTTTTAGTTATTTACATCATGATACATCTTTTAACCAAGCAAAATAGAAGTAAACAAGGGTTAAGATGATCTTACTACTAGCTTCAAGCTAGGGAAGAACAATGGAGAAAATCGAGTGGATAAAAGCTTGTAAAGGAGGTCCTTCAACTTCCAAAAGCTCCAAGCTTCCTAACTTAGCTCCTAACACCTCTAAATCACCTTGGAATGCTTGTTAATGGAATGAAAATGGTGGAGTTGGGATGGGGGTGTTGGGTCGTGGATATGGAGGGAGGAGAGAGGAGTTTTGTTGGTTGAAGATGGTGAATGAACCATTATATAATTTCTAATCTCCTTTATCCAATGGTTAGTATGTTGCAAGAAGTACTAACAATATCTTACACAAAATCCATATAGATTATTAGAGATCTTATAGGATCTTAAAGGATTTGAGGAGATCATGGTGGTGGGGACCACCTTCAGTCGTGAATGAGAGAGAGGGGGGGGGTCTTGTGTAACTTTGATGGTAATTGCAAGTAGTTAGTGGAGGTTATGTGCAAAACGGCTAGTGTTTTATGAGTAGGATGTATTATGTAGTGTGTTTAAGTGTTTGGGAACCATGACTAGCTCAGAAAAATAAAAACAATGCTTCTAGCAATATTTTGGTGTTCCGGGTAATGTCCGGTTGTTCGGTTAGATACCGGTTTGTTAAAGTGTCAAACTATTCCATTTAGTGTTCATTAAGTACCCTTTTGTGACACTTTTAATTCCCGACACTTAGGAAAGCATACATGACCAATAAGCCACATTTCTGCATTATATTTTGGAGTTTAAATGTTGAAAATAGCTGAATTTTGGTTATTTTCTGCAGAATTCTGCACTTTTAGTGTGTTTTAGGCACTTTCCGGCACTTTATCTATCACCTAGAAAAGCAGTTTTGTAATCCTTACTTTCCTACACACTAGACTAGTGTATCACTTAGTCTCTGGCTCGTACTAGGCCTCAAAATATTGTCTGTCTATGTACTGAACTTCGTCAGCGTTTTTAGTTTGTCTGGTAATAGTGCCAATTCTGTTCTGTGTGTCATTTGAACTATCTCGTGTTGCATGTAGCAACGATAAAAGCCTTGCAACATGAAATGCCATTGTATGTATATAACAGTAATCAAAAATTCATTTGTCTTGTAAACTAGATCATGCACAATTATTTAAGCACAGATTACTGTTCAATTAGTGTACGGAGTGTACGGAAAAGTGACGGTTGTCACAGGTTTATCTTTAAATGTAAAAAAGACTAATGGTTTTTCGAGATACTTGCTTGTGTTGCTAAACAGATTGATGCAGTTATCAAAATGAAGTGTAGAATACAAGTAAAGTGCAGATTGAGAATGAAGTAAAGATGTGTGAAGATGCATGGTAGGATCCTTCTACTACATTGCAGAGATATATATGGAAGAGTTGGAGATACTTTCTTAACCAAAGATTGCTAGCTAACTGATCTACAATGGATGAAAGTTTTGGAGATTGGAAGCATCAGCTAAGGGGGAGTCTGTTGATGTCAGAAATTGTGTAGCTGACGCTATCCAAAGACCAAAAGAACACAAGATGTTTGAAGACAAAGTTACACTATGAAGCTATTGTCAAGGGGGAGTCTGTTGGTGCATATTCGGTGACAACAGCTTAATAGTTTGATTAATTAGTCTTTGGATATTTTGTATTGGGCTTAGCTTATTGGTTAGTGAGTAAATTGTTGTAATGGGCTTGGAAAATGGCCTAGCCCAGTAGGAAGCCCAGTTCACTGACATGTGGTATATAAACATGTTTTGTGATTAGGGTTTCAGAGTTCTTGGAGGCTAGAGAGAGAAAACGTAGAGAGGGAAAGATTTCGAATTAGGGTTTAGCAAGATCGCAGAGAGAGGCTGTGAGGTTGTGAGGTCTTGAATTGATTGTAAAACTGATTGTTTGGATAATCAATAGAAGACCTATTTGATTGTGAATTCTGTTTTCTACTCGTTTCTCTAACAAATCTGATCTAGGGGATTCCGCACTGTAGGATCGTGAAACGACCTTAATGAGTCGATCAGAAGAGGTCTTATACAAAATCAGAGGCGGAATTCATTGATTCTGTCTTTGATTAGCTTGTATTCACTATTAACTGTCTCTTGTATTAATCTGGAATCAATTTACAGCACGTAGACACTTCGACAGCGCTCCGCCGTCGGAAACAACCTTGCTAATCCCGTATGAAATAACATAACCTAGCACCTATATATAGACTTTGTAATTCAGCTTGAACATGTCTCAAGCGGAATTACATGTTCAAATGAAATCAACATTACAAACGAGATTACATATTGAAACGGAATTAGGTAGTTAATTTCGTTTGAAATGACACAATGTCATTTCAAGCGGAATTACCTCTAAATCTAATTTCGTTTCTGTTTTTCTCGTAAAACGTGCCTAGATCTTTCAGTTCTACTGTAAGACTCGAAAGAAGATGAAGTCGACAGACAACTGCACGAACAGACTCCCCCTTGAATGTTGACGGAATCTTCAGTGAGAGTCTTCAACATGACGACTCTTCAACCTTGATCGGTCTCCTTTCTTTTTTAGCTTGTACAGGATCTTCTCTTTGGCTCTAACCTCGTCAAACTCCCCCTTTCATCAAGCTGTGATCGCTGTCTGGAATTAGCTATCACCTTGAGATCAAACCCTGGCTTTAACTCTGTTTAAGACCTCTACAGGTTCTGAAACATCTCCTGGCTCTTCGTAGCAACAGGATCAAAAACCTAGATTCCTCAATATTTCCTGCACACATTTTCTTACCAAAACATAAGTTTTTACTTAAATCAATAAGAAAAACTTACTGGTAGAAATCATTCAATCATAATAGTTACATCAAGTTCAAATTAATGACCTTTATTAACTAATCTAACTTCTTTTTTAAATCAAAATTTTTCAATTCAGCACCACACTCCCAAACCAGTTCATCATGTTTAGCACTTGGAATTTTGAAAATCAGCTCATCAACATCAGTTGTCGAAAATCTTTTTGGATTTTACAAAATTTATGCTAAAACACACTAAAATCTTTTTGGATTTTTTAAGTAAAAGGAATGCAGTAATGAAATATATACAAACAATATTTTTGTGAGTTTGTGTAAGAGGATCATATCATTTTATGAGACAAATCACCAACACCGTTAAGCTTTAAAAATTTTAAGTTCTAAACGATTCACTTAAATTGTCAGTATACTGATCCACTTAAATTTTCACACAAAGTTCAACTGTTTCGAGATACGAGATTAATGTCTTAGATACTTAAACTTATTCGCGTGTCCCACCTCGGAATATACTCCCGTATCCAGATCCCAATATTCAGTCTTACAGGTGAGTATACCTAGATGATATCTGTAAGTGGTTAATTGCGAGACCGTGAGAGCTCAAGTCAGAACTTCCGTTTAGCAGAGAGATGGCGGTTTGACTTTTGGTGGGTCCCCTTTAGAGGATCTTTTTTACAACAGCACATGATTTGCATTTTGCAATGTTTTATCATTTTTTATGCTGAGGGCGGGCTATATTTCAAGCAAGCGTAAAGTATTCTACGGGGACTAGGCCATTGCTTCCGCAAAATCAGAAGTCCCGGGATAATACCCCAGATATCACTAACATAAAGACCTAGTATCTCAGAAAGAGGGGTCCTTCAAACAAGATTTCGGGGGTTACCCATATATCCGAGAGATGTTACCCACGATATAAGCAAGTTTGAATTTAGGTTTATATCTCGTCACAATCTACTAAATGTGCAAAAACCTACTGACACATCATCAGTGAGACTGTTTATCACTATTTAACTTTCCATTTCTTTAGCATGCCGTGATCGTCCACTGATGTACTATCATTTCCTCTTTTTATACAACAAAAATCATTTTTGAATTTTATCATGTTTTTGACTTTTTCAAATTTTCAAATGTTTTTGAATTTTCTGAAATTTTTACTCCCCCTAAAATGCAAACACATTTTAAGGAAATTTGAAAATAAACTGTACACGCAAATTGACAACTGATATCAAATCACTTCAAATCGCCATCCACTTGGCATAAACAATCAGAACTCCCCCTTTCAACAAACTATTTTCCCATTGTGATTTTAAAACACTTAAGTTTGTTTTAATCAAACGGTTTTTCTGGAAAATAAGTTTCGTTGATTTTATCACTTTGTAAGTTAGGATTTGGTTCATCACATTGTTTTTTCTACTAAATATGAATTTATCCCCATAATTCTTTATCCACTTGTAATATTTAACAATTTTAGATTTTCCCAACAATATCACATGTAGAAAATCAAGTACAACTTAGTGTCCCTGATTTACTACTTGTAAGTCGAAATCACTTTCGTGAATTTCTTAAGAAAGATGCCGATACCTGCTCCACACTTACCAGCCTGGGAGCTCCGGCAAGTCAGGTTTTTCATTTAAACAGTTTCACCCAAGCCTGACGGTCCTTGGGTGCTTTTGAAATTCCATTTGACAATGATGAAAAATTTTCATCATTCATTGTCAACCCGAAATCACCACTTTTTACCTCAACCAATGGCTCTTCAGGCTTTGATGAACCAGATTCATCGCCTGAACGTGGCTTGTCTGACTTTGATGAGTCAGATTCATCGCCAAAACGTGGCTCCTTTGTTTCCGAAGAAACAAACTCATCGCCAGAAAGTGAAGACTTCACTTTCTTTGTTTTGTTAATCTTTTGATTAACCTCTTTTTCTTTCTTTACTCTCTCCTCTGTCCTCAAATTTGTATCCGATGAATTCATTTTGCTAGATTTGTCATTCTTTGGAGAGCAAGGCGATTTATCAGAAATTTTATCTGATTTTTCTGTAGTATCCGAGGACAAAATCCTTTCGAGACACTCTCGTGCTTTCTTTCTCTTCTTCCTCAGTCTGTCTTTTTGCCCTTGTGAAAGCTTAACTTTCTTTTCTTGAACTTTCTGTTCTTTGGGCTTTTCTTCGACTTTGACTGATTTCATCACCCTTTTCTGAGATTCAGCCCTCGATCTTTCATTTGATCTCATTGGGCAATCTCTGGCAATGTGACCTTTGATTTGGCAATTATAGCATCTCCTCGTCTCAAACCACTGATTTTGGCAGTTAACAACAATGTGTCCTCGAACTCCACAAGAGTAACACACTCTGTTATCATACCATTCACCACTTTCACACCAAACACTCAGATCATAGCATTGTATGGCTTTGTGGTAATCATCACTCCTCCTGAAAGCTGGATTTGGCTTTGAAGCACTGTGGTCAAACCTGCACCACTTATTACCAACATTTTGTGAGTTTTGATTTTTCAGTTTTTGTGGTTTTTTATCACGATTGGATGATTTAACTGATGAGCTTTTATTTTCTTTTTGAAGATTTTTTGGCTTTTTATCCTTTTGTTTTTGTTCCACATTCTTCTTTACAAGTTTTTGCATTGAGCATTCACCTTTCTCAGTAGAATGTAAAACAGTTTCTTGAAACATTTCATTTAATTTTAAAAATATTTTTCTTTTCTCAACTTCATCATCAGTTTTCTCATCACAATCTTCAATTTTGACTTTGTCAAAATTTGTGACATTGTCACTTATTGGAACAAAATTGATCGGTTTTGGACAGATATAATCTGGTACTGAAGAGTTCACAAAACCTTTCAATTTCTTTTCAAGCTCATCAATTTTATTTCTTGCCCTCTGAGCTTCTTTTTCAAGCTGAGAGATTTTCTCAAGATGAGACTTGATTACCTTTTCATTTTCAATTTTATTCGTTTCAAGAATAGATTTCTCATTTTCAAAACTTTTTATTTGTTCTTGAAATTTTGATTCATTTTCTTTCAAATTTTTATTTTCAAGTTTTATCCAAAAATCTTCATTTTCTGAAGATTTTATTTTATTTTCAAATTCTTTTTCTTTTTCTTTCAAAATTTTGTTTTCCAATGTCAAACTCTCTACATTCTTCAAGAGTTTGGCATTGTCAGATTCAGATTTTTCACAGTTTAAGCATTTCCCAGGAATCTGTTTATCATCAGATTTCTTTTCATCCTTCAAATTTTTTATCTCCAATGTCAAACTCTCCAAATCCTTCAAGAGTTTGACATTATCAGCTTCAAATTGAACACATTTAGAGCACACAGATTCAGAATTTATTCTTCATTCTTTGAGATTTCCTTTTCTTCTATCTTTTATGTTCCTGCACAAAAAATTTTAACGAAATCAAGATGCTTCGCATTCTCATCAATATAAGAACCCCTCTTGTTATCATATGTCAAAACATTTTTTGCACTAAGACATACATCAACTCTTCTGTTCATTTCATCAGTCACATCCAAACTCATTTTATCAAACTTTCCTCTTATTTTATTCATCAATTCTCTCTTTTTCTCATAAATTTCATACTCATGAGTTTTAAGTTTGCTGATGAAACCTTTTAGATGTAATTTTGAAAAACCAGAATCCCGTTTTATACTTTTCAGTATATCATCCCATTCAGCAGGTAAAGCATCTGCAAACTTTGCTATCTTTTCAGCATCTGTCAAAAATATCTCATGACCTTTTAAACGCTCAAGTAAGACTACATATCGGTTTGCCAGATCATCCAATTTTTCATTTTTCAAACATACAAAGTATTTAAACCTTTTTACCCAACCCTCCTTTCTCACATCTCTATAACAATCGTCCAAATACCCTCGATACCAATCATTAAATTTTTCAAAATAATAGTTGTCTTTTTCATCAAACATTTTGTTCAAAGTTCAAAGCTTTTCAAACGAAATCACAAGTTTCACAATAACTGGATGTTCAAACGAAATCACCTTTTGAAACGAAATTACCCACAAACTAGTTTCAAACGGAATACCAACTCAAGCGAGATTACGATTTAAAGCGGGATTAACTAATTTCGTTTGAAGTTTTCAAACGGAATCACACCTTCAAGCGAAATCAACTAATTTCGCTTGAAACAACTCAAACGGAATTACACACTTGAAACGGAATCACTTATTTCAAGCGGAATTAGGTGTAATTCAAACGAAATCACTGATTCCGTTTGAAATTACCTCAGAATCTTCAAACTAAATTAAGTACTCGTTCAAACGGAATTACCTTTTTGGCCTGTTTTTGTCACTGTTACTTTGAATTTTAATCTGATTTTCTCAAGGGTTTGTTAAAACAGTATTTCACACACAATATCAAAAATTCAGTCCATTTTGTCCGTTAAAACTTGATTAATTTTGAAAAGAAGGTGTAGAAATCAGAATTTTCCAGCGAAAACGAGCTAAACAGTAAGAACTCTTCCTCCTGAGCTCTGATACCACGTGTAGGATCGTGAAACGACCATAATGAGTCGATCAGAAGATGTCTTATACAGAATCAGAGGCGGAATTCATTGATTCTGTCTTTGATTAGCTTGTATTCACTATTAACTATCTCTTGTATTAATCTGGAATCAATTTACAGCACGTAGACACTTCGACAGCGCTCCGCCGTCGGAAACAACCTTGCTAATCCCGTATGAAATGACACAACCTAGCACCTATATATAGACTTTGTAATTCTGCTTGAACATGACTCAAGCGGAATTACATGTTCAAACGAAATCAACATTACAAACGAGATTACATATTGAAACGGAATTAGGTAGTTAATTTCGTTTGAAATAACACAATGTCATTTCAAGCGGAATTACCTCTAAATCTAATTTCGTTTATGTGTTTCTCGTAAAACATGCCTAGATCTGTCAGTTCTACTGTAAGACTCGAACGAAGATGAAGTCGACAGACAACTGCACCAACACGCACTCTAGGTTAAATATACAATTTTGTGATGATCCGTACGACCACGGGCCCTACAAATCTCCTCAAAAGTTGAGGACCCCACAGATCTTTCCAGAGTGATTTTGTTACCAAGTTTATCAGTTATTTTAACTTCTTGGCCATCCTTGTTGGTGGGTATGATTTCAACAGAGGTTTGAACAGATTCATTTGCAGCAGTGTTTTCAATTTGATCATGTTTTCTAAAACCTACACCAAATTTTACATTGCTTTTGATCTATTTTTCAAGCATAACTTCATAACCTTTGCAGGATTCCACCCATTTTTCACAAGTGATTTGGGTGGATTCCAACTCCTTTTTGCAGGCTTGATATTTTTCTATTATAGTCTGGAGTTGGTCCTTGGTTATGCTATGCTCTTGTTTAAGACTGCAGATTTCATTATCTTTTTCAGCCAAGTTAATTTTTAGTTCTTTTAAAGACTTTTCAAATTGAACTTCATCATTTAACACTCTATCCCTAAGGTTTTCATTCACCTCTTTGATGTTTGCAAATGCTATGATGCATTTGTCTGAACAAAGGTTTTTAAGAACCTGAGATGATACCTTAGCTGCAGCCATCATGGCACAATCACAAACATGCTCTTTCTCATCTGGCTCTTTCTCTTCTTTTTCACCTTGTTTCTTTTCTTCTTCTTCAGACCAGGGGTCAGACAGTGGTTCCAACAGGGGTTCTGAATTTTCACCCAACAGTATTTCACCAGCAATAGCTTTAACCACTACTTCAGCAATTTCATCCACTATTTCAGCATTTGACAGTCCTTCTTCAGTTTCCAGCCCTTCTGGTATTGACTCTAATGCCATAAAACAGTATTCATCATTAGAAGCATCATCAGTAGCATAGAGTGCAAAATTTTCAGCACCTAGCTCATCAGGTAAGCTGATCCAGTCAACAAAGCCTTGGGTGAAAAAGCTTTGTTGATCTGGATGAACCACTGTTGGTGCAGGTTGTTGAGATGCAACTGGTTGCACTTGAACCTGAGGGACAGGAGCTTGGACATACTGAATTTGTGGGACAGTGGTTTGGACATAATGCACAGGAATAGGGGTTGCAGGATGTGCATAATGGGCAGTGTTTACATGGGCAGCAGTGGTATAATGGGAATACTGCATAGTGCTTTGGTTATTTTGTGGTCTTGGGCTAGGGTGTGTGATAATTGGTCCACTGTTTTGACTCCTACACTCTCTAGCAAAGTGACCTAACCTGTTGCACTTGTAACATTTAATTTTTGACTTATCCAACCCTACTTTTAGATTCCCATGCAACCCTGGAAATTTTCTCCCTGTCCTTTTGTAAAACTTGCTGGTTCTAATACTCAACAGTGCAAGTTGGTATAATATGTCCATTTCCTCTAAATCAGTTGGATCGAAATGTTATAGGTCATTGAGTTCAAAGCACAGATTATCAGAGTTCTGGCTTTCTCCATTTGCTGTAAAAGCATAATTGGATGAGTGGATCAGAGTTGTTAAAAGCTCTACCAGTTGTTATGTCAACAAAGTGATCATAACTCTGATCCTTACTACTGCCAGACTCTTCCTGACCCAAAAGAGCTGTGTTGCCAAATGAATAGTCATCTGCAACTTTTCTAGACTCTTGTAACTTCTTTTTCTAGTTAAACTCCCTTTCATAGGTCAGTAGTCTACCATGAAGCTGGGTTAGGGTCAGATCTTTGAACCCAACAGAATTCCTAGTTACAAAAGCAATTGTGTCCCATTTATCAGGAAGTGACCTAAGAAACCTGCTATTTTGGGCTGCATTAGTAAATTAAACCTTAACAAGTTTTAGTTCACTCATGAGACAGCTAAAGCGCTCAAACTGTTGTGTTAATGATTCACCCTTAATATGACAAAATGTTTCATATTGTTGGTTTAAAATTTCCCTGTTGTTTTTAAGTACTTCTTCAGTTCCCCCAAACTGTTCCTTAAGTGCATCTCACAACTCTTTGGCACTGTTACAGTGTAATAGCCCAGCATAGATCTCATTTGGTAGTGCAGATGCAACTATGCTAAATGCCTTGGCATCTAGTTCAAGTTTTTGAAAATCCTCATCAGTGTAGTTCTCTAATTTCTTAGGAACAAAATCCTTTAGATCCTCAGCACTCGGCACCATTGGAACATGTGGTCCATAGATAACCGATTTCCAGCATCCGGTGTTCTGTTGAGCTAGGATGTGACCCATCCTTCGCTCCCAGATGTTGTATTCATTTCACTTCAACATAGGTGGTTTAAAGAGTGAACCGATGTTATTGTTAACATCTTGTGATTTTGACATCATCCTGGTTGTTTTACAGGTACTGGTTAATCAACTTTGCTCATGATTAAACCTTACTCTGTTTTTCAACAAAACGAACAATTAAAAGTATCAACGATTTTGAGCTGAACTTTTACGTCAAAATGATTGTTAGATCAAATTTGACTGTCCGTGCTCTGATACCAATTGTTAGGATCTGAGTTTCTTATGATTGTGTTTTTGTTTGAGAATTATGAATATGACTGAGTAATTGCATCGGAATTAAAATGGAACAAACTTTCAACACACAATCAAATGGAAGAATTGCTTTCAACACACATGTTTGTCATGAAATCGAATGATTATATTTATTACAATGATTCAATTACACTTGCATGCATGCACTACAATCTCCCCCCTCAACCTGAGCTCACACTGGTTTGTTCGTACAGAATGACTTGTGAAGAAAGAGCTAATAGAACAGTACCGGGTACTATTCTATTTATAGTACCGAACAAACCACTGAAGCATCTTTGCTGACATCACCATGAAAGTAACATCGAACCTCCTAACAACCTATAACCACTGATTCATACAAGCACTGTTATCTAACTACTGATTACAATACAATACAAAGAAGCAAACTAAACTACTGCTTTTCATTCCACTGTTATACTCCCAGCAGTGCTTGTGTCTTCAGCAGTACTTAAACCATGACAGTAGATTGAGCATCAGTGCTTAGCCTTCAATAGTCTTTAGTAGTCTTTAGCAGTTGTTGAAGATCAACAGTTATTGTAGACGAACAGTGGATGGAGGTCATCAGATCTTAGGGCCACTTCCAAGGGGAAAGACTGATGCAAACATCTACTTATTCTGAATCCACTGATCTAATCCAGTCTTGGCTTTAATCAACTGTTCCTTTGTAGGTTTCAATCCCAACAAAGACGCTAGATGGAGATACTTAGAGATTATGATTCCAATATCCAGTATCACGTAGGAAAGGCAAATGTAGTGGCTGATGCTTTAAGTCGAAAGTATCATGAAAAGCCAAAAAGAATGTGTTCTCTTAAATTAAATCTACAAGTAGATTTAAATGAACAGATTAGAGAAGCGCAAGAATCAGTAATCAAGGACGATACTGAAAATCTGAAAGGAATGATTAAGGAATTAGAACAAGGAACAGATGGAATTTGGAGATTCCATAAGAAAAGAATGTGGATACCTAAATTAGGAAACCTACGCCACCGTATATTAGAAGAAGCCCATAAGTCTAAGTATACGATGAATCCTGGAAATGATAAGAGGTATCAGGACTTAAGAAAGAACTTCTGGTGGATAGAAATGAAAAAGGATATAGAAACATTAGCAACTTATGTTTCTAAGTTTTTAACATGTTCCTAAGTCAAAGCTGAACATCAGAAACCCCCAGGTTTGTTGCAGCAGTTAGAAATGCCAGTTTAGAAATGGGAATTGATAACAATGGATTTTGTTACTAAATTACCCAAGACCAGGAAAGGTAATGATACAATCTGGGTGACTGTAGACAGGCTAACTAAGTCAGCACATTTCCTACCAATGAAGGAAGCCTTCAGTATGGAACAATTAGCTAAGCTATATGTAAATTAAATAGTTTCATTACATGGAATTCCTTTATCAATTGTTTCTGATAGGGATAGCCATTTTACCTCACATTTTTGGACAAGTTTCCAAAAAGCAATGGGAACCAAGTTGAATCTAAGCACCGCTTATCATCCTCAAACGGACGGGCAAAGCGAAAGGACAATTCAGACAATGGAGGACATGCTTAGAGCTTGTGTAATTGATTTCGGAGGTAATTGGGATGACCACTTACCATTAATAGAATTTTCATACAATAACAGTTATCACACAAGTATCAATGCTACACCCTTCAAAGCACTCTATGGACGAAAATGCCGAACCCTAGTCTGTTGGGCAGAAATTGGGGAAAAGCAACTATCTGGACCTGAAATAGTGCAAGAAACAACCGACAAAATTATTCAACTCAAGGAACGACTGAAAGCAGCATGTGATCGACAAAAGAGTTATGCTGATAACAGACGAAAGCCGTTGGAATTTCAGGTAGGAGACAAAGTGTTATTAAAAGTTTCTCCTTGGAAAGGAGTAGTCAGATTCATCAAGAGGGGAAAGCTAAGCCCCAGGTATGTTGGACCTTTTGAGATTGTTAGAACAATAGGATCTGTAGCCTATCAGCTACAACTGCCAGAGGAAATGGCAGGAATACATGATGTATTTCATGTATCTAATCTCAAGAAATGCTTAGCTGATGAATCACTGGTAGTACCTCTTAAGGATATAGAGGTAAATGAACAACTTAAATTTGTAGAGAAACCTCTACAGATTGAAGACAGGAAAGTCAAGAACCTCAAGCACAAGAGATTAGTTATGGTCAAAGTAAAATGGGACTCCAAAAGAGGCCCAGAATACACATGGGAACTTGAATCAGAAATGCAAAGGAAATACCCGCACTTATTCCAATAGATCTCGAGGACGAGTTCTAAAACATGGTGGGGAGGATATAGCAACCCTCCAAAATGTTTTTCGACACCCTAAAAATAATTAGAATGTCCCAATATGTCCTAAAATACACCCCGTATATGTAAACGGGCCCCGAATATCTTTATTTTATTAAATTAAATTAAAAATCAAAATTTTAATGGCTGTCGCGGGCCGCGTAAGACCACCCCTTGGTCTACGCAAGGCGCGAGCGCTCATCAACGAGGCGCAGCCAGGAGCTGCCACGTGGCAGCCACACGTCGAAGCTGGAGCGGTGACCCGGATCAACTAGGGCCTACGGACCCTATGTCGCAGGCCGCATAGCCTTTGGCTACATCCTTCACGGGCCGCGAGGGACTGAGAAATCAACCCTATAAATGGAGGCCATCGGCCTTCAGTCCAGATCACTCATTTCTTTTCTCTCTCTCGAATTTCCACATAGTTAAAGCTATTCTCGGGTATAATACCCACCTAAATAACGAAGTTCTGCCTCGTTGTAAGTATCATAACCCCGGTTACGTATTAGATACGCTGCCCGATTGATCCAAGGTTCCGTAACGGCTGTCGAGGTTCTGCCCGACGTAGTCGTTGGAATGCCGTCTCGGGGAGGGTATTACTAATGTAAATATTGGGTTATTATACTAACGCGTGTGCATTTGTATAATTTATAGATAATCACCAGGAAATCCTTAAAGAAAACCCTAAGACAGCAATGTGAGTAATCTCCTTTTTGCAAACTGTTTTTACAAAACCTTAAATATTTTACAATGTGATTAAGCAGTGATTGATTCTTTGTAATTCTTCAATTACTACCGGTATGTTGGGGTTTTGTATACAAAATGTGGAACACGTTACCTGTGACAACTGTGTTCTGTAAGCATCGTATAATGTAAAACAATGTGGATTATCAATAAAACAATGTGCTTTGGTGTTATTATGTGAGTATTTATGTTCAATGATTTTACAATTTGATTCGATTCCGATTTTAAGCTTTAAATCACTTCCTGGAAGGTTATACGCAAACTGGTGCATAAACGCACTCAGTTTAACACGACATATATTCCGGAACTGTGACGTAAGCCAAACATACCCTAAATATCCTTTACATAACTTAGAAATAAGTTTCGAAGGATTCGGTATGGCAAAAACATGTTTATTTGGACTAAAGAACTATTTACGACAAAACTGCGAAACTAACGTTGGTGACCGCCCGGATAATATTTAAATCCCAAAAATATTCTGTTATGATTAAAATTTTATTTTAATCAGGTTCGTGATGAAAAATAAATTTAAAACGCCTGAAAACGTTATTTTTCAAGTTTAAGCGCGTACCGTGTGTTTCTGCGCAACACAGTGCTTCTACTGCAAAATGCGGACAACGCAGCCAGTCCTGGCAACTGAAATTTAATTCAGCAATATTTTGGCAGGTTTATTTTTATATAATAATAAAAATAATTTAGAACGCCATAAATCGGGATTTAAACGCTAGATAAAATACCCGGTACCCAGTTAAACACCCGTTTTAGCCTACATATGGCTTGTTTATATAAAAACTTACACTTCACCCCCTCCCCCATCTAATTTTCGGTTCAATATATGCAGTGGCCCACCAAATTTTTATTAAATCTTGCAAGATATTTCAATTGATCTTATGTGACACTTGTATGTGCATGCTAGCTCCATATCCTTTCACATCTTCCTTATAATCTCCACAAGATCATTCTTACTTACAACAACACTCCACTCAACCTCTCTCTCTCTCCTCTTACAACCGTCCACCCCATCTTCTCTCTCTATATTCATCCTTTGCAAACTTTGTTCTTCATTTCAAACTCCATTTCCTAGCAATCTTCAAGTTGTATGAAGATCTAAAGGTGATTCCAAGGTGTTGTCAAGAGATTTCAAGCTTCCTATCATCAAAATCTCATCCTACAACCTAATTGAATCTTGAAGGTATAACATTATGTTTAAATCATACTTTGATTCTTGGTTGTTCTTGATGATTGAAGTTTCTCTTGAATCTTGGGATTTTCACTAAACTTGAAATCTAACAATGAAATGGGTCTTGAAACAAGTAAAAATGGTGATGTACATATATGTATGTATAACCGTACATATGTATGTGTGTATATGAGTCTTGAAGTTTGTTATCTTGTTAAGTACTTGTTTATGTTGTTACATGTTCTAGAATGGTGGTAAAAATGCAAGTATTTGGTGATTTATGTATGATATGTTAAATATAAATTACATCAGCAAATACATCTGAATATATCACATATTTTATGCATCTAAACCCATATAAAAAGATGATGAAATGTTAGTGTGCTTTAGACACTTGTACATGAAGATACATGTTGATGTAAAGCTCAAGAAATGGTAAAAAAGGGTTGCATGACAAAAATGTTTTAGATCAGGTTACAAACACTAAAAATGATATTATTTAGTATATTATAATGGAATGAAACTTTGACATAGGGTTGATAGCTTTGCATGTTGTACATATAGCTTAAAAAGTGGTAAATTATGTGAAATTTGCATGATTTATGTGCTTTGTTTAAGACCTGCACTATCATGAGTATAACCATTATTTTTTTCAGTAAATAACATGGGTTGTTTCAAAATTTCAAGTCGTTTCAATTTCGGATGGTTCGGGTAACGTTTGATGCAAAACTATGCGGTAAAACAGTCGAAAATCGCCTTTTCTGATTATTTTTACAAAACTGTTTTAGATCAGTAACCAAACTGATATTTTTGATATAAAAATAAGTATTTTAACTTATATTAAGTTTACTTGGGGTTTGGTTAGTCATACGTGACTTCTGACGCCCAAAAATGTTACCGAATCGCAAAAATAAGTGTTTTTCAACATACACTAGAATGGGTTGTTCATGGGTTATTTTATGTGCTACAATGTGCTATGTGTTTAACAATATGTGTATGATCATGTGTTGGTGTTGACAAGATTATGTGTGTTACGCTCAAGTACATATATACAAATACACCAAAATAATCAAAAAATAATAACTTTTCGAGAAATCTCAAAGTTATGTGAAAATTCCAAGTATCGGAGAAACTCATGTATTTTTGTGAGTTTTAATTATTGAATCATTCTTATTTAATTTAGGACGAATAAAAAAATTGTGGGATTATGTTAACATATAAAATGCACCCAAAGGTGAGTACATAGACCCCTCTTTTACTGTTTTTCAAACATTTTGGGGTGAAACACATGTGCCTACTTGTTACTTTCGTGCTTTCCTGTTTTCACATCATATACCTGCTATGTTCATTAGTACACTTATAGTACATGATTTCATTACATTGTTTTGCTATATATGTTAACTTAGCATGCTAGCACATTGATTTACATTACATTATTTTGCTATGTATGTTTACTTGGCATACTTAGTACATTGATTTACATTACTTTTCTGCTTTGTATGTTAACTTAGCATACTTAGTACATTGTTTTCATATAACATTTTTACATTTGGTATAACATTTGGTTTGTACAAACGGGACTAAACTACATTCATTAACATTAGCTACGCTGCTCGGTAGTAAGTAATGGTACCATAGGACTTGACAAATCCCATTCTTAACATCCTAGGTTTGTTTGGGTGTAAAGAATGACTGAATCCGAAAACATTTTACTTCGGTAATCTTTACTCTAAGGTTGTCCTGCTGTCTCAAGGCTTGAATGTATGCGTTAACTTACCACATAAGTGTTTGTATCAGTAAAACATACATTTACTTTGCAAAACATAACTTTTTGATGTATTTCGAATTACTTTGTTTTGTACATTTTTACATTTGATTTATGTGACTCCACTTTACTTACCATACATAACATTTGTTACACATTACTTGACTACATTTGGACTTTTAACATTTGACATGGTTTATACAAGGTCTTTTTGACAATTGGTTTAAACATGGACTTTATACACTGGTGGTTTGTTTAAGTGACTTAAGTAACGAGATGTGTGTAGTATGATACAATCATGGTGGATACGCCACTGGTACTTCCTATATATAAGTGATTGTATTGTACTACGTGTCGTAGCGTTATTTAGATCATTCAATTTGGACTTATACATTTTACACAAACAATATATTTTTCACAAGACTTTGGTTAACAAAACAATTTACAAGGTTCATGACTAACTTTTATTAAACATTTCTTTAAACTCAAGTCATGAATCCTATTCTCATAAAACCTATGTATCTCACAGGCATTTTTATGCTGACGTACCTATTTTCACATGTGTTTTCAGGAGCTGTTGCTTAGGATGTTCGTGACACACTAGGGCGGACCTGTGCCTTAGAGACTTAAAATAAAGATGGAACTAGTTTAATTATGTGATGAACTCTTCGTTTTAGTTATTTTAAGACAATGTAACTCTTTGTTTGATGAATAAAACATAACTTCTAATTACCATGGTTGTGGAACAATAATTCTGTTACAACACTCCCTGACGTTTCCGCCACGATTTGATGTTTTACGTGGTCGGGGTGTGACAGAAGAGTTGGTATCAGAGCCAATGGTTATAGGGAATTAGGTTATTAGTAATACTTTGACCTAGACTATAACCTCTCTAGGACCCTAACACAAGTTACCTTGTGTTTAGATCTTAAAACAATACTATCACCTATCCTTAGGTGATTACCAAAACAAGTACACAAATCTCAATTCCATTTGAAAATCAATCATCTATCCTTAGATGATTTATTTTTAGGCTTTACGCCTTTAAAGTTTTCAAAATCTCGTCAAAGTTCTGGGTTCTAAATAGTGTGAACACGTGCAAACTGGAAGAGTGAATGCCTGTACCCTTGGTTTTCTGTCTAAGGCTAGAGTGTTCGTACAAATCCACATAATCGGACCAGTCACTCTTACCTGGGAACTCTTGGGGTGAGTGTTCACTTATAGGCGAGCATATCTTCGTGATGCATTATTTTTAACCAATTTACTTTGATTAGTCACTATGTGTCGTTTGTTTGCTTTGTGATACGGACGAATGACCACCATCTTTGCTTTTGTCGCTTTTAGTTTCATCTCATTCTTTTCATCTAATCATCTCACTCGTTCCTTTCATGTTTCCTCTTTTAGAATGCCTCCTCGACGCGAAAATCCGCTACCAAATGCCGAACTGGCCGAAATCATCGCGCAGCAAATGGCTGCTGCGTTCCCAAATCTTATTGCTCAATGGAACCAAGCCAACAACAACAATAATGCTCCATGCAATTTCAAGAGTTTTAATTCGGCTAAACCGCTCAAGTTTAGTGGTTCTAAGGGAGCAACTGGGCTTCTTCAATGGTTCGAGAGCATTGAGAATACTTTCCGTCACGTTCAGTGTCCTGGTAATCGCAAAGTCGAGTTTGCATCAAGCGTGTTTCAGAAGAGGGCGCTTACATGGTGGAACGGGGTTATGAGAGACCGTGGTGTAGAAGTTGCTTTAGCACAAACATGGGCTGAACTTAGGACTCTTATGATGAGGGAGTTTTGTCCTCGTCATGAACTACGAACTTTGGAAAGGGAGTTTGATGACTTGAAACAGGATAGTGGCGAGCACCGGGCGTATACTGATAGATATGAGGAGCTGAGTTTGTTATGCCCAACAATGGTTACCCCACTCGATAAGGCTATCGAAAGGTACATCAATGGTCTACTTGAATCAGTGCAAGACATCGTTACTGGTAGTAACCCTACCACAGTCCGTCAGGCGATCGAGTTAGCAGCGACATTGACTGAGTCGCAGATTCGAAAGGGTAAGTTGCACAGAAAGGGCGAGAAAGGTAAGAAGCAGGCGTCTGACAAAGAGGATAGCAAGAAAGGTAAAAACAAGAAGGGTAAGGATTCTGGTTCCTCGAAGGGTTCTAGGAAGCGAAAGGCTTCCCAAAACTATGTCGTTACTGCACTGGCTCAAGCTGCACCAAATCAGCCTGCGCAACCACTTGCCAAGAAACCTTATCTAGGCAATGCACCTTTGTGCAACATGTGTAACGGTCATCATCAGCCATACCTATAGAACTATAGTGTCGTCAGTGTACCAACTGTGGAAGACCTGGTCATCTTGCTGCTACATGCTGCATTCCTGCTAATCAGAATCGGGCAGCTCAGAACCCGGCTCAACAAGTTGCTCAGCCTCTTGCTCAACAACAAGGTCAAGCTGAACGACCTCACTACCCACCAGGTTCTTGTTACAACTATGGGGATCTGACCCACTATCGTAATCAGTGTCCAAGATTGGTGAATGCGAATCCAGCTCAGGCTCAGGCTCGAGGTCGAGTCTTCAACATGAATGCACAAGAGGCGCAAGCAGACAATGAAGTGGTTAACGGTACGTTCTTTGTTAATAATCAACCCGCATCTGTTCTTTTTGATTCTGGTGCCGATAAGAGTTTTGTGTCGTTATCTTTTGAGCCATTGCTTCGAGTGTCTAGAACAAAACTAGGTAAGCCTTTGACAGTAGAAGTTGCGAGTGGTAATCCCGTTGTTCTTGATTCTGTTCTTCACAATTGCCAATTGAACCTTAACGACCATCTTTTTCCTATTGACCTCACACCCATGCAACTTGGAAGCTTCGACATTGTCACACCCCGACCACGTGTAACATACAAAACGTGGCGGAAACGTCGGGGAGTGTTGTAACAGAATTAATGTTTCATAACCATGGATATCAAAAGTGTTTCGTTTTTATTAAACATTGAATAATTACATCGTTTGGAAATCTAAATACACAATTTAAACATAGTCTATCATTGTTATTGAGTCACTAAGGCCTTGTCCAGTCCTATGTGAGCATGCATCCTATCAATCGATATCTTTCAGCAATACCTGAAACATATGTGAAAACGAGGTCAGCAAAGAAATGCTGGCGAGTACATAGGTTTTGTGAAAATAAGATTCATGACTTCTGTTTAAGAAAATGTTTAGTCATGAACCTTGTAAATTGCTTTGTCTTTGTAAATCATTTGAAAAATAATAAGTTCAGATGATATGTATAAATAAGAGAATAATGCATGATTAAATGAATAACCATGTAAAATGAGTTTGTATAAGATAAGTTGTTTGTAAATAAATGTCTTGTGAAAAGTATGTTACTTGTATAAAATGTTCTATGTCTCAAACTGAAATGATTCAAATAACGCTACGATATGTAATACCATACAAACACTTATATATAGGAAGTACCAGCGGCGTATCCACCATGCTTGTATCATATTACACACGCATCGTTACTTAATCACTTAATCAAACAAACCACCAATGTAAGATGTCCATGTTTAAACAAATTGTCAAATGTATTGAATAATATACCAAAATGTTTATGTTAAGATGTAAATCATGTAATATGTATAACCAATGTCAAAAGTGTTTGTGTCAAATGTAAACCATGTAATGTATAACCAAAATGATATGTATGGCTAGTGAAATGCATCAACTAAACCATAGGTGAAACGCACAAAACAAAGTATTGAAGTAAAACTTGGTTTAAATCAATACTATGTTTCGTGGAAATGCATGATCAAATGTAAATCATGTCCAAATGTTTACCCAATCGTTAAAACTCTTTGTGAAATCGTTCAAATCGTTCTTGTTGTTTTAATCGTTCAAATCGTTCTTGTTTTAATTGTGAAAGTACTTAATGGTCGATTCTCTAATAACATTCAAACCTTCTTGACGCGTTCCTCGTTCCAACTCGTTCTCGTTCTCGTTCTTAACAAACCCTTACCAAAGGGTAAATTAATAATTACAGATTCAGTCGTTACCCAAAATACCCACACATAACCATGGGTATAGAGAATAACGGGATTTGTCAGATCCTATGGTACCATAACCTAATACTGGTCGGCTTGATCATTGCTAATGAATGTCATTGGTTATGTAACTACAACCAACAAGTTTGTTCACTTTATTGAAATCGTTCTGAAACCATTGTAATTGTTTTTGAAACCATTGTAATTGTTCTTGAAACCACATTGTAATTGTTTTTGAAACCATTGTAATCGTTCTTGAAATCATTGTTAAAAAATTTAGCACATATGAGTCACCCCAAAACAGTTGAAAACAGTAAAAGAGGGGAATAATGTACTCGCCTGAGAATGCTTAGAGGTCTTGAACAACAACCAAACAAAGCTTGAGGGAGCACGGAATCAGTCGGCAATCTAAAACTATATAAATAAACCGGACTTAAATCGGGAGATCGGATAGGATGAGGCTTGGTAAACCAAATGAGTATTGGAACTCATATGATATGGTTTAACAAGGCCTACATGTCACACCCCGACCACGTAAAACAACAAAACGTGGCGGAAACATCGAGGCGTGTTGTAACAGAATTAATGTTTCATAACCATGGATACCAAAGAGTGTTTCGTTTTATTAAACATTGAATAATTACATCGTCTTGAAATCTAAATACACTATTTAAACATAGTCTATCATTGTTATTGAGTCACTAAGGCCTTGTCCAGTCCTATGTGAGCATGCATCTTATCAATCGATATCATCCAACAATACCTGAAACATATGTGAAAACGAGGTCAGCAAAGAAATGCTGGCGAGATACATAGGTTTTGTGAAAATAAGATTCATGACTTCTGTTTTAATAAAATGTTTAGTCATGAACCTTGTAATTTGCTTTGTCTTTGTAAATCATTTGAAAAATAATAAGTTCGGATGATAAGTATAAATAAGAGAATAATGCATGATTAAATGAATAACCATGTAAATGAGTTTGTGCAAGATAAGTTGTTTGTAAATCAATGTCTTGTGAAAAGTATGTTACTTGTATAAAATGTTCTATGTCTCAAACTGAAATGATTCAAATAACGCTACAATATGTAATATCATACAAACACTTATATATAGGAAGTACCAGCGGCGTATCCACCATGCTTGTATCATATTACACACACATCGTTACTTAATCACTTAATCAAACCAAACCAAACAATGTAAAATGTCTATGTTTAAATCAATTGTCAAATGTATTGAATAATATGTCAAAGTATTCATGTCAAGATGTAAATCATGTCAAAATGTCTATGTCAAATATCCATGTATGGCAAGTGAAATGTCTCAACTAAACCATATGCACAAAAACAAAGTATTGAAGTAAAACTTGGTTTAAATCAAAGTTATGTTTTGTGGAAAATACATGATCAAATGTCAATCATGTACAAATGTTTACCCAAATGTTAAAACTTGTTCTTGTTCTTAACAAACCCTTACCAAAGGGTAAGTTAATATTTTAATTGTGAAACTACTTTATGGTCGATTCTCTAATAACATTCAAACCTTCTTGACGCGTTCCTCGTTCCAACTCGCTCTCGTTCTCGTTCTTAACAAACCCTTACCAAAGGATAAGTTAATAATTACAGATTCAGTCGCTACCCACAACCCCCACACATAACAATGGGTGCAGTAAATAACGGGATTTGTCAGATCCTATGGTACCATAACCTAATACTGGTCGGCTTGATCATTGCTAATGAATGTCATCGGTCATGTAACTACAACCAACAAGTTCGTTCACTTTATTGAAATTGTTATTAGTTTTTGAAATCATTGTATTCGTTCTTGAAATCATTGTATTCGTTCTTGAAATCATTGTATTCGTTCTTGAAATCATTGTATTCGTTCTTGAAATCATTGTTAGCGTTCTTGAAATAATTGTAATTGTTCGTGAAACCACATTGTAATTGTTCTCGAAACCATTGATAAAACATTTAGCACATATGAGTCACCCCAAAATAGTTGAAAACAGTAAAAGGGGGGAATAATGTACTCGCCTGAGAATGCTTAGAGGTCTTGAACAACAACCAAACAAAGCTTGAGGGAGCACGGAATCAGTCGGCAAATCTAAACTATATAAATAAACCGGACTTAAATCGGGAGATCGGATAGGATGAGGCTTGGCAAACCAAATGAGTATTGGAACTCATATGATATGGTTTAACAAGGCCTACATACTACAAAGAGACTAACCTAAGTGCTTTCGACCCATCGCGACCCATTAAGGTAACTTATGCTACTTTAACGCGTCGTGCGCGTGAAACGCGTTCGGACCGTCTAACTAGTCCTACGACAAGTGTTATATGCCTAAACATGTTACATAATTCGTTATGTGACAAAAGTTTAGGTTACATATGCTTAATTACCAATTATACATGAAAAGGGTATTCTGGTAATTTACCTAAGGCATATAAACTACCTATCATACAACTACTTAAACGATGTGACCATAGGGTATAACCTCAGAAGGTTATTCCCTACCTACTATGGTCACCTAATGTATTTGGTCGGATCCTAATGATCGACCAAACTGGGTCGGGTTCGAGGTATAAGCGATTTATTAGATCGCTTACCCTACGACCCTAGACAACGTGGTAATCAGTAGGCATAGTCCCAAGGGACTATAACCAACGTGATTACACTCACGTTGCGAAGTTCAAACGAACTTCGCATTGACCATTACTGGTCAACGCTGAAAGTCAAACAAAGTTTGACTTTCTGACTCGAAAAGCAATAAAATAAGGAAAAGAACGAAAGAATACTTACGAAGGGTCCCCGAATGCTAAACTCGATTCAAAAATCTCAGGTATGAAACAAATGTTTCAACTTAGAGTTTCTCAAATCAAGTTTCTTGTAAGTTTAGCAATGGGGGTGTTGGGGTATTTATAGTATTCGGTCCACCGTTAAGATCGTTTGGTGGAAAACGTGCCATGATCCAACCCGTACACTTGTCGGAAACTCATGGTGACTAATTTGGCCACTCACCATAGGGTATCAACATGTGGCAAGGGATTAAGGAGTGGAGAACAGCTGTTAACAGCTGTTAATACGTCGAATCTGGTCCCGAAAGCGAAAAACTGAAGTTTCTGCATGTTTTCTGCCCAGAATAGGCAGTCGCGTAGCGCGACTGGTAAGGCTACATGCAGTGGCGCTACGCCACTGCCCCCTTGTTTCAGCAAACTTTCAAAATTGGCAGAAATGGTCCCTGCAGCCCGTTTAAGCGATTTTCGATGCGTTTGAACCCCGTTAACCTCATTTCAAGGCTCTAAGATGAAGTTAAAGTATAGGGAACTCAAAACATGCTCAAAAATATCTAGGATGTCGGTTCGTTTGGCCGTACGATCGCGATGTTCGCTTAATTACGACGGAATGCGCATAAGCGCGAAAAACGATCCAAATGACGCGACGAATGGATTTTTCTTATGGCGAACACTAAAATATAATATAGTCATGCTTACATAAATTTTTGGATGTCCGGATGTATTCAGAACGTAAGTTATGCGCGAAAATGCAAACTTGTGCACTTTTTGACACTTTTAGTCCCTGAATGACACAAAAGTTTATTTTAGCACACCGAACCCCTCAAAGCCTATTTCTAAGCTATGTAAAGGTCATTTAAGGTATGTTAAGCCTATTTCACTATTCCGGAGTGTTCGTTGCATTAAACTGGTTATATTTACGCATCGGTGCGCGTATAACCTTCCAGAAAGCGATTTAGAGTTTGAAATTGAACAAGAATTGATATGTGCAAATGATACACATATTTTTACAAATCCCAAGTATGAAATATAATATTTCATTGGTTTGGTATTTGTTTGATGGCCGTGGAGGCACAGGTGTTACAGTCTCCCCTACTTTAGGAAATTTCGTCCCGAAATTTATTTAGAGGAAACTTGTGAGAGTTTAAAACATGAAGTTGAAAAGACCGAACAACATTGGTTAGGGTTCTGAACTTCTAGTAACTTTAATAACATCATGCTTGCAATGTAAGAGGGATACTTATATACAAGTATATGAAGCATCATTGGTGCGTCCACCGTGCCTCCATTACATTGTTATCATTTTATTATTGTTGTCACTATCGGTTCTTACACATAGTAAACCTTACTGGGTTTCTGTGCACTAAATTTCATAATTATGTACGCGTCCATAATTAGACAATTCCTTGCACAGTTCACACAGTCTATTTTATAATGTGTAGGGTAAAATCCATATGAACAAACCTGTGATGAGTGTAACTAGACTGCCATAGAGTCCTTTTAATTAAATCAATAAATGATCTAAATAGACTATCAAGGAGTCTGTTCAGCTACATCACTAGATGTCGTTCTTTAACCAAATTGTGAATCAATCTTTTAGACTAGACCACTCAAGGGTCTCTCATTGAATCATGGAATGGTACTATATAACCCAAGGGTCTTAACTACTACGTAGAAGCCCATAAGGATTTAAGGTAGTACTTTTTGAATATCCTACTATGAATCCCTCATATGAAGATATGAAAGATTCTATGAGGATTTGAAAAATCGTAACACACAAAAACATAGAGGAGAACACATATCATATAACCACAAAATTGTTCGTTAATTTGTCTTGTAAATTGCGTACATGCATTTAAAGCACACTAGGAATCCATTCCGTGGATTTCATTTGGTACTTTAAACGTTACCAAGAATCCAACTATAAAAATAGAAAGATTCAAAAAGAAAATTCGATTTTGATTATTAGGAACCGAAGTGTTCGAATTAAGGTACATAAGGAATCCAATTAAGGACTCTGATTTGAATGATAATCATCCACAAGGATCTAATTGTAAAGATAAAAAGATCCCATATGAATTTTAGAAGTTGAACATGTTTTGAAACCTTGCACTGGATGTGCTTAGGTCAAAACATGATGTAAAATGCTTATGAAGTTGAGATGCTTGATATGTCAAGGCGACATATGAAGCAGAATTTTGAAGGTTAAGTCAATGTATGAGGAAAATATTTTTGAAAACTATGCATGGGGTTCTTTTAAGAAAAATGTGTTTAACGTTTTTGAAACCTTATATATAATACTTTTTGAAATCATAAAGTAGGTGTATTAGGTAGATATATTTACAAAAATGTTTTAAAATCATGCGAGATGAATTTTGAAATTATGTATAAGGTTTTCGAAAGACATGAATGATGCTTTTCGAAATCATGCACTTGATCAGAAAATGTATTGTGTTAATATTGTCTTCAGACTATATGAAATATTTTGAAATTAGAAAGGTTGGTTTTGATAACATGGCCAATGTTTTTGAAATAACATAGACAATGCATCTAGAAAATTTGTTTTTCAAACTATATGAAATGTTTTGAGATCATGAAGATTGTTTTGAAATACTGGTACTGTGTATGTTGAAAAATCAAAACGTAATGGGTATGAGATTTGAAAATACCCTTAGTTATCTAACCAAGGATTTAAAGGCACAGATGTGCGAAAAGCACGATTACTCATAATGTCACTTAATTTTCTGTACTTTGTTTCTTAGAGTGAAACGAGTACTTAAAAATTTCGAGGGAATCATGAGCGATCATGGCGAAGTTCTGAGAAGCCTTTCGCTTCTTTGACTTCTTAGGGGATCGTTCATCCATGGTCTTTGATTCCTCGATTGGTTTCTTGGCTGACGGTGTTGTCGCCTGACTAGGTCCTGCCTGTCTTGGTGACTCTTGAGTGGCTTCATCCTGGAGATGATACTTGGCAGTAGCTAATTCAACAGTCTTTAGGACTACTTCGCCTATTCGCTGAGCGAATTTGGCTGCTTGCTCAGATATATGGGCGTCATCGTGATGAAGAGACATTCTTGAAGAAAAGAAAGGCATAGGGAGAAACAGGTGAAAGATTATTGGACATTCAAAACAGAATGATAAAGCATGAAAATTGCGATCATTTGTTTGTTACCTAAGGCAAACAAATGAGACGGTGACTAATCAAAGTAAATGGGTCAAAAATAATGTATCGCGAAGACATGCTCGCCTATAAGTGAACACTCATCCCAAGAATTCCCAGGTAAGCACAACTGGTCTCGCGTCTGATGAGATGTATACGAAGTGCTTGCCTAGACAGAAAACCCAGAATACAGGCATTCACCCTTCCAGTTTGCACGTGTTCACATCATTTAAAACCCAAAACCTTGACGAAGTTTTGAAAACTCAAAGGGGTTCAAAACCATATAATAGAGAGTTCAAAACCTTACAATAGATGGTTCAAAACCTAGTAATCAATCATCCTAGAACAGATGATTAGTTTTCAAAGCGGTTTTGAAATTTATGTTCTTGTTGTGGTTGTCACCTAAGGATAGGTGACAGTATTGTTTTATGACTAAACGCAAGTAAACTCGCGTTAGGGTCCTAAGAAGGTTATAGACTAGGTCAAAGCATTACTAATAACCTAATTCCCTATAACTATTGGCTCTGATACCATCTTTTCTGTCACACCCCGACCACGTAAAACAACAAAACGTGGCGGAAACATCGAGGCGTGTTGTAACAGAATTAATGTTTCATAACCATGGATACCAAAGAGTGTTTCGTTTTATTAAACATTGAATAATTACATCGTCTTGAAATCTAAATACACTATTTAAACATAGTCTATCATTGTTATTGAGTCACTAAGGCCTTGTCCAGTCCTATGTGAGCATGCATCTTATCAATCGATATCATCCAACAATACCTGAAACATATGTGAAAACGAGGTCAGCAAAGAAATGCTGGCGAGATACATAGGTTTTGTGAAAATAAGATTCATGACTTCTGTTTTAATAAAATGTTTAGTTATGAACCTTGTAATTTGCTTTGTCTTTGTAAATCATTTGAAAAATAATAAGTTCGGATGATAAGTATAAATAAGAGAATAATGCATGATTAAATGAATAACCATGTAAATGAGTTTGTGCAAGATAAGTTGTTTGTAAATCAATGTCTTGTGAAAAGTATGTTACTTGTATAAAATGTTCTATATCTCAAACTGAAATGATTCAAATAACGCTACAATATGTAATATCATACAAACACTTATATATAGGAAGTACCAGCGGCGTATCCACCATGCTTGTATCATATTACACACACATCGTTACTTAATCACTTAATCAAACCAAACCAAACAATGTAAAATGTCTATGTTTAAATCAATTGTCAAATGTATTGAATAATATGTCAAAGTATTCATGTCAAGATGTAAATCATGTCAAAATGTCTATGTCAAATATCCATGTATGGCAAGTGAAATGTCTCAACTAAACCATATGCACAAAAACAAAGTATTGAAGTAAAACTTGGTTTAAATCAAAGTTATGTTTTGTGGAAAATACATGATCAAATGTCAATCATGTACAAATGTTTACCCAAATGTTAAAACTTGTTCTTGTTCTTAACAAACCCTTACCAAAGGGTAAGTTAATATTTTAATTGTGAAACTACTTTATGGTCGATTCTCTAATAACATTCAAACCTTCTTGACGCGTTCCTCGTTCCAACTCGCTCTCGTTCTCGTTCTTAACAAACCCTTACCAAAGGATAAGTTAATAATTACAGATTCAGTCGCTACCCACAACCCCCACACATAACAATGGGTGCAGTAAATAACGGGATTTGTCAGATCCTATGGTACCATAACCTAATACAGGTCGGCTTGATCATTGCTAATGAATGTCATCGGTCATGTAACTACAACCAACAAGTTCGTTCACTTTATTGAAATTGTTATTAGTTTTTGAAATCATTGTATTCGTTCTTGAAATCATTGTATTCGTTCTTGAAATCATTGTATTCGTTCTTGAAATCATTGTTAGCGTTCTTGAAATAATTGTAATTGTTCGTGAAACCACATTGTAATTGTTCTCGAAACCATTGATAAAACATTTAGCACATATGAGTCACCCCAAAATAGTTGAAAACAGTAAAAGGGGGGAATAATGTACTCGCCTGAGAATGCTTAGAGGTCTTGAACAACAACCAAACAAAGCTTGAGGGAGCACGGAATCAGTCGGCAAATCTAAACTATATAAATAAACCGGACTTAAATCGGGAGATCGGATAGGATGAGGCTTGGCAAACCAAATGAGTATTGGAACTCATATGATATGGTTTAACAAGGCCTACATACTACAAAGAGACTAACCTAAGTGCTTTCGACCCATCGCGACCCATTAAGGTAACTTATGCTACTTTAACGCGTCGTGCGCGTGAAACGCGTTCGGACCGTCTAACTAGTCCTACGACAAGTGTTATATGCCTAAACATGTTACATAATTCGTTATGTGACAAAAGTTTAGGTTACATATGCTTAATTACCAATTATACATGAAAAGGGTATTCTGGTAATTTACCTAAGGCATATAAACTACCTATCATACAACTACTTAAACGATGTGACCATAGGGTATAACCTCAGAAGGTTATTCCCTACCTACTATGGTCACCTAATGTATTTGGTCGGATCCTAATGATCGACCAAACTGGGTCGGGTTCGAGGTATAAGCGATTTATTAGATCGCTTACCCTACGACCCTAGACAACGTGGTAATCAGTAGGCATAGTCCCAAGGGACTATAACCAACGTGATTACACTCACGTTGCGAAGTTCAAACGAACTTCGCATTGACCATTACTGGTCAACGCTGAAAGTCAAACAAAGTTTGACTTTCTGACTCGAAAAGCAATAAAATAAGGAAAAGAACGAAAGAATACTTACGAAGGGTCCCCGAATGCTAAACTCGATTCAAAAATCTCAGGTATGAAACAAATGTTTCAACTTAGAGTTTCTCAAATCAAGTTTCTTGTAAGTTTAGCAATGGGGGTGTTGGGGTATTTATAGTATTCGGTCCACCGTTAAGATCGTTTGGTGGAAAACGTGCCATGATCCAACCCGTACACTTGTCGGAAACTCATGGTGACTAATTTGGCCACTCACCATAGGGTATCAACATGTGGCAAGGGATTAAGGAGTGGAGAACAGCTGTTAACAGCTGTTAATACGTCGAATCTGGTCCCGAAAGCGAAAAACTGAAGTTTCTGCATGTTTTCTGCCCAGAATAGGCAGTAGCGTAGCGCGACTGGTAAGGCTACATGCAGTGGCGCTACGCCACTGCCCCCTTGTTTCAGCAAACTTTCAAAATTGGCAGAAATGGTCCCTGCAGCCCGTTTAAGCGACTTTCGATGCGTTTGAACCCCGTTAACCTCATTTCAAGGCTCTAAAATGAAGTTAAAGTATAGGGAACTCAAAACATGCTCAAAAATATCTAGGATGTCGGTTCGTTTGGCCGTACGATCGCGATGTTCGCTTAATTACGACGGAATGCGCATAAGCGCGAAAAACGATCCAAATGACGCGACGAATGGATTTTTCTTATGGCGAACACTAAAATATAATATAGTCATGCTTACATAAATTTTTGGATGTCCGGATGTATTCAGAACGTAAGTTATGCGCGAAAATGCAAACTTGTGCACTTTTTGACACTTTTAGTCCCTGAATGACACAAAAGTTTATTTTAGCACACCGAACCCCTCAAAGCCTATTTCTAAGCTATGTAAAGGTCATTTAAGGTATGTTAAGCCTATTTCACTATTCCGAAGTGTTCGTTGCATTAAACTGGTTATATTTACGCATCGGTGCGCGTATAACCTTCCAGAAAGCGATTTAGAGTTTGAAATTGAACAAGAATTGATATGTGCAAATGATACACATATTTTTACAAATCCCAAGTATGAAATATAATATTTCATTGGTTTGGTATTTGTTTGATGGCCGTGGAGGCACAGGTGTTACACTACATACTACATGAAACCTAACCTAAGTGCTTTCGACCCATTGCGACCCATTAAGGTAACATACGTTACTTTAACGCGTCGTGCGCGCAAAGCGCGTTCGGACCGCCTAACTAGTCCTATGACAAGTGTTATATGCCTAAACATGTTACATAATCAGTTATGTGACAAAAGTTTAGGTTACATATGCTAAATTACCAATTATACATGAAAAGGGTATTCTGGTAATTTACCTAAGGCATATAAACTACCTATCATACAACTACTTAAACGATGTGACCATAAGGTATAACCTCGGAAGGTTATTCCCTACACTATGGTCACCTAATGTATTTGGTCGGATCCTAATGATCGACCAAACTGGGTCGGGTTCGAAGGTATAAGCGATTTATCAGATCGCTTACCCTACGACCCTAGACAACGTGGTAATCAGTAGGCATAGTCCCAAGGGACTATAACCATCGTGATTACAATCACGTTGCGAAGTTCAAACGAACTTCGCATTGACCATTACTGGTCAACGCTGAAAGTCAAACAAAGTTTGACTTTCTGACTCGAAAAGCAATAAAATAAGGAAAAGAACGAAAGAATACTTACGAAGGGTCCCCGAATGCTAATCTCGATCCAAGAACTCAGGTATGAAACAATGGTTTCAACTTAGAGCTCTCAAATCCAGATTCTTGTGAGAAATGAGGTTGAATGGGTTGGGTATTTATAGGAATACCCGAACCGTTAAGATCGTTTGTCGAATATCGTGCCTTAATCGTATCCGTACAAGTGTCGGAAAGTTGTGGTGGCTTAAATTGGTCCTTATCAGCTGAAATGTCAAGTGGTAAGTGTGTGGTTGTGTTTAAAACAGCTGGAAGTTGCTGACTGTTCGTTGTTATCTGATCAGACAGGCGGACGCGGCCCGCGTGAGAATGTTCAGAAACTGAGGCGGGCCGCCTGGCCTGCACAGATCAGCAATAAGTTTCTGTTTTGACAGTTTCAGTCCCTGCACGTGTTTAAGGCCTTTTCCGACACTTCTAAGGCCCGTAAAGCCAACTTTAAGGCCCTAAAATGATGCCTAAACATTGTGGACATGAAACATGCTCAAAAATATGTCTGATGTTGGTTCGTTTGGCCGTACGAACGCGATGTTCGCTTAATTACGACGAAATGCGCACAAGCGCGAAAAACGATCCAAACGACGGGACGAATGGATTTTTCTTATGCCAAACACTAAAATAAAATATTTTAGTGCTTACATAAATTTTTGGATGTCCGGATGTATTCAGAACGTAAGTTATGCGCGAAAATGCAAACTTGTGCACTTTTTGACACTTTTAGTCCCTGAATGAGCCAAAAGTTTATTTTAGCACACCGAACCCCTCAAAGCCTATTTCTAAGCTATATAAAGGATATTTAAGGTGTGTTTAACTTATGTTCATGTTCCGAAAAGTCTGTTACAGTTCAAATTGGCATACTTTCGCAGTTTGTCAAATTTAGTCCCTGTAGACGAATTAACTTGTTTTTGCCATACCAAAGCCTTCAAAACTTATTTGTAAGTTATGTAAAGGTTATTTAAGGTATGTTAAGCCTATATCACTATTCCGGAGTGTTTGTTGCATTAAACTGGTTATATTTACACATCAGTGCGCGTATAACCTTCCAGAAAGTGATTTAAAGTTTGAAATCGAACAAAATTTGATATGTGCAACTGATACACATATTTAAACAAATCCCAAGTATGAAGTACAATATTTCATTGGTTTGGTATTTGTCTGATGGCCCTGGAGGCACAGGTGTTACAGTCTCCCCTACTTTAGGAAATTTCGTCCCGAAATTTATTTAGAGGAAACTTGTGAGAGCTTGAAAACATGAAGTTGAAAAGATCGAACAACATTGGTTAGGGTTCTGAACTTCTAGTAACCTTAATAACATTATGCTTGCAATGTAAGAGGGACACTTATATACAAGTATATGAAGCGCCATTGGTGCGTCCACCGTACCTCCATTACATCGTTCTCATTTCGTTATTGTTGTCACTATCGGTTCTTACACATAATAAATCTTACTGTGTTTCTATGCACTAAATTTCATAATTATGTACGCGTCCATAATTAGACAATTCCTTGCATAGTTCACTCAGTTCATTTTATAATGTGCAGGGGAAAACCAAATGAACAATCCTGTGATGAGTGTGACTAGACCGCCATAGAGTCTTTTTAATTAAATCAATAAATGATCTAAATAGACTATCAAGGAGTCTGTTCAGCTACATCACTAGATGTCGATCTTTAACCAAATTGTGAATCAATCTTTTAGACTAGACCACTAAAAGGATCTCTTATGAAACATGGAGTGGTACTTATATAATCCAAGGGTCTTAACTACCACGTAGAAGCCCATAAGGATTAAGGTAGTACCTTTTAAACATCCTACTATGAATCCCTCATATGAAGATATGAAAGATTCTATGAGGATTTGAAAATCGTACCACACAAAAACATAGAGGAGAACACATAAACACATATCACATAATCGCATAATCGCACACTCATATTATTGTTTAAATTGACCTTTAAATTTGTTATCTTTGGACACGGGTATTTAAAGCATACAAGGAATCAATCCTTAATTGTAGCAATTTGGATGGATCCACATGAATACCCTGATTGTTGACTACATGACCCAAAAACTGAACCTCTTTAAGCCAGAATTTCCTCTTGGAGGATTTAGCGAAAAGTTTGTTCCTTCTTTAGGGGTTCCAATGTCAACGAAGGTGTTGATCGTGATCGCCTCGGGATATGAATAGATCAAGATGTCATTAACAACAATGACGAAGTGATCCAAATAAGGCTTGCAGACTCTATTTATTAAATCCTTGAAGATGGCTGGAGCATTTGTCAACCCAAAAGGCATGTCTGTAACCTCGTAATGGCCATACTTCATGCAGAAAACTGTTTTGGGAATATCTTCTTCGAGAATACAAAGTTGATGATACCCAAAACGCAAATCGATCTTGGAAAAGCATGAAACGCTATGCAGTTGATCGGAGAAATCGTTGATTTAAGGTAGGGGATATCGATTCTTGATGGTAAGCTTAATAGGCTTACATTCATCGATATTCATTCGAAAAGATCCATTTTTCTTTTCACGGAGAGGACAGAAGTTTCTCCAAGGTGAAAAGTTCGGACAGATGAATCCTTTATCAGACAACTCTTGAAGCTGTTTTGATAATTCTTGCATCTTGAACGGTGCAAGACGATAAGATACTTTAGATTTAAAGGAAACAAGTGTTTGAGGTTCTTAGGGAGATCACAAGTGATCATAAAAATGACAGAACCACACGAGTAGTTTTGTCTTTGTGTTGACATCATAAGGTTGGATCAAACATTCATACAATTGCATTAGTTAGAAAATAAAACCACAAATTTTTATTTATATAACAACCGCATTGTCTTTAAATGTTACAAGATAACAACCAAAGGAATTTCAAAATTCTACTTGTTCTTTATCATTGATTGCCTCATTGATGTTATACACTCGTCCACATGCTGGATTCACATTGACGTTGACATTCGCATTTGGGTTTGCGTTAGCATTTGCATTCACCAGTCTTGGGCAGTTGTGGCGGAAGTGACCAATCTCTCCGCAGTTGAAACATGAACCCAATGGGAATCTCACAGCATTCCCTTGAACCGGAGCTTGAACCTGAGCAGCCTGATTTTGTCCCAAACGACAAACATTGGCCAAATGCCCAAGTTTACCACACGTCGTGCATTGCCAGCAAGCTTGTTGTATCGCGTGATGACCGTTGCAGCGTGCACAATGAGGTGCGGTACCGGCATATGCTTTCTTTGCAGGTGGCTGAGCTGGTGGGTTCCGCGGGTTCTGAGCAGTCTGTGCTGTAACAGCAAAGTTCTGACCACCCTTTCGCTTTCTTGATTTCTTTGACGTCTCACCTTCCTTACCCTTCTTGTTTTGACCTTTCTTGCTATCCTCCTTGTCAGACCCCTGCTTCTTACCCTTGTCACCCTTTCTGTGTAACTTATTCTTCCGAATCTGCGACTCAGTCAATGTCGCAGCTAACTCGATCACCTGACGGAGTGTGGCAGGGTTACTACCAGTAAGGATGTCTTGTACCGAGTCAGGTAGGCCGTCGATGTATCTTTCGATAGCCTTGTCGAGTGGGGTAATCATTGTTGGGCAAAGCAGACTCAACTCCTCAAACCTATCAGTATACGCCCTGTGCTCACCACTATCTTGCTTCAACTCATCAAATTCCTTCTCCAAAGCTCGCTGCTCATGACGAGGACAGAATTCCCTCATCATAAGAGCCCTAAGTTCAGCCCATGTCTGTGCTAGAGCAACTTCTGCTCCACGATCCCTCATAACCCTGTTCCACCATGTGAGAGCCCTCTTCTGAAACACACTCGAAGAAAACTCGACCTTGCGATTGTCAGGACACTGCACGTGGCGGAAAGTATTCTCAATGCTCTCGAACCATTGAAGAACCCAGTCGCTCCTTCAGAACCACTAAACTTGAGTGGTTAGGCTGGTTAAAATCCTTGTATTTGCATAGAACATTGTTGTTGTTGTTGGCTTGGTTCCATTGAGCAAAGAGGTTTGGGAATTGAGCAGCCATTTGCTGCGCAATGATTTCTGCCAGCTCGGCAGTCTCTATCTGGCTTTCGCGTCGAGGAGGCATTGTCTAAAAGAGGAAACATGAAAGGAAACGAGTGAGAGAATTAGACGAAAAGAATGAGATGAAACAAATCTGATGAAAGCAAGGATAGTGGTCATTTGTTTGTTACTACAAAGCAACAAACGACCTCGGTGATTAATCAAAGTACATAGGTCAAAAATAATGTATCGCGAAGACATGCTCGCCTATAAGTGAACACTCATCCCAAGAATTCCCAGGTAAGCACAACTGGTCTCGCGTCTGATGAGATATATACGAAGTGCTTGCCTAGACAGAAAACTCAGAATCCAGGCATTCACCCTTCCAGTTTGCACGTGTTCGCATTATTTAAAACCCAAAACTTTGCCGAGATTTTGAAAATTCAAAGGGGTTCAAAACCATATAACAGAGGGTTCAAAACCTTACAATAGAGGGTTCAAAACCTTGTAATCAATCATCCTAGAACAGATGATTAGTTTTCAAAGCGGTTTTGAAATTTATGTTCTTGTTGTGGTCGTCGCCTAAGGATAGGTGACGGTATTGTTTTATGACTAAACGCAAGTAAACTCGCGTTAGGGTCCTAAGAAGGTTATAGACTAGGTCAAAGCATTACTAATAACCTAATTCACTATAACCATTGGCTCTGATACCATCTTTACTGTCACACCCCGACCACGTGTAACATACAAAACGTGGCGGAAACGTCGGGGAGTGTTGTAACAGAATTAATGTTTCATAACCATGGATATCAAAAGTGTTTCGTTTTTATTAAACATTGAATAATTACATCGTTTGGAAATCTAAATACACAATTTAAACATAGTCTATCATTGTTATTGAGTCACTAAGGCCTTGTCCAGTCCTATGTGAGCATGCATCCTATCAATCGATATCTTTCAGCAATACCTGAAACATATGTGAAAACGAGGTCAGCAAAGAAATGCTGGCGAGTACATAGGTTTTGTGAAAATAAGATTCATGACTTCTGTTTAAGAAAATGTTTAGTCATGAACCTTGTAAATTGCTGTCTTTGTAAATCATTTGAAAAATAATAAGTTCAGATGATATGTATAAATAAGAGAATAATGCATGATTAAATGAATAACCATGTAAAATGAGTTTGTATAAGATAAGTTGTTTGTAAATAAATGTCTTGTGAAAAGTATGTTACTTGTATAAAATGTTCTATGTCTCAAACTGAAATGATTCAAATAACGCTACGATATGTAATACCATACAAACACTTATATATAGGAAGTACCAGCGGCGTATCCACCATGCTTGTATCATATTACACACGCATCGTTACTTAATCACTTAATCAAACAAACCACCAATGTAAGATGTCCATGTTTAAACAAATTGTCAAATGTATTGAATAATATACCAAAATGTTTATGTTAAGATGTAAATCATGTAATATGTATAACCAATGTCAAAAGTGTTTGTGTCAAATGTAAACCATGTAATGTATAACCAAAATGATATGTATGGCTAGTGAAATGCATCAACTAAACCATAGGTGAAACGCACAAAACAAAGTATTGAAGTAAAACTTGGTTTAAATCAATACTATGTTTCGTGGAAATGCCTGATCAAATGTAAATCATGTCCAAATGTTTACCCAATCGTTAAAACTCTTTGTGAAATCGTTCAAATCGTTCTTGTTGTTTTAATCGTTCAAATCGTTCTTGTTTTAATTGTGAAAGTACTTAATGGTCGATTCTCTAATAACATTCAAACCTTCTTGACGCGTTCCTCGTTCCAACTCGTTCTCGTTCTCGTTCTTAACAAACCCTTACCAAAGGGTAAATTAATAATTACAGATTCAGTCGTTACCCAAAATACCCACACATAACCATGGGTATAGAGAATAACGGGATTTGTCAGATCCTATGGTACCATAACCTAATACTGGTCGGCTTGATCATTGCTAATGAATGTCATTGGTTATGTAACTACAACCAACAAGTTTGTTCACTTTATTGAAATCGTTCTTGAAACCATTGTAATTGTTTTTGAAACCATTGTAATTGTTCTTGAAACCACATTGTAATTGTTTTTGAAACCATTGTAATCGTTCTTGAAATCATTGTTAAAACATTTAGCACATATGAGTCACCCCAAAACAGTTGAAAACAGTAAAAGAGGGGAATAATGTACTCGCCTGAGAATGCTTAGAGGTCTTGAACAACAACCAAACAAAGCTTGAGGGAGCACGGAATCAGTCGGCAATCTAAAACTATATAAATAAACCGGACTTAAATCGGGAGATCGGATAGGATGAGGCTTGGTAAACCAAATGAGTATTGGAACTCATATGATATGGTTTAACAAGGCCTACATACTACATGAAACCTAACCTAAGTGCTTTCGACCCATTGCGACCCATTAAGGTAACATACGTTACTTTAACGCGTCGTGCGCGCAAAGCGCGTTCGGACCGCCTAACTAGTCCTATGACAAGTGTTATATGCCTAAACATGTTACATAATCAGTTATGTGACAAAAGTTTAGGTTACATATGCTAAATTACCAATTATACATGAAAAGGGTATTCTGGTAATTTACCTAAGGCATATAAACTACCTATCATACAACTACTTAAACGATGTGACCATAAGGTATAACCTCGAAAGGTTATTCCCTACACTATGGTCACCTAATGTATTTGGTCGGATCCTAATGATCGACCAAACTGGGTCGGGTTCGAAGGTATAAGCGATTTATCAGATCGCTTACCCTACGACCCTAGACAACGTGGTAATCAGTAGGCATAGTCCCAAGGGACTATAACCATCGTGATTACAATCACGTTGCGAAGTTCAAACGAACTTCGCATTGACCATTACTGGTCAACGCTGAAAGTCAAACAAAGTTTGACTTTCTGACTCGAAAAGCAATAAAATAAGGAAAAGAACGAAAGAATACTTACGAAGGGTCCCCGAATGCTAATCTCGATCCAAGAACTCAGGTATGAAACAATGGTTTCAACTTAGAGCTCTCAAATCCAGATTCTTGTGAGAAATGAGGTTGAATGGGTTGGGTATTTATAGGAATACCCGAACCGTTAAGATCGTTTGTCGAATATCGTGCCTTAATCGTATCCGTACAAGTGTCGGAAAGTTGTGGTGGCTTAAATTGGTCCTTATCAGCTGAAATGTCAAGTGGTAAGTGTGTGGTTGTGTTTAAAACAGCTGGAAGTTGCTGACTGTTCGTTGTTATCTGATCAGACAGGCGGACGCGGCCCGCGTGAGAATGTTCAGAAACTGAGGCGGGCCGCCTGGCCTGCACAGATCAGCAATAAGTTTCTGTTTTGACAGTTTCAGTCCCTGCACGTGTTTAAGGCCTTTTCCGACACTTCTAAGGCCCGTAAAGCCAAATTTAAGGCCCGAAAATGATGCCTAAACATTGTGGACATGAAACATGCTCAAAAATATGTCTGATGTTGGTTCGTTTGGCCGTACGAACGCGATGTTCGCTTAATTACGACGAAATGCGCACAAGCGCGAAAAACGATCCAAACGACGGGACGAATGGATTTTTCTTATGCCAAACACTAAAATAAAATATTTTAGTGCTTACATAAATTTTTGGATGTCCGGATGTATTCAGAACGTAAGTTATGCGCGAAAATGCAAACTTGTGCACTTTTTGACACTTTTAGTCCCTGAATGAGCCAAAAGTTTATTTTAGCACACCGAACCCCTCAAAGCCTATTTCTAAGCTATATAAAGGATATTTAAGGTGTGTTTAACTTATGGTCATGTTCCGAAAAGTCTGTTACAGTTCAAATTGGCATACTTTCGCAGTTTGTCAAATTTAGTCCCTGTAGACGAATTAACTTGTTTTTGCCATACCAAAGCCTTCAAAACTTATTTCTAAGTTATGTAAAGGTTATTTAAGGTATGTTAAGCCTATGTCACTATTCCGAAGTGTTTGTTGCATTAAACTGGTTATATTTACACATCAGTGCGCGTATAACCTTCCAGAAAGTGATTTAAAGTTTGAAATCGAACAAAATTTGATATGTGCAACTGATACACATATTTAAACAAATCCCAAGTATGAAGTACAATATTTCATTGGTTTGGTATTTGTCTGATGGCCCTGGAGGCACAGGTTTTACAGACATCATTGTGGGTATGGATTGGTTAGCCAAGCATCACGCGGAGGTAGTTTGTTTTGAGAAGATTGTTCGGGTGCCGCTTTCGTCAGGTGAGATCCTACAGGTTTATGGTGAGAAACCTGCTAGTAGTCTCAAGCTCATGTCTTGTACTCAAGCTCGGAAGTATATGTTAAAGAATTATGTGGCCTTCTTGGCACATGTTATGGCAGATAAAGGCAAATGTAAGTATATTCAAATATTCCTGTTGTTCGGGATTTTCCGGAGTTGTTTCCTGAAGAGTTACCTTGTCTACCCCCAGCACGCCAAGTTGAGTTCCGTATTGATCTCATACCTGGTGTAAATCCCATTGCCAGAGCTCCATATCGTCTTGCACCGTCTGAGATGCAAGAGTTGTCTAAGCAGCTTCAGGAGCTATCTGACAAAGGTTTTATTCGTCCTAGTTTTTCACCTTGGGGTGCTCCCGTTCTTTTTGTTAAGAAGAAGGATGGATCCTTCAGGATGTGCATTGATTATCGTGAGCTGAACAAGCTTACCATCAAGAATCGATATCCCCTACCTTGCATCGATGATCTCTTTGACCAGTTACAGGGTGCTTCCTATTTTTCGAAGATTGATCTTCGTTCTGGGTATCATCAACTTCGTGTGCATGAAGAAGATATTCCCAAGACAGCATTCCGCACTCGATATGGGCACTATGAGTTCACAGTTATGCCATTTGGTTTGACTAATGCTCCTGCTGTTTTCATGGACGTGATGAATAGGGTTTGCAAGCCTTATTTAGATAAGTTCATCATCGTTTTTATTGATGACATCTTGATATATTCTAAGACGCAAGCTGATCATGAGCAACATCTTCGTCTTACTCTGGAACTCCTAAAGAATGAGCAACTTTTCACCAAGTTCTCTAAGTGTGTTAATTTTGGCTTAAGGAAGTTCAATTTTTAGGGCATATTGTCAACGAACAAGGTATTCATGTAGATCCCTCCAAGATCAGTGCGATTAAGGATTGGGATACGCCTACTACTCCTACTGAGGTTCGTTCTTTTCTTGGTCTCGCGGGTTATTACCGCCGCTTCATAGAGAATTTCTCAAAGATTGCAGTTCCTTTAACTGCTCAAACTCAGAAGAACAAATCCTTTGAATGGGGATTTAAGCAAGAAGAAGCATTTCAGACCTTAAAGCAGAAGCTTTGTGACGAGCCTATTCTGACTTTGCCTGAGGGCAATGATGATTTCATCGTTTATTGTGATGCATCTAAATTGGGTCTTGGCTGTGTTCTGATGCAAAGGAACAAAGTCATAGCCTACGCATCAAGACAATTGAAGGTGCATGAGAAGAACTACACCACTCATGATCTTGAGTTGGGTGTAGTTGTCTTCGCTCTTAAGATCTGGAGACACTATTTGTATGGTACAAAATGTGTGGTTTTTATGAATCACAAAAGTCTTCAGCATATCTTCAATCAGAAAGAACTCAACATGAGGCAACGACGATGGGTTGAGCTTCTAAACTACTATGACTGTGAAATTCGCTACCATCCTGGTAAGGCGAATGTCGTAGCCGATGCTTTGAGTCGTAAGGAACGTACTAAGCTTCATGGTGTTCGTGTTCAATCTGATATTCAAGCTCGATCCGATATCCAAGCACGCATTTCTCAGGCTCAACATGCTTGTGTTTCACAAGACTTGATGGGTAAGGAATTACCCTATCACATTAAGCCTGATCTTAAACTGAAGGACGATGGATCATATTATTTCATGGATCGTTTGTGGGTCCCAAGCCTAGATGATCTCCGCATTTTGCTTATGGATGAAGCTCATAAGTCTCGTTATTCTATTCATCCTGGCTCAGATAAGATGTATAAGGATCTTCGTGCTCAGTATTGGTGGCCCGGCATGAAGAAAGACATTGCCTTGTATGTTTCAAAATGCCATACTTGTCTTAAGGTCAAAGCTGAACACCAACATCCTTCTTGTCTTTTGGAGCAACCATAGATTCCAATTTGGAAATGGGAAAACATTTCTATGGATCTTATTACTAAACTTCCGCGCACTAAAAAGGGTCATGATGCCATCTGGGTAGTTGTTGATCGTCTTACTAAGTCAGCACATTTCTTGCCAATACGTGAGGATTTTTCTGCTGAAAGGCTGGCTAAAACCTATGTGGATGAAATCATATCTCGACATGGTGTTCCTTTGAACATTATTTCTGACAGAGATGCTCGCTTCTCTTCTCGTTTTTGGAGAACCATGCAATCTGCTATGGGGACCCAACTTAATCTGAGCACAGCTTATCATCCACAAACAGATGGCCAAACTGAAAGAACAATCCAGACTTTGGAGGATATGCTTAGAGCTTGTGTGGTCGATTTTGGTGCTGGTTGGGATTCACATCTTCCACTGATTGAATTCTCCTATAATAACAGTTATCACTCCAGCATCAACATGGCTCCTTTCGAGGCTCTCTATGGTCGAAAATTATGACACCTGTGTCACTTCAACCATCAAACAAATTCCAAACCAATGAAATATTGTATTTCATACTTGGGATTTGTAAAAATATGTGTATCGTTTGCACATATCAACTCTTGTTCGATTTTAAGCTTTAAATCGCTTTCTGGAGGGTTATACGCGCTCTGATGCGTAAATATAACCAGTCTAATCCAACAAACACTCCGGAATAGTGGAATAGGCATAACATACCTTAAATAACCTTTACATAACTTAGAAATAAGTTTTGAAGGCTTTGGTATGCCAAAATCAAGTTTAATCGCTTACAGGGACTTAATTCGACAAACTGCGAAAGTATGCCAATTTGAACTGTAACTAACATTCCGGAACATGACCATAAGTTAAACACACCTTAAATATCCTTTATATAGCTTAGAAATAGGCTTTGAGGGGTTCGGTGTGCTAAAATAAACTTTTGGGTCATTCAGGGACTAAAAGTGTCAAAAAGTGCACAAGTTTGCACTTTCACGCATAACTTACGTTCTGAATACATTCGGACATCCAAAAATTTATGTAAGCACTAAAATATTTTATTCTAGTGTTTGGCATAAGAAAAATCCATTCGTCACGCAATTTGGATCGTTTTTCACGCTTATGCGCATTCCGTCGTAATTAAGCGAACATCGCGTTCGTACGACCAAACGAACCAACATCCGGAATATTTTTTGAGCATGTTTCAAGTCCACAATGATTAGGCATCATTTTGGGGCCTTGAGGTTGGCTTAACGGGTCTTAAACGTGTCGGAAATCGCTTTAAACAACAACAGGGACCAAAACTGTAAATCTGCCAAACTTGAAGGCTTACGGACCGTAAGCCTCACCCTTACGGTCCGTAAGGGGTCCTCATACAGCAGAGTGGCAGAAACATCGAATCTGGTCCGTTCCACTTGTTGCACATGGTTTTGGGGAATCTATGGGCTGGTATTGAGTGCACATGGTATTACAAAACCATGTGTGCACATGTATGGACAAGATCAAAGCACGGTTAACGAGGAATGATCTTAACGGTTCGAGAAATCCTATAAATACCCAACCCCATCCATTTCAAAACCCACAAGAATCTGATCTTAGAAGCTCTAAGTTGAAACCAATGTTTCATACCTGAGCTACTTGGATCAAGATTAGCTTTCGGGGACCCTTTGTAAGTGTTCCTTCGTTCTTTTATTGCTTTTCGAGTCCGAAAGTCAAACTTTGTTTGACTTTCTGCATTGACCAGTTTATGGTCAATGCGAAGTTCTTTTGAACTTCATAACGTGAGCGTAATCACGATGGTTATAGTCCCTAGTGACTATACCTACTGATTACCACGTTATCTAGGCTCAGTGACGAGCCGTAGTTTTGGTCAGAATACGTATTCTTGCATATTTTGTAACCAAACTACTTATGGGTATCAAAACCGTTTGTTTTGATACCAAACTTGTTTTCTAACTTAGTTAAGCATGTTTCAACATGCTTAGCTCGTCACTTTTAGTTTTATGCTTGTCTAGGGTCGTAAGGGTAAGCGATCTAATCAATCGCTTATGCTTTCGAACCCGACCCATTTGGTCGATCATTAGGATCCGACCAAATACCTTAGGTGACCATAGTGTATAGGGAATAACCTTTCAAGGTTATACCTTATGGTCGCTTCGTTTAAGTACTTGTATGATAGGTAGTTTATATGCCTTAGGTAAATTACCAAAATACCCCTTTGATGCCAAAATTCATTTTAAACTTATGTAACATAACCTATGACCTCTAAACTGATTTATCAACAATATTAAACATGTTAAGGCATATTCTACTTGTCATAGGACTAGTTAGGCGGTCCGAACGCGTTTCACGCGGACGACGCGTTAAAGTAGCATAAGCCACCTAAACGGGTCGTAATGCGTCATAAGCACTTAAGTTAGGTTCTGGTTTAGAATGTAGGCTTTGTTAAACCATATCGCATGAGTTCCAACACTCATTTGGTTTACAAGACCTCATTCTATCCGATCCTTCGATCTAGGTCCGGTTTATTAACATAGTTACCTATATTAGGTGTCATTTGATTCCGTGATCTCTAGCATTGCTTGGTGGTTATCTTAGGACTTCTGAGCAATCTCAAGTGAGTACATAGTCCCCTCTTTTACTGTTTTCAACTATTTTTGGGTGAAGCATGTGTACCTATATGTTATTTTCATGATTTCAAAGTATAATTGATTATACATGTTATTACTTATCATTTGACAAACTAAATGACTATCTATGGTTTAAATACTGATTTCTCAAGAACATAAAATTAAATGTTGAATTGTACTTATTTTATGTTCACCAGACCGATTGTTAGTATGATATAGCGCTATAGGATTTGACACCCCATTCCTGTTGTCATGGAATGTCTGAAACCAATTTGTTTCTCCATCCAAATAGGGATTTCCTTTGTGGTATCCCTATAGTCTCAAAGGTGTATTTTGATGCACTAGGTCTGAATGAATTCTTAAATCACATTATTTTTGAATATTTAGTTATACTCCCAAAAGTATAGTTTGATATGCTCCCATGTGTGATATTGTACAAAACCAACATATATTTTGTTAATCATCCAAAGCATATTTTGATATGTTATTTACAAAACCAAAACATAGTTTAATATGTTATTTATCACATCCAAAGCATATTTTGATATGTTATTTACAAAACCAAAACATAGTTTTATATGTTATTTATAAATCCGAAGTATACTTGTAATATACTACTTAAAACTATTATTTTAAACAACTAAAGTATATTTAATGTACTATCTATCTAACAATTGGGTTTTGGTTAGTGTTTAGATAACGGGACGGGTGTAATGTGATGAAAACATGGTAGATACGCTGCTGGTACTTCTTATATATAAGTGTTTTCATTGCATTACATACCATGGCGTTATTTAGTACACTTGGGTTAACGATATTGGACCTGAAATATATTTTAATATATTACTCATTCGATTCTCTTAAAATCCAAAGTATATTTTCACATATACTATAAACCTTTTTATCAAAATATTGTTGTTCAAACAATAAATTCAATACAAACTCATTTTACATGGTTATTCATTTAACCATACATTATTCTCTTATTTATACATATCATCTGAAGTTATTGTTTTTCAAATGATTTACACAACAAAACAATTTACAAGGATCATGACTACTTTTCTTAAAACATTCTTTTTCTTTAAACTTATAAGTCATGAACCCTACTTTCATAAAACCTATGTATCTCACAGGCATTTTTAAGCTGACGTACCTATTTTTACACATGTTTCAGGAACTGCTTTGCAATGATTGTTGATACATGCTACATTTAGGATGGACTCGTGCCTTAGCAACTTTAAAACTTGGAAGATCATAGTTGTACTTATTTGATTGTATTAAAACAATAAGTTCATTTATTCAATAAAACAAAAATTATTTATTCCATGGTTGTGAAACGATGATTCTGTTACAACACTCCCCGACGTTTCCGCCACGTCTTGTTGCTTTACGTGGTCGGGGTGTGACAGAAAAGTTGGTATCAGAGCCAATGGTTATAGGGAATTAGGTTATTAGTAATGCTTTGACTTAGACTATAGCCTTCCTAGGACCCTAACACAAGTTTTCTTGTGTTTAGTTTTAAAACAATACCGTCACTTATTCTTAGGTGACAACCACAATAAGAACACAAATTTCTATCCCGCTTTGAAAACTAATCATCTGTTCTAGGATGATTTATTATATGGTTTTGAACCCTCTAAGTTTTCAAATCCCGTCAAAGTTGGTCTAAATAATGTGAACACGTGCAAACTGGAAGGGTGGGTGCCTGTACCCTGAGTTTTCTGTCTAAGGCTAGAGTGTTCGTACAAATCCACATAATCGGACCAGTCACTCTTACCTGGGAACTCTTGGGGTGAGTGTCCACTTATAGGCGAGCATGTCTTCGCGATACATTATTTTTGACCTATTTACTTTGATTAATCACCGGGGTCGTTTGTTGCTTTGTAGTAACAAACAAATGACCACTATCCTTGCTTTCATCAGCTTTGTTTCATCTCATTCTTTTCGTCTAAATCTCTCGCTCGTTTCCTTTCATGTTTCCTCTTTTAGAATGCCTCCTCGACGCGACAATCAGATGGCGAATGCCAAACTGGCGGAAATCATCGCGCAGCAAATGGCTGCTGCCTTCCCAAATCTTTATGCTCAAATGATTCAAGCCATCAACAACAACAATGCTCCATGCAATTTCAAGAATTTTAACTCGGCTAAACCGCTCAAGTTTAGTGGTTCTGAGGGAGCAACTGGGCTTCTTCAATGGTTCGAGAGCATTGAGAATACTTTTCGTCACGTTCAGTGTCCTGAAAATCGCAAGGTCGAGTTTTCTTCGAGTGTATTTCAGAAGAGGGCTCTTACGTGGTGGAACGGGGTTATGAGAGACCGCGGTGCTGAGGTTGCATTAGCACAGACTTGGGCCGAGCTTAGGGCTCTTATGATGAAGGAATTCTGTCCTCGTCATGAGCTAAGGGCTCTAGAAAGGGAATTTGATGATTTGAAGCAAGACAGTGGGGAACATCGAGCCTATACTGACCGCTATGAGGAATTGAGCTTGTTATGCCCTACTATGGTTACGCCTCTGGATAAGGCGATTGAGAAATACATTGATGGTCTTCCTGACGTAATTCAGGATATTGTTACTAGCAGCAACCCTACAACTGTCAGACAAGCCATTGAATTGTCTGCCACTCTGACTGAATCCCATATCAGGAAGCGCAAGCTGTTTCGGAAGGGCGACTCAAGGCCATCTGACAAGACTGCTCAAGTGGAACCAAAGGAAGAACATGCTGAGGTGTCCAAGAAGAAGAAGCGCAAAGCCTCTCAAAACTACGCTGTAACTGCTCAAGACAAACAGGTTGCACCAAACGAGCCAGCACAACCTCGTAAAAGGCAAAACTATGTTGGTACCGCACCTTTGTGCAACAAGTGCAACCGTCATCATCTAGAGCAAGAGCAGTGTCACAAATGTACCCACTTTGGGCGGTTGGGACATTTGATCAATGTTTGTCGTTATGCAAATCAAGCTGCTGCAAACCCTGCTGCTGTTCAAACACGGTTCCCTCCGGGGTCATGTTATAACTGTGGTGACCTTACTCACTACAGAAACAATTGCCCAAGACTTGTTAACGCACCTCCAGCGTGAGGACGGGCATTTAACATCAATGAGGCAAACGGAAACAATGATGCAGTAGTGAACAATTAGTGTTTTGTAATTCCTTGGTTGTTATCTTTTGACACTTCAAGACAATTCGGTTGTTACATAAATAAAGATTTGTTGTTTTTATTTCTGCAAAATTTATGCGTTTGTGTGAATGCTTGATGCAACCTTATGATGTCAACCCAAAAACAAACTACTAGTGTGGTTCTGTCATTTTATGATCACTTGTGATCTCCCCAAGAACCTTAAACACTCGTTTCTTTTAAGAAACAAAGCCAAACTCTTATTGAAAATCGTTCTATCTTTATAGATGGATCCTTGAAAATGATTAAAGTGCCAAATGAAATCCATGGATTGGATTCCTAGTGTGCTTTAAATGTCCATGCCTAAAGATAAAAAATTAAAGAATCAAGTCAGCTAATTTTGTGCTTATGTGTTTTCTTACATGATTTGTGGTTGTATGTGATCCATCCAAATCCTCGAAGAATCTTCCATATCTTATATGAGGGATTCATAGTAGGATATCCAAAGTTACTATCTTAAATCCTTAATGGACTTCAACATTGTAGTTAAGTCCCTTGGGTTATAAAGTACTATTCTATAATTGGACCTCTTGAATGGTCTGGTTAAACAGATTGATTTTGAAAATCTGATTAGAAATATCATGTGATGATATAATTAAAAAGATCTCTTAAGTGGTCTATTTAAGGAGATCATACGACGATCTAGTTAAGAAGATCATGTGTTGATCTAGTTAAAAGGCTCGTTCGTTGATCTAATTGAAAGGAACCTTTGGTGGTCTAGTCGAGTCGCTTCATGTTTATTCAATTGACTTTTCCTCTACGCATTATGAAATGAACTGTGCGGACTGTGCAAGGAATTTCGTAATTATGGAGGCCTACATAATTATGGAATTCAGTGCACAGAAACCACAGGAAGCTTTGTCATGTGTTAAGACCTATAGTGACAAGAATAATAATACGGGAGAAGTCTTGGACCTTGACCGATGTCATTTTATCTTACACTCCCCAATTCTGATTTCAAGCACACACAATTTTCCTATGATAAGTCTTCATAAGAAACGTTCTTCTGTCCGTAGTTCAAAATTCCATGTTTTACTACTACAAGGAATTCACTTTGAGGGTTAAAAAATTCGCTAAGAGTCCTAACATGGCCCAGAGTTTCACTTAAGGGTTCAATGGATCTATTAGAAGGCGAAACCGTCACAGTTGTCTTCACAAGTTTCCTCTAGAATTAAATTTCGGGACGAAATTTCCTAAAGTAGGGGAGACTGTGACACCTGTGTCACTTCAACCATCAAAAAAATTCCAAACCAATGAAATATTGTATTTCATACTTGGGATTTGTAAAAATATGTGTATCGTTTGCACATATCAACTCTTGTTCGATTTTAAGCTTTAAATCGCTTTCTGGAGGGTTATACACGCTCTGATGTGTAAATATAACCAGTCTAATCCAACGAACACTCCAGAATAGTGAAATAGGCTTAACATACCTTAAATAACCTTTACATAACTTAGAAATAAGTTTTGAAGGCTTTGGTATGCCAAAATCAAGTTTAATCGCTTACAGGGACTTAATTCGACAAACTGCGAAAGTATGCCAATTTGAACTGTAACGAACATTCCGGAACATGACCATAAGTTAAACACACCTTAAATATCCTTTATATAGCTTAGAAATAGGCTTTGAGGGGTTCGGTGTGCTAAAATAAACTTTTGAGTCATTCAGGGACTAAAAGTGTCAAAAAGTGCACAAGTTTGCACTTTCACGCATAACTTACGTTCTGAATACATCCGGACATCCAAAAATTTATGTAAGCACTAAAATATTTTATTTTAGTGTTTGGCATAAGAAAAATCCATTTGTCACGCAATTTGGATCGTTTTTCGCGCTTATGCGCATTCCGTCGTAATTAAGCGAACATCGCGTTCGTACGACCAAACGAACCAACATCCGGAATATTTTTTGAGCATGTTTCAAGTCCACAATGATTAGGCATCATTTTAGGGCCTTGAGGTTGGCTTAACGGGCCTTAAACGTGTCAGAAATCGCTTTAAACAACAACAGGGACCAAAACTGTAAATCTGCCAAACTTGAAGGCTTACGGACCGTAAGCCTCACCCTTACGGTCCGTAAGGGGTTCTCAGACAACAGAATGGCAGAAACATCGAATCTGGTCCGTTCCACTTGTTGCACATGGTTTTGGGGAATCTATGGGCTGGTATTGAGTGCCCATGGTATTACAAAACCATGTGGGCACATGTATGGACAAGATCAAAGCACGGTTAACGAGGAACGATCTTAACGGTTCGAGAAATCCTATAAATACCCAACCCCATCCATTTCAAAACCCACAAGAATCTGATCTTAGAAGCTCTAAGTTGAAACCATTGTTTCATACCTGAGCTACTTGGATCAAGATTAGCTTTCGGGGACCCTTTGTAAGTGTTCCCTCGTTCTTTTATTGCTTTTCGAGTCCGAAAGTCAAACTTTGTTTGACTTTCTGCATTGACCAGTTTATGGTCAATGTGAAGTTCGTTTGAACTTCATAACGTGAGCGTAATCACGATGGTTATAGTCCCTAGTGACTATACCTACTGATTACCACGTTATCTAGGCTCAGTGACGAGCAGTAGTTTCAGTCAGAATTCGTATTCTTGCGTATTTTGTAACCAAACTACTTATGGGTATCAAAACCGTTTGTTTTGATACCAAACTTGTTTTCTAACTTAGTTAAGCATGTTTCAACATGCTTAGCTCATCACTTTTAGTTTTATGCTTGTCTAGGGTCGTAAGGGTAAGCGATCTAATCAATCGCTTATGCTTTCGAACCCGACCCATTTGGTCGATCATTAGGATCCGACCAAATACCTTAGGTGACCATAGTGTATAGGGAATAACCTTTCAAGGTTATACCTTATGGTCGCTTCGTTTAAGTACTTGTATAATAGGTAGTTTATATGCCTTAGGTAAATTACCAAAATACCCCTTTGATGCCAAAATTCATTTTAAACTTATGTAACATAACCTATGACCTCTAAACTGATTTATCAACAATATTAAACATGTTAAGGCATATTCTACTTGTCATAGGACTAGTTAGGTGGTACGCGTTTCACGCGAACGACGCTTTAAAGTAGCATAAACTACCTAAACGGGTCGTAATGGGTCATAAGCACTTAAGTTAGGTTCCGATTTAGATTGTAGGCTTTGTTAAACCATATCGCATGAGTTCCAACACTCATTTGGTTTACAAGACCTCATTCTGTCCGATCCTCCGATCTTGGTCCGGTTTATTAACATAGTTACCTATATTAGGGGCCGTTTGATTCCGTGATCTCTAGCATTGCTTGGTGGTTATCTTAGGACTTCTGAGCAATCTCAAGTGAGTACATAGTCCCCTCTTTTACTGTTTTCAACTGTTTTGGGGTGAAGCATGTGTACCTATATGTTATTTTCATGATTTCAAAGTATAATTGATTATACATGTTATTACTTATCATTTGACAAACTAAATGACTATCTATGGTTTAAATACTGATTTCTCAAGAACATAAAATTAAATGTTGAATTGTACTTATTTTATGTTCACCAGACCGATTGTTAGTATGATATAGCGCTATAGGATTTTACACCACATTCCTGTTGTCATGGAATGTCTGAAACCAATTTGGTTCTCCATCCAAATAGGGATTTCCTTTGTGGTATCCCTATAGTCTCAAAGGTGTATTTTGATGCACTAGGTCTGAATGAATTCTTAAATCACATTATTTTTGTATATTTAGTTATACTCCCAAAAGTATAGTTTGATATGCTCCCATGTGTGATATTGTACAAAACCAACATATATTTTGTTAATCATCCAAAACATATTTTGATATGTTATTTACAAAACCAAAACATAGTTTAATATGTTATTTATCACATCCAAGGCATATTTTGATATGTTATTTACAAAACCAAAACATAGTTTAATATGTTATTTATAAATCCGAAGTATACTTGTAATATACTACTTAAAACTATTATTTTAAACAACTAAAGTGTATTTAATGTACTATCTATCTAACAATTGGGTTTTGGTTAGTGTTTAGATAACGGGACGGGTGTAATGTGATGAAAACATGGTAGATACGCCGCTGGTACTTCTTATATATAAGTATTTTCATTGCATTACATACCGTGGCGTTATTTAGTACACTTGGGTTAACGATATTGGACGTGAAATATATTTTAATATATTACTCATTCGATTCTCTTAAAATCCAAAGTATATTTTCACATATACTATAAACCTTTTTATCAAAATATTGTTGTTCAAACAATACATTCAATACAAACTCATTTTACATGGTTATTCATTTAACCATACATTATTCTCTTATTTATACATATCATCTGAACTTATTGTTTTTCAAATGATTTACACAACAAAACAATTTACAAGGATCATGACTACTTTTCTTAAAACATTCTTTTTCTTTAAACTTATAAGTCATGAACCTTACTTTCATAAAACCTATGTATCTCACAGGCATTTTTATGCTGACGTACCTATTTTTACACATGTTTCAGGTACTGCTTTGCAATGATTGTTGATACATGCTACATTTAGGATGGACTCGTGCCTTAGCAACTTTAAAACTTGGAAGATCATAGTTGTACTTATTTGATTGTATTAAAATAATAAGTGCATTTATTCAATAAAACAAAAATTATTTATTCCATGGTTGTGAAACGATGATTCTGTTACAACACTCCCCGACGTTTCCGCCACGTCTAGTTGCTTTACGTGGTCGGGGTGTGACAAAAATGTCGTTCACCAGTCTGCTGGAATGAGATAGGTGAGGCTCAACTTACTGGACCTGACCTCATTCTAGAGACAACTGATAAGGTTAAGAAAGTTTGTGATAACCTTCAGATAGCTCGAAGCCGTCAAAAGAGTTACGCGGACCAACGACGCAAGCCCTTGGAATTTCAAGTCGGTGATCGTGTATTACTTAAGGTCTCACCTTGGAAAGGAGTGATCAGATTTGGAAAGATTGGAAAACTTGCACCTAGATACGTTGGACCATTCAAGATCGTCGAAAGAATCGGAAAGGTAGCCTACAGACTCGAGTTACCTCCTGAACTTGGGAATGTTCATCCAACCTTCCACGTATCCAATCTCAAAAAGTGCTTAGCTGACGAGAACCTCCACATACCGCTTGACGAAATTCGTGTTGATAAAACACTGCACTTTATCGAGAAACCTGTGGAGATAGTGGACCGTACATTCAGACAGATGAAGAACAAACGGATTCATTTGGTCAAAGTTCGCTGGGAATCCAAATGTGGCCCCGAGTTTACTTAGGAATGTAAGGGTCAGATGAAGGAGAAATATCCGCATTTGTTTTCACAAGTTTCCTCTAAATAAAATTTCGGGACGAAATTTCCTAAAGTAGGGGAGACTGTGACAACTGTGTTCTGTAAGCATCGTATAATGTAAAACAATGTGGATTATCAATAAAACAATGTGCTTTGGTGTTATTATGTGAGTAATTATGTTCAATGATTTTACAATTTGATTCGATTCCGATTTTAAGCTTTAAATCACTTTCTAGAAGGTTATACGCAAACCGGTGCATAAACGCAATCAGTTTAACGCGACATATATTCCGGGACTGTGACGTAAGCCAAACATACCCTAAATATCCTTTACATAACTTAGAAATAAGTTTCGAAGGATTCGGTATGGCAAAAACATGTTTATTTGGACTAAAGAACTATTTACGACAAAACTACGAAACAAACGTTGGTGACCGCCCGGATAATATTTAAATCCCAAAAATATTCTGTTATGATTAAAATTTTATTTTAATCAGGTTCATGATGAAAAATAAATTTAAAACGCCTAAAAACGTTATTTTTCAAGTTTAAGCACGTACCGTATGTTTCTGCGCAACACAGTGCGTCTACTGCAAAACGCGGACAACGCAGCCAGTCCTGGCAACTTAAATTTAATTCAGTAATATTTTGGCAGGTTTATTTTTATAGAATAATAAAAATAATTTAGAACGCCATAAATCGGGATTTAAACGTTAGATAAAATACCCGGTACCCAGTTAAACATCCGTTTTAGCCTACATATGGCATGTTTATATAAAAACTTACACTTCACCCCTCCCCCCATCTAATTTTCGGTTCAATATATGGAGTGGCCCACCAAATTTTTATTAAATCTTGCAAGATATTTCAATTGATCTTATGTGACACTTGTATGTGCATGCTAGCTCCATATCCTTTCACATCTTCCTTATAATCTCCACAAGATCATTCTTACTTACAACAACACTCCACTCAACCTCTCTCTCTCTCCTCTTACAACCGTCCACCCCATCTTCTCTCTCTATATTCATCCTTTGCAAACTTTGTTCTTCATTTCAAGCTCCATTTCCTAGCAATCTTCAAGTTGTATGAAGATCTAAAGGTGATTCCAAGGTGTTATCAAGAGATTTCAAGCTTCCTATCATCAAAATCTCATCCTACAACCTACTTGAATCTTGAAGGTATAACATTATGTTTAAATCATACTTTGATTCTTGGTTGTTCTTGATGATTGAAGTTTCTCTTGGATCTTGGGATTTTCACTAAACTTGAAATCTAACAATGAAATGGGTCTTGAAACAAGTAAAAATGGTGATGTACATATATGTATGTATAACCATACATATGTATGTGTGTATATGAGTCTTGAAGTTTGTTTTCTTGTTAAGTACTTGTTTATGTTGTTACATGTTCTAGAATGGTGGTAAAAATGCAAGTATTTGGTGATTTATGTATGATATGTTAAATATAAATTACATCAGCAAATACATCTGAATATATCACATATTTTATGCATCTAAACCCATATAAAAAGATGATGAAATGTTAGTGTGCTTTAGACACTTGTACATGAAGATACATGTTGTTGTAAAGCTCAAGAAATGGTAAAAAAGGGTTGCATGACTAAAATGTTTTAGATCAGGTTACAAACACTAAAAATGATATTATTTAGTATATTATAATGGCATGAAACTTTGACATAGGGTTGATAGCTTTGCATGTTGTACATATAGCTTAAAAAGTGGTAAATTATGTGAAATTTGCATGATTTATGTGCTTTGTTTAAGACCTGCACTATCATGAGTATAACCATTATTTTTTTCAGTAAATAACATGGGTTGTGTCAAAATTTCAAGTCGTTTCGATTTCGGATGGTTCGGGTAATGTTTGATGCAAAACTATGCGGTAAAACGGTCGAAAATCGCCCTTTCGGAGTATTTTTACAAAACTGTTTTAGATCCGTAACCAAACTGATATTTTTGATATAAAAATAAGTATTTTAACTTATATTTAGTTTACTTGGTGTTTGGTTAGTCATACGTGACTTCCGACGCCCAAAAATGTTACCGAATCGCAAAAATAAGTGTTTTTCAACATACACTAGAATGGGTTGTTCATGGGTTATTTTATGTGCTACAATGTGCTATGTGTTTAACAATATGTGTATGATCATGTGTTAGTGTTGACAAGATTATGTGTGTTATGCTCGAGTACATATATACAAATACACCAAAATAATAAAAAAATAATAACTTTTCGAGAAATCTCAAAGTTATGTGAAAATTCCAAGTATCGGAGAAACTCGTGTATTTTTGTGAGTTTTGATTACTGAATCATTCTTATTTAATTTAGTACGAATAAACAAATTGTGGGATTGTGTTAACATATAAAAACGCACCCAAAGGTGAGTACATAGACCCCTCTTTTACTGTTTTTCAAACATTTTGGGGTGAAACACATGTGCCTACTTGTTACTTTCGTGCTTTCCTGTTTTCACATCATATACCTGCTATGTTCATTAGTACACTTATAGTACATGATTTCATTACATTGTTTTGCTATGTATGTTAACTTATCATGCTAGCACATTGATTTACATTACATTATTTTGCTATGTATGTTTACTTGGCATACTTAGTACATTGATTTACCTTACTTTTCTGCTTTGTATGTTAACTTAGCATACTTAGTACATTGTTTTCATATAACATGTTTACATTTGGTATAACATTTGGTTTGTACAAACGGGACTAAACTACATTCATTAACATTAGCTACGTCGCTCGGTAGTAAGTAATGGTACCATAGGACTTGACAAATCCCGTTCTTAACATCCTAGGTTTGTTTGGGTGTAAAGAATGACTGAATCCGAAAACATTTTACTTTGGTAATCTTTACTCTAAGGTTATCCTGCTGTCTCAAGGCTTGAATGTATGCGTTAACTTACCACGTAAGTGTTTGTATCAGTAAAACATACATTTACTTTGCAAAACATAACTTTTTGATGTATTTCGAATTACTTTGTTTTGTACATTTTTACATTTGGTTTATGTGACTCCACTTTACTTACCATACATAACATTTGTTACACATTACTTGACTACATTTGGACTTTTAACATTTGACATGGTTTATACAAGGTCTTTTTGACAATTGGTTTAAACATAGACTTTATACACTGGTGGTTTGTTTAAGTGACTTAAGTAACGAGATGTGTGTAGTATGATACAATCATGGTGGATACGCCGCTGGTACTTCCTATATATAAGTGCTTGTATTGTACTACGTGTCGTAGCGTTATTTAGATCATTCAATTTGGACTTGTACATTTTACACAAACAATATATTTTTCACAAGACTTTGGTTAACAAAACAATTTACAAGGTTCATGACTAACTTTTATTAAACATTTCTTTAAACTCAAGTCATGAATCCTATTTTCATAAAACCTATGTATCTCACATGCATTTTTATGCTGACGTACCTATTTTCACATGTGTTTTCAGGAGCTGTTGCTTAGGATGTTCGTGACACACTAGGGCGGACCTGTGCCTTAGAGACTTAAAATAAAGATGGAACTAGTTTTATTATGTGATGAACTCTTCGTTTCAGTAATTTTAAGACAATGTAACTCTTTGTTTTATGAATAAAACATAACTTTTAATTACCATGGTTGTGGAACAATAATTCTGTTACAACACTCCCCGACGTTTCCGCCACGATTTGATGTTTTACGTGGTCGGGGTGTGACATTACCATTGGACAAAGAGTTAGCCAATGTGTAATATGACCCACCAGTCAGGATTGACAATACTGAATGAGTAATTGTGTAGATGTAAACATTGTAATCGCTCTCAATACTGTTCAAAGATAAAACTCTTCTTGATTAAACTGGGATTCACTCACCACTATTTCCCACTGACAAAATGTTTTTAAACGCGTTTCAGGTAACAAAATGTGAAAGCTAAATAGAAGCCAGCTGGACAGCACTGAAGGCTTGAAAAGTGGCTATAAAAGTTACCTAAATAAAGAAGAAATTTTGTTTCAATAAAATAAGGTCCATCCCTATAAATCTATTTGTAATGAAAACTTGGGTTTTTCCCAATATATTTATTAATATAAAATGAGGTGTTTTACTCTGATAAAATATTTCCTAACTACGATCCTAATGTAATTTCCACTGCCAAATTGATAAACACCGATACCACCAATACTGATTTTCGCGGCCGCCCGTTCCCGAGACAGATAGGGGGCGGGGGTTGCGACAATAATCATCCTCAACATAATAGGTGCAGTCTTCTGAGTAGTAATCCATTGTATTGGAAGATACCAGAAGAATAGTGAGCCTCGAGATCGAAAATAGAATTTAAAATTTTAACAAAAGATTGACCACGGCCCCGTGCTGAAATGGCACGGCCCCATGGGCAGCTCTGTATCTAGGAGTCTGAAAAGGTTTTTAGAAAAATTTGCAACACGGGGGCGTGTCCCAACAGCACGGCCCCGTGTAACCTACTGTAAACAGAAAAAAAATTTAAAAACGAGCACGCGGTTTTGAAAAAATGTTAGAATTTGATTAGGCCGCCGATTTTAAGCTTCCTTAGAATCCTTGTGTCCCCGGAAACGGCGCCAAAAACTTGACGTGTGTCGGTGTGAGTATATTTTTAGTTATATTTTTAGCTCTTTTTTTAACTCGTCGATTTCAAGTTTTAAATTTATAAAACACGATATTTTACTATCACTCTACACACGTTAGGGCAAGTGCACCCATCTCGGACGTAGTATAGTGATGGCAAGATACCGAGGTCATCCAAGGACACAAGAGATTTTAATACCGGTTTATCGTCAATGTTTAATCGAACCAAACTTTGAGAAAAGATTTTTAAACTAATAAAAAGATAAAAACAGAGAATAAAATAAAATAAAGATAGATAGACAAGAAAGAATCACTCAGATCTGACTTATCTTTCATGTACTTTTAAGAGATTATCTTAGTTATAGTAGTAGGCCCCTCTTGTGAAGGCGACGTTACCCTCAACCTAGTGGTTTGAGTCAGCAAGGATACAATTCCACTAGGTCGGAATATTGAAAGATAATTAAGTAAGTTATTAATGCAAAATGTGGTGGGCCCCCTTCCAGGCAATGGTCACCCTCAAACCGTTGGTCTGAGTCAGCAGGGATACAGTCCTCGCGGGGTTAGTTTAAAGTTTTAATAGTAGTTTATGAATAAGGGGTTCAAGTGGTTTCTTACTCTCAGTTGGGCCAGTCATTCCCGGCCAATCCATGGAGTACTACTAAACTTGAACCAGGTTTTCGTAGGATCTATACACTGAACGAGACATAGAATTACCTAACCACCCTTCTAACCCCCTTCCAAGTAGTTAACATGCTTTATGTAGACCGTAAAGACATGAATATGTGAATTAACGATATATGAAGAATGGTTAAGTAGATTCGCCTTCAATATATAAAACTAGTTATTAAAGTCATTAATACAAACTCAATTAAAAAGTTGCCAAAGATTGGAAATCATAAAAGAAATACATAAAAGATATGTCTTCACCAAGTGATGTAAGAATTTAGCTAAGCATGGCCTTTGTTTGACAAAGATTCTTATGATCAATCTTGGATCCCGAGACTACACACACACTCTAAAAGATGGAAAATGGATGATGGTGGTGGATGATGGTGTTGTAGTGGTAGTGGAGTGGTGGCAAGTGAGAGAGAAATGGTTTGTCAAGGGATAAGTTGAAGTGAAACCAAGCATCCCTATTTATAGCTGAACCCGTGCCCGCCTGGCACGGCCACATGGCCATCAGTCTCTCTCTTCTACATTAACTGAAGTGTCAGACTTGTACTAACACGGTCTCGTGTGTCAACGACACGGCCCGTGGCCAATGTACTTGTTGTACTTCTTCAGATTCTAGAAATCCTAGAGTTGACCACGCCCCGTGTTACTTTAGCACAGCCCCCGTGTTAAGCTTGGAATTTGTCTTTTGTTGTTATCTCTTTCTGCTGCAGTGAGTTCCCACCGGGCACGACCCATGCTAGGTGTCACACCCCGACCATGTAAAACATCAAATCATGGTGGAAACGTCGGGGAGTGTTGTAACAGAATTATTGTTCCACAACCATGGTAATTAAAATTACATTTTATTCAACAACCAAAGGTGGAATACATTGTTTCAAAACAAGAACCAAAGAGTACACAACATAATTAAACTAAGTTTATCTTTATTTTAAGTCTCTAAGGCACAGGTCCGCCCTAATGACACGATCATCATCCTAAGCGACAGCTCCTGAAAACACATGTGAAAATAGGTACGTCAGCATAAAAATGCTTGTGAGATACATAGGTTTTATGAAAATAGGATTCATGACTTGAGTTTAAAGAAATGTTTAATAAAAATTCAGTCATGAACCTTGTTATTTGTTTTGCTTTATAAATCATTTGAAAAACGATAGCAAAATCAGATGATATGTATATATAAAAGGATAGTGTATGGTTAAAAGAATAACCAAGTAAAAAGAGTTTGAATAAACCAAGTTATTTGTAAAACAATGTTAAGTGAAAATGTGTTGTAAATGTAATATGTCTAAACTGAAGTGGTTTAAATGACGCTACGATATGTAATATCATACAAACACTTATATATACGAAGTACCAGCGGCGTATCCACCATGCTTGTATCATATTACACACGCCTCGTTATTTAAGTCACTCAAACCAACCAACATTGTAAAATATCCATGTTTAGTCCAATAGTCAAATGTCATAGTATAATCCAAGTTGAATATAAGTCATGTAATGTGTAAACAAAAGTTATGTATGGTAAGAAAATTGAGACTACTTAAACCACAAGTAAAAATGTACAAAACAAAGTATTTTGAATAAATCAAAGGTTATGTTTTGTAAAATAAATGCATGTTTTACTGATACAGACACTTATGCGGTAAGTTAACGCATACATTCAAGCCTTGAGACAGACGGATTACCCTAAGTAAAGGTTATCAAAAGAAGTGTTTTCGGATTCAGTAATTCCTTTCATCCAAACAAACCTAGGATGTCAGGAACGGGATTTGTCAAGTCCTATGGAACCATTACTTACTACCGAGCGGCGTAGCTAATGTTAATGAATGTGTTTTAGTCCCATTGTACAAACCAAATGTCATATCAAATGTAAACATGTTATGAGAAAACAATGCATTAAGTATGCTAAGTTAACATACAAAGCAGAAAAGTCATGTAAATCAATGTGCTAGCATGTCAAGTAAACATACATAGCAGAAAAGTAATGTAAAACAATGTGCTAGCATGTCAAGTAAACATACATAGCAAAACATAATGAAATCATGTACTATAATTGTACTAATGAACATAGCATGTATATGATATGAAAACGTGGAAAGCATGGAAGTAACAAGTAGGCACATGTGTTTCACCCCAAAATGTTTGAAAAACAGTAAAAGAGGGGACTATGTACTCACTTGAGATTGCTTAGAAGTCCTAGGGTAACCACCAAGCAAAGCTAGAAGATTACGGAATCAAACGGCACCTAATATAGGTAACTATGTTAATAAACGGACCTATTCGGAGGATCGGGTAGCATGAGGGTTCGTAAACCAAATGAGTGTAGGGACTCATGTAATATGGGTTAACAAAGCCTACATACTAAAATGAAACTTATCCTATGTGCTTTTGACCCGTTACGACCCGTTTTGGTAGCTTATGCTACTTTAATGCGTCGTTCGCGTAAAACGCGTTCGGACCGCCTAACTAGTCCTATGACAAGTAATATATGCCTTAACATGTCTAATATTGTTGCTAAATCTGTTTAGATGTTAAAATTTGGGTTACATATGCTTAAAATGAATTTTGGTGCGAAAAGGGTATTTTGGTAATTTACCTAAGGCATATAAACTACCTATCATACAACTAACTAAACGTCGTGACCATAAGGTATAACCTCGGAAGGTTATTCCCTATACAACTATGGTCACCTAATGTGCTTGGTCAGATCCTAATGATCGACCAAATGGGTCGGGTTCGAAAGCATAAGCGATTGATTAGATCGCTTACCCTTACGACCCTAGACAAGCACAAATCTAAAAGTGACGAGCTAAGCATGTTAAAACATGCTTAATGACTTTAGGAAACAGGTTTGGTATCAAAACAAACAGTTTTGATACCTAAGAGTAGTTTGGTTACAAAATACGCAAGAATACGCATTTTGGCCGAAACTACGACTCGTCACTGCGCCTAGATAACGTGGTAATCAGTAGGTATAGTCACTAGGGACTATAACCATCGTGATTACGCTCACGTTATGAAGTTCAAACGAACTTCGCATTGACCATAAACTGGTCAATGCAGAAAGTCAAACGCAGTTTGACTTTAACGCTAAAAATGAATGAAAAGAACAAAGGAAGACTTACAGAAGGTCCCCGCATGATTTGAACCAGATTTCCCCTCAGGTATGAAGTATATACTTCAACTTAGAGGGCCAAAATCAGATTCAAATGTGGGTTTGAGCAAATGGGGTGGAGGGGTATTTATAGTTTTTGTAGAACCGTTAGGATTGTTTCTTGAAAACCGAGATTCAATCCCAGCCGTACACATCGAGCCCATAGATTTACAAAACCATTGGAGCCCCTAGATTAAGCCCATAGTTTCAGAAATACCATTTGCAAGTGGGTTATGTGAGTATAACAGCTGGAATCAGGCTGGAAAACACTTCTGCTGGTCTGGGACCTGCTTACGGACCGCAAAGGACCTCCATACGGTCCGTATGGTGCCTACAGACCAGCTAAGTTTGAGTTTTGGCAGTTTTGGTCCCTGTGCGCGTATGGTCGTGTTTTGGCACTTCTAACACCCGTCAAACCCATTTTTAAGCTCCCTAAGGATGTTAAATCATAGGGACCATGAAACATGCTCAAAATTATGTCAGATGTCGGTTCGTTTGGATGTACAATTGCGTTGTTCGGTTAATTACGACGGAAGTCGTAACGGACGCAAAAACGATCCAAATTGCGCGACGAATGGATTTTTCTTATGCCAAACACTAAAATAAAATATTTTAATACTTACATAAATTTTTGGATGTCCGGATGTATTCAGAACGTAAGTTATGCGCGAAAATGCAAACTTATGCACTTTTTGACGCTTTTAGTCCCTGAATGACCAAAAAGTCTATTTTAGCACACCGAACCTCTCAAAGCCTATTTCTAAGCTATGTAAAGGATATTTAGGGTGTGTTTAACTTATGATCATGTTCTGGAATGTTTGTTACAGTTCAATTTGGCATACTTTCGCAGTTTGTCAATTTTAGTCCCTGTAAGCGAATTAACTTTATTTTGCCATACCAAAGTCTTCAAAACTTATTTCTAAGTTATGTAAAGGTTATTTAAGGTATGTTAAGCATATGTTGATGTTTTGGAGTATTTTTCGTGTTAAACTGATTACGTTTACGCACCAGTTTGCGTATAATTCTCCAGAAAGCGATATAGAGTTTAAAATTGAATAAAAGTCAAATCATGAAAAATGTAAAACATAAACAAACAAACATTGGGATCAAATAAATTTATTTCATTGATAACTGAATTGTTTACAATGATTACAAGCACAGATGTCACAGTCTCCTACTTGTGGAAATTTCGTCCCGAAATTTGTTTAGAGGAAACTCGTGAGAAAAGATGCGGATACTTCGCCTTCATTTGATCTTCACGTTCCCAAGTAAACTCAGGTCCACGCTTAGATTCCCAGCGAACTTTAACCAAAGGAATGCGCTTGCGTTTAAGCCACTTGACTTCACGATCCATAATTTCCACAGGTTTCTCAACAAAATGCAGCATTTTATCAACACGAATTTCGTCAAGTGGTATGTGGAGGTTCTCATCAGCTAAACACTTCTTGAGATTGGACACGTGGAAGGTTGGATGAACATTTCCAAGTTTAGGAGGTAACTCAAGTCTGTAGGCTACCTAACTGATTCTTTCGACGATCTTGAATGGTCCAACATATCTAGGTGCAAGTTTTCCTTTCTTTCCAAATCTGATCACACCTTTCCAAGGTGAGACCTTAAGTAATACACGATCACCGATTTGAAATTCCAAGGGCTTGCGTCGTTGGTCCGCGTAACTCTTTTGACGGCTTCGAGCTGTCTGTAGGTTATCACGAACTTTCTTAACCTTATCAGTTGTCTCTAGAACGAGGTCAGGTCCAGTAAGTTGATCCTCACCGATCTCATTCCAGCAGACTGGTGAACGACATTTTCAACCATAGAGAGCCTCGAAAGGAGCCATGTTGATGCTGGAGTGATAACTGTTGTTGTAGGAGAATTCAATCAATGGAAGATGTGAATCCCAACTACCACCAAAATCGATCACACAAGCTCTAAGCATATCCTCCAAAGTCTGGATTGTTCTTTCAGTTTGGCCATCTGTTTGTGGATGATAAGCAGTGCTCAGATTAAGTTGGGTCCCCATAGCAGTTTGCATGGTTCTCCAAAAATGAGAAGAGAAACGAGCATCTCTATCAGAAATAATGTTCAAAGGAACCATGTCGAGTTACGATTTCATCCACATAAATTTTTGCAAGCTTTTCAGCAGAAAAATCCTCACAGATTGGCAAGAAATGTGCTGACTTAGTAAAATGATCAACAACTACCCAAATGGCATCATGACCTTTCTTAGTACGCGGAAGTTTAGTAATGAGATCCATAGCGATGTTTTCCCATTTCCAAACTGGGATCTCTGGTTTCTCCAGTAAACCAGAAGGATGTTGGTGTGCAGCCTTAACCCTAAGACAAGTAAGGCATTTTGAAATGTATAGGGCAATGTCTTTCTTCATGCCAGGCCACCAATACTGAGTACGAAGATCCTTATACATCTTATCTGAGCCAGGATGAATAGAATAACGAGACTTATGAGCTTCATCCATAAGCAAAGTGCGAAGATCATCTAAGCTTGGGACCCACAAATGGTCCATGAAATAGTATGATCCATTGTCCTTCAGTTCGAGATCAGGCTTAATGTGATAGGGTAATTCCTTACCCATCAAGTCTTGTGAAACACAAGCATGTTGAGCTTGAGAAATGCGGGCTTGGATATCAGATCGAGCATGAATATCAGATTGAACACGAACATAATGAAGCTTGACACGTTCTTTACGACTCAAAGCGTCAGCTACGACATTTGCCTTACCAGGATGGTAGCGAATTTCGCAATCATAATCGTTCAGAAGTTCAACCCAACGTCGTTGCCTCATGTTGAGTTCTTTCTGATTGAAGATATGCTGAAGACTCTTGTGGTCCATGAAAACCACACATTTTGTACCATACAAATAGTGTCTCCAGATCTTAAGAGCGAAGACAACCGCACCTAACTCAAGATCATGAGTGGTGTAGTTTTTCTCATGCACCTTTAACTGCCTCGATGCATATGCTATGACTTTGTTCCTTTGCATCAGAACACAGCCAAGTCCTAAATTTGATGCATCGCAGTACACGACAAAATCATCATTACCCTCAGGCAATGATAGAATAGGCACGTCACAAAGCTTCTACTTCAAGGTCTGAAATGCTTCTTCTTGTTTAGAACCCCATTCAAAGGGTTTATTCTTCTGAGTTAGAGCAGTTAGGGGAACTGCAATCTTCGAGAAATTTTCGATGAAGCGGCGGTAATAACCCGCGAGACCAAGAAAAGAACGAACCTCAGTTGGAGTACTTGGCGTATCCCAATCCTTAATCGCACTGATCTTGGAGGGATCTACATGAATACCTTGTTCGTTGACAATATGACCCAAAAGTTGAACTTCTTTAAGCCAAAATTCGCATTTGGAGAATTTGGCGAAAAGTTGCTCTTTCTTCAGGAGTTCCAGAGTAAGACGAAGATGTTGCTCATGATCAGCTTGCGTCTTAGAGTATATCAAAATGTCATCAATATAAACGATGATGAACTTATCTAAATAAGGCTTGCAAACCCTATTCATCAAGTCCATGAAAACAGCAGAAGCATTAGTCAAACCGAATGGTGTAACTATGAATTCATAATGCCCATAATGAGTGCGGAATGTTGTCTTGGGAATATCTTATTCATTCACACAAAGTTGATGATACCCAGAACGCAGGTCAATCTTTGAAAAATAAGAAGCGCCCTATAGCTGATCAAAGAGATCATCAATGCGAGGTAGGGGATATCGATTCTTGATGGTAAGCTTGTTAAGCTAACGGTAATCGATGCACATTCTTAAAGATCCATCCTTCTTCTTGACAAAAAGAACGGGAGCAACCCAAGGTGAAAAGCTAGGATGAATAAAACCTGTATCAGAAAGTTCCTGAAGCTGCTTAGACAACTCTTGCATCTCATACGGTGCAAGACGATATGGGGTTCTGGCAATAGGATTTACACCAGGTACAAGATCAATACGAAACTCGACTTGGCGCGCTGGGGGTAATCCAGGTAACTCCTCAGGAAATAGTTCCAGATAATCCTGAACTACAGGGATATCTTGAATAGACTTACCTTTGCCTTTATCTGCTACAACATGTGCCAAGAAGGCCACATAGTTCTTTCAGAGATACTTCCGAGCTTGAAAACAAGACATGAGCTTGAGACTACTAGCAGGCTTCATACCACGAACCTGTAGGATCTCACCTGACGAAAGTGGAACACGAACAATCTTCTCAAAACAAACTACCTCTGCGTGATGCTTGGTTAACCAATCCATACCCACTATAACGTTGAAACTCCCAAGTTGCATTGGCGTGAGGTTGATAGGAAAAAGATGGTTGTTAAGGTTCAATTGGCAATTGCGAAGAACAGAATCAAGAACAACGGGATCACCACTAGAAACTTCTACTGTCAAAGGCTTACCTAGTTTCGTTCTAGACATGCGAAGCAATGGCTCAAAAGATAATGACGCAAAACTCTTATCGGCACCAGAATCAAAAAGAACAGATGCGGGTTGATTATTAACAAAGAACGTACCGTTAACCACTTCATTGTCTGCTTGCGCCTCTTGTGCATTCATGTTGAAGACTCGACCTCGAGCCTGAGCCTGAGCCTGAGTTGGATTCGCATTCACCAATCTTAGACATTGATTACGGTAGTGGGTTAGATCCCCACAGTTATAACAAGAACCTGGTGGGTAGTGAGGTCGTGCAGCTTGACCTTGTTGCTGAGCAAGAGGCTAAGCAACTTGTTGAGCCGGGTTCTGAGCTGCCCGATTCTGATTGGCAGGAATGCGGCAGGTGTCAGCCAGATGACCAGATCTTCCGCAGTTGGTGCAATGACGACACTGGAGGTGTGGTTGATGATGACCGTTACATCTGTTGCACAAAGGTGCGTTGCCAAGATAAGGTTTCTTGGCAAGTGGTTGCGCAGGCTGATTTGGTGCAGCTTGTGCAGTAACGGTGAAATTTTGGGAAGCCTTACGCTTCCTAGAACCCTTCGAGGAACCAGAATCCTTACCCTTCTTGTTCTTACCCTTCTTGCTTTCACTCTGATCAGACGCCTACTTCTTACCCCTGTCACCCTTTCTATGCAGCTTACCCTTTCGAACCTGCGACTCAGTCAATGTCGCAGATAGCTCGATGGCCTGACGAACTGTGGTAGGGTTACTACCAGTAACGATGTCTTGTATGGAGTCAGTTAGGCCATCGATATACATCTCGATAGCCTTCTCGAGTGGGGTAACCATTGTTGGGCATAACAAACTCAGCTCCTCATACCTATCAGTATACGCCCGGTGCTCGCCACTATCCTCTTTCAGATCATCAAACTCCCTTTCTAGAGCTCGCTGCTCATGACGAGGACAAAACTCCCTCATCATAAGAGTCCTAAGTTCAGCCCATGTTTGTGCTAAAGCAACCTCAGCACCACGGTCTCTCATATCCCCGTTCCACCATGTGAGAGCCCTCTTCTGAAACACACTGGAAGCAAACTCGACTTTGCGATTATCAGGACACTGAACGTGATGGAAAGTATTCTCAATGCTCTCGAACCATTGAAGGAGCCCAGTTGCCCCTTCAGAACCACTGAACTTGAGTGGTTTAGCCAAGTTAAAACTCTTGAAATTGCATGGAGCATTATTGTTGTTGTTGGCTTGGTTCAATTGAGCAATAAGATTTGGGAATGCAGCAGCCATTTGCTGCGCGATGATTTCTGCCAGTTCGGCATTTGGTAGCGGATTTTCGCGTCGAGGAGGCATTCTAAAAGAGCAAACATGAAAGGAACGAGTGAGATGATTAGATGAAAAGAATGAGATGAAACAAAAATCGACAAAAGCAAAGATGGTGGTCATTTGTCTGTATCACAAAGCAAACAAACGACACACAGTGACTAATCAAAGTAAATGGGTCAAAAATAATGTATCGCGAAGAAATGCTCGCCTATAAGTGAACACTCACCCCAAGAGTTCCCAGGTAAGAGTGACTGGTCCGATTATGTGGATTTGTACGAACACTCTAGCCTTAGACAGAAAACCCAGGGTACGGGCATTCGCTCTTCCAGTTTGCACGTGTTCACACTATTTAGAACCCAAAACTTTGACGAGATTTTGAAAACTTGGAAGGCACAAGGCCAAAAATGAATTAAACTGGAAATGTTCAAAACCTTGTAAGAAATCATTCAAAAACAAATGATAAATTTTCAAATTCGTTTTGAAAAATCAAAGAGTTCAAAACCATATAATAAATCATTTAAAAACAGATGATTGATTTTCAAAAATCGTTTTGGAAAATTGGGTTCTTGTTTTGGTGATCACCTAAGGATAGGTGAAGTGCATGTTTTAAGATCTAAACACAAGATAACTTGTGTTGGGGTCCTAGTGAGGTTATAGTCTAGGTCAAAGCATTACTAATAACCTAATTCCCTATAACCATTGGCTCTGATACCAACTCTTCTGTCACACCCCGACCACGTAAAACATCAAATCGTGGCGGAAACGTCGGGGAGTGTTGTAACAGAATTATTGTTCCACAACCATGGTAATTAAAATTACATTTTATTCAACAACCAAAGGTGGAATACATTGTTTCAAAACAAGAACCAAAGAGTACACAACATAATTAAACTAAGTCTATCTTTATTTTAAGTCTCTAAGGCACAGGTCCGCCCTAATGTCACGATCATCATCCTAAGCGACAGCTCCTGAAAACACATGTGAAAATAGGTACGTCAGCATAAAAATGCCTGTGAGATACATAGGTTTTATGAAAATATGATTCATGACTTGAGTTTAAAGAAATGTTTAATAAAAATTCAGTCATGAACCTTGTTATTTGTTTTGTTTTATAAATCATTTGAAAAACGCTAGCAAAATCAGATGATATGTATATATAAAAGGATAGTGTATGGTTAAAAGAATAACCAAGTAAAAAGAGTTTGAATAAACCAAGTTATTTGTAAAACAATGTTAAGTGAAAATGTGTTGTAAATGTAATATGTCTAAACTGAAGTGGTTTAAATGACGCTACGATATGTAATATCATACAAACACTTATATATACGAAATACCAGCGGCGTATCCACCATGCTTGTATCATATTACACACGCCTCGTTATTTAAGTCACTCAAACCAATCAACATTGTAAAATATCCATGTTTAGTCCAATAGTCAAATGTCATAGTATAATCCAAGTTGAATATAAGTCATGTAATGTGTAAACAAAAGTTATGTATGGTAAGTAAATTGAGACTACTTAAACCACAAGTAAAAATGTACAAAACAAAGTATTTCGAATAAATCAAAGGTTATGTTTTATAAAATAAATGCATGTTTTACTGATACAGACACTTATGCGGTAAGTTAACGCATACATTCAAGCCTTGAGACAGACGGATAACCCTAAGTAGAGGTTATCAAAAGAAGTGTTTTCGGATTCAGTAATTCCTTTCATCCAAACAAACCTAGGATGTCAGGAACAGGATTTGTCAAGTCCTATGGTACCATTACTTACTACCGAGCGGCGTAGCTAATGTTAATGAATGTGTTTTAGTCCCGTTGTACAAACCAAATGTCATATCAAATGTAAACATGTTATGAGAAAACAATGCACTAAGTATGCTAAGTTAACATACAAAGCAGAAAAGTCAAGTAAATCAATGTGCTAGCATGTCAAGTAAACATACATACCAGAAAAGTAATGTAAAACAATGTGCTAGCATGTCAAGTAAACATACATAGCAAAACATAATGAAATCATGTAATATAATTGTACTAATGAACATAGCATGTATATGATATGAAAACGTGGAATGCACGGAAGTAACAAGTAGGCACATGTGTTTCACCCCAAAATGTTTGAAAAACAGTAAAAGAGGGGACTATGTACTCACTTGAGATTGCTTAGAAGTCCTAGGATAACCACCAAGCAAAGCTAGAAGATCACGGAATCAAACGGCACCTAATATAGGTAACTATGTTAATAAACGGACCTATTCGGAGGATCGGGTAGCATGAGGGTTCCTAAACCAAATGAGTGTAGGGACTCATGTAATATGGTTTAACAAAGCCTACATACTAAAATGAAACTTATCCTATGTGCTTTTGACCCGTTACGACCCGTTTTGGTAGCTTATGCTACTTTAACGCTTCGTTCGCGTAAAACGCGTTCGGACCGCCTAACTAGTCCTATGACAAGTAATATATGCCTTAACATGTCTAATATTGTTGCAAAATCAGTTTAGATGTCAAAATTTGGGATACATATGCATAAAATGAATTTTGGTGCGAAAAGGGTATTTTGGTAATTTACCTAAGGCATATAAACTACCTATCATACAACTAATTAAACGTCGTGACCATAAGGTATAACCTCGGAAGGTTATTCCCTATACAACTATGGTCACCTAATGTGCTTGGTCGGATCCTAATGATCGACCAAATGGGTCGGGTTCGAAAGCATAAGCGATTGATTAGATCGCTTACCCTTACGACCCTAGACAAGCACAAATCTAAAAGTGACGAGCTAAGCATGTTAAAACATGCTTAATGACTTTAGAAAACAGGTTTGGTATCAAAACAAACAGTTTTGATACCTAAGAGTAGTTTGGTTACAAAATACGCAAGAATACGCATTTTGGCCGAAACTACGACTCGTCACTGAGCCTAAATAACGTGGTAATCAGTAGGTATAGTCACTAGGGACTATAACCATCGTGATTACGCTCACGTTATGAAGTTCAAATGAACTTCGCATTGACCATAAACTGGTCAATGCAGAAAGTCAAACGCAGTTTGACTTTAACGCTAAAAACGAATGAAAAGAACGAAGGAAGACTTACAGAAGTTCCCCGCAAGATTAGTGATTTCGCTTCAAAGTGACTGATTCCGTTTGAAACTGCCATTGATTTCATACGAAATTAGATTCTGTTTGAGAGTTTCAAACGAAATTAGCTATTCCGCTTAAAACCTGATTCCGTTTGAGTGGGTATTTCGCTTGAAAGCTTATTCCGTTTGAAAAAGCTTATTCCGTTTGAAAAGTTGATCTCGTTTGAATGGCTGATTTCGCTTGAAATTGTCTTTGTTAAAACCAAAAAATTTTCTAAGTGTTTGTTGATTGTTTCAGATACGTAAAGATGGATGAGTTCATGAATCCGTTCTGTGATGTTTTTGCTTTTGCGGGAAACAGTAGTGATGTTTCTTCAAACAACACGTAAAACAACATAAATGAGAATGCTCCAAGTGCGAGAAAGACTGTTTCTGATGCATTAAGTGTTGAGAGTGCTTATGGGACGTACAACAAACCTCCCAAACTGATGGCGATTGAAGACTATAATAAATGGGCTAAAAAGTTTGAAGAATGGCTAAAAGCGTTTGCGTATCCCAGTTGGAAGATGTTGAAGAATGGTTTCGTTATGGGAAGATCAGATTTTGAAAATTTGACAGAAAATGAGGAGATAGACAGATATGTTGCTGAACAAAAGTGCATTGCATTGATTCATCAGTCTGTGAGAGACGATATAATAGCATTGATTGAGTACACAAATTCAACAGATCTATGGGAGAAATTGAGAGTGAAATGTGTGGGTAGTGCTGAGATAGTCAAAAACAAAAAGAAGTTGTTAAGAAAAGAATTTGATCTATTTGGCTGTTTGAAAAACGAATCTGTATCTAAGATGATTGAAAGATTTGGGCATTTGAAGATGGAGCTGGCAAGACATGGAATCATTTATTCTCGAGAAGAATTGGTTGACAAGCTGTTTGACTCGTTGCCGGATGAGAAAGATTGGCAATACTTTGCTTTGATGTTGAAGAATACAATCGAGTCTGAGAAACTGACGGTTGATCTGTTAATTGAAAGACTGGAGAGTCATGAGCTGGAGCTCAAGAAATCATTCAAAGTCAATCATTCCTCGTACCAGCAGAATGTAGAATTGTATTATCGAGGAAGTGTGATCCCGAAAACCATGTCTCCAAAGACAGCTTTCTCTGCAGAAAATGCAAACATGACAAGTCAAGAAAGTCCAAGCAGCGGCTATCATGGAGGGTCATCATCAACTGCTGCAAGTCAACAACAACAGTCAACTTCAAAGAATCTGTTTCAATGTAATATTGTTGTGGATCTGAAGAATGCACAAAACTTCAGTGAGGAATCCGCAAAACAGCAAATGGTGTTTTTAGCGTCTGTTCTAGAATCGTACGAGAGCTTTGTTGCGGGCAAGATCGGAAACACTAATCTCACCAAGGAGGATTATGATCAGATCGACCCAGAAGAGATGGAGTTGATCGATATCAGGTGGTGTATGGCTAGTGCAGTCAGACGAGCTCAAAGGTTCATGGAGATTACAGGTAGACATTCAATTGGGGGACCTTCCACAAAGCTCGGGTTTGATAAATCAAAGGTCACGTGTTTCCGATGTAAACAAAAGGGACATTTTAAACGTGAGTGTCGAAATGCACCTGCTGATGATATGCAAATCCATTCCGTGAAGATTATTACAAAAGAGCAATCTACCATCAGAACAAATCTGAACCTCCCAGAATGAAGCAGCTTGAAGATAACCCCAAAGAAAAATCAAGAGCTCTTGCTGTTATTCATGATGATGAGGGATACGATTGGAGTGATGTGTTACCGGAGGAGGATGCAGTAGGCTATGCGTTTGTAACAAAAGTTGTTCCTTTCAAAGATAGCAGAAATGAACAAGAGAAATACATCAACAGGAAAGCGAAAGCCATAGACAGAATGGTTAGAATGTCTAAGATTTTCAATGAAGCAAAGAAGGCAAAAAGATGGGATGCTGATAGAGAATGTTACCTAGATCCAAATGGTAACATAGCTATTGATTCAAAGACCATTGATGTAGAAACTCTCACCAAACAAGTTGCTGAAGAAGAAGAAGCCTTACAGAGAGAATAGTGGGAAGGAGGAGAAGCTGAAGAAAAAGAAAAAGAAAATGAGAAAGAGCAGCAGCCAAAGAAAATTGATGACGGGATTATTAACACGTCTCAAGAGTTTACTGCTGAGAATTTGAAGAAGATGGCTGACAAAGTGTTTGCTGCTAAAGAACTAGAGGTAGTTTCTGGTTCTGGTACTGAGTCCAAAAACAAGGTCAGTCAGAATGATGCTATCAATGAGTCAGGTAAGAAAGCTAAAACTGAGAGCGACTGCAAAAATTGCATGAAAGACTGCAAGGTTTGTAGTACAATTGCTTACCACAGCGGTGAAAAGATCGAAAAACTGACAAAAAGAGTCAGAGACATTGAGGATCAGATCTTAAACCGTGACAAAATATTAAAAGCTTCGAATGATCGAGTGAAAGAATTAATGGAGAAAATTGAAAATGATAAAATTGAAGTAGAAAGAATTAGGAAAGAAAACGAAAAGCTAATTCTTGAAAATCGCCAAGTTTCAGAAAATTTTGAGAAGCTAAAACGCACGGTAAAAGATTCTGATGAGAGAAATGGTAAGACATACAAAGAAAATGTTCAGTTGACAGGTGTTCTTAGGGTTAAAGAAGAGCTAATCAACCAACAACTGGATGAGATTGCTAAGTTGAAGCTTCAGTTTCAAGAAGCTAAAATTGAAAATGAACGCATCCAGTTGAAACTGAACAGTTACAGCTCCGCAAGTTTTGTTCTCCAACATATCATTCCTAAACCGATTGGGAAGAACAAAGCAGGCGAAGATGTATACTTTGATGGAACTGGGGTTGGGTTTCATCAGGTTCCACCACTAGTTTTAAATAATTTTTCAAAGAAAAAATCAGGGTTGGTTAATGATGAAGAAGAAAATGAAGTTAAGTTTCCAGACACAATTGATGTCACATTCAATTCATCATCCGATGAAGGAAGTGTTCAATCAGAAGTTCTTAAAAGTGTGGTTGAAAGTGTTTTGAAATCTGATAGTGACACTACTGAGGATAATGAATGCTTTTTGGACAAATATATTCCAAAATCAAAATCCAAAAACAACTTAAGTGAAGAACCACATCTTGTGATGTACAAGATGGCAGGATCGGATAAGTTGTATTCGGATCGTGATTTTCCTTTGGAGAATGTGAATGTTGGGAAATTGAGAAATGTGTTCAAGTTAATAGAGGTTGGTGTGTCTGAAATTGAAGGTTTGAAAAATGCGAAGAGGCAACTAAATTTTGAAAAAGATAAATCTTACTACAAAAAGCCTATAGTACCGCCACGTTTTACAAATTACAATCAAAACAAATGGTCGGGTGGTTATCAGGGTGGTAAGAAATATCAACGAAAGAATTTTCAAAACAAAAAGTTTGCTGAGAAAAAGGTGTTTGTAAAAAGTTCAAGTTCTCATTCTGAGTAGGAATCTGAATTTTTTTCGAAATCAAACGAAGAGTTCTTTGAGGAGAAGGTCTCACAACCTCAGTCTGAAGGCACAAGTCGAGTGGTTGATACTCGTACATGTTTTAAATGCAACAAAGTTGGACACATTGCACGAAAGTGTACCAACTTAAAGCCTAAGTCTGAAGTTGTTGAGAATCAGAAAAAGAAAGCTGATGCAAAGGGAAAGGCTCCAATGGTTGTTGAGAAGAAAGTTTTGAAAAATGAAAACATCGAAGTCAAAACTGAATATGTTAAGAATGTGGTAACTAAAAATGACAAATTTTACAAAAGGTTTGCTACACCTCAACAAGCATGGAAGCCAAAATCAGTTGAAAAGGAATCAAGTTCTCCAAAACCAAAGGTTTATGAGAAAGAAAAACAATCGTCTTCTACCCCTCCGGTAAAGATGAATGTTCCTTTGGATTACTATGAGAAACTTGAAAAACATGGTTCTATCACTTCTGAGAAGAAAGATGTTTCAAAGAAAGACTAATCAACTGGTCAACCTTCTAAAAATGATTTCTGTTTATATAAAAAGGTTGAGATTGGGTCTGAGGAAAGCTTGAAGATGAATGATAAAAATTTACCGCCACTTTACATTGCAAAAAGCCACATTAATGTCAAGTTACCCGAGTCAAATGAGGCTAGGGTAGCATCAAAATCTCACTAAATGATTGTGATATGTGCGGAGCTTCCAAGATCCTTTTCACGTTTGATTATGGATAGTGGAGCTTCTCAGCACATGACGGGGAAGAAGACCCTATTGTACGATGTTCGAGGGTTTAATGGAGGATATGTGGGGTTCGCAGGAAATCAAGGTGGTCGAATAATCGGTGAAGGAACTCTATCCAATGGCATTGTTACGTTTGAAAGAGTGAACTACATCGCCGAGCTTGAAAACAATCTTCTGAGCATATCTCAGATTTGTGATCGCATGTATACGACGCACTTTACAGACAAAGAATGTTTGATCTTGAAACCAGGATTTGTTGTTCCCAAAGAGTGGGATATCATGAGAGCACCCAGAGTCAATGATCTGTACGTGTTGGATATGAGCGTAGCTACTACTACCACGGGTCAGGTTCACTGTTTTGTGTCAAGAGCAACGGAAAAAGAATCAAAGTTATGGCATCGAAAGACGGGCCATATTCATTTGCAAAAAATGAATTACCTTGTGCATAATGACTTAGTTACTGGTGTTCATGTGAAAGGTTTTCATCTGGATGGGGAGTGCATTAGCTGCATCAAAGGCAAGCAAAAGAAGAAATCACATCCTCAAAAGAAAGTCAATTCAGTTTCCAGACCGTTAGAGAGACTTCATATGGATCTTTTTGGTCCGATAAACGTCAAAAGCATAACTGGGGATCTCTACTGTCTTGTAGTAACTGATGATTATTCCAGATTTTCGTGGGTATCATTCTTGAAGTCTAAAGATGAGACGTTTGAAAGTATGATGGCGTTGTTCAGAAAAATTGAAAACTTGTACCAAACTAGAATCAGGTGTGATAACGGTACAGAGTTCAAGAACAACAAGATGGAAGAGTATTGTGATGAGAGAGGTATATTGCAAGAATTTAGTGCTCCTTATACTCCACAACAGAATGGGGTAGTTGAACGAAAGAACAGGACGCTAATTGAAACGCCCAGGACGATGCTTGCTGATTCAAAGCTACCAGTCAATTTTTGGGCAGAAGCAGTGTCAGCCGCTTGCTATACACTCAACCAGGTTCTCACTATAAAGAAATTCAACAAGATATGTTTCGAGTTGATCAACAACCGCAAACCGAACCTGAAGTATCTTGAACCGTTTGGGTCTCCCTGCACAGTTCTAGAGCCTTTTGGAAAGTTTGGTGCTGTGACAACCCGAGTTTCTGAGATTCCATCTTAGTATTGTTGCACGTAAATTTTGTAGATCGTTTATTGACACGATTTGTTTGTTCACAACTGTACACGTGTGTATTATGATAAATCGTATTGTGATTTATATGATGTATATGATTTATATGGTGTGTGGATTAAGTGTGTTTGTAGTATATGTTAATAAGGGGTCTTGTGTTAATTGGTGTGTTATAACTAAATATGGATCATTGGCTGAAAATCCCACCCACGAAATCACCCACAACCTGATACATTACTCGAAAACACTTGTGGTGAAAACACCCTAGTGTTTTCGTCCACAAGAGGGCCAACGAAAACCAAATAGGCTTCGGCCCAATAGCTACTTGTTATATAATTTGTTCACAACCTTTACGTGAAAGTTTAATCGACAAACCCTAGACTCTCTTTTACACTCGACGGCAACTATCATTCCTTTTGGAGATCTTGTTTGTTCCATCCCACATACGGTTAGTATTTAGATAATTGATTGAATGATGATGTTGTGTAATTAAGCCATGCTTTCCTTTGAATGATCTAATGATTTATACGATCTTGACTTCATAATGAATTGGTAATATGCTTTCGTGTATTAACTGTTAGTGGGTGTGATGATGAGCATATGATTGGAATTGAATTGTATATTAAGGTCCCGTATATTAAACATGATCTGTCGATGACATAAAACTGAATGGATGGATTGGATGTTTTTGTCATGAATCTTGTAAGATAGATCTGATGTTGTAAAGTGTAGGGTTTGTGGGTTCTAGAAAAATTAATCGATGGATGGATGCACATGTAAATAGATCGGCTGCAATATGTATGTTTAATCGTTGAACTGAATGTTGATAATGATTCTGTTTACGTGATGTTTGGAGGATGATTCTGAATGAACTAATGACTGAGTAGTTTAGGTAATGGTGTTAATGTTTCCGATTGAACAATTGTTGAAACTGCCGAATCTGTTAGTGATGTTTAGGGTAACTATTGCACGTATCTGTTGTGTTGATGATGATGAAGTACACGACGAAATCAAGGGCAGCCGAAAACAGTTTTTTCATCAAAATCCTGGACGAAATCACTATGGGATTTCGTCACCCTAATGATTTCGCCAAAAGAGTTTTCGGCCCAGAAGAGTTTTCGGCCCAAGAGTGTTTTCGGCCCAAGAGTGTTTTCGGCCCAAATGTGTTTTCGCCACATTTTCCTTGTGTACTATAACACTGTTAGTTATTAACTCTTTTAGTTGTTAACACTGTTAGTTGCTAATTCAGTTAAACATGTTAACTCTGCTAAACTATTTAACTCAGTTAAGTTAAGCACGTAACACAGTTAGTTCACTAATTCTGTTAGATATTAACTTTGTTAACTGTGTAACCTTGTTGGAATATGGTAATCCACTTAAACTTGCTAACTCTGTTAAAGTGTGTTATCGGTTAACAACATTAGATTGTATGAAATTTGCATGAATTGGATTAACTGTTTACATGATACAAGATGCTAACTGCTAGACACACTCTGTGATATTACTGTGATGCTAGTTACATGTGAAACATTACGAACGTGAACTGATTGAGTATACATGCACTATAGGACTTGACTGATTTCTTGTGAGCACATAGTATAGCATACCGAGCAAACCAAGGTGAGTTCACACTAGCCAAGGCATGGGATTCCCAGGGGTTGGGAATGGGATTGAATAACTACTCGTACAACTATTACTATTAAACAAATTATTACTGTCCTCGGTTGAAGGGCACGTACGTAAAACCTACGTACAGTTATACTTACTACTGTCCTCGGGTTGAAGGGCACGTACGTAAAGCCTACGTACACGATCTTAAGACCATCACCTCTATCAAAGGAAGTCCCTTAATTATCGACTTAATCGCCGAGGCCTAGGGCGAGCGGGTCATTAGTTAATAGCGCTATTAGGTTTAACAAACCTCACACCGTGCCAGTCAGACTGGCGTGTACTAATGGACTATGGGCAAAGGGTCAATGCTGATAGACATTACTTAGGGCACCTCTTACATTTTCATAGCAGTCGATACGCGTGGTCTTGTAACACATTGGAAGCCCCCACTAATCATCGCACACATGCCTGGATTGGCAGCGATAAGGATTAATACGATACATGGTTTACACAACGAACATACGATTTACGAAATGAATACTATAATCAAACAACCAACTGTGAACTCGCTCAACTTTGTTGTTGATTCGTTGCTACATGCCTTGCAGGTCATTAGGTACCCATGGAGCTTGCACAGGGAGGAATGGTCGTTGTGGGACATGGCAGTGTGTGCCATGCTTTAAACATTACTTTATTTCATATTTAATACTTGCTATGGGTTTTACAAATTATGCTTCCGCTAAACACTAACTATGCTTTGGGTTTTTGAACACCTTTCATATTATTTGGTTGAAATATGTTTGCTATTATGCTTGTTCAATATGATTGGTGGCTTGATCCTGGTCAGTCACGCCTCCAAGCGGTGATACTCCGCGTGTGGATTTTGGGGGTGTGACAGATTGGTATCAGAGCCATTGGTTATAGAGAACTTGGTTTTAATAAAGGAAAACGTTTTTGTTAAAACCAGACTATAACCTGTACAGTGCTCTACGATCCACAACGACGCTTCACTCCACGTGCAAGACTCGACATTCTAGGTGATATGGTTTATGTTATATTACCTACATGATAGATTACGTAGAACTTTGCTCATGATATGCTTAGTTAGTATAGCTACTGTTGCTTGATCACGTATGTGCTTACTCTCTCATGTCATCGCACTCTCACGAACCCTTCTTACTCATGTTTCTCTTGATATGAAGATCATGTCTGGACGCATTAACATGACACAAGCCCAGTTGACGGCTCTGATCAACGAACAGGTTGCTGCGGCACTTGCAGCCACACAAGCAGGAGGTATACCCTACAGTTTAAAACTCATTCTAGGATCTTTAGGTCCTACTCTCGTGAACCTACCCCTGTGTTAAACTCTGTCCTTTCTCATACCCACAACAGGTCAGCATGCTCAGCCACCTGTGTGCACCTTCAAAACTTTTATGGACTGCCGACCCACTACTTTTAGCGGCACTGAAGGAGCAGTAGGTCTCCTCCACTGGTTTGAGAAACTAGAATCTGTGTTCGAAATGTGTGAATGCCCTGAGGCACGCAGGGTGAAGTATGCTACCGGCACTCTCGAGGGTTTAGCCCTCACATGGTGGAACGCTCAAGTTCAAATGCTGGGGTTGGTTGCTGCTAACGCCACCCCATGGAACAATTTTAAAGAGATGATCAAGGAGGAATACTGCAGCCGTGATGACATTCATAAGTTGGAAGTCGAGTTCTTCAACCTCAAGATGACGGGGTCAGAAATTGAGGCGTATACGAAGAGATCGAATGAGCTCGCATTACTGTGTCCTACCATGGTGGACCCTCCAATTAAGCGTATTGAACTTTTTCTCAAGGGCTTAGTGCCAGAAATCCAAAGTCACGTGACTTCAGCAAACCTCGCCACCATCCAGCAGGTTGTTCAGTTGGCTCACCGTCTCACTGATCAGGCGGTGGAGCAGAACAGGTTACCAAAACGTTTAGTGCTATAGCTACCTCTGAAACTCCCAGTGACAACAAACGTAAATGGGATGGAGCTTCAAGCAGAGGTTCAACTTCTGTTCAGTCCCAGTCGCAGCAGAGAAGAACTGAAGATTTTAAGAGCCCTGGGCAGCAATCTTCTGGTAGCCAAGGGCAAAGTGGATATCGTGGGAACCTTCCAAAGTGCAACAGATGCAATAAACACCACAGCGGCCAGTGCAACAAGAATCGTTGCCAGAGGTGTCTCAAAATGGGTCATGAAGCTAAGGATTGTAGAAGCTTACGACCTGCAAATCAGAACCAGCGACAACAACCACCAGCTCCACAAGATCAACAGCAGCAACAACGAGACAACAAAGGGTGCTTTCAGTGTGGAGCTGAAGGCCACTTCAAGAGAGATTGCCCCCAGCTGAATAGGAATCCCAACAACAACAACAACAACAATCACAACAATCAGGGGAATGGGAACAATGGGGGTAACAATGGCAACGGTGCAAGGGGTCGTGTATTCGTTATTGGCCAGGGAGAAGCGAGGAATGATCCCAATGTTGTGACGGGTAAGTTCCTTCTCGATGACTTTTATGTTACTGTCTTATTTGATTCGGGTGCTGATACTAGTTATGTGTCCCTAAAAGTTAGTCAACTGCTTAAGCGTACCCCAACACCTTTGAACCCCAAGCACGCTGTAGAGTTAGCTAATGGTAAAAGTATAGAGGTCACACACGTAGTCAAAGGTTGTAATCTTCTTCTTGCTGATCACACTTTCTCGATCGACCTCCTTCCTATCACTCTGGGTAGTTTCGACGTTGTCATTGGGATGGACTGGTTATCCCAACACCAAGCAGAGATTCTTTGCAACGAAAAGATTGTCCGTATTCCTCGCCCAGGTGATGAACCTCTCATGATTCGTGGCGACAAGAGTGGTGCTGTTGTGAGCATCATCTCTTTCCTTAAGGCTCAGAAGTGCTTGAGGAAGGGTCACACTGCTATTCTGGCTCTAGTTACTGACACCTCGAAGAAAGAGAAGAAGATAGAAGATTTCCCAATTGTACGCGACTATCCTGAGGTATTCTCTGAGGAATTGCCTGGCCTTCCGCCTCATAGGCAAGTCGAGTTTCAAATCGAGCTAGCTCCTGGAGCAGCGCACATAGCTCGTGCACCGTATCGGTTAGCTCCATCAGAGTTGAAAGAGCTATCTACGCAACTACAAGAACTCTTGGATAAGGGTTTTATTCGTCCTAGCTCTTCGCCCTGGGGAGCTCCAGTACTATTCGTGAAGAAGAAAGACGGTACGTTCAGAATGTGCATCGACTACCGTGAACTGAACAAGGTTACTGTGAAGAATCGCAATCCTCTTCCACGCATTGACGACTTGTTTGACCAGCTGCAAGGGTCGAGCTACTATTCAAAGATTGATTTGAGATCAGGATATCACCAGCTGAGAGTCCGAGAAGAGGACGTCTCTAAAACGGCTTTTAGGACCCGTTATGGGCATTATGAGTTTTTGGTTATGCCTTTTGGGCTGACAAACGCACCTGCGGTCTTCATGGACTTGATGAATCGAGTGTGCAAGCTGTACCTAGACAAGTTCGTCATTGTATTCATCGACGACATCCTGATTTATTCGAAGAGTCAGGAGGAACACGAGCAGCATCTACGACTCATTTTGGAACTCCTTCGAACAGAACAGCTGTACGCCAAGTTTTCAAAATGTGACTTCTGGCTTCATGAAGTCCATTTCTTAGGCCATGTGGTAAACAAGGATGGGATTCACGTTGATCCATCCAAGGTAGATTCGATCAAGAGCTGGCCTGCACCTCGTACACCAACGGAAATTCGCCAATTTTTGGGCTTGGCAGGTTACTATAGAAGATTCATCAAGGACTTCTCCAAAATTGCACAGCCCCTCACCTCACTGACACAGAAAGGCGTTGTTTATCGATGGGGGAACGAGCAGGAATTAGCATTTCAACACTTAAAAGATAGACTTTGCAGTGCACCTATCCTTTCATTGCCAGAGGGCACAGACGACTTCGTGGTTTACTGTGACGCATCCATACAGGGTCTTGGTTGTGTATTGATGCAGCGGGATAAAGTTATAGCCTACGCCTCACGCCAACTCAAAGTTCAAGAAAAGAACTACACTACACACGATCTAGAGCTGGGAGCGGTTGTTTTTGCACTTAAGATATGGAGACACTACCTGTATGGTACCAAATGTGCTATCTACACTGATCACAGAAGCCTCGAGCATATCTTCAAACAGAAGGAACTCAACATGCGACAACGACGATGGGTCGAGCTACTAAATGACTACGAATGCTCGATCAGGTACCACCTAGGCAAAGCCAATGTTGTGGCTGACGCCCTTAGTCGAAAGGACACTGCGCCCAAGCGCGTACGAGCTTTACAACTCACTATACAGTCTAGTCTCCCTTCTCAGATACGAGATGCTCAGGTAGAAGCATTGAAACCAGAAAACGTCAGGGCTGAAGCCCTACGCGGCTCAAGGCAACGCTTAGAACAGAAGGAAGACGGTGCTTACTACGTAACAGGACGCATTTGGGTCCCACTTTATGGCAACCTACGAGAGCTTGTGATGGATGAGGCACACAAGTCTCGCTACTCGGTACATCCTGGTTCGGATAAGATGTACCACGATATCAAAACTACGTATTGGTGGCCTAGCATGAAAGCTCACATAGCAACGTACGTTAGCAAGTGCTTGACTTGTGCGAGAGTCAAGTCGGAATATCATAAACCTTCAGGCCTACTCCAACAACCAGAAATACCACAATGGAAATGGGAGCAAATTTCCATGGATTTTGTGACTGGCCTGCCTAGATCTCAATGTGGTAACGATACTATTTAGGTGATCGTGGATCGACTCACAAAGTCTGCTCATTTCCTGGCTATCAAGGAAACGGATAAGTTCTCCACACTAGCAGACATATACCTTAAGGAAGTTGTCTCGAGGCACGGAGTGCCCACCTCTATTATCTCTGATCGTGATGCACGCTTTACTTCAGAACTATGGCAAGCAATGCACAAGTCTTTTGGCTCAAATTTAGATATGAGCACAGCTTATCACCCACAAACGGATGGGCAGTCTGAACGCACCATCCAGACCCTCGAAGACATGCTTAGGGCATGTGTAATTGACTTTGGCAACGGCTGGGAAAAGCATCTGCCACTTGTGGAATTTTCGTACAATAATAGCTACCACACCAGCATTAAAGCTGCTCCGTTTGAGGCATTGTACGGGCGTAAATGCCGGTCACCTCTTTGTTGGGCAGAGGTGGGGGATAGTCAGATCACTGGTCCAGAACTTGTGGTAGACACAACAGAGCAAATTGCTCAAATACGACAACGAATGGCTGTGGCTCGTGACCGTCAGAAAATCTACGCCGATCAGGGCAGGAAACCCCTCGAGCTCCAGGTTGGGGAGCGGGTACTACTCAAAGTTTCACCCTGGAAGGGTGTGGTTCGTTTTGGTAAACGAGGCAAACTTAACCCACGATACGTTGGACCTTTCGAAGTCATCGAGAAAATAGGCAAAGTGGCCTACAAACTAAACTTACCAGCAGAACTCAGTGCAGTTCACAACGTTTTCCACGTGTCGAATCTGAAGAAGTGTCTGTCAGATGAGACCCTCATAGGTCCCTTGTAGGAGCTCACTATCGACGATCAGTTGCGATTCGTCGAGGAACCAGTTGAAATCACGGACCGGGATGTTAAGGTCCTCAAGCACACTAGAATACCTCTTGTTCGAGTTCGTTGGAACTCCCGTTGTGGCCCAGAGTTCACTTGGGAATGCGAAGATCAAATGAAACTCAAATATCCTCAGTTATTCGGAAATAGTGCAACCACTACTGAGGCTGAAGCTACCACTGAATTTCGGGACGAAATTCCAGATCAACGGGTGGAGAATGTGACACCCCAGGAAAACCAGGAAAACTACGCAACACTACTAGCTTCCTCAGTAACCACATGCTAAATTTAGGGACGAAATTTCTTTCAAGTTGGGGATAATGTGACAACCCGAGTTTCTGAGATTCCATCTTAGTATTGTTGCACGTAAATTGTGTAGATCGTTTATTGACACGATTTGTTTGTTCACAACTGTACACGTGTGTATTATGATAAATCGTATTGTGATTTATATGATGTATATGATTTATATGGTGTGTGGATTAAGTGTGTTTGTAGTATATGTTAATAAGGGGTCTTGTGTTAATTGGTGTGTTATAACTAAATATGGATCATTGGCTGAAAATCCCACCCACGAAATCACCCACAACCTGATACATTACTCGAAAACACTTGTGGTGAAAACACCCTAGTGTTTTCGTCCACAAGAGGGCCAACGAAAACCAAATGGGCTTCGGCCCAATAGCTACTTGTTATATAATTTGTTCACAACCTTTACGTGAAAGTTTAATCAACAAACCCTAGACTCTCTTTTACACTCGACGGCAACTATCATTCCTTTTGAAGATCTTGTTTGTTCCATCCCACATACGGTTAGTATTTAGATAATTGATTGAATGATGATGTTGTGTAATTAAGCCATGCTTTCCTTTGAATGATCTAATGATTTATACGATCTTGACTTCATAATGAATTGGTAATATGCTTTCGTGTATTAACTGTTAGTGGGTGTGATGATGAGCATATGATTGGAATTGAATTGTATATTAAGGTCCCGTATATTAAACATGATCTGTCGATGACATAAAACTGAATGGATGGATTGGATGTTTTTGTCATGAATCTTGTAAGATAGATCTGATGTTGTAAAGTGTAGGGTTTGTGGGTTCTAGAAAAATTAATCGATGGATGGATGCACATGTAAATAGATCGGCTGCAATATGTATGTTTAATCGTTGAACTGAATGTTGATAATGATTCTGTTTACGTGATGTTTGGAGGATGATTCTGAATGAACTAATGACTGAGTAGTTTAGGTAATGGTGTTAATGTTTCCGATTGAACAATTGTTGAAACTGCCGAATCTGTTAGTGATGTTTAGGGTAACTATTGCACGTATCTGTTGTGTTGATGATGATGAAGTACACGACGAAATCAAGGGCAGCCGAAAACAGTGTTTTCATCAAAATCCTGGACGAAATCACTATGGGATTTCGTCACCCTAATGATTTCGCCAAAAGAGTTTTCGGCCCAGAAGAGTTTTCGGCCCAAGAGTGTTTTCGGCCCAAATGTGTTTTCGCCACATTTTCCTTGTGTACTATAACACTGTTAGTTATTAACTCTTTTAGTTGTTAACACTGTTAGTTGCTAATTCAGTTAAACATGTTAACTCTGCTAAACTATTTAACTCAGTTAAGTTAAGCACGTAACACAGTTAGTTCACTAATTCTGTTAGTTATTAACTTTGTTAACTGTGTAACCTTGTTGGAATATGGTAATCCAGTTAAACTTGCTAACTCTGTTAAAGTGTGTTATCGGTTAACAACATTAGATTGTATGAAATTTGCATGAATTGGATTAACTGTTTACATGATACAAGATGCTAACTGCTAGACACACTCTGTGATATTACTGTGATGCTAGTTACATGTGAAACATTACGAACGTGAACTGATTGAGTATACGTGCACTATAGGACTTGACTGATTTCTTGTGAGCACATAGTATAGCATACCGAGCAAACCAAGGTGAGTTCACACTAGCCAAGGCATGGGATTCCCAGGGGTTGGGAATGGGATTGAATAACTACTCGTACAACTATTACTATTAAACAAATTATTACTGTCCTCGGTTGAAGGGCACGTACGTAAAACCTACGTACAGTTATACTTACTACTGTCCTCGGGTTGAAGGGCACGTACGTAAAGCCTACGTACACGATCTTAAGACCATCACCTCTATCAAAGGAAGTCCCTCAATTATCGACTTAATCGCCGAGGCCTAGGGCGAGCGGGTCATTAGTTAATAGCGCTATTAGGTTTAACAAACCTCACACCGTGCCAGTCAGACGGGCGTGTACTAATGGACTATGGGCAAAGGGTCAATGCTGATAGACATTGACTTAGGGCACCTCTTACATTTTCGTAACAGTCGATACGCGTGGTCTTGTAACACATGGGAAGCCCCCACTAATCATCGCACACATGCCTGGATTGGCAGCGATAAGGATTAATACGATACATGGTTTACACAACGAACATACGATTTACGAAATGAATACTATAATCAAACAACCAACTGTGAACTCGCTCAACTTTGTTGTTGATTCGTTGCTACATGCCTTGCAGGTCATTAGGTACCCATGGAGCTTGCACAGGGAGGAACGGTCGTTGTGGGACATGGCAGTGTGTGCCATGCTTTAAACATTACTTTATTTCATATTTAATACTTGCTATGGGTTTTACAAATTATGCTTCCGCTAAACACTAACTATGCTTTGGGTTTTTGAACACCTTTCATATTATTTGGTTGAAATATGTTTGCTATTATGCTTGTTCAATATGATTGGTGGCTTGATCCTGGTCAGTCACACCTCCAAGCGGTGATACTCCGCGTGTGGATTTTGGGGGTGTGACAGGTGCAAAGAGCATTGAGGGAATATTCGTGGGTTATTCAAGTCCATTGAAACGAGTCTTTGTTCCAAGCTTGAATCGGATCATCGAAGCACAAAATGTTGAGTGTCAGGGGTATACTATGCCGCCTCAGAATCCCAGTGACTCATGGAGTTTTAATTATGATACTTTATGGGATTCGTTTGACATTGAAGAAGAACCAGATTTCTTTGACGAGTTGGATATTTTGAGAGAGTATGAAGAATCACAGGAAACATTCCCAGCGGAAACTTTCAGTCGTCAACGGCAAGCTTTGAATAATGATGAAGCAGGTCCAAGTAATGCTGGAGAACATGATGATGTTCAACAATCTTCGGAACAAGAACATGCTCCTGAAAATTAGACGGCAGTCAATGATAATCTAGAATCTTATAATAGACCAATATTTGATCGTGGTGATTCAGATTCTGAGGGGGAGCAGATCCAGATTTCAATTCAAACAATTCCAGTCAGTGAACAAGGTGCAAATCAGAATGTCACAAATTTGGAAGGCGAGGTAGATGTTCCAGGCAAGGTGATGCCAAGAACACTTTCATACCATCCAGAAGAGTTGATTATTGGTGAATTACAATCAGGCGTTTGCACTAGACGACAAATTGACCAAGGGCTTACTTGTTTTTATTCTACAGTTGCTTCTTTACAAACTGAGTTTTCACTAAGTTGTTTTATTTCGCAGATCGAACCGCGAACATATAAAGAGGCGCTAACTGAAGATTCTTGGGTCAATGCTATGCAAGAAGAGTTGAGTCAGTTTGAGAAGTTAGGTATGTGGAAATTGGTAGACTTGCCTGATGGTCAGAGGAAGATAAATACCAAGTGGGTGTTCAAGTGCAAGAGAGATGATCGAGGGGTTATTATTCGTAACAAAGCTCGACTCGTAGTCCAGGGCTTTAGTCAGCAGGAGGGGATAGATTTCACTGAAGTGTATGCTCCGGTTGCTAGACTAGAAGCGATCAGAATCTTCCTAGCATTTGCATCTTGGAAAAATTTTAAAGTTTATCAGCTAGATGTTAAATCGGCGTTTCTCTATGGGAAGGTAAAAGAGGTGATATATGTCGGACAGCCACCGGGCTTCACCGATCCAATCCACAAAGATAAGGTCTATTTGCTGGATCAAGCTCTATATGGTTTACACCAGGCCCCGAGAGCTTGGTACGAGACATTGTCTCAACACCTGCTAGCCAACATCTTCATCCGAGGAAAAGTGGATGCCACTCTCTTCACCAAAGAGGTCGACGGACATCTTCTGATAGTTCAGATATACGTGGACGACATCATATTTGGGTCGACGAATGAAAATCTGTGCAAAGATTTCGAAAGAGTTATGAAGCAGAAATTTGAAATGTCATCGATGGGTGAGATGAAATTCTTTTTGGGACTTCAGGTTGATCAACTACCCAAAGGAATATTCATACATCAAACGAAGTATGTTCATGATATCTTGGAGAAATTTGGGATGTCAGGATCTACTCCAGCTTCCACCCCATTAGCGACAAACCATGGGATAAACCCTTATCTCACCGGAGAGAAGGTAGATGAAACACTGTATCATTCCATGATCGGATCGCTGATGTACTTGACCGCTTTAAGACCCGATATTATGTATCCAACCTGCCTCGCAGCGCGGTTTCAGTCTAATCCTAGAGCTTCGCATATGGTGATTGTGAAAAGGATGTTACGCTACCTGAAAGGAACTCCATCACTGGGGTTGTGGTATCCAAGAGAAGGCGATTTCACGCTCGAAGGGTATTCTGATTCTGATTTTGGATGCTGCAAAGTTAACGCTAAATCAACAACAGCGGGGTGCCAGTTTATCGGACCATGATTGGTCACCTGGCAATGCAAGAAGCAGACCTCTGTAGCTTTATCCACATGTGAAGTTGAATATGTATCTGCTAGCAGTTGCTGTTCTCAGATCTTGTGGATCCAGCAACAGATGCGCGACTACGGTTTGTAATTTCTTAACACCCCTATCTTTGTTGATAATGAGGCAGCTATAAACATTACTAAAAATCCAGTACATCACGCTAAAACCAAACACATTAAAATTCGTCATCACTTCATCCGAGTGTGCTTCGAGAAGAAGTTGATGCGAATTGAGAAAATCCACACTGACGAGCAAAAAGCTGATTTACATACCAAAGCATTTGATAAAACTCGTTTTCAATATTTGCTAAAACTGAATGGTATGAAGCTTTTATCGGTGTTGGAAGAGATTATTGGCGTTGATGAAGGAGACATTGTAGATGATGTTGAGAAGCAATCTGCAATGGTTTGTCGATTTTTTACCTGTTTTGGTATTTAGGGGGAAAGTATAGGGTAATAATTTCAGAAAATACAAAAACAGTAAAAAATTCAAAAATCCAAAAACATGAGATATTTTCAAAATACAAAAACAATAGAAAACCAGAAAAGAGCTTGTGTAAAAAGGGAAAATGATAGTACATTGGCTTGACAGTTACGGTATGCTAAAGATATGTAAAGTTTAAAAGTCTTAAACAGTCTCGCTGATGATGTGCCGATCGGTTTTTACACATTTAGTAGGTTTGTTCGGGATATAAACCTAAATCTTTACTTACTTATTTCGTGGGGAACACTAATTGGATATATAGGTAACCCATGAAATCTTGTTTGAAAGATCCCTCTTTCTGAGATACTAGGTCTTTATACTCAGTGATATCTGGGGTATTATCCCGGGACTTCTGATTTTGCGGAAGCAATGGCCTAGTCCCCGGAGAATACTTTACTGCTTGCTTGAAATATAGCACCGCCCTCAGCATAAAAAATGATGAAACATTGAAAAATGCTAATCATGTGCTGTTGTAAAAAAGATCCTCTAAAGGGGACCCACCAAAAGTCGAAGCCGTCATCTCTCTACTGAACGGAAGTTCTGACCTGAGCTCTCAAGGTCCTCGCAATTAACCCCTTTACAGATATCATCTGTGGTATACTCACCTGTAAGACTGAATATTGGGATTTGGATACGGGAGTATATTCAAGAGGTGGGACACATGAATGAGTTTAAGTCTCTAAAACACAAGATTGAAAATTGTGTGAGAATTTAATTGGATCAGTATATCGACAATCTAAGTGAATTGTTTAATTCTGAGTATGTAATCAAAAGCTTAACGGTACTTGTGACTTGTCGAATAGCTGATATGATTCCCTAACACGCTCACCAAAAATATGTTTGTAAATAGTTTACATTTACTGCATTTCATTTCTGTAATTCATTTCTAGCATAGAAACTTTATTAAAATTCAAAAAGATTTTACACTTCTGCTTTATTTTCCGACAAACCAAAGTGGAAAGCTGATCTTCAGATTCGCAACATTGAAGCAGATGCAGGAAGTTTCTGAGCTGGATGATGAGTTAGGAGCTAAAAATGATAAAACTTGAAAAATTGAAAAGTTTAAACAAGTTCATTAATTTGAAACTTGTAAATTTCATAAAATTGTTTGAATCAGTTTGTACTAACTGTCAGTGTGAATTTATCTTAGGTCAACCAAGGTCATTAAGTTGGACTTGGTAGACAAATTGAGTACTCAGGGACCTGGATACTTAAGTGAATTTCTAAACACTGATAAGACTATCAAACGAAGATTGTATGGTAAGTTTGGATTGAAACTGTTATTGTCAAAAATCTTATATATAGGTAGAGATTGTGCAGGTAATAGGTATGAATTTGAGAAAGCAGCTAAGCAAAATCCCAGCTAACTGATAGGGGGAGTCTGAGATCAGAAAGTCAGATACAGTTCCTGGATCTACATTCAAGGGGGAGCTTGAAGGTTGTTAAAGATTCAGATTCTGTGATTTATGCTAGCTGTTGAGAGAAGAAGAGAAGATTTGAAAGAAGCATACATTGTTAGACAATTTGGAAAGAGACAAAGACTAAAGACTCGACGCCGAAGACTTCGTCAACATCCAAGGGGGAGTTTGTTGGTGCATCTAATGTCTGTTAACTTCGTCTTTATCGAGTCTTATGTCTAGATAGGATAAACTAGCACACAACAGGGTAGAAACTAGGGTTTGTTTGAATATAGATGTGTAATTTTGTTTGAATGTGTCAGTGACCAGTTCAAACGAAATTAACCAAGTTAATTCCGCTTGAAATGGCCATGCCACTTTCAAACGGAATTACCTACTCTATATAAAGGGTTGTTGCTAGTTCATTTGATACGGAATTAGTTTGAGATTTCAGAGCCGAGGTGCTGACCGTTTGTCAATTGATCTGTAAAAAGCTTTGAAATCAGTAATAAAAGGATAATTAAGAAGGATCAAGCTGTTTTAACGTCAATTTCACTGATTTCGCCTTTGAAATAGATGATAAACTCTTCTGATTGACTCGTTATTAAGTGTAAATTCATAGAAGCCAATATCAGATGAGTCTTTCCTTCATTATCCATCCACTGCTCCTGAAACAACTATTCATACATAATTAAAAAACCGTTTGCGATTAAATCATCATATAAAAAAGTTACCATTCAGTGAAATTTGAAGCTTTCTTTGCATATAAATAGAATCAACTTCCCTCTGACGTTTGTTGGGCTGAAAGGCAAGACTATTATGGTTATAATGCGATGGGTGAAGAAGAATGGGAAATCACATGAATGCAAAAAAAATTAATAGTAAAAAGTTCATAAAAGAACATGATTTTTGTGTTGAAATAGTAGAAAGATAATTACTCGACTATGCTCGTCCTAGTTAGAATAGTTATCACTTTCGATATAACTTGCATTATATAAAATGATTTATACAATTACGAAAAACATAAGACCTTTCATGTTTATCTTATTCAGGGAAGTAGAAAGCATGCTATATACATGAAATAAAATGGGCAGAAAAGTACGTACCTCAAACCAATAGGCAATGGAAACTCTAAAAAAAATATAAATTACAAAAAGAAACAAACTTTATATTAGATTACCAGATTATACAACTCCAACGACCTGCCAAACGGATAGTGTAGAATTGTATCTCAAAACCATAATATATAACATATGGAAATCCACACTTCGGTGGAGTTATACTCTCACTCAGAATCAAGTACATAGAAATAGTGATTTGATATTCTTAGTCTATAAATCAGGATGTGGAGGGTCAACTACTACTATCCTTTTTCAACCCTACCTTAAAAACCTAGTTATGTGCGACTAAGAACGATTGTTGACTTTAAAAAAGTCAGAAAAACAACTAAAACCAAAGAATTACATATAATGCCACCACGTCAAATCTAATATAAGTACCTCCTGTAGCTGATTGTGGCTCAGATCAATCGGTTGCTTAGCTAAAAAGCCAGTAAACGAAACTGATCCATACGATGTCATTATGTCGCGCCACTGAATTGAAAATCAAGAGGTTGGTGATAATTATATAGCTTGGCCTCTTAAAGTTACCGTGGGTGCATAGTTTGCCTATTCTCCTATCAAACATGACAGTTAAGTGAACCTCAAAAATTAGAAAATAATGTGAAGCTACTAAAATACTTGTCAAAAATATTTCCTCAAAAATTAGAAAATAATATGAAGCTGCTAAAATACTTACCAGAAAAAATGAAATTACTATAGAAAACATCAAGGACCAAAGCAGAGACGCCCACCAAGCATCATATTTAAGACTATACATAATCATTTTCCAGCAACAACCCTTTGAGTTCACATGAGTAGTTGCAAATCATTAATTATATGGCTCAGAAACTGGTACAAATAGAGTAATACATTAAAATCTCAATTCTAGCCTAAGAATTGAGTGTAAAAAGGCTAGACCTAGAAATATTTCACTATATGATCCGCTTCCGATTTTGCTCGCTGTGATAACCGAAGAATGAAAAGAGATTACCTGTTTAATATCGGATCCGATGGTGGTGATTGCCTCAATAGTCATGTTCCCCAAAAAGAAACGACCTACAAAAACAAAAGCCCCTAAACCAAATAAAGGGATGCAACAATAATGGCTTCTGGCAGTGATGGCTAAGATATTACCATCATATATCCCACCTAGCACTTAAAAGATCGACAACGCGTACATGCATTTGAAGGAAAGCCACCAATAATGAATGTCTAAGGGTTGAGAAGGAGAAGTAGGACATGTTCAGTTGATCTGCATCACATTCAGTAAAACACATATTAATGACTTAGTTATACAAAATTAGCATTGTTGTATAGCCGTAATTCACGATTGGAGCAAAACTTGTGCTTACACTTGGAAGAGGAAGGGTCTCCAAATGCTGGGACCGGCTGCCAAGAAAAAGAGCATAGATCTCTCACTAAATGGGTAAAAACAATGTTGAAATACCAATAAAAATCTATAGCAATCAATTCAAATATGTTATTCACATCAATGTTCAAGGTCTTCACAGCCGAAATTTAACTCAAAGCTAAGATTAATTGCTCTTTACCTAAAACAATTATGCCATCAGTCTAGAATTACACTGCACTTGTTATCGAAAAGCAGCTTGGTTCACAACAACCCATCTTGATTTAGGCTAACTTTATTCTAGTAAGACCCCAACTCTAAAGTCACGTATGTACGTAAAAGTCAAAGTAAAACACACATCGCATATAGAAAGTGAAAACTTTCTATATCCTACCAACAATGAAAAGAAGATGAACATCATAAACCTTCACAAAGTCAGCATAATAAAGTGACGAATCTAAAGTGACAGAAGAAAAATACCAGCAGCCTACATAAGCTTGGAAAAAACGTAATCATAACGCGCCCAGTAGCCAACCAGCAGAACTTACACACACGGAGCAACAAACATCATAACTGGTCATCAAAGGATGAAGAAAACCTAACAAAAACATATAAGAGAACTAAATGAATTAACCAAAAAACAAATAACTAAAGGGCCAAACTATCTACACACCAAGTGTGTAGATAGTCATCCAAAAAGATGGTTTTTGTCCTTATATGCACACCCTGCAGTGTCGAACTGTGGTTAAAACGCGGCGTTTTGGTCCGGTTAACCAGACAAATACTGACGGGTCTGTTGACCGGACCAAAACGCCGAGCTTTGGCAGTGTTTTGGTCCTGTCAACCAGACCGGGTGTCAGTCTTTTGTCTGGTTGACGGGACCAAAACGCGGCCAAAGCTCTGCGTTTTGGTCCGGTCAACAGAGCCGTCAGACACCCGTCAGTCTTTTTCTGATTAACCGGACCAAAACCCCGCGTTTTGGCCACAGTTCGACACTGCAGGGTGTGCATATAAAGACAAAAAACACCTTTTTAGGTGTGTGTATATAGTGAAAAGGGTGTGCCAATAGGTACACCCTAACTAAATTGTGTCCTACGCATAAAAATCCAGTAACCTTAAGCTAAGAAATGCTGAAAAGTTCCTCAACCACCACCCCTGGCTCATAAAATTATCTAATAAATATAAACGAACATACTTCAAGGAATATAACAACCTTGATATTAAGATATGGTTTAAACTAATTGAGTATGACAACATTATGGAACGTGGATTCATTATTGATGTTAAAAAGAGAGATTCACACACAGGCCAGAAGCTATTTGCTGAATAGTAAAGAAAAACACATTTTTCTAATTTCTGGTAGAAGTATAAGAACAGTTTGCACCTCTTGACCCGTTTAACCGATTTAATCTGTTTTACACATTTCCATGATATGAATTGGTTAAAACTTAAAATTGTCACCTATATAGTTGATAGGTTTTAAACCATTCGACGGAATCTGAAAAAATAAGGAAAACGACCTGGGTGATTTTACCATTATCTTATAACAAATTCCCCTTTTTAATGAACAAACTAAAATTCACAAACAAAATGAAGAACTTGATTAAACCTATAAGCGAAGAGCCAAACCTGAATTAACGGGTGAGAACAAATGGTTGAACCTAAAAGCTCCATCAATGGCGAACACTACAAAACAAAGGCAATTCCATCAGCGTTGAACACTACAGAACAGAATGAATGTCTGATCTGAGCTCCAAAGTAAAACATATTCCATTTAGTTACCTAAGATTGTTCATAAACTTCTATAGGGAAATAAAGTCTTATACGTAATTAGCATAAGAAAGTAAAACATTGTTTTCACCAACTACATTGTAAACCGGACCATGAAAATCCCTACTAAGAGTTGCAAACAAAGCTCTGGTGCGGAAACAACAGCATTTCAAATGCTATGGTGAATAAGGGATGAGAAAACCTCATATAAGTGGTCCAAATGCGCTTCTTTTTTAGATAATGCTTCTCCAAGAACATCTAAAGCATCGCAATGTGAAAAAAACTTTCTCTTTTTCAAGTGTATCCGAAAAAATTCTATCAATCATCTTAGGCGTTAGTCAGAAAAATAAGGAATATACAAAAATATAAATAAAAAATGGAAAAATGACCAGCAACAGTTGATTAATTTAAATTTAAATTTAAATTTAAATTCAAATTCAAATTCAAGGGTCACTAGCTTATTGTATTAAATAAGAATTCAAATTCAATATCTTAGGTGCATCTAGTTAATAAAACTATGCAGATAATCAATAAGAAAAATAATAATCTATTTGAGATTTAAAAGGGTATAACCTCTTCAATTGCTTTCTCCCTCAATCGTTCAGAGATAGATAGATTCAAAAAAGCGCCTGAGCTCTGCAAACAAAAAAAATCAAAATCTTAATCAGCAACAACACAAAAATTGAGACAAAGGAAATTAGGTCTTTCTTATAACAACCAAAAACACACAATCAGAGCTTCAATCCGAACAATATATCAACATAATCCATAACATAAGAAGCAATTGGAAGAAAACACTAACCGATGATTCAGATACGAAGACTGGTGAAGCGATTTGGCGTTTGAATCTCCAATTGAACATAATAAACTGTACATACGCGATAATAATGGAAAGGTATTCATAGTTTTGGAGATGATTTTCAACTGATTGATGATTGATTGCAGTTTCCATATGAATAGCATTGGAAAAAGAAGAAGGGAAATAAAGAGAAAGAAGGATCTCATAATTTTGGCAACATAATTTTTGCAAGACAATTTTGGTAAGATTGGATTGGATTGATGACGAGCAATTGATGAAGTGAGAGAGAGAGAGCGCGTGAAGGAAAAGAGAAGAAAAATAAATGCCGCTCAAATCTTAATTCTCTGCATCAAGAGCAATGCCACATCATAGTCAAATAGTCAAAGTTATTTGCTTTAATAATAGAGATAAATTTTAACGAACATAATTTTAAGTTTAGCAATATTTAAAGACTTAAATATAAGGGTATAAGGAGTAGTTAGACACTTGAGAGTGACAAACTAAAAAATCAACCAATCAGGGTGCGTCACGTCAATCAGTGAAAAGTGTTTAAACTATGCTAAAAAGTGTTGACAATGGTTAGACACTTGGTAAAGTGGTAAAATTTAAAAAAAAATGAAAAATGTGTGATTGGTTGAGAGATGGCATGGACCCCATCACACACACCCCCTCTCTCTCCTTCCTCCCTTCACCACAGCGGCATTTGGTCACCGCGTGTTTAACGAAACCGAGCGGCAAAGGGGGTCGCCGGCGGTGTTGCCACGCGGAAAACCCCCTTGCCGAACTCCTTTCCCGTACCACATCGTATACCCTAAGTTATTAAGTAAAAAATAAATTTATATAGAAAATTCCTAATTAATCTCATACCAAATTTACTTGTTTATGGCTTTATAGTCTAGTGGCATTTTGGTGGTGGGATAAGGCTTTGAGACCAATATGTGTTGGGTTCGATTCCCGCAAGGGGATTTTTCCCGTATTTATTGGGTTTCCTTCTGAATTGGACATTATGCCTAGTGGAGATGGATATGATTGGGTGGTTCCACTGGTGGCACGATGATACTCAAACGGCCCGTCAGTGATCCAAATTTGTAGTTTAAAAAATATATATAATAACTAATTATTGAAAAAAAAATTCTCATATTAAAAACCAGCTTTATTTTCATCATGAAAAACCAAGCAGTCCTTGTTAAAGTAATCAACGGTTTTGGCCCTAAATTTTCTATTCAAGGAGTAGTGTTTGACGAACTAAAGTGAAGGAAAACATATATGGACTATGAAGTCTCATCGACAGCGTTTCACATACGTTTGTGCCTGTCTTATGTAAACACCAAATATATATATTAAAAACACAAGCGAGTATCACACACTCAGAAGCTAGCTTCTCGAATTTTATATATATTCATTTCGAGGGACGATGAATAGTAATTTTATTTTTAAAATAATATATAGTTTTTTATTATTTAATATATTATAATAGTTTATTATTATATTTACTTTTAATAATATATTTTTCTTTTTTTAAACATCTATTTCCTTTAATTTTTTTAATAATTGTCTTTTTTTTCTTTTTTTAACATATATTAATTTATCGATTAATTTGATACTTTTTTAATAAGTTACGTTTATAATTTTTTTCTAAAAACTTAAGTACGTAGTTGTGCTTGATTTCTTTCCCTGACATTCTGTTATAAGTTTTGTTAAAACCAGATTATACTCAAAATAAAGTATTTATTTGGTATCATAAAACGGTACGATGATAAACTAAATCGTTCTAATGGTTTGACTTTCTAAACAACATGCTTTATTTTCAAATCACGTTTGCTTTACATTATCATTTACTCGGTTTCGCCGCAACGCGCGACTAAAAAAATCTAGTTATGATTAAAAATCAACAAACAACTACTTTGCATAAGAAAACACTTTTATTAAACATATAGTAATTAAATTATTTTCTTTACTGAGTGATTGCATTCCTTTCGGTACTTTGCATAAGAAAACACTTTTATTAAACATATAGTAATAAAATTATTTTCTTTACTGAGTGATTGCATTCCTTTCGGTACTTTGCATAAGAAAACACTTTTATTAAACATATAGTAATAAAATTATTTTCTTTACTGAGTGACTACATCCCTTTCGGTTATGTTCTTGAACTAGAGTTACTCCCGGCGCTCGTTGCCGCGCTATTTTTTTTTTTTTTACTTTTGTTCTTGCCTATCTTACTAACGGTATTTAAAAATTACAATGATAGGTGTAGTCATTTATCCCTGTGCAATGCGGCAACAGTTTGGGCATTATCGGTTTGGCTAGTCGGAAACCATAAAAGCAAACATCAAAACCGTTTTTGATAATGACAAAACACCACGAATGATAGCATGGTAACTTGTAAAAAAACTAAATAAAGTTTAACTATATATTTTAAAAGTAATTGTAAAATTAAATTAATAAGTTTACTATTTATGAAGCTTTCGTTTTTGATACATATTTTATAAGTAACAATTATATAGATTTACAATAATTATTTTTACTTTTGTTCTTGCCTATCTTACTAACAGTATTTAAAAATTAAAATGATAAGTGTAGTCATTTATCCCTGTGCAATGCGGCAACAGTTTGGGCATTATCGGTTTGGCTAGTCGGAAACCATAAAAGCAAACACCAAAACCGTTTTTGATAATGACAAAACACCACGAATGATAGCATGGTAACTTGTAAAAAAATTAAATAAAGTTTAACTATATATTTTAAAAGTAATTGTAATATTAAATTAATAAGTTTACTATTTATGAAGCTTTCGTTTTTGAGGGTTAGGATATAATAGGAAGTTTATTTGGGTAGGAAGGCTAGGAAGTGATCTTGACCATCCATTTATTTAATCAAGGGCTAAGATTAAATGGATGAAATTGAAAGAAAAAAAGGAGGCGCGCGGGTTTATTCAGGGGCATTCTAGTCAAGTCAAGGCAATAGTTTCTCTCTCCTCCGATTCCCCCCATTTTTTAAACGTTAATAACTCTTTCATACGACATTATTTTTTTATAAAAATTGCACAAAAATATGAGCGTTTTTTATCTTTAAAACGAGTATACTATTGCTATATTTTCGAAATTTTTTTTTGAAAACCCAGTTGCGTAAAACGCAATGGAAAAAAACCCAGTTGCGTAAAACGCAATAGAAAAAAAAACCTAAAAATGACATTTTTCTAAAACGCAATGCACAAAAAACACAAAGAAATGTATTATTTGTAAAACGCAATTGCCAGAAAACATAAAGATATGTCTTATTTCTAAAACGCAATAGCTTAAAAACACAAAAGAAAGTGTACTTTCTAAAACGCACTAGACAGAAAACACATAAAAATGTGTTTTACCTAAAACGCAATGCACCAAAAACACAAAGAAATGTCTTATTTCTAAAACGCAATGGCCAGAAAACACTTAAAAATGTCTCATTTCTTTACGCAATGGCCTAAAAAAACAAAAGAAAGTGTTCTCTATAAAACGCAATGCACAAAAAACACAAAAAAATGTCTTATTTATAAAACGCAATGGCCAGAAAACACTTAAAAATGTCTCCTTTCTAAAACGCAATGGCCTAAAAAAACAAAAGAAAATGTTCTCTCTAAAACGCAATGGACTGAAAACATCTAAAAATGTGTTTTACCTAAAACCCAATGACTAAAAACACTTCAAAAATGTGTTTTTCTAAAATGAATGGCCAGAAAACACATAAAAATTTCTTAGTTCTAAAATGCAATGGCCTAAAAACATCAAAGAAAGTGTTCTCTCTAAAACTCATTGAACCAGGACAATACTTTTGTATGTTAATTGTCTGAACCAGGAAGCAGGAGATAAAAAACTGTCTACGAATGCAGTTTTCCAGCTCAACCCCAGCCAGGGGCTCTACCCCTTGGACCCCGCCAGGGGCTGCCGCCCCTTGGTCCCTGCTACCAGGGGCGCTGCCCCCGGACCCCCGCCAAGATCGTAAAACGCAATGACTAAATCAAAGACCCAGATCGTAAAACTGAAATTAAAGAATTTCTTACATGAATCGAAGCCGATTTCTTCAACGATTGACGAAATTTGAATGATAGAAACACTTATCAGCGATCGAATCGAACGGATCAAGTGATTATCTTCAACATCAGGAGAAAAAACGAGATTTTGGATGAAATTAAACTGGGTTTTCTTCAAAAAAGCTGAAGAACACGTTGATCGGGTGTTTGAATCATTGATTGTTGACGAAAATCGCACTATAATGTAGTGATTATTGAGATAGAAAGTGAAGAAAATGTTGAAGATGATGGGTTTTGAAAATAGTGGGTTTTGAAGTTACTGGGGAGAAGAAGGAAGAAGAAAAAAATACGATTGACTAAAATACCCTTGCTCTTTATATTAAATGTTGTCACATGTCATAATCCTATTGCTTCCTACACTTCCTATCCAAAATAAACTTTTATTTGATCCTAACCCTCGTTTTTTATACATATTTTATAAGTAACAATTATATAGATTTACAATTTATGTAATCATTCTTACTCACCAACATTCTTTTTTATTAAAACCTGTATCGATAGCAAAAATAACATTATTTGTATAAAAAATAAAAAATATATATATAAAAACCAACTTGTCTAACATAGACATCATTATACACTACCTTTATTTTATTTTTTTTGACTATCTTCTTCCACTTTTTCAAAGTTCATATCTATTTTCTACTTCCTTCTTTTCTTTCTAATTTCTATTGACATCATTACACACCACCTCTATTTTTTTAACATATCTTCTTCCACTTTTTCAAAGTTCATATCTATTTTCTACTTCCTTCTTTTCTTTGTAATTTCTATTGACATCATTGTACACCACCTCTAATTTTTTTTACATATCTTCTTCCGCTTTTTCAAAGTTCATATCTATTTTCTACTTCCTTCTTTTCTTTATAATTTCTATTTGACATCATTACACACCACCTCTATTTTTTCGACATATCTTCTTTCACTTTTTCAAAGTTCATGTCTATTTTCTACTTCCTTCTTTTCTTTCTAATTTCTATTTTTATTTTTAAAAGGTTGATGCAGGTTCCTTGCTTGTAACCCTTAATTTCAAGAAGTCACAATTCATGCTGGATACGATGTTGTTTATGATATAGTGTTATTGAATTCGATGTTGTTTATGATATAGTGTTATTGAATTCAATTATGCCTGCTTTCTTGCTTTGAAAATTGAAAACTCTAATCCAACGATGTTTATGATATAGTGTTATTGAATTCGATGTTGTTTATCAATCTAGTTTTGAACACCCTTATCGAATCCAATGCCTCTCTCTCTCATCTGTCCAACACCCACTTAACCGTCATCGTCGCACCATACAACCATCACCACCTCCGGCCACCGCCATTCACCACCGCAAGCTGGAGAAAACAGTTCACCTACTCTACCCGCCTTTGATTTTACAGCCGGCTGCTGTCGTATATCAGGCAACAAGTCCTTCTGACGGCAAGGAAATAAATTTTCCGTCGGCGGTTGAGGTTGAGGTGTCGCAAGTATCAGTTCTAGGTATTTGGGGTTTTGCATCTTGGTCACCGTCGGCGGTTTTATAGCATTCACATCTATTCCACCAAAATATGTGAATAAAGTTTTTATAATATAAAGAGTATAAAAAGTGGTTGTGAGTGGAGAAGAGAGAAAAATGTTACTGTTCATCTGTATATTTAAGAGGACACTATTCACTCCCCTATAATTTTTTAATATATTTTGAAAGTGGTTGTGAGTAGAGAAGAGAGAAAACGTAATGATAAAGGTATAAAAAATATTATTTAATTGAAAAGAAGAGAGAAAATATAATGGTTTTTAGTGTAATATAGGGTAAAAATATGGTTGAATGGATGTGAATGCTCTTAGGCGGAGAATATATGAGGTGGTGGTGTTGGTCGTTGTCTTCTGTTAGTGCAATAGTTGTTGCAAATTTTAAAATGTTGTTTTAACAAATTTGAAAAGCCACACTCACGGTCCAATAACAAAGTGCCAGGCAAGAGCCTGCACTGTTCCTCGCCATCATAATAATAATAATAATTTAATTTAATGTATGGGTTTAAGATGTTTATTAATTTTATTTATAGAAGTCATATTTTTTCTCATCTATAACTTATTATGATTTATGAGAGCCTCTTCATATTTATACTAGACTAAAGTACAATTTCAGTCTTTGGAGTTTACACCTAATGACATAACATTTATTTAACAAAAAACAGTCAATCCAGTCTCTGTGGTTGTCAATTGAAATTAATCAAGTTCTTTTTGCAAACGTCCGTTAGTTGAACGTTACTCAAATGGTTAAATGACCATAATACCTTTAAGGGACGAAAAGCGCAATTGAATGATACTCTCCACTTTTCTTCTGGTGCTCTCATCATCTTTATAAAACGTTCACACATAAATAGCAAACTTTAATCAGCAATTGACACCCAAAGTCAATGTTTACTCTCTCATCATCTTTATAAAACATTCACACATAAATACCAAACTCTAATCAACAATTGACACCCAAAAGTGTAGCTCTTAAAATTTATAGCAATTTGTATGAAAAATAACCCAATTGACACCCAAAGTCATAGTGTAGGTCTTTCTTTTACAAAACTGAAAAAAAAAAATCCAATTGAATTACTATGAGTAAAGGAAATGAAGCTTTGACATCAAAACAGGAACAATGAAATCCCCAAATGTGTGGAAACATATATTATAGATATAGTGTATGTATGTAAGGTTATAAACACAACCATCAAGAAAGTGTGATAAATTCCAACTTTTGAAAAGTGGGAAAAGAGTTAATTACTGTTTTCGTCCCTGAGGTTTGTCAAAAATAACGGTTTCAGTCCATTAGTTTAAAAATTGCGATTTCAGTCCATTAGTTTCATTTTCGTAACCATTTCAGTCCACTTTTCAAACGGCGTTTGTTTTACGCAGTTAATGGAAGCACGTGCTTGTCACGTGATGGGCAATTTGGTCATTTCCATTCCAATTAATCGATTCCCAATCCATTTAGGTGGTGTTTAATACAACTGGGTTTGTGAGAATTGGAATGGAAATGACCAAATTGCCCATCACGTGACAAGCACGTGCTTCCATTAACTGCATAAAACAAACGCCGTTTGAAAAGTGGACTGAAATGGTTACGAAAATCAAACTAATGGACTGAAATCGCAATTTTTAAACTAATGGACTGAAACTGTTATTTTTGACAAACCTCAAGGACGAAAACAGTAATTAACTAGTGGGAAAATTATTCAAGGTAATTTAAAGAGTTAATTACTGTTTTCGTCCCTGAGGTTTGTCAAAAGTAACGGTTTCAGTCCATTAGTTTAAAAATTGCGATTTCAGTCTATTAGTTTCATTTTCGTAACCATTTCAGTCCACTAACTTAACTCTATCCATTTATTTTGTTAACTTTGGGTGAAATTACCAAATTACCCCTGCTAACTTAACAAATTGTAATAAAAAAATTCTAAAAAATCTAAAATTCAAAAAAATTCCAAAAAATCAAAAAAATTCCAAAAAATCTAAAAATAAAAAAAATTTTTAAAAATCATAAAAATTCTAAAAAATCCAAAAAAATTCTAAAAAATCCAAAATGTTTCATTAAATGTTTCGAACCCGAACCGTTTCGAGCTGAACCGTTTCGACCCGTACCGTTTCGACGCGAACCGTTTCGAGGCGAACCGTTTCGAGGCGAACCGTTTCGACCCGTACCGTTTCGAACCAGTACCGTTTCGACGCGAACCGTTTCGACGCGAACCGTTTCGACCCGTACCGTTTCGACGCGAACCGTTTCGACGCGAACCGTTACGCGAACCGTTTCGACCCGTACCGTTTCGACGCGAAACGTTTCGACCCGTACCATTTCGAGCCGAACCGTTTCGACGCGAACCGTTTCGACCCGTACCGTTTCGACGCGAACCGTTTCGACGCGAACCGTTTCGACGCGAACCGGTTTCGACGCGAACCGTTTCGACCCGTACCGTTTCGACCCGTACCGTTTCGACGTGAACCGTTTCGAGCCGAACCGTTTCGAGCCGAACCGTTTCGAGCCGAACCGTTTCGACGCGAACCGTTTCGAGCCGTACCGTTTCGAGCCGTACCGTTTCGAGCCGTACCGTTTCGACGCGAACCGTTTCGACGCGAACCGTTTCGACCCGTACCGTTTCGACGCGAACCATTTCGACCCGTACCGTTTCGAGCCGAACCGTTTCGACGCGAACCGTTTCGAGCCGAACAGTTTCGACCCGTACCGTTTCATTAAATGTTTCGAAACGGTTCGCGTCGAAACGGTATGGGTCGAAACGGTTCGCGTCGAAACGGTTCGGCTCGAAACGGTACGGGTCGAAACGGTTCGCGTCGAAACGGTTCGCGTCGAAACGGTTCCGCTCGAGACGGTTCGCGTCGAAACGGTTCAGCTCGAAACGGTACGGGTCGAAACGGTTCGCGTCGAAACGGTTCGCGTCGAAACGGTACGGGTCGAAACGGTTCGCGTCGAAACGGTTCGCGTCGAAACGGTTCGGCTCGAAACGGTAGGGGTCGAAACGGTTCGCGTCGAAACGGTTCAGCTCGAAACGGTTCAGGTTCGAAACATTTAATGAAACATTTTGGATTTTTTAGACTTTTTATGATTTTTTAAAATTTTTTTGATTTTTTGGAATTTTTTTGATTTTTTTGAATTTTTTGAATTTTTTAGATTTTTAGATTTTTTAGAAATTTTTTATTACAATTTGTTAAGTTAGCAGGGGTAATTTGGTAATTTCACCCAAAGTTAACAAATTAAATGGATGGAGTTAAGTTAGTGGGCTGAAATGGTTACGAAAATGAAACTAATGGACTGAAATCGCAATTTTTAAACTAATGGACTGAAACCGTTATTTTTGACAAACCTCAGGGACGAAAACAGTAATTAACTCTAATTTAAATCAAGAAGCATCAAAATGGATTTATATTTTCATATATATATATATATACATAGGGAGGAGCTCATGCGAGAACCACCTTTATTGTGAGAACCGCGAGAACCAATGTGAACACAACCTAAAATAGCTAAAAAAACCTTAAAAAAACATAACCCCCCCCCCCCCCAAAACCTAAACCCCCCTCCCCCACCTCCCAAAAACCTAACCCCCCCCCCCCCCCCCCCAAGCTAAAATGCTAAAAACTAAACTCTCAAAAAATCTAAAAAAAATCCAAAAAAAACTAAAAAAAATTTTTTGAATTTTTTATAAAAAAATCGCTACTTTTCGAAGCAAAAAAAAAATTTTAAAAATTCAAAAAAAAAAAAAATTGTGTGATTTTTAGCTATTTTTAGGCATTTTTGGTTGTATTCACATTGGTTCTCCCGGTTCTCGCAATAAGAGGTGGTTCTCGCATAATTTTCTCCCTATATACATACATATAAATATATACATACATATAAATATATATATATATATAGGGGAAGGTTAAAATGAGAACCACCTCGAGTTGTAAGAACCCGCGAGAACCACCCCCGCGGGGGGCCGTTGACCACGATTTTTTTTTACAACTAGATGTGTATATTTTAACAACCTACGTAAAGTTTGGGTTTAAACGGCGCGCCCGAGGGGGTAGTTTTTTACGCCCAAAGTTTGGGTTTTTTTTATTTTTCTTTTTTTTTTAACCAAACTTTGGGCGTAAAAAACTACCCCCTCGGGCGCGCCGTTTAAACCCAAACTTTACGTAGGTTGTTAAAATATACACATCTAGTTGTAAAAAAAATCGTGGTCAACGGCCCCCCGCGGGGGTGGTTCTCGCGGGTTCTTACAACTCGAGGTGGTTCTCATTTTAACTTATTCCTATATATATAGATATATATACCTATATATATATATATAAATTACAATTAACCAATAAAGTAATCTCCCAAGGATTAAAAGCATTTTCTTTAGAACCCGAAAGGGTACAAATTGTATGAAACTATTAATCCCTACTACTAGAAAATACACATTTTTTGACGCACATTATACGTTATAAACGGTAATTATGACACGCAAAAGCGTGTCGTTGATTGAGGAGTCATAAAATTAACATGACATTCATTTGTGTGTCATGTTTTTATGACATGCATTTGTGTGTCTTTTAACGACATCTATTTATGACACACATTTAATGACATGCATTCATGACACACATTCATGACACGCATTTTATGACACCTTTTAATGACAAACATTCATGACACGCATTTTATGACACTTTTTAATGACACACGTTCATGACAAACATTTGTGACACATACGTATGACATTATTACGCGTGTCATGCTTTTAATTGTTTAATTTTTTTATTATAGAATTACTATGCCCTGACTACATGTATAATAACAATAACAATAAATCTTTTACATAAAACAAATACACACATTCATATATATATATATAGGGAGGGGCTCATGCGAGAACTCCATTTATTGCGAGAACCGCGAGAACCAATGTGAACACAACCTAAAGTAGCTAAAAAAACCTAACCCCCCCCCCCCCAAAAAACCTAAACCCCCCCCCCCCCCAAGCTAAAATGCTAAAAACTAAACCCCCAAAAAACCTAAAAAAAATCTAAAAAAATAAAAAAAAATCTAAATTTTTTTTATTATTTTTTATGCTCAAATCGCTACTTTTAGTGGCAAAAAAAAATAATTTTTTTTTTGACTTCGAAAAGTAGCGATTTTTATATAAAAAATATTAAAAAAAAATTTGTGTGATTTTTAGCTATTTTTAGGCATTTTTGGTTGTGTTCACATTGGTTCTCGCGGTTCTCACAATAAGAGGTGGTTCTCGCATGATCTTCTCCCTATATATATATATATATATATATATATATAACAAAACAATCCATTACATAATCATTTGTTAAGTATGCTACAAATATTTTAAAGTTAACAAAAAAAAAAAAAAGAATTGTTTGTCAATACATCGTCAACACCTAAAATACGATTTGTCACTTAAAAATAAAGGTAACCGCAGATAAGTCGACCAATCTTCGTGAATGCCATCCATATCCGCAGGCGAGTATTCCTCTACTCCTTTCCCAACCTGAGACAACAATTAAATAAAATAAATCTTAAAAATCAGAATTTAATCCTAATATATGAATTTAAGCATTTGTTTGGATATACAAGTACATATTTCTCTAATATACAGACTAAAATATGCCTAAACTTACATTGTCATTGTCAAGTATTTTAACTCCTTCGTAAGTTATCTCCTTCATGAACTGTATCACATAGTAGCCGCTTTCGGTACATCCATGCTGACTTGGATACTACACAACTAAAAATATGAAGAAATGTGAAACCGTTGCGATTTAAGTTTAAACTAAAGGGTTTCAATATCATTACAACCACAATTTAAATAAGGGATTAAGTGCTTACCCTAGCGTTAATCCAGATAAGTGTAACCCTTATGTTGGCACCACTTCGTGAAGCATACATGGCCATTGCCCTAAAAAATCAAAATTATATCAAAGTATATTATCTTTCTAGACCTATAGTTGAAGACTTGAAGTAATATATGTAAATATGTTGACGAAGGAAGTGGGCCTGGCATAACAATTGAATCACCAACAGGTTCGCCTATGAGAGTCGTATCTGGTGTGAGTTTTTTCATTTACAAATAAACAATTATGATTTTTGCCAGCAAAAACTCGTTACAGCCTATCTATAAGATATCTTTTTGAGTAATGAATGTGTTCTTCCTCCCGAGTCAATATTATATATACTTTTATCTAGTATGAAACTAGCATATATCTACACTCCAAAACTACATCTAGGATATCTTCTAAGTAATGCATAATTATATTTTCATTATTTTCTGCTAAAAAAAAGATACAGAGTATACAATACAAACCTTGTCATTAGTGGGTGAAAACTAATGCCATAGAATGCTGCTTTAACCAAGAAACCTTCATGCCGTACGAAATTTTTTATCCATTTATCAACCTAGCATACATGTTAAGCACTAACCACGTCAACTAATCGACCTTGTAGCAACATTAAAGAAACTTTAACAAATTTTCTAAAGGGGCAAAGCATGCATGAGTTTAATAAGTCAGACTCAGACCTTTTGTTAGTGCATTCATCTGTCGTCTTCGTCTTATATCGAGTCTTGGTTGCGTTATAGATCTGATCAAGATATGAAGTCATCATCAAGAATGATGACATCACATATGTGATCATCAAAGTGACATCATCACAAGAAGACAAATCAGATTCTAGAGGTTTCGCTTGAAAATTGAGTTTTATATTGATGGGTTTCGCTTGAATAGCTTTTAGGGGTTTCGCTTGTGATGTCATAGGGTAGTTTCAAGCGAAACCATGTAGGCTATAAATAGGCATGAGAGCTATTCATTTTGTAACAGTTTTAACAGATTTCTCAGAGTGATACCGAGGTGCTGCCGGTATTCCTTGTGATTGTATACGTTGTTAAATCAATATATAAGAGGATTATAGTGTGAATCAAGCTGTTTTAACGTCCGTTTCTTTGTTTCCGCCTCTGAAACGGATTTGAGCTCTTCCGAACGACTCATTTAGGTCGCAATTCGATCCTACAAGTGGTATCAGAGCTCAGGAGGAAGAGATCTTGCCAAAACAGCCTGTTTTCATCACTTTGCTGATTTCTACACCATTCTTTTCAAAATTAAAATTTTTTTTCACGGTTAAAATCGGCTCAAATTCACACATATTATGCGCAATCATGTTTTAACAAATCCTCGAAAGTTTCAGAACTAAAATCGGCTTAAAATTGGTTCAAATTGTACTTTCGCTTGAAAAGTTGTTCGAAATGCTGATGTCATAGATCTTTCGCTTGAATATACGTGTTGGTCTTGCTTGAAATAGACCTTTCGCTTGAATATACGTGTTGGTCTCGCTTGAAATAGACCTTTCGCTTGAATATACGTGTTGGTCTCGCTTGAAAAAGACTGTTCGCTTAAAAATCTTTCTGAGTCCGCTTGAAAACTATGACCGCTTGAAAAGTGCTTTGTGTATTGTGTAAATCATTAATCGAGGGTGTCAGTACTTCGGGAAAGGATATCATGTGTATTGTGTCAGTTTGAATGTGATTCTCTTAAACTGTCAGCCATTTCACGTTTTGTCGGTTTTAGTGGAGTTCAAGGCCCAATGAAATTGTTGTTGTGTATTAAAAGTTGTCGGTTAGAATAATATTCAATCAATATGCATGTGCTGAATACACATCGGTCCAATCAAAGAGTTTTGAAAGACTAAATCAAAGTCTTTGTCAGCCCACTTCAAACGTTGCGGCCCAATCAGACTTCAAATTACATATTACATTTAAAGAGTTGTCAGCACTTGATATATTCACAAGATTAAGTCAAAGTTTGCTTATGAAATTGATGAACTTGTTCGGTCCAATCAGATTCTTATACACTTAAGGTTGTCGGCTTAGTGGTTTTGTTGGTACAAAAAGATTTAAAAGGGTGGTCTAATCAAAGTGTTCGGTTCATATAAATCAGTTGTGAAAGTCAAAGTTGTCAGGCCCATTTATCAATCAATTAAAGTGCTGAAGCTCATGTTAGTTCATATTGTTTACGGCCCAAAGTATTGTTGGGTTATTGAAGTTTGAGGTCCAATCATCATTGTTTGTTGTCAGCCCAAGTGAACTTCTTTGTTTGCAATCCATTGGAAGCTCATATTTCGTGGCCCATTTGATCTAGTTCATTCATTCAGTTTGCGGAATTCATTAAACGAGTTCACAAATCTTCGACACGAGTCCTAGATCGATTCAATCGTCACACATTTTTGCGTATTCTGTCTGTTTAAACTGATCATTTGTTTGTTTGTTTCAGGTATTATGTTTACAAGGTGATACAGTTCATTCGAGACCAGTATTTTTGAAAAAGAAAGCTTGTGTTTTGTAAACTTTGAAAATCCGAAACATGAGTGAAGAATTCTACAACGCGTTTGCTACATCTTCGACTAGTCCAGTTGCCATTACTCAAAACATGAACATGGAAAATGAAACCGGAACCTTACAAAAACCCCCGAATCTAATGAGTATTGAAGAGTATTATGGTTGGAAAGATAGGTTCGAAAACTAGGTACAAGCTAACCATCTAAGATCATGGGAATGTATTCTGAAGAAGTATGTTCTACCACGAACAGATTTACAAGTTATCAAAGAACTCTCAGAATTTAATAACAAAGAACGTGAAATGTACCGAGCTGAAAAGATGATGATCAGTTTACTTCAGCAGGCTATCAAAGAAGACATTTTTGTGTTGCTACAACATGACAAAACTTCAAAGTCAATCTGGGATGCTCTTAAAGTCAAATTTGAGGGTAGTGAGAATATGATCAAGAGCAAGAAAGCACTGCTCAAGAAAGAATTTGATCTGTTTACAAGTCTACCGGGTGAAGATACAAAGAAGCTAATTGAAAGATACTGCCACTTAGTGCGATCCATGTCGATGCTGAGTATAAAAAAGGATCGTGAAGAATGGGTAGACAAGTTAGCTGACGCTTTACCACAAAAGGAATGGGGCACATAATTGATGATTTTGAAGAATACTGGGGTTTATGATGACGATTTCTCAGTTTATCGAGAAGATTGAGGGTCAAGATTTGGAACAGCAGAAGATCGCGAGGATGAACAGTCCAAGTGGTCAACAGGATGTAAAAATGTACTACAAAGGTAGTGTTCCAGAATTTGAAAGAAGCCCGAAAATCCAAACTGCATTTAGTGCTGGAGATTCGTCTGAAAAAGTTGATCAAAGTTCTATAAGTAGCAGTGGTTTCTCTTCATACCCGAGCGTCAATCCAAAAGATACTACATCAAGCTTTCATTCTCAAAGCACAAAAACTGGAAATGGTTATGTGATACAATGCAATATTGCCTTGAATCTTCCAGATGGTCAAAGTTTTTCTGAAGAGATTGCGAAAGATCACATGGCTTTACTTGGTTCTGTGCTAATTTCTTATGAAGGTTTGGTCGCAGGGCGGATTGGGAATTCTATGTTAACAAAGGAGGATTACGATCAGATAGACGCTGAAGAGATGGAGCTAATGGATACCAAATGGTGTCTAGCTAGTGTTCTTAGACGAGCTGAAAAGTTCAAGCTGATTACTGGAAAAAATGACTTTCTTGATGCACATGTGTCTACTTTAGGTTTTGATAAATCTAAGGTTACTTGTTTTCGATGCAGGGAGAAAGGCCATTTCAAGAGGGAATGCAAGAACAGAGAAGCTAGTGATGTAAAGAATCCGTTCGGAAAAGATGACTACTATCGGAAAGCCATTTACCAACAAGTCGGTCAACAGCAACAACAAGAACCACAAGTGGCTCATGGTAGAAAAGTGATTGAGGATTCAAAGAGAGCATGTCTGGGGAATCAAGAAAATTTTAACTGGAACTTTCAAGATGATGAAAGGTTACCTGAAGGTTTTAGCTGGGATATGTTTGTAGATGAAAAAGGAGATTTTAAAGCATTCATTGCTAAGATTGTGAAAGAACCAGATATGTTTACCACATGGATGAAGTCTATTGGTGAGACTGTGAAGAATGTGGAGAAAGAGTCTGTTGCATCTAAAGAAAGCTCACAGAGATCAGATGAAAGTTCACAAAGTGATGAAAGTTCAGAAAAGGAAGTTGTTTTTGATCAAACACCAGCTGATTCTGGTTCTTCGGATAATAATTCTGACAAATCAGTAGAGTTTGATCAAACACCAACTGATGACAGTAGTGATGATGAAGAAGAACGACATATTAATGTTGCTAAAACTCATCTCACTCCTGAAAGTTTTCATTTTTATTTTGCAGATCGCTTGGAAAAACTGAAGGAAAAACAGGCTGCAAAAGAACAAAAGAAAATGGAGTCTGAAAGTATTGCTGAAAAGGATGAGATTGTTCAAAATGAAGAAGTTAAAGTTGTTGCTAAGGAAACTGCTGAAACTAAAAAGGTGACTGAAGCTGAGGAAGTTGTTGAAGTTGAAAATATCATAGAAATAGAAAAGATTGTGGAAGTCATCAAGCCTTGCTTGAAGTGTTTGGAACCTTGCAAGGAATGTGCAACTAAAGATGAGAAGCTGACAGAGTTTGAGAAGATGAAGGAACAATTACTGTTCAATCTTAACTATGTAAAGGAATCATACGATGTATTGAACAGAACAGTAACTAGTCTTCAAAAGACAAACTCTGAAAGAGAAAATGCTTTGACGATGATGAATGCAACATTGATGACGAAGCAGAAAGCTATTAACTTTTACATCGAAGAAAGTGCAAAGTGGAAGCAAGAGTTAGAGAAGGAGAAGATTGAGAATGAGAGAATCAGAAGATTATTGCAGAGTTATTCTAGTTCTGATTATCTTATTGATCGAATTTATCCGACTGTTGCAGGTTTTGAAGTATTCAAAGATGACAAGCCAAAGATGAAGGATACTGGTAGGAAACCGAGTGTTACTTATAACAAGTGTCCGCCTCCAATTTGGGAAGGTTATTCTCCCAGAAAACCAAATGAGGAGCATGTCAAAAAAGCAGTCAATATAAAGCTAAAAACCGATACAACTAATGATTTACCAGAAAACATTGACGTTACTTGTACATCGTCTGACACTGATCATGAGTCTGAGTTAATAAAAAAGGTGGTCGATCAGGTGTTAGATACAGATGAGGAGTCTGAGTCAAAGTCTGGGTCTGGAGGTTCAAGTTCGTCGGTCAACAATCCAAATTCGTCGGTTAAAAGGGCTTACAGTAAAGAGTTTTTGTTATCAAAATTAAATTTGGATGATGAAACATTTGAAGTAGCATACACTTTAAATGATTCTGACAAATTATATTCTGACAAAGAGTTTCCAATAAGAAGTGTTAGATTTGAAATGATCAAAAAGGTTTTCAAAATGACAGAAATTAAGATTTCTGAAATAAAAGATTTAAATCTTACTGGAAAACCTAAAAAATACACTTCAAGAGTACAACAACGTTTAAACAAGAAAAAGGGTTACAATTCTGGTTCTGGTTTTCAAAAGAAACCAAACCATAATGGTAGCTACAAAAAGAAAGGATTAGGTTTTATTCCACCAGAAAATTATAAAAATGAGAAAAATTCTAAAACAAAAACAGAATTTGTTTCAGGAGGAAGTGCAGAAGAAGAACAGAAGAAACCTTTCTGGAAACAATCAAACCAGGAGTTTTTTGCTGAAAAGAAAAGGAATGGAACTGGAGTGTTTCATCCAAAAGAGACTCGAACCTGTTTCAAATGCAATGAAGCTGGTCATATTGCATGGAATTGTCCGAAAAATGCTAAGACTAAACAGGGAGTTTCTAAAAAATTGAAAGAAATAGTTGTTGATGTTGAACCACCAATCGAAAAATTCAAAATGTTTGAAAATTCAACTTATGAGGTTGGTGAATGTTCTAAAAAGAATTTTTACAAAAAGAAAGCAAAAGATAACCAAATGTGGGTTGTCAAGAAGGGTGATGTAAAAGTCGGCGATGATTCTGGTTCCACAAAGCCAGAAGAGCCACAAGGTGAGGAAAAAGAGGTAAATTCTGTACCTTTAGTGAATGATGATGAATTTCCATCACTGAAGTTTGAAAAAGTCAAACAGAAAGTTGGTAAGGTTGAAATCTCAGATCAGTTTTATTTTGAGAAAACAGAGTTTGATGTCGAAAAAACATTCAATGGGAATGTTAAGAAAATGTTTGGGAAAATGCTTGATGGGAAAGTTAAAGGGGTTAAAGATTTCTATGCAACAAAGAAAGCCACTTTTAACCCAACTGAACAAGAGCTAAAAGAGCTAAAAACACCCAAGGTTGGTCAGACTTGGGTGGAAATTCTTTTCCCTTGAACATCTGACTATGCCGGAGATCCCAAGTTAGTAATCGTGGATCAGGAATCGGCATCTTTCTTGATAATTGATGTTTTGTGAATGAATTTTATAATGGCTAAATTTTGGCAAGTCATACTGCAGGAATTGCCGGAGCTTCCAGGTTGGTAAGTGCGAAGCAGGAATCGGCATCTTTGTTGGTAAAATGAATTTGTGTAGATGTGATATTCCTACAAAGTTGATTGATGAAGGTTTACACCTACAAGTGGTAAATCAAGGACATTAATTTGTACTTGTTTTTCCTACAAGTGGTTAATCAAGGTCATTAGGTTGAACTTGATTGGACCATACCTACAAGTGGTATTTTGAAATACAATGTGATGAACCACACCCCTAACTTACAAGTGGTAAAATTGACAAAACTTATTTTCCGAAAAAATCATTTTGGTTAAAACAAACTTAAGTGTTTTGAAATTATAATGAGAAAATAGTTTTGTGAAAGGGGGAGTTCTGATTGTTTATGCCAAGTGGATGGCGATTTGAAGCGATTCGATATCGGTTGTCAAGTTTGTTGTATAGTTTATTTTCAAATTCTCTGAAATGTGTTTGAATTTTAGGGGGAGTAAAAATTTCACAGAAAATACAAAAACATTTGAAAATTTGAAAAAGACAAAAACATGATAAAATCAAAAATGAGTTTTGGTGTCAAAGAAGAGGAAATGATAGTACATCAGTAGACAATCACAGTATGCTAAAGAAATGTAATGTTTAAATAGCGTTAAACGGTCTCACTGATGATATGCCGATAGGTTTTTATACATTTAGTAAACTTTTTCGGGATATAAATATAAATTCAAACTTACTTATTTCGTGGGGAACACTACTTGGATATATAGGTAACCCCTGAAATCTCGTTTGAAAGGTCCCTCTTTCTGAGATACTAGGTCTTTATGCTCAGTGATATCTGGGGTATTATCCCGGGACTTCTGCTGAATGGAAATTCTGACCTAGTCCCCGGAGAATACTTTCTGCTTGCTTGAAACATAGCGCCGCCCTCAGCAAATTGATGAAACAATAAAATTGATAGTCATTGCTGTTGTAAACAAAAGATCCTCTAAAGGGGATACACCAAAAGTCGAGCCGTCATCTCTCTCTGACCTGAGCTCTCACGGTTTCGTACTATAATTTATTCCCTTACAGATATCATCTGTGGTATACTCACCTGTAAGACTGAATATTGGGATCTGGATACGGGAGTATATTCAAGAGGTGGGACACATGAATGAGTTTAAGTCCTTAAAACATCTAACTCATATCCTGAAACAGTTGAAATTTGTGTGAGAATTTAAGTGGATCTGTATATCGGCAATCTAAGTGAATTGTTTAATTCTTAATGTGTAACTAAGCTCAACGGTACTTGTGACTTGTCAAGAACTGATATGATCCTCTTACAGAAATCTCACAAAAATATTGTCTGTAAATATTTCTTTACTGCATTTTTTTCTTAATATCTCAAAATCAAAAAAAAAAAAAAAAATTTAGTGTGTTTTAGCATAAATTTTGAAAAATCCAAAAAGATTTTCGACAACTGATGTTGGAGAGCTAATTTTCAAAATTCCAAGTGCTAAACATGATGAACAGATGGTTTGGGAGAGTGTGTTGTTTTGAAAATAAAAGTGATATATTTTCAAGAGGTTCATCAAAGATTAACGTTGTATAATCATTATTTGGTTGTATAATTCCTGCAAGTGGTTCATTAGATGGTGAGATTGTTTTTACAAGTTATCATTAGAAAATTTATTGTGAGGTAGAGGATGTGCAGGTTTCTAAGAGATAGAGAGCCAGGTTCTGATACCTGAGGACTTTGTGATTTCAACATGCCAGACTGCGATCCCAGCATATCGAAAGGGGGAGTCTGAAGACATCCGAGTAGAGATTGTTCGTGAGGAGTCTGTTGATGCTGAAGAGGAGAAGGAGATAAAGTTTGAGGATGCTTACATTGTGAGATATTTCAGAGAGCGTTCAGACTGATAAAGATTGAAGATTGTAAAGACTCGACACTTAAGACTCGTTAACATCTGAGGGGGAGTCTGTTAGTGCATTCATTTATCGTCTTCGTCTTATATCGAGTCTTGGTTGCGTTACAGATCTGATCAAGATATGAAGTCATCATCAAGAATGATGACATCACATATGTGATCATCAAAGTAACATCATCAATGGCATCATCACAAGAAGACAAATCAGATTCTAGAGGTTTCGCTTGAAAATTGAGTTTTATATTGATGGGTTTCGCTTGAATAGCTTTTAGGGGTTTCGCTTGTGATGTCATAGGGTAGTTTCAAGCGAAACCATGTAGGCTATAAATAGGCATGAGAGCTATTCATTTGTAACAGTTTTAACAGATTTCTCAGAGTGATACCGAGGTGCTGCCGGTATTCCTTGTGATTGTATACATTGTTAAATCAATATATAAGAGGATTATAGTGTGAATCAAGCTGTTTTCATGTCCGTTTCTTTGTTTCCGCCTCTGAAACGGATTTGAGCTCTTCCGAACGACTCATTTAGGTCGCGATTCGATCCTACAAGTGGTATCAGAGCTCAGGAGGAAGAGATCTTGCCAAAACAGCCTGTTTTCATCACTTTGCTGATTTCTACACCATTCTTTTCAAAATTAAAAAAAAAATTCACGGTTAAAATCGGCTCAAATTCACACATATTATGCGCAATCATGTTTTAACAAATCCTGGAAAGTTTCAGAACTAAAATCGGCTTAAAATTGGTTCAAATTGTACTTTCGCTTGAAAAGTTGTTCGAAATGCTGATGTCATAGATCTTTCGCTTGAATATACGTGTTGGTCTCGCTTGAAATAGACCTTTCGCTTGAATATACGTGTTGGTCTCTCTTGAAAAAGACTGTTCGCTTAAAAATCTTTCTGAGTCCGCTTGAAAACTATGACCGCTTGAAAAGTGCTTTGTGTATTGTGTAAATCATTAATCGAGGGTGTCAGTACTTCGGGAAAGGATATCATGTGTATTGTGTCAGTTTGAATGTGATTCTCGTAAACTGTCAGCCATTTCACGTTTTGTCGGTTTTAGTGGAGTTCAAGGCCCAATGAAATTGTTGTTGTGTATTAAAAGTTATCGGTTAGAATAATATACTTGATAGTGATAGTTTTCAAGGTTTTTTATGCCGGAGATCATTCATTGATCAAGGGCTTTTTCCTCGTATAAATCCTTGTGTTCATCACTCATTTCATTCATTCATTATTCATATATTTGATCATTTAACCAAGCATCATACCTCACAAAATCAGATTTGGTTGCATTATCCTTGTGTGATTTTTGACCAAAACAGTTTGGCGCCCACCGTGGGGCCATCGGTGCTTCATTCTTGAAAAAATTTGTTCATTTCATTCATTTCTGTCCATTACCTTCAACTACATGGCTTCTCATGCGAAGAATACTTCAAGCTCCATGCTGGCGATCACCTCTTCACAGGGCATTCCACCTTTGCCTCCTGCTCCTTCTGGATCCCAGAAGAATGCTGAGAATGCTGCGAAGAAGCCAACCACCATTTTCACAAAAGCAAATACTGCTGTTTCTTCTAGTCCTACTAACAACGATCTTTATTCTTTGATTTTGCAGATGAAGGATTACATGCAGCAGGACAAAACTAATGATAGGATCCTTCGTGAGATTGATGAGATCAATAAATTGAAGAGATCAGCGGATGATCACTCTCCATTGATGCCTAGATCACTGAATTTCGATTCTCCAGTCATAACTTCCCAACATTCCACAGCATCAGGCGTCCAATACCAGGGTGGATAATCGAGTATGCGCTATGGATCATCGGCAATGACACAGGCTCAAGGATCCTACTTTCAGCCTTTAGGATCCTTCTGTAGTTCAGGAGGATACATGGGAACGCAGACAGTTCAAGGATCCTACTCTCAGTATCCAGGATCCTCATCTCAGGTTCAAGGATCCTCGTCTCAGGTTCAAGGATCCTCATCTCAGGCTCACGGATCCATGGATTATCCTCCAAGACCCCCAACTTCGGTGTATCAAGAATCCAACATCTTTCAGGATCAAGGATCCTTAAGGAGCGTACAACCCAGAAGTTAAGAGATTCACTTGGGAGACTTTATACCTATGTAAACTATTGCTTCATCTGGTCCCTCAATCATGCCAGAATCGCACCAATATGGATTGACATCAGGAATCCCAACCTTGAATCCATCGGGAGGTAACACTTTGAATACTTCTTATAATGCTAACCATGGCTTTGTGCAGGATATAGGAATCAACCAAGCTATGGCTAGGGAATTGCAAAAACTCAAGGATATGATATCCAGTGCCCCAGGAGTGGTTAAGCCCATTCCTGAGATTCCGGATGGGAGTCACAGGATATCTCATTTTGCACCACCTATTTGTGATGCAGAGATACAAAAGAGGTTTCAAACACCAAACATGAAGCTGTATGATGGCTTAACTGATCCAGAAGAGCATGTAGCTCAATCCAGGGAGAGAATGGAGATCAATCCCATTCCTGAAAGGTTGAAAGAAGCGAGTCTATGCAAGGGTTTCAGATCCACACTAACAGGATCAGCTCTTAAATGGCTGCTAAGTCTTCCCCCTTACTCTATCACTTCATTTGCTAACCTAGTTAACTTATTTAATAGCCAATTCTCATGCAGTAGGAGATTTAAACGATTAACTAGTGATCTATATAGGGTAACACAAGGTCAAAATGAATCACTTAGAGATTACATAACTAAATTCAGTAGAAAATCCTTAGAGATTCCTAATTTGGATATTGATGCAGCTGTAGAAGCTTTCAAAATGGGTTTACTTAAGGATTCACAATTCTATGATGATCTGGTCATGACCCCTTGCAGGAATCTTGATGAAGTAAGAACCAGGGCCCTTAGATTCATTCGTTTAGAGGATGATAAAAGGATCCAAGAGAGACTGTCAGGATCCTCAAAGCAGGAGAAGCAAGGATCCTATTTCAGGAACAACAAATCCAAATCATACAACAAGTCTGATAATCAAAACATGCATGCAGTGGAGCAAGAAGAGGATGATGAAGATTATCCACCCATTTCTGAATATTGCTTTGCTGTTGATAATAATGAACTGATCCTTGCAATGCAGAACTTAGGTGAGAAAGTAAGATGGCCTAGAAAGAGTGATAAGCCGGCTGCTACAAAAGATAAATCCAAATGGTGTGCTTATCATGAAGATTTTAGTCATCTCACTGATGAATACATAGCACTCAGGAAAGAGATTGGTTACCCGTTAAGAAAAGGACATTTGAAGGAGCTATTTGGAAGAAAAAAGTCAAGGATCTAGGATCCTGAAAAGATTCTAGAAAGAGCTCCTGCTCCTCCAGCTGATGCACAAATTATCAACTTCATTTCTGGCGGATCAGACATATGTGGTACTTCTTTTTCAGCAGCCAAGAGGCATGCTAAGGAGACAAAGATGGAGAATGGGGATAGGCCTATTCGAACCTCAATCCTTACCCAGGATAAAGTCATATCCTTTGATGAGGATGACCGCGTGGATATTCAGGATCCTCATCATGATGGTCTTGTTATTACATTGTTTATTTCTAACCATTTTGTTCGCAGGATTCTCATAGATGGAGGAAGCTCAGTGAACATCATTCAACTTGATGTCCTCAAGAGGATGAATATCCCTGAATCAGAAAACATCCCAAGATCATCGGTTCTTGTAGGATTCAGTGGAGAAACCAAGAACACATTGGGGGACATTAAACTTCCCATTTATATAGAGGGAGTTAATTCTTTTCAGAAATTTTGTGTCATAGATTGCTTATCTTGTTGCAATGTTATTCTTGGCAGGCCATGGATACATGACATGAAAGCAGTTCCATCTACATATCATCAGTGTGTGAAACTCCCTACTCCATGAGGTGTGGTGAAGATAGAAAGTGACCAACAAGAAGCCAAAAATTGTTATACTTCGTCAATGAAGCCAGCCTCAAGACCTAGGGAGCAATAGCAATTAAAGTATCCTCCAAGAGATGTCCTGGAGGCGAGAGAACAAGATGTGAAAGATATCCTGATGGATCCTCAGGATCCTGAATCTAAAGTTTTCATAGGATCCAGGATCCTCGACAATGTTGAACAGGATCTAGTATCCTTCCTCAAGAGGAGAAGAGCTACCTTTTCCTGGAAGCATGAGGATATAACAGATATTTCTAAAGATATTATTACTCATAAACTTGGCATTGACAGGTCATTCTGTAGGATCATTTGCACGACCAAACGAGTCATTCAGAAGAGTTTTTCCTCAATACAAGAGGCGAAAACAAACGTATCAAGTTGATTCAGCTTGCAATTCACTTTAAACTGTCTTTTGATTGATATAACAACGTTTTACAGCGAGTAGACACTTCGGCAGCAGTTCGGCACTGAAACCGGAAAGTTACAAATGACAAGGCATCAAAGGTATTTATAGGAGAGCTAATTTCGCACGGAACAGCCCAAGCGAAATTAGTTTCATACGAAATCTAATTTCATGCGAAATTACCACTTAATTTCGTACGAAATAACCTATGTGTTATTTCGTGCGAAGTACCCATAAACACACTTGTCTCGTTTTGCGTGCCCTGATCTATCTAATACAATAGAAGACTCGATACAATACGAAGTCGACAGACATATGCACCAACAGACTCCCCCTTGGATGTTGACGAAGTCTTCAGTGTCGAGTCTTCAATCTTCAGTCTTTATCAGACTTCTCGACTTCTCCCGAAATATCTAACAATGTAAAACACCCTCAATCTTTCTCTTCTCTTCTTTTTCAGGATCTCGACCTGGCTATATCTTCTCTTGATCAAAACTCTTGATTCCTTAAGTTCATCAGCATCCTCAGATTCATGATCAGAACCTTGCTCTATAAAACTTCAGACTTCCCCTTAAATTGTGCTTGGGATCGCAGTCTGGCTTCCACATGTTCAAGATCGTGACCTGGCTCACATCCTGCTCAGGATCAAAACCTGGCTTACCTGCACAATCTCTACCTCAAAATAAATTTCACAAATTCAAAATTTGACAAATTTAGGTTCTTTGCTTACCACTTGTAGAAACTAATTTCAAAAAAATGATTTAAAACCACTTGCAGGAATCAATCAATAAATGATATTACAATTTTAATCTCTGATGAACCACTTGAATGAATAGAATGATTTATCATTTAAAAACTTCTGGTGACCATTTGTAGGCAAACATTCAAAATTTTCCCAGTTTAAACAGACTCTCCCAAACCTGTTCATCATGTTTAGCACTCGGAATTTTGAAAATCAGCTCGTCAACATCAGTTGTCGAAAATCTTTTTGTATTTTTCAAAATTTATGCTAAAACACACTAAAATCTTTTCGGATTTTGATTAAAATGAAAATGAAAATGCAGTAAAGAAATATATACAGGCAATATTTTTGTGAGTTTGTGTAAGAGGATCATATCAGTTTTTGAGACACATCACCAACACCGTTAAGCTTTTAACATTTTAAGTTCTAAATGATTCACTTAGATTGTCAGTATACGGATCCACTTACATTTTCACACAAATTTCAACTGTTTCGAGATACGAGATTAATATTTTAGAGACTTAAACTTATACGCGTGTCCCACCTCAGAATATACTCCCGTATCCAGATCCCAATATTCAGTCTTACAGGTGAGTATACCTAGATGATATCTGTAAAGGGTTAAATGCGAGGGCCATGAGAGCTCAGGCTATTGCTTCCGCAAAATCAGAGAGATGATGGCTTCGACTTTTGGTGTGTTCCCTTTAGAGAATCTTTTCTTCAACAGCACATGATTAGCATTATGCAATGTTTCATCATTTTTTATGCTGAGGGGGGGGGGGGCTATATTTCAAGCAAGAAGAAAGTATTATACGGGGACTAGGCCATTGCTTCCGCAAAATCAGAAGTCCCGGTATAATACCCCAGATATCAATAAGCATAAAGACCTAGTATCTCAGAAAGAGGGGTCTTTCAAACAAGATTTCGGGGGTTACCCATATATCCGAGAGATGTTCCCCACGAGATAAGTAAGTTTGATATTTAGGTTTATATCTCGACACAATCTACTAAATGTGCAAAAACCTACTGGCACATCATCAGTGAGACCGTTTATCACTTTTTGACTTTCCAATTCTTTAGCATGCTGTGAATGTCCACTGATGTACTATCATTTCCTCTTTTTCACCACAAAACTCATTTTTGCTTTTATCATGTTTTTGCCTTTTTCAAATTTTCAAATGTTTTTGGATTTTCTGAAAATTCTTACTCCCCCTAAAATTCAAAAGCATTTAAAACAAATATTTGAAAACAAACTGTACAAATAACGCGACAACAGATATCGAATCACTTCAATTCGCCATCCACTTGGCATAAACAATCAGAACTCCCCCTGACAACAAACTATTTTCCCATTATGATTTCAAAACACATAAGTTTGTTTTAATAAAAAATGGTTTTTCCGGAAAATTAGTTTTGTTGATTTTCACAAAATCACTTGTAGGTTAGGGGATCAATTCATCACTTTGTTCTTTCAGCTTCAACTTTTTGAAAAATATAACAATTTTAAGTTCAATCAACAAATACCACTTGTAGGAAATCAAGTACAACTTAATGTCCCTGATTTACCACTTGTAGATCGAAATATCACAAACGTGAATTTCTCAAGAATGATGCCGATTCCTGCTCCACGATTATCAACTTGGGAGCTCCGTCAAGTCCAGAGTTTAATCATAATAAGTTCCATCCCAGTCACAAACCTGGGATGATACATCTGTACCTGGTTTCTTCGTTTTCTTGTCATAAAATTCCTTTACCCCTTTGACCTTCTTGTCAATCATTTTTCCAAAAATATTTTGAACTGTGGAGTTAAAGGCTTTTTCAATATCAAATTCTTTCTTTTCAGAAAAAAAATTGATTTGAAATCTCAACTTTGCCAATTTTTTGTTTAAAATTTTCAGCTCGCAAAGGTGGAAAATTGACATCATCCATTGGCGGAACTAATTTTTCAACTTTTGGTTCAACTTGTGGCTCCTCTGACTTTATGGAATCAGATTCATAGCTAGAAAATAGCTCCTCTGATTTTGACGAATCAGAATCATTGCTAGAACTGTCATCTGATTTCTTAACAACCCACTTGTGATTGTCAAGATTCACTTTTCTTCTGTAAAAACTCTTTGAACATTCACCAATCTCAAACTTTGAATTTTTGAAAACTTTAAATTGTTTGGTTGGTGGTTCATTCTCAACCATCTTTTCTTTCTGTTTAAGAGAAACTCCCTATTTTGTTTGGATCACCTTTGGACAATTCCTGGCAATATGACCAACTGTTTTGCATTTAAAACAGGTTCTCATTTCCTTTTTCTGAGCAACATTCTTCTTTATTTCTTCTTGCTTTTTAGTAAGGAATTCTTTGTTTGTCTTCTTTCTGAACAATTGCTCCTTTTCTTCTTCAGTTGATATTCCTGAAACAAAAACAGTTTTTGGTTTATAAGTTTTTTCTTTTTTAAGATTTTTTGGTGGAATAAAACCGAGACATTTCCTTTTGAAATTACCGTTATGGTTTGGTTTCTTTTGAAAACCAGAAACAGAACTGTAACCCTTTTTCTTGTTTAACCGTCGTTGATCTCTTGAGGTGTACTTTTTAGGTTTTTCAGAAAGATTTACATTTTTTATTTCAGAAATATTAATTTCTGTTAGTTTGAAAACCTTTTTTATCATTTCAGTTTTAACACCTCTTATTGGAAATTCTTCATCAGAATATAATTTGTCAGAATCATTCAAAGTATATGCTACTTTGACTGTTTCATCATTCAAATTAGATTTTGATAACAAAAACTCTTTATTGTAAACCCGTTTGCCCTTTTTGACTATTGGACTTGACGTTTCAGACTTTGACTCTGAATTTGACTCCGACTTTGACTCCTCGGTTTCATCGTTATCCAACACCTGATCGACCACTTTCTTTATTAATTCGGACTCATGATCAGTGTCAGACGATGTGAAAGTGACATCGATGTTGTCTGGCAAATTTTATGAAGACTCAGACTCCCACTGTAAATTGGTTGCCTTTTTGACTCTTTCTGAATTTGAATTTCTAGGAGAATATCCATTTTCATGCGGAGGTGGACACTTGTTGTAACTGGCACCTTGTTTCTTACCAGAAATCTTCACTTTAGTATCATTCTTCTTTTTAGAATTCTTTTCATCAGATGCTTCCTCTTCTTTAAATGCTTTCATGCCTCCAACGGTTGGATAAATCCTGTCAATAACATAAGAAGTACATGAGTAACTTTTTAACAACCTATTTACTCTTCTGTTTCAATCCTTTTGGTTTCCAGTTTCTGTTCCAGCACAGCACACTTCTCAATATAATTGTTGACCACTTTCTGCTTTGTCATGAAAGCTCCTTGAAGTGTCTTCATAGCTGTTGCTTGTTCACTGCTTGTTTGATTGTACAGATTCATTGACTTGTTAAGAACATCATAGGATTCTTTCAATCTGTTCATGTTGTGAATCAAAGTACTGTTTTGCTTTTTTACTGCTTCACAATTCTCACATTTCACCTGAATCTTTTGTGCAACAGCTTCTGTATCAACTTTAAAAGCTGGAACTTCTTTTACCTTTCTCCTAATTACCGGGACTTCTTCATCGTCACTGCTGACTGGTTTTTTAACTTTCTTCTTTTTCTTTCGAGTTTTTTCATCATCACTGTCTCTCTCTTCCATCAACTTTAAGTGCTCTTCCATTCATCTTGCATAATAATCATCATCATTATCACTATCTTCAGCAATTCGAGCAGCAAAAGCTTTATGATTTGAAGTTTTGTTAGGATCATGGTCATCCCAACTAAAATTTGCCCAGCTAAAACCTTCTGGTAATTTTTCATCATCTTGATCTATCAGTAATGCTTTGCTGTCAGCTGAAATATATTTATCCCAACTGGATCCTTTTGTTGATTTTTTATCATCTTGATTCACCATACAGGCTCTCTTTGATGATTCTTCAATCTCCTTCCTGGAATGAGCAGTTTGTGGTTGTTGTTGATGTGGTTGTTGAGCAACTTGATGATAAATTGCTTTCCGATGGTAATCATTGTTGTTGAACGGATTTTGAGCTCCACTTGCTTTGCGATTCATGCACTCTCTCTTAAAATGTCCTTTTTCCCTGCAACGAAAACAAGTAACTTTAGATTTATCAAAACCTAAAGTAGAAACATTTGCATCACGGAAATCATCTCTTCCCGTAATTTGTTTAAACTTTTCGGCTCTTCTCAAAACACTCGCCAAACACCACTTTATATCCATTAACTCCATCTCCTCAGCATCAATTTGATCGTAATCCTCTTTTGTCAGCATTGGATTCCCGATCCTTCCTGCAACTAAGCTTCCATATGACTCTAAAACAGTTACCAACAAAGACATATGACTTTTTGCAACTTCTTCCGAGTAAATCTGATCTTCTTCAAGGTTTAATGCAATGTTGCATTGAATAACTTTGCCTTTCTTTGTTGTTGACAAGTTTGGATCAAATGATGGATATGAAGAAAATCCCGTTTTGCTGTTTGATCCTTTAGATGACCCTCCTGATGAACTCTTTGCATTGAATGCAGTCTCAACTTTTGGTGACATGTTGGTCTTACCACTGATACCTCCTTTGTAATAAAGTCCAATATCTTGTTCACCATCAAAATCCTTCATTCTTGATATCTTCCTTTGTTCCATCTCCTGAGCTTCAAGTTTCTCAATGAACTTACTCAGTGTTAGATTTCCAAAATCTTTCTTATTCCTCAACATCATAAGATATGTGCCCCAAGTTTCATGTGGCAATGCATCAGCTAATTTTTCAATCAACTCTTCATTATCTTTTGTGATGCTCACCCTCTTCATGTTGACTAACAGATTGCAATATCTTTCGATGATCTATTTAGTGCTCTCAGTTCTCAAACCACGAAATAGATCAAATTCCTTTTTCAAAAGTGATTTTTTGTTCTTGATCATTTCTTTACTTCCAACAAACTTTGATTTTAAAGCTTTCCAGATTGAATAAGTAGTTCCATTGTGTTGCAATAAAACCAAGATATCTTCCTTAACAGCTTGATGCAATAAACTCGTCATCATCTTTTCATCTTTGTATTTCTTTTTCTCTTCTGCACTTAGATATTTAATTGCAATAATCTCCTCATCATCAGTAATCGGTCTAACATATTTTGTTTCAACACATTCCCAAGCATCCAAGTAATTTGCTTGTACCCAATTCTCAAATCGTTCTTCCCATCCTTTATACTCCTCAATGTTCATGAGCTTTGGCGGTTTTTGCATGGTGCCCGTTTCATTTTCTAACATTGTGTGTTGTGCAATACTGATTGGAGTAGCAAAGGCGTTGTAAAATTCCTCTTCCATGATTCGGTTTTACAATTTCACAAAATTAGAATGTTCAAACGAAATCAACTACTTTCAAACGAAATGACCCTTTGGTGCGAAATACCCTTTCAAGCGAAATAACCAATCCTGTGCGAAATCACTGTTTTCGAGCGAAATAACACCCTTTCAAACGAAATAGGTGATTTCGTGTGAAATACTCAAACGAAATTCCAATTTGATGCGAAATAACTGATTTCGTGTGGAACTCTCAAACGAAATTCCAATCAGGTGCGAAATAAGGCTTATTTCGTGCGAAATACTGCTGATGTAATCATCTCAAGCTGTTTTTGCAAAAAATGATTAGGTTTTAAGCCGTTTTAAGAACTGAAACTTTCTAGGATTTGTTAAAACACTGTTTCGCACATTATGTGTAAATTTCAAGTCATTTTGTCTGTGAAAACTTGTTAATTTTGAAAAAGAAGGTGTAGAAATCAGAATTTTCAGCTGAATTGGTATGAACTCTTCCTCCCGAGCTCTGATACCACTTTTAGGATCGTTTGCACGACCAAACGAGTCGTTTAGAAGAGTTTTTCCTCAATACAAGAGGCGGAAACAAACGTATCGAGCTGATTCAGCTTGCAATTCACTTTAAACTGTCTTTTGATTGATATAACAACGTTTTACAGCGAGTAGACACTTCAGCAGCAATTCGGCACTGAAACCGGAAAGTTACAAATGACAAGGCATTAAAGGTATTTATAGGAGAGCTAATTTCGCACGGAACAGCCCAAGCGAAATCAGTTTCATACGAAATCTAATTTCATGCGAAATTACCACTTAATTTCGTACGAAATAATCTATGTGTTATTTCGTGCGAAATACCCATAAACACACTTTTCTCGTTTTGCGTGCCCTGATCTATCTAATACAATACAAGACTCGATACAATACGAAGTCGACAGACATATGCACCAACACATTCAAACCCATACACCAAAAGAGGAGAAAGTTTGCACTTGAAAGGAATGCCATCATCCAGGAGGAGGTAGATAAACTGCTTAGAGCAGGTATGATTAGAGAGGTTAAGTATCCAAGGTGGTTGTTGTTCAAAAGAAAAATGGAAAGTGGAGGGTATGTGTCGATTTCACTGATTTAAACAAGGCATGTCCCAAGGATCCTTTCCCATTACCCCACATTGACTCCACGGTGGATGCTACCGCAGGTCATGAGTTGTTGACTTTCATGGATGCTTCATCTGGATTTCAACAAATTCAGATGGAACCATCTGATCAAGAGGATACAGCCTTTATGACCCCTACTGGTATCTATTGTTATATTGCTATGCCATTTGGACTAAGAAATGCAGGTGCTACCTACCAAAGGCTAGTCAATATGATGTTTAAAGAACAAATTGGACACATGATGGAAGTCAGATGACATGGTGGTTAAGTCCAAGAGAGCTGAGGATCACCTTAGAGATTTGGAAGAAGCATTTGATATCCTTGATAAATTCAATATGAAATTGAATCCTTCCAAGTGCCACTTTGGTGTAAAAGCTGCCAAGTTCCTAGGTTATATGGTGACAAAAAAAAGGGATAGAGGCAAGTCTAGAGCAAATCAAGGCGATTGTGAATATTAAGTCTCATGCCAATGCTAAGGATGTGCAAAGATTGACAGGAGGGATCGCAGCCTTGAACAGGTTCATCTCAAAGTCATCAGAGAAATGCAAGGAATTCTATGACATTCTGAGAAAGAACAAGAAGTTTGAGTGGACTGAAAAGCATGAGAATGCTCTCAATGCCCTTAAGGATTACCTATCCTCATCTCCAGCCTTAATGAAACAAGAAAAGGGGGATATATTATCTTTATACTTGGCAGTTTCTTCTTAGGCGGTAAGTGCAGTCCTTGTAAAGGATCATGAAGGTACCCAACATCCTATGTATTATGTAAGTAAAAGTTTACTTGATGCTGAATCCAGGTATTCACATTTAGAAAGACTTATCCTTGCTTTGATCATGGCATCTACTAAATTACGCCATTATTTTGAAACTCATGCTATTATTGTTAAGACTAACTTTCCAATTAAGAAAGTTCTCAGGAAACCTGAAATGTCAGGAAGGATGGCAAAGTGGGCAGTCAAACTTAGTGCTTATGATATCAGATATAAACCAAGAACTGCCATCAAATCTCAAGCCTTAGCTGACTTTGTGGCTGATTTCAGTAGAGATCTACAAAGGGAAGCTGAATTGGAAGTTCAACAACTGGAAGAAACCAAGGATCCTTGGATACTCTTCACAGATGGGGCTTCAAATGCCAAAGGAACAGGACTAGGCATACTACTAAAATCTCCACAGGGGGACATAATACCCCACTCAATTGCTTGTGAGTTTCAAACTACTAATAATGAGGCTGAGTATGAAGCCTTAATAGCTGGTTTGCAAATTGCCAAGCACATGAGGATCAGGTATCTTGAGGTACATGTAGATTCATTGTTAATTACTAACCACTTTAATGGTTCTTATGCTGTTAAAGGTGAAAGACTAATCAAATATCTAGAGATAGTCAAGAAATTGGCAGACTTTTTTGCTTCTTTTAGTTTGACACAAGTACCTAGGGAAGAAAATGCAGAAGCTGATGCTTTAGCCAACCTTGGATCATCATTGAAGATTCCAGAGGATATTAAAATTCCCATTATCCATATCTTTACTCCTGCTATTGAGGATCATACATCTATGGAAATAGTGGAGGATTCTACAATCATACCTAGTGATGGTGCACAGTCATATTCAGGATCCTGGATCCTTCCAATCATGAGATATATACAACATGGAGAGATTCCTATAGGAGAAAATCCCAGAACTTTCAAAGTCAAGGTATCTCAATTTACAATATTAAATAACATGTTATATAAACGATCTCTTGCAGACCTATATCTAAGGTGCATCGAGAATCCAGAAATCCAAGAAGTCCTGAAGGATTTTCATGAAGGAGATTGTGGCCTTTGCTCAAGTTAGAAAAAAAGGAAGTAATATCCTTTACTAAAAGAAACATCATTACTAGATTTGGCATACCTTCTGAAATTGTTTGTGATAATGGATCCCAATTTATTGGGAATAGAACCAATAACTTTTGTGACAGCTGGGGGATCAAGATGATAACATCAACACCAGTCGACCCACAAGCTAATGGTCAAGCAGAATCATCCAACAAGATCATCATCAACAACTTGAAGAAGAAGCTTGGATCCAAAAAGGGAAAATGGGCAGAAGAGCTACCTTATGTGTTATGGGCTGATAGAACAACTCCCAAGAATGCTACTGGTCAAACTTCGTTTTCTTTAGTATTTGGAGCTGAATCTGTGATCCCTACAGCAATGGTTGTCCCTACTGCAAGAACAAGCATCCGTGATCCTGAAAGTAATGCTAAAAACTAGGTTCAAGATTTGGATACCATAGAAGAACTCAGGGATTTGACAAGGATAAGATTGGCTAGCTATCAACAAAGGATGGCTGGAGTTTATAACATGAATGTCAGGATCAGAAAGTTTCAAGTGTGACAACGCTCACAATTACAGGTATCCGTATAATTAATTAATATTAACTTTGTGCTTAATGACTGTGCTAGAATTACAACTGACGAATTAAACTGCTTTATGAGTTATGCATCATACATACATATGCATCACATTCATACTGTCACTCCATTTATTACACACAAACTTTAGTGATAAACTTGATGCACAAAACACAGTTAGCACACTGAACGGATAACTCAGAAACATGCTGACAATGCCAGCACATAGACAAACAATATGTTGAGGCCAATATGAACCAGAGTCAAGGTACTACACTAGTATGGAGTGTAGGGAAGTAGGGACTAAAATTATCATTTTTTGAAACTATACAAGTACAAGGGTTAAAAGTGCAATTACTGCAAACTACAAGTTTAGGGTCCTTTTGGTCATTTTTGAAACTTATATTATTAAAAATAAATATATATATATTTAGTTTTAAAAATCCAGGGTTCATTTGGTCATTTTATTAAACTCATACTTCAGGGACTAATATGGTCATATTTGAAACTATTTTAACTGAATGGTCTAACCAGGTTAACTTTCATATAAAGGTTTTCTTCTTTAAACATTAACTCAGTTAGCATACTTAACTGAACAGTACAGGGACCATTTATGTCAACTTTCGAAACTTCAGGGACCAATTATGTATTCTATATGAAAGTATAGGGGCTGTTATTGTAACTTCTCGAAAGTTCAGGGACTATTTTTGTACAAACTGAAACTACAGGGGCCAAAGTGTAAATAAGTTAAAATTCGGTCAAAAAGGGGGTCTTCTTTAAAGAACCGGCCCTCTGCAAGAATCGAACCCGTGACCTCTCGGTTGTAACCGCAACGCCTTAACCAGTTTATCATCCTACTAGGAGCTGTTAGAATATGAAACTTAATTCCTTTTATACACTATCTAGAATTAATAATATTTAATTTATTTTAATTCAAAATAAAAGGGTTTAAACCCAATCAAACCGGCCACAAACCGACTCGAACCTGCGCCTCCCGCAAACAAGGCATGCGCACAAACCAACTGGTCTACCAGTTGGGATGTGTTAGATTATAGATTGTATTATATTTAAACACTCGTTAAAACAGATCTGATTATATATACTCAGATCTGCAGGTCGCAGATTTCGACCAAAAACCACCAAATCCGCCCAAAATCGATTTTTTCCACTTTAATCATCAACCACGAGTCCCCAACCCATTGCCAACCCATTTTTGCACTTCAATTCGAAAAACTCGAGTGTTTGAACATGTGCAAATTGGACTTTTTATAAAAAAATTAAAAGTAGATCAAACCACTAATTATTGTTGGATCTGAGATCGAACTGAACCAGTATATAAGTTCCTTAGATCACCACGAACCTCCTGCACCCTTCACATCTCTCTAAAACATCGAAATTTGTCGGAATTCGAACCTGCAACTATCACCGGAGTCAAGCTCGCCGGAGTTTAATCGATTCACCGTTTAGTTATTTTTGGTCCAATTTGTTCAATTTTGCTTATACAATGATTCCTCAATGTTAATTTAAATATAACATAGAGTTTCCGAAGAATCGCGTTGTTTGACTTTTAGTTTGACTCTTATTTGGGGAAGATGACTCATTTGATTTCTGTATATATTTTGAACAAACTAAACTATTAAACAACCACCAGGCCTAGCCCAGTGGTTGTGTGTGTTTGTTTCAATCATGTTGACCCGGGTTCGAACCCAGGGACAACCAAACATTCTAATCTTTTTATTTTTGACATTTTTCTAACATTTCAATAAATTTTATAACATTATTAGACACTATTACTTTTATTAAAAATATAAAGTTAGTCAATTTATTTATAAAACTAATTTTTATGATATTAAAACAGTTTATTACTAAATAATTCATAATAAATCAATTCTTAGGAATTAAAATCTGAAATTTTTAGATTAATTATTTTAGGGAAATTGGATTTAAATAATCCAAACTTTCACCTGTTGGCCAATAACACTCCGAACTTTCAGTTTGGCCAGCAGCACTCTCAACTTTCATCCTATTTTCCTAAAACACTCCCAAACTAGGATGAAAGTTGAATCGTATGCAATTGGTGTATGATATCATCGATGAACACCAATTTCTGTTGAATCGTATGCAATTGGTGTATGATATCATCGATGAACATCGATGAATATGTTAGTTGGGGAGTGTTTTGGGAAAATAGGATGAAAGTTGAGAGTGCTGCTGGCCAAACTGAAAGTTCGGAGTGTTATTGGCCAACAGGTGAAAGTTCGGATTATTTAAATCCAATTTACCATTATTTTAAGTGCTGATCTTTACAAAAATAATGTTGCTACAGATATTTTATATAATTTTGATATTTATATAAATAAATCAGTATTTATACTTAAAAATATAGTTTAGTTTAATGTATTTAAATTATATAACTATATAAATTTTATCCAAACCACATAGTTACCATTTAGACAAAACCCTACCGAATCCTAGAGATTTAGGATTTCCGCTCATTCGATTAAACATTATTGTTGATACATATTCCATATTGTTGCATGTTCAATCACTTAGAGTGACGAGGAATCTTATTTCCAAGAACTCTCACATTTGCATACTTGTTTGGACTTACTGGCAATCAAGGTGAGTTCATGTTCCCCCTTTTTCTCTTAACTATTTTCAGTTTTATACTTCGGGGGTGGAATATATGTTACAACTATTACACACATTTTTTATACATGGTATGGTGTGAAGGGTGGGCACAACACTTAAGGCCATTAATCCTCGTCGTAGGACCGGGGGACATGAGTGATAGATTAGATCTATTTGGGTATAGCGAGCCCACACCCATGAGGCCTGGGCGGCCCATAGAGGTGGCTATGTCTTCCAGCCGGAAGCCCGGTACAAATTTGCTAGGTTTGAGTACTTCCTGCATCTTTTCACACATACCATTGGCTTTGCAACCCATTGGTGATATCTTTTTCCTTAATTGCTACATACCAGGGACATTTATACACACAAGACATATTTTAAAGGCTTATACACACAGACTTACACATGAACTCGCTCAACTTTTTGTTGATTTTTCAAACTACATGTATTTCAGGGAACTAGCGGATCTGGCAGGGTATGCATGTGTCTAGCTGCGTTGAATAAAAGATGTCATCCAGGGTTGTGGGGTTTGAGAGGTGTAATCTATTCCTGGACGGGTTATATGTCTCTAAACCTCGTCTTATCTAAAGTCTTTTGTGATTCTTATGAACACGTTTTAAATAATTTATGGTTTGTAATTTATTTCAAGTGTCGATGTTTCTAAACAATGATATTGTGGTATTTTCTCACTTTAATTAATGGATGTACATCTCGTATTTTTATCATATAGCATTGTTATGATTGTTGCTATGGTATTAAGAAGTCACACCAAATAAACCACACTTCCGCAAAAGCCAAGGTGTGACAGCTTGGTATCAGAGCCTCGATCATAGCGAACTAGGATTCTTTCTCGAGTGTAGACTATGATCATCAGGGCTCTCACGAAAACATTTTTACATTGCATATACAAGTTTCCAGATCCAGGGTACAAACGTTTCTTTAAAAACATGTGTTTTTCATGTCGGACATGTAGTAACTGGAAGGGTTAAGTATCGGTAGTTGAGAACTCCTGTCTAGGCTGGCACTCGTACAAATCCAAATAAAAGGACCCGTTGCCTACCTGGGGACTATCAATGAGAGTACCGATACCTATTAGGCCAAAGCATGTCAAAAAGTTTAGTTTTTGAGCCTGTCTTTATTTAACCATCTTTACAAGTTTTTAACATATCGCTTCCTACACATCAAGTTTTAGAGACTGAGGGAGGTTCAGTCTTAGAGACTGAGGGGTTCAATCTTAGAGATTGTGGAGGTTTTTGTCTTAGAGACCAGGGAGTTAGTCTTAGAGACTGGGAAGGTTTGGTCTTAGAGGCAAGGGAGTTAGTCTGAGAAACTAGGGAGTTCAGTCTAAGAGACTGGGTGGGATAGTCTGGGGACGACTAGGATGATTACTTGCTTACATTGATTGTGACTTACATGCGTTGTTGGATTATTTATTTTGCATTATGACATGGGATGTTAGGAGTTATTGTGTTATTACATAAGCATATTACTTACTTACTATACTTACTATGACCGGACCAATATGACCTTCTTTTAGAATATGCCTCCACGACGAGACACACGTTTGCCTACCACTGAGGCAGAATTATAGGAACGTATTTCAAAAGAAATAGCAGATTATGAGGCCTCGCACGCCGAAACAAGCAGGAATAACTCAAACAACAACAACAACCCATCCAATGGCTGTACCTACAAACAATTTCTGGATTGTAAGCCCATAAACAACGACGGCACTGGGGGTGCTGCTGCTTTCGTCAGGTGGACGGAAAAGACGGATTCGGTAATAAGGATGAGCAAGTGTGCTCCTGAAAACCAAGTTACTTACATCTCAGGTCTCTTTCTTGATGGTGCTTTATCCTAGTGGAACCTGCAAGTTCAAACCCTAGGAGAGGCGGCGGCGTATGCACTAACATGGGCTGAGCTGAAGGAGCTCATGAGAAAGAAATACTGCTCACGTGCCGACTATAGTTTTGTATCGCTATAATTTAAGAAAATACTTAGGTTAACTGCTAGTAAGTTAGACATTCCGTACTCAATTGAACTGGCTAATGGAAAGCTAGTAGAAACGAATGAAGTCATCAGAGGATGCGTGATAGAGCTGGGAGAACACTAGTTTACATTAGACCTACTGCCAGTCGAGTTAGGAAGCTTCGATGTGGTAGTAGGGATGGATTGGTTGTCAAGCAACAGAGCCGAGATTGTATGTCAAGAGAAGACCATTCGCATCCCAATGGCGGATGGAGAAACGATCGTAGTACATGGAGAGAAGCGCGATACGCCCTTAAGGGTCATTAGTTATTTGAAGGCTCAAAAATGTTTGAAGAAGGGATGTGTTGCCTTCCTGGCACACATCGTGGATACGAAAGCCGCTGAGCCAAAACTTGAAGATATCCCAGTCGTTAAGGAGTATCCTGAAGTCTTTCCAGAAGACTTGCCAGGATTGCAACCACAAAGGCAAGTCGAGTTTCATATTGACTTAGTTCCAAGCGCCGCACCTGTAGCTAAGGCACCTTATCGACTTGCACCTTTAGAGATGCAAGAGCTGTCAACGCAACTCCAGGAGTTGTTAGACAAGGGATTTATCAGACCAAGCTTCTCGCCTTGGGGAGCTCCAGTTTTGTTAGTGAAAAAGAAGGATGGTAGTTTTCGCATGTGTATAGACTACCGGGAGCTGAATAAGTTGACAATCAAGAACAGATATCCTTTGCCAAGGATCGATGACCTGTTCGATCAATTACAAGGTTCAAGTTTTTACTCAAAGATCGATCTACGATCAGGTTATCACCAGTTAAGGATACAAGAGGAAAGTATTCCAAAGACGACCTTCAGAACTCGATATGGACATTACGAGTTCCTGGTTATGCCGTTTGGTTTGACGAACGCGCCAGCAGTATTCATGGATTTGATGAACAGAGTCTGTAAACCGTACCTCGATAAGTTTGTGATTGTGTTCATTGATGACATTTTGATCTACTCGAAGATGAAAGAAGAGCATGAGCAACATTTAAGAGCTATTCTAGAGCTGCTTAAAAAGGAGAAGTTGTATGAGAAGTTCTCGAAGTGCGAGTTCTGGTTACGCGAAGTCCAGTTTCTTAGTCATGTAGTTAACGGAAATGGAATTCATGTGGATCCCACAAAGATCGAGGCTATCAAGAACTGGGAGACTCCGAAGACGCCAACCGAAATTCGATAGTTCCTAGGTTTGGCTGATTATTATCGTAGGTTCATTGAGGATTTCTCGAAAATCGCTCAACCTTTGACCTCTCTCACTCAGAAAGACAAGAAGTTTGATTGGGGAGATAAGCAAGAAGAGGCCTTTCAGCTGTTGAAAAACAAGCTTTGTGACGCGCCAATCTTATCCCTACCCGAAGGCACTGACGACTTCGTGGTATATTGCGATGCTTCGCGTCAAGGTTTGGAATGTGTGCTAATGCAGCGTCAGAATGTTATAGCATATGCTTCTCGCCAATTGAAGATCCAGGAGAAAATTTACACCACGCATGATTTGGAATTAGGCGCGGTGGTGTTTGCTTTGAAGATATGGCGACATTATTTATATGGCACGCGATGCACCATCTACACTGATCACAAGAGCCTGCAGCACATATTCGATCAGAAAGAGCTTAACATGAGGCAAAGACGTTGGGTAAATGATTATGACTGTGAAATCAAGTATCACCCAGGGAAGGCGAATGAGGTCGCTGATGCTCTAACTCGGAAGGAAAGGACCAATCCCATAAGGGTTAGGGCTTTGGAAATGATCATACAAACGGACCTCTTATTGCGTGTTGGTGCATGTTTGTGACAACAGCTTAGATTTGGTCTTTGGATATCTTGTAATTAGTTAAACCATAAACGGTTAGTGGGTTTAGCTTTGTAATAGTTTGATTATAGAGTTTGGGCCTAACAAAACCCACATTGGGTCTAGGGGGACGAATTGGGCTTTGCCCATGTAGGAAACCTTAGCCCAAGTAGCAACCTTGTGTTATATAAACAAGGTTAGGCTTTAGGGTTTAGGTTAATCAGCCAAAAACAATATTTGAGAGAAATTTCATGAGAGCTTAGAAGCTTGGACGAAATTGAGTGTTGGTTAGGGTTTGATTGATTGTAATTCAGTTTGATTGATAATCAATAGAAACCCGGTTTGAAAGTGAATTGCTGATTTCTGTTTCTACTCATTCTGTGATATTCTGATCAAGAGGATTCCGCACTCTTGATTAGATTGACAATTCTATGAAAGATCCATACGTCAAGGGGACCTACATTGCGCATTCGTGCCGCACAGAGAGAAGCACTCAAGGAAAAGAATATTGAGAATGAGTATCTCCGTGGGATGGAGAAACAGTTGGTATCAAACGGGGAAGGGACTTTGTGCTTCATGAAACGAATTTGGGTTCCCTTGTTTGGTGGTCTGAGAAATGTTATTTTTGACGAAGCTCACAAATCTCGGTACTCTATTCATCCAGGAGCGGATACGATGTACCAAGATCTTAAGGATTTCCATTGGTGGCCAAGAATGAAAGGCGATGTCGCGGTATATGTTGGCAGATGTTTAACTTGCGCCAAAGTGAAGGTCGAATACCAAAGGCCTTCAGGTCTCTTGCAACAACCTGAAATACCCCAATGGAAATGGGAACAGATTTCTATGGACTTCATAACGAAATTGCCAAGGACGCCCAAGGGCCATGATACGATTTGGGTAATAGTAGACCGTTTAATGAAATCTGTACACTTTTTGCCAATCAAGGAGAAAGATAAAACGAGTATACTTGCTGAGATATACTTGAGATAGATTGTTGCACGGCATGGAGTGCCTCTCTCAATTATCTCTGATAGAGACGGAAGATTCATATCAAGGATTTGGCAATCCTTCCAAGAAGCTTTTGGTTCTCAGTTGAATCTGAGGTGCCTTTCATCCGCAGACAGACGGACAGAGCGAACGAACGATTCAAACATTAGAAGATATGTTGCGAGCTTGCATAATGGATTTAGGTGGAAGTTGGGACACTCACCTACCATTAGTTGAATTCTCATACAATAACAGTTATCATACAAGCATTCAGGCCGCACCGTTCAAAGCTCTCTATGGACGCAAGTGTCGATCACCATTATGCTGGGCTAACGCGGGTGATAGACAGCTTGTTGGCTCGGAATTGGTCCAGGAAACGACCGACAAGATTTTACAGATCCGAGAGCGCATTAAAGCGGCTCGTGATCGACAAAAGTGTTATGCGGACCGAAGAAGGAAACCTCTGGAATTTGAGGTGGGAGATATGGTTTTGTTGAAGGTTTCACCCTGGAAGGGTGTAGCACGCTTTGGGAAGTGTGGGAAGTTGAATCCCAGATACATTGGTCCATTTAAAATCCTGAAAAGGATTGGTCTTGTAGCATACAAGTTGGATTTACCTGCAGAACATAATGGCGTTTGATGTGTTAAAAATGCAACATATAAATTTCATCAAATGAGGCATAAAACTAACCCTTTTTAGTACTAATGTTGGAAAAAGTGTGCTTTTGTCTTCCTTTTGTATTTTCAGGATTAAGTGAGCTCAAATTAACAAAAGTAGCAAAAAGACATCGAAATCTAACATAAATACAAGAAAAGGAACAAGACGTGACATGCCCGACCCCACGACAGCATCTTCCCAAGCAAAACAAGAGATCAGAAGACTGAACACGCCCCGTGCTCAGCCAGCATGGGGGCGTGCCCAAGTGTCAGCAGAAAAGACAAAGTGGTAGAAGCTTCTATCGCCCACCACGGGGCCGTGCTCAGCGAACACGGGGCCGTGCTCAGCGAACACGGGGCCGTGGTCAACTATAAGATTCGCACAATCCAGCAAATCTGCATAGTACAAAGATTCTTCTGCACCACGGGGTCGTGCTCAGCGGACACGGGGGCGTGGTCAACTAAAAAGACAAAACTGCATTAAATGAAGAAAGAGAAGGATGTGGACACGGGGCCGTGCCCGAGCTTCTGTTCAGCCTATAAATAGAAGTGCTTGGCTCAAGCTCAAACCATCCCTTGGCACACCACCTCTCTCACACTTCACCCACCACCCACCACCACCATAACACCATCATCCACCACCATCATCCATTGTCCATCGTAGAGTGTGTGAGTCGTCTCGGGATCCAAGATTGATCGTAAGAGTTCTTGACAATCAAGGCCATGTTTGCCTAAGTCTCTTACATCACTTGGTGAAGACAAAGTGTCTAGTGTAATACTTTTTATTTTTAATATTTTCGCACTTTTTATTTGGTTTCGTATTAATGACTTTAATAACTAGTTGCTTATGTTGAAGGTGCTCTTTCTTTATCGTTTGTCCGTGGTGTCTTGAAATTATTTTACTGTCTATATAAAATAAAAGATTTTCACCATTCATATCTCCACGGTCTATATGGAGGTATGTTGGCTACCTGGTCGGGGGTTAAGGGAACGGTTTGGTAAAGGTCTTGCCATTGTTCAGCGTTTAGAGGTCCTGCAATGGACCTGGGTCAAATTTAGTAGGACCTCCTTCAATACTTAACGGTATTGGATGGCGGGGGTCCAAACTCTTTGACCCCCTCATAAGTTAACTACTATTAATACTATAACCCGGCTATTTAGGACTGTATCCCTACTGACTCAGACTACTTAGTCGAGGGTAACGTCACCTCCAAAAGAGGGGCCTACCATAATTTGCATTAATAACTTAATTAATTATCTTCCAATAATCCACCCTTTTAGGATTGTATCCTTGCTGACTCAAACTACTGGGGTGAGGGTAACGTCACCTTCAAAAGAGGGGCCTACTACAATAACTAAGATAATCTCTTAAAATAGTGCAAAAGTGCGGAAATAATCAAAGGTTACACTAGATACGAGTCGGAACCAAGTGATTCATCTTGTCTATCTGTTTTTTTTTATTTTTATTTTTCAGCATTTTAGTTAGTTTTTATTTTTCTTAGTTTAAAACATTTTTTCTAAACTTTTTGATTTGATTAGACGTTGAGGATAAACCGGTACTAAAAGCTCTTGTGTCCTTGGACGATCTCGGTATCTTAGCAACACTATACTACGCTCACGATGGGTGCACTTGCCCATATGTGTGTCTAGTGTTAGTAAATATCGTGTTTTATAAATTTAAAACTTGACTAAAAAGTGTTAAAGGGGCTTAAAATATACACCTAATAAAGATAACACTCGACAACGCATCAAGTTTTTGGCGCCGTTGCCGGGGACACAAGGATTTTAAGAAAGCTTAAAATCGACGGCCTAATCAGTTTTTCAAAACCTTTTTTTAAAACGCGCGCACATTTTTTTTTCTGCATTTTAGTTTAGATTTGCATTTACAATAACCTGTACACGGGGCCCTGTTCACTGAACACGGGGCCGTGCTGCACATTTTCATAAAAACACCCAGTAACAGTAGCTTGAACACGGGCCGTGCTCACTGAACACGCCCCGTGCTCAACGAAATCAGTAAATTTAATTAAAACGCCCAGATACAGATCCTAAACACGGGGCCGTGTCCACTGAACACGGGGCCGTGTCCAGCCTCTGTTTCCGTTTTTATTTTTGTTTTCTGATCTCGAGACTCGGTTGTGGTCTGCTGAGTGATTCTTATGGATCAATACTCAGGAGGTTACAACTACACCTATGAGGAGGATGTTTATAGGGGTAATTATTGCACTAATTGTCGTAACACACACTCTGTTCAAAATAGTCACTCATATCAACCATCCAATTCATACACCTACTATGAGGAGCCCAGGTACGAGCCATCAACTTCATACACATCCTATGAAGACCAAAGGTATGAACCTCCTCCCTCATACTCATATTTTGATGAACCAAGGTATGAGCCTTATTACTCGTACTTTGAGGAACCAAGATATGAGCCACCACCTTCGTATGCTTATTATGAGGAACCATGGCGTGCACAACCCACCTCATATGAGTATTATGAAGAACAAAATTACGACCCTTATCCATCATATGCTTACAATGAAGAACAATGGTGTGAACCATCTACTTCATATGGGTATTATGAGGAACAAAGGATCGAACAACCGGATTCAAGCTTTGAAAATCCCGATTCTTTTTCTATAACTGAAATGATCGATAGGATATTAGAACAAATTAGAGTTTTCAATCGCTATATAAAAGAATCTCGCGCAAGGGAAGAGGAGTCCCACGCAAGAGAAGAATTAAAAAAGGAAGAAATGACTGAAAGTGTTAAAATGGAAGAACAAATAAGTGAAGAACCGACACATGAGTTAAACAACGAAAAAGGTGAGTCCGACAACGTTAAAATTCAAGAAGAGTCTAATTTTGAAGAAATTAATCTCTTGTCACCTTCTTTCGAAAATCATTGTTTAGTACCCACTCATGCTAAGTTTTTAAAAGAGTTAAACACTAACACTAAAATTGACGAAATGGTAAGTGTTAAGTTAACTAATGATCAAACGTCACTAATAAAAGAAGACCCATTTGAAATTAACATTACACCGGTTCCATGTTTCTTTCAAAATTCGTTTATTAGTAATGTCACAATCGATAAAGATCTTTGTGTTAATATAATGCCTAACTACATTTTCGAAAAATTAAGTATTAGTGATTTTTCTCCACTTCAAATACCCATTTTTCTATCCAATCGGAAAGTAATAAAATCAATCGGTATAGTTGAGGATGTATTGGTTCAAACAAATCAAATGGTAATCCCAACCAACTTTGTCATCCTTGATGACGCTCCTCTAGTGTTGGGACGACCCTTTGTAAAAACTCACGAAGCTTTGAAAAACCGGAAGTTCAACAATCTACCTCTTCAATTAGGGGCATTTAAAAAGAGTGTCGACCTTGAGCGATCAATGAAATATCCATTCGGCAATGACGACCCCCTAATTGAAGATGAGCCAGAACCACCTGATAAGGAGGGTCTAGCCAAGGACCCTTATAAATGTGGCGCACCACGGAGGCATTCCGCGGAACTATCCGTAGTTTAGTTTAGATTAACTTTTATGTTTTCTAGTTTAGTTTTAATTTTCAGGAATAAAACACACTCGGGATGGTGAAGGATACTAAGGGAAACTTGAACCAACAACCCATGCACAAAAACAGAGCCTCCCGACAATTTTTCTTCATTACAGCAAGTTCAGCACGGGGCCGTGCTCACCCCAACACGCCCCGTGCCCGAGGTTCTGTAGAAAATGCCCAGTTCAGGTACCTGGACACGGGGCCGTGCTCACTGGACATGCCCCCGTGCCCAGCCTTCTATTTACTTTTGGTACTGGCAGTCTGGACACTAGGCCGTGCTCAGCCAACACCACCCCGTGTTCAGCTACCCAGTACCATAAAATCTTGTTTTTAACCCACTTTTACACATTCAATCAACCTAAAAACTTATTTTTGGGACACATTGAGGACAATGTGTAATTTAAGTGTGGGGGGGGGGGGATGCTAAAACCTTGAATCTTGCAAGTCCTAAATACAAGCCTTACACAAAACTCTATTGGAACCGCTAATCACCCCAAATTTTTTCAAAAAAATTTTCATTTTTTTTTACTTGTCTAGGTTTAACTCGGGAAATTCAAGTTCTTAAAAAGGTTATATTTTTACGAATTTACAACCGATAGCGTCGTGATAAAAAGAACCAACATAAGAAAATTATGAAAAGGCATGGCAAACTTAGTTAAAATTTGATTATATATACTTGATCACATAAAAACCCATTCCCACAAAAGTGAGTTTTGAGCCTTTATTGAGCATACGATTACATATCATTAGACTAAATGCTCATTTTTCGTTTCTTGTGTGAATAGCCGCTTGGTTCTTACGACTCTAGAACTTGCCATGACGATACATTCCTGGTCCTTACCAACTTAAACCCGAGTAAGTAAATGATGGAGGCATTAGGACTAACCCTTTTTATTTCTACACCATTATTTTTTTTACCACCTACCCAAAATCCCCCTAGTTAGCCCCTTTGAGCCTAAACCCTTTCATTTCATAACCCAAACCAAACACCCTTTTACCCACCAAAAGCTTTTTCATTTTTAACCCTTTGTTTTAGTAACTAGCTCGGTTTTTCTTATGACTTAAAAAAAAAAAAAAAGATGATGATGAAGCCAAAAGAAATAAACAAACAAGTTTATCAAAAAGAACTTTGTTTGAAGAAAAAAAAAGTGATTCATCAAAATAAAAAGTTAGAAAAAAAAGTCTTACGAAAACCGACGCTTTTTACGCCTTTCGCCCTTTTACTAACCACCAACCCAACCACCTACCTGTAACCCAAGCCTAACCCTTCACCCAAAAAGTCCTCCTGATATTTACAAAGGTGTATAGTTAAAAAGGAGGAGGATTGATTGCTTGGCAAGCTTATGGTAGGAGTAAGTTCCATGCCGCTCTCGAGTGATCCACAAAAATACATTTTCGGCCGAGTGTTGAGTGATCCCCGTGAGGTATGTGAACTTGTATATAAATAGAATTTTAAAGAGGCATGTTATGCCCTAATAAGTAATTTACCTTATGAAAAGTTTTAAATAAATCATGACGAATAGGATTGTAAATAAATAAAAATAAAATTAAATAAAGAATCTTGGAAATCCCGACATTCTACGACAAGCCTAAAAACCTTCTTCTCTACCCATTCCATTTGGGAGTGTAATAGCCACATATTAAAGAGTTTTGCTTGAGGACAAGCAAAGATTCAAGTGTGGGGGTATTTGATGTGTTAAAAATGCAACATATAAATTTCATCAAATGAGGTATAAAACTAACCATTTTTAGTACTAATGTTGGAAAAAGTGTGCTTTTGTCTTCCTTTTGTATTTTCAGGATTAAATAAGCTCAAATTAACAAAAGAAGCAAAAAGACATCGACATCTAACATAAATACAAGAAAAGGAACAAGACGTGACATGGCCGACCCCACGACAGCATCTTCCCAAGCAAAACAAGAGATCAGAAGACTGAACACGCCCCGTGCTCAGCCAGCACGGGGGCGTGCCCAAGTGTCAGCAGAAAAGACAAAGTGGTAGAAGCTTCTATCGCCCACCACGGGGCCGTGCTCAGCGGACACGGGGCCGTGGTCAACTATAAGATTCGCACAATCCAGCAAATCTGCATAGTACAAAGATTCTTCTGCACCACGGGGTTGTGCTCAGCGGACACAGGGGCGTGGTCAACTAAAAAGACAAAACTGCATTAAATGAAGAAAGAGAAGGATGTGGACACGGGGCCGTGCCCGAGCTTCTGTTCAGCCTATAAATAGAAGTGCTTGGCTCAAGCTCAAACCATCTCTTGGCACACCACCTCTCTCACACTTCACCCACCACCCACCACCACCATAACACCATCATCCACCACCATCATCCATTGTCCATCGTAGAGTGTGTGAGTCGTCTCGGGATCCAAGATTGATCGTAAGAGTTCTTGACAATCAAGGCCATGTTTGCCTAAGTCTCTTACATCACTTGGTGAAGACAAAGTGTCTAGTGTAATACTTTTTATTTTTAATCTTTTCGCACTTTTTATTTGGTTTCGTATTAATGACTTTAATAACTAGTTGCTTATGTTGAAGGTGCTCTTTCTTTATCGTTTGTCCGTGGTGTCTTGAAATTATTTTACTGTCTATATAAAATAAAAGATTTTCACCATTCATATCTCCACGGTCTATATGGAGGTATGTTGGCTACCTGGTCGGGGGTTAAGGGAACGGTTTGGTAAAGGTCTTGCCATTGTTCAGCGTTTAGAGGTCCTGCAATGGACCTGGGTCAAATTTAGTAGGACCTCCTTCAATACTTAACGGTATTGGATGGCGGGGGTCCAAACTCTTTGACCCCCTCATAAGTTAACTACTATTAATACTATAACCCGGCTATTTAGGACTGTATCCCTACTGACTCAGACTACTTAGTCGAGGGTAACGTCACCTCCAAAAGAGGGGCCTACCATAATTTGCATTAATAACTTAATTAATTATCTTCCAATAATCCACCCTTTTAGGATTGTATCCTTGCTGACTCAAACTACTGGGGTGAGGGTAACGTCACCTTCAAAAGAGGGGCCTACTACAATAACTAAGATAATCTCTTAAAATAGTGCAAAAGTGCAGAAATAATCAAAGGTTACACTAGATACGAGTCGGAACCAAGTGATTCATCTTGTCTATCTGTTTTTTTTATTTTTATTTTTCAGCATTTTAGTTAGTTTTTATTTTTCTTAGTTTAAAACATTTTTTCTAAACCTTTTGATTTGATTAGACGTTGAGGATAAACCGGTACTAAAAGCTCTTGTGTCCTTGGACGATCTCGGTATCTTACCAACACTATACTATGCTCACGATGGGTGCACTTGCCCATATGTGTGTCTAGTGTTAGTAAATATTGTGTTTTATAAATTTAAAACTTGACTAAAAAGTGTTAAAGGGGCTTAAAATATACACCTAATAAATATAACACTCGACAACGCATCAGCGTTCATGATACATTTCATGTATCCAATCTGAAAAAGAGTCCAACTTAAGAGACAGTAGTCATTCCTTCCGACGAAGTTTATATTGATGACACACTCCACTTTACTGAAGAACCCGTTGAGGTTACTGATTGGAAGGTTAACAAGACGCGCAGGAGTAGTGTTAAACTCGTTAAAGTTCGATGGAATGCACGACACGGCCCGGAATTCACGTGGGAGCGTGAGGACCGTATGAAAGAAAAATACCCACATTTATTCCCCAAGACCCCTGCATCTAGTAGCAAAACTAAAATTTCAGGACGAAATTTTCTTAAAAGGGGGAGAATGTGACAACGCTCACAATTACAGGTATCCGTACAATTAATTAATATTAACTTTGTGCTTAATGACTGTGCTAGAATTACAACTGACGAATTAAACTGCTTTTTGAGTTCTGCATCATTCATACATATGCATCACATTCATACTGTCACTCCATTTATTACACACAAACTTTAGTGATAAACTTGATGCACAAAACACAGTTAGCACAGTGAACGGATAACTCAGAAACATGCTGACAATGCCAGCACATAGACAAACAATATGTTGAGGCCAATATGAACCAGAGTCAAGGTACTACACTAGTATGGAGTGTAGGGAAGTAGGGACTAAAATTATCATTTTTTGAAACTATACAAGTACAAGGGTTAAAAGTGCAATTACTGCAAACTACAAGTTTAGGGTCCTTTTGGTCATTTTTGAAACTTATATTATTAAAAATAAATATATATATATATATTTAGTTTTAAAAATCCAGGGTTCATTTGGTCATTTTATTAAACTCATACTTCAGGGACTAATATGGTCATATTTGAAACTATTTTAACTGAATGGTCTAACCAGGTTAACTTTCATATAAAGGTTTTCTTCTTTAAACATTAACTCAGTTAGCATACTTAACTGAACAGTACAGGGACCATTTATGTCAACTTTCGAAACTTCAGGGACCAATTATGTATTTTATATGAAAGTATAGGGGCTGTTATTGTAACTTCTCGAAAGTTCAGGGACTATTTTTGTACAAACTGAAACTACAGGGGCCAAAGTGTAAATAAGTCAAAATTCGGTCAAAAAGGGGGTTTTCTTTAAAGAACCGGCCCTCTGCAAGAATCGAACCCGTGACCTCTAGGTTGTAACCGCAACACCTTAACCAGTTTATCCTCCTACTAGGAGCTGTTAGAATATGAAACTTAATTCCTTTTATACACTATCTAGAATTAATAATATTTAATTTATTTTAATTCAGAATAAAAAGGGTTTAAACCCAATCAAACCGGCCACAAACCGACTCGAACCCGCGCCTCCCGCAAACAAGGCACGCGCACAAACCAACTGGTCTACGAGTTGGGATGTGTTAGATTATAGATTGTATTATATTTAAACACTCGTTAAAACAGATATGATTATATATACTCAGATCTGCAGGTCGCGGATTTTGACCAAAAACCACCAAATCCGACCAAAATCGATTTTTTCCACTTTAATCATCAACCACGAGTCCCCAACCCATTGCCAACCCATTTTTGCACTTCAATTCGACAAATTCGAGTGTTTGAACATGTGCAAATCGGACATTTTATAAAAAAATTAAAAGTAGATCAAACCACTAATTATTGTTGGATCTGAGATCGAATTGAACCAGTATATAAGTTCCTTAGATCACCACGAACCTCATGCACCCTTTACATCTCTCTAAAACATCGAAATTGGTCGGAATTCGAACCTGCAACTATCGCCGGAGTCAAGCTCGCCGGAGTTTAATCGATTCACCGTTTCTGTCGTTACCGGTTAGTTATTTTTGGTCCAATTTGTTCAATTTTGCTTATACAATGATTCCTCAAAGTTAATTTAATTATAACATAGAGTTTCCGAAGAATCGCGACGTTTGACTTTTAGTTTGACTCTGATTTGGGGAAGATGACTCATTTGATTTCTGTATATATTTTGAACAAACTAAACTATTAAACAACCACCAGGCCTAGCCCAGTGGTTGTGTGTGTTTGTTTCAATCATGTTGACCCGGGTTCGAACCCAGGGACAACCAAACATTCTAATCTTTTTATTTTTGACATTCTTCTAACATTTCAATAAATTTTATAACATTATTAGACACTATTACTTTTATTAAAAATATAAAGTTAGTCAATTTATTTATAAAACTAATTTTTATGATATTAAAACAGTTTATTACTAAATAATTCATAATAAATCAATTCTTAGGAATTAAAATCTGAAATTTTCAGATTAATTATTTTAAGTGCTGATCTTTACAAAAATAATGTTGCTACAGATATTTTATATAATTTTTATATTTATATAAATAAATCAGTATTTATACTTAAAAATATAGTTTAATTTAATGTATTTAAATTATATAACTATATAAATTTTATCCAAACCACATAGTTACCATTTAGACAAAACCCTACTGAATCCTAGAGATTTAGGATTTCCGCTCATTCGATTAAACATTATTGTTGATACATATTCCATATTGTTGCATGTTCAATCAATTAGAGTGACGAGGAATCTTATTTCCAAGAACTCTCACATTTGCATACTTGTTTGGACTTACTCGCAATCAAGGTGAGTTCATGTTCCCCCTTTTTCTCTTAACTATTTTCAGTTTTATACTTCGGGAGTGGAATATATGTTACAACTATTACACACATTTTTTATACATGGTATGGTGTGAAGGGTGGGCACAACACTTAAGGCCATTAATCCTCGTTGTAGGACCGAGGGACATGAGTGATAGATTAGATCTATTTGGGTATAGCGAGCCCACACCCATGAGGCCGGGGCGGCCCATAGAGGTGGCTATGTCTTCCAGCCGGAAGCCCGGTACAAATTTGCTAGGTTTGAGTACTTCCTGCATCTTTTCACACATACCATTGGCTTTGCAACCCATTGGTGATCTCTTTTTCCTTAATTGCTACATACCAGGGACATTTATACACACAAGACATATTTTAAAGGCTTATACACACAGACTTACACATGAACTCGCTCAACTTTTTGTTGATTTTTCAAACTACATGTATTTCAGGGAACTAGCGGATCTGGCAGGGTATGCATGTGTCTAGCTGCGTTGAATAAAAGATGTCATCCAGGGTTGTGGGGTTTGAGAGGTGTAACCTATTCCTGGATGGGTTATATGTCTCTAAACCTCGTCTTATCTAAAGTCTTTTGTGATTCTTATGAACACGTTTTAAATAATTTATGGTTTGTAATTTATTTCAAGTGTCGATGTTTCTAAACAATGATATTGTGGTATTTTCTCACTTTAATTAATGGATGTACATCTCGTATTTTTATCATATAGCATTGTTATGATTGTTGCTATGGTATTAAGAAGTCACACCAAATAAACCACGCTTCCACAAAAGCCAGGGTGTGACATCATGTTGGTGATATGGTATTGAGGAAAGCATTCCAAAATACCACAAATCCTGTTGATGGTAAATTAGCACCAAAGTGGGAAGTCCCCTATCTTATTGAAGCCGAGGTAGGAAATGGGGCATATCGTTTACTAACAATGGTGGGTGATCTATTACCAAGAGCTTGGAATGCTATCCATTTAAAGAAATACTTCATGTAGGAAGGATCCAGGATCCTTGGCCATCCTCATATCTGGTATATATAAAGGATCCTTAGAGGATATATGATCCTGATTCTAGTAATGATTTGATTTTAATTTACCTAATCCTTTAAATTATTTGATTACAAGGAGAAGGATCCAGGACCCTTTATCCTTCTTTACTAAATTCTGAGTTTTGCAGAAGTTGATGCATCTTTTACAAAGGATTGAGTATCCACAGAAGTATCCAGTTATTTGGGCTTGACCCCAGTTTAGGCCTGTCCCCAGTTTCGCCAGTAGCGCACGATGATCACGGTATAGTTCATGGCAATGGGACCAGTACTCGCTTTAGGGGCTGACAATTTCATTGTACTGGCTATATTCAGGATCCTACGTATAACGGTAGACGTACCATACATCCGTTCCTAAGGTTTCTAACGTTTTCACGTTAGCTAAGGTTTTGGCATTTTCATGTCACTAAGTTTGGATAGTCGCCAGTAAGGGCCATACTCCAGTTTACACACGATCCTTGGGCTTGTCCCCAGTTATCCCTTGGGCTTGTCCCCAGTTATCCTTTGGGCTTGTCCCCAGTTATCCTTTGGGCTTGTCCCCAGTTATCCTTCGGGCTTGACCCCAGTATATTGGGCTTGTCCCTAGAATTGTTGGGCTTGTCCCCAGTTACTAACTCTTATCTTATATTGGCTTAGCCCCAAGTTGTATCCTATTTCAGGTTTTTGGAGATAAACGACCAAGGATCCTTGATCCTTACCTTTTACTAAGGTTTGTCTTTTGGTTATCCTGATTATAAGTGTTAAAGGTTAGGATCCTAACTTGGGTTCTCAGGTATGATCCTTAACTATTTTGATTTTATTCATTATTCATTTGAGTGACCCTTGTCCTTTGACAACTGAACTTATGATCCTTAAACTATATTACTTTTCAGAACTTGCCAACTAAAGGATATATGATCCTTGATTATATTATAAACTTTTTGAAAATATTTATTTACTTAATAAATTCAGACAAAATGTATATCTCAACGTTTGAAAAGTAAAGTACTAACGAGGATAGCGACACGGGAGATAGCCAAAAAGTTAAAGTTATTTTATTCACAAAAGATCAAACCCTTTAAGGTTGTCAAAATTGCCAACCCACGTTTCTACCAGCAAAACGTGGCCCGTCCACATGGGTTGGCAAAGGGTGTTCATTGTTTACGCGTCTTTGTAGTGCAGGAAATAAAAGAAGGAAGGATAACAAGTGGCTTCATCCCCCAAACAAAGGATCCATCCACCACCCATTATCCTGCCTGTTGTTCAAGGATCCATGATCCTTCACCCTAGAAACTATTGTCTAAAGTTATTACAACCCCAAGATTGTTTCAAAACACCATAACCAAAATAAAACTACCAAATTCTAAAAAAATGGGCTCCGGCTACGTCTAGAAATGTCCTTCATCGCCCATTCCTGCAGCTTATTCCTTTGCTGCATCACCATCTCCTCCACCTCCAGCATCATCCACCTGATCCTTGACTCCACTGCCGCCAACCTCGATTGCTAAAACCTCTTCTTCATCATCCAGCTCAGCCAATCTAGCCTTCCAGCCCTCTACGTCCCAGCTGCTCTTGTCAAAGTCAGGATCCAGAGCTTCTTGGGCCATCTGCAACTGGGTTTTGTACATAGCAATGGCAGCGGAGATTTTAGCATCATTGGTGATCTCATTTTTCTCCTGATCAGCAGTAATGTGAGCCAAGACAAGTTCCCTCTTCACCAGATTGACATCATTTTCAAGGGAGGCAATCTTTTTATCCTTGGCCAGCAGCATCTTTTGGAGATCCGTGCAATTTTGCTCAACTTCATCAACATTGCCTACGTAATCCTTGATTTCAGCGAATTTCTGCAAAAAGACAATATAAAGCTCAGGATAACATGATCCTCAAGTGGGCAGGATAACAAAGTTAAGTTAGCGATCCTTACATCAGCAAAGTACTCAAGGAACTGGTGGCGAATTAGAGGCAGTCCTTCTAGATTGTCAGCCTCAGAGGCTTTCCTCTTCTTTCCTTTGGAAGCAGTAGGCTTGGGGATGGCAGTACTCGGGCTAGCAGCAGCCTTCTTCTTCCCGGACTTAATAGTGGTGAGATCGGTAACACTGAAACGGGTAGCAGACTTCGATGATTTTCCAGCACCTACACATTCAAAAACAGATAAGTATCCTTATTTCATTTTAATTTAAGCATTTAATTACATATAAACATGGATACTTACTTGACATTGTGACAGAACCTGAGGATACCTCTTGAGAATCCTAGATATTTGCTTTAAATGATCTTATTTCAGGATCAAGCCTCCGAAAAGCAGCAAGCCTTTCCTTCGTTGCAGGTGTTGAAATAAGGTGTGCGACAGTGATAGCTGCAAAATAGAAACAAAAGGATGTTAGTGATCCTCAGCAGAAACAAGGTCATCTGGTGATCCTTCTAAGGATCCTCTATCCTACCATGGGTGGTCCATTTTCTAGGCAGATCCTTTCCATCAGGGAGAGAATCCCTTCTGACAAAGAAGAATCGCCGTTTCCAGTTGGTGTCATTCTTTGTGGCTTTGAAGATGGGGTGTTCTTCACCAGGTTTATGTTTGAGTAGATATCGGTGGGATCCATGGCTAACAAGGTCATACATCTCTGCAAACTCCGACATTCCCAGATCAATTCCTTCATGTTCAATGATCCTTTCAAGGGTATATAAGACCCTCCAGATCATTGGCATCGCTTGAATGTAGGAGATGCCGGTAAGAGAGAAGAAGGATTGGGTGAAATCTGGAAAAGGATACGAGTATCCTATTGTAAATGGTGTGACCGGAAAAGCCACCCAGGTTTCAGAAACATAGTCACTCAGGACGGTGGGATCAAATGGTTTGAAAACGGTGTTCGCCGGGAAACAATGGCGGATTCTGTCCATCTGTGGATCGGTAAAGCATCATCTTTCTTTCGCAGAGTCTTTGATGATCTCTTGGGACTTTAGGGGACTGTCCTTACGGTTATCCTTAGCCGGCGAAGATCTCAACATCATCTTGATCGCAGATAAAGATAAGGAAAGAAGGAACAGAGAAAGAAGATGAAGAGAGAAAGGAGAGAGAATTACCTGATCGGTTCTTCGAATGAGGATTTAAAGGAGGAAACGCACGAATTTAAATGCTCTCTAACCCTTATCTCTAACTTCAATTTATAATGATGATCTTGCAGGGTAGTCACTTCAGTGACGTCAGGATGGCAACAGATAGTTCGATTACAACGGCTATATATCCGTTAGTTGGTTATGGATAAGAACAAGAAAATACAACTCGTTTATTTACAAATTACTCCTTATATTTTGGGGGCAATTGTTAGGGGAGGATTTTCCAATGATCAGTGATCCTCATTTACTATTGGGCTTAGTGATCCTCAATCTTGTCTGAATTAGTGATCCTCGGAAAGTATTGTAGGATCAGGATCATGGATCATCATCAGGATCCCTATACTAATGATTGTCTGCTTTGAATATGAAGTTGTTTTGTAGGAGTACGAGCTTGGACTTGGTCTTGGCGATATTCCTGGAGCATATTCCATATTTATTCCGCACGTGCATGGCTAAAGTGGACGTTATGGAGGCCGTGGAAGACTGGCACAAAATTCGGACAGTTTGTTAGCTTAGATATTTTCCATTTTTAAAAGGGGATAGCGAGCTAAATAAAAACACTTGGATATTTTTAGCTTAACACACACACTCGCAACTGCTCTCACCAGCTCTCGACAATTCACTTGGCGATTACACACTTTTTTGCACATTACACTATAGTGATCCTTGTAACTAGCTCGCTATCATCCGAAGTTGTAATACATTTCTTGTTTAATATGAGTTGGTGATCGGTAGTTTCCATCACCCAAGGTTTTTTATGCTGGAGATCATTCATTGATCAAGGGCTTTTTCCTCGTATAAATCTTTGTGTCACTTGTTCATTACATTTCAGAGTGATCCTTAGTATTGTTCATTGATTCAAGCATCACACCTCACAACAGAAAGTTTGGTTGCATTATCATTGCTTGATTTTTGACCAAAACAGTGATCTGAGCCAGGACCAGTTCCTTCTGCAGCAGGTTTATCTCTTTTTCAAGGGAAGAGATCTTTTTATCCTTGGCAAGGAAGATTTGCTGGAAGTCCAGATTTTTCTGCTCGGCCTCTGCCAGTTGTTGATCAAGGAGGATCTGAACCTCTGCAAATTTCTTCACAAAGAAATTAAACAGTCAAGATCCTTTATCCTCAGAAAGGAAGTTCAGACTGAAGGATACATGATCCTTACCTCGGAGACGTATTCATGTAGCTGACATTCCATGAGAGGGAAGCCTTCAGTGGGCTCAGCAGTCTTCCTCTTCTTAGCACCCTTGCCCCTGGTGCTCATGCCCTTAGGCTCCGGGATGCTTGGGCTTGCAGCCAGCTCTTTCTTGATGGAACGAGAAGAGGCATATTCTTGGAGGTCACTCAGGCTGAACCTGGAAGCAGACTTTGATGATATTCCGGCGCCTACAAGCATAACAAACAGATAAGTATTCATATTTTTATCAAACATTTATATATATACATATGTGAATACTTACTTGACATGGTGTAGGAAGTTGATGAAACCTCTACTGGATCCTTTGATTTTGGTGGATAAGTTCTGATTGCAGGGTCAAGCTTCCAAAAAGCTTCAATTCTCTCTTGGGTGGCAGGTGATTCTTGAATATGTGACAAAGTTATAGCTGCAAAGACAATGATAAAGGATCAGTTATCCTCAACAGAAAAAAAAAATTCTTACCGCTTATCCTGGGCTAAGGATCCTATATCCTACCATCGGTGTTCCAATTTTTGGGAAGTTTGTTTCCTTTTGGAACAGAATCCCTTCTCACGAAAAAGAATTGAATCCTCCAGTTGGTGTCGTTTTTGGTGGTTTTCAAGATTGGGTGAGATTCTGGGGTTTGGACTTGAAAAGATATCGATAGGATCCATGGCTCACAAGGTTGTATAGTTGGCTCAGTTTAGACATCCCTATATCTAAGCCTTCCTGCTCTATTATGTGCCCAAGTGTGTATAAAACCCTTCACACCATCGGCATGGCTTGGATGTAACACAGGGCGGTAAGTGTGAAGAAGCTTTGTGTAAAAACAGGGAAGGGATAGGTGAACCCTATCTGGAAGGGAGTAGCGGGAAAAGTGATCCATGTGTCTGACACACAGTCACTCTTGGAAGAAGAATCGAAGGGTCTGAATATTGTGCCATCTGGGAAGCATGATCGGAACTGATCAACTTCAGGATCAGTGAATCGACAGAGCTCCATTGAAGGGTTTTTGGTGATACCCTGACTCTTCAATGGGCTATTGTGATCAGGATTTTTGGCAGGTGAGGAACGAAGGGTCATATTCGCCATGAATATTTGGAGAACAGAGGATCAGAGAAGAGAAGATCAAAGAAAAGGGAGGAGAGAATACCTGCTTGGATCTTCGGATGAGGATTTAAAGGAGAGAAGTCTCGAATTTAAATGCAATTTCCATCCTTATCTCTAATCCTATTTATAATGATTGTTTGTTGCAGGGATGACTGTTGCTGACATCAGCCTGTAACGGCTATATCCATAAGTAACAGCTAGTCCGAAAATCGTTGAAACATGACTATCTAATTGGATACCAACTAGTCATGTTTGGGGGCAATTGTTAGGGATATAATATCATAGCCTATGGATCACGGATCCTCAAGTGAAGCCTGGATCACGGATCCTCAGTTCAGCTGCGAGAATAAGGATCCAGGATCCTCATTGTTATTCTGTACTAACAATTGTTTCCATCACCTTTTGGCTTGTTTTGCAGGTATGTTTCGAAGAGGACTTATTCCATCTGAGATTCCAGGGGAATATGCTCTCTATTTTCAACATGTGTACATGCTGATAACCATTGGTGGTGATCGTGGGTGAATGGCTGATTTATTAGATAGTTAGTTAGGATATTTTTAGCTAAGATAAGAAGGGTATTGAGCTTATTTTTAGAAACCACTTGCACTTCGGTAAACACACATCATTTCTGCTGCCAACTCTCGAATACACACACACTAGAATTCCTTGTATCAAGCTCAATACTTCCTAAGTTGTAAACTTGTTTATTCACTATACTTGATAGTGATAGTTTTCACTATCCGAGGTTTTTTATGTCGGAGATAATTCATTGATCAAGGGATTTTTCCTCGTATAAATCCTTGTGTTCATCACTCATTTCATTCATTCATTATTCATATATTTGATCATTTAACCAAGCATCATAACTCACAAAATCAGATTTGGTTGCATTATCCTTGTGTGATTTTTGACCAAAACAGATGACATACAAAAAAGTGTCATAAATATATTGAATTTTGTAAAACCATGACATATTTTTTACAGCCACTTTCAAATGTCATAAAATGAGTGTGTGTCATTGTTTGCGTGTCAAGATAAATCTTGTTCTTATGACGCTAAAAACATGACACACAAAAAAGAATGTCATAGATTTGTTAAATTTTGTAAACCATGACATTTTTTTTCTTGACATACGCTTTTAAATGTCATAAAATATGCGCATGTCATTTTTCGTGTGTCAAGAGGAGTGTATTTTCTAGTAGTGCCTATTGAACGACAACGTTTGACTCCACAACTTTCACCTACCTTGTGAAATTCCTTTTCACAGTTCTCCTAAAAGAAGTCAAGCTACTCTTGGGCCCCTTCCACCTAATTTCCATAGCCATGTGGTAATCCTTCTCTGGGTCCGGATGCACTGGATTACAACTCCCACTTTCCATCTTCTTCACCACCAATTTCACAACAAACTTCTTTGATAGCAGTGGCGGCCACGACCTCCATTTGATTGCATTCACCACCATTTTAGAGAGGGAGTGTGTGTGGGTGTTTTAGAGAGTGAAGGATGGAAACTTTACATAATTTAGTCAAGAATGAAGATCTGCATTTAGGGTTATACACAACTAAATGACCAAATTGCCATTAAAAATACAAGGTAAAAGACTACCATGCCCCGGTCAACTAACAGTTGACTAACAGAAAATGTAAGGACGGACTTGATTGATTCCAATTGACAACCACAGGGACATGATTGACCTTTTTTTTCAAATGAGTGTTGTATGTGTGATTGGGTGTAAACCCCAGAGACTGACTGAAATTGTACTTTACACTCTATACTATATATTAAATGAAAGAGTTAATTATGTTTTTCGTCTTTTGTAAAAAAATAACAATTACAGTCCATTAGTTTAAAAATTGGTAAAACAGTATCTGTACTTTCACTTTTATAACTAATTTAGTCCACCTCCATTAACTCCCTCCATTTATGTTATTTGTCATGTTGTTAAGATTTGTTGAAATGACTAAAGTACCCCTAGCATTAAAAAACATAATTAAAGGTGGGTCCCACGACACAAAGTTGCAAGACTTCACTTTCCCACACCCCATTTTTTCCTGTCATCTTCTCTAGCGAACCTCCTCATCCGGTAACAGAAGCTCTTTTTAATGGATTGCGGATTGCAAAAAGGAACGTATAAGCTAAATCACATATGTTTCAATTTTCTTGATTTCATGAGTTGTCTTAAAAGTTTCTAAACTCATAGACAAAGCATTTTCTTTGTAGCAATATATGAACTCGTGGCCTTTTTCTATTAATTCTTCTTTAGTTTATTTTTGATGCACTTTATGTCTGTAGCCGGTGGTTAGCTGTGATATATAGCTTTAGATCGTTCACTTTCTGTAGATTGATCGAAGTCAAACACATTCCTCTGTAGTTTGACTTGAACAACATAATCCAAACGACATGGCTTCGTATTACAACCTTCGAAAAACACCCCTAAACGTTCCTAAAAACACCCCGTATGCGATAAACAAACCCATATAACCTTTATATTAATAAAAATCAAGAAAAAAAATAATCTGGGTCGCTCGCGGGCCGCGACCCAGTTAGCCGAAGTCTTCGCGGGGCGCGAGGCCCATTACTTGCCAGGCACCCTTTGTGACGCGTGTCCTGACATGTGTCGACTCTACTCGCTGACTCACCAACCCTATGTCCGACTTTAGAGCCCTCGCGGGCCACGAAGGAAGAACAAGAGGCTCTCGTGGGGCGCGAGAGACCTCTGTCTTAGCTATAAAATAGGATCGAAACGACATTTGTTCAATGTTCAGAATTTCTTTTCTCCGTCAAATCTCTAATAGTGAAATCTCTGGAATAATACCCTCTATTAGTGAAGCTCTGCCTCGTTGTAAGTATTATTGTAACGACTAGCACGAAAATGTCCTAAAACACTCCGTAAGTAAAAAACTCGAACCCCTAAAACCCTAATTTTTATGAAAAATAAAGAAAAACAAGTTTTATTACTCGGTCGCGGGCCGCGAAGAAGTTAAGAGAGGACTTCGCGGGGCGTGACAGCTTTGTGAATCTCTGAATAAGCTTTAGGGCCACGTGTCATACACGTGGCAAGCCTAGGGTATGACACGGCAGCCCTAGCCGTAGCTAGGGTGGCCCTCGCGGGCCGCGAAGGTCTCCCCTTCCGGTTTACGCTAAAAAATTCGACGTTGCATGGCCAGTCCAACTTGCTCAAAATTTTTCACTTAAACAACTTTCTTTCTGTTCGAAATCTCAATCTAAGTGTTGAAACACTGCTACGATAACAGGGTAATAACTCGATCACTGCTACGATACAATGTCTGATCGATTAAAACCAATCCGATGGATGTTTAAGTGCTGCCTGAATACGGGCTATACTTTGTCATTCGTCGTGAGGGTTTCGATCTCGTGTGTTATCTTAAATGTTGTATTAAGTTACTAACCTAGTTACGTTTGCATTATTTAACTAGGTTACCAGGCTTAATCAGTAGGCAAACTCTATCCGTTTAAACTTACAATGTGAGTCATTCTGTTTTTATCAAAGTTACTTTGTGAAACCCTAAATGTTTTCCAGTTGTAATTACAGGGATTAAGTCTTTGCGTATCTTTAATAACTGGCAGTAAGTGGGGTATTGTGCACATTACTGTTGTATTATCACTTTTAGGTGGGCGAGCCTAATTAGTGATACTCGTCACTATTGGATGACAGGACCCAATAGTGGTATGACCACAGTCATAGATCTGGTCGAGTGACAACTGGACCAGATAATTATAAGATAGGGGCAAATGTAAAAACTCTTAATATTGTAAATTATAACAATGTGTCATTTTGTATAAATTGAATGACTTGACAGTATTTCCCGCTGATCAAATCTTTTTAAATATGTTTAAGGTGATTTACTGTGAACAAGGAAAAGTGCCGCGTAGCACTCCAGCTTGAATGAAGTGGCTTAGAAAATAAATAAACATGTTTTTGTAACCAGGGGATTTCCTAGTGGAATTCGTTTATTGTAAATTACGTGTTTTGTCCCAAACCCTGAAATAAAATAATTCAATGTTTCCAGCTTCAACGATCCTATTAAAATTTTCGCTGCCAATTAAACATTAATACCATGGGTTTCTGTCCCGCGGCATCTGAACCGGGTAAAACAGGTCGGGTGCGGTGACAGAAAAGGTGGTATCAGAATCATTGATTTAAGCCAATTAAGTATTTGGAAAATACTTAATTTTTCAAATTGCCATTTTGTGATTTTGTGAAAATTTAATTATAAAAAATAAAACTTTAATTTAGATTTTTGTGTGTTTCCTTATGTGTGACTAACAGCATGAATGAACTATCGGAAGCCATCCAAAATTTCACAATCCATACTACTGATATGGATACAACAGGAACCCGGTCCGGTTATCAGGTTGACTCCGAGGAGCCACTAGTGTTTCAGGCCCAGTCTCAGGAGAAACCCAAACCTAAAAAGAGGAGAAGGCTTCTAGACTGGAAACGAGGAAGAAAGAAGAAACCAGCTGCCCAAGGGGTAAAGAAAACAGAGGATACAAAAGGAAAGGGAAAAGAAATAAGAGAGAGCTCTGGTCAAGCTCAGGAATTGCCACCTTGGGAGGAACTCGATAGAAAACTGGCAAACTGTGACCTCATCGGACCTGCTTATGAAACCCTTTTCAATTTTCCCGCTCAATCAGAACTTCTTATCAATTTGGAACATGCTATTCCGGACCTAATTGTCAACCCTCAACCTCTTACAGGGCAGTTGGAAGAATGGTGGACTAGTGACTGGCATTTTCAGAACTTTATGAATAACCCAAATGTGTACTTTCCCCAGTTTGAACCTGAACCTGCTCCTTTTCCACCCATAAACCTGGAGAATGTTGCCGAATTATGCCGCTATGGCGAGGAACTGGTGGATGCGGGAAATCGGATTCGAGAAGTGTGGGAAAACATCACATGGAAGTACGACAAGAGGGAGCGTCTTTTTTGAAAAACCGGATAAAAATAGTTAGATATTTTGTATAATAATAATATGTGAAAAAAATATATAATATATATAATACCTATATATATATAATATTAATAATAATAATAATAATATTGTATAATAATACTAAAATAAAACATCTGTAAAATATCTGGCTTGTACGGACGCATAATATTGTATATAAATATAAATATCGTAATGTCGACGATTTTGGCTATATGTGTTGACTTAATTGTGTTTGTGATTGTCCTATTGTGTTTAGTTGCTATCCATTTTGTGACAATAATTTATATATATTGTTAATTATTCAGATGAAAAACGCAGTAAACCAACCGGCAAATGAAGTTAACCAATCCGAACTCAATAATGAAGACCATTTTCTCAATAGACAAGATATAGAAAATATCGTTGCTCAGGGAATAGCCAACGCTATCCCAGCAATCATCGCTGTTGTTAAGAATCCAGTTGAACCTTCCCAAGCCAACCATAGCAAACGCACCCGTGATGATAATTTCAGTAAAAGTGTGAATGGGGGCGGTAATAATAATAATGTGGTTCAAGCCCCATTACTTAAGAAAATGAAAGTGGCAACGACTGGTTGCACTTACAAAGAATTTCTCGCCTGTAAGCCAGTCGAATTTACAGGCAATGAATGGGCGACTGCCACACTGCGTTGGTTGGGAAAGACCGAAGCTGTGATTAAAATAAGTAAGTGCGTAGAAGAAGACCAGGTGATCTATGCATTCCACCTTTTCAAGGAAGAGGCGTTAGAATGGTGGAACACGGTGCTGCAAGCTAAGGGAAGTGACGTGGCTTATGTCATGAGTTGGGAGGAATTTAAGGAATTGGTGGAAAGAAAGTTTTATCCCTCCTACTAAAAGGAACAGATGACAAATAAGTTCCTGAACCACCGGATGGTGGACGTTGACTGTCGAGGGTATGCTTCAAAATTTTTCGAGTATGCTAGAATAGTACCAACTCTGGCCTCGCCAGAACATGTGCTTATTTCTCGCTACATTTCGGGACTAATTAGTGAGATTCGCGACATAGTCAAAGCTAGGAGACCTCGAACAATTGACGATGCGGTCGAATTGGCCAACACCTTGACTGACGGTTTGGTGCGAACAAGAGAAGAAAACAAGAAAAATGAATTGGCTCAAAAGATTACCTAAGGTTTCCGTGGGGGTAATAATAATAGTAACTTCAAGAAAAAGGGAACCGGGCAATCCTCCACCGCTCCATTTTGTAGTAACTGTAAAAAGAAGCATTTTGGGAAGTGCGAGGAATATTGCAATTTCTGCAATAGACCGGGGCACAGAGAGGAGGAATGCAGGAAGAAGTCCATGGTCTGCTACAACTCCGGAGAAGCCGGGCATTTTAAGCCAAATTGCCCTAAATTGGTCAAGCCAGCCGACAATAAAGCCAAAACTATCAAAGGAACTAATAAGAAGAATGCAAGAGCCTTCCGGCTGACAACGCAAGAAGCAGATCTGATTCCAGATGTGATAGCTGCAACGTTTCTTGTACATGACGTTTATGCAAAAGTATTATTTGACTCAGGTGCAAACCAAAGTTTCATAAATACTTCATTATGCCAAGCTCTTAACCAACCCTTAACCAAACTTAGGCAAGTTTTTTACAGTAGAAACGGCAGAAGGAAACTCAGTTAATGTCGATAAGGTTCTCCAAAGAGGAAAGATAGAACTCTCAGGCCATAAATTTTCTGCAAACCTGCTACCTATGAATTTAGCAGGATTCGATGTCGTGTTAGGAATGGATTGGTTAGTAGCCAACCATGCTCGAATCCTCTGTGATCAAAATTCCATAGAAATACATACGCCAGCAGGAGAAGTAATTTTGGTTACAGGAGATAAGCCATGTAAACCAATGAAGTTCATTTCAGTAACGAAAGTTGCTAGTTATGAACGCAAATAAGGAATAGTGTATATGATTTCGATAATCATTAACACTAAAAGCAAAGAACTTAAAGAGATTCCAATAGTGTCAGAATACCCTGATGTATTCCCAGAAGAGCTGCCGGGATTACCACCAGATAGGGAAGTAGAGTTTAGAATTCATCTAATTCCTGGAACTGCACCAATAGCTAAGGCACCTTATTGGTTAGCACCCACAGAAATGTTAGAACTGAAAAAGCACGTAGATGAATTGTTAAGTAAAGGATTCATACAACCCAGTTCATCCCCTTGGGGAGCACCTGTGTTGTTCGTGAAAAAAAAGGATGGGTCGATGCGGATGTGTATCGTTTATAGAGAATTGAATAAGGTTACCATTAAGAATCGATACCCATTACCTAGGATTGATGATCTTTTTGATCAACTTCAAGGCGCTAGGTATTTCTCTAAGATAGATTTGCGCTCCTGATACCATCAGTTGAAGGTACAGGAAGAAGACATACCTAAAACTGCTTTCAGGACTAGGCATGGTCACTACGAGTTTACAGTCATGCCATTTGGATTAACGAATGTTCCTGCAGCATTTATGGACATGATGAATAGGATCTGTAAACCGTATCTGGATAAATTTGTGATTGTCTTCATTGACGATATATTTATTTATTCCAAAAGTCAGGACGAACATTGTAAGCACCTACATGCACTCTTAACCGTGTTAAGAAAGGAAAAATTTACGCCAAATTTTCGAAGTGTGAATTTTGGCTACAAGAGGTGCAATTTTTAGGACAGATGGTGAATCACGAAGGCATTCATGTAGATCCCTCCATAATAGAAGCAATCACAAGTTGGAAGGTCCCATAATCCGCTACTGAAATCCGAAGTTTTCTAGGATTAGCCGGATATTATGGGCACTTCATTAAAGACTTTTCTAAGATAGCCGTTCCATTAACTAAGCTAACCTGTAAAACTGTTAAGTTTGAATGGGGACCCAAGCATGAGGAAGCCTTTAGAATCCTAAAGAAAAGATTAACAAATGCCCCAATTCTTGCCTTACCTGAAGGAACCGAAGATTTTGAGGTCTACTGCGATGCTTCTAAGCTAGGATTAGGGTGTGTGTTAATGCAACGCAACAAGGTAATTGCATATGCTTCAAGACAATTAAAGAAGAACGTGGAAAATTATACGACTCATGACCTAGAATTAGGAGCAATAATTTTTCCCTTAAAATTTGGAGACACTATCTGTACGGAAGTAAGTTTACTGTTTATCCTGATCATAAAAGTTTAAGGTACATATTTGGGTAAAAAGAATTGAACATGAGGCAAAGAAGATGGATGGAAATTTTAAGTGACTACGACTGTGATATCTTATATCATGAAGGAAAAGCAAATGTAGTAGCAGATGCCTTAAGTCGAAAGTACCATGAGAAACAAAGACGAGTACGTGCTCTTAGATTGAATCTGCAGTTAGACTTAATGAAACAACTGAAAAATACACAGGAAACAACAATCAAGGATGATGCTGAAGGAATGAAAGGAAGGATAAAAGAATTAGAGCAAGGGACTGATGGAATTTGGAGATTCCATAAGAAAAGAATTTGGGTACCTAGGCAAGGAGATTTAAGAGATAAGATTTTAGAGGAGGCCCATAAATCTAGGTATACGATGCATCTTGGTAATAACAAGATGTATCAAGATTTAAGGAATAATTTCTGGTGGATAGGAATGAAAAAGGACATAGCTAGATACGTTTCTATGTGTCTAACTTATTCGCAAGTTAAGGCAGAACACCAGAAACCTTCAGGTTTACTTCAACAATTAGAAATGTCTGTATGGAAATGGGAACTAATAACAATGGATTTTGTTACTAAGCTACCCAAAACCAGGAAAGGTAACGATGCAATCTGGGTGATTGTAGATCGATTAAACAAATCAGCTCATTTCCTACCAATGAAGGAAACCTTTAGCATGGAAAGATTGGCTAAGTTATACGTAGACGAGGTAGTATCCCTACATGGAGTCCCACTCTCCATTGTGTCAGATAAGGATAGTCGTTTCACTTTGCATTTCTGGACAAGAAGCAATGGGGACACGATTAATATTAAGTACTGCATACCATCCCCAAATAGATGGACAAAGTGAAAGGATGATCCAAACCCTAGAAGACATGCTCAGGGCATGTGTAATAGATTTTGGTGGAAATTGGGATGACCACTTACCATTAATAGAATTATCCTATAACAATAGTTATCATACAAACATCAATGCTGCCCCATTCAAAGCACTGTATGGACGAAAGTGTCGAACTCCCGTATGCTGGGTAGAAATAAGAGAAAGTCAACTATCAGGTCCCGAGATTGTACAAGAAACCACCGATAAGATAACTCAAATAAAGGAAAGACTAAAAACGGCTCGAGATCGCCAGAAGAGTTATGCAGACAATCGACGTAAGCCGTTAGAATTTCAAGTTGGAGACAGGGTACTATTGAAGGTTTCTCCTTAGAAAGGGGTAGTTCGGTTCGGTAAGAAAGGAAAGCTAAGTCCAAGGTATATTGGACCATTCACATTTACCCAACGAATAGGACCAGTTGCCTATCAACTACAACTACCAGAAGAGCTAGCCGGGGTACATGATGTGTTTCATGTATCTAATCTTAAAAAGTGTTTATCTGAGGAATCACTGGTAGTACCTCTTCAGGATATAGAGGTAAATGAAAAGTGAAAATTTGTTGAGAAACCTCTCCAAATAGAAGACATAAAGGTCAAATACCTCAAACACAAGAGATTGGTGCTGGTCAAAGTACAGTGGGATTTGAAAAGAGGACCTGAGTATACATGGGAACTTGAATCAGAAATGAAACGAAAGTATCCTTACTTATTCCAGTAAATCTCGAGGATGAGATTTTAAACAAGGTGGGGAGGATGTAATGACTAGCACGAAAATGTCCTAAAACGCTCCGTAAGTAAAAAACTCGAACCCCTAAAACCCTAATTTTTATGAAAATCAAGAAAAACAAGTTTTATTACTCGGTCACGGGCCGCGAAGAAGTTAAGAGAGGACTTCGTGGGGCGCGACAGCTCTGTGAATCTCCGGATAAGCTTTAGGGCCACGTGTCGTACACTTGGCAAGCCTAGGCTTTGACACAGCAGCCCTAGCCGTAGCTAGGGTGGCCCTCGCGGGCCGCGAAGGTCTCCCCTTCAAGTTTACGCGGGCCACGAGATACCTAAAAATCTGTTATAAATTCGACGTTGCATGGCCAGTCCAACCTGCTCGAAAATTTTCACTTAAACAACTTTCTTTCTGTTCGAAATCTCAATCTAAATGTTGAAACGCTGCTACGATAACAGGGTAATAACTCGATCACCGCTACGATATAATGTCCAATTAATTAAAACCGATCCGATGGATGTTTAAGTGCTGCCTGAATACGGGCTATACTTTGTTAATCGTCGTGAGGGTTTCGATCTCGTGAGTTATTGTAAATGTTGTATTAAGTTACTAACCTAGTTTGGTTTGCATTATTTAACTAGGTTACCAGGCTTAATCAGTTGGCCTACTCTGTCTGTTTAAACTTACAATGTGAATCATTATGTTTTTATCAAAGTTACTTTGTGAAACCCTAAATGTTTTCCAGTTGTAATTACAGGGATTAAGTCTTTGCATATCTTTAATTACTGGCAGTAAGTGGGGTATTGTGCACATTACTGCTGTATTATCACTTTTAGGTGGGCGAGCCTAATTAATGATACTCGTCACTATTGGGTGACAGGACCCAATAGTGGTATGACCACAATCATAGATCCGGTCGAGTGGCAACTGGACCAGATAATTATAAGATAGGGGCAAATGTAAAAACTCTTAATACTGTAAATTATAACAATGTGTCATTTTGTATAACTTGAATGACTTGCCAGTATTTCCTGCTGATCAAATCTTTTTAAACATGTTTCAGGTGACTGTGAACAAGGAAATGTGCAGCGTAGCACTCCAGCTTGAGTGAAGTGGCCCAGTAAATAAATAAATATGTTTTTGTAACTAGGGGATTTCCCAGTGGAATTCGTTTATTGTAAATTACGGGTTTTGTCCCGAACCCTGAAATAAAATAATTCAGTATTTTCAGCTTCAACGATCCTATTAAAATTTCCGCTTCCAATTAAACATTAATACCACGGGTTTCTGTCCCGCGGCCTCTGAACCGGGTAAAACGGGTCGGGGGCCGTGACAATTATAACCCCCGATCACGTATTTGTTACCCTGCTCGGTTGATCTAGAATTTCCGTAACGCATGTCAAGGTTCTGCCAGACTCTGTCATTAGAATTCTGTCCCGTGTTACACCCGATTGATTTAGGACTCCGTAATGCATGTCAAGGCTCTGCCTGACTCAGTCATTGGAGTTCTGTCTCGAGTTGTACGGTTAATGTGATTTGGGTTATTTTACTAACACGTGTGCATTGTTTAAATTTAATAAATAATAATAACCAGGAGAACCAACAGGAAGCTATAATGTCGCAACCCCCGGTCCCTAGTCACCTGGGAACGGGCGGTCGCGAGCTCAGATTCAGTGGTATCTGTGTTTATCATTTTGGCAGCGGAATTTACATCAGGGCCGTAGTTAGGAAATATTTTATCAGAGTAAAATACCACATTTTTATAATAATAAACACATGGGTAAAATCCACGTTTCCATTACAAACATGTTTATAGGGATAAACCCTATTTTATTTAAATAAAACATCTAGTTTATTTAGGTAACTTTTATAGCCACATTTTCCAAGCCTTTAGTGCTGTCAAGCTGGCTTCTATTTGGCTTTCATATTTTGTTACATGAAACGCATTTAAAAACATTTTGTCAGTGGGAAATACTGGTGAGTGAATCGCAGTTTAATCAAAAGAGGTTCTATCATTGTACAGTATTGAGGGCGATCTCGCAATAATATTTGTTTCCAATTCTTACTTTAATTACCACCCACGGTACTGTCAACAGACTTGTGATCATGTTACTACTCACAGTGTAGTAACAAATTTTGTTTACAAAACCCCAACATACCGATGATAATTGTAGAATTACAAATACTCAATAACTGTTTATCATAATGTAAAACAATTGAGGTTTTATATAAACAACTTTCAAAAAGGTTTACAAAAAGGAGATTACTCATATTGCTAATTTAGGTTTTTCCTTTGTGATTTCCTGGTTATAATCTATTAATTAAACAATGCACACGCGTTAGTATAATAACCCAATTTACATTAGTTATACCCTCCCCGAGACAGAACTCCAACGATTACGTCGGGCAGAGCCCCGACAGCCGTTATGGAGCACCAGATCAATCGGGCAGCCTATCTAATATGTAACCGTGGGTTAAAATACTTACAACGAGGCAGAGCTTCGCTATTTTAGTGGGTATAATACCCGGGAATAATTTTAGCTTTAGAGAATTGAGAGAGAGTTTGAAAGTTTTGAACGATGGAAACTGAAGCTTGAGCTCCCAATTTATAGGGCTGGTCGACCATTCTCTCACACCCCGTGAGAGTACTAGCAAAGGTCTTCATGGCCCGCGAGGCCTTGTAAACTAGCTCCTAGCTTTGCTGAGTCGACCCGTAGCCCCCACACGCGTCACGACACGTGGCATTAGCTGGTGCGGCCTGGTGGCCAGCTGTCGCGCCCCGCGAAGCACACACCCTTTAGGGTCGCGGCCCGCGAGCGCCCACCAGACTTGATTTTATTTGATTTTCATAGAAATAAAGTATTTAGCGCCCATTTTACGTAGACGGGGTGTATTTTAGAACGTATAGGGCCGTTCTAAATATTTTAGGAGTGTCAGAAATATTTTAGGAGGGTTGTTATATCCTCCCCACCTTATTTTATAACTTGTCCTCGAGGTCTACTGGAACAGGTGTGGGTATTTTCTCTGCATCTCGGATTCAAGCTCCCAAGTGTAAATAGCTCCTCTCTTGGAATCCCATTTCACTTTGACAAGAACTAATCTCTTGTGTTTGAGATTCTTGACTTTCCTGTCTTCAATTTGTAGAGGCTTTTCTACAAACTTAAGTTTCTCATTTACCTCTATGTCCTTAAGAGGTACTACTAATGATTCATCGGCTAAGCACTTTTTGAGATTACATACATGAAATACGTCATGTATTCCTGCCATTTCCTCTGGCAGTTGTAGCTGATAAGCTACAGGTCCTATTCTTCTAATAATCTCAAAAGGTCCAATGTACCTGGGACTTAAATTTCCTCTTTTGATGAATCTTACTACTCCTTTCCAAGGAGAAACTTTAAATAAAACCTTATCTCCTACTTGGAACTCCAATGGCTTTCGCCTGTTATCAGCATAACTCTTTTGTCGATTGCGTGTTGTTTTTAGTCGTTCCTTGACTTGAATAAACGTGTCCGTTGTTTCTTGTACTATCTCTAGCCCAACAAACTGGGGTTCGGCACTTTCGTCCATAAAGTGCTTTGAAGGGTGCAGCATTGATACTAGTATGATAGCTGTTATTATAGGAAAATTCTATTAATGGTAAATGATCGTCCCAATTTCCTCCGAAATCAATTACGCAAGCTCTAAGCATATCTTCCATTGTCTAAATTGTCCTTTCGCTTTGTCCGTCCGTTTGAGGATGATAAGCGGTGCTTAGATTTAACTTGGTTCCCATTGCTTTTTGGAAACTTGTCCAAAAATGAGAAGTAAAACGACTATCTCTATCAGACACAATAGATAAAGGAATACCATGTAATGAAACTATTTCATTAACATGTAACTTGGCTAACTGTTCCATACTGAAGGTTTCCTTCATTGGTAAGAAATGAGAAGACTTAGTTAACCTATCTACAATCACCCAGATCGTATCATTACCTTTTCTTGTCTTGGGTAATTTGGTAACAAAGTCCATTGTTATCAATTCCCATTTCCAAACAGGCATTTCTAACTATTGCAACAAGCCTGAGGGTTTCTGATGCTCAGCTTTAACCTGTGAACATGTTAGACACTTGGCAACATAAGCTGCTATATCCTTTTTCATTCCTACCCAACAGAAATTCTTTCTTAAGTCTTGATACATCTTATACTTAGACTTATGGGCTTCTTCTAATATTCAGTGGCGTAGGTTTCCTAATTTAGGTATCCACATTCTTTTCTGATGGAATCTCCAAATTCCATCTGTTCCTTGTTCTAGTTCCTTAATCATTCCTTTCAGTTTTTCAGTATCGTCCTTGATTACTGATTCTTGTATGACTCTAATTTGTTCATTTAAATCGATCTGCAGATTTAATGTAAGAGAACGTACTCTTTTCGGCTTTTCATGATACTTTCGACTTAAAGCATCAACTACTACATTAGCCTTTCCTGCATGATACTGGATATTGCAATCATAATCACTAAGAAATTCCATCCGCGTCTCTGTTATGGGTCATTTTCTGAGCATATATATCCTGACTAATATTCTGCTTTTGATTGTTTACTTGTAATCAGGATACCGGATTAGGATATTGGTAACATCCTGGTGCGATATCCTGGTATTAACTAAATTAACCACGTGCAGGTTAGAAGTTGTGGGTCACTAACGGTCAAGTGGACCCCTTCTCCTTAAGACTCGGGCAAACCAGTTATATGAGAGGCGTTGAACCCGAAAGACCAGGTCTACAACGTTCGTATGGGAATATCCGCCGAATCCCGGTTTCATAGGGTAGTTTGTTAAATTTCTTTTACTATAAATAGATGGATCGGATCAAGTTAAGGCACTCACTTTTCATTCGCACACTTTACTCTCTAGCTACTAGTAACCACTACACACAAACACTTGTACTCGAATTACATTGTAACACCTAGTTGATCTGCATCACATCCTGCACTGTATCCTGATATTCGAAGTAATAGAAGAACAAGGCAGCTGCGATTTTCAGCTCCCGAGGTTTTGTGCCAGCGATCTAGATTGATTAAGGGCTTTCCTCGTATATCTCGTATCACCCCCTTTACTTTTTGCTCTTTGTTTGATCATAGATACAACTCTATATCCTGAGCTGTATCCTGAAAACTGTTTTTTACAAACAACTTGATCAGCATATTTTCAACATATATTTCTAGCACACTACCTCACTTAACTAATTTGATCACTTAATTGCTTCGGTAATTTTTGACCAAAACAATTTGGCGCCCACCGTGGGGCAAGTGGTGCTATTTTTACTAAAAAATTTAGTAAAATCATTACTCGGTTTTCTATTGCCAAAACTTTTTGCTACATTGTTTTCAATGGCCTCGAGATCAAACATGAGCTCTTCCACCATCTCTGCTACAACCTCTGCAACAATTGGTTTGGTGCTTCCACCTCCTCCTCCAAGAATGCAAGCTTCTTCACAGGGAACTGAGAGTCATGTGGCTCGGGATGTTATCCCCTCTCCCAGTGCCCAAGGGTCTGGTCCTGTTTTGGCTTCTAATGACGAAATTCTGAATTTGTTTGGTAGTGTACAGGAACAGATGAGGCAGCAGCAGGAAACTAATCGGATGCTGATGAGAGAGATATAACTCTTGAAATCCGGCCCAAGTAGGCCTGCTGAAGAAACTGTCACTCCTTTGCAACCTTGGGCTTTAAACTTCAGTTCTGCAGTTTACACTGAGGATAACCGGGGGAATATCGTGCAAAGCCATTCTCAGAATCATACTCCTGAGATACCCTCCTCGGTCAGAATGTCAACTGTGAGGAGCTCAGGATATGCTTTAGGATATGGCCAGAATCCTCAGACCGGTAACGTGTCAAATAATAATATTCTTGCAGCTAACAATAATGGATCTTTGAAGGATGCAGGTATGACGTCAACATTTACAGGGAGCTTCAGAAATTGAAGGACATAATATCCAGTGTACTTGGAGTGGTCCAGCCAATTCCGGAAGTGTCCCAAGACAGCCACAGGATATCCCGCTTTGCATATCCTATCTATGATGCTGAAATTACAAAGAGATTTCAAACCCCCAACATGAAACTGTATGATGGGACTACGGATCCTGAAGAGCATATTGCCCAATATAGAGAAAGAATGGAGATTAACCCTATCCCTCCGGAGCTCAAGGAAGCATGCCTGTGCAAGGGTTTTGGTTCTACCTTGACAGGATCAGCCTTAGAATGGCTGTTAAATGTTCCTCCTCACTCAATTACTTCATTTGCTCATTTTGTTAATTTGTTTAATAGTCAGTTTTCTTGCAGCCGGAGTTTTGAGAAACTAACCAGTGATCTTTACAGGATAACTCAAGGACCTCAGGAATCCTTTAGGGATTATGTGAACAAGTTTAGTCGGGAATCCTTGGATATCCCACATCTTGATGTTGCAACAGCTGTGCAGGCTTTTAAGATGGGATTACAAAAAGATTCTCAGTTTTATCAGGATCTTGTAATGAATCTCTGCAGGAATCTCGACGAAGCTCGTAACAGGGCCTTGAGATATATTCACTTGGAGGATGACAAAAAGATGCAAGAGAGGATGAATTCCACCTCAACCTATGAATCAACCAACAGGAAATCAGAATCCTTGTATAAACCATATCGCTCTAAGCCGTATGGCAGAATTGACAACAAGAAAGTGAATGCTGTTGAAGATGAGGATCCTGAAGAATATCCTGAATTATCTGAATATTGCTTTTCTGTTAACATACCTGAGTTAATGTATGCTATGCAGGGTTTAGGAGACAAAGCCAGGTGGCCTCGAAAAATCAACAAAAAGCTGATTGGAAGGATAAATCCAAATGGTGTTCCTTCCATGAAGATTTCGGACATGTAACTGAGGATTGCATTGCTCTAAGAAAGGAAATAAGTTATCTTCTAAGCAAGGGATATCTGAAGGATCTCCTAGGAAGAAAGAAGAATAAGGCTCAGGATACTGAGAAGGATCCTGAACGAGCAGCATCACCTCCTGCGGATGCTAAGATAATCAACTTCATTTCAGGAGGATCCGACATTTTTGGGACTTCGTATTCTGCGGCCAAGAGACATGCAAAGGAGGCTAAGGCCGAAAGGGGAGATAAACCAGCCAGGATGACTACCCTCACAACTGATAAAGTGATCACTTTCGACAGGGATACTGTCCAGGATCCTCACCATGATGCTCTTGTAATAACGTTGTATGTTGCTAACCATTTTGTACGCATGATATTAGTGGATAATGGAAGCTCTGTCAACATAATTCAGCTGGAAACATTGAAAAGAATGAATGTATCTCCAATGGATATTACTTCAAAATCCACCGTGCTTGTTGGGTTCAGTGGAGAGGCCAGGAACACAGTGGGAGAGATAAAGTTACCAGTATATGTTGAAGGGGTCAACTCAATACAACGTTTCTGTGTGATGGACTCCCTATCCTGCTATAACATCATACTAGGTAGGCTATGGATCCATGATATGAAGGCTGTGCCATCGACTTATCATCAGTGCATCAAGATCCCTACCCCTTGGGGGGTTGTCAAGGTTGATAGTGATCAGCAGGAGGCGAAGGAATGTTACTCATCCTCAATGAAATCCTCAATTAAGCCTAATGCAGCATAGCAATTAAAGATGCGGGCCTAGGATATCGTGGAGGCTTCGGAGCAGGATGTAAAGAAAATTATCCTGGATCAGGATAATCCGGATATCTCGGTGCTCGTAGGAACCAATATCCCACAGGATATTGAAAATCAATTGACTAATTTTTTGAAGTGCAGGATGTCAACATTCGCATGGAAACACGAGGATATGACAGGTATTTCCAAGGATATTATTATAACACATAAGCTCGGTATTGACAGGTTATTCAAGCCGGTCCAACAAAAGAGAAGGAAATTCGCTCCGGAGCGAAATGTGATCATCCAAGAGGAAGTTGAAAGACTACTAAGGAGCAAGATGATTAGAGAAGTGAAGTTTCCTAAATGGCTTGCGAATGTAGTCGTGGTACAGAAGAAAAATGGGAAATGGAGAGTTTGTGTATATTACACAGACTTAAACAAGGTTGTCCCAAAGACCCATTTCCTCTTCCTCATATTGACTCAATGGTGGATGCTACTGCCGGCCATGAGATGTTAACCTTCATGGACGCATCTTCAGGATTCCAGCAGATCCAAATGGAACCTTCTGACCAGGAGGATACTGCCTTCATGATGCCAACATGTATTTATTGCTACACTGCTATGCCCTTTGGTTTGAAAAATGCAGGTGCAACATACCAGAGGTTGGTAAACATGATGTTTAAAGACAAGCTGGGGGACACCATGGAGGTATATATCGACGATATGGTGGTGAAATCTAAAAAGGCTGAGGATCACCTCCTGGATATTAAGGGAGCGTTTGATATCCTGGATCAGTATAACATGAAACTAAATCCTGCTAAATGCCATTTTGGAGTGGGGGCAGGAAAGTTTCTAGGGTATATGGTGACCAAAAGAGGAATAGAGGCAAGCCCGGAGCAAATTAAAGCTATCTTGGATATCAAATCACCTTCAAATATGAAGGATGTTCAACGGTTAACAGGGCGAGTAGCAGCATTGAACAGATTTATCTCAAGATCCTCCGAGAAATGCAAGGAATTTTATAATATCCTGAAGAAAAACAAGAAGTTTGAATGGAAAGAGAAGCATGAAGCAGCCCTGCAGGATTTGAAGCAGTACCTCTCAACTGCACCTCTATTGATGAAGCCTGAAAATGGTGAACCACTGTCCCTATACCTCGCAGTATCAGGGAATGCTGTAAGTGCCGTTCTTATAAAGGACCATGAAGGTCAGCAATATCATGTCTATTATGTTAGTAAAAGTTTATTAGATGCTGAAACTAGATACTCTCATCTAGAAAAATTGATATTAGCCCTAGTTATGGCATCAACAAAACTTAGACATTTTTTTGAGACACATAGGATTCAGGTTAGAACTAATTATCCTGTTAAGAATGTGCTTAGGAAACCCGAGTTGTCGGGTAGGATGGCTAAGTGGTCAGTAAAATTAAGTACCGATGATTTAGTTTATGAGTCTAGAAATGCCATAAAGTCTCAGGCTTTAGCTGACTTTGTGGCTGATTTCAGCAGTGATATTCAAAATGAAGTAGACTTAGAAGTACAACAGCTAGGAGAAAACTTAGAATCCGGGACATTATATACTGATGGTGCATCTAATGTAAGAGGTGTAGGTCTAGGTATACTACTAAAATCGCCACAGGGGGACATATTACCCCAGGCTATTAGGTGTGAATTTCCTGCTACTAATAATGAGGCAGAATATGAAGCTTTAATTGCAGGATTAGAGTTGGCTAAAAATATGAGTATCAAGAATTTGCAAGTATATGTTGATTCTTTGTTAATCACTAATCATTTTAATGGAACCTATGCAGTTAAAGGTGAGAAGTTAATCGAGTATCTCGAAATTCTCAAAAAATTAGCAGGATATTTCGATATTTTTATACTTGAACATGTACCAAGAGAGGGTAATGCTGAAGCTGATGCCTTGGCAAATATGGGATCATCGGTCAGGATACCGGAAGGAACCCGAATACCAATATTACATATCCTATATCCTGCAACGGATTCTCAGGATAAGGAAGTAATAAGTATTCAGGATCCTGATGATGAGTATCCCGAGGAGGATCCTAAGTCCTGGACGGCTCCAATCATGAGATATCTCAAGGAAGGACACATCCCAAAGGATGAGAATCCTAAGGCCTCTAGAATGAAGGTATCACGATTCACTATTATAAATAATGTTTTGTATAATAAATCTCTTGCAGGACCATATCTGAGGTGCTTAGAGGATCCCGAAACCAAAGAAGTGCTTCAGGATACACACGAAGGGGATTGTGGTAACCATACTGGGGGCAGGTCGTTATTCTCAAAGGTATTAAGAACAAGATATTATTGGCCGACGATGAGAAAAGATACTGCAGAATATGCTCGAAGATGTGACGCATGTCAAAGACATAGTAATATATTACATCAGCCTGCTGAACCACTGTATCCTATTGTTTCCCCTTGGCCATTTATGAAATGGGGTATGGATATAGTGGGAAAGCTTCCAAAGGCTCCAGGAGGAAAGGTTTTCATGTTGGCAATGACGGATTATTTCTCCATGTGGGTTGAAGCAGAAGCATTTGTTCAGGTTAGAGATCAAGAAGTGGTATCCTTCATAAAAAGGAATATCCTGACCAGGTTTGGAGTACCAGCTGAGATAATTTGTGACAATGGATCTCAATTTATAAGTAAAAGGACTACTGACTTTTGCAAGAGTTGGGGAATCAAAATGGTTACATCCACACCGGTACATCCTCAAGCAAATGGGCAAGCAGAATCCTCAAACAAGATAATTGTCAACAACTTGAAGAAGAGACTAGGGGCTAAGAAAGGAAGATGGGCAGAAGAATTACCCTTTGTTTTATGGGCTGATAGGACGACAGTGAAAAGTGCAACTGGCCAAACCCCGTTTTCCTTGGTGTTTAGAGCAGAAGCGGTGATCCCGATAGAAATGGTAATACCTACAGCGAGAACCAACCTTCGGGATCTTGAGCAGAACCCTGAAGTCCTATGCCAGGAACTGGATACTATTGATGAGACAAGAGACGCAGCAAAGTTAAGAATGGCAGCATATCAACAGAGGATATCTAAAGCATATAACAAGAATATAAGGACTAGAAGATTTCAAGTTGGAGATTGGGTGTTAAGAAAGGCTTTTCAGAATACTACTAATCCTACTGATGGAAAGTTGGCTCCAAAATGGGAAGGACCCTATGAGGTTGAATCAGAATCAGGAAAAGGAGCATACCGACTCAAGAATATGGAGGGGGATATGCTACCAAGATCCTGGAATGCTATACATCTAAAACTCCATTTCAAGTGAGTATGGAATTTAAATTCTAACTCAGGATGGTATGGATTCTATCTCTTTTGTTAAATTTTAATATTATTTGCTGTTTTGAACCTATTACTGACTTAAGCATCAGAGGGGTGTTAGCCAGGCTAACACCCACCTTAGCTTACGATTGTTTTGCAGTATATGCTTCGAGATATAGCTCCAGGATATACATTCAGGATACTTCAGAAGATTAGAGGATTGGCCCCCTCTCTCACGTCTAAGGGATCCTGATCCCTTCACAGGTTTAAAGGTATTCACCTTTCTTCCGAATTGGGTTTAGACACCCTGCCTGGAGCGCAAGTTATTCGGAAATAGTTCAAGGTGGCGGGACCAGTTCATGTAAAAGTGGCTGACAATTTCGTTACTATTGGCTATATCCTGAATCCTAAAGGTATATGAGGATTGATCACCCTCTCTCACGAAAGGGTATTTTCATACTCTCTAAGGTTTAAAGGTTATCACCTTTCTAAGTCTTGGAGTTTATACACTCCCGCCTGTAGCGCATGAAAATTTGGGATTTTCCCCAGGATACTAAGGATTTATCTCCAGTATATTTTTGGGTTTTACCCCTGTAACACGAGAATTGTCTAAACAAGTTGGAACTGATATTCAAAAATTTTCTAAGTGTTTATAGACTTCATGCACATGGGAAATTCCTTCTAAAGCAATTGTGTGAAGCTCAAAAGATCAAAATTGGGCTAAGTGTCTCGGACTGGGGACATCTTAGTGGGAGAAGTTGCAAAAGGGGTTGGAGTTTAATACTAGGGTTACACTCAATTCCTGGTATGATCTTTCCTTTGTAAACCTTACATGAATTGTTTAGCTCTGTTTAAGGCTCAAAATATCCTGATATGCCTTCAGAATGTGTTTTTGGGATACGTTTCGGGGTATTTGATATTTGGGAGATGATACTTGAATTGAAAATTAATACTCTGATCAAACAAGTATTATCAAAACAGGTTTTGGAAAATAAACTATCTTTTATTCTTTAGAAATTTTGTCTAAAATTGATTGGATTTTGAGAAATTCTATCTGATAAAGGTCTTCATAAGATATCAATGAGTATACTGATCATGATATTTTCAAAAGAGAGTTGCACAAATTTTGCAAAACTAAAATCTAAACTGAGAAATGCATGGCAGAAATTATAAGGCAACAACAAACAAGTCAAAAGGAGGTTATATTATTAACATGTCAAAAGTTGTGCTTTTGGTTTCACCTCAAACCGAGGCCCATCCGCCAAAAGCACGATTAGTTTTTACCATACTTACATAACGGTTGAAGGTTTTGTCTCAAAACGGGACCTGTCCACCTCCAACCGTTACGTCATTCAAAACAGGTTACACTAACCGATGACCAAGGGCTTCATCCTGAAAGCCAGGACCCATCCACCTTAGGTCATCGTATTTTACTAATGCAGGAAACATAAATTGTTCAAAGACAGGAAATGTAAATTGTTTGAGCAAACCACAACCATTGAATTTAAAAAAGTGGGCTCCGGCCTTTGCACGTATATCCATCATCGCCCACTTCGCTGCCTAAGGGGCAACACCTTCTTGACTAGCAACCTCTTTCCTAGCACCCGCACCAGTATCACCCTCAGGATTCTTCTCAGCATCATCACCAGCATTGACCACCTCCTCTGCTGCCTTAGAAGGCTCTTCACCAGCATGCTTTGTAGGATGTGCAACAGGATGGCCTCCAAGATGTTGTAATTTCGCTTCCCAAGCCTTGACATTCCAGGAGGGGCATTCGAAGCCCAAGGCTTTGGCCTCATAAGCCATCCTTAACCTGGCTTGGAGAAGGGAAATAACAACGGATCCTTTGAGGCCGTCCCGATAGGATCTCATATCCTGCTGGTATTGAAGAAGGGCGGCATCTAGCTTGGCTTGAGAATCCTCATTGTCTTTGTGAGGGGCAGCTTAGTGCTCCTGGGTCATCGCCTTGAATTTATCTTCATAATGCTGGGACTGGGCGGCCGCAATCGCTCCTTGATCAGCTATACTGGCTTCAGCTTTTTCGAGTTTGATCTCCAACATCTTATTAAGCCCGCAGGCATCTTCATACAAGTGCATGAGACATTCCAAACCCTGCAGTTAAAGACACAGGTATCAATATAAAATGTGCAGGATAATGGTTAACATGCATGTTCAGGATATCGGATGGTAATTTTCACTTGCTTAAGGAATGAGGTGGCTTCACTAAATCCATGGTTCTCGAGAGAGAATGTCTCGGAGGCAGCTGGAGAATCCATTTCTTTTCTCTTCCGGGAGCTGGAGGCCCGAGTCCTGGATGCTGGAGGAGCTTTGGGAGCAGTAGTAGTCTTTGAACTGGTAGGCTTTGGTGTGGCAGACGACCTTGGCTTAGATTCTTGCTTGACAGGTACAAGGCTGGAGTAACTATCCAACTCGTCAAGTTGGAAGCCTTCAAGGTTGACAACTGGCACTGCACAAGGGAAGATATTTTTCAAACTCATCATGCCTCTGAAAGATAATCCGTTTAATGAATAAAGATAATTACTAAGAATATGCTTACCAGACATGTTGGACCTTTCACTTTCCGGAAGCTTGTAAATTTCTTTTATCCTCCTTTCCGATTCGGCACTTTGGGGAGCTATTTCCTTGAAGTTTGCTGTAAAAAAGGAATAAACATGTCAGGATATCAGTTCAGGATGTAACACCTGTGCCTCCATGGCCATCAAACAAATACCGAACCAATGAAATATTATATTTCATACTTGGGATTTGTAAAAATATGTGTATCATTTGCACATATCAATTCTTGTTCGATTTCAAACTCTATATCGCTTTCTGGAAGGTTATAGGCGCACCGACGCGTAAATATAACCAGTTTAATGCAACAAACACTCCAGAATAGTGACATAGGCTTAACATACCTTAAATAACCTTTACATAACTTAGAAATAAGTTTCGAAGGCTTTGGTATGGCAAAATCAAGTTAAATCGCTTACAGGGACTAAAGTTGACAAACTGCGAAAGTATGCCAATTTGAACTGTAACAGACATTCCGGAACATGACCATAAGTTAAACATACCATAAATACCCTTAACATAGCTTAGAAATAGGCTTTAAGGTGTTCGGTATGCTAAAATAAACTTTTGTGTCATTCAGGGACTAAAAGTGTCAAAAAGTGCACAAGTTTGCATTTTTGCGCATAACTCACGTTCTGAATACATCCGGACATCCAAAAATTTATGTAAGCACTAAAACATTTTATTTTAGTGTTTGGCATAAGAAAAAACCATTCGTCACGCATTTTGGATCGTTTTTCGCGCTTGTGCACATTCCGTCGTAATTAAGCGAACATCGCGTTCGTACGGCTAAACGAACCAACATCCGACATATTTTTGAGCATGTTTCATGTCCACAATGTTTAGACATCATGTTAGGGCCTTAAAGTTGGCTTAACGGGCCTTAAACATGTCCGAAATGGCTTAAACACATAACAGGGACTGAAACTGCAATATTTGAAACTTGTTTTCTGATCTGAAGAGCTAGGCGGCCCGCGTGAGCCAAGCTTAAATCTTAGGCCGCCCGCGTCAGACTCTCTGATCAGATAAGATCGAACAGTCAGCGTATTCCAGCTGTTTTAACCACAACAACAAGCTCACCACTTGCCTATTCAGCTGATAAGGATCAATTTTAGGCACCATAACTTTCCGACACTTGTACGGATACGATTAAGGCACGATATTCGACAAACGATCTTAACGGTTCTCCGAATACTATAAATAACCCATCACCCAACTTCAAAAATCACTAGAATCTGATCTAAGTGACTCTAAGTTGGAACCATTGTTTCATACCTGAGTTATTGTGATCTAGATTAGCATTCGGGGACCCTTCGTAAGTATTCTTTCGTTCTTTTATTGCTTTTCGAGTCTTTCGAGTCTGAAAGTCAAACTTTGTTTGACTTTCTGCATTGACCAGTTTATGGTCAATGTGAAGTTCGTTTGAACTTCGCAACGTGAGTGTAATCACGTTGGTTATAGTCCCTTGGGACTATGCCCACTGATTACCACGTTGTCTAGGGTCGTAGGGTAAGCGATCTAATAAATCGCTTATACCTTCGAACCCGACCCAGTTTGGTCGATCATTAGGATCCGACCAAATACATTATGTGACCATAGTGTATAGGGAATAACCTTCCGAGGTTATACCTTATGGTCACATCGTTTGAGTAGTTGTATGATAGGTAGTTTATATGCCTTAGGTAAATTACCAGAATACCCTTTTCATGTATAATTGGTAATTAAGCATATGTAACCTAATCTTTTGTCACATAACTGATTATATAACGTGTTTAGGCATATAACACTTGTCATAGGACTAGTTAGACGGTCCGAACGCGTTTTACGCGAACGACGCGTTAAAGTAGCATAAGCTACCTAAACGGGTCGTAATGGGTCGAAAGCACTTAGATTAAGGTTTCATTTAGTATGTAGGCTTTGTTAAACCATATGACACGAGTCTCTATACTCGTTTGGTTTACGAACCCTCATTCTATCAAATCTTCCGATTTAGGTCCGGTTATTAACATAGTTACCTATAGTAGGTGCCGTTTGATTTCCGTGATCTCTAGCGTTGCTTGGTGGTTATCTTAGGACTTCTGAGCAATCTTAAGTGAGTACATAGACCCCTCTTTTACTGTTTTCCAAACTGTTTTGGGGTGGAACACATGTGCCTACTTGTTATTTTCGTGCTTTCCTGTTTTCACATCATATACTTGTTATGTTCATTAGTACACTATTAGTACATGATTTACAATACATTTCTGCTATGTGTGTTGACTGATAGCATGCTAGCACATTGATTTACATGACTTTTCTACTTTGTATGTTAACTTAGCATACTTAGTACATCATTTTACATTGCATCTCTGTTGCATATGTTCCAGTAACATATGGACACATTGTTTTACAGCTCTACCTTGTATGTTTACTCTAGCATACTAGGTACATTATCTTCATCACATGCTTACATTTTGGTATGACATTTGGTTTGTTTAAATGAGACAATGTACATTCATTAACACCGATCATGCCGCTCGGTAGTAGGTAGTGGTACCATAGGACTTGACAAATCCCATTCCTGAAATCTCAGGTTTGTTTGGACGTAAGGAATGACCGAATCCGAATACATATTCTTTTGATAACTCACTTTTACATAGTTATCCGACTGTCTCAAGGCTTGGATGTATGAATTTTCACAATACCGCATAAATGTTCATATTCAGTATAGCATGCATATATCTTACAAAACATAACTTTGATTTAAACCAAGTTTTACTTCAATACTTTGTTTTATACATTTTTACTTATGGTTTAAGTAGTCTTAATTTTACTTGCCATACATATCATTTTGGTTATACATTACTTGACTACTTTTGGATTATAAACATTTGACATGGTTTATACAAGGACTTTTGACTATTGGTTTAAACATAGACTTATTACATTGTTGGTTTGGTTTGAGTAAGTGATTAAGTAACGAGGCGTGTGTAATATGATACAAGCATGGTGGATACGCCACTGGTACTTCCTATATATAAGTGTTTGTATGGTATTACATATTGTAGCGTTATTTGAATCATTTCAATTTGAGACATATAACATTTTATACAAATAACATACTTTTCACAAGACATTGTTTTACAAAACAACTCATCTTTTACAAACTCATTTTACTTGGTTATTCATTTAACCATGCATTATTCTCTTATTTATACGTATCATCTGAACTTATTGTTTTTCAAATGATTTACAAAGACAAAGCAAATTACAAGGTTCATGACTAAACATTTTCTCAAACATAAGTCATGAAACCTATTTTCACAAAACCTATGTATCTCACAGGCATTTTTATGCTGACGTACCTATTTTCACATGTGTTTTTCAGGAGCTGTTGCATAAGATGATCAAGATACACATAGGCAGACTTGGGCTTTAGTGACAATAAAAGATGCAAGACTAGTTAATTATATTGTATTTCCTTGTTTATTAAGACATTGTAACACTTTTAATCAATAAAACGAAACTTCAATTGCCATGGATTTGAAACAATTAATTCTGTTACAACACTCCCCGATGTTTCCGCCACGTTTTGTATGTTACACGTGGTCGGGGTGTGACAGAAAAGATGGTATCAGAGCTAATGGTTATAGGGAATTAGGTTATTAGTAATGCTTTGACCTAGTCTATAACCTTCTTAGGACCCTAACGCGAGTTTACTTGCGTTTAGTCATAAAACAATACCGTCACCTATCCTTAGGCGACGATCACAACAAGAACATAAATTTCCAAACCGCTTTGAAAACTAATCATCTGTTCTAGGATGATTGATTACTAGGTTTTGAACCCTCTATTGTAAGGTTTTGAACTCTCTATTATATGGTTTTGAACCCCTTTGAGTTTTCAAAATCTCGTCAAGGTTTTGGGTTTTAAATAATGTGAACACGTGCAAACTGGAAGGGTGAATGCCTGTATTCTGGGTTTTCTGTCTAGGCAAGCACTTCGTATACATCTCATCAGACGCGAGACCAGTTGTGCTTACCTGGGAATTCTTGGGATGAGTGTTCACTTATAGGCGAGCATGTCTTCGCGATACATTATTTTTGACCCATTTACTTTGATTTGTCACCATCTCATTTGTTTGCCTTAGGTAACAAACAAATGATCACAATTTTCATTCGTTACCATTCTGCATTGATTTTCCAATAACCTTTCACTTGCTTCTTCCTCTGTCTTTCATTTTCTTTTAGAATGTCTATTCCTCTCAGCACTGGTCAAATGCCCGAGCGAACAGCCAAATTTGTCCAGCAAATTGGCGAAGTGATTCAGAGGACTGTGGATTTAGGTATTGCCATGGCTCGTCTCAACAATGAAGCCTCTCGTCTCGACAATGAAGCCACTCAAGAGCCACTGAAGGAAGCAGAAGTCAAGCCAGCACCAAAATCAAGGAAGCGTAAGGCTTCAAGGAAACCCGCAGCGGTTACACCTAATCAAGCGGGACCTAGCCAAGTGGCAAGGCCACCAGCTAGGAAGCCATACTTAGGAACTGCTCCTAGGTGCAAGCGATGTAACGGTCATCATTCAAACCTCATACCCTGCTTCAAATGTACCTACTGTGGACGGCGGGGACATTTGATTAACACATGCCGCTTTGCTGCCCAAAACAAAGCTGCTATAAACCTTGCTGCTATCCAACTCCAAGTCAACTCAACTCAAGCTCGTTTTCCGCGTGGTACTTGCTACAACTGTGGTGATACGAGCCATTACAGGAACAACTGCCCGAAGATTTTCAGTGCAAATCCAACCCGTGGATGAGCAATTGGCTGAACAAAGGATGTTGCTGTCTTATGCCTTTGTTTCTTTTGTTTTCTTGTAATGTGAAACAATCTGTTTTGTTCATAAATAAATTATTGTTCACAAAGTCTGATGTACAAGTATAGTTACATGTGTGTATGATTTTCCTATGATACCTGCATTAAGGAACTATGTTCCTTACAAACTACTCTTGTGATTTTCTCTTTCAAATGATCGCTCATGATTCCCTCGAAAATTTTAAAGTGCTCGTTTCACTCTAAGAAACAAAGTACAGAAAATAAAGTGACATTATGAGTAATCATGCTTCTGCACGTCTGTGCCATTAAATCCTAGGTTAGATAACTAAGGGTATTTTCAAATCTCATACCCATTACGTTTTGATTTTTTTTTCAACATATACAGTATAAGTATTTCAAAACAATCTTCATGATCTCAAAACATTTCACATAGTTTGAAAACAATTTTTCTAGATGCATTGTCTATGTTATTTCAAAAACATTGGCCATGTTATCAAAACCAACCTTCCTAATTTCAAAATATTTCATATAGTCTGAAGACAATATTAACACAATACATTTTCTTATCAAGTGCATGATTTCGAAAAGCATCATTCATGTCTTTCAAAAACCTTATACATAATTTCAAAATTCATCTCGCATGATTTTAAAACATTTTTGTAAATATATCTATCTAATACACCTACTTTATGATTTCAAAAGTATTATATATAAGGTTTCAAAAACGTTAAACACATTTTTCTTAAAAGAATCCCATGCATAGTTTTCAAAAATATTTTCCTCATACATTGACTTAACCTTCAAATTCTGCTTCATATGTCGCCTTGACATATCAAGCATCTCAACTTCATAAACATTTTACTTTATGTTTTGACATAAGCACATCCCGTGCAAGGTTTCAAAACATCTTCAACTTCTAAAAAAAATCCACATGGGATCTTTTTATCTTCACATTTAGATCCTTGTGGATGATTATCATCCAAAATCAGAGTCCTTAATTGGATTCCTTATGTACCTAAATTCGAACATTTCGGTTCCTAATAATCGAAATCGAATTTTCTTTTTGAATCTTTCTATCTTTATAGTTGGATTCTTGATAACGTTTAAAGTACCAAATGGAATCCACGGAATGGATTCCGGGTATGCTCTAAATGCATGTACGCAATTAACAAGACAAATTAACAAACAATTTTGTGGTTATGTGACTATGTGTTTATTCATCTTGTGTTTTCTTTTATGCATTTTGGGTTTTCTTCATTGCATTTTTGTGTTTTTGTATACTCTGGATATTCGTTATCCAAATCCTCGTAGAACCTTTCATATCTTCATATGAGGAATTCGTAGCAGGATAGTCAAAAGGTACTACCTTAAATCCTTAATGGGCTCCTATGTAATAGTTAAGACCCTTGGATTATATAGTACCACTCCATGATTCATAAGAGACCCTTTAGTGGTCTAATAAAAAAGATTGATTCACAATTTGGTTAAAGAACGACATCTAGTGATGTAGCTGGACAGACTCCTTGATAGTCTATTTTAGATCATTTATTGATTTAATTAAAAGGACTCTATGGCGGTCTAGTCACACTCATCACATGATTGTTCATTTGGTTTTCCCCTACACATTATAAAATGGACTGAGTGAACTATGCAAGGAATTGTCTAATTATGGACGCGTACATAATTATGAAATTTAGTGCACAGAAACCCAGTAAGATTTATTATGTGTAAGAACCGATAGCGACAACAATAACAAAATGAGAACGATGTAATGGATGTACGGTGGACGCACCAATGACACTTCATATACTTGTATATAAGTGTCCCTCTTACATTGCAAACATAATGTTATTAAGGTTACTAGAAGTTCAAGAACCCTAACCAATGTTGTTCGATCTTTTCAACTTCATGTTTTCAATCTCTCACAAGTTTCCTCTAAATAAATTTCGGGACGAAATTTCCTAAAGTAGGGGAGACTGTAACACCTGTGCCTCCATGGCCATCAAACAAATACCGAACCAATGAAATATTATATTTCATACTTGGGATTTGTAAAAATATGTGTATCATTTGCACATATCAATTCTTGTTCGATTTCAAACTCTATATCGCTTTCTGGAAGGTTATAGGCGCACCGACACGTAAATATAACCAGTTTAATGCAACAAACACTCTGGAATAGTGACATAGGCTTAACATACCTTAAATAACCTTTACATAACTTAGAAATAAGTTTCGAAGGCTTTGGTATGGCAAAATCAAGTTAAATCGCTTACAGGGACTAAAGTTGACAAACTGCGAAAGTATGCCAATTTGAACTGTAACAGACATTCCGGAACATGACCATAAGTTAAACATACCATAAATACCCTTAACATAGCTTAGAAATAGGCTTTGAGGTGTTCGGTATGCTAAAATAAACTTTTGTGTCATTCAGGGACTAAAAGTGTCAAAAAGTGCACAAGTTTGCATTTTTGCGCATAACTCACGTTCTGAATACATCCGGACATCCAAAAATTTATGTAAGCACAAAAACATTTTATTTTAGTGTTTGGCATAAGAAAAAATCCATTCGTCACGCATTTTGGATCGTTTTTCGCGCTTGTGCGCATTCCGTCGTAATTAAGCGAACATCGCGTTCGTACGGCTAAACGAACCAATATCCGACATATTTTTGAGCATGTTTCATGTCCACAATGTTTAGACATCATGTTAGGGCCTTAAAGTTGGCTTAACGGGCCTTAAACATGTCGGAAATGGCTTAAACACATAACAGGGACTGAAACTGCAATATTTGAAACTTGTTTTCTGATCTGAAGAGCTAGGCGGCCCGCGTGAGCCAAGCTTAAATCTTAGGCGGCCCGCGTCAGACTCTCTGATCAGATAAGATCGAACAGTCAGCGTATTCCAGCTGTTTTAACCACAACCACAAGCTCACCACTTGCCTATTCAGCTGATAAGAATCAATTTTAGGCACCATAACTTTCCGACACTTGTACGGATACGATTAAGGCACGATATTCGACAAACGATCTTAACGGTTCTCCGAATACTATAAATAACCCATCACCCCAACTTCAAAAATCACTAGAATCTGATATAAGTGACTCTAATTTGGAACCATTGTTTCATACCTGAGTTATTGTGATCTAGATTAGCATTCGGGGACCCTTCGTAAGTATTCTTTCGTTCTTTTATTGCTTTTCGAGTCTTTCGAGTCTGAAAGTCAAACTTTGTTTGACTTTCTGCATTGACCAGTTTATGGTCAATGTGAAGTTCGTTTGAGCTTCGCAACGTGAGTGTAATCACGTTGGTTATAGTCCCTTGGGACTATGCCCACTGATTACCACGTTGTCTAGGGTCGTAGGGTAAGCGATCTAATAAATCGCTTATACCTTCGAACCTGACCCAGTTTGGTCGATCATTAGGATCCGACCAAATACATTAGGTGACCATAGTGTATAGGGAATAACCTTCCGAGGTTATACCTTATGGTCACATCGTTTGAGTAGTTGTATGATAGGTAGTTTATATGCCTTAGGTAAATTACCAGAATACCCTTTTCATGTATAATTGGTAATTAAGCATATGTAACCTAATCTTTTGTCACATAACTGATTATATAACGTGTTTAGGCATATAACACTTGTCATAGGACTAGTTAGACGGTCCGAACGCGTTTTACGCGAACGACGCGTTAAAGTAGCATAAGCTACCTAAACGGGTCGTAATGGGTCGAAAGCACTTAGATTAAGGTTTCATTTAGTATGTAGGCTTTGTTAAACCATATGACACGAGTCTCTATACTCGTTTGGTTTACGAACCCTCATTCTATCAAATCTTCCGATTTAGGTCCGGTTATTAACATAGTTACCTATAGTAGGTGCCGTTTGATTTCCGTGATCTCTAGCGTTGCTTGGTGGTTATCTTAGGACTTCTGAGCAATCTTAAGTGAGTACATAGACCCCTCTTTTACTGTTTTCCAAACTGTTTTGGGGTGGAACACATGTGCCTACTTGTTATTTTCGTGCTTTCCTGTTTTCACATCATATACTTGTTATGTTCATTAGTACACTATTAGTACATGATTTACAATACATTTCTGCTATGTGTGTTGACTGATAGCATGCTAGCACATTGATTTACATGACTTTTCTACTTTGTATGTTAACTTAGCATACTTAGTACATCATTTTACATTGCATCTCTGTTGCATATGTTCCAGTAACATATGGACACATTGTTTTACAGCTCTACCTTGTATGTTTACTCTAGCATACTAGGTACATTATCTTCATCACATGCTTACATTTTGGTATGACATTTGGTTTGTTTAAATGAGACAATGTACATTCATTAACACCGATCATGCCGCTCGGTAGTAGGTAGTGGTACCATAGGACTTGACAAATCCCATTCCTGAAATCTCAGGTTTGTTTGGACGTAAGGAATGACCGAATCCGAATACATATTCTTTTGATAACTCACTTTTACATAGTTATCCGACTGTCTCAAGGCTTGGATGTATGAATTTTCACAATACCGCATAAATGTTCATATTCAGTATAGCATGCATATATCTTACAAAACATAACTTTGATTTAAACCAAGTTTTACTTCAATACTTTGTTTTGTACATTTTTACTTATGGTTTAAGTAGTCTTAATTTTACTTGCCATACATATCATTTTGGTTATACATTACTTGACTACTTTTGGATTATAAACATTTGACATGGTTTATACAAGGACTTTTGACTATTGGTTTAAACATAGACTTATTACATTGTTGGTTTGGTTTGAGTAAGTGATTAAGTAACGAGGCGTGTGTAATATGATACAAGCATGGTGGATACGCCACTGGTACTTCCTATATATAAGTGTTTGTATGGTATTACATATTGTAGCGTTATTTGAATCATTTCAATTTGAGACATATAACATTTTATACAAATAACATACTTTTCACAAGACATTGTTTTACAAAACAACTCATCTTTTACAAACTCATTTTACTTGGTTATTCATTTAACCATGCATTATTCTCTTATTTATACGTATCATCTGAACTTATTGTTTTTCAAATGATTTACAAAGACAAAGCAAATTACAAGGTTCATGACTAAACATTTTCTCAAACATAAGTCATGAAACCTATTTTCACAAAACCTATGTATCTCACAGGCATTTTTATGCCGACGTACCTATTTTCACATGTGTTTTTCAGGAGCTGTTGCATAAGATGATCAAGATACACATAGGCAGACTTGGGCTTTAGTGACAATAAAAGATGCAAGACTAGTTAATTATATTGTATTTCCTTGTTTATTAAGACATTGTAACACTTTTAATCAATAAAACGAAACTTCAATTTCCATGGATTTGAAACAATTAATTCTGTTACAACACTCCCCGATGTTTCCGCCACGTTTTGTATGTTACACGTGGTCGGGGTGTGACACAGGATGTAGTCTTGGGATATGATTGGGGATATTCCTAAAACCCTAAATCCTACCAGAAGTCAACCATCTCTTAGGAAGGTCAAAACCCTTATCAATGGAATCCCTTTTTACAAAGAAGAATTTTCTTGTCCATTTATCCTCGTTCTTGGTAGCCTTAAGAATGAGAGGATCTTTGGAGATAGAAAATAGAAGGAACCGGCTGGATCCATGAGATCTTAAGCGATAGGCCATCGGCAGATCTTTGATGCAAAGGTTGGGTATATGATGAGCCTTAATCCGCTCCAAGGTGACTAACACGCGCCAAACTATGGGCATGATTTGGGCGAAGCTAAGGCCTGTGAGCTCGAAGAAATGAGAGATAAAAGGGGAAAACAGATACTGCAGCCCAATGGAGAGAGGATAGGCGAAGAAGCATACCCACTCGTCAGAACAAAAATCTGATCGGACCTCTCGGTCGAAAGGACGGAAAATTATACCGGAGGGAAAGGCGCCGGAAGCTCGTAAAGCCGCAATATCGGCATTATCGAAAGAACATACCTCTTTTGAAGGTTCCTTAAGCAAGTTTTGTCTGTGAAAAGGGGTTACGGAGTCCACCGTTTGGGATCTAGTGCGGGTAGCCATGGAGGATCACGACCGGAGAGTGGCGGATTTAAACAGGGAAAATAGAGAGAGAGAGAGAGAGAAGAAGTACCTGAAATTCGCTTGAAGATAGAGATGATCATAATGCAAAGTATTTTGGCTAATTATAGGCTAAAGGATAGGGGGTAAAGAGTAAATAACGCCTTGGAAGTTGCATGTTGTCATTTCAAAAGTCTCGTAGTATTGATTGCCTCGATCCAGGTGAAAAAGTTTAAAATATATCTGTTTGAATTCAGAATTCCAACAGGTATATTTTGGGGACAATTGTTATGGGTCATTTTCTGAGCATATATATCCTGACTAATATTCTGCTTTTGATTGTTTACTTGTGATCAGGATACCGGATCAGGATATTGGTAACATCCTGGTGCGATATCCTGGTATTAACTAAATTAACCACGTGCAGGTTAGAAGCTGTGGGTCACTAACGGTCAAGTGGACCTCTTCTCCTTAAGACTCGAGCAAACCAGTTATATGAGAGACGTTGAACCCGAAAGACCAGGTCTACAACGTTCGTATGGGAATATCCGCCGAATCCCAGTTTCATAGGGTAGTTTGTTAAATTTCTTTTACTATAAATAGATGGATCGGATCAAGTTAAGGCACTCACTTTTCATTCGCACACTTTACTCTCTAGCTACTAGCAACCACTACACACAAACACTTGTACTCGAATTACATTGTAACACCTAGTTGATCCGCATCATATCCTGCACTGTATCCTGATATTCGAAGTAATAGAAGAACAAGGCAGCTGCGATTGTCAGCTCCCGAGGTTTTGTGCCAGCGATCTAGATTGATCAAGGGCTTTCCTCGTATATCTCATGTCACCCCTTTACTTTTTGCTCATTGTTTGATCATAGATACAGCTCTATATCCTGAGCTGTATCCTGAAAACTGTTTTTACAAACAACTTGATCAACATATTTTCAACACATATTTCTAGCACACTACCTCACTTAACTAATTTGATCACTTAATTGCTTCGGTAATTTTTTACCAAAACAGTCTCTGTCTCATATTCAACTCTTTTTGCCCAAAAATGTACCTTAAACTTTTATGATCGGTGAAGACAACAAATTTATTTCCATATAAATAGTGTCTCCAAATCTTAAGGGAAAAAATTATGGCTCCTAACTCTAAATCATGGGTTGAATAGTTTTCTTCATGATTCTTAAGTTATCTAGACGCATATGCTATAACCTTTTGACGTTGCATCAACACACATCCATAACCTAACTTAGAAGCGTCACAATAGACTTCAAAGTCTCGGTTCCTTCTGGTAACGCTAGTATGGGTGCGTTTGTTAATCTTTGCTTAAGAATTCTAAAGGCTTCTTCTTGTTTTGGTCCCCATTCAAACTTAACAGACTTACAGGTTAGCTTCGTTAAGGGGATAACTATTCTAGAAAAATCTCGAATAAACCTTCTATAATAACCGGCTAGTCCTAGAAAACTTCTAACCTCCGTTGGTGATTTAGGGACTTTCCACTTAGTAATTGTCTCAATCTTTGTGGAATCCACATAAATTCCTTCATGATTAACTAAATGTCCAAGAAATTGCACTTCTTCTAACCAAAATTCGCATTTCGAAAATTTAGCGTAAAGTTTTTCTTTTCTCAGCAAATTTAAAAGTGTATGAAGATGCGCTACATGTTCCTCTTTACTCTTAGAGTAAATTAGAATATCATCTATAAAGACAATTATGAATTTATCCAAATATAGCTTACATATTCGCTTCATCATGTCCATAAATGCGGCTGGGGCATTGGTTAGACCAAAGGGCATGACAGTATATTCATAATTTCCATACCTTGTTCTGAAGGCGGTTTTAGGAATGCCCTCTTCCTGTACCTTTAATTGATGATATCCTAAGTGTAAATCGATCTTAGAAAAGAATCGAGCTCCTTGTAGTTGATCAAACAGATCATCGATTCTCGGTGATGGGTACCGATTTTTAATCGTGACCTTATTCAACTCTCGATAATCAATGAACATACGCATTGATCCGTCTTTCTTCTTGACAAACAAGATTGGTGCTCCCCATGGTGATGAACTTGGCTGTACGAATCCTTTCTCCAAAAGTTCGTCCAACTATCTCTTCAATTCTTGCATCTCTGCTGGTGCCAAACGGTAAGGTTCTTTGGCAATCGGTGCTCTTCCTGGTAGTAGATGAATTCTGAATTCAACTTCCTGTCCGGCGGTAGTCCTGGTAGCTCTTCTGGAAATACATCTGAGAATTGAGATACTACGGGAATATCTTTCAATTCTTTTCCTTTAGTGTTAATGATTATGGAAATCGTATATACTAGTGATCCCTTCCTTGCACAACTTGCAGTTTTCATCACAGAGATGTATTTCGTGGGTCTAGTGGGCTTATCTCCTTTAATTGTGATCTTTTCACCCTTTGGTGAACTTATTTGGATTGACTTTTGATCACATAGAATACAGACTTTATTGGCTATTAACCAATCCATTCCTAATACAACATCAAATCCGGCCAGATTCATTTGGTAAAGGTTAGCAATAAACTTATGGTTTAAAATTTCTATTCTTGCTTCCTGCAAGATTTTAAAAATCTTAATGGTTTCTCCATTTGCTGTCTCCACTAGACATTCTTGTTGAGTTTAGTTAATGGTTGGTCGAGAATTTTGCAAAATGAAGAGTCAAAAAATACTTTTAGCAAAAATATCATTAACTAAAAATGTACCGGCAATCACATCTGAAATCATCTTTGTTTCTTTGGCTGTCAGAACAAATGCCCTAGCATTCTTAGCAGTCTTGTTGTTCATGGCTAGAGCTAGTTTCGGACAGTTTGGCTTAATATGTCATTTTTCTCCACAATTGAAGCATACTCCATTACTGGGTTTCTTCCTAAAGTCTTCTTCCTTGTGTCCTGGTATTCTGCAGAAATTGCAGTAGGTGGAGCATCTTCCTGAGTGCTTCTTCTTGCAGGCCTTACAATAAGGTGCAGAAGTAGAACCTACATTCTTCCCACGGTTGGAATTTCCATAGAGGAATTCCTGGGTAAGTTTCTGGACTAGGTTCTTTCTCTGGTTTTCTTCTTGTGTACGTACCAATTCATCAGTTAAGGTATTTGCTAGTTCTACAACTTCTTCTATGGTTGGTGATCTAGCTGCCTTGACTTCATGTCTAATCTCACTGATTAATCCCTAGATGTAACGGGAGATTAGTACTGGTTCTGGTGAAGCTAGGGTTGGCACTATTCTAGCATATTCAAAGAATACAGTAGTGTAACCCTTACAGTCTAATCCAGTCATTCTAAGGTTTAAGAACTTATTAGAAATATGTTCTTTTTCATTGGGTGGACAAAATTTCCTTTCAACCATATTATTAAACTCAGTCCATTACATATTATAGACTCTGTCACTTCCCCTAGACTGGAGAATAGTGTTCCACCATTTTAAAGCAGCATTCTTAAACAGATCGGAAGCAAACATGATTTTGTCTTCCTCTGCGCACTTGCTTATTTTTAAGACTGCCTCAGTCTTTTCTAACCAGCGTAGAGCTGCAATGGCTCCTTCATTGCCCGAGAATTCTATTAGTTTACAAGACCAGAATTCTTTGTAAAAACAACCATAAGACATGGTTCTTCTTCTTTTTGGAATGGACACTTGAAGTAATGGTCCATTGTTCACGCTGTGACTGGGTTCAGCATGTGATCGCTTACTTCCACTATTACTTTTATTATTTTCCACTTCCTTAATGTTTTGGATGATAGCTGGCATAGAGTCTCTAATTCCTTGGGTTACTATGTGTCGAATGGCACTGTTATTTATCTGATTATCATTATTCTGGTTTTCCTGATTTGCTGCGTTGGCCATCTGAATTTACAAACAATTACCAAGTATTAATATCCCAAAGCAATATTTAATGCTAATAATCCCACAACAACACATTGATCAAAATCGTCATGCATTGCGACATTTACTCTATTTTATAGATATGCATCTATTACAAACCACAACTGGAAATTAAAATACAATACTAGTATGCATCAGTAGTTATTAGATTATCTATCTTAGTGGATATATTATATATATATTTTTCAAGTCACACACATCTATATATATATATATATATATATATAATTACTATTATTATTACTAATAGGGGTTCATCCAATATTGCATATTACGCTCGTCGTACTTCCAAACGAGCCTCTCCCCTATTTGTCTTATTTTTTCACTTTCATCTAATAACTCCTCACCAAAGGTGCGAAGTTCTTGCACATTCTCAGTGCTCATGGGTGGTGCGGGTGCTGGTATCGGGTCAGGGTACTGTGGCATTGGTTCTTCATACGGGTATGGGTTTTCTAAGATCTCCCTGATATATTGGTCGTTATCCCAGTATGGATCTGGGTAAGGGTTTGGGTAGGGTGCTACTGGGTTTTGCATGGGTTCCTCTTGTGGATGTAGTTCTTGGTAATCTCTATGGTCGTCAAACCATGGGTCATAATTTGGAGGATGGGGTGCTGGGACTCTAGGAATTTCAGTTGGGTCGAAAGCAGGTAATGGAATCTGGTCCCCTGGGTTTTGTTCTATTTCTATGGGTTGTGTTGGGAACAACGGTAGTGGCTGTGGTGCTATGATTTGTTCTAAATTCGGGTCTGCAGCAGTGGTAGCTAAGATATGAAAGTTGGCTAGTCTCCTATTGAGTATATCTTGAGTTTGGGTGTTCATCTCCCTATTCGCAACTGCTAAAGCTCGCTGTTGCTGTAACTTTCTCATTCTTTTCCTACGCCCGTGAGCTCCCCGACTAAACCATCCTCTCTTTTTGGTAGGGAATGGCTCTTCGGATTGCGCTTTGAATATAAAGATCCCTTCCCTTGTGTCAGCTGAATACCCCGAGGGGGTAGGCTGGGAAGAAGTTCCTTCATCTATAGGAGAACAAGACAATTGACGATAGGCGTCCAGTGGTCCTTGATCACTCATACTATAAACTAACAAATTATCAAATAACAAAACAATAATATACACGTATGCACATAATGGCATAGATTATTTCCTAACATAATTGACAATTTCAATGTCAGCAGAACACTTCTGTGGCTTAAATCAGTGGGTATAGCTCTGATACCACTCTCTGTCGCAACCCTCGGCCCCTAGTGACCTGGGAACGGGCGATCGCGAGCTCAGATTCAGTGGTATAGGTGTTTATCATTTTGGCAACGGAATTTACATCAGAACTATAGTTAGGAAATATTTTATCAGAGTAAAATACCACATTTTTATAATAATAAACACATGGGTAAAATCCAAGTTTCCATTACAAACATGTTTATAGGGATAAACCCTATTTTATTTAAACAAAACATCCTCTTTATTTTGGTAACTTTTATAGCCACATTTTCCAAGCCTTCAGTGTTGTCCAGCTGGCTTCTATTTGGCTTTCACATTTTGTGACTTGAAACGCATTTAAAAACACTTTGTTAGTGGGAAATACTGGTGAGTGAATCCCAGTTTAATCAAAACAGGTTTTATCATTGTACATTATTGAGGGCGATCTCACAATTATATTTGTTTCCAATTCTTACTTTAATTACGACCCACTGTACTGTCAACCCAACTTGTGGTCATGTTACTACTCACAGTGTAGTAACAAATTTTGTATACAAAACCCCAACATACCGATGATAATTGTAGAATTACAAATACTCAATAACTGTTGATCATAATGTAAAACAATTGAGGTTTTGTAAAAACAGTTTGCAAAAAAGGTTTACAAAAAGGAGATTACTCACATTGCTAATTTAGGTTTTTCCATTGTGACTTCCTGGTTATAATCTATTAATTAAACAACGCACACGCGTTAGTATGCTAACCCAATTTACATTAGTTATACCCTCCCCGAGACAGAACTCCAAAGACTACGTCGGGCAGAGCCTCGACAGCCGTTACAGAGCACTAGATCAATCGAGCAGCGTATCTAATACGTAACCGGGGGTTAAAATACTTACAACGAGGCAGAGCTTCGCTATTTTAGTGGGTATAATACCTGGGTATAATTTTAGCTTTAGAGAATTGAGAGAGAGTTCGAAACTTTTGAACGACGAAAACTAAAGCCTGAGCTCCCAATTTATAGGGCTGGTCGACCATTCTCTCGCGCCCTGCCAGAGTATTAGCAAAGGTCTTCGCGGCCCGCGAGTCCTTGTAGACTAGCTCCTAGCTTTGCTGAGTCGACCCGTAGCCCCCACACGCGTCACGACACGTGGAATCAGCTGGTGCGGCTTGGTGGCTAGCCGTCGTGCCCCGCGAAGCACACACCCTTCAGGGTCACGGCCCGCGAGCGCCCACCAGACTTGATTTTATTTGATTTTTATAAAAATAAAGTATCTAGGGCCCACTTTACATATACGGGGTGTATTTTAGAATGTATAGGGACGTTCTAAATATTTTAGGAGTGTCGGAAATATTTTAGGAGGGTTGTTATATATAATATTACAAGGAAGCAGGTAGAAATACCCAAGTCTACAAATGTGAGTACATCTTATTTTTGTACACATTTTTGTAAAAATCTCAAATGTTTTCAATTATACATAACAGTTATTGAGTCTATGTATTCTACAATTACTGCCAGTATGTTGGGGTTTTGTATACAAAATGTGAAAGACGTTACCTTTGGACAATGAGATATCCAATGAGTAGTATGACCCATAAGTCAGGATTGACAGTACTGAATGAGTAATTGTGTAGATATAAACATTGTAATCGCTCTCAATACTGTAAAGATTATAAAACTGTTTTGATTAATCTGGGATGCACTCACCAGTATTTCGTGCTGATAAAACCTTTTTAAAAACGCGTTTCAGGTAACTTAGTGTGAAGCCAATAGAAGCCAGCTGGAGAGCACTAAAGGCTTAGAAAAGTGGCTATAAAATTTATCTAAATAAAAAGGTGATCAATTTTTCAAAAATTAGGGTTTATCCCTATAAATTATATTATAAACAAAACATGGGTTTTATCCCATTTGCTTATTATAAAAATGGCGTTTTAAACTCTGATAAATATTTCCCAACTACTGTTCTCATGAAAGTTTCCGCTGCATATTTAATAAACACCAATACCATCAGACTGGCTCGCGGATCCCGCTCCCAGGGTGGGGTCGGGGGCTGTGACAGAAGGTGGTATCAGAGTCAAGCCACTTGTTTAAGCCCTTTAGGTGTTCTTCCAATACCTAAACCTTAAACATTTATGTTAGGAAATTAATATCGTGCTATTCTATTAAAGAAAAATCTTGATATTATGATTTTATGACATTTTAAATTCCCAGTATGTGTAATCCCTATTTGTATCTTACAGTTATATAAGGGTGATATATTAATAGGGGAAAGTTCAAATGAAAACTACTTTTATTGTGAAAACTCGAAAACTAACTAAAAAACACACCAATTTTTTTTTATAATTTTTTATTAAAAATCGCTAATTTTTATATATAAAAAAACCTCTTTTTTCAAAAACATTTTTTTTTGTAGTACACATGTGTAATAATACACATGTGTAGTATTTTACACATGTGCACTACAAATTTTTTTTTTGAAATTTTTTTATATAAATAAAAAATTACAAAAATTGTTATGCAAAAAAAAAAAAATTTGGTATGTTTTTTGGCTTTTTTAATTAGTTTTCGTAATAACTAGTGGTTTTCATTTGAACCTTCCCCTATATTAATAATGTTATTTTAATATTTGTGATGTATTATATATATCATATTAATATGATTCAAAATAAATCTTATAACCTTATAATAATATTATGATATTAACATTTATATCTTAATAAAAGATATAAGATAACACCCTTTAGGTATAATATCTCTGAAATATCATAAAATATTGTAGGATTGGGATTCGACCAAACGAGTCGTTCTGAAGAGTTCTTGATCAATACGAAAGGCGGAATAAGACGTATTGATGTTATAACAACTAGATTTGCACATAGAATCACTTTAAATGTCGATTGTATTGATTTGACAAAGTTACACGAGCTGGCGACACTTCGGCAGAGCTTCGCTACCGGAATCCAAAAGTTCCAAAAGTTCTAAATGAAGACCCAAGACCTCATATATATAGGAGATGCCAGACCCCATGAACTGGCAAGACCTCATGAACTGGCCAGAAGGCATGAACTTGCCAGAAAGCATGAACTTGGTCACCTCGTGCGAGGTGGTCTAGCCACTTCGTGAGGGGTGGCTGGTTCAGGTCTGTTTCCCGTTTCTCTCGTACAACGTGTCCTGGTCTATCTATTCTAGTCACATGACTCGATACAAGATATAAGACGAAGTCAACAGACATATGCACTAACAAACTACCCCTTGGATGATGACGAGTCTTCATTGTGTCGAGTCTGCAGTCTTGATCGGTCTTCTCGCTCTCACCAAAGTATTCTCCATTATACACATCTTTATCAAACTCTCTCTTACTCTTCCAGAATCTCAACCTTACTCTTCGAACTTTCTAATTCTCTTGATCAGATCTCTTGATTCATTAAGCTCTTCAGCATTAGCAGCTTCTATCTCGAACGCTATTCCAAGATCTGAATCTGGCTCTAACGTCTTCAGACTCCCCCTTTCGATAAGCTGGGATCGCAGTCTGGAATTCACTATCTGCAGGCTTTGAATAGGAAACATGGCTCTAATCTGCATACGCTTATGCGGAAAATCCTCAGGAATCGAAATCTAGCTCTTTCAAAGCTTTTTACCTGCACGTACTCTACCCAAAACATAAGGTTTTTCATTTTAAAAACATTTATAGTCTAATCATCTAGACAATTTTGACATAGATGAACTCTGATTATTCACTTGTAAAAAAACAACTTTGGTTTCAAATTAATGAACCATTTAATCATTTCAAATTCATTTGTCATTTCAAACAAACCCTCCCAAACCTTGTTGTTCATCATGTTCAGCACTTGGAATTTTGAAAATCAGCTTTCCAACATCAGTTGTCGAAAATAAGATGAAATAAAATCTTTTTGAATTTTCAAAATTTTATGCTAAAACATACTGAAAATCTTTTTGGATTTTGGGAAATAAACTTTATACAGACATCTTTTTGTGAGTTTGTGTAAGAGGATCATATCAGTTTATGACAAATCACTAGCACCGTTGAGCTTTAAACACTTTAAGTTCTAAACGATTCACTTAGATTGTCAGTATACTGATCCACTTAAATTTTCACACAAAGTTCAATTGTTTCGAGACACGAGATTAGTGTTTTGATGGACTTAACTTATTCGCGTGTCCCACCTCAGAATATACTCCCGTATCCAGACTCATATATTCAGTCTTACAGGTGAATGTTCACTAATGATATCTGTAAACGGGTAATGCGAGGCCATGAGAGCTCAGATTAGAACTTCCGTTCAGACAAAGAGATGATGGCTCGACTTTTAGGTGTGTCCCGTTTGGGGATCTTTTCTTCAACAACACATGATTAGCATTTTTCAATGTTTCATCATTTTTTATGCTGGGGGTAGGCTTTATGATTAAAGCAGTGCAGAGTATTATACGAGGACTAGGCTATTGCTCTTGCAAAATCAGAAGTCCCGGTATAATACCCCAGATATCATCACGCACAAAGACCTAGTATGTCAGAAATAGAAAGCGCTTCATACAAGATTTCAGGGGTTACCTATATATCCGAGAGATGTTCCCCACGTGATAAGTAAGTATTTGATATTTAGGTTTATATCTCGAAAACAATCTAATAAGCGTGTAAAAACCTACTGGCATATCATCAGTGAAACCGTTTATCACATTTTAACTTTCCAATTCTTTAGCGTACTGTGATTGTCTACTGATATACTATCATTTCCTCTTTTTTTACAACAAAAATCATTTTGATTTTTCGATGTTTTTGGTTTTTTAGATTTTATCATGTTTTTGGATTTTTCAAATTTTCAAAATTTCTAAATTTTTTACTCCCCCTAAAATCAAAAATATGTTTCAATTTTTGATTTTCTGGGAAAATTTCAAAGTAAAAGCAATAAACTGTACAAATAAAATGACAAACTAATGTGAATTGCTTCAATACGCCATCCACTTGGCTTAACCAATCAGAACTTCCCCTGACAACAAACTATTTTCCCATTATGATTTCAAAACACTTAAGTTTGTTTTAATCAAAATGGTTTTTCCGGAAAATTAGTTTTGTTGATTTCACACATCATTGGGATTCATTCATCACTTTGTTCTTTCAACCACTTGTAAATTCACTTTTCCTTTTCTTTAACCACTTGTATGAAAGTTAAATCAGGTTCAACTTAATGACCTTGATTAACCACTCGTAGGTTCTTATCAACAATACTACTTGTAAGTCGAAATATCACAGTTTTTAATTTCTCAAGAAAGATGCCGATTCCTACTCCTCAATTACCAACCTGGGAGTTCCGGCAAGTCAGGATTTCAAACAAAGAATGCTGACACCCAAGCCTGACCAGCCTTGGGTGCATCCGACTTATTTTCACTCGGTGTGTAAGTTCTCCTCTTTGATTCATAAAATTCTTTTACCCCTTTGGCCCTACCATCGACCATTTTTTCAAAAATATGTTTTACTTTCCCATTGAAAGCCTTTTCAACCTCGAATTCTTTCTTTTCAGAATAGAATTGATTCGAAATTTCCACTTTTCCAAATTTCGATTTTAAATTTGCAGCCCGCAATGGTGGAAAGTTAACATCACCCATTGGCGGTACTGACATTTCTCTTTTTAACTCAACTTGTGGCTCCTCTGACTTTGACGAGTCAGATTCATCGCCAGAAAGTGGCTCCTTTGCTTCCGAAGAAACAAATTCATCGCTAGATTTAACCTCTGATTTCTTAGCAACCCACGTTTGGTTGTTATGATTCACTCTTCTTTTGTAAAACCTTTTAGAACACATACCAACTTCATATGTTGAATTTTTAAACATTTTGAATTTTTCAGTTGGTGGTTCAGTTTTATCAACAACTTTTTCTTTGAGTTTAGAAGACACTCCCTGTTGTGTGTTGGTTGCCTTTGGACAGTTCCAGGCTATGTGACCAACTTTTTTGCATCGGTAACAGGTTCTTGTCTCCTTTTTCTGATTAACTTCATTCTTCTCATGTTTATGTTTTTCTCCAAGAAACGCTTTGTTCGATTGCTTCCAGAATGAGCTCTTTTTCTCTTCTTCAGAACTTGCCCCTGAAACAAATACAGTTTTTGATTTAAAATCTTCAATATTTTGATTATTTTCAACATCAAAACCCAACCCCTTCTTTTTGAAATTGCTTTTATGATTCGGTTTCTTTTTATGACCTGGACCGAAACCTTTCTTCTTTTTTAAACGTTGTTGAACTCTAGAAGTATATTTAGGTTTTGAAAATCCCATTTTATCTTTTATTTCTGAAAACTTTATTTTTATCAATTTAAAAACTGTTTTAATATTTTCAATTTTCACATTTTTAATTGGAAATTCCTCATCAGAATATAATTTGTCTGAATTATTCAAAGTATATGCCACTTTGATTGGTTCATCATTCAAACTATTTTCTGTTTTCGGAATCTCTTTATTATGACTACTCTTGATCGATGAACTTGAACTGTTCACTGATGAACTTCAACTCTCAGATTCAGACTTTGACTCTGACTCCTCATCCTTATCCAACACCTGATCGACCACTTTCTTTATTAACTCAGACTCATGATCAGTGTCAGTCGATGTAAATGTGACGTGAATGTTATCTGGAAAGTCATCCGTTGTTTCTGACTTCAAATTTATATTGACTTCCTTTTTGACTTGTTCCAAGTTTGGATGTCTCGGTGAATACCCTTCCCAAACTGGAGGCGGACACCTTTTATAATTTTCACTTTGTTTCTTACCAGTATCTGTATCTTCCGACTTCTTATCTTGAAAAGCTTCAAAACCTGCTACTGTCGGATAGATTCTATCAATCAAATAATCAGAACTTGAGTAACTCATTAGCAATCGTCTGATTCTTTCATTCTCAATCTTTTCAGTCTCTAATTCTTACTTCAACTTTGCACACTCATCAATATAGTGATTGATGGCCTTCTGCGTAGACATCATCACTGCATTCATCATTGTCAAAGCATCTTCCCTTTCTGAGTTTGTCTTTTCCAACTGATTAACCGTTCTGTTCAACACATCATACGATTCTTTTACATATTTAACATCAAACAACAATTTTTCTTTCATCTTGTCTAGCTCACTAATCTTCTTATCTTTCTCTTCACAATGTTTGCATGGTTCCAAATATTTCAGACAAGGTTTTGTGACCTCTACAATATTTTCAATCTCAACAATCTTCTCAACAACTTTAACTTCTTCACTTTGTTCATACTTCTCTTCCACCTGAACAACATTCTCACATTTTACCTCTTACTTCTCTTTTGCTGCCCGTTTCTCCTTTAGCTTCTTCAATTTATCTGCAAAATAAAATTTGAAACTTTCAGGAGATAAATGAGTTTTACCAATGTTTATTTGATTAATTTCTTCATCATCATCATTGCTATCAATTGGTGATTGATCAAAGATTGGTGTCTTTTCTGAACTATCTTCTGAAGAGACAGACTCTCCATCTTGACTTTTCTCATCATTTGCAAACACATCCATCCATCTTTCATCAACTCTGGCTCTTGAATGATCTGTGCAACAAATGCTCTAAACTTTGAGTTACTTTCAGCCGGAATATATTTGTCTCAGCTAAATCCCTCTGGCAATCTTTCATCTTCTTGATCTGGAGGCATAGTAATACAAGCTTTCTTCTTTCCATCTTCAATCGAAATAGTACGGGATGATGACGATTGTTGAGCTACCTGATGATATATTGCTTTCCGATAATATTCATTGTTCCCGAAAGGATTCTGAGCTCCACCTGCTTCTCGGTTGGTACATTCCCTCTTGAAATGTCCTTTTTCCCTGCACCGAAAACAAGTAACTTTAGACTTATCAAAACCTAAAGTAGAAACATTAGCATCACGTAAGGCATCTCTTCCGGTAATCTGCCTAAATTTCTTAGCTCTCCTCAACACACTTGCTAAACACTACTTAATATCCATTAACTACATTTCCTCAGCATCAATCTGATCGTAATCCTCTTTTGTTAACATAGGATTTCCGATCCTTCCCGCAACCAAACTCTCATATGATTCTAACACGATAACTAGTAATGCCATATGACCTTTAGCGACTTCTTCAGAGAAATTCTGACCGTTCTGAAGATGTAACGCGATGTTGCATTGTAGCACATGACCATTACCATTGTTTGAGCTTTGAGACTGATAATTTGAAGTAGAAACATTAGGATTAACACTCGGATATGAAGAAAATCCACTGTTGTTGATTGAACTTTGGTTGAGTGATCCGGATGAGTTTTCTGCGCTGAAAGCGGTCTGGATCATTGGACTAGCTTCAACATTTTGAACATTACCTTTGAAATACATCTTGATATCTTGTTTACCACTTGAATTGTTCACTCTAGCGATCTTTTGTTGTTCAAGATCTTGTCCTTCAAGTTTTTCAATGAATTGAGCAATTGACAATCTATCATACTCTCCGGTATTCTTCAAAATCATAAGATATGTACCCCATTCATTTTGAGGTAAAGCATCGGCTAATTTTTCAACCCATTCCTCTCGATCTTTATTGATATCCAACCGGATCATTGAACGCACTAAATGACAATATCTCTCAATAAGAGTCTTTGTAGTTTCACCCGGCAAACTTGAAAACAATTCAAATTCTTTCTTTAATAATGATTTTTTATTTTTGATCATCTCTGTACTTCCTTCGAATTTTGTGCGAAGTGCTTCCCAAATCGAACGTGCACTACCATCATGTTGAAGTAATACGGAAATGTCATCTTTCACAGCTTGTTGAAGTAAACTGATCATCATTTTTTCTGCCTTGTACATGTCTCTCTCTTTATCTGAAAATTCAGAAATAATATTTATAACTCCCATATCAGAACGAGGTCGAACATACTTAGTTTCAATACAAACCCAAGACATTAGATGATTTGCTTGAACCCAGTTTTCGAAACGTTCTTGCCAACTGTAATATTCTTCAATGCTCATCAACTTAGGAGGTTTCTGTAACGTTCCCGTTTCATTCTTCATGTTTACGTTCTGAGCAACTGAACTAGTAGTAGCTGAGGTAGTACCAAACGCGTTATAAAATTCGTTTTCCATGTTTCGGTATCGAGAGTTCCCAATAACAGAATTTTCAAATGATCTGGTCAATTCCAAATGATCTGGGATTAGTTCATGCGGTCTGAAGTTTAAACGACCTTGAATTCAACCCGTGCGACCTGGAGTCAACTCATGCGACCTGAAGTCAACCCGTGCGACCTGTAGTCAATTCGTGCGACCTGGAGTCAACTCGTGCGACCTGGAGTCAACTCGTGCGATCTGAGGTTCAACTCGTGCGACCTGGATAAACTCTCACACGATCTGAACAGAATTCAAGTGACCTGGTCCATTTTTCATGCAATTTGAACACTTTTTCCCTTAGTTTTAGCAAGTTTTCAACTCGTTTGGGATATCTAAGTCCAGAACTCCACGATTTTATCAAATTTTATCAAATTTTCGGTCTGATTTATGGTTTAATCTGTTCATAGATTGATTAAAACTCAGTTTTACGTGTTATATCACAAAATCAGGTTATATTCACCACGAATTCATGGTTAATTTTGAGAAAAAAACATGCAGAAAGTGAGTAGAAAGAAGTTGTTTTTGAAGAAATCAAGCTGAAATGGTAAGAACTCTTCTTCCTAAGCTCTGATACCACTTGTAGGATCGGGATTCGATCAAATGAGTCATTCAGAAGAGTTCTTGATCAATACGAAAGGCGGAATCAGACGTATTGATGTTATAACAGCTAGATTTGCATATAGAATCACTTTAAATGTCGATTGTATTGATTTGACAAAGTTACACGAGCTGGCGACACTTCGGCAGAGCTTCGCTACCAGAATCCAAAAGTTCCAAAAGTTCCAAAAGTTCTAAATGAAGACCCACGACCTCATATATATAGGAGATGCCAGACCCCATGAACTGGCCAGACCTCATGAACTGGACAGAAAGCATGAACTTGCCAGAAAGCATGAACTTGGTCACCTCGTGCGAGGTGGCCTAGCCACTTTGTGAGGGGTGGCTGGTTCAGGTCTGTTTCCCGTTTCTCTCGTACAACGTGTCCTGGTCTATCTATTCTGGTTACATGACTCGATACAAGACATAAGACGAAGTCAACAGACATATGCACTAACAAATATGATACTATTTGATATCACTAATATGTTTTATGGTTTAGCCTAAAATTTTACTCAACTTAAAGATATATACTTTGTCCAAGTTTTGACAAAACATATGATTATATTAATTTTGCTAAAATATAGTATCCTAGCATACTTAAAACATGTTTATTGTTTAATACAATATTAAAACAGTATTTTAATAATAACACTATGAAAATATTATATATGCTCTTATTATATTATATCTACATAAGCACATGTACATTTTCATACACATGGAAAATGTGCAAATATATATAAAATATTCTATATTTTATAACCTATATCAATGAAACAAATGATATTTCAAAGAAAAATGTACAAAAATAATTGGTACTATATAACTAGTTGATTTTAAATATATGTAGGTAACACATAGAGTTAATTGCCTAGATAGTCCCTGTGGTTTCACGTTTTTTCACGTTTAGTCCCCAACTTTTCAAAATAGCATGTTTGCTCCCTATGGTTTGCTTACTTGTTACTCGGGTAGTCTCCGGATTGGATGACAGTTAGTTGTCTCAGTTAAGTCTATATAAAATTACTAAATTGCCCTTAATGATAAAACAAATTAAATTAAATAATTATTAAATATATATGTGTGTGTGTGGGGCCCACTTTATTATCTTCTCCAAACAAATGAGCTGCCCAGCCAATTCTTCTCCGGCCATTTAGTTTTTCCGGCCACATTGCCGCCAACCACACACCACCACACCCCTCCACTACCCAACGCCTCCAATTACACGACACAATAATTGTGCCGAACATTTATAGTAATTCCATAGGATTCGTGTTTGTGTAAACATATAATAATTGACAAAGTATTTAATAAAACTTGATAATTCACTCCTAAAGTTCTCATTCTTTTCAGATAGGATTCTTCATCTTTCAAATCAGCAGCTCAAACCCCTTTCTTGTTGCTAAAGTTCCCATCTTTATCAATACCCACGAACCTAAAATCACAGAACAATAACCAAATGAGTACTAGAGGAACCAGATCGGAGAAGGTGAAGAGAATCTTCAACCAATTCAGTTCAAACAACGACGGTGGTCTCAACCAAACCGACACGAAATGGCTGCACTCATTGTCGCTGTTAACTCTAGAGTCAAATTCAGCGACGATAAAATCGGCGCCATTCTCGACGAAGTCTTCCGTACATACGCCGATTTCATCGATTCTGACAAGGGTCTTACGTACGACGGTTTGTTACGTACTTACGATGACGGCGCATGTGACGTGGATCGTGATTTTGAAGCTCTAGGGCTCGAATTGAAACCCCTCAATAATAACAAAAGTAGTAATTATTAAATACATGTTTGTTGATTTCTTACACCAGTGTGTGGTCAGCGTCAAGGTGGCAAGAAAAACGAAATGGCCGTATAAGAAAAGGGTGGGCTGCTTATTTGTTTGGAGAAGATAATAAGAGGGCCCCACACACATATATATATTTAATAATTATTTAATTTAATTTGTTTTTATCATTAAGGGCAATTTAGTAATTTAACATTGATTTAACTGAGAAAACTAATTGTCATCCAATCCGGGGACTACCTGAGTAACAAGTGAGCAAACCATCAGGAGCAAACATGCTATTTTGAAAAGTTGGGGACTAAACGTGAAAAAACATGAAACCACAGGGACTATTCGGGCAGTTAACTCTAACACACATATATATCAGCAGGAAATAGCTTAAAGATTTTTATCTTGTAGTTCCATTATATTTGAGTCATATGTATATATATTCTGATATAGGAGTAATACTTCACTACTTAATACATTAAGGATCAAATTTAGAAACGCCAATTTTATATTATATATTATGATTCTTTAATAAGTAAATATGATAAATTAAGAATCAAGTCCTAACATGTTACAACCAAAATGATTTAACCTTTCAGTTAAAAATAAAAAAAAATTCTAAAAGAATCCAGAAAATTTATATTTTGATTAAATTTGTTTCTTTTGGTGATTTACCCTTTTTATTCCAAAATATTATGTTCAACAAATTTAATAGAAATTTATTTCAGTATACTGTTACTATTGTTAGTATAAAGGTATGAATAAAGTTATAGGAATAACCAGGATAATTAATACCCATCAGTTATATAAATGGATTTTCATAAAAATGATTTAGTATTATAATATTATATTACAGGAAATTTAAAACTTTATGTTTACACAATTTCTTGATAGTATACACAATATAATTAAATATCTTCTGTAGAAAAACAAGCTTCTATATAGTAGAAGGAACAAACCTACATGTTTACTCAGAATCTATTTTGATAAATTCTTAACCATTAACCGCATTTAACCCAAACGAAACCCTAAGGACACCCGTATTAGCACCAAGGGAACGATGGTAGGACCAATGACAGGGAATCTCAGGATCTTATATAAGACCCTTATTTCTAGCCACAGTCACAACTACAATTTCCACCATACATCCTGAATACCTGTCCAGCCATCTGCTCTGAAAATATAACTAAACTGAGGCCATATGGAGAAAAGCTATTACGACAAGAAAAAAACAACAAGTAATATAATATATATACTTTCCGTATATTTTGATAAAATATATAGTGAAAGTAAATGTTAATATATAATATGTATATATGTATATATCAACGCATAATACTGATAGGTATGATTATAGTTGTGCTAATACAGTATGAGCAACAAAACATGTCTAATTGCTTGTTTAGTTTTGTGATAATGATGTCTGAAAATGTTTGCAATTCAGATGTCAAAGGAAATAGCATGTAATCAAGAAATTCAGGCTAGTAATAGAAATTCTTTGGATAAAAATACTATAGAAAATATAGTAGCTCAAGGAATATTTAATGCCATACCTTCGATCATTGAAGCTATTTAAATTTCTATGCCTATAAACGAGAATCCTACTACACACTGTAAGCATACTCGTCACTTCAAACCTAGCCCTTGTATCAATGGAGATCATGATATTCGTATCAAAACTCCATCTTCCAAACGAAAGAAAACCACAACCTACAGTTACTCTTATAAGGAATTCCGCTCTGACAAATCCCATCAGAATAAAGGAAGTGGATCGCCAATCGCGCAACCTACCTACAACAACTATAACAAAAAAGCGTTCAAGAAGACGCCATTCTAGGAAGACACACCACTTTAACTTCTGCAAGAAGACTGGACATACAGAGGAATAATGTAGAAGGAAAAAGAATATCTGTTTCCATTGCGGAGAACCAAGTCACATTCGTCCCTACTGCACGAAACTATTTAAGGCACCCGATAACAAGGCTAGAAAACCAGATGAAGCTAAGGAGAACGCATAAATATTTACGACGCAGGAGGTAACAACAACTTTTAAAATAAGCACCCGTACGTTTTGTCTATACTAAAGTATTAGTTTTACATTTGATTCCGATCAAAGTTTTATTAATAAATGGTCATTATTTTTCTTTCATAAAGCCAACACTCATTTGTCTCAACTCTTGATAAATTCCTATGTTGCACATGCATTGCTTGTTATGCATGTGATTTTACCTCAAAAGATCATTTATTCACAAGTTCAAATATTATTTCGTTATACTCATTTTGATAATCCATATCATTACAAAAACGTTGACTTTTTGCTATCAAGTCAACAAGATTTCTTGGAAAACTCCTTTTCTTTTCAAAAGTTCCTTACCTGATTTTTCATTATAACCATTTATTGTCAAAAAACATATATCCATTGTTGGAATATGTCCAAACCAAGCTCGATTGTTTGAACTTGTTCACGATATACATTCATTTCAAAAACCCATATGATGAATTGAGATCATCATATTCGAGGTAATCTCATTTGTTTAAATCATAGTAGACTTGGTTAAAGTCTTCAACTCCATAAATCATTTGTTAAATCACGACACCCTGTGGTGACGTTCTCTTTGAAACTTGAACTAATTTCATTTTCACACCTAAGGTGCGAATTTATCCACCTTCTGTTGGTTCATTATCCTAAACCAGTCTTAATACAATTATGTGTTATGATAAGAGTACATAAATTTATATTATATTCCAATGTACCTCCCACATTCCCTTCATCCTTGATCAATTCTATGACATTCATTCCTTCACTTGAAAATCCTATATTTCGAATATCCAGATTCACTTCATTGAAACATTCAGTTAAATTTCGAAAATGGTGAATTCGTTCAATCAACCGTAATCATTGAACTCTTTCAATCATTACAAGCACCTTGTGGTGTCTGTATAAATTTGTAGCCTGAGCTAATCGTAAACCCTAATCATACAAATTCATATGTCTTTTGTTTGACTCATCATCCAAGTAATCTAGGATACAATTATGTATCAGGACAATGATACACTAAACTCTATGTTATTTTCGGTGTATCTCTGCCCTTCAAATAAATGTCACAAATTTCTGGTTGGGTAGTTGGCAAATCATTTTTCATACTTATATTTTCAATTGAGATTATTGATTCAGAGTCTTCCTCAATTGACAATCAAAGTAAGTTCTCTTCTGACATCAAATCCTATTGTTTCTAAAAGTCATTGCATTTCGAATTTTATGCCTATCAAATCTCTCTTTTGATTTGTGAAACTTAATCCCCTTGATGATTGTATCAATTCATCTTGTTCATATAAAAACCAATTCCTGGAACTGATACTGCTGAACCATTAATTTCAAAATTGATATATGATATCCTTATATTCATGTCTTGATTCTGCTTCTGACACCTTGATACTGTTTTTACTAACTAAAAGACGTGACGTAACCCCCAAGGAGATATCAAATCTCGAGGACGAGATTTATAACAAGGTGGGGAGGATATAACAACCCTCGAAAAAGACCCCTAAACGTTCCTAAAAACACCCCGTATGCGATAAACGAATCCGTATAACCTTTATATTAATAAAAATCAAGAAAAACAAATAATCTGGGTCGCTCGTGGGCCGCGAGCTAGTTAGCCGAAGTCTTCGCGGGGTGCGAGGCCCATTACTTGCTGGGCACCTTTTGTGACCCGTGTCCTAACATGTATCGACTCTACTAGCTGACTCACCAACCCTATGGCCGACTTTAGAGCCCTCGCGGGCCGCGAAGGAGGAACAAGAGGCTCTCGCGGGGCGCGAGAGACCTCTGTCTCAGCTATAAAATGGGATCGAAATGGCATTTGTTCAATGTTCAGAATTTCTTTTCTCCCTCAAATCTCTAATAGTCAAATCTTTGGAATAATACCCCCTATTAGCGAAGCTCTGCCTCGTTGTAAGTATTATAACCCCAGATCACGTATTCGTTACCCTGCTCGGTTGATCTAGAATTTTTGTAACGCATGTCAAGGCTCTGCCTGACTCAGTCATTGGAATTCTGTCCTGTGTTACACCCGATTGATCTAGGACTCCATAATGCATGTCAAGGCTCTGCCTGACTCAGTCATTGGAGTTCTGTCTCGAGTTATACGGTTAATGTGATTTGGGTTATTTTACTAACACGTGTGCATTGTTTAAATTTAAAAAATAATAATAACCAGGAGAACCAACAGCAAGCTATAATATTACCAGGAAGCCTGTAGAAATACCTAAGTCTACAAATGTGAGTACATCTTATTTTTGTACACATTTTTGTAAAAACCTCAAATGTTTTCAATTATACATAACAGTGATTGAGTCTATGTATTCTACAATTAATGCCGATATGTTGGGGTTTTGTATACAAAATGTGAAAGACGTTACCTTTGGACAATGAGATAGCCAATGAGTAATATGACCCACAAGTCAGGATTGACATTACTGAATGAGTAACTGTGTAGATATAAACATTGTAATCGCTCTAAATACTGTAAAGATTATAAAACTGTTTTGATTAAACTGGGATGCACTCACCAGTATTTCTTGCAGATAAAACCTTTTTAAAAACGCATTTTAGGTAACATAGTGTGAAGCAAATTGAAGCCAGCTGGAGAGCATTGAAGGCTTAGAAAAGTAGCTATAAAAGTTACCTAAATAAAAAGGAGATCATGTTTTCAATAATTAGGGTTTATCCCTATAAATTATATTGTAAACAAAACATGGGTTTTATCCCATTTGTTTATTATAAAAATGGTGTTTTAAACTCTGATAAATATTTCCTAATGTCACGGCCGCCGACCCGTTTTGCCTGGTTCGGAAGTCGTGGGACAGAAACCCGCGGTATTGGTGTTTACTTGGCAGCGGGAATTTTAACAGGACCGTTTGTCGGAAAATAATATCTGAGTTTTTTTTCAAAGAAAACATTGAATTATTTTATTATAATTATCGGGACAAAACCCGTATTTTACAAGAAAGGAATTTCACTGGGAAATCCCCTGATTACAGAAAACATGTTTATTTCTGTTTACTGAGCCACTTATTTAAGCTGGTGTGCTACGCGACACATTCCTTTTCTTCACAGTAAATCACCTGAAACATGTTTTAAAAAGATTTGATCAGCGAAAAATACTGGCGAGTACATTCCATTTATTCAAAAGACACATTGTTATATTATACAGTATTAAGAGCGTTTATAATTGCTTCTATCTTTATAATTATCTGAACAAGTTGTCACTCGACCGGATCTGTGACTATGGTCATATCACTATTTAGGTCTGTTCACCTAAAAGTGACGCTTAATAAGTAATGTATACAAAGCCCCACGTACCGTCAGTAATTTAAGATAACAACGACTTAATCACTGTAAATATAACAGGAAAACACTTAGGGTTTTGGAAACAATTTTGATAAAAAGAGAATGACTCACATTGCCACTTTAAACTTGTCAGAGTTTTTCCTACTGGTTAAGCTTGATAACCTAATTAAATAGATAATGCAAACGAAACTAGGTTACTAACTTAATTCAACATTTACGATAAGTCACAAGATCAAAACCCTCATGATGAATGACAAAGTATAGCCTAATGTAGGCAGCACTTAAACATCCATCGGATTGGTTTTAATCGATCGGATATTGCATCGTAGTAGTGATCGAGTTATTACCCTGTTATCGTAGTAGAGGTTCGAGACTCGGAGCTTATTTTTGAAAGAAACAGAACATATATCAATGTACGAATTGATTTTGAACGTCGTAACAAGCAATCAATTCAAGTGCCAAACCCCTGGGTTTTATATTGAATTTTGGCTCCTCCCTCGTCTCGCGCCGGCTACCCTAGCCCCTGGCGCATGTCGCGACGGTGACCAGTTTAGGCTAGGGTAGCCTGGTGTCTGGTATAGCCTTGGTGAGTTGTAAAAATTCAAAATTACATGTTTTATATCCGTTTTATGCGGATAATATCGATTAAGGGATCCCCCCTTGAGTTTTAGGGGGCCCTGTTGCTGGTTTAGTCCGTTGTTCAACATGTCAGGTTGCACCGTACTACTTGGTGTTTTAATTGGGGTTTCTTAGTGTGCCAATTGGGAAATGGAAATTTGCGAGGTTGTTACATCCTCCCCACCTTGTTTAAAATCTCATCCTCGAGATTCATTGAAACAAGTAGGGATACTTTTGTTTCATTTCTGATTCCAGCTCCCATGTGTATTCAGGTCCTCTCCTTGAATCCCATTTTACTTTGACGAGAACCAATCTCTTGTTTTTGAGATTCTTGACCTTTCTGTCTTCTATTTGAATAAGTTTCTCAACAAACTTTAACTTTTCATTTACCTCTATATCTTGATGAGGTACTATCAGTGATTCATCAGATAAACACTTCTTAAGATTAGATATATGAAATACATCATGTACACCTGCTAACTCTTCTAGTAGTTGTAATTGATAGGCGACTGGTCCTATTCGTTGGATGACTGTAAATGGTCCTACATACCTTGGACTCAGTTTTCCTTTCTTACCGAATAGGACTACTCCTTTCCAAGGAGAGACTTTTAATAGCACTTTGTCCCCGACTTGAAATTCTAACGACTTGCGTCGATTGTCAGCATAACTCTTTTGGCGATCTCGAGCTGTTTTGAGCCTTTCCTTGATTTGAGTCATCTTGTCGGTGGTTTCCTGCACAATCTCGGGACCTGATATTTGACTTTCTCCTATTTCTGCCCAACATACTGGAGTTCGGCACTTTCGTCCGTAAAGTGCTTCGAATGGGGCAGCGTTGATGCTCGTATGATAACTGTTGTTACAAGAGAATTCAACTAATGGCAAGTGGTCATCCCAATTCCCACCGAAGTCTATAACACATGCTCTTAACTTGTCTTCCAAGGTTTGCATTGTCCTTTCACTTTGTCCATCTGCCTGGGGATGGTATGATGTACTTAAATTTAATCGTGTCCCCATTGCTTGTTGGAAACTCGTCCAAAAATGCGAGGTGAAACGACTATCTCTATATGATTCAATGGAGAGTGGAACTCCATGTAGTGATACTACCTCATCTACATACAGCTTAGCTAGTCGTTCCATGCTAAAGGTTTCCTTCATTGGTAGGAAATGAGCTGACTTGGTTAATCGATCCATAATCACCCAGATTGCATCATTACCTTTTCTTGTTTTGGGTAATTTAGTAACAAAATCCATTGTTATTAACTCCCATTTCCATATGGGCATTTCTAACTGTTGAAGTAAAACTGAAGGTTTCTGGTGTACTGCTTTAACTTGTGAACAAGTTAAACACTTAGAAACATAACTAGCTATGCCCTTTTTCATTCCTATCCACCAAAAATTATTTCTCAAATCTTGATACATCTTGTTGTTACCAGGATGCATCGTGTACCAAGATTTATGGGCTTCCTCTAATATTCTATCTTGTAGATTCCCTCGTCTAGGTACCCAAATTCGTTTCTTATGAAATCTCTAGATTCCATCAGTTCCCTGTTCTAATTCCTTGATCCTTCCTTTCATTCCTACAGCATCATCCTTGATTGCTATTTCTTGAATACTTTTCAGTTGTTGCATTAAATGTAATTGTAGATTTAACCTAAGAGCACGAACTCTTCTTTGCTTCTCATTGTAATTACGACTTAAGGCATCGGCTACTACATTGGCTTTTCCTTCGTGATATTGAATATTACAGTCGTAATGGCTTAAGATTTCCATCCACCTTCTTTGCCTCATGTTCAATTCTTTTTGCCCAAAAATATATCTTAAACTCTTATGATCTGTATAGACAGTAAACTTACTACCGTACAGATAATGTCTCCAAATTTTAAGGGAAAACATTATTGCTCCAAATTTTAAGTCATGAGTCGTGTAATTTTCCTCGTTCTTTTTTAATTGCCTTGATGAGAATGTGATCACTTTCTTACGTAGCATTAGAACACATCCTAATCCTAGCTTAGAAGCATCACAGTAAACTACGAAATCTTCTGTTCCTTCTGGTAAGGCAAGAATTGGGGCATTTGTTAATCTTAGCTTTAGAATTCAAAAGGCTTCTTCCTGCTTGGGTCCCCATTCAAACTTAACAGTTTTACAGGTCAACTTAGTTAATGGAACAGCTATCTTAGAAAAGTCTCGGATAAAACGCCTATAATATCCAGCTAATCCTAGAAAACTTCTGACTTATGTAGCTGACTTTGGAATTTTCCAATTTGTGATTGCTTCAATCTTGGAAGGATCTACGTGAATGCCTTCATGATTAACCATGTTGCCTAAAAATTACACTTCTTGTAACCAGAATTCACACTTAGAAACTTTGGCGTAAAGCTTTTCTTTTCTTAATAGGATTAAGAGTGCATGCAGGTTTTCACGGTGTTCTTCCTAGATTTTGGAATAAATAAGTATATCGTCAATGAAGACAATTACAATTTTATCCAAGTACGGTTTACAGATCCTATTAATCATATCCATAAATGCCGCATGAGCATTTGTTAACCCAAATGGCATGATTGTAAACTCATAGTGACCGTATCTAGTCCTAAAAGCTGTTGGTGCATCTACTGTCTGTTAACTTCATCTTAATCGAGTCTTATGTCTAGATAGGATAAACGAGCACACAACAGGATTAGAATTAAGGTTAGATTGAATGTTTATGTGTAATTTCGTTTGAACATGACAGGGACAATTTCAAGGGAAATTAACCCAAGTAATTTCGTTTGAAAGTATCCGTGTCACTTTCAAACGAAATCACTTCAACTATATATAGGGGTTGTGTGGTTTCATTTGATACGGAATTAGCAGTGTGTGTTTGAGAGTCGAGGTGCTGCCGAATTGTAATCAGATCTGTAAAAGCTCAGGAAATCAGTAATAGATAAAGATTAGAAAGGAACAAGTTGTGTTGACATCTTTTACATTGATTCCGCCTTTGTATTTGATGATGAACTACTCAGATTGACTCGTTAGGGTCACACGACGATCCAACAAGTGGTATCAGAGCTCAGGACGAGGAGTTCATACCAATTCAGCTTGATTTCATCGGATTCTTTCTCTTCTACTCATTCTTTTCTGATTTGAACGAGATTTATCAGTTGAAATGGCTTAAAACTCACATATATCAAGCATTACATAGTTTTAACTAATCCGTGAAAGATTTGGACCTAAAATCAGCTTAAAACTTGATCAAATACATAATTCCGCTTGAAAACTGTTCGAAAAATGCTGACATCTTCTTAATTTCGTTTGAAATATCCTGGTAATCTCGTTTGAAAATGCACATTATAACTGATTTCGTTTGAAGAGACTGGTTAATTCCGTTTGAAACGGGTATCTCGTTTGAAGTGTTTGGGTAATTTCGCTTGAGAGTGCACTTTATTATAATTTTGTTTGAAGCTCATACTTGATAGGTGATTCCGTTTGAAATCTCAAACGAAATTAGAGATTTCGTTTGTGATAGCATAATTTTGTTTGAAGCTAATACCGTTTGAAGGATAATCTCATTTGAAGTTCACAATTCTGTGTGAACTAATTTCGTTTGAATGCAACTTTTAAAAAAAATTTCAAAAATTTTGCTAAGTGTTTGTTGACTTTTCAGGTACTTAAAGATGGATGATTTGCTCATGAATCCATTCTGTGATGTTTTTGCGTTTGCTGGAAACGGTGGAGATGATACTTCAAACGACACGTCAAACAATACAAATGATAAAGCTCCGAATGCGAGGAAGACTTTTTCGGATGCATTAAGTGTTGAGAGTGCTTATGGGACATATAACAAACCTCCAAAGTTGTTGGCGATTGAGGATTACAATAGGTGGGCTACAAGATTTGACAAACCTTCAAGCCTTTGCATATCCAAGCTGGAAAAGTTTAAAGATTGGTTACGTTAAAGGAGGTCGTTTTGGTGAAAGTTTAACAGATACTGATGAAATTGAAAGTTATGTTGCTGAACAAAAGTGCATCGCGTTGATTCATCAGTCTGTGAGAGATGATATAATTTCATTGATTGAATATGAAAATTCAAAAGATCTTTGGGAAAAACTGAGGGTAAAATGTGTAGGTAGTGCTGAGATAGTCAAAAACAAAAAGAAACTGTTAAGAAAAGAGTTTGATTTATTTGGTTGTTTAAAGAACGAGTCTGTTTCCAAGATGATTGAGAGATTCGGGCATCTGAAATTGGAGCTGGCAAGACACAAAATTGTATATACTCAAGAAGAGTTGGTTGACAAACTGTTTGACTCGCTGCCGAATAAACAAGATTGGCAGTACTTTGCATTAATGCTGAAGAATACAATCAAGTCTGAAGAGTTGACAGTGGATCTGCTTATCGAAAGACTGGAGAGTCACGAGTTGGAGATCAAGAAATCTAGCAAAGTCAACAACTCATCTTATCAGCAGAATGTAGAGTTGTACTACAGTGGAAATCTACCAAAGACTGGTTCTCCAAGAACAACATTTTCTGCAGAGAGTTCAAATAATGTGAATCAAGAAACTCCTCACAGTGGTTTTCATAGTGGATCTTCTTCAACAACTCCAAGCCAATCTGCATCAAAGATGTAGGATCGTTATTGGACCCAACCGAGTCGTTCAGAAGAGCTTTATATCCGATTCAAAGACGGAATCAGTGAAACGGACGTGGAAACAGCTTGATACTATTAAATCTGTCACGTATATTGATTATAACATCGATTACAACCTGAACAGATTTTGGCAGCACCTCGTTACAGATCCAGAAGTCACGTACCAAATGAATCAACAAGTGCCCTATTTATAGTTGTGTGGGTTTCGCTTGAGACTGACCATGACAGGTTCAAGCGAAACTGATTAAGTTGGTTTCGCTTGAACATGTCTTGTTCATTTCAAGCGAACTCACCATTAACTCTTAAATCTTAGTTTCTCGCACCTCGAGCACTATCCTATCCTATTACATGATACAAGACGAAGTCAATAGACATAGTGCACTAACAGACTCCCCCTCGGATATTGACGAAGTCTTCAGTGTCTATTCTTCAGCATGACACATCTTCAGTCTTGATCATTCTGCCTTCTCGTCCAAATTGTAACATTATAAGCATCCATCAATCCTTTTCTTCTTCCATCAGGTTCAGGCTCCCCCTTTTGTCAAGCTTCTGTGCTTTGGGATCGACACCTAGCTTTCCATCTACAAGCTCCTCTTGCTACAAGCTTGTCTTCAGACTCCCCCTTAGACTCTGCTCTCGGGATCGTAATCTGGACTATCTGCAATCACTCAAACATCTATAAATATAATGCTTTCAAATTCAATCATCCAAAAATTATAAACTGGCTCTTTTAAACTCTTTAACTGCTCCCCCTATCAACAAACTAAATGATTTAGCAGCATTAAAGAATCCAACTCCCTCACAGTTAATCATCCAAGTCCAAATTAATGACCTTGGAGATATCACAAACTGTTTTTGAAATTTTTTAATTTTAATTCAAGTTTCAAATTAATGAACTTGTTTTTATTTTCAGAAACACAATCAGCTTATTTAGATTTTGAAACTCAGCATCTCAGACATCGGTTGTCGAAAATAAAGCAGAATCAAAAATCTTTTTGTATTTTTCTGAACATATAAAGCAGTAAAGAAATATGTACAAACATATTTACAGACAATATTTTTGTTTGAGTATGCATCAGAGGATCATATCAGTTTTTGATTAGTCACAAGTACCGTTGAGCTTAGTTACACATTAAGAATTAAACAATTCACTTAGATTGTCGATATACTGATCCACTTAAATTTTCACACAAATTTCAACTGATTCAGGATACGAATTAGGTGTATTAAGAACTTAAACCCATTCATGTGTCCCACCTCTTGAATATACTCCCGTATCCAGATCCCAATATTCAGTCTTACAGGTGAGTATACCTAGATGATATCTGTAAGGGGAATAAATTATAGTACGAAACCATGAGAGCTCAGGTCAGAACTTCCGTTTAGCAGAGAGATGACGGCTCGACTTTTGGTGCGTCCCCTTTAGAGGATCTTTTGTATTACAACAACAATGACTATCAATTTTATTGTTTCATCAATTTGCTGAGGGTGAAGCTATTTTTCAAGCAATGCAGAAAGTATTCTCCGGGGACTAGGCCATTGCTTCCGCAAAATCAGAAGTCCCGGGATAATACCCTAGATATCACTAAGTATAAAGACCTAGTATCTCAGAAAGAGGGGTCCTTCAAACGAGATTTCAGGGGTTACCTATATATCCAAGTAGTGTTCCCCACGAAATAAGCAAGTTTGAATTTAGGTTTATATCCCAAAAAAGTTTACTAAATGTATAAAAACCTATCGACATATCATCAGTGAGACTGTTTAACGCTATTTAATCATTACATTTCTTTAGCATACTGTAACTGTCTACTGATGTACTATCATTTCCTCTTTTTACGCAAAAACTCAATTTTCATTTTATCATGTTTTTTACTTTATCAAATTTTCAAATGTTTTTGTATTTTCAAACAACAATATTTCTCCCCCTAAAATGCAAAACCATTTAAAGAAAATTTGACAACCAATACTAATAGCTTTGTCTCGCCATCCATTTTCTGCTAAAAGTACTCTGATTTGCAAAAAATATAACGTACCCCCATGATTTACAACATATTGATTTTCGACAGTTTGAAAACCGTTTTTCAATCTTGTGAAAGTAATCATGTTTGTTCAGCCGTGAGGGTTTCGGCGTATTCAATCAACACATATTTTTGAAATTTTCTATTTTTTTAGGGTTTCTGAAATAATGTTTATTTATGTACAGAAAAACAAATAAACTCCATGTTAAACCAAACCAGGGTACAGCAGCAACCTCCTCCTCTTGTTGTGCCAGGCTGCTCCATTTTCCAATCTCACAATCTTAAATTTTGTTGAGCACCTGCACATGTAATAAACACAATTACTTGAACAGTTTAGCCCAGGTCTGTTGAACCTTAGGCATTTCAACACAATAATTTTCACTCAATGCTGGAAACTCTTTGTCATTTTTCACAAAAATCTTTTCAACTTTTACCTCAACCTTTTCATTTTTTTTCAAGAATCACCCTTTTCTTTATACTCCATGTTTGACCTTTAGGAGTACCACGTTTGTAAAAATGTGAATCTTTTTGAACATTTTGTTTTTGAACAACAACTTTTGGTTTCCAAAACTCTTGGGGTTTTGTTATATCAACAGATTTTTGCCAACTTTGCGTTGTTCTCAATTTAGGTGTGTGAAAAATCTGTGTTTGTCTTGAATCAGACCTAGTCTGCTTTAGTTTCCAAATTTGATTCGAAGCAAACTTGTTTGTGTTGTACCTCCAAGTTTGTTTTGAGTCAAATCTGGTTGACCTTTGTCTCATATTCTCAGATTTTTGTTTCTCAGCATCAATCATCTTTATGTCAACATCCACAGGTTTTAGATTAGGACACTTGCATGCAAGATGTCCTTTTTGATCACATTTGAAACATGTTCTCATGGACACATCTTTGACTTGTGGTTGTTGCTTTTTCTGTTTAGCAAAGAACTCATCATTAGACTGTCTCATTTTGAGTTCTTTTTCTTCTGCTAAACTGTTTCCTTGAACAAAACTCATTTTTTCCTGATAATTTGGCGTTTCATTTTTGTTTCGATTCTGTTTCTTCTTATAACCCAACCCAGCCTTCATGTTTTTCTTTTTGTAACCAGGTTTGTTATACGAACCTCTATGACTCTTACCAACAAACTTTGAAATCTCAGACTTCTCAATCTCAACCATTTTAAAAACTTTATCAACCTTTTCTGAAATCACATTCTGAATCAGGAATACAACATCTAAGAACAATTTGTCCGATCCAATCATGGTATAAACCAATCCTTTTGAATCATCATTCAAATTTTTCTCGGATTTTGTGTTTTTCAGATAACTATCATGAAGATTTCCTTCATCTTCATCCTGTGATTCAGATTTACCTGTATCAACCGACTCTTCTTTCAACACACTTTCAACGACTTTACCTACCACCTCTGAATCATGAGAATCATCAGATTTGGAATAGGTTATGTCAATGTTGTCTGGCAATTGGTCTACCATGTTGAAAGCTTTTTCGACCTTTTCCTCATCATAAAATGCAAATTTTCCCGGTGGTGGAACTTGATGAAACTCTGAGCCAATGCCCTTCTTGTTTTGCTCAGACTCACCATCTCCCGGTTTTATATTGAAAATTCGTTCAAGCACATATGACGACACGTGATAACTCTTTAACTTGTTGTTGTCCTGTTCTAAATCAGCAATCTGTCGCTTTAGTTTAGCAACATCCTCAATATAGGAATTAACAACATCTTGTTTTATAGAATACATTCGTTTAAGTTCTTTAGTTGTTTCAGAAAGATAATTCATTCTTGATTGAGCATATTTCATTTCATCTTTCACTTTTTCGTATGACTCTTTCATAATATGATATGCTAATTTCATTGAGTCATATTCTTTCTTCATCTCTTGACAAGCAATTTCTTTTTGTGAACATTCTTTTGTCATTTTAGAAACATTTTCTTTCAAAACTTCATTTTCTGTTTCTAACTTTTTACATTTTTCTGAAAGTTTTTCATCATTTTCTTTCAAAACTTTTTCTTTTTCTAGCATTTCTTTGCATTTTTCTTTAAAAATATTTTCAATTTTAGTGAATTCAAGATCTCTTGTTCTGAATTGCTCATCTTTTTCAACACAAGCTCTGCACGGTTCCATGCATTTCTAGCACTGATCAATCATTTTTAAGATTTTAGAATCAAAATGTACCTCAGTGATTGGTACTTCAGTGTTTGATGTAGTTGCCTCAGTTTGCTTCTGATCAGCATCATCTTGCTTTTCTTCAACACCGACTTCATCACCAACATTACCAGCTTCCAAATTCTCATTCTTTACTTCTTCTTCTGCTTTCTTCACCTCTTCTCCAATCTGCTGTTCTTCAGTAACAGCTTTCTCAACCTCTTCATTCATAACAACTTCTTCACTTTTGATTTCCTTCACAACCTCAACTTCAACAGCTTCTGCTTTAACCTCTTCAGCAACTTTCTTCAAATTGTTCACCATCTCTTCAACACTCTTCTTCATTCTCTCTTCATCCCTTTTTCTCAGACACGATGTCATAGCATATCTGATCTCCTTTTCATGCCTTTTAGCATATGTGTCATCTTTCATCACATTTCTATAATATTCGGCTCTTAAAGGAATTATGAGAAGAACATCATCAAAGATTATGTCTTTCTTTGGAACAACTGGTTCACCTTCTCTGTTGAAGTAACACTCTCTCTTTTTATCCCATCTTCTGTTGCTCACTGCACTCTCATACTCTTCTTGCATTTCATCCATTCTGTTCAACACAATATTTCTTTCTCTGTAGGTCTTTTCTTCCAGAATCTCTTCTTTGGTTTTCATTTTGATCTCAGCTGTATCTTTTTCTTTGTTTTCATCTTTAATCTCAGCAACAAAAACAAACTTTCTTTCCTCTGTTATAGCTTTGCCATGAGCTGTTTTTCGAACATTCTCCAAACGATCTTCTTCTGGACAAATTGAGCTCCAGTCAAAACCTTCATCATCATGAATTACAAAACAAGCTCTTGATTTGGTCTTATCTTCAATCAATTTTGGTTCTTCTTTGCTTCGGTGATAGATCGCTTTTCGATAATAATCATCGTTGAACGGACGTTCATTTCCTTCAGTAACTTCAGAATTTCTGCATTCTCTTTTGAAATGGCCCTTTTGCTTGCATCTAAAGCAGGTCACTTTGGATTTGTCAAATCCAAGCTTCGTTGACGGACCACCCAAAGATTGCTTCCCTGTAATCTCCATGTATCTCTGAGCTCTTCGGATGCAGCTTGCTAAACACCAACGAATATCTATGAGCTCCATTTCTTCCGGATCAATTTGGTCGTAGTCTTCTTTGGTCAATTCGGAGTTTCCAATTTTACCAGCTACAAGACCTTCATACGACTCCAAAACCGATGCAAGGAAACTCATTTGCTGCTTAGCTGCATTGATACTCATCGATGGAGAATTCTTTAGTTTGAGAGCAATGTTGCACAGAATCTCCTCAGCTTCATCAGAACTTGATTTTGAAGATGAATGATATCCAGAATGGTAACTTGATGAGGTTGTTTGAGGTTCTTTCATCTTCTCACCACTGAATGTTGTCTTTGGTGAACCAACCCCTTTCTCCGAAGGTACACCGCCTTTTTAATACAATCCAACATTCTGTTGATGTGAAGAACCAGTCATCTTGCTTTGCTTTTGTAGCTCCAGATCATGACTCTCTATCTTTTCAAACAATGCATCAAGAGAAATTGTATCATATAAAGCATCATTTTTCAAAATAAACACAAACGTTTGTCACTGATCAGCTCGTGGTAACGCTTCAATCACTTTATCTATAAGTTCCTCTCTTGTTTTCACTATCTCAAATCTCTCAAGTTCAATTTTAAGATGACAAAATCTCTCAATCATTTGTCTCACTGTCTCTCCTTTTAGACTATCAAACAGATCAAATTCTTTTTTAAGTAAAGCAATTTTGTTCTTTTTTATATGTTTACCCCCCTCAGCTTTAGCTTGTAAAGCTTTCCAAACAGATTTTGACGACCCGTCATGATTAAGCTGTGCAAAAATATCATTTCTAATTGTCGTCTGAATCAAAGCAATCATCCTCTGTTCGGCTGCATATTCTGCTTTGTCGTCTTTAGGTAATTTCTTGAATGGAATCTCTTCACCTTTATCATCCTTCGGTCTTTCATATCCAAATTCTAAACAAAACCAGCTTTCATGCGCATATGCTTTCGCCCAGTTAAGAAACCGTTCCTTCCACCATGTATAATCCTCAATGCTCTCCAAGGTTGGTGGCTTTGAGTGTGTTCCGTAGAAGTTATCATGCTTGATGTTTTCATTGATAGCTTTCGTGATGGTTTTTGGTGTAACAGTTGTAATCTCGGATGATTCGGATGTGAATGCGTTGAAAAACATATTGTAGAATTCTTCAGTCATGGTATAATCCTGAACAGATCAAACAAATAAACACAATCCGTAAAAACAATATCAAATATTCTGAAATAGACTGACACTCGATTGGTGTGAAATGATCTTGACTTCGAATTTTCACTTTCAAGCGAACTGAAACTTCAAGCGAAACAACAAGTTGAAGCGAAATCCCAAGTTGATCAGCTTTCAAGCGAAAGGCAAAACTGACACTTCAAACTGGATAGCACTTCAAGCGAAACCTGATTAACTTTCAAGCGAAACACTGATTCAAGCGAAACCTGAAGAATTTTCAAGCGAAACCACAATCTGAAGCGAAACCATCAAGGTTTTTCAAGCGAAGGTCGATTTGAAGCGAAACCGACAAGGTTTTTCAAGCGAATCCCATGTGTTCGTTCAAGCGAAAGGTAGTTTTTGGTCCAATTTTGTCATTTTTACTTCGAATTTTGCCGTGAAAATTTCTAGGGTTCGTTAATATGTAGTTTTACACAATCTGTGAAAATTTGATCCAATTTTGACCGTTAAAACTTGTTCAGATTGAAAAAGAAGGTGTAGAAGTCAGAAAATAGATGATATCAAGCTAAACTCTTCTTCCTGTGCTCTGATACCACTTGTAGGATCGTTGTTGGACCCAAACGAGTCGTTCAGAAGAGCTTTATATCCGATTCAAAGGCGAAATCAGTGAAACGGACGTGGAAACAGCTTGATACTATTAAATCTGTCACGTATATTGATTATAACATCGATTACAACCTGAACAGATTTTGGCAGCACCTCGTTACAGATCCAGAAGTCACGTACCAAATGAATCAACAAGTGCCCTATTTATAGTTGTGTGGGTTTCGCTTGAGACTGACCATGACAGGTTCAAGAGAAACTGATTAAGTTGGTTTCGCTTGAACATGTCTTGTTCATTTCAAGCGAACTCACCATTAACTCTTAAATCTTAGTTTCTCGCACCTCGAGCACTATCCTATCCTATTACATGATATAAGACGAAGTCAATAGACGTAGTGCACTAACAAAAGAATCTGTTCCAATGTAACATTGCTATGGATCTTAAGAACGCTCAAAATTTCAGTGAAGAGTCAGCAAAACAACAGATGGTGTTCTTAACGTCGGTGTTAGAATCGTATGAGAGCCTTGTGGCGGGCAAGATTGGAAACACCAACCTGACTAAGGAGGACTATGATCAAATAGATCCTGAAGAGATGGAACTGATCGATATCAGGTGGTGTATGGCCAGTGCAGTTCGACGAGCACAACCGTTCATGGAGATTACGGGCAGACATTCTATCGGTGGGCCGTCCACAAAACTTGGCTTTGACAAATCAAAAGTCAAGTGCTTTAGGTGTAAACAAAAAGGACATTTTAAACGTGAATGTCGTAACGCTCCTGCTGATGATACTGCAAATCCATTTCGCGAAGATTACTACAAAAGAGCGATCTATCATCAGAATAAATCAGAACCGCCCAGAATGAAGCAGCTTGAGGATACCCCCAAAGAAAAATCAAGAGCTCTTGCTGTTATTCATGATGACGAAGGTTTTGATTGGAGTGAACTGCTACCAGAGGAAGATGCAGTAGGCTATGAGTTTGTAGCAAAAGAAGTTCCTTTCAAAGACACCAGAACTGAAGAACAAAAATACCTCAGCAGAGAGCAGAATTCAAGATGATGAGATTATCTAAGGTGTTCAGTGAAGCTAAGAGAGCAAAGAGATGGGATGCTGATAGAGAATGTTACCACGATCCTCAAGGAAACATTGCTATTGATACGAAAACTCTTAGTATAGAAGCTTTCATTGAGGAATTTGCTGAAGAAGAAGAAGCCTTACAGAGAGAATGGTGGGGAGGTGGAGAAGAGAAAGAAAAAGAAAAAGAAAAAGAGAAAGAGAACGTGTCGCAGTCTAAGAAGATTGATGATGGGATTATTGATACTTCACAAGAATTCACCACTGAAAACTTGGGAAAGATGGCTGAAAAAGTGCTTGCTGCAAAGGAACTTGAGGTAGACTCTAAGTCTGAAACTGAGTCTAAAAGCAAGGTCAGTCCAAAAATTTCAACAAGTGAGACAGGTAAGAAAGTCAAAGGTGATAGTGACTGCAAAAGTTGCATGAAAAACTGCAAGTTTTGTAGTACACTCACTTACCTTAGTGATATAAAGGTTGAAGAACTGACAACAAGAGTCAAAAAGGTTGAAGATCAGATTCTAGACCGTGATAAAATGCTAAAAGCTTTAAATGATCGAGCTAAAAATTTAACTGAGAGAATTGAAAATGATAAAATTGAAGTAGAAAGAATTAAGAAAGAAAATGAAATGATTCTTGAAAATCGTCAAATTTCAGAAAATTTTGACAAACTAAAACGAACGGTAAAAGATTCTGATGAAAGAAACGGTAAAACCAATAAAGAAAATGAGCATTTAACTGTAGTTCTTAGATACAAAGAAGAGCAAATCAACCAACAACTGGATGAGATTGCTAAATTGAAGCTTCAGTTTGAAGAAGCCAAGATTGAAAATGAGCGTATCAATCTGAAATTAACCAGTTACAACTCCGCAAGCTTTGTTTTACAACACATTGTTCCTAAACCCATCGGGAAAAACAAAGCAGGCGAAGATGTTTACTCGGATGGAACTGGGGTTGGGTATCATCAGGTTCCACCGCCAGTGTTAAACAACTTTTTCAAAGAAAACATCTGGGTTGGTTAATGATGAAAATGAAACAAATGAAATAAAACTTCCAGAGTCAATTGATGTTACATTTTCTTCATCTGATGATAGTGTTCAAACTGAGATTGTGAAAGGCATGGCTGAAAGTGTTTTGAAGTCTGATAGTGATTCAGTTGAGGATGAAGAGTGTTTTCTGTACAAATACATTCCGAAACCAAAATCCAAAAACAACCTAAATGAAGAACCTACTCTTGTCATGTATAAGATGTCGGGATCGGATAAGTTGTATTCGGATTCTGAGTTTCCACTGGAAAATGTTAATGTTGCAAGATTGACAAATGTGTTCAAATTGGTTGAAATTGATCGGTCTGAGATTGAAGGTCTAAAACAGACGAAGAGGCAAATGAATTTTGAAAAAGATAAAGCTTACTACAAGAAACCTGTTGTTCCACCATGTTTTTATAACAACAATCGAAACAGATGGTCGGGTGGTTATCAGGGTGGTAAGAATTATCAGAAAAAGAATGTTCAAAACAAGAAGTTTGCTGAGAAAAAGGTGTTTGTAAAGAGCTCGAGTTCTCATTCCGAGCAGGAGTCTGAGATTTTTTCAAAGTCGAATGAAGAGTTCTTTGAGGAGAAGGCCTCACAGCCTCAGACTGAAGGCACAAGTTGAGTAGTTGATACTCGTACATGCTTCAAGTGTAACAAAGTTGGGCATATTGCACGAAAGTGTACCAACTTTAAGCCTAAGTCTGAAGTTGTTGAGAGTCAAAAGAAGAAGGTTGATGCAAAAGGAAAAGCTCCAATGGTTGTTGAGAAAATTTTGAAAAATGAGAAAACAAAATTCAAAACTGAACCTGTTAAGAAGTTGGAAACTAAAAATGACAAATTTTACAAACGGGTTCCTTCATCTCAACAAACATGGAAGCCAAAAAGTTCTCCAAAACCAAAGGTTTCAGAGTCAGAAAAACAGTCGTCTTCTACCACTCCGGTAAAGATGGATGTTCCTTTGGATTATTATGAAAAGTTGGAGAAACAATCTTCTACTCCACCAGAAAAGAAGAATGTTCAAAAGAAAAATCAACCAACCGATTAACCTAAGAAATATGAGTTTTTCTTATACAAAAAGGTTGAGGTTTGTCACACCCCGACCACGTAGAACATACAAAACATGGCGGAAACGTCGGGGAGTGTTGTAACAGAATTAATGTTTCACAACCATGGAAGATTAAAGTTTCATTTTATTCATCAAACAAGCGGGTTACATTGTCTTTAAACAAGAAATAAAGAGTACATAACAAAAATTAACTAGTTCTTGTCTCGTTTTAAGTTACTAAGGCACATGTCCGCCTAAGTATGTCTTGATAAGTCCTATGCATCATCTCCTGAAAACACATGTGAAAATAGGTACGTCAGCATAAAAATGCCTGTGAGATACATAGGTTTTGTGAAAATAGGATTCATGACTTATGTTTGAGAAAATGTTTAGTCATGAACCTTGTAATTTGCTTTGTCTTGTAAATCAATTTGAAAAAACGATAAGATCAGATGATATGTATAAATAAATGTAAGGTTAAATGAATAACCAAGTAAAAATGAGTTTGTATAAGATAAGTTGTTTGTAAAACAATGTCTTGTGAAAAGTATGTTATTTGTATAAAATGCTATATGTCTCAAATTGAAATGATTCAAATAACGCTACGATATGTAATACCATACAAACACTTATATATAGGAAGTACCAGCGGCGTATCCACCATGCTTGTATCATATTACACACGCCTCGTTACTTAAATCACTTACTCAAACCAAACCACCAGGATGTAATGTTTAACAATTGTAGAAATGTTTATGTATGGTCAATTATGGTTCTCACGGTTCAACAGTTACAAACGGTTCATATAATCAAATGGTTACAACGGTTCACATAGTCAAATAGTTACAACGGTTCAAAATGTAATATAATGTGTTCATAAGCTGGATGAGCATATGCAACAAAATGTAATGTAAAACAATGTACTAAGTATGCACACAATGGGCGTACCTAGCATGAAATGTAATGTAAAACGATGTACTAAGTATGCACACAATGGACATACATAGCATGAAATGTAATGTAAAACAATGTACTAAGTATGCACACAATGGACATGCATAGCATGAAATGTAATGTAAAACAATGTACTAAGTATGCACACAATGGACATACATAGCATGAAATGTAATGTAAAACAATGTACTAAGTATGCACACAATGGACATACATAGCATGAAATGTAATGTAAAACAATGTACTAAGTATGCACACAATGGACATACATAGCATGAAATGTATTGAAATCATGTACTATAAATGTACTAATGAACATAGAGAGTATATGATATGAAAACATGGAAAGCATGAAAGTAACAAGTAGGCACATGTGTTTCACCCCAAAACAGTTTGGAAAACAGTAAAAGAGGGGTCTATGTACTCACTTGAGATTGCTTAGTAGTCCTTGAGTAACAACCAAACAATGCTAGAGATCACGTATATCAAACGGCACCTAATATAGGTAACTATGTTAATAAACCGGACCTAAATCGGAGGATTAGATAGAATGAGGGTTCGTAAACCAAAAGAGTATGGAGACTCATGTCATATGGTTTATCAAAGCCTACATACTAAATGAAACCTAACCTAAGTGCTTACGACCCATTACAACCCGTTTAGGTAGCTTATGCTACTTTAACGCGTCGTTCGCGTAAAACGCGTTCGGACCGCCTAACTAGCCCTATGACAAGTAAAATATGCCTTAACATGTTTAATAATGTTGATAAATCAGTTTAGAGGTCATAGGTTATGTTACATATGTTTAAAATGAATTTTGGCATCAAAGGGGTATTTTGGTAATTTACCTAAGGCATATAAACTACCTATCATACAACTACTTAAACGAAGCGACCATAAGGTATAACCTCGGAAGGTTATTCCCTATACACTATGGTCACCTAATGTGCTTGGTCGGATCCTAATGATCGACCAAACGGGTCGGGTTCGAAGGTATAAGCGATTTATTAGATCGCTTACCCTTACGACCCTAGACAACGTGGTAATCAGTAGGCATAGTCACAAGGGACTATAACCATCGTGATTACACTCACGTTGCGAAGTTCAAACGAACTTCGCATTGACCATAAACTGGTCAATGCAGAAAGTCAAACAAAGTTTGACTTTCGGACTCGAAAAACAATAAAAGAACGAAGGAATACTTACGAAGGGTCCCCGCAAGATTGATAATCCAAGTATTCTTAGGTATGAGGTGATGAAACACCCCAACTTAGAGAAATCTCAGATTTCAAGTGGGTTTGGAAATGAAGGGGGTTGGGTATTTATAGTTTTCGGTTCACCATTAGGATCATTTCTTGGAGAAGAAGGAATGATCTCGCCCGTACACTTGTCGGAATGTTGTGGTAACTGATTTTGCCCACCACAAGAGATTAACATGTGGCACTTGGCCTTTGGAGGGTGTTTAAGGGCTGAAACAGGCTGTTAAAAACGATTTGCTGCATCTGGCCCCTGCTTGCGCACCGCAACACTCCCATTGTTGAGGTGCGCAAGGACTAGTTTGGCAGATTTACAGTTTTGGTCCCTGTTAGTGTTTTGAGCTATTTCCGACGCGTTTAAGGCCCGTTAACCCCATTTCAAAGCTCTAAAATGAAGTTAAAGTATAGGGGACTTAAAATGTGCTCAAAAATATCTCGGATGTCGGTTCGTTCGGCCGTACGGTTACGATGTTCGGTTAATTACGACGGAATGCGCATAAGCGCGAAAAACGATCCAAATGACGTGACGAATGGATTTTTCTTATGCCAAACACTAAAATAAAATATTTTAGTGCTCACGTAAATTTTTGGATGTCCGGATGTATTCAGAACGTAAGTTATGCGCGAAAGTGCAAACTTGTGCACTTTTTGACGCTTTTAGTCCCTGAATGGCCCAAAAGTTTATTTTAGCACACCGAACCCCTCAAAGCCTATTTCTAAGCTATGTAAAGGATATTTATGGTATATTTAACTTATGGCCATGTTCCGAAATGTCTGTTATAGTTCAAATTGGCATACTTTCGCAGTTTGTCAAGTTTAGTCCCTGTAAGCGATTTAACTTGATTTTTGCCATACCAAAGCCTTCAAAACTTATTTCTAAGTTATGTAAAGGTTATTTAAGGTATGTTAAGCCTATTTCACTATTCTGGAGTGTTCGTTGCATTAAACTGGTTATATTTACGCATCAGTGCGCGTATAACCTTCTAGAAAGTGATTTAAAGCTTGAAATCAAACAAAATTTGATATGTGCAAATGATACACATATTTTTACAAATCCCAAGTATGAAATACAATATTTCATTGGTTTGGCATTTGTTGGATGCTTGAAGTGACACAGGTGTCACAAGGTTGGATCTGAGGAAAGCTTGAAGATGAATGACAAAAATTTTCCGCCACTTTACATTGCTAAAACTCACCTTAATGTCAAGTTACCCGAGTCAAAAGAGGCTGGGGTAGCATCAAAATTTTACTAAATGTTTGTGAAATGTGTAGGAGCTTCCAAGATCCGTTTCACGATGGATTATGGATAGTGGAGCTTCTCGGCACATGACGGGGAAGAAAACCCTGTTGTACTATGTTCGTGGTTTTAATGGAGGTTATGTTGGTTTTGCAGGAAATCAAGGAGGTAGAATAATTGGAGAAGGAACTTTATCCAATGGCATTGTAACGTTTGAAAGAGTTAACTACATTGCTGAGCTTGAGAATAATCTTCTGAGCATATCTCAAATTTGTGATCGCATGTATACAACGCACTTCACAGACAAAGAATGTTTGATCTTGAAACCAGGATTTGTTGTTCCCGAAGAGTGGATTATCATGAGGGCACCTAGAGTGAATGATCTGTACGTGTTGGATATGAGTGTAGCAACTACAACCACGGGTCAAGCACACCGTTTTGTGTCAAGAGCAACGGAAAAAGAATCAAAGTTATGGCATCGAAAGATGGGCCATATTCACTTGAGAAAAGTGAATCACCTGGTACACAACGACTTAGTCACTGGTGTTCATGTGAAAGGTTTTCATCTGGAAGGGGAGTGCATTAGCTGTATCAAAGGCAAGCAAAAGAAGAAATCACATCCTCAAAAGAAAGTCAATTCAGTTTCAAGACCGTTAGAGAGACTCCATATGGACCTGTTTGGTCCAGTAAACGTCAAAAGTATTACAGGGGATCTCTACTGTCTTGTGGTAACTGATGATTATTCCAGATTTTCGTGGGTATCATTCTTAAAGTCTAAAGATGAGACGTTTGAAAGTTTGATGGCGTTGTTCAGAAAAATTGAAAACTTGTACCAAACACGAATCAGAAGAATCAGATGTGATAACGGTACCGAGTTCAAGAACAACATGATGGAAGAATATTGTGATGAGAGAGGTATACTGCAAGAATTTAGTGATCCTTACACTCCGCAGCAAAATGGAGTAGCCGAAAGAAAGAACAGGACACTAATTGAAACGGCCAGGACGATGCTTGCTGATTTAAAGCTACCAGTCAATTTTGGGCAGAAGCAGTGTCATCCGCTTGCTATACACTCAACCGGGTTCTCACAGTGAAGAAATTCAACAAGATATGTTTCGAGCTGATCAACATGTCGCAACCCCCGAGCCCTGATCCCCGGGAACGGGCGGACGCGATCACAGAGTTTTAGTGGTATCATGGTTATTTAATCTTGCAGCGGAATTTACATCAGGATCGTAGTTAGGAAATGTTTATCAGAGTAAAACCACCTCATTTATTATTAATAATCACATGGGTAAAACCCAAGTTTCTTATTACAATACATTTATAGGGATGAACCCTATTTTATTTCAATTTAAAACACCGTTTATTTGGTAACTTTTATAGCCACATTATCCCCAAGCCTTCAGTGCTCTCCAGTTGGCTTTTTATTAATTGTTTATGTCTACACAATTACTCCATTTGGTACTATCAATTCACTGACTTGTAGGTCATATTACCCATTGGCTAACTCATTGTCCAATGGTAACGTATTGTCATCCCGACTTACTACTCACAGTGTAGTACATTTTGTATACAAAACCCCAACATACCGGCAGTAATTAAAGAACTACAAAGACTCAATCACTGCTAAATTTCATAGTAAAACATTTAAGGTTTGGTAAAACATTACCAAAAACATTATCAAAAAGAGGATAAACTCACATTGCTATCTTAGGCTTCTTGTAAGGTTTTCCTGGATATAATCTATAATTTATACAAATGTACATTGGTTATTAATGATACCCTCCCCGAGACGGAATTCTAATAACTACGTCGGGCAGAACCACGGCAATTATTACGGAACCCTAAATCAATCGGGCGGCGTAACTATTACGAAACTAGGGTTATAATACTTACAACGGAGCAGAACCTCGCTAATTAGGGGTATAATACCCGTGTATTATAACTTTCCTACAGAAACTGTGATTTGAGATTGAAATGTGAGCGACAAAAAACGTAAACTGATGAGTTCTATATATAGTGCTGGATTCTGACTTCCAGGCGGCCCGCGTAAGATAAGGCTAAGCCTTACGCGGCCCGCGTTAACCATCTGGTCAACATATAGCTTGTCCTGGTCATCCTCTAGACCACCACGATGTTGACACGTGTCAGCACCGGATGTCTCCGCGTTTCATGACTTCTAGCGGCCCGCGTAAGTGTAAGCTTAAGCTTACGCGGCCCGTATCAACTTAAGAAATCAACGGAGTCAATTCCAGTCTTGATACCGCCCACGTGAGATGTTGGGGTGTGTCTACGCGGCCCGCCTCAACTCTATTTTTCTTATTTTTTTATTTATTTTATATGTTAAAACATAATTTGGGCTCGGTTTTCACATACGGGGTGTAATATAAGACATATTGGAATATTTTACAATATACTAAAGTGTCATAATATTTATGAGGGTGTTGGTTTTACCAAGGGTTGTTACATTCTCCCCACCTTGTTTTAGAACTCGTCCTCGAGATCTACTGGAATAAATGCGGATATTTCCTTTGCATTTCTGACTCGAGCTCCCATGTGTACTCAGGTCCTCTTTTGGAATCCCACTTTACTTTGACTAGAACTAGTCTCTTGTGTTTGAGATTCTTGACTTTCCTATCTTCAATCTGTAGAGGTCTTTCTACAAATTTGAGTTGTTCATTTACCTCTATATCCTTAAGAGGTACTATCAGTGATTCATCAGCTAAACACTTTTTAAGATTTGATACATGAAATACATCATGTATACCTGCCATTTCCTCTGGCAGTTGTATTTGATAGGCTACAGGTCCTATTCTTCTAATAATCTTAAAAGGTCCAACATACCTGGGACTTAGCTTCCCTCGTTTGATGAATCTTACTATTCCATTCCAAGGAGAGACTTTCAACAATACTTTATCTCTTATTTGAAATTCCAATGGCTTGCGTCGGTTATTAGCATAACTCTTTTGTCGATCACGTGCTGCTTTCAGTCGTTCCTTGACTTGAATAATCTTATCGGTTGTCTCTTACACTATCTCAGGTCCAGATAGTTGCTTTTCTCCGATTTCTGCCCAACATACTGGGGTTCGACACTTTCGTCCATAAAGTGCTTCGAATGGTGCAGCATTTATACTTGTGTGGTAACTATTATTATAAGAAAATTCTATTAAAGGTAAGTGATTGTCCCAATCACCTCCGAAATCAATTACACAAGCTCTAAGCATGTCCTCCATTGTCTGGATTGTCCTTTCGCTTTGTCCATCCGTTTGAGGATGATAAGCTGTGCTTAATTTTAACTTGGTTCCCATTACCTTTTGGAAACTTGACAAAAAATGAGAGGTAAATCGACTATCCCTATTAGAAACAATTGATAAAGGAATGCCATGTAAAAAAACAATTTCATTTACATACAATTTAGATAATTGTTCCATACTAATTGTTTCCTTCATTGGTAAGAAATGAGCTGACTTAGTTAGCCTATCTACAATCACCCAGATTGTATCGTTTCCTTTCCTAGTTTTGGGTAATTTAGTAACAAAATCCATTGTTATTAATTCCCATTTCCACACTGGCATCTCTAATTACTGTAACAAACCTGAGGGTTTCTGATGTTCAGCTTTAACTTGTGAGCAAGTTAAACATTTAGAAACATAAGTTGCAATGTCCTTTTTCATTCCTATCCACCAGAAATTTTTCCTTAAATCCTGGTACATTTTATCACTCCCTGGATGCATTGTATACTTAGATTTATGGGCTTCTTCTAGTATACGATGACGTAGCTTTCTTAATTTAGGTATCCACATTCTCTTTTCATGGAATCTCCAAATTCCATCTGTTCCTTGTTTTAATTCCTTTAACATACCTTTTAATTTTTCAGAATCATCATTGATTACTAATTCTTGTGCTTCTCTTATTTGCTCATTTAAATCTACTTGTAGATTTAATTTAAGAGAACGCACCTTTCTTGGTTTTTCATGATACTTTCGACTTAAAGCATCTGCCACTACATTCGCTCTTCCTTCATGATACTGGATATCACAATCATAATCACTGAGCATCTCCATCCAGCGTCTTTGTCTCATATTCAATTCCTTTTGCTTGAAGATATATCTTAAACTTTTATGATCGGTAAATATGGTAAACTTACTACCATAAAGATAATGTCTCCAAATCTTAAGAGCAAAAATTATAGCTCCTAACTCTAAATCATGGATTGAATAATTTTCTTCATGATTTTTAAGTTGTCTAGATGCATAAGCTATAACCTTTTGGCGTTGCATCAATACTGTTGGACCGTTCTTTGACCTTGAAAAGTCAGTCAAGGCAGTTCATCTTTACGTGTAAAGGCGGAAACAATGCACGCAAAGTTACAACAGCTGTTTCATTCAATTTCTTCTCTTTTATTGCTTTCAGAATACAATTTGACAGAGTTCCGACACCTAAGCAATGAACACGATTCGCTCCAACATACACGAATAATCATCTCAGGTTCGCTTCTATGACCCTATATATAGTGTGACCAGGTTCGCTTATATGGACGTCCATATGAGCGGACCTATTAGCTTATGGTTCTCTTTTATGGACAATGTCCATATAAGCGGACCTATTAGCTTATGGTTCGCTTTTATGGACAATGTCCATATAAGCGGACCTATTACATTGACAAATAAGCGAACCAACCTGATGACCTATAAGCGAACCTGTTTGACACATAAGCGAACCTATACAAACACATGTTCACAAAAGCGGACCTATCAACATAAAACCTAATTTTGACATTCTAGCTCCTATGTTGACCTATCTTAACCTAAGACTTAATGCAGACGAAGTCAACAGACATTCCATGCACCAACAGACTCCCCCTTGGATGTTGACGAAGTTTTCAGCTCCTGAGTCTTCAGTCTTGGTCTTTTCTCCAACTCTCTGTCTTCACATCATAAGCATTCTTCACAGGTTTAGAATCACAACCTGATTCTAACTTCCATCTTTCCTTTGACTGTTGATCCAGACTCCCCCTTTCACAGACTCCCCCTCTCGATATGCTAGAATCTGAGGTATCTGGTTCAAGCTTTAACATTTAGCTTCCGTGGGAATGATGAAATCCAAAACTTGTTACCCTGCACATCCTCTACAACAAAATAAGTTTCACAAATTATAATAGTTGAATTTAAGAAACTTACTGGTAGACATCATTTATTCAACAAACATACTAGTTACATCAAGTTCAAATGAATGACCTTGATTAACTAAACACACAATCTTTCAAAACATTTGTATATAACATTCAAAGTTTTCAACATATTCTCCCAACCCTCTAGTTCATCAAGTTTAGCACTTGGAATTTTGAATATCAGCTCTTCAACATCAGTTGTCGAAAATCTTTTTGAATTTTGAGTTTAGAGAAATGCAGTAAACAAATATATACAAACAATATTTTTGTGAGTTTGTGTAAGAGATATCAGTTCATGAGACAAATCACTAGCACCGTTAAGCTTTAATCATTTTAAGTTCTAAACGATTTACTTAGATTGTCAGTATACTGATCCACTTAAATTTTCACACACATTTCAACTGCTTCGAGATACGAGTTTAATGTCTTAGATACTTAGACTTAATCGAGTGTCCCACCTCAGAATATACTCCCGTATCCAGATCCCAATATTCAGTCTTACAGGCAATTATAACACAAATGATATCTGTAAGGGGTAATAAATTATGAAGAATCATGAGAGCTCAGGTCAGAACCATCGTTCAGCAGAGAGATCATGACTCAACTTGTTAGTGTGTCCCCTTTAGAGGATCTTTTTTACAACAGCATTGCTAAGCAATTTTATTGTCTTATCATTTATGCTGAGGGTGATGCTATGTTTCAAGCATTTGCAGAAAGTATTATTCGAGGACTAGGTCAGAACTACCGTTCAGCAAAAGTCCCAGAATAATATCCCAGATATCACTGAGTATAAAGACCTAGTATATCAGAAAAAGGAATCTTTCAAACGAGATTTCGGGGGTTACCCATATATCCGAGAGATGTTACCCATGATATAAGCAAGTTTGAAATTTAGGTTTATATCTCGTCACAATCTACTAAATGTGCAAAAACCTACTGACACATCATCAGTGAGACCGTTAATCACATTTGACATTTCATATCTTTAGCATGCTGTGATCGTCTACTGATGTACTATCATTTCCTCTTTTATACACCAAAACTCATTTTTTGCTTTTTCAATGTTTTTAGCATTTTCAAATTTTCAAATTTTTTTTTTAAATTTTTCTCCCCCTAAAATCAAAATATGTTTCAATTTTGATTTTCTAGGAAAATTTGAAAACAAATTGTACAAATAAAATGACAAACTGATATCGAATCGCTTCAATTCGCCATTCACTTGGCTTAACAATCAGAACTCCCCCTGTCAACAAACTATTTTCCCATTATGATTTCAAAACACTTAAGTTTGTTTTAATCAAATGGTTTTTCCTGAAAATTAGTTTTGTTGAATTAACAAACCACTTGTTGGTTAGGGGATTATTTCATCACTTTGTTCTCCTTTAACCATTTTGAAAGATTTAACAGTTCAAGATTCTATCAACACAAACACTTGTAGGAAATCAAGTACAACTTAATGTCCCTGATTTACCACATGTAAGACGAAAAATCACCAGAGTGAAATTTCTCAAGAAATGTGCCGATTCATGTTCCACACTTACCAACCTGGGAACTCCGGCAAGTCAGATTTTTCTATTTGAATAGATTCACCCAAGCCTGACCAGCCTTGGGTGATTTCGAATTCTTGTTCAACAATGGTGGAAGATTTGCATCATCCATTGTTAAACCTGAATTCTCCAATTTTACTTCAACAACAGGCTCTTCTGGCTTTGACGAACCAGAATCATTGCCTGCACATGGCTTGTCTGACTTTGTTGAGCCAGATTCATCGCCGACAACTTTCTTTTTCTCCTTTTTCTCTTTTGTCCTCAGATTTGCATCCAATGGATTCGTCTTTCTTGACTTTGCAATCGAGTTAGTTGATTCATCAGAACTCTTATTCAATCTGTCCGGTGAACCCGAAGACAAAATTTTCTCGAGATACTCTCTCGCCTTCTTCCTTTTCTTTCGCAGTCTGTCTTTCTGCCCCTGTGAAAGTTTAACTTTCTTTTCTTGAATTGTCTGATCCGGAACTTTAGGTTTTAGAACCTTCTGTTCATGGGGCTTGACGTTGACTGGCTTCTTTGCCATTCTTTGAGATTCAACCCTCGATCTTCCCATCGATTTCCTCGAGCAATCTCTGGCAATATGTCCTCTGATATGACAATTATAGCATCTTCTTGTTTCATAACTCCAATTCTGGCAGTTAACAGCAATGTGTCCTCTCACACCACAGGTGTAGCACACTCTGTTATCGTACCATTCACCACTTTCACACCATATTCTTAGATCATAACATTGTCTGGCTTTGTGGTGATCATCATTCTTCTTAAAAATTGGTTTTGGCTTTGAAGCACTGTGGTCAAACCTGCACCACTTATTACCAACATTTTGTGAGTTTTCATTTTTAGATATTTGTGATTTTTGATAATAATTGGATGACTTATCTGATGAACTTTTATTTTCATTTTTAGGATTTTTCAAATTTTTATCTTTTTGTTTCTGTTCTACACTCTTCTTAACAGGTTTTTGTTTAGAACATTCACCTGTTTCAGTAGATTGCAAAACAGTATTTTTAAATTTTTCTTGTAAATCTAAAAATATTTTTCTTTTCTTTTCTTTTTCATCATCAGATATTTCATCACAATTTTCAATTTTGACTTTGTCAAAATTTGTGACATTGTCACTTATTGGAACTGAATTGATCGGTTTTGGACAGACATGTGATGTAGAATTCACAAAACCTTTCAATTTCTTTTCAAGATCATCAATTTTATTTCTCGCAATTTCAGCTTCATTTTCAAGCCGAATGATTTTCTGAAGATGAGAATTTATTTCAATTTGTTTTTCAAGATTATTCTGAAAAATAACATATTTTTCATCTTCTAAAATCTTCATTTGACTTTGAAAATCTTTCTCAAATTTTAATTTTTCATTTTCAAAATATTTTTCATTTTCTTTTGCATTTTTGATTTCCAATGTCAAACTGTCCAAACTACTCAACAGTTTGACATTTTCAGACGTCAATTTCTGATAATTTTCTCTCATTTCAAGAATATGTTTATTATCAGATTCTTTCTCATCCTTCAAACTTTTGATTTCCAATGTTAAACTCTCTACATTCTTCAGAAGTTTGACATTGTCAGTTTCTGATTTTTCGTATTTCGAGCATTTTCCATTCATCTCTCCATCATCAGCTTCTTTCTTTGTTTCCATCTTGTATGTTCCTGCACATAAAATTTAACAAAATCAAGAGGATTCAAATATTCATCAATATAACAACCCCTCTTAATATCGTATTTCATAACATTTTTTGCAGCAAGACACACATTTACTCTTCTTCTTATTTCAAGAATCACATCCAAACTTATTTTTCTTAAATTCTTTTCTATTTCATTTATCAACTCATTCTTTTTCTTTTCATTTTCATAATCGTGTGTTTTAATCTTACTGATGAATTCTTTTAAACTCAAATTTGAGAATCTATAATCCTTTTTCAGGTTAATCAAGAATTCATTCCATTCAGCCGGTAATACATCTGCAAATTTTGATATCTGTTCAGCATCTGACATTCTTATCTCATTCGTTTTTAAATTTTCAAGTAATTGATCATACCGTGTTACCAACTCATCCAACGGTTCATGTTTCTTGCAACAAAAATTTTCAAGTCTATTAACCCAAACATGCTTATTCCCATTTTCTCTCGTGTTAAACCAAAATCTATAATACCAATTATTCAATCTTTCAAGATTATCATTTCCCTTTTCGTCAAACATTTTAACCACAATGTTAAACAATCTGATTTTTACTCAATTAAATCTATTTATCCTCAAATTTCACTAAACCAACAACAACAATTTACCACACTATATGATTGTGCCTCAAATGATATGTGACAACTCGTATTTCCAAACCGATCTTTGTACTTTGATGTAATGTATGTGTACGATATGTGACTATTATGAAAGTGAATGTTTATGTGAATGTTACGTTATTACGTGCTTGTGTAATGTATGTATGTTATTAGCGCACAACACTCACCCGATCGCACAAGCCCATTCGGGCCATCGCTTGTTTTCGGATCATGGGCAGCCCATTGAGGGTTCGGCCCACTCTTCCCTTTGTCGCATAACACTAAGGGGTTATGGTAAAACTCCTCATTTGTTACTAAACACCCACACACACAAACCCTAGCTCTCCTCTCTCTCTCTCTCTCTCGAACCGAAGGCAGCCAAACATCTTCCTCGTCGAAGTTTATAGTTCTCGGATCAATTCTCGTTCCTTCTTTATTCGGTTAGTATGTCATCTATTGTTTGATGGTTCCATGATGTGTGTTATATATATTCGACATGATGGATGATGATTTGTTATGATTGGTTTTTGAATATGTGTAATCGGCAATATACATGTTAGATCCGAAAGGTTAAGGTTGTGTAATATGATTTGTAAATTAAGATGATGAATGAAAACTGAATATTGTTAATCGATATTTTGAAGCATGTTAATATAATTGGCTGTTATGTTCCAGATTGATTAATCATATAATGATATTAATTAGCTAGCATGAATTGTAGGGAACATATCGATTTTAGAGATTGTAACACTGATTGCTTCTGATGTTGCACATGTGATTGTAATGACATATGATGATAAGGTAAGGTTTGCATGTGGCTAGTGGGATCCTTTAGTCAAACCATAGGTTAGTGGCACTTATCCATCAAGAAAATCGGTCCAGTAATATTTGAGATGATTAGATGGTGGTCGGCCATTGTTGTTTATGATGATCATGTGTGGTTGTTCATAATTATGATGATAAGGTCATGTGAAACATTCGTTAAAAGTAATGATTTGATCGATAGGGCTTGATTAGAATCATTAATCCTGTTGATTGATTTTTATGCAAATTATGGAAACTATTATAATGGTCAAATGATTAATTGGAATAGATGTAACTGATTGCTAGAATCACGAAAGTTTGTTAACCAATCGTACAAGACCCCTAATCGCATAAGGGGTCCACTCGCACAAGGTCCTCAGTCGCACAATAGGATCCGGGCCGCACAAGATACATGAACCGTACAAGTCAGATTATTTGTTTAGTGATTGGGCCGCACAAGATGGTTATCTATTTATAATTGTTGGGCCGTAGACATGGGCTGGGTATTAGAGCTAATCGCACAAGTCGGGTCAAGTCGCACAAGTTGTTTATTTGATTAAATTGTTGGGCCGGTTACTTGTTGAACTAAAATATGCTTATTTGGGCTTCTTATTACTTGGGCCGGGTATCATATGGAATCGTACAAGATGCATAAATCGTACAAGTTGAACTACAAGTTTAGTGTTGGGCCGAGACATGTGTGGGCTTCATTTGTATGTTAAACTGATATCATTTAACACATTCTATGTGTGTACTATGTTGCCATGATCGATACGTGTTAGCAATATGTTAAACTATGTGTAATCATACGTGCTTTAATTGAACCTAAACCTGACATGTGTGATAACCATGTTAGGACGTGGTTGACCACTAGCATTTAGACGTGACCTTTCTGTGTTATATGCCGAGCAAACCAAGGTGAGTTCACACTCTACAAAGCATGGGATTCCCAGGGGTTGGGAATGGGGTTAAGGAATATGGATTCCTCGTCCTTTCTTGGGTAGGACAGTATTGGTTCAGGAATGTAATTCCTCGTCCTCACGGACAGATAACTCTACTAGACTAAAACTCTCTATCACGAAGTCCCTCCTATTTTATATCGACTTAATCGCCGGGCCAATGGCGAGCGGGTCATTAGTTAGATAGCGCTATTTAGGTCTGACAAGCCTCACACCGTGCCGCAGAGGACGGGCGTGAACTAATGGATCTGGGGCACGTCAATGCTGATAGACATTGACAGTTTCAGGGCACTTAAACATGACTTCAGTCAGTAGTCAATATGGTAACGAGTCTAGTGTATTCAAGGGGTAGCCCCCACGGCCGAAATGCCAGATAACTATCATGGGGTAGCCCCCACGGCAGGATTGCCAGACTAAATGGGTTAAACAAATGGTTAAACAAATCACGTTTTCAACTATGGGGTAACCCCCACGGCAGGAACGCCAGCTAAAGGAAACTGTTTTTGGAACAACTTAAAACGAACACCCAACCGTGAACTCACTCAACTAGTTGTTGACTCGTTACTACATGCTTTGCAGGTCTATAGGTACTTAGCTGGAGCTTGCACAAGGAAGAGTCGTTGTGGGACATGGACAGTTGTGTGCCATGTTAAACATTTGGATAATTAAACTTTGGATTTGGTTTTGAACATTATGCTTCCGCTCATAACTTAACTATGTTTATTTTTGGACACTAATCATGTTGGTTGGACTTTTACAATTAGTTATATACTTGTTTGATATGATTAGTGGTTTGATCCTGGTCAGTCACGCCTCCAAGCGGTGATACTCCGCATGTGGATTTTAGGGGTGTGACAGATTGGTATCAGAGCCAGGTTATAGAGAACTTGGTTTTAATAAGGGAAAACGTTTTTGTTAAAACCAGACTATAACCTGTACAGTGCTCTATGATCCACAACGACGCTTCACTCCACGTGCAAGGCTCGACATTCTAGGTGATATGGTTTATGTTTATATTGCCTACTTGCTAGATTGCATAGAACTTTGCTCATGGTATGCTTAGATAAGCGTAGCAACTATAGTTTGAAAACACATTTGTGCTTGCTCCCTACTGTCATTCCACACTTACACACATTTGCGACACCTTTCCTATTTGTGTTTCCTTCGATGTGAGATCATGAGGGAACGTGTGAACCTAACTCAAGCCAGCTGACGGCTCTTATCAACGAACAACTTACGGCAGCACTCGCGGCCGCTCAGGCAGGAGGTATAACCTGCTGTTACGAACCTATCTTAGGATGTTAGATCCTACTCTCATGACCCAACTCTCGCGCTTAACCCTGTCTCTTTCGTCCTCGCGTAACAAGGTCAGAACGCTCAGCCGCCTGTAGGCACATTCAGGACGTTCATGGACTGTCGTCCTAGTACTTTCAGTGCAACTAAAGGAGCTGTTAGACTCCTCCATTGGTTTAAAAAGCTCGAGACTGTCTTAGAGAACGTGTGAATGCCCTGAGACTCATAGGGTGAAGTACGCCACTGGTACTCTCGAAGGCATTAAGTTAACTTGGTGGAACTCGCAAGTTCAGATGCTGGGGCTGGCGGCTGCTAATGCCACCCCATGGAATGATTCTTAAGGAACTGATCCAAACGTGAATGCCGTAGTCGAGATGACATCCGCAAACTGGAAGTGGAGTTCTTAAACCTGAAGATGACAAGGTCAGAGATAGAAGCATACACGAAACGATCCAACGAATTGACAGTGTTATGTCCAACAATGGTGGATCCTCTCGTCAAGCGCATTGAGCTGTACCTCAAAGGCTTAGTACCAGAGATTCAAGGTCATGTGGCATAGGCCAACCTTGCAACTATTCAGGATGTTACTCGTCTTGCTCAACGTCTCTCAGATCAGGCGATAGGACAGAACAAACTGCCGAAGCGTATTAATGCTGCTACAACTACTTCGGATGCTCCCAGTGACAACAAACGCAAGTGGAATGGAAATTTAAGCAAGGGTTTCACTTCGGTTCAATCTTAGTCGAGTACAGGAGCCCCAGTCAGCAGACTTTTGGTAATCGAAGTCAGGGTGGATACGAGGGAAACCACCCTAAGTGCAATCGATGTCATTTGCACCACAGCGGGCAGTGCAACAAGGATCGTCGTTAGAGATGCAACAAGCTTAGTCATGGAGCCAAAAATTGTAGAAGCTCACGTCCTGCAAACCAGAACCGATAACAGCAGCCACAAGCTCCACAAAATCAGCAGCAACAGCAGGATAACAAGGGATGTTATCAGTGTGGTGCTGGAGATCATTTCATGAGACGCTACCCACGGCTGAACCAGAATCAGAATCAGAATCACAACCAAGGAAACAGGAACCATAATGGAGACAACAACGGGGGTAATAACGACGGCAATGGTGCCAGGGGTCGAGTCTTCGTGATTGGTCAGGGTGATGCTAGGAATGACCCCAACGTATGATGGTTTCGACGTCGTTATTGGTATGGACTGGATTCCCAACACCAAGCAGAGATTCTTTGCAACGAGAAGATCGTTCGATTTCCTCGCCCAGGCGATGAACCTCTCATGATTCGTGACGACAAGAGTGGTGTTGTTGTGAGCATCATCTCTTCGCTTAAGGCCCAGAAGTGTTTGAGAAAGGGCCACACTGCCTTTCTGGCTCTCGTTACCGATACCTTGAAGAAAGAGAAAAAGATAGAAGACTTTCCAATTGTACGCGACTATCCTGAGGTATTTCCTGAGGAACTACCTGGCCTCCCGCCTCATCGTCAGGTCGAGTTTCAAATCGAGTTAGCCCCTGGAGCGGCACCTATAGCCCGTGCACCGTATCGTTTAGCTCCATCAGAGTTGAAAGAGCTATCTACGCAATTACAAGAACTCTTAGATAAGGGTTTTATTCGTCCTAGTTCTTCGCCCTGAGGAGCTCCAGTGCTATTTGTGAAGAAGAAAGACGGTACGTTCAGAATGTGCATCGATTACCGTGAACTGAACAAGGTGACTGTGAAGAATCGCTACCCTCTTCCACGCATTGACGACCTGTTCGACCAGCTGCAAGGGTCGAGCTACTATTCAAAGATTGATTTGAGATTAGGGTATCACCAGCTGAGAGTCTGAGAAGAGGACGTCTCCAAAACAGCCTTCAGAACTCGTTATGGCCACTATGAGTTTTTGGTCATGCCTTTTGGGATGACAAACGCACCAGCGGTCTTCATGGACTTGATGAATCGAGTGTGCAAGCCCTACTTAGACAAATTCGTTATTGTCTTCATTGATGACATCCTGATCTATTCGAAGAGTCAGGAGGAACATGAGCAACACTTACGACTTATTTTGGAACTCCTTCGAGCAGAAAAGCTATACGTCAAGTTTTCAAAATGCGACTTCTGGCCTCGAGATGTCCATTTCTTAGGCCATGTAGTGAACAAGGATGGGATTCACGTTGATCCATCCAAGGTAGAGTCAATCAAGAGCTGGCCTGCACCTCGTACGCCAACGGAAATTCGCCAATTCTTGGGATTGGCAGGTTACTACAGGAGATTTATCAAGGATTTTTCTAAGATTGCTCAGCCTCTTACTTCACTAACGCAGAAGGGCGTTGTTTATCGTTGGGGAAACGCACAGGAGTTAGCGTTTCAGCACTTAAAGGATAGACTCTGCAGTGCACCTATCCTTTCATTGCCAGAGGGCACAGACGACTTCGTGGTTTATTGCGACGCATCCATTCAGGGTCTTGGTTGCGTATTGATGCAGCGGGATAAAGTTATAGCCTACGCCTCACGCCAACTCAAAGTTCATGAGAAGAACTACACTACACACGATCTAGAGCTGGGAGCGGTTGTTTTTGCACTTAAGATATGGCGACACTACTTGTATGGCACCAAGTGTGCTATCTACACTGATCACAGAAGCCTCGAGCATGTCTTAAAACAGAAGGGACTCAACATGCGACAACGACGATGGGTCGAACTGCTGAATGACTATGAATGCTCGATCAGGTACCACCCAGGCAAGGCCAATGTTGTGGCCGACGCCCTCAGACGAAAGGACACTGCGCCTAAGCGCGTACGAGCTTTACAACTTACTATACAGTCTAACCTTCTCAAATACGAAATGCTCAGGTAGAAGCATTGAAACCAGAGAATGTCAGGGCTGAAACCCTACGCGGCTCAAGGCAACGCTTAGAACAGAAGGAAGACGGTGCTTACTACGTAACAGGACGAATTTGGGTTCCACTTTAGGGCAACCTACGAGAGCTTGTGATGGATGAGGCACACAAGTCTTGCTACTCAGTACATCCTGGTTCGGACAAAATGTACCACGACATCAAAACCACATATTGGTGGCCTAGCATGAAGGCCCACATAGCAACTTACGTAAGCAAGTGCCTGACTTGTGCGAGAGTCAAGGCGGAATATCAGAAACCTTCAGGCCCCCTTCAACAACCAGAGATACCACAATGGAAATGGGAACAGATTCCCATGGATTTTGTTACTGGCCTGCCTAGATCTCAACGTGGTAATGATACTATTTGGGTGATAGTGGATCGACTCACAAAGTCTGCTCACTTCTTGGTTATCAAGGAAAACGGATAAGTTCTCCACACTAGCAGACGTATATCTTAAGGAAGTTGTCTCGAGGCACGGGGTGCCCACCTCTATTATCTCGGATCGAGATGCACGTTTTACATCGGAACTGTGGCAAGCAATGCACAAGTCCTTTGGCTCACGATTAGATATGAGCACAGCTTATCACCCGCAAACGGATGGGCAATCTGAACGCACCATCTAGACCCTAGAAGACATGCTTAGGGCATGTGTAATTGACTTTGGCGATGGCTGGGAAAAGCATCTGCCACGGGTGGAATTTTCATACAATAACAGCTACCACACCAGCATTAAAGCTGCTCCGTTTGAGGCATTGTACGGGCGTAAATGCCAGTCACCTCTTTGTTGGGCAGAGGTGGGGGATAGTCAGATTACTGGTACAGAACTGGTGGTAGACACAACAGAGCGAATTGCTCAGATACGACAACGAATGGCGGCAACTCGTGACCGTCAGAAAGTCTACGCCGATAAGGGCAGAAAACCACTAGAGCTCCAGGTTGGGGAGCGTGTACTACTCAAGGTTTCACCCTGGAAGGGTGTGGTTCGTTTTGGCAAACGGGGCAAACTTAACCCACGATACGTTGGACCTTTCGAAGTCATTGAGAAAATAGGCAAGGTGGCCTACAGATTGAACTTACCAGCGGAACTCAGTGCAGTTCACGATGTTTTCCACGTGTCGAATCTGAAGAAATGTCTGTCAGATGAGACCCACGTAGTTCCTTTGAAGGAGCTCACGATCGACGAGCAGTTACGACTCGTCGAGGAACCTGTTGAAATCACGGACCGGGATGTTAAGGTCCTCAAGCGTACTAGGATACCTCTCGTTCGAGTTCGTTGGAACTCACGTCGCGGCCCAGAGTTCACCTGGGAACGCGAAGATCAGATGAAACAAAAGTATCCCCAACTGTTCGCAACCGGTGCAACCACTACTGAGGCTGAAGCTACGGAATTTCGGGACGAAATTCCAGATCAACGGGGGGAGGATGTGACACCCCAGGAAAACCAGGAAAACCATGTAACTTAACTAGCTTCCTCAGTGAGTACGTGCTAAATTTCGGGACGAAATTTCTTTCAACTTGGGGATAATGTAACAACTCGTATTTCCAAACCGATCTTTGTACTTTGATGTAACGTATGTGTACGATATGTGACTGTTATGAAAGTGAATGTTTATGTGAATGTTACGTTATTACGTGCTTGTGTAATGTATGTATGTTATTAGCGCACAACACTCACCCGATCGCACAAGCCCATTCGGGCCATCACTTGTTTTCGGATCATGGGCAGCCCATTGAGGGTTCGGCCCACTCTTCCCTTTGTCGCATAACACTAAGGGGTTAGGGTAAAACTCCTCATTTGTTACTAAACATCCACACACACAAACCCTAGCTCTCCTCTCTCTCGAACCGAAGGCAGCCAAACATCTTCCTCGTCGAAGTTTATAGTTCTCGGATCAATTCTCGTTCCTTCTTTATTTGGTTAGTATGTCATCTATTGTTTGATGGTTCCATGATGTGTGTTATATATATTCGACATGATGGATGATGATTTGTTATGATTGGTTTTTGAATATGTGTAATCGGCAATATACATGTTAGATCCGAAAGGTTAAGGTTGTGTAATATGATTTGTAAATTAAGATGATGAATGAAAACTGAATATTGTTAATCGAGATTTTGAAGCATGTTAATATAATTGGCTGTTATGTTCCAGATTGATTAATCATATAATGATATTAATTAGCTAGCATGAATTGTAGGGAACATATCGATTTTAGAGATTGTAACACTGATTGCTTCTGATGTTGCACATGTGATTGTAATGACATATGATGATAAGGTAAGGTTTGCATGTGGCTAGTGGGATCCTTTAGTCAAACCATAGGTTAGTGGCACTTATCCATCAAGAAAATCGGTCTAGTAATCTTTGAGATGATTAGATGGTGGTCGGCCATTGTTGTTTATGATGATCATGTGTGGTTGTTCATAATTATGATGATAAGGTCATGTGAAACATTCGTTAAAAGTAATGATTTGATCGATAGGGCTTGATTAGAATCATTAATCCTGTTGATTGATTTTTATGCAAATTATGGAAACTATTATAATGGTCAAATGATTAATTGGAATAGATGTAACTGATTGCTAGAATCACGAAAGTTTGTTAACCAATCGTACAAGACCCCTAATCGCATAAGGGGTCCACTCGCACAAGGTCCTCAGTCGCACAATAGGATCCGGGCCGCACAAGATACATGAACCGTACAAGTCAGATTATTTGTTTAGTGATTGGGCCGCACAAGATGGTTATCTATTTATAATTGTTGGGCCGTAGACATGGGCTGGGTATTAGAGCTAATCGCACAAGTCGGGTCAAGTCGCACAAGTTGTTTATTTGATTAAATTGTTGGGCCGGTTACTTGTTGAACTAAAATATGCTTATTTGGGCTTCTTATTACTTGGGCCGGGTATCATATGGAATCGCACAAGATGCATAAATCGTACAAGTTGAACTACAAGTTTAGTGTTGGGCCGAGACATGTGTGGGCTTCATTTGTATGTTAAACTGATATCATTTAACACATTCTATGTGTGTACTATGTTGCCATGATCGATACGTGTTAGCAATATGTTAAACTATGTGTAATCATACGTGCTTTAATTGAACCTAAACCTGACATGTGTGATAACCATGTTAGGACGTGGTTGACCACTAGCATTTAGACGTGACCTTTCTGTGTTATCTGCCGAGCAAACCAAGGTGAGTTCACACTCTACAAAGCATGGGATTCCCAGGGGTTGGGAATGGGGTTAAGGAATATGGATTCCTCGTCCTTTCTTGGGTAGGACAGTATTGGTTCAGGAATGTAATTCCTCGTCCTCACGGACAGATAACTCTACTAGACTAAAACTCTCTATCACGAAGTCCCTCCTATTTTATATCGACTTAATCGTCGGGCCAATGGCGAGCGGGTCATTAGTTAGATAGCGCTATTTAGGTCTGACAAGCCTCACACCGTGCCGCAGAGGACGGGCGTGAACTAATGGATCTGGGGCACGTCAATGCTGATAGACATTGACAGTTTCAGGGCACTTAAACATGACTTCAGTCAGTAGTCGATATGGTAACGAGTCTAGTGTATTCAAGGGGTAGCCCCCACGGCCGAAATGCCAGATAACTATCATGGGGTAGCCCCCACGGCAGGATTGCCAGAGTAAATGGGTTAAACAAATCACGTTTTCAACTATGGGGTAACCCCCACGGCAGGAACGCCAGCTAAAGGAAACTGTTTTTGGAACAACTTAAAACGAACACCCAACCGTGAACTCACTCAACTAGTTGTTGACTCGTTACTACATGCTTTGCAGGTCTATAGGTACTTAGCTGGAGCTTGCACAAGGAAGAGTCGTTGTGGGACATGGACAGTTGTGTGCCATGTTAAACATTTGGATAATTAAACTTTGGATTTGGTTTTGAACATTATGCTTCCGCTCATAACTTAACTATGTTTATTTTTGGACACTAATCATGTTGGTTGGACTTTTACAATTAATTATATACTTGTTTGATATGATTAGTGGTTTGATCCTGGTCAGTCACGCCTCCAAGCGGTGATACTCCGCATGTGGATTTTGGGGGTGTGACATGATAGTGGTTTGACAATAATAATGAAATCACCACACTTGATTTGACCAAGATAACCACTAACCCGACAACAATCTGTTATATCGAACAATGATTGGGCCTTTTGAACAATTAAAGAAGGTAATTGGGCCGCAAATAACTTCAGATCACATGCACAACATTCACCTGATTGGGCCGTCCTTTATTGTTTCACATGAAATTTGATTTAAGATGGCAGACAATTGATTTTAATTGGACCGTTTAATCAATTGATCGGTGACTGTTTAAGCTATGTTTGTCAACATTATCAAATCCGACAACATTATCAATTGAACCGACAACCTTTAATTCACAATTTCAATATGTCAGACAATTCCAAATCTCACAACACTTTGATTAGACCGATGCAATATCGCAAAATGATTCAACAATTCACATGTTTACTCTGTTCAATGACTGATAACTATTTCATCACACAACAGCAATATCCCTCGATATGATGTCACAAAAGCGGAACTAAGGCTTGACAAATAAGCGAATGTGATTGTGACCGAATAAGCGATCCTACTGTTATACCTATGAGCGGACCTCAAAATAATGTCACTAAAAGCGGACCTATACTATCACATGAGCGGACCTCACACAATGTTCGAATAAGCGGACCACAAAAGCGAACCTAATGATGTCCGAATGAGCGGACCTCTAGAGCGAATCTACAACAAACATGACCTAAAAAGCGGACCTAAATGGTTATTTTGAGCGGACCTACGAATGACCGTAAAAGCGGACCTAACTTTTACTCAATTTTAACCATTTTTTAAGCCGAGTTTTAACCTGAAACTTTCTAGGGTTTGTTAATTGTATGTTCCGCACGATATACTCAAAAATCAGACAATTTCAACCGTAGGTACTATCTCAAAACGAAAAAGTATGAAAGAAAGTGAGTAGAAATGAGAGAATTCTGCAGATTCAAGCTGTAGTAGTATGAACTCCTCGTCCTGAGCTCTGATACCACTTGTTGGACCGTTCTTTGACCTTGAAAAGTCAGCCAAGGCAGTTCATCTTTACGTGTAAAGGCGGAAACAATGCACGCAAAGTTACAACAGCTGTTTCATTCAATTTCATCTCTTTTATTGCTTTCAGAATACAATTTGACAGAGTTCCGACACCTAAGCAATGACCACGATCCGCTCCAACATACACGAATAATCATCTCAGGTTCGCTTCTATGACCCTATATATAGTGTGATCAGGTTCGCTTATATGGACGTCTATATGAGTGGACCTATTAGCTTATGGTTCGCTTTTATGGACAATGTCCATATAAGCGGACCTATTAGCTTATGGTTCGCTTTTTTGGACAATGTCCATATAAGCGGACCTATTACATTGACAAATAAGCGAACCAACCTGATGACCTATAAGCGAACCTGTTTGACACATAAGCGAACCTATACAAACACATGTTCACAAAAGCGGACCTATCAACATAAAACCTAATTTTGACATTCTAGCTCCTATGTTGACCTATCTTAACCTAAGACTTAATGCAGACGAAGTCAACAGAAATTCCATGCACCAACAAATACACATCCATAACATAATCTAGAAGCATCACAATAGACTACAAAGTCTTCAATTCCTTCTGGTAATGCTAGTATGGGTGTATGGGTCAATCTTTGCTTAAGAATTCTAAAGGCTTCTTCTTGTTTTAATCCCCATTCAAACTTAACAGATTTACAGGTTAACTTAGTTAAGGGAATGGCTATTCTAGAGAAATCTTGAATAAATCTTCTATAATAACCGGCCAATCCTAAGAAACTTCTAACCTCGGTTGGTGATTCAGGGGTTTTCCAATTAGTAATTGCTTCAATCTTTGTTGGATCTACATGAATTCCTTCATGATTGACTAGGTGTCCAAGGAATTGCACCTGTTCTAACCAAAATTCACACTTAGAAAATTTAGCATAAAGTTTTTCCTTTCTTAACAGACTTAAAAGTGCGTGCAAATGTTTTGTATGATCCTCTTTATTCTTAGAGTAAATTAGAATATCATCTATGAAAACAATTATGAATTTATCCAAATATGGTTTACATATTCGGTTCATCATGTCCATAAATGCAGCTGGGGCATTGGTTAAACCAAAGGGCATGACAATAAATTCATAATGGCCATACCTCGTTCTGAACGCGGTTTTAGGAATGTCCTCTTCCTGTACCTTTAATTGATGATATCCTGACCTTAAATCGATTTTAGAGAAAAATCGAGCTCCTTGCAGTTGATCAAACAGATCATTGATTCTCGGTAATGGGTACCGATTCTTAATCGTAACCTTGTTTAATTCACGGTAATCAATGCACATACGCATTGATCCGTCTTTCTTTTTAACAAACAGTATCGGCGCTCCCTATGGCGACGAACTTGGCTGAATAAATCCTTTTTCTAACAACTCATCTAATTGCTTCTTCAATTCTTGCATTTCTGCAGGTGCCAAACGATAAGGTGCTTTGGCAATTGGTGATGTTTCTGGTATCAAATGGATTCTGAATTCAACTTCCCTATCTGGAGGTTGCCCTGGTAATTCTTCTGGAAAGACATCTGAAAACTGAGATACTACTAGAATGTCTTTTAAATCTTTTCCTTTAGTGTTAGTGATTATAGAAATCAAATACACTATAGAACCTTTTCTTATACAACTTGCAGTTTTCATCACAGAGATGATTTTAGTGGACCTAGAAGGCTTATCTCCTTTAATTGTGATCGTTTTACCTTTTGATGAATTTACTTGAATTAACTTTTGATCACATACAATATTGGCTTTATTGGCTATTAACCAATCCATTCCTAAAACAACATCGAATCCTGCCAGATTCATAGGGTACAGATTTGCTATAAATTTCTGATTCAAAATTTCTATGTTTGCTCCCTGCAAGATTTCAGAAATCCTAACAGTTTCTCCATTAGCTGTTTCTACTAGACATTCTTGTGGTAGTTTAGTTAATGACTGATTTAGAATTTTGCAAAACGAAGTATTAATAAAACTTTGGTTCGCACCAGAGTCAAATAATACTTTAGCAAATATATCATTAACTAAAAACGTACCAGCTATAACGTCTGGGATCATCTGGGCTTCTTCTGCAGTAAGAATAAATGCTCTAGCATTTTTAGTATTCTTGTTGTCTGTGGCTGGAGCTAATTTTGGGCAGTTTGGCCTGATATGACCTTTTTCTCCACAGTTATAGCATAATCCATTACTGATTTTCTTCCTGCAATTTTCTTCCTTGTGTCCTGACATCTTGCAATAATTGTAGAGAGTGGAGCATTTTCCCGAATGCTTTTTCTTGCAGACCTTGCTGTATGGTGTAGAGGTAGAACCCATATTTCTACGATTGTAATTTCCATAACAGAATTCTTGTGTAAGCCTTTGAGTTAAATTCCTCCTCTGATCCTCTTCTCTAGTACGGACTAATTCATCAGTCAAGGTATTTGTTAATTCTACAGCTTCTTCTATGGTTTGAGGTCTAGCTGCCTTGACTATGTGTCTAATCTCTCTAATTAATCCCCAAATACAACGAGAGATTAACACTGGTTCTGGTGAAGCAAGAGTTGGCACTATTCTAGCATATTCAAAGAATATTTTAGTGTACCCCTTACTATCTACACCAGTCATCCTAAGATTTAGGAATTTGTTTGCTATCTGTTCCTTCTCATTGGGTGGGCAGAATTTCCTTTCTACTTTGTTTTTTAATTCTTCCCATTCCATATTGTAGGTTTGATCACTTCCTCTTGTCTGGAGGATAGTGTTCCACCATTCTAATGCTGCATTCTTAAACAGATTAGAAGCAAACAGTATTCTATCTTCTTCAGCACACTTGCTTATCCTTAAGACTGCTTCAGTCTTTTCTATCCAGCGTAAGGTAGTAATGGCCCCTTCATTGCCTGAGAATTCCATTGGTTTACAAGACCAAAATTCTTTATAAGAACAACCATAAGGCATGGTTCTTCTTCTTTTGGGAATAGGCAATTGAAGTATAGGTCCATTGTTCACACTGTTTTCTGGTTCAACGGGTCGCTTACTGCTATGCTTACTTTTATTATCAGCATCCTTAACAGTTTGAAGAATAAATGGCATTGCATCTATAATTCCCTGTGCCACTATGTGTTGGATAGCACTATTATCCACTTGGTTTCCATTGTTATTGATGCTCGGATTATCATTAACCACGTTAATGTTACTCTGGTTATTGTTATTCAGATTTTCTTGATTTCCTTCGTCGGCCATCTGAATTTTAAACATTTATCCCATATTAATATCACAATTTATATCTAATATAGTTAATCACATGACACACAATCTAGCCAAAAACGTAGATCATTGCTACTATACTCTTTTCATATACTTATGCGTCTATTACATACTAGTACTGAAATAAAATTACAATACCAACAGAAATAGAATCATACTAATATGCCTCCGTACACATATATATTTTATTTTTTTATTATTATTATTACTACTATCATTTCCTCCATTCACACATTCATGGATATGGATTTATCCAAAAATCCATATTGCGCTCATCTTATTTCCATACGAGACGCTCTCCCACCTGACGCATTCTCTCACTGCTTTCCAAAATTTCCTCCCCAAAAGTCCTAAGTTCTTGAACGTTTTCTGCACTCATTGGGGGTGCAGGTTCTCGGACTGGGTTTGGAATCTAGGGTGCGTTTTCCTGATATGGGGGTGACAGTTCATGAAATTGGTAAGGATCCTCTAATATCTCCCTAATATAATCATCTTGGTAATAGGGATCTAAAGGGTCCATACCTGGATAGACTTCTATGTTCTGTATGGGTGGATAATCCTGGATAGGGTAACGTTGCACAAAGTCCCTATTATCATACCACCAGGGGTCATAGTTTGGGTCTAGGGGGTTTGGTGCAGGTACCCTAGGGATTTCTTCTAGGTTAAAGTCGTGCATCTCCACTTGGTTTTCCTGAATTTCTATCCCCATAGGTTGTTCTGGGTTTTATGGTTATGGGGCTACTAATTGTTCCAGACTTGGGTCAGCAGCAGTTGTAGTTAAGATATGGAAATTAGCTAGGCTTCTATTTAGCATATCTTGAGTATGGGCATCTGTCTCTCGCTTAATAGCTGCTAAAGCCCTTTGCTGTTGCAATTTTCGCATTCTCTTTCTACGAGCAAAAGCTTCTTTACTGAACCATCCTCTTTTCTTATTAGGAAATGGTTCTTCAGATTGAGCTCTAAAGGCAAACACTCCTTCTTCCTGATCAGCAGTATACCCAGAGAGGGCAGGCTGTGATGATGTACCTTCACTCGTAGGTGAATCAGATAACTGATGATTCACGTCTGATGGTCCTTGATCACTCATACTGAAAACTAACAAATAATCAAATAACACATAACACATAATTACAGTCATGCACGTACTTTTGTAAATTATTTCCTAACACAAAATATATAATTTAAGTGTCAGCAGAACACTTCTTTGGCTCAGACCAGTGGCTAGGCTCTGATACCACCTTCTGTCGCAACCCCCGATCCCTAATCCCCGGGAACGGGCGGACGCGATCACAGAGTTTTGGTGGTATCAGGGTTATTTAATCTTGCAGCGGAATTTACATCAGGATCGTAGTTAGGAAATGTTTATCAGAGTAAAACCACCTCATTTAATATTAATAATCACATGGGTAAAACCCAAGTTTCTTATTACAATACATTTATAGGGATGAACCCTATTTTATTTCAATTTAAAACACCGTTTCTTTGGTAACTTTTATAGCCACATTATCCCCAAGCCTTCAGTGCTCTCCAGCTGGCTTTTTATTAATTGGCTGTCACATTGGGTTACCTGAAACGTGTTTTAAAAACATTTGTCAGTCGGAAATACTGGTGAGTGAATCCCAGTTTAATCAAGTTTAAATAAAAAGTCACAGTAAACAGTATTGAGAGCGATCACATTTTTTATGTCTACACAATTACTCCATTTGGTACTATCAATTCACTGACTTGTGGGCCATATTACCCATTGGCTAACTCATTATCCAAAGGTAACGTATTGTCATCCCGACTTACTACTCACAGTGTAGTACATTTTGTATACAAAACCCCAACATACCGGCAGTAATTGAAGAACTACAAAGACTCAATCACTGCTAAATTTCATAGTAAAACATTTAAGGTTTGGTAAAACATTACCAAAAACATTATCAAAAAGAGGATAAACTCACATTGCTATCTTAGGCTTCTTGTAAGGTTTTCCTGGATATAATCTATAATTTATACAAATGTACATTGGTTAGTAGCATAACCCTTTGAAATTATTAATTATACCCTCCCCAAGACGGCATTCCAATAACTACATCGGGCAGAACCACGACAGTTATTACGGAACCCTAAATCAATCGGGCAGTGTAACTATTACGAAACTAGGGTTATAATACTTACAACGGAGCAGAACCTCGCTAATTAGGGGTATAATACCCGTGTATTATAACTTTCCTACAGAAATTGTGATTTGAGATTGAAATGTGAGCGACGAAAAACGTAAACTGATGAGTTCTATATATAGTGCTGGATTCTGACTTCCAGGCGGCCTGCGTAAGATAAGGCTAAGCCTTACGCGGCCCGCGTCAACCATCTGGTCAACATATAGCTTGTCCCGGTCATCCTCTAGACCGCCACGATGTCGACACGTGTCAGCACCGGATGTCTCCGCGTTTCATGACTTCTAGCGGCCTGCGTAAGTGTAAGCTTAAGCTTACACGGCCCGTATCAACTTAAGAAATCAACGGAGTCAATTCCAGTCTTGATACCACCCGCGTGAGATGTTGGGGTGGGTCTACACGGCCCGCCTCAACTCTATTTTTCTTATTTTTTTTATTTATTTTATATGTTAAAACATAATTTGGGCTCGGTTTTCACATACGGTGTGTAATATAAGACATATTGGAATATTTTACAATATACTAAAGTGTCATAATATTTATGAGGGTGTTGGTTTTACCAAGGGTTGTTACACAACAACCGCAAACCGAACCTGAAGTATTTAGAACCGTTTGGGTCTCCCTGCACAGTTCTAGAGCCTTTTGGAAAGTTTGGTGCAAAGTGCATTGAAGGGATTTTCGTGGGTTATGCTAGTCCAATGAAACGATTCTTTGTTCCAAGCTTGAAGAAGATCATCGAAGCACAACATGTTGAGTGTCATGGGTATACTATGCCGCCTCAGAATCTCGGTGACTCATGGCGTTTTAATTACGATAAATTGTGGGATTCGCTTGACATTGAAGAAGAACAGGATTTCTTTGACGAGTTAGATATTTTGAGAGAGTATGAAGAATCGCAGGAAAGATTCCCAGCAGAAACTTTTGTTTGTCAACAAAAAGCTTCAAACGATGATGAAGCAGGTCCAAGTAATGTTGGTGAACATGATGATATTCAGGAATCTCTTGACAATCAGATGGCTGTCAACGACAATCAAGAATCTGATAATGGACCGGTATTTGATCATGGTGATTCAGATTCTGAGGGGAGCAAATCCAGATCTCAAGTCAAACAGTTCCAGTCAGTGAACAAGGTGCAAATCAGAATGTCACAAATTTGGAAGGTAAGGTAGATGTTCCAGGCGAGGTGATGCCAAGAACACTTTCATACCATCCAGAGGAGCTGATAATTGGATAATTGCAGTCAGGCGTCCGCACTAGAAGACAACTTGATCAAGGGCTTACGTGTTTTTATTCAAAAGTTGCTCCTTTACAAACTGACTTTTCACTAAGTTGTTTTATCTCGCAGATTGAAACAAGGACTTATAAAGAGGCGCTTACTGAAGATTCTTAGGTCAATGCGATGCAGGAGGAACTGAGCCAATTTGAGAAGTTAGGTGTGTGGAAGTTAGTAGACTTGCCTGATGGTCAAAGGAAGATAAACACCAAGTGGGTGTTCAAGTGCAAGAGGGATGATAGAGGGGTTGTTGTTCGTAACAAAGCTCGACTAGTTGTCCAGGGTTTCAGTCAGCAGGAGGGTATAGATTTCACTGAAGTGTATGCTCTGGTTGCTAGACTAGAAGCGATCAGAATCTTCCTAGCATTTGCATCTTGGAAAAATTTTAAAGTTTATCAGCTAGATGCGAAATCGACGTTTCTCTTTGGGAAGGTAAAAGAGGAGGTATATGTCGGTCAGCCACCGGGCTTCACCGATCCAATCCACAAAGACAAGGTCTATTTGCTGGATAAAGCGCTGTATGGTTTACACCAGGCCCTGAGAGCTTGGTACGAGACATTGTCTCAACACCTGCTAGCCAACAGCTTCATCCGAGGAAAAGTGGATGCCACTCTCTTCACCAAAGAGGTCGACGGACATCTTCTGATAGTTCAAATATACGTGGACGACATCATATTTCGGTCAACAAATGAAAATTTGTGCAAAGATTTTGAAAGAGTTATGAAGCAGAAATTTGAAATGTCATCGATGGGTGAGATGAAATTCTTTTTGGGACTGCAGGTTGATCTACTGCCCAAAAGAATATTCATACATCAAACGAAGTACGTTCATGATATCTTGTAGAAATTTGGGATGTCAGGTTCTACTCCAGCTTCCACCCCATTAGCGACGAATCATGGGATAAATCCTGATCTCACCAGAGAGAAGGTAGATGAAACGTTGTATCGTTCTATGATCGGTTCGTTAATGTATTTGACAGCTTCAAGACCCGTATCATGTATCCAACCTGCCTCGCAGCAAGATTTCAATCTAACCCGAGAGCTTCGCATACGGTGATTGTGAAAAGGATATTACGCTACCTGAAAGGAACTCCATCACTGGGGTTGTGGTATCCAAGAGAAGGCGATTTCACGCTCGAAGGGTATTCCGATTCCGATTCCGGATGCTGCAAAGTTAACGCTAAATCAACAACAGCGGGGTGCCAGTTTTTCGGACCACGATTGGTCACCTGGCAATGCAAAAAGCGGACCTCTGTAGCTTTGTCCACATGTGAAGCTGAATATGTATCTGCGAGCAGTTGCTGTTCACAGATCTTGTGGATCCAACAACAGATGCGCGACTGCGGTTTGCAATTTCTAAACACCCCTATCTTTGTTGATAACAAGGCAGCAATTAACATTACTAAAAATCCAGTTCATCGCGCTAAAACCAAACACATTGAAATTCGTCATCACTTCATTCGCGATTATTTCGAGAAGAAATTGATACGAATTGAGAAAATCCACACTGACGAACAAAAAGCTGATTTACATACCAAAGCATTTGATAAAACACGTTTTCAATATTTGCTAAAACTGAACGGTATGAAGCTTTTATCGGTGTTGGAGGAGATTCTTGGCGTTGATGAAGGAGACATTGTAGATGATGTTGAGAAGCAATCTGCAATGGTTTGTCGATTTTTTACTTGTTTTGGAATTTAGGGGGAGTATCGGGTAATATTTTCAGAAAATACAAAAACAATAAAAAATGACAAAAATCCAAAAACATGATATATTTTCAAAATCCAAAAACAATAGAAAACCAGAAAAGAGCTTGTGTAAAAAGGGAAAATGATAGTACATCGGCTTGACAGTTACGGTATGCTAAAGAAATGGAAAGTTTAAATGCGTTAAACAGTCTCGCTGATGATGTGCCGATAGGTTTTTACACATTTAGTAGGTTTGTTCGGGATATAAACCTAAATCTTTACTTACTTAGTTCGTGGGGAACACTACTTGGATATATAGGTAACCCCTGAAATCTTGTTTGAAAGATCCCTCTTTCTGAGATACTAGGTCTTTATACTCAGTGATATCTGGGGTATTATCCCGGGACTTCTGATAATGCGGAAGCAATGGCCTAGTCCCCGGAGAATACTTTATCGCTTGCTTGAAATATAGCGCCGCCCTCAGCATAAAATGATGAGACAATAAAATTGCTAATCAATGTTGTTGTAAAAAAGATCCTCTAAAGGGGACCCACTAAAGTCGAACCGTCATCTCTCTGCTGAACGGAAGTTCTGACCTGAGCTCTCACGGTTTCACAATTTAACCCCTTACAGATATCATCTGTGGTATACTCACCTATCAGACTGAATATTGGGATCTGGATACGGGAGTATATTCAAGAGGTGGGACACATGAATGAGTTTAAGTCTCTAAAACACTAAATCCGTATCCTGGACAGATTGAAATGTGTGTGAGAATTTAAGTGGATCAGTATATCGACAATCTAAGCGAATTGTTTAATTCTGAGTATGAAATTAAAGCTTAACGGTACTTGTGACTTGTCGAACAGCAGATATGATTCCCTAACACGCTCACCAAAAATATGTTTGTAAATAGTTTACATTTACTGCATTGTATTTCTGTATTTCATTTCTAGCATAGAAACTTTTTTAAAAATCCAAAAAGATTTTACACTTCTGCTTTATTTTTCGACAAACCAAAGTGGAAAACTGATCTTCAGATTCGAATTGAAGCAGATGCAGGAAGTTTCTGAGCTGGATGATGAGTTTGGAGCTTAACATGACAAGTTTGTGAAAGTTGAAAAGTTAAAGCAAGTTCATTAATTTGAAACTTGTAAATTTGCAGAAAATAGTTGAACTAAATGTCAGTGTGATTTATCTCTGGTCAACAAGGTCATTAAGTTGGACTTGGTAGACTAATTGAGTAATCAGGGTCATTAATTTGGACCTGAATACTTAAGTGGATTTCTATTTCTGGCAAAACTATCAAATTAAGAGTGAATGGTAAGTTTGAATTGAAACTATTATTGTCATATATCTTGTATTTGGGTAGAGATTGTGCAGGTAACAGGTATACGTTTATGAAAGCAGCTAAGCAAAATCCCAGCCTACTGATAGGGGGAGTTTGAAGACTTAAAGTCAGATACAGTTCCTGAATCTGCATTCAAGGGGGAGCTTGAAGATTGTTAAAAGATTCAAGAGTCTGTGATTCATGATAGCTGTTGATTGAAGATAAAGATTGAAGGAAGCTTTTACAATGTCAAATCAATTCGGAAAGAGACAAAGACTAAAGACTCGACGCCGAAGACTTCGTCAACATCCAAGGGGGAGTCTGTTGGTTCATCTACTGTCTGTTAACTTCGTCTTAATCGAGTCTTATGTCTAGATAGGATAAACGAGCACACAACAGGATTAGAATTAAGGTTAGATTGAATGTTTATGTGTAATTTCGTTTGAACATGATAGGGACAATTTCAAGCGAAATTAACACAAGTAATTTCATTTGAAAGTATCCGTGTCACTTTCAAACGAAATCACTTCATCTATATATAGGGGTTGTGTGGTTTCATTTGATACGGAATTAGCAGTGTGTGTTTGAGAGCCGAGGTGCTGCCGAATTGTAATCAGATCTGCAAAAGCTCAGGAAATCAGTAATAGATAAAGATTAGAAAGGAACAAGCTGTGTTGACATCTTTTACATTGATTTCGCCTTTGTATTTGATGATGAACTACTCAGATTGACTCGTTAGGGTCACACGATGATCCAACAAAAGCAGTTTAGGAATGTCTTCTTCCTGTACTTTCAGTTGATGGTATCCGGAGCGCAAATCTATTTTGGAAAAATGCCTAGCTCCCTGAAGTTGATCAAAGAGATCATCTATTCTAGGAAACGGGTATCGATTCTTAATAGTAACCTTATTTAATTCTCTATAATCGATACACATGCGCATTGACCCATCTTTCTTTTTCACAAACAACACCGGTGCTCCCCAAGGGGATGAACTGGGTTGTATAAATCCTTTTCCTAACAATTCATCTAATTGCTTTTTCAGTTCTAACATTTCTGTGGGCGCTAATCGATAAGGTGCCTTAGCTATTGGAGCAGTTCCAGGTATTAGATGAATTCTGAATTCTACTTCCCTATCTGGTGGTAATCCAGGTAGATCTTCTGGGAATACATCGGGGTATTCGGATACTACTGGAATTTCCTTAAGTTCTTTGTTTTTAGTGTTAATGATTATTGAAATCATATACAATATACCTTGCTTTCGTTCATAATTAGCAACTTTCATTACTGAAATGAACTTCATTTGATTTTGTGGCTTATCTCCTGTAATTAGAATCGTCTCTCCTTTTGGCATAAAAATTTCTACTGAATTCTGATCACATAGGATTCGCGCATGGTTGGCTACTAACCAATCCATGCCTAGCACGACGTCGAATCCCGCTAAATTCATAGGTAGAAGGTTTGCCGAAAACTTATGTCCTGATAATTCTATTTTTCCTTCTTGCAGTACCTTATCTATACTGATAGGGTTTCCTTCCGCCATTTCTACCATATAAACTTAACTAAGTTTGGTTAGAGGTTGCTTAAGAGCTTGACAGAATAAAGTATTTATAAAACTTTGGTTTGCACCAGAGTCAAATAATACTTTTGCATAAACGTCATGAACAAGGAACGTACCAGCTATCACGTCAGGAATCAGATCCGCTTCTTGAGTCATCAACTGAAAAGCTCTTGCATTCTTCTTATTAGTTCCATCAGTCACTTTTACTTTGTTGTCAGTTGTCTTGACTAATTTAGGACAATTTGGCTTAAAATGTCCGACTTCTCCACAATTGTAGTAGATCGTGGATTTCTTCCTGCAATCTTCCTCTCGGTGTCCCGGTATTTTGTAGAAATTACAATATCCTTTGCATTTTCCAAAATGCTTTCTTTTACAGCTACTCCAAAACGGCGGGATGGAAGACTGTCCGGCTCCCTTTTTCTTGAAATTACTATTATTACCCAAATGGAAACATTAGGTAATTTTCTGAGCTAATTCTTTCTTCCTATTTTCTTCTCTTGTACGCACCAACCCGTCAGTCAAGGTATTAGACAATTCGACTGCATCGTCGATCGTCTGAGGTCTCGCAGCCTTGACTATGTCGCGGATCTCACTAATCAATCCAAAAATGTAGCGAGAAATAAGTACAGGTTCTGACGAAGCCAGAGTCGGTACTATTCTTGCATACTCGAAGAACTTCGATGTATACTCACGGCATTTAACATCCACCATCCGGTGGCTCAGGTGCTGGTTTGCTATTTGTTCCTTTTCATAGGAAGGACAAAATTTCCTTTCTACCAGTTCCTTAAATTCTTCCCAACTCATGGCATCCCCGTATTCCACCATTCTAATGCCTATTCTTTGAATAGGTGGGATGCATACATCACCCTGTCTTGTTTTGCGGTCTTTTCTAACCAGCGTAGTGCAGCAGTTGCTCCTTCATTGCCCGCAAATTCGATTGGTTACAGGCGAGGAATTTTTTATAAGTGCAACAAGTTGTTACAACTTTCATTTTCTTAGGCAATGGAGCTTGAATTATATTATTATTGCCTCCATTTATGCTATAACTGAAATTATCGTCGCGGGTGCGTTTGCTATTGTCGGCTTTGGAAGGTTCAACTGGAATTTTAACAGCTGCGACGATTGCTGGGATAGCATTAGCTATACCCTGAGCAACTATATTGTCTATATCTTCTCTATTGAGAAAATTTTCCTGATTATTTGGTTCCGATTGATTAACTTCATTTGCCGATTGATTAACTGCATTGGCCATCTGAATTATAGACATAATATTTTAATTAATGTCATAGAATAGTCAGCAAATAAATAAATATAAGCATTGTAATCACAACACAACTTAGTCAACACGTATAGCCAAAACTGTCGAGCATTGCGATGTTTATATTTATATACATATATATAGATCAATACAAACCATATATTTACAGATATACTATTTATTATTAGGTGATATTATATATATTTGTTATTCATTTTATTTTATATCTTATTATTATTATACAACTGCCTATACTATCGTCAGTATGCCTCAGAAGTGGAACTCCCTCTCGTCGTATTTGCAGACGAGACCTTCACCCACGGTTCGGATTCAGTTTCCTGCTTCCACCAGTTCTTCGCCGGAATGGCACAGTTCAGCAACATTCTCCGGGTTTATGGGTGGATACACAATAGGAGCAGGTTCGTACTATCACACCCCGACTGCGTAAAACAACAAACCGCGGCGGAAACGTTGGAGAGTCGTGTGGCAGAATTATTGTTTCAAAACACATGATAATTAAAGTTAAGTTTTACAAGCTTAAATTATTACATTTTCTTAGTTTAAACAAAACACATAACATAAAAGATGATAACTTTCTTGATTTTAGATTGCTAAGGCCCAAGTCGCCCTAAGTGTAGCTTGCTCACATCAAATATTCGCTCCTGAAACATATGTGAAAGTAAATACGTCAGCATAAAAATGCTTGTGAGTAACATAGGTTTAGTGTTGAAGATTCATGACTTTGAATGTTAAGAGAAATGTTTAATGAAAAAGTAGCCATGAACCTTATAAAATATTTTCTTTTATAAAATTATATGAAAATCAAATGATATAAAAGAATGATGTATGGTTAAGTAAATAACCAAATGAAAATAATTTGTATAAAATATGTCAATGTCATGTATAACCAATGTCAAATGTCCAGTATAACCAATGTCAAATGTCTAGTATAAACCATGTCTTGTATGGCGAATAAATAGTATTTACTCAAGCCAAATGCATAATGTCATGTATAAACAAATGTCATGTACAAAACAAGGTTTTTGAAATAACCAAGAGTTAAAATCAAAAGTTATGTTTTGAAAACCATTGCTTTTATCGATATGAACATTTATGTGGTTTGTCTATCGCATACACTCAAGCCTTGAGATTGTCGGATAAACCCTTATCAGGATCAAGGTTTATCAAAAATGTATTCGGATTCTGTCATTCCCCTTCTGAAATACCTAGAAAGCGGGAACAGGATTTGTCAAGTCCTATAGTGCTATTACATACTACCGAGCGGCGTGATCAATGTTAATGAATGTACTACTAACCGGTTAAACGTACCAAATGTCCTTTTCAATGTAAGCATGTTATGAAAATGTCTTTGTAAAACCATGTAATAGGCATACTAAGTCAATATGCCAGTAAAATGTCTTTTAAACCAAATGTTAGGTATACTAATTCAATATACCATAAAAATGTATTTGAAATAATGTATTATATATAATTCGTAATAAAACATGTATAATGTCATGAAAACGGAAAGTAAAGTTATGCACATATGCTTCACCCCAAAACATTTGAAAACGTAAAATAGGGGAACTATGTACTCACCCTTGGGTGCGTTTTTATATGTTAACACAATCCCTCAAATTGTTTATTCGTCCTAAATTAAATAAGAACGATTTAATAATCAAAACTCACAAAAATACCTACGTTTCTCCGATACTTAGAATTTTCACATAACTTCGAGATTTTCTCGAAAAGTTATTATTTTTGATTATATTGATGTGTTTCTATATATATGAGTTCATATATATTTTAAAACCTTTACGACTTGAACGATTTTATTGGTGACCCTCATCATGTTATAAGCAATATATCTACGATTTGCGGGTCGTAATATATATACTCAAATGTGACATACTAATAATAACGTAATACACATAATTTTGTCAAGTATTAACATGTCATCATACACATATTATAAAACACATAACACATTGTAACACATAAAATTTACCCATGAACAACCCATTATAGTGTATGTTGAAAAACACGTATTTTAGCGATTCGGTAACGTTTTTGGGCGTCGGAAGTCACGTATGACTAACCAAACACCAAGTAAACTTAATATAAGTTAAAATACATATTTTTATATCAAAAATATCAGTTTACTTGCTGATCTAAAACAGTTTTATAAAAATCCTCCGAAAAACCGATTTTTAACCGTTTTACCGCATAGTTTTGCATCAAACGTTACCCTAACCATCCCAATTCGTAACGACTTGATATTTTAACATAACCCATGTTATTTACTGAATAAAATAGTGGTTATACTCATGATAGTGCAGGTCTCACATAAATCATGCAAATTTCACATATTTTACCACTTTCTAAGCTATATGTATAACATGCAAAGTGTAACACCCCGGCCGGAGGCGGAAAAGCCAAAGGTGTCATGAAACTTGATAGAATGCATTTGAGCACATGGAGATTTAATTAAGTTGAAATATGATTAAGGTTCAATTAAATAGATTGCATTCAAATCCAAAAGAATTTCTTGAACATAAACAAAATACAACATAACAAATAAATCACAATTACAATTGATTTCGGATTTAGTCTAAGGCATAAGTCTTGATCAATCCTATATGAAATATTCTTGCAAATCATAGCATCATACATCGTCACCTGAAACATATGTTAGGAGTAAAAGGATCAACAAAGGTTGAGTGAATTCATAGGTTTTGTTTTGCAAAAATGTTAATGTGATATAGATAAAGTTTTAACAAAAGTGGTTGTCGATATGTCTTTATAGCAAAAGAGTAATACATGTAGTTACTTAGTGGTACGTTCAAACCTATGACGATGGTTCCAACAACAACAACAACAAAATTGCAAAGTCGAAAGTTTGGATGGGGTGTCAATCCTATAGCGCTATAATACAACCGATGGGCTTATGCAAGTTGATGAACGTAAATTCTTAAAGCAACAACAACAAGTATTAAGCAAATGCAAAGGCAATCGGGGGAAACCACAAAATAGCAAATAGTTTGTATCACATTGTAACATATGTATCATCCCAAAAATAATGTAAAAAGGGACTATGAACTCACCTTGATTTCGGGTAAGTCCAAACAAGTATGCAAAGTATGAGAGTTCTTGGAAATAAGATTCCACATCACTCTAATTGATAGAATATGCAACAATATGGAATATGTATCAACAATAATGTTAAATTGGATAATTGGAAATCCTAAATCTATAGGATTCGGTAGTGTTTAGTTTAAATGGTAATTATGTGGTTTGGATAACCTAACAAAAGGACTCGGAAAAACGAATATGAGGTAAAGGAATTATTTATGAAAAATATTAATTTAACATAAATAATAAAATTGCAAAATATGTAATTGATTTAATATAAACATTTGTAATAATAACTCAATTATAATTAATTAGTATAATTAAATAACATAATTAAATATAATGATTATTGGCAAAATGTTGTACAAGTGATATAATTAATTTATAAAAATTATAAATTAATTTAGATGGTTAAAATATATATTATTTGTTAAATGAATAATTATATAGTTTAAAGAAATAATATGATAATTATATAACTGATTATCAAACTAATTAATTTAAATCAGAATAATTAAAAATAATATTGTTAATTATTGAATTTGAAATATTACTGATTAAAATAATTATTATGGTTTTTGATTCATTTTAAATAATTAAAATGAACTAATTTGCTTAAATTAACAACAAACAAGTTTATATAAGTTTAATTATCTAAATAATTAATTTAGGACAAGATAATTATATTTTTTTATCGAATTTAAATATATCAGATTTAAATAATTATCCTGGAAAAATATATATTTTTAAAATAATCAACTATATATATAATGTTAAAGTGAAATACATGTTAATTATCTAACAATTTTCTATATAATTAATTTAAAGCAAGAAAAATAGAAATGATATTTTTAAACACGCAAAATAAATATATCAGATTTATAAAAATTATTTGGGCCTCTGAATAATTTTATATGAATAAAATGGAATTAAAATGGTTAATTAACAATAAACAAGTATATAAGGTTTTAATTATTCAAAATAATATGTAAGTAATTAAAACAGTTACTGAATTTTTGTAAACTCAAAAAAATACGTATAATGTCATAAAAATATTTGTGGAATAAAATTATATAGTTATATGATTTAAAAATATTAAATTAAACTATATTTATAAGTATAAATACTGATTTAATTATATAAATATCAAAATTATATAAAATATCAGTAAAAGTATTATTTTTGTAAAATTTAGTATTTAAAACAATTAATCTGAAAATTTCAGTATTTATTTCTTAAAAATGGATTTATTATGAATTATTAAATATTAAACTGTCTTAATATTATAAAAATTAGTTTTAAAAATAATTTGACAGATTTTATATTTTTAGTAAAAGCAACAATATATAATAAAGTTATAAAATTTATGAAAAAGTTAAAACGATTAAAAATAAAACCATTAAAAACAAATGCAGACCCCAAGGTTCGAACTTGGGTCTGTGTTGTAACCAAACAGAGTCTTCACCACTGGGCTAAGCTTCTGTTTGTGTTTGGTTTAGGACAGCTAAACTTATAACCAAACAGGACCTGGTCATCTTCTCCAAGGAGAAGTCAAAGTCAGAAGACCCGGTCAAACTAAAAGTCAAACTCGTGATTTCTACGGGCAAACCTATGTTATCTCTAAATTAAATCCTAGGAAACGATCTATAGGCATAAACTAACTAATTAACACAAGAAAAACTAACCAGTATTGACGAAAGAGACGGTTGACAAAGATTCCGGCGAAAAAGTGACTATTCCGGCGAGTTGCAGGTTTTAATTTCGTCGAAAATCGAAGTGTTTCAGTGATTTGAGAGGTATAGGAGGTTAGTGATGATCTAAGGAACTCAAATACTCGATTAATTCGACACAAAATCGACAGAATTCAGTGGATTGATCCACTTTTGTTTTTTTTATAAAACTTTCGGTTAACAGTGGAAAGGCACGAAAATGTGTCGGATTAATGCGAAAATGAGCTGGTTATGAGTTGAGGACCGTTGAGTGATGATTAAAGTGGAAATAACTAGATTTTGGATGGTTTTGGTGAGCTTTTTGTTCAAAACCCGTAACCTATTGCGCTGGATAATTAATTCAGATCTGTTTTAACTGTGTATATATATAACACAACCTAGATTCCAACACAACCAAGCTGGTAGACCAACTGGTTATGCGCGTGTGTTTGTGTGTGGGAGACGCGGGTTCGAGTCCCGTTTAGGCCGGTTCGATTGGATATAATACCTTTCTAAATACTGAATTTAATTAATAATTATATTAAATCCTAAATAGTATATATAAAGAATTAAATCTAAGATATATCAGCTCCTGCCTGGAGGAAAAACTGGCTAAGACACTTCGGTTTCAAACAATAGGTCACGAGTTCGATCCTCACTTACACCGGTTCCAGGGGTTTATCCCTTTTTAATCGAATTTTTTTAATATTTACACTTAGGCCCCTCAAGTTTCATTTTGTACAAAATAGTCCCTGAACTTTTGAAAAGTTACAATAACAGTCCATATACTTTCAACAGAAGTACATAATTGGTCCCTGAAGTTTTGAGAATTGACATAATTGGTCCCTGTAATAGTCAGTTTGTTAAACTAACTGGGTTAAATTTTAACGAAGAATTTATTATATAAGGACTAACTCAGTTAACATAATTCAGTTAAATAGGGTTTTTAAATGGCAGAGTTAGCCCCTAAAGTTTAAGTTTCAAAAATGACCAAAAGGACCCTAAACTTTTAGTTTGTAATAACTGCATTTTAACCCTTGTATTTTCTATAGTTTCAAAAATGACGCTTTAGTCCCTGGACTTAAAAAGTAATAGATTTCGAGCAGGTTTCAAAGAATGACAAATAGGTCCTTCAAATTGTAGTTTCACAACATGTCATAATAGGCCCTCATAGTTTATGTAGCCCTGTTTAATAGTATAAAACTCAACAAATTTGCAATTGTTTCATGTGTTTGTATTTGTGTAAGCATGTATGAGCACATAGCAAGTATATTCAGATAAGTTTCATTTCAAATACGGTAATTGTTACGATGCAAGTCAAAACAAAACATGTGTGAAAACCAGGGTGGTTACAGTCTCCCCTACTTTAGAAAATTTCGTCCCGAAATTTATTCGAAAGAGACCGTAGAATGTAATTGTAATGATTAGAAAGATAATCAAATCATTGTTTGGTGCTGATAATTTTGAGGAATTTACGAGGATCATTGTATAGAAACTGTTTTGCATGGCACTATGTTATGCTGGATTTGTAATGTAAATATTATGCAAACAAATGTGTGTACAAATAAGCAAATAATGGATAATCACATAACCACATAATGTTTTTATATGCCACCTTACTTAACAAGGCTTACTATGATTATCATGCGTCGAACCTCGTAATTAAGTGTGCACCCAAAATTACGCGTTTCGTCACATGGTCCACATAGCACTTCTAGTTAAGTGAGGAAAACAAATAAGGTTGAGGTATTGTTTAAATCAAATAAGCATCAATATAACACAACATCAATTGAATCAAAACGTATTTCACATTAGCAATGATAACATTGTTTGTTTGATAATCTTTTATGATGTGAACAATTTACATTTGAAATAAGTCATGTAATGGATCAAATTCAGAACTATAAGGTGGTGGAGGTGGTAGATCCAGTTGCACACGAGCAGCTAATCGTCTTAGCATGTCTTCCAACCATTTATTTCTTTTTGTCAGCCCTTTTATTTGTTGAGACAAATTTCGGACCTGATTGTTTAACCTAGTCACTTCGGCTCCCAATGAATCCGGGGGTAGATGCATTTGAGGCACCGTTCTTGGGCCTGCTATATCAGTTGGTGACAGTTGTTCTACTTCGTTTAATAACGACTGGAAAGACTGTGGCAAAAATGATTCCGATGCTAACTGTTCTTGGAGCATCATGTTTTCATAAGTTCCTTGCATCGTTGAATCCTCCTTGAAAACTAAGGGTAAGAAGCTTTGTGAGACGTTTGGTGTTAGTGGTTGGGATAGGTTAGTTGTAATATGTTCTTGTATGTACGGCAGTGGTGGTTGCAAATCAAATCGATAAAAAGACGGTTGAGGAAGTTGCAACAATGATTGTTGTAAATTTTATGTGGAGGTACTCTCTAAAATAACTTGAGCTCCCTCCAACTGAAACGGTTGAGTTGGTGCATAATTATGAACAGGGGTTAGCCTAATGTTGTTACAATTTACAATCCCAGGTGCCTTTGGTGGAGATAATCCTTGGATAATCTGGTCACTTAAGACTCCTAATGATTTTGCTATTTTTGTAATGTAAGACCCTCCCATGAGACTTCTCAGGGGATTTGTTTGTTGTCTAGAAAAATATGCAGCAAGTTCGTGGGCAATATTACAAGGAACTTTCTCAAAAATACTATGCAGATGGAAGAGTTCGGTGGAACTAACCCTTTGTTGATTAATCTGGCGCCCTGTGATAGTGTTGGCTAAAACACGGTGCATATACCGATAACGAGGGTCTGTGAAGTTTATAGAATTATTGTTGCCGCACCATTCTTTTGATGCATGGTGTCGCCAATATTCTCTCATTTTCACAGAGGAATAAGAGGTTGATGCCCTAGTAAAAATGGGTTGTTTAACCTCATCATCGGTATATATATCCAGATGAACTGTGAATTCTGTTAATGACATGTTATAAGGTTGTCCACAAAGCCGAAAATGAATGGATTCATCGGTAAGACTTCTATTATGTTTGAAATAGAAAGTGGACAAGAACTCATATACCAGTTCATCATATGATGGTTCTAGGATGTCGATGAAACGGCTCCAGGGCGTGTTATGTGGTAGTAATCTTGCCAGAGAACCACTAGGGTCAACCATTCCTATTCGATGCCAATCAATACCGCTAATAGTAAAAACTTCAAGATCTTTGAGTTTTTGATACTTCTCACGAGTGGGTAACTCAGCAAACCGAAGGAATGGATGAATTTCTGCTGCATGTGAAGATTCAGCATATGCTACTGAGAAATATGCCATTTGAATATTGGGTTTTGCTGAACTAAGAAACGTTTGGGTATGGGTTATTTTGGGTATGCGTTGGATTATATCAGGATTTGTAGTTCTTGGGTAGATTAGCTCGAGTAGTGAGTTTCTCCGACGAGTGTGTGAGTGATACGAAAAGAATGGAGTTTAAGAGGGTGTTGTGGTGATGTGAGAAGGTAGAACGGTTCGGTTCTTATAGCTTTTACAAATCTCGTAAAGTGCGGAAAAGATTTGTTATGAGCCGTATGTGTGCTACCAAAAATCTAGGTTCACATTGATCGATAAAATGGAAACGAGGATTCTAATTAATTATCGAGAAATCAGGAGCCGAAAAAAAAAATCGGCGACGATATGTTTGAAAAAGGAAATGGTTGTTGCTGTCATGTTCTTGGCGGCAATTTTAAAAGAATTAACGAAATTGTCGCTTAGTTAGAATTTAAAGGTTAGGTAGCTTGAATGATCAGGAGGCTTGACGGAGTGGTTAATGTGCATGTTTGTGAGAGTAGTGACCTGAGTTCGATTCTGGGCGTTGCTCTTTTTTTTTGTTCCTTTTTTATACTTAATCAGTCCAATGATCTTTAAGTTTCCATGATACGTTTTAAAATAGTTTACTGTAGTTAGTTTGAAAATTTGGGTTTGAACATGTATGATCCCGAAAATAATTTGATATTGAAAAGAGTTTTGGTAAAACGATCTTATATTATTTATAAGATCTTGTAGACATGCGAGAGAAGTTGGTTTGGTTTCTGCTTGATAGTGGATATCTTTACTAAAATGATGTAGTGTGATCGTGTTTTAATGACTATGTTAAATAGGAAATTCGTCGGCAGGAGAGTCATTGGACCAATTAAGTATCTACAAGCGGTAGGGGAAAACATAAGGTCATAGGAATCAAAACGAAATGTTTTTGGTGGAATAGTTTCATAAAATCAATGATGAGGATAGAAAACACATAATAAGATGGATATCGAATAAATGACATCAATGACAAGTCAAAGTAGTTGGGTTCTTATAACTTAGTGAAGTCATGCTTTAGCCTATAAGTGGACACTCATCCCAAGAGTTCCCAGGTAAGCACAACTGGTCCCTCGAGTTGAGATTTATACGAAGTGCTTGCCTAGATAGAAAACTCGGGATACAGGCATCCACCCTTCCAGATTGCACGAGTTCGTTATTAGAGCCCAAGACTTTGATGAGAATTTAAAAATCAGAAGAGGTTTTGAAAATAATCACCTAAGGATAGGTGATGAGCATTTGTAAAATCTAAAGATTCTAAAGATGAGATTCTTGGTGACGAGGCATTGGTTACAAAAGATAAGGATAGGGATGAAGACAAAGGCAAAGATAACGGAAGAGTTTGCTAATGGAAAGTGTCCTATGTAGTTATAGTCTAGGTCAAAGTATTACTAATAACCTAAATCCCTATAACCATGGCTCTGATACCAATCTGTAACACCCCGGCCGGAGGCGGAAAAGCCAAAGGTGTCACGAAACTTGATAGAATTCATTTGAGCACATGGAGATTTAATTAAGTTGAAATATGATTAAGGTTCAATTAAATAGATTGCATTCAAATCCAAAAGAATTTCTAGAACATAAACAAAATACAACATAACAAATAAATCACAATTACAATTGATTTAGGATTTAGTCTAAGGCATAAGTCTTTATCAATCCTATATGAAATATTCTTGCAAATCATAGCATCATACATCGTCACCTAAAACATATGTTAGGAGTAAAAGGATCAACAAAGGTTGAGTGAATTCATAGGTTTTGTTTTGCAAAAATGTTAATGTGATATAGATAAAGTTTTAACAAAAGTGGTTGTCGATATGTCTTTATAGCAAAAGAGTAATACATGTAGTTACTTAGTGGTACGTTCAAACCTATTGTCACACCCCCAAAATCCACCCGCGGAGTATCACCGCTTGAGAGCGTGACTGACCAGGATCAAGCCACCAATCATATAGAACAACGTAAATAGTAAAGGTAAATGTAATTTAACCAAACCAATCCATATGAAAGGTGTTTCAAAACATAAGTAGAAATTCAACGTTTAGCGGAAGCATATGAGTAAAAGCCCAACATAAGTAAAGTATGAAATGTCAAATGTTTAATCAAAGCATTCACGATCCTCGTCCACAACGACCGCGCCTCCCAGTGCAAGCTCCATGTATACCTAACGACCTGCAAGGCATGTAACAGAGAGTCAACAACTAGTTGAGCGAGTTCACAGTAAGTAAGTTCGTAATAGTAAGTTCTTTTCGTAACATGTGGCTCTACTAGGCCGATAGTATGTTCTATTAGTGGGGGCTTCCCATATTTGTATATACACTAGACTATTTGTAACCATAAGTGTTCTTCTTAACCCGAGAACAGTAGTACGTACAAGGTTTACGTAGGTTTTACGTAAGTGCCCCTCTTTACCCGAGGACAGTGGTACGCGTGGGGTTTACGTAGGTTTTACGTAAGTGTCCTTCCTGACCCCGGAAGACAGTAGCATGTGTGAGTTTACGTAGGTTTTACGTAAGTGTCCCTCGAAACCTGAGGACAGTGGTAAGTACTTGTTTACGTAGGTTTTACGTAAGTGCCCTGCTTAACCCGAGGACGATGGTAGATAGTCTAGTAGCAGTGTAAGTACGAGTAATTGTTCAATCCCATTATTCAAAACCCATTCCCAGCCCCGGGAATCCCATGCCTTGGTAAGAGTGTGAACTCACCTTGGTTTGCTCGGTATGCTAAGTTAAGTGCTCAAAAGAAATCAGTCAAGTCCTATAGTGCACGTATACTCAATCAGTTCACGTTCGTAATGTTTCACATGTAACTAGCATCACAGTAATATCACAGAGTGTGTTTGGCAGTTAATCATCATGCAACACAAACAGTTAATTGCATCCATACAGTTCATGTACCACATCGATGTCTTTTGCAGTTTATTCTAACATAATTGTCCAATAACACTCTTAACCGAGTTAGTGACGTAACATAGTTAACGAGTTTAACAGGGTACATAAACTAACCAGAGTTAATAGATTTAACTGAGTTTACATTCTTAACATGCATAACAGAGTTAACAAGTAAATAGCTTACTGTGCCCCTGACTTAATAAAGTTAACAACTAACAGTATTCAACAAACTAACAGGGTTTAAGTAATTAACAAAGTTAACTAGCTAACAATCGTTATTGTGCAGAAAGCTAGGCGAAATCCCATAGTGGCGAAATCACTAGTGCCGAAATCACTAGTGTTTTCGTTGCTGTGGTGTTTTCGTCGGCCCATCATCATCATCATTAATAACAGCAATAACCTAATCATTACTAACCATCTTTGACAGTTTAAACCAAGAAAATCGTTCAATCATACCAAGTCACGAAATCAATTAAACTACCAATCATTGTCCAATCAAGACTATCATCATCAACAGCCGACTCATGTATTCCTATACTTCACTATAGTCGCTACTATCATCATTCAACAACATGTGGTATTTGATAAAAGTTGAACTCTCATTGGACCATAATCTGATCGTGGACTGCATCAAGATGCTAATTCAAATATTCATGTGAGCCTCAAGTATTTATTTGTTTTATATGGACTTTCATTAAGATCGATGCACCCAGACATTCACATGGTTACTTGACAACCATTGGACCTAACATTACATACTAATCGACTCAATCACATGCTCACCATCATTGCACACTAACCTTTAATTCATGAAGTCAAATAATCAAATGATTTAAATCAAGTAATCATAAATAATCAGACTACTAACCTATGAAGGAAAGGTAGTACTTCGATCGACGTATGAGACTCGTCGTTCCAAACGGCCGTAGGGTTTCACAAGATAGCGAGAGAGAGAGAGAGAGTATGAGAGATGATTAGGGTTTTCTCCGTTATCGATTTCGTATACAGAATAGAACAAGTCCTATATTTAATTGATACTGGGCCAAAGCCCACTTGTGATTTCGTTGGCCTCACGTGGACGAAAACACTTTGTGTTTTCGGTCATGGGGTGTTCGCAGGTGGTTTAGGGTATTGGCCAAGGTTCTATTGTTTTGTTTATAAAACATAGATTAACACCAGCATATTTTAAACATACACAAATGTTGCACGTCAAATATATATATTTAAAGCACAATCAACACCCATCATGTGTAACATACCAACTACAATATGATCTAACATATTACAACGTGTCCGGTTGTGAAACAAACAAGTCGTGTATCGGACAATCTAAACAATTTACGTGCAAAAGTGCGAAAATGGAATCTTGGAAACTCGAGTTGTCACACCTATGACGATACTCGGAAATATCATCCATCCTTCCATGTATGTATGTATGTAATGGTTCCAACAACAACAACAAAATTGCAAAGTCGGAAGTTTGGATGGGGTGTCAATCCTATAGCGCTATAATACAACCGATGGGCTTATGCAAGTTGTTGAACGTAAACTTCTTAAAGCAACAACAACAAGTATTAAGCAAATGCAAAGGCAATCGGGGGAAACCACAAAATAGCAAATAGTTTGTATCATATTGTAACATATGTATCATCCCAAAAATAATGTAAAAAGGGACTATGAACTCACCTTGATTTCGGGTAAGTCCAAACAAGTATGCAAAGTGTGAGAGTTCTTGGAAATAAGATTCCACGTCACTCTAATTGATAGAACATGCAACAATATGGAATATGTGTCAACAATAATGTTAAATTGGATAATTGGAAATCCTAAATCTATAGGATTCGGTAGTGTTTAGTTTAAATGGTAATTATGTGGTTTGGATTACCTAACAAGAGGACTCGGAAAAATGAATATGAGGTAAAGGAATTATTTATGAAAAATATTAATTTAACATAAATAATAAAATTGCAAAAATATGTAATTGATTTAATATAAACATTTGTAATAATAAATCAATTATAATTAATTAGTATAATGAAATAACATAATTAAATATAATGATTATTGGAAAAATGTTGTACAAGTGATATAATTAATTTATAAAAATTATAAATTAATTTAGTTGGTTAAAATATATATTATTTGTTAAATGAATAATTATATAGTTTAAAGAAATAATATGATAATTATATAACTGATTATCAAAATAATTAATTTAAATCAGAATAATTAAAAATAATATTTTTAATTATTGAATTTGAAATATTACTGATTAAAATAATTATTATGGTTTTTGATTCATTTTAAATTATTAAAATGAACTAATTTGCTTCAATTAACAACAAACAAGTTTATATAAGTTTAATTATCTAAATAATTAATTTAGGACAAGATAATTATATATTTTTTTATGAGTTAATTACATAGTTAGTCCCTGTGGTTTGCACAAAATAACATACTTAGGTACTAATAGTTTAAAATCACCTTCTAGGGTATTAACTTTTCATTTTGTAACGTTTGGAGGTATTAAATTCTAAGGTAATAACATAGGTAGTCCCTGTGGTTAGCACAAAATAACATACTTAGGTACTAACAGAATGTGATTTTAAGCCTACAAATAAGCTTAATACCCCCAAACGTTACAAAATGAAAAGTTAATACCCTAGAATGTTATTTTAAACTATTAGTACCTAAGTATGTTACTTTGTGCAAACCACATGGACTAACTATGTAATTAACTCTTTTTTTATCGAACATGCATATATCAGATTTAAATAATTATCCTGGAAAAATAAATATTTTTAAAATAATCAACTATATATATAATGTTAAAGTGAAACACATGTTAATTATCTAACAATTTTCTATATAATTAATTTAAAGCAAGAAAAATAGAAATGATATTTTTAAACATGCAAAATAAATATATCAGATTTATAAAAATTATTAGGGCCTCCGAATAATTTTATAAGAATAAAATGGAATTAAAATGGTTAATTAACAATAAACAAGTATATAAGGTTTTAATTATTCAAAATAATATGTAAGAAATTAAAACAATTACTAAATTTTTGTAAACTCAGAAAAATACGTATAATGTCATAAAAATATTTTTGGAATAAAATTATATAGTTATATGATTTAAATATATTAAATTAAACTATGTTTATAAGTATAAATACTGATTTAATTATATAAATATCAAAATTATATAAAATATCAGTAAAAGTATTATTTTTGTAAAATTTAGCATTTAAAATAATTAATCTAAAAATTTCAGTATTTATTTCTTAAAAATGGATTTATTATGAATTATTAAATATTAAACTATCTTAATATTATAAAAATTAGTTTTAAAAATAATTTGACAGATTTTATATTTTTAATAAAAGCAAAAATATATAATAAAGTTATAAAAATTATGAAAAGGTTAAAAGGATTAAAAATAAAACCATTAAAAACAAATGCAGACCCCAAGGTTCGAACTTGGGTATGTGTTGTAACCAAACAGAGTCTTAACCACTGGGCTAAGCTTCTGTTTGTGTTTGGTTTAGGACTGCTAAACTTATAACCAAACAGGACCTGGTAATCTTCTCCAAGGAGAAGTCAAAGTCAGAAGACCCGGTCAAACTAAAAGTCAAACTCGTGATTTCTACGGGCAAACCTATGTTATCTCTAAATTAAATCCTAGGAAACGATCTATAGGCATAAACTAAGTAATTGACACAAGAAAAACTAACCGGTATTGACGAAAGAGAACGTTGACAAAGATTCCGGCGAAAAAGTGACTATTCCGGCGAGTTGCAGGATTTAATTTCGTCGAAAATCGAAGTGTTTCAGTGATTTGAGAGGTGTAGGAGGTTAGTGGTGATCTAAGGAACTCAAATACTCGATTAATTCGACACAAAATCGACAGAATTCAGTGGATTGATCCACTTTTGTTTTTTTATAAAACTTTCGGTTAACAGTGGAAAGGCACGAAAATGTGTCGGATTAATGCGAAAATGAGCTGGTTATGAGTTGAGGACCGTTGAGTGATGATTAAAGTGGAAATAACTCGATTTTGGACGGTTTTGGTGAGTTTTTTGTTCAAAACCCGTAACCTGCTGCGCTGAATAATTAATTCAGATCTGTTTTAACTGTGTATATATATATAACACAACCTAGATACCAACACAACCAAGCTGGTAGACCAGCTGGTTGTGCGCGTGTGTTTGTGTGTGGGAGACGCGGGTTCGAGTCCCGTTTAGGCCGGTTCGATTGGATATAATACCTTTCTAAATACTGAATTTAATTAATAATTATATTAAATCCTAAATAGTATATATAAAGAATTAAATCTAAGATATATCTGCTTCTGCCTGGAAGAAAAACTGGCTAAGACACTTCGGTTTCAAACAATAGGTCACGAGTTCGATCCTCACTTACACCGGTTCCAGGGGTTTATCCCTTTTTAATCGATTTTTTTTAATATTTACACTTAGGCCCCTCAAGTTTCATTTTGTACAAAATAGTCCCTGAACTTTCTAAAAGTTACAATAACAGTCCCTATACTTTCATCAGAAGTACATAATTGGTCCCTGAAGTTTTGTGAATTGACATAATTGGTCCCTGTAATAGTCAGTTAGTTAAACTAACTGGGTTAAATTTTAAAGAAGAATTTATTATATAAGGACTAACTCAGTTAACATAATTCAGTTAAATAGGGTTTTAAAATGGCAGAGTTAGCCCCTAAAGTTTAAGTTTCAAAAATGACCAAAAGGACCCTAAACTTTTAGTTTGTAATAACTGCATTTTAACCCTTGTATTTTCTATAGTTTCAAAAATGACGCTTTAGTCCCTGGACTTAAAAAGTAATAGATTTCGAGCAGGTTTCAAAGAATGACAAATAGGTCCTTCAAATTGTAGTTTCACAACATGTCATAATAGGCCCTCATAGTTTATGTAGCCCTGTTTAATAGTATAAAACTCAACAAATTTGCAATTGTTTCATGTGTTTGTATTTGTGTAAGCATGTATGAGCACATAGCAAGTATATTCAGATAAGTTTCATTTCAAATACGGTAATTGTTACGATGCAAGTGAAAACAAAACATGTGTGAAAACCAGGGTGGTTACAGTTTCCCCTACTTTAGAAAATTTCGTCCCGAAATTTATTCGAAAGAGACCGTAGAATGTAATTGTAATGATTAGAAAGATAATCAAATCATTGTTTGGTGCTGATAATTTTGAGGAATTTACGAGGATCATTGTATAGAAACTGTTTTGCATGGCACTATGTTATGCTGGATTTGTAATGTAAATATTATGCAAACAAATGTGTGTACAAATAAGCAAATAATGGATAATCACATAACCACATAATGTTTTTATATGCCACCTTACTTAACAAGGCTTACTATGATTATCATGCGTCGAACCTCGTAATTAAGTGTGCACCCAAAATTACGCGTTTCGTCACATGGTCCACATAGCACTTCTAGTTAAGTGAGGAAAACAAATAAGGTTGAGGTATTGTTTAAATCAAATAAGCATCAATATAACACAACATCAATTGAATCAAAACGTATTTCACATTAGCAATGATAACATTGTTTGTTTGATAATCTTTTATGATGTGAACAATTTACATTTGAAATAAGTCATGTAATGGATCAAATTCAGAACTATAAGGTGGTGGAGGTGGTAGATCCAGTTGCACACGAGCAGCTAATCGTCTTAGCATGTCTTCCAACCATTTATTTCTTTTTGTCAGCGCTTTTATTTGTTGAGAAAAATTTCGGACCTGATTGTTTAACCTAGTCACTTCGGCTCCCAATGAATCCTGGGGTAGATGCATTTGAGGCACCGTACTTGGGCCTGCTATATCAGTTGGTGGCAGTTGTTCTACTTCGTTTAATAACGATTGGAAAGACTGTGGCAAAAATGATTCCGATGCTAACTGTTCTTGGAGCATCATGTTTTCATAAGTTCCTTGCATCGTTGAATCCTCCTCGAAAACTAAGGGTGAGAAGCTTTGTGAGACGTTTGGTGTTAGTGGTTGGGATAGGTTAGTTGTAATATGTTCTTGTATGTACGGCAGTGGTGGTTGCAAATCAAATCGATAAAAAGACGGTTGACGAAGTTGCAACAATGATTGTTGTAAATTTTGTGTGGAGGACCTCTCTAAAATAACTGGAGCTCCCTCCGACTGAAACGGTTGAGTTGGTGCATAATTATGAACAGGGGTTAGCCTAATGGTGTTACAATTTACAATCCCAGGTGCCTTTGGTGGAGATAATCCTTGGATAATCTGGTCACTTAAGACACCTAATGATTTTGCTATTTTTGTAATGTAAGACCCTCCCATGAGACTTCTCAGGGGATTTGTTTGTTATCTAGAAAAATATGCAGCAAGTTCGTGGGCAATATTAAAAGGAACTTGCTCAAAAATACTATGCAGATGGAAGAGTTCGGTGGAACTAACCCTTTGTTGATTAATCTGGCGCCCTGTGATAGTGTTGGCTAAAACACGGTGCATATACCGATAACGAGGGTCTGTGAAGTTTATAGAATTATTGTTGCCGCACCATTCTTTTGATGCATGGTGTCGCCAATATTCTCTCATTTTCACAGAGGAATAAGAGGTTGATGCCCTAGTAAAAATGGGTTGTTTAACCTCATCATCGGTATATATATCCAGATGAACTGTGAATTCTGTTAATGACATGTTATAAGGTTGTCCACAAAGCCGAAAATGAATGGATTCATCGGTAAGACTTCTATTATGTTTGAAATAGAAAGTGGACAAGAACTCATATACCAGTTCATCATATGATGGTTCTAGGATGTCGATGAAACGGCTCCAGGGCGTGTTATGTGGTAGTAATCTTGCCAGTGAACCACTGGGGTCAACTATTCCTATTCGATGCCAATCAATACCGCTAATAGTAAAAACTTCAAGATCTTTGAGTTTTTGATACTTCTCACGAGTGGGTAACTCAGCAAACCGAAGGAATGGATGAATTTCTGCTGCATGTGAAGATTCAGCATATGCTACTGAGAAATATGCCATTTGAATATTGGGTTTTGCTGAACTAAGAAACGTTTGGGTATGGGTTATTTTGGGTATGCGTTGGATTATATCAGGAGTTGTAGTTCTTGGGTAGATTAGCTCGAGTAGTGAGTTTCTCCGACGAGTGTGTGAGTGATACGAAAAGAATGGAGTTTAAGAGGGTGTTGTGGTGATGTGAGAAGGTAGAACGGTTCGGTTCTTATAGCTTTTACAAATCTCGTAAAGTGCGGAAAAGATTTGTGATGAGCCGTTTGTGTGCTACCGAAAATCGAGGTTCACAATGATCGATAAAATGGAAACGCTGATTCTAATTAATTACCGAGAAATCAGGAGCCGGAAAAAAAAATCGGCGACGCTATGTTTGAAAAAGGAAATGGTTGTTGCTGTCATGTTCTTGGCGGCAATTTTAAAAGAATTAACGAAATTGTCGCTTAGTTAGAATTTAAAGGTTAGGTAGCTTGAATGATCAGGAGGCTTGACGGAGTGGTTAATGTGCATGTTTGTGAGAGTAGTGACCTGAGTTCGATTCTGGGCGTTGCTTTTTTTTTTGATCCATTTTGATACTTAATCAGTCCAATGATCTTTAAGTTTCCATGATACGTTTTAAAATAGTTTACTGTAGTTAGTTTGAAAATTTGGGTTTGAACATGTATGATCCCGAAAATAATTTGATATTGAAAAGAGTTTTGGTAAAACGATCTTATATTATTTATAAGATCTTGTAGACATGCGAGAGAAGTTGGTTTGGTTTCTGCTTGATAGTGGATATCTTTAGTAAAATGATGTAGTGTGATCGTGTTTTAATGACTATGTTAACTAGGAAATTCATGGGCAGGAGAGTCATTGGACCAATTAAGTATCTACAAGCGGTAGGGGAAAACATAAGGTCATAGGAATCAAAACGAAATGTTTTTGGTGGAATAGTTTCATAAAATCAATGATGAGGATAGAAAACACATAATAAGATGGATATCGAATAAACGACATCAATGACAAGTCAAAGTAGTTGGGTTCTTATAACTTAGTGAAGTCATGCTTTAGCCTATAAGTGGACACTCATCCCAAGAGTTCCCAGGTAAGCACAACTGGTCCCTCGAGTTGAGATTTATACGAAGTGCTTGCCTAGACAGAAAACTCGGGATACAGGCATCCACCCTTCCAGATTGCACGAGTTCGTTATTAGAGCCCAAGACTTTGATGAGAATTTAAAAATCAGAAGAGGTTTTGAAAATAATCACATAAGGATAGGTGATGAGCATTTGTAAAATCTAAAGATTCTAAAGATGAGATCCTTGGTGACGAGGCATTGGTTACAAAAGATAAGGATAGGGATGAAGACAAAGACAAAGATAACGGAAGAGTTTGCTAATGGAAAGTGTCCTATGTAGTTATAGTCTAGGTCAAAGTATTACTAATAACCTAAATCCCTATAACCATGGCTCTGATACCAATCTGTAACACCCCGGTCGGAGGTGGAAAAGCCAAAAGGGTCACGAAACTTGATAGAATGCATTTGAGCACATGGAGATTTAATTAAGTTGAAATATGATTAAGGTTCAATTAAATAGATTGCATTCAAATCCAAAAGAATTTCTTGAACATAAACAAAATACAACATAACAAATAAATCACAATTACAATTGATTTCGAATTTAGTCTAAGGCATAAGTCTTGATCATACCTATATGAAATATTCTTGCAAATCATAGCATCATACATCGTCACCTGAAACATATGTTAGGAGTAAAAGGATCAATAAAGGTTGAGTGAATTCATAGGTTTTGTTTTGCAAAAATGTTAATGTGATATAGATAAAGTTTTAACAAAAGTGGTTGTCGATATGTCTTTATAGCAAAAGAGTAATACATGTAGTTACTTGGTGGTACGTTCAAACCTATGACGATACTCGGAAATATCATCCATCCTTCCATGTATGTATGTATGTAATGGTTCCAACAACAACAACAAAATTGCAAAGTCGGAAGTTTGGATGGGGTGTCAATCCTATAGCGCTATAATACAACCGATGGGCTTATGCAAGTTGATGAACGTAAACTTCTTAAAGCAACAACAACAAGTATTAAGCAAATGCAAAGGCAATCGGGGGAAACCACAAAATAACAAATAGTTTGTATCACATTGTAACATATGTATCATCCCAAAAATAATGTAAAAAGGGACTATGAACTCACCTTGATTTCGGGTAAGTCCAAACAAGTATGCAAAGTATGAGAGTTCTTGGAAATAAGATTCCACGTCACTCTAATTGATAGAACATGCAACAATATGGAATATGTATCAACAATAATGTTAAATTGGATAATTGGAAATCCTAAATCTATAGGATTCGGTAGTGTTTAGTTTAAATGGTAATTATCTGGTTTGGATAACCTAACAAGAGGACTCGGAAAAATGAATATGAGGTAAAGGAATTATTTATGAAAAATATTAATTTAACATAAATAATAAAATTGCAAAAATATGTAATTGATTTAATATAAACATTTGTAATAATAAATCAATTATAATTAATTAGTATAATTAAATAACATAATTAAATATAATGATTATTGGCAAAATGTTGTACAAGTGATATAATTAATTTATAAAAATTATAAATTAATTTAGATGGTTAAAATATATATTATTTGTTAAATGAATAATTATATAGTTTAAAGAAATAATATGATAATTATATAACTGATTATCAAAATAATTAACTTAAATTAGAATAATTAAAAATAATATTTTTAATTATTGAATTTGAAATATTAGTGATTAAAATAATTATTATGGTTTTTGATTCATTTTAAATAATTAAAATGAACTAATTTGCTTAAATTAACAACAAACAAGTTTATATAAGTTTAATTATCTAAATAATTAATTTAGGACAAGATAAATATATATTTTTTTTATCGAACATGCATATATCTGATTTAAATAATTATCCTGGAAAAATATATATTTTTAAAATAATCAACTATATATATAATGTTAAAGTGAAATACATGTTAATTATCTAACAATTTTCTATATAATTAATTTAAAGCAAGAAAAATAGAAATGATATTTTTAAACATGCAAAATAAATATATCATGTTTATAAAAATTATTAGGGCCTCTGAATAATTTTATAAGAATAAAATGGAATTAAAATGGTTAATTAACAATAAACAAGTATATAAGGTTTTAATTGTTCAAAATAACATGTAAGTGTTATAAACCAGACATTTTAGGCCCAACCCATTACTTATGGGCTTTAGGGTTTATAGCTATGTTCATCTATATATTGTAATGTTGAATAATGGAATTGAGCTTATCACTTTTTCTCTTTGGTTTTTATCACGTTATCAGCACGAGGCTACAACCAACTGAGATTATCGGCAATCTGAAATCATCCCCAAGTCGCTATCATTCACAATATTCTGTTCAACATAATCCGGGTACACATCATTAAATTTTTTTTCAGTTACCAAGAACATAATTTTTTTCCTTTCACAAGTGTCGTTCTGGATTTTTAGAACAAAATAGGAATATGTATTTCTTTTGATTCGTACTTACCAATACAAATTCAGAGAATTAAGCGGTCACTGCCGCCGTAAACAACGAAAAAAAACCCACATCGCATAAGTCATAACTTTCTGACCTAAAACTTTTCTCCGGCCGACGATTATACTCACCGGCGGACCGGCCCCTGTGCATCACGTCTGGTTCTGTGGGAAAAATAAACCGGTCAACGAGTTTGCTCGACGACGCTCTAAATCTCGACGACGGCGAATCGACACAACAAGGTTACGGCGTTGATCGCGAGACAAGTACCTGATGCCGAACACGTTCTCCGGATTGGCGGATGGAACGATGGCCTTCGCCGGTTCAGTGGCCGGACAACACGGCCGGTAGTCGACGGCGAAACAATGGCGTTTTCTGTAACCGTTTTCCGGTGAAACAAAACTTAACAACTATTACTAGGATGCTCCTCCGCCTCCGATCTACAGCCACAGTTTGTAAATTTTCCATTCACGATAGAAATTGATTCACCATGAATATGATGCACCTATTTTGTCCACAAAAGAATATATTATTATTGTTTCCCGAGAATGTCACCCTTAAAAAAAAAAAAGGCCTGACACCACATAACTTTAAAATATCTGTGCTTTAACAGCTGTATCCCATCGAAAGCTATGATATATTCAAATTTGTTATGGAGCATTACTAATGGTACAACATTATTTTTTTTTTCACAGTACAACATTAATTTTTTTTTCACACACATATATACAACATAATTACAACATACAAAATTAATAAATGAGTTCTTTTCCTTCTCTATTACATGAAAACAACCTTAAAGTTCAGAACCTGTAGTTCTAGCAAAAGAGAACCCGAAGTTCTCATACAATATACAATTTCATTTGAAGGCTTGTTTTTGAAATGCCTTATTCTTTCCTTTATAGATAATATGTCGAACTTATCAAAGCTTGAATTCACCGCACTTGACATCTCGGGTAACAACTACCTCCCGGGGACTCTTCATGCTGAAATTCACCTGACGGCAAATAAGTTGGGGGAGACAATTATTGATGGTAGTCAAACTTCACCTCAAGATAAAGCGAAAGCTATGATATTCCTTCGCCATTATCTTCACGAAGATCTAAAGCGGGAATATCTAAATGTCGAGGACCCCCTTGAATTATGGACAAATATCAAAGAACGTTTTGACCACCAGAAGTTGGTCTTACTCCCCAAAGCCCGTTATGAATGGCTTCATTTACGACTACAGGATTTTAAGACCGTCAGTGAGTATAATTCTGCCCTGTTCCGCATTACCTCTGAACTTAAATTATGTGGTGAGAAAATTACCGATGAAGACATGCTTGAAAAGACTTTCTCAACGTTCCATGCCTCAAATATGCTCCTGTCGCAGCAATACAGGGAACGTCAATTTACTAAGTATTCTGAATTGATATCATGTCTTCTGGTCGCGGAGCAAAACAACAAGCTTCTACTACAAAATCATCAATCGCGACCTGCCGGTGCAAGCCCATTTCCCTGAAGCGAATGTGGCCAATTATCAAAGCGGACGAGGTAGAGGTAGAGGCCGCGACCCCAGCATAGGTCGTGGTCGTGGTCGAGGACGGGGATATACATGGCGTCGGGAGTCTCAGAACACTAAAAATAGCGGTGGTGAATCGAGTCGACACAATACGGGGCGACCTTCGAAAGGGAAAAGTAGCGGGAACCAAAGCAACATTTGCTATAAATGTGGGATGTCAAATCATTGGTCCCGCACATGTCGCACCCTTAAACACCTCATTGAGGCATCTCAACATATAATGAAAGAAAAAAAAGGAAAGAATGCTGAAACTAATTTGATTGAGGATAATGTACCTTTTATGTTTTACTTTTCATTTGAAACTCTTGTAATGTTTCATTTTACTTCTTTGCATTAACTTTTATTTATTTTTATTTCCTGAAGAAATGTGTATACTAGCTCCAGTAGAGCTATTATTGGTGACGAATGTCTGGTAGATAGCGGTAGTACTAACACTATTCTCAAAGATATGAAATTTTTCTCTGAGTTGTCTCCGGCAGAGACACCGATTAGTACTATATCTGGTGTCAGTAAGCTTATCGAAGGCTCCGTCAGAGCACACATAATATTCTCTTCGGGTACCCAACTAACTATTGATAATGCATTATATTAAAGTAAATCCAGAAGAAATTTACTTAGCTTTAAAGATATTCAAAAAAACGGTTACCACCTAAAAACAATATCTGAACATAATATCGAATATCTTCAAATTACTTCAAACAAAAATGGCAAAGAAACAATTGTTGAACAATTAGGAGCCTTATCCTCTGGATTATATTGTACTAATATCAATCCTATCGAATCATACATGGTGAGTAACCAAAAGCTGTTAGATAAAGACGCATTCAATATATGGCATGACCGTCTAGGTCACCCTGGTAGCATAATGATCAGACGAATAATCAAAAGTGCAACCGGGCACCCTCTCAAAAACTTAAAAGTTTTGCTACCACAAGAATTATTATGTGCAGCATGTTCTCTGGGCAAACTTATAACTCGGCCCTCACAAACTAAATTGATACATGAAACCCCATCTTTTTTAGAAAGAATCCAAGGGGATATTTGTGGGCCTATTCATCCTCCGTGTGGACCATTCTGCTATTTCTTGGTCTTAATTGACGCATCCTCAAGGTGGTCACACGTGAGTCTTTTAGCTACTCGAAATGTAGCATTTGCCCGACTTTTAGCTCAAATCATACAATTGAGAGCAAATTTCCCGGATAATCAAATTAGAAACATCCGGATGGATAATGCGGGAGAGTTCACATCTCAAGCTTTTAATGACTATTGTATGTCAATCGGGATCAGTGTTAAACATTCAGTACCTCATGTTCACACACAAAACGGTTTAGCTGAATCTCTGATTAAACGATTATAAATAATCGCTAGACCACTCTTAATGGGATGTAAATTACCATCTTCTGCATCAGGTCATGCTATTTTGCATGCCGCTGCACTTATTAGATTGAGACCAACTGCTGATCATGAATACTCCCCATTGCAACTGGTCTCCGGATGAGAACCAAGTTTGTCCCATCTTAGAATTTTTGGTTGTGCGGTATATGTACCAATACCGCCACCACAACATACTACAATGGGACCCCAAAGAAGACTGGGTATCTATATTGGTTTTAACTCCCCGTCCATAATTAAATATTTAGAACCAATGACGGGAGATATGTTTACAGCACGGTATGCTGACTGTCATTTTGATGAAACAATGTTCATAGTCTTAGGCGGAGATAAGGACAAACAAAGACTGGTAACACAAGAAATAACGTGGAATGCATCATCGCAATCAAATCTCGACCCCCGAAGTGGTCAATGTGAATATGAAGTCCAAAAGATTATACATTTGCAAAGAATAGCGAATGAATTACCAGATGCATTCACAGACACGAATAGAGTGACAAAGTCACATGTACCAGCATCAAATGCACCTGCTCGAATTGAAGTAATCCCAGAAGCGATTACTATACAACGAAAGCGTGGGAGACCAATCGGTTCCAAAGACAAAAACCCACGGAAACGAAAAGAGCAAAGTAACGTAGTTGGTGAAAACTCACAAAAGATTATAAGTGAAACCCCGGTAGAGGTAAATGTCCCAGAAGAGACAACTGTGAATCCAGAGGAAAATGAAGTTTCAGAAGAAACACCGGTACCGAACGAAAATGAGATCTCTATTAATTATGTACAAGATGGTACAATGTGGAACCGGAATAAAACACGTGTTGATGATATATTCGCATATGCTATAGCAACGGATGTAATCAATGAAAATGATTACGTACCTAAAACTTTAGAAGAGTGCATGCACAGAAATGATTGGCCAAGACGGCAAGAAGCCATAAATGCCGAATTAAATTCGCTCGAAAAGCGACATGTTTTCGGACCTGTAGTCCGAACGCCCATAGACGTCAAACCAGTAGGTTATAAATGGGTGTTTGCAATAAAGAGAAATGAAAAGAATGAGATTGTACGATATAAGGCTCGACTTGTAGCACAAGGGTTTTCCCAAATCCCAGGAGTTGATTATGAGGAAACGTATTCCCCTGTAGTGGATGCGATAACCCTTAGGTTCCTAATCGGCCTCACAATCTCTGAAGGACTTCATATGAGACTAATGGATGTCGTCACTGCATACTTATACGGGAAACTTGAAAATGACATCTACATGAACATCCATAAAGGATTAAAATTGCCTGAAGCATTAAAATCAACACCTCGAGATATGTGTTCTATAAAGCTCCAGAGATCTTTATATGGTCTCAAACAATCTGGTTGTATGTGGTATAATCGACTTAGTGAATATCTCGAAAAGGAAGGATACAAGTCTGATGTAATCAGTCCATGTGTCTTTTTAAAACGATCACTCTCAAATTTCACTATAATAGCAGTCTATGTTGACGATATCAATATCATCGGATCTCCTGAAGAGATAGAGAAAGCTGCTCAGTTGTTAAAGAAGGAATTTGAGATGAAAGATCTTGGTATGACAAAAGTATGTATCGGACTACAATTTGAGTATCTGTGCATTGGCACATTTGTCCATCAATCAAACTACATCCAGAAGATGTTAGTACGTTTCAATATGGATAAAGCACATCCGTTTAGCGTACCTATGGTTGTCTGACAGCTAGATCCACACAAGGATCCTTATCGTCCTCAAGAAGAAGGCGAAGAAGTACTTGGTCCAGAAGTACCGTACTTAAGCGCGATCGGTGCTCTTATGTATCTCGCAAATAACACAAGACCTGACATTGCATTTGCAGTACATGTACTAGCGAGATACAGTTCAAATCCAACACGTAGACACTGGAATGGTGTGAAACATATATTCCGGTATATTTGCGGGACACAAGACTTAGGTCTTTTCTATCAGAAAGATCAAAAGTCCCAGCTTGTTGGGTATGCTGATGCTGGATATCTATCAGATCCTCACAAAGCAAAATCTCAGACAGGTTATGTATTCACATATGGTGGCACATCAATTTCTTGGAAGTCAACTAGGCAAACACTTACAGCAACATCATCAAATCATGCCGAATTAATAGCACTATATGATGCTGGTCGAGAATGCGTGTGGTTGAGATCAATGATTAATCACATACAAGAAGCATGCGGATTAGAACAGGTCAAGAAGGAGCCGACAATTATTTATGAAGACAATGCTGCTTGCATAGCTCAGATCAGAGAAGGTTATATCAAGGGTGATCGAACAAAGCACATCTCACCAAAATTTTTCTCAACATATGACTTGCAAAAGGAAGGGGAAATTGATGTTCGCCAGATTAAGTCAAGTGAAAATCTAGCTGACCTGTTCACGAAATCTTTACCTAGAAGCAGTTTCGAGCAGCTATCACACAAGATCGGTCTTCGTAGATTGAAAGATGTTTGTTGAATTCTGGGGGAGAATTATACACGCTGTACTCTTTTTCCCTTAACTAAGTTTTGTCCCACTGGGTTTTCTTAGTAAGGTTTTTAACGAGGCAGCATAGCTGATCCAGTAGTATCAGTTTATTTATTCAGGTCCTGAAGTACCTATTTAACATCATCCTGAAGCACGATGTTAAACTGTGTATAATTCTAAATGTCTGAGGGGGAGTGTTATAAACCAGACATTTTAGGCCCAACCCATTACTTATGGGCTTTAGGGTTTATAGCTATGTTCATCTATATATTGTAATGTTGAATAATGGAATTAAGCTTATCACTTTTTCTCTTTGGTTTTTATCAGTAAGTAATTAAAACAGTTACTGAATTTTTGTAAACTCAGAAAAATACGTATAATGTCATAAAAATATTTTTGGAATAAAATTATATAGTTATATGATTTAAATATATTAAATTAAACTATATTTATAAGTATAAATACTGATTTAATTATATAAATATCAAAATTATATAAAATATCAGTAAAATTATTATTTTTGTAAAATTTAGTATTTAAAATAATTAATCTGAAAATTTCAGTATTTATTTCTTAAAAATGGATTTATTATGAATTATTAAATATTAAACTGTCTTAATATTATAAAAATTAGTTTTAAAAATAATTTGACAGATTTTATATTTTTAATAAAAGCAACAATATATAATAAAGTTATAAAAATTATGAAAAGGTTAAAAGGATTAAAAATAAAACCATTAAAAACAAATGCAGACCCCAAGGTTCGAACTTGGGTCTGTGTTGTAACCAAACAGAGTCTAAACCACTGGGCTAAGCTTCTGTTTGTGTTTGGTTTAGGGCTGCTAAACTTATAACCAAACAGGACCTGGACATCTTCTCCAAGGAGAAGTCAAAGTCAGAAGACCCGGTCAAACTCGTGATTTCTACGGGCAAACCTATGTTATCTCTAAATTAAATCATAGGAAACGATCTAGAGGCATAAACTAACTAATTGACACAAGAAAAACTAACCGGTATTGACGAAAGAGATGGTTAACAAAGATTCCGGTGAAAAAGTGACTATTCCGGCGAGTTGCAGGTTTTAATTTCGTCGAAAATCGAAGTGTTTCAGTGATTTGAGAGGTGTAGGAGGTTAGTGGTGATCTAAGGAACTCAAATACTCGATTAATTCGACACAAAATCGACAGAATTCAGTGGATTGATCCACTTTTGTTTTTTTTATAAAACTTTCGGTTAACAGTGGAAAGGCACGAAAATGTGTCGGATTAATGCGAAAATGAGCTGGTTATGAGTTGAGGACCGTTGAGTGATGATTAAAGTGGAAATAACTCGATTTTGGACGGTTTTGGTGAGCTTTTTGTTCAAAACCCGTAACCTGCTGCGTTGAATAATTAATTCAGATCTGTTTTAACTGTGTATATATATATAACACAACCTAGATTCCAACACAACGAAGCTGGTAGAACAGCTGGTTGTGCGCGTGTGTTTGTGTGTGGGAGACGCGGGTTCGAGTCCCGTTTAGGCCGGTTCGATTGGATATAATACCTTTTTAAATACTGAATTTAATTAATAATTATATTAAATCCTAAATAGTATATATAAAGAATTAAATCTAAGATATATCAGCTCCTGCATGGAGGAGAAACTGGCTAAGACACTTCGGTTTCAAAAAATAGGTCACGAGTTCGATCGTCACTTACACCGGTTCAAGGGATTTATCCCTTTTTAATCCAATTTTTTAATTTTTACACTTAGGCCCCTCAAGTTTCAATTTGTACAAAATAGTCCCTGAACTTTCAAAAAGTTACAATAACAGTCCCTATACTTTCATCCGAAGTACATAATTGGTCCCTGAAGTTTTGAGAATTGACATAATTTGTCCCTGTAATAGTCAGTTAGTTAAACTAACTGGGTTAAATTTTAAAGAAGAATTTATTATATAAGGACTAACTCAGTTAACATAATTCAGTTAAATAGGGTTTTAAAATGGCAGAGTTAGCCCCTAAAGTTTAAGTTTCAAAAATGACCAAAAGGACCCTAAACTTGTAGTTTGTAATAACTGCATTTTAACCCTTGTATTTTCTATAGTTACAAAAATGACGCTTTAGTCCCTGGACTTAAAAAGTAATAGATTTCGAGCAGGTTTCAAAGAATGACAAATAGGTCCTTCAAATTGTAGTTTCACAACATGTCATAATAGGCCCTCATAGTTTATGTAGCCCTGTTTAATAGTATAAAACTCAACAAATTTGCAATTGTTTCATGTGTTTGTATTTGTGTAAGCATGTATGAGCACATAGCAAGTATATTCAGATAAGTTTCATTTCAAATACGGTAATTGTTACGATGCAAGTCAAAACAAAACATGTGTGAAAACCAGGGTGGTTACACAAAGCTATCAAACCTATGCCAAAGTTTCATGCCATTTTAATATACCAAATAATGTTATTTTTAGTGTTTATAATCTGTTCTAAAACATTTTTGTCATACAATCATTTTTTTATCATTTCTTGAGCTTTAAATCAACATGTATTCTTATGTACAAGTGTCTAAAGCACACTATCATATCATCATCATTTCATATGAATTTAAATGCATCAAAAATGTAATTTATTCATATTTACTTACTGATTTAATTGAACATTCATCATATCATACACAAATCATCAAACACTTACATTTTAACTATCATTCAAGAACATGCAACAACTTAAAAATTCTCAAATATGTCTAATAAATTTTCGGCCATTTACATGTCAAAATACTAACATTATTTCAAATTATAACTCATGATTCAATCACTCCTTTATATCTCTAACATATTTGCACATAATCTTGTTCATGCAAGCAAACATCCTAAACAAGTATATATCAAAAATCAAACTCAAATCTCATACACATACATGTATATATACGGTTATATACACACATATATACCACCATTTTTATTTTGTATCAAGACCCATTTCTTTTTAGATTTCAAGTTTGTGAAAAATTCCAAGATTCAAGAGAAACTTCCAATCATCAAGAACAACCAAGAATCAAGTGTATGATTTAAACATAAACTTTATACCTTCAAGATTCAAGAGAGTTTTTGATGAGATTTTGATGATATGGAGCTTGAAATCACTTGAAAACACCTTGGTAACTTCTTTGGATCTTCACACCAACTTGAAAATAGCTTGGAATGGGGTTTAATCTTGAAGAACAAAGTTGAAAGATGATAATGGTGATGGTGGTGGGGGGTTACGGTTTGGGAGAGAGAGAGAGTGAGGGAGATGGAGTGTGAATGAGAATGGGGATGGTGATATATATATAGCTTGCAAGATCTTCCAAATCATAAAGGATCCAAGAAAGATCATAGAATATATTTTGGCAAGATCTTAGAGGATTTAACAAGATTTCACAAAATCAAGAGTGGGGCCACTCCTTGTAACCATCCACTATAGGGGGGGGGGGAAAGTGTAAATTTTTGAATGGTAAATTAGATAAAAACAGGTATTTAACTGGTTACCGGGTATTTTATCTAGCGTTTAAATCCCGGTTATGGCGTTTTATATTATTTTTATTATTCTATAAAAATAAACTCACCAAAATATTACTGAAATAAATGTCAGTTGCCAAGACTGGCTGCGTTGTCTGCGTTTTGCAGTAGAAACACTGTGTTACGCAGTAACACGCGGTACGCGCTTAAACTTGAAAAATAACGTTTTTAAGCGTTTTAATTTATTTTTCAACACGAACATGATTAAAAATAAGATTTTAATCATAACAAAATATTTTTGGGATTTAAATGTTACCCGGGCGGTCACCAACGTTCGTTTCGCAGTTTTGTCGAAATTAGTTCTAAAGTTCGAATAAACATGTTTTTGCCATGCCGAATCCTTCGAAACTTATTTCTAAGTTATGTAAAGAGTATTTAGGGTATGTTTGGCTTATGTCACAGTTCCAGTGTATACGTCACGTTAAACTAATTATGCTTACGTAACGGTTTATGATTTCACTTCCAGAACAGGTTTAAGAGTTCGGAATTAATCAATGATTGAAAACGTACTAATGTCATAAATAATTAAACAAATATTGAAATTAAAACACCATATTTTATTAAATTCAAAGTTGTTCGGAACAGTACAAGGATTAAAATATACAGATGTCACAGTCTCCCCTACTTTTGGAAATTTCGTCCCAAAATTTAATTAGAGGAAACTTGTGGGAAAAGGTGTGGATATTTCGCCTTCATTTGATCCTCTCGTTCCCAAGTAAACTCTGGGCCACATTTGGATTCCCAGCGAACTTTGACTATCCGTATGCGCTTGAGCTTCTTGTCTTGATGGTCCAATATTTCCACAGGTTTCTCGACGAAGTGCACCGTGTTGTCGACACGAATTTCATCAAGGGGGATGTGGAGGTTTTCATCAGCCAAACACTTTCTCAGATTGGACACGTGGAAAGTTGGATGAACATTTCCAAGTTCAGGAGGCAGCTCAAGTCTGTAGGCTACTTTTCCGATTCTTTCAACGATCTTGAATTGTCCAACATATCGTGGTGCAAGTTTTCCTTTATTCCCAAATCTGATTACACCTTTCTAAGGAGATACCTTGAGTAGGACGAGATCACCAACTTGGAATTCCAAAGGCTTGCGTCGTCTATCCGCGTAACTCTTTTGACGGCTTCCAGCTGTTAAGAGGTTGTCGCGAATTTTCTTGACTTTGTCTGTAGTCTCTAGAATGAGTTCAGGTCCAATGAGCTGAGCTTCACCAATCTCATTCCAGCAGACCGGCGAATGATGTTTTCGACTGTATAAAGCTTCGAAATGAGCCATGTTGATACTAGAGTGATAACTATTATTGTAGGAGAATTCGATCAACGGAAGATGCGAATCCCAACTACCACCAAAATCGATCACACAAGCTCTAAGCATATCCTCCAATGTCTGGATTGTTCTTTCAGATTGTCCATCCGTTTGAGGATGATAAGCTGTGCTCAAATTTAGTTGGGTTCCCATAGCAGATTGCATGGTTCTCCAAAAGTGAGATGAGAATCGAGCATCTCGGTCTGATATGATGTTCAAAGGAACACCATGTCGGGATACAATCTCATCTACATAGATCTTGGCAAGCTTTTCAGCAGAGAGATCCTCACGGATTGACAAGAAGTGAGCATATTTTGTCAAACGATCAACTACTACCCAAATGGCATCATGACCTCTATTAGTGCGCGGTAGTTTGGTAATGAGATCCATGGCAAAGTTTTCTCATTTTCAAACCGGTATCTCTGGTTGTTCCAATAATCCAGATGGATGTTGATGTTCTGCCTTAACCTTCAGACAAGTAAGGCATTTTGATACGTATAAGGCAATGTCTTTCTTCATTCCCGGCCACCAATACTGGGTTCGAAGATCCTTATACATTTTGTCTGCACCAGGATGAATAGAATAACGAGACTTATGAGCTTCATCCATAAGCAAGGTGCGAAGATTGTCTATACTTGGGACCCACAAACGGCCCATGAAATAGAATATCCCAAAGTCTCTCAATTCAAGCTTAGGTTTAATGTGACACGGTAATTCTTTACCCATCAAGCCTTGTGTAACACAAGTATGTTGAGCTTGAAAAATGCGGGTTTGGATATCAGATCGAACTCGAACACAATGAAGCTTGACTCTTTCTTTTCGAATTAACGCAACGGCTACCACATTCGCCTTACCAGGATGGTAGCGAATCTCGCAGTCGTAGTCGTTTAGAAGTTCTACCCAACGTCATTGCCTCATGTTTAGTTCTTTCTGATTGAAGATGTGTTGGAGACTTTTGTGCTCTGTAAAAACCACACATTTTGTTCCGTAAAGGTAGTGCCTCCAATTTTTGAGAGCAAAAACCACAGCGCCTAACTCAAGATCATGAGTCCTGTAGTTTTTCTCATGGATTTTCAATTTTCTTGAAGCGTAGGCTATGACTTTGTTCCTTTGCATGAGAACACAACCAAGGCCTAGATTGGATGCGTCACAATATACGACAAGGTCCTCGTTTCCCTCAGGTAAAGACAACACAGGAGCATCGCAGAGTTTTTGTTTCAAGGTCTGAAAAGCTTCTTCTTGTTTGGGCCCCCACTCAAAAGGTTTATTCTTTTGAGTTAAGGCTGTAAGAGGAACCGCAATCTTGGAGAAGTTTGCAATAAAGCGACGGTAATAACCCGCGAGACCCAGAAATGAACGAACCTCGGTAGGAGTAGTTGGTGTATTCCAATCCTTAATCACACTGATTTTGGTGGGATCTACATGTATACCTTGTTTGTCAACAATATGTCCCAAAAATTGAACTTCCCTAAGCCAAAATTCACACTTGGAGAATTTAGCGAAAAGTTGTTCCTTCTTTAGGAGTTCCATTGTTAGACAAAGATGTTGTTCGTGGTCAGTTTGTGTCTTGGAATAAATCAAGATGTCATCAATGAAGACGATGATGAACTTATCTAAATAAGGCTTACAAACCCTATTCATTAAGTCCATGAAGACGGCAGGAGCATTCGTTAAACCAAAAGGCATAACAGTAAACTCATAGTGGCCGTATCGTGTGCGGAAAGCAGTCTTGGGAATATCTTCTTCGGATACGCGAAGCTGATGATACCCAGAACGTAGATCAATCTTCGAAAAGCCGGTAGCACCCTGAAGTTGATCAAAGAGATCATCAATGCGAGGTAAGGGATATCGATTTTTGATGGTGACTTTGTTAAGCTCACGATAATCGATACAAATTTGGAATGATCCATCCTTCTTCTTTACAAAAAGGACAGGTGCACCCCAAGGGGAAAAGCTCAGACGAATAAATCCTTTGTCTGATAACTCCTGCAGCTGCTTCGACAACTCTTGCATCTCAGACGATGCAGGACGGTATGGAGATTTAGCAATCGGGTTAGCACCAGGTACAAGGTCAATACGGAACTTGATTTGACGTGCTGGGGGTAAACCAGGTAAGTCTTCAGGAAAAACCTCAGGATAATCCCGAACGACGGGGATGTCTTGTACAGTTTTACCCTTGTCTTTCTCTCCTACGACATGTGCCAAGAAAGCCACATAATTCTTTCGTAGATATCTATGAGCTTGGGTGCTAGACATTAGTTTAAGGCTACTAGCGGGTTTTTCTCCACGAACTTCTAAGACTTCACCAAACGAAAGAGGTACACGAACAATCTTGTCAAAACAAACCACCTCTGCACGGTATTGGGTCAACCAATCCATTCTTACTATAACGTCGAAACTCCCAAGTTGCATTGGCGTGAGGTCAATGGGAAAAAGATGATCGTTAAGGTTCAACTGGCAATTTCGAATGACGGAATCAAGTACAAGGGATTCACCACTGGCTAACTCTAATGTCAAGGGTTTTCCTAGTTTTGTTCTAGGCTTTGCAAGCAAAGGTTCAAAAGCTAGGGATACAAAACTCTTGTCGGCACCCGAATCAAAAAGAATAGAAGCAAGTAGGTTGTTAACATAGAACATACCGTTCACCACCTCATTGTCAGCACGCGCTTCATTGGCATTGATGTTGTATACTCGTCCACGAGCCGGGTTCGCATTAGCCAACTTCGGGCACTTGTTCCTGTAGTGAGTCAAATCTCCACAATTGTAGCAAGACCCAGGCGGAAAAGGAGGTCGTGCAGGATTTAGTGGCTGTTGGGCAGGGTTTTGTGCCGCTTGATTCGGAGCAGGAGGAGAGCGAGGTGGGTTTTGTGCCGATCACCTCTTTGTTGGGCAGAGGTGGGTGATAGTCAGATCAAGGGTCCAGAACTTGTAGTGGACACAACGGAAAGAATTGCTCAGATACGGCAACGCATGGCGGCAGCTCGCGACCGTCAGAAAGCCTACGCAAACAAGCGCCGGAAACCACTCGAGTTCCAAGTTGGGGATCGAGTGCTACTCAAAGTTTCACCCTGGAAGGGTGTGGTTCATTTTGGTAAACGGGGCAAGCTCAATCCGCGATATGTCGGACCATTTGAAATCATTGAGAAAATAGGCAGGGTGGCCTACAAACTAAACCTACCAACAGAACTCAGTGCAGTTCACAACGTTTTTCACGTGTCGAATCTGAAGAAGTGTCTGTCAGATGAGACCCTCATAGTTCCTTTGAAGGAGCTCACTATCGACGATCAGTTGCGATTCGTCGATGAACCTGTTGAAATCACGGACCGGGATGTTAAGGTCCTCAAACACACAAGAATACCTCTTGTGCGAGTTCGTTGGAACTCCCGTCGTGGCCCAGAGTTCACCTGGGAACGAGAAGATCAAATGAAACTCAAGTATCCCAAGTTATTCGGAAACAGTGCAACCACTACTGAGGCTGAAGCTACAACAGAATTTCGGGACGAAATTCCAAATCAACGGGGGGATGATGTGACACCCCAGGAAAACCAGGATACAACGCAACACAACTAGCTTCCTCAGTAACCACGTGCTAAATTTCGGGACGAAATTTCTTTCAAGTTGGGGATAATGTGACAACTCGAGTTTCCAAGGTTCCTTCTTTATACGTTACTTGCCTTATGTTGTGTTTTGTGGTTTGATACATTGAAACTGTGCACCATGATTCGTGTTAAGCCGTTTGTGTTGTTATGTGTTTGGTTTTATGTTGTTTATTACTTGTGTTAAATACAAATTACATGAATTATTTGACTATCCTTCGGCCCATAGCAATTGGAGTGCAAACCGAGCCCACACACCCCTTGAGCCCACATGTCCTTATGTTATATTACGTAAAAATGTTGTGGAGGTGCCCATAACTTTCTGAACACGTATACAAGAATTACAACCCTAGTTCCCTTCTATTCCTCCTTGATTGCGACGACAGAACCCCCCCCCCTCCCCCCCTCGTGAAGATATCATCCTGTTAATCAAAGGTCTCGGTTAGTAAATCCCTATTATGTTAAGTATTATTCGATTCTTCTTTATGTATGCTTATGATTATATATGATAAGTGGATTGTTCTTTGTGATTTCGATTTGTATTATAGTTGTTGCTATGGTTCTGTTACACAAGCAGATTGTAATCATAAATTCTAGTTCGTGAATTGTATATATGATTATATGGTGATATGTGATGATGATCTATTTAAATAATAGGGAATTTTGTTATGTGATGTTAACTGTCGATTGATTATATACATATTTTTTGTGATGATGCTATGCAATGATGAGTGATCACATGCTATAAGATTGGTAGGTAGGAAAGTATTATAGGTTGTAGGTTATATATTGACAGTTGGTGGTGGATTGTTGTTTACCTTGAATGAATTACATATAATACATGTGAGATGCCTAGAATGTGTAGCCAAGTGGATAAGAGTCACCTTATGTTGTCAGCCCTTATGTTCATATGTGCATGTGAATTGTCAGGGAACATGTGATTGATTATATTTGTGAAATTGTTAAAATTTTGCATGAGTATTAGATGTGATATAGTCTGCCAAAGTGTTCACATTAATCGATGGTGAATCTGAATAATACAAGGAATCGGTTGTGGTGTATATTTATGAAACTTGACTTAGTTGATTTGGTTGAATATTGGTAATGATAATAACCATTAGATGATGATGTGGGTCGGCAATTATGAATTAGGGATGAGTCAGATGATGACAATCATGATGATTGATATGATAAATAGAACCAATGAATTATGTGTATTACTTTACAAATAAATGAAATAATGAGTAGGTTTAGTAACATTATCATTAATGGCTGCATGTTGCTCCATTGGAAACAGAGAAATTGGATATAATATGTAACAACCGGATATGTTGAGTGGGTTTGATAACTAGCGGGCTGCTTAGGGTATCGGGCCATTTACTTCTTGTTTTGGGCCTTGTGTAAGTTATGGCTGCACTTGTTTAACACTTGGGGCTGGGTAAACACAACATGCCATACTCATGGATTGAGAATCAATGGTTTTGGGCCGGTTACTTTAGTGGGTCTCGTACGTTGGGTCTGCGGACCATGGGTGGTACTTGAACCTGTACATTGTTGTATGATTTGGAATGAGATGTTATTTGAAACGTGTTATGCGAAGTTTAACTCCAAATGTGTAGCACCTAGCATTAAGTGATATATCATATCTGTTAATGAATGTATATTACGTGTGTATGTGTGAACGACGTATAAGTAAACTTAAAAACTGATTGATACTGGTGCTCATGCTAGGACGTGTTTGATTCATTGATAAGCGGGTAATTAATCATACCGAGCAAACCAAGGTGAGTTCACACTCTTACCAAGGCATGGGATTCCCGGGGATTGGGAATGGGTTGAATGATGGGATTTAACAATTACTCGTACTTACACGGCTACTAGACTATCTACCATCGTCCTCGGGTTAAGCAGGGCACTTACGTAAAACCTACGTAAACAAGTACTTACCACTGTCCTCAGGTTTCGAGGGACACTTACGTAAAACCTACGTAAACTCACACATGCTACTGTATTCCGGGGTCAGGAAGGACACTTACGTAAAACCTACGTAAACCCCACGCGTACCACTGTCCTCGGGTAAAGAAGGGCACTTACGTAAAACCTACGTAAACCTTGTACGTACTACTGTTCTCGGGTTAAGAAGAACACTTATGGTTACAAATAGTCTAGTGTATATACAAATATGGGAAGCCCCCACTAATAGAACATACTATCGGCCTAGTAGAGCCACATGTTACGAAAAGAACTTACTATTACGAACTTACTTACTGTGAACTCGCTCAACTAGTTGTTGACTCTCTGTTACATGCCTTGCAGGACCATAGGTACTCATGGAGCTTGCACGGGAGGCGCGATCGTTGTGGGCACATGGACTGTTGAGTTCCATGATAAACATTTACGCTTTGTGAACTTAATACTTATGTTGGGTTTTTACATTTATGCTTCCGCTAAACATTGATACTATACTTTGGTTTTTGGAACACCTTTCATATTGTTTGGTTGAGTTATATTACTATTTACATTGTTCAATATGATTGGTGGCTTGATCCTGGTCAGTCACGCTCCCAAGCGGTGATACTCCGCGGGTGGATTTTGGGGGTGTGACATAGTGCTTGATTCCTTGATATATGCTTCACTTCTCCATTGGTTCTAATCAGAGTCAATACATGGGTCTTTTGATCAGAGAGCCCCTTTAGTATTTTTAAACCAAATGGGTTTCTTGGGAGAGATTTATTTGAACATGAGTTGGGAGATGTTGGCCTTGTGAAAACTTGCAGACTTTCAGACATTCTTTTAAAAGCTTCTTCTATGACTTCATTTGCTGCAGCTATATCTTCTGCAGCTTCTTTGTCAATCAGCTCTTGTCTCTGTTGTTGATCAAGCTCACTGTCTGTGATATCTGCTAATGATGATTGGCTCAAGACCTTTTTGGCAAGATCTTGTAGCTTTGCTAATTTTTCTTTATCTAAAGCCATTTTCTTGATGGCTTCTTCAAAGTGATCAGTTTCTTTTTCTTTTTCTTCTCCAACAGTCAGTTGTTCCCTCTTTTCTTTTCTCAACATTGTGATAGAGGTTTCTGCTGCATTGATCTGTGTTTCAAGAGTCTTGATCTGCTCCTTTAGCTTTTTGTAGTCAGACTTTTTAGGAGTGTCCCTCCTTTTCTTAAGCCTTTCGTAAGCTTCATCTGTTTGCTGCTTAGTCCATTTTGCTATGGCCTTTGCAGAATCCACTCTTGCATCCACCAGCTCCTGCTTCTTTCTTTTATATTCAGAAGTAAGATCAGCTATGAGCTTCCTGTATTTGTTCCAATTTGGAGCTGTCTTCTTCTTTCTTGGATCATTGTTAATCTTTTCAATTCTTTTAGCCTCATGCTTTAATGCAACTATTAGCCATTCTTTGAATCCTGTTTCTTCAGCAGGATAGAACTTTTCTTTCATTATGTATGCAAGGTATTCTTTTCTCAATTCATTTCGTTGATCTGCTTCAGGGGATAGGCTTGACATTTCTTTGTTCAGATCACTTGCATATTCTTCTATTTGCTTGACTTTGTTGAGCAGGAATTCCCTTCTTTCCAAAATGGCTTCATCACCTTGATCATTGCATTCAACTTTGGCTCTTATCCTTGCTTGTCTTGCTTTTATTTCGAGATACTCATCCATGTTTTCTGGAATTATGAAACCTATAAGAGAAGGAAATTTCCTTTTTGAAGGATCATCCTCAGTGTAAAATTGTTTCATCTCATTTTTCACAGCTTCTAATTCCAGTGGATATTTAGCAGCAACAGGATCATACTTTTCATCAGTAGCCTGAGTTGTTTCTCTTTTTCTTTTGTGAAGCTTTGGAGGTTGTGATGTAGGAATGATGAGAGCAGTGGTGGATGGCTGACTAACAGCTGTTGAAACAACTGGTGTCTCAACATCTGTTGTCATTACAACTACTGATGTGTCAGTAGTTGTCTTCTGCTTTAGAGTAGGGGTTGAAGATGGTGAGGTAGTTTTTGATGGTGGTGATGATGATGGTGATTCATAGGGTATAAAGATCCTTCTCCTTTTTTATTGTAGGAGAGGTAGATGATGTTTTGGGTGGCTCAGTGGTTTGAGATTGAATGGCAGTGATTTGTGTTTGTGATTGACTAACAGCTGTTGAAACAACTGGTGTTCCAACTGCTGTTGTCATTACAACAGATGTTTTAACATTTGTTGTCTTCTGTTTTATGACAGGAGGTAATGGTGGTAGGGCAGTGGTTTTGGTGGTGTGTGATGGAGTGGTGTGTGTTGAAGAGATGGCAGCTGTTTGACTACTGACAGCAGTTTTTGTAACCACTGCTGTATCAGCTGTTTGGATGGAAGTTTCAGATGTTGAATCTTTTGAGATTTTAGATGGCTGTTTTTCTTGCTCTGGTTCAACATACAGACCATCTTCAATTCCCTTTTTCTTCATCTTCTTGGCATTCTCCCCCTTTTTGGCATTATCTGCAAGGGGGTTATCCATGAAAAGGATAGTAGAGGGAACTTTTCCACCATGAGTCGTGCATTGTATATGAGCCTTGATAGCTTTAATATCTGCTTGAGTATCTTTAAATCTCGACTCCACCATATTTGTCAGCATTTTCACATGTATTTCATGCTGCTGATCAGCCATCTGATTTTGGTGTTCAAGCATGGGTTGGAAGAGATTCCAGAGCTCATTTGTAGCAATTGCTTGTGGTGGAGCAGGTGCTTGAGGTGGAACAGCAGTGGATTGTGCTTTTTGAGCTTTCAAAATCTCTTGCACCATATCCTTTATTTCAGTAACCTAGGTTTCAAGTTTTTCAACTCTGCCCGTCAATTCTTGATATTTTAACTCATCACCCACTTTAATGGGATCATCTGAATCCCCACCAGCAGTGGTTGTATCAATGTGTGACTTAGGAACTGAATCCCAAAAATCACCAATTGATGCCCCTTGTTCTTGGTACTGGGGACTTCTTTCTTCAGCACTTGATAAACCTTTGATGGTACCAGTGGTTAGAATCAACTCACTGGTGGTTACCGATGGTGCTATAGAAGAAATTGCCTTCAAGGGAGTCTGACTGATGAAACAACTGTCCAACTGAAGATCTGTTGATCCATCAGTTGTAGTTGCTGCTCCACTTGAACTACCACCGAGAGTTACTTGTAACTCAGGGGGTGTAACCTCCTCAGTTGTTGCTGGGATAGCAGAGGTATAAGCATCAGACCCAGTCACTTGTTGGAGTGTACTCTCTTTGATGGGTGATTGAGAGGAACTGGTTTTTGTCTGAGCTATATCAACTGCATGCAACAAGGGTAGCATGGATTGTGGTAATATTATTGGTGAGGGTATGGGAGTTGAAAGAGACATGTCCTTGGGATCAGGACTGAGGAAGATGGATCCGATTGAATCCAGAGCTTCATATTGTGGGGTCCCTGTGCTTACAACCTGATCCTTTTGTGAGGATACAGGAGGAGTTTTAGGCAATGGTGGAGATCTTTCTACCAACTGCTGTGAGGAAGTAGCAGCAGTGGTTTGTGGTGATATTTGTGTTGTCACAGGCAGTTGCTCTGGGATCTCATTTTCCAGAGTTGCCTTTTTCTTAGGTTTGGTGGGCTTTTTGTAAGATTTTCTTTTGGTCTTTTTGGTAATGTCAGGTGTGGGTTTCAAAGCAGTGGTAGTGCTGCTATGATCACCTGGAGCAGTAGGCTCAGCAACAGATGTCTGAGGAGCAGTGGTAACTGCTAAATTCTGCTCAGACACCTCTGCTTTTGTTTTTATTGGTGCCAGCATTCTAGTGAATGTTTCAGTTGTTAAACCTTTTATTTGAAAATAAACACCTTGTTTTGGCAAATTTTCATCTTCTTTTTCAAAATTTTCAAATGTGATCATGCATGCACCCCTTTCAATACTCACACTTACACATAGCACCCCCTAACTAATCACCTATTTACCAAATAATTTTCATTTAACCCCCCCCTCTCAAAACTTACGGCACCCATATACACATTCCAAAGATTCCTTCCAAACTTTCTTAATTCCCCATGCCATTCCCTTGGAGTTAGTAAGAATGTTGTTATGATTGGTACTTGTGAGAATATAATCAAGAACTTGGTGAATTGGAAGTAACATGCACAACAACTTCTTCCCTCCCATAATAAGTCTTGGCCGAACACCCTACCATACATTATCAATTCTTTTGTTTCAAGTTCAAGTGTTCCAAGGTTACTACAAGGTGCACAAAGGTGATTTCAAATGATTTCCAGCTTCCTATCATCAAAATATCATCCCACAACCTACTTGAATCTTGAAGGTATAACATTTATGTTTAAATCATACTTTAGATTCTTGGTTGTTCTTGATGATTTGAAGTTTCTCTTGAATCTTGGAATTTTCACTAAACTTGAAATCTAAAATGAAATGGGTCTTGTTACAAATGAAAATGGTGGTGTAAATATATATGTATATAACCGTACATATATATGTGTGTATATGAGTTTCTGAGTTTGAGTTTGGTGCTTGATAAGTACTTGTTTAAGTTGTTACATGTTCTCGAATGATAGTTAAAATGCAAGTGTTTAATGATTTGTGTATGTTATGTTAAATGACCTAGTACATCAGAAAATAAACCTGAATATATCACATATTTGGTGCATTTAGATTAACATAAAATGATGATGTTATGATAGTAGGCTTTAGGCACTTGTACATGTGAATATATGTTGGTTTAAAGCTCAAGAGTGATAAAAAAAATGGTTGTATGACAAAAATATTTTTGAACAGGTTATAAACACTAAAAATAACATTATTTGGTACATTAAAATGGCATGAAACTTTGACATAGGATTGATAGCTTTGCATGTTGTACATATAGCTTAAAAAGTGGTAAATTATGTGAAATATGCATGATTTATGTGCTTTATTTAAGACCTGCACTATCATGAGTATAACCATTATTTTATTCAGTAAATAACATGGGTTATGTTAAAATTTCAAGTCGTTTCGATTTGGGATGGTTCGGGTAATGTTTGATGCAAAACTATGCGGTAAAACGTTTAAAAATCCCCTTTTCGGAGGATTTTTATAAAACTGTTTTAAATCAGTAAGTAAACTTATATTTTTGATATAAAAATAAGTATTTTAACTTATATTAAGTTTACTTGGTGTTTGGTTAGTCATACATGACTTCCGACGCCCAAAAATGTTACCGAATCGCTAAAATAAGTGTTTTTCGACATACACAAGAATGGGTTGTTCACGGGTAAATTTTATGTATTACAATGTGCTATGTGTTTTACAATATGTATATGTTGACATGATAATACTTGACAAGATTATGTGTATTACGCTTGAGTACATATATACAAAGACACCAAAATAATCAAAAATAATAACTTTTCGAAAAAATCTCAAAGTTATGTGAAAATTCAAAGTATCGGAGAAACTTCGGTATTTTTGTGAGTTTTTGATTATTAAATCATTCTTATTTAATTTAGGACGAATAAACAATTTGAGGGATTGTGTTAACATATAAAAACGCACCCAAAGGTGAGTACATAGATCCCCTCTTTTACTGTTTTTCAATTGTTTTGGGGTGATTCATATGTATCAAAATGATTTCGATATTTCAACGATGGTTTCAAAAAGATTGAGATGGTTTATACTAAACTAATAACGATTTCGATAATGTGAACGAACTTGTTGGTTGTAGTTACATAACAAATGACATTCATTAGCATTGATCAAGCCGACCAGTATTAGGTTATGGTACCATAGGATCTGACAAATCCCGTTACGAGACTGCGCCCATGGTTATGTGTGGGTTAGGTGGGTAACGACGGAATCTGATGATTGTTAACTTACCCTTTGGTGGTTTGTTAATACGAGTTGAACGATGGACGAGTCACAAAGGTTTGAATGTTATTAGCAAGACGACCAAAAATAGTTTTCACAATTAAAATGAGAACGATTGTACGAGAACGATTTTGAATGATTGAACGATTATGAATAATTTAAACAAGTAAACGATGATCTATAACGAGAACGAGTTAAACGATGTCACACAACGAGGATTACTAAGCAATATAAACCATACGAGTTTTATTACGAGAACGATTTATGATTTGGTCTACGAAAACAAATGTTTTGGGTTAAGATTCATGGCATCGAGGTTTATAAATTATAACCAATTTGTTTTGACTTGGTTATTCATTTTATAATACAAATATTATACAAAACAAGGTTTCAAATATCGATTAACGAAGTTGCACGAGATATTTCAACGGGCCATGAATCTGACACTCACACAAAAAAAAAAAAAACTATGTGCTCGCCAGCATTTCTTTGCTGACTTTGTTTTTACATATGTTTCAGGTGATGTTGCTTAATGATTGCGAATAGGATGCATGCTCACTTAGGACTGGACGAGGCCTTAGTGATTTAATAACGATGATAGACTATGTTTGACTTGCTTGTTTAACTTTAAGACAATGTTTAAAATTTAATAAAATGAAACTCTTTGTATCTATGGTTTGAAACAATTATTCTGTTACAACACTCCCCGACGTTTCCGCCATGGTTTGTTGTTTTACGTGGTCGGGGTGTGACACTTTTGACGTTGCATCAACACACATCCATATCCTAACTTAGAAGCGTCACAATAGACTTCAAAGTCTTCAGTTCCTTCTAGTAACGCTAATATGGGTGTGTTGGTTAATCTTTGCTTAAGAATTCTAAGGGCTTCTTCTTGTTTTGGTCCCCATTCAAACTTAACAGATTTTCAGGTTAATTTGGTTAAGGGAATGGCTATTCTAAAGAAATCTCGGATAAATCGTCTATAATAACCTGCTAGTCCTAGAAAACTTCTTATCAACGTTGGTGATTCAGGGACTTTCCATTTGGTAATTGCCTCAATCTTTGTGGAATCCACATGAATCCCTTCATGATTAACTAAATGTCCAAGAAATTTCACTTCTTATAACTAGAATTCACATTTTGAAAATTTCGCATAAAGCTTTTCTTTTCTCAGCAAATTTAGAAGTGCATGCAGATGCGCTACATGTTCCTCTTTACTCTTAGAGTAAATTAGAATATCATCTATAACGACAATTATGAATTTATCCAGGTATGGTTGACATTTGATCACATAGAATACTGGCTTTATTGGCTACTAACCAATCCATTCCTAATACGATATCAAATCCTGCCAGATTCATTGGGTAAAGATTAGCAATAAAATCTTGGTTTAGAATTTCTATTCTTGCTCCCTGAAAGATTTCAGTGATCTTTATGGATTCTCCATATGCTGTCTCTACTAGACATTCTTGTTGGAGTTTAGTTAATGGTTGGTTGAAAATTTTGCAAAATGAAGTATTAATAAAACTTTGGTTCGCACCAGAGTCAAATGATACTTTAGTAAAAATATCATTAACTAAAAACGTACCGGCAATCACATCCGGAATCATCTTTGCTTCTTCGGCGGTCAGAACAAATGCCCTAGCATTCTTAGTAGGCTTGTTGTTCATGGCTAGAGCTAGTTTCGGACAGTTAGGCTTGATATGTTCTTTTTCTCCACAATTGAAGCATACTTCGTTACTGGGTTTCTTCCAACATTCTTCTTTCTTGTGTCCTGGTATTTTGCAGAAGTTGTAGTAGGTAGAGCATCTTCCTGAATGCTTCTTCTTGCAGGCCTTAAAATAGGGTGCAGAAGTAGAACCTATGTTTTTCCCACGGTTGGAATTTCCATAATGGAATTCCTGGGTAAGTTTCTAAGCTAGGTTCTTTCTCTGATTATCTTCTTGCGTATGTACTAGTTCATCAGTCAAGGTATTTGCTAGTTCTACCGCTTCCTCTATGGTTTGTGGTCTAGCTGCATTGACTACGTGTCTAATCTCACTGAATAATCCCCAGATGTAACGGGAGATTAATATGGGTTCTGGTGAGGCTAGGGTTGGCACTATTCTAGCATATTCAAAGAATATAGTAGTGTAACCCTTACAGTCTACTCCAATCATTCTAAGGTTTAAGAATTTATTAGTTACCTGTTCTTTTTCATTGGGTGGACAGAATTTCCTTTCAACCATATCCTTAAACTCGGTCCATTCCATATTGTAGACTCTATTACTTCCCCTAGACTGGAGAATAGTGTTCCACCATTCTAGTGTAGCATTCTTAAAAAGATTGGAAGCAAACATGATTTTGTCTTCCTTTGCACACTTGCTTATTTTTAAGACTGCCTCAGTCTTTTCTAACCAGCATAGAGCTGCAATGGCTCCTTCATTGCCTGAGAATTCTATTGGTTTACATGACTAGAATTCTTTGTAAGAACAACCATAAGACATGGTTCTTCTTCTTTTTGGAATAGGCAATGGAAGTAATGGTCTGTTATTATTATTCACACTATGACTTGGTTCAGTGTGTTGACGTTTACTTCCATTTGCAGATTTATTTTCTGCTTCCTTAACAGTCTTAATGATATAAGGCATAGCATCAATAATTTCTTGTACTACAATATGTTGGATAGCACTATTATTTATCTGGTTGTCATTATTATCGTTATTCTGGTTTTCCTGATTTGCTGCGTTGTCCATCTGGATTATAAACAATTTACCAAGTATTAATATCACAGAGCAATGTTTAATGCGAAAAATCACACAACAAGCATATTGATCAAAATCGTCGTGTATTGCGACATTTACTCTATTTTATATATTATGCATCTAATATAAATCACAACTGGAATTTAAAATATAATACTAGTATGCATCAGTAGTTATTGGATTACCTATCTTAGTGGATTTTTTTCAAGTTACACACATACTACTGCTACTGCTACTGCTACTAATGAGGGTCCATCCAATACTGCATGTTACACTCGTCGTATTTCCAAACGAGTCTCTCCCTATTTGCCTTATCTTCTCACTTTCATCTAACAACTCATCACCAAAGGTGCGAAGTTCCTACACATTTTCGGTACTCATGGGTGGTACGGGTGCTAGTATCAGGTCAGGGTACTAGGGCATTGGTTCTTCGTATGGATACGGGTTCTCTAGGATTTCCCTAATATACGGGTCGTTATCCCAGTATGGATCTAGAGGGTCAAGGTTTGGGTAAGGTGCTACTGGGTTTGGCATGGGTTCCTCTTGTCGTTGGAATTCTGGGTAATCACTGTGGTCGTCAAACCATGGGTCATAATCTAAAGGATTTGGGGCTGGTACTCTAGGGATTTCGTTTAGGTCGAAAGAAAGTAAGGGAATCTGGTCTCCTGGGTTCGATTTCCATGGGCTGAGTTGGGAATAAAGGTAGTGGCTGGGGTGCTATGATTTTTTCTAAGTTTGGGTCGGCGGCGGTGGTAGCTAATATGTGGAAATTGGCTAGGCTCTTATTGATTATATCCTGAGTTTGAGCATTCATCTCCCTATTTGCAGCTGCTAAAGATCTATGTTGCTGCAATTTCCTCATTCTTTTTCTACGCTCGTGAGCTCCCCGACTGAACCATCCTCTCTTTTTGGTAGGGAATGGCTCTTCGGATTGCGCTTTGAATATAAAGATCCCCTCATCTGTGTCAGCTGAATACCCCAAGGGGTAGGCTGGGAATAAGTTCCTTCGTCTCTAGGAGAACTAGACAATTGACGATAGGCGTCCGATGGTCCTTGATCACTCATACTGTAAACCAACAAATTGTCAATTAACACAAAACAATAATACACGTATGCACATAGTCACATAGATTATTTCCTAACAAAATTGAGAATTTCATTGTCAGAAGAACACTTTTGTGGCTCAAATCAGTGGCTATAGCTCTGATACCACTCTCTGTCGCAACCCCCGGCCCATATCTCTTAGGAACGGGCGGCCACGAGCCAGTATCAGTGTTTATCATTTTGGCAGCGGAATTTTCATCAGGACCGTAGTTGGGAAATATTTTATCAGAGTAAAATACCACTTTTTTATACTAATAAACACATGGGTAAAACCCAAGTTTATATTACAACATTGTTTATAGGGATAAACCCTATTTTATTGAAATAAAACGTCATCCTTATTAGGTAACTTTTATAGCCACATTTTCCAAGCCTTATTAGGTAACTTTTAAAAACATTTATCAGTGGGAAATACTGGTGAGTGAATCCCAGTTTAATCAAGACAGGTTTTATCATTTTACAGTATTGATGGCGATCTCGCAATTATATTTGTTTCCAATTCTTACTTTAATTACCACCCACGGCACTGTCAATCTTGACTTGTGGTCATGTTACTACTCACGGTGTAGTAACAAATTTTGTATACAAAACCCCAACATACTGATGATAATTGTAAAATTACAAATACTCAATCACTGTTAATCATAATGTAAAACAATTGAGGTTTTGTAAAAACAGTTTACAAAAAGGTTTCACAAAAAGGAGATTACTCACATTGCTGATTTAGGAATTTTTTTTTGTGACTTCCTAGTTATAATTTATTACTTAAACAATGCACACGCGTTAGTATAATAACCCGATTTACATTAGTTATACCCTCCCCGAGACAGAACTCCAACGACTACGTCGGGCAGAGCCTCGACAGCCGTTACGGAGCACTAGATCAATCGGGCAGCGTATCTAATACGTAACCGGGGGTTAAAATACTTACAACAAGGCAGAGCTTTGTTAATTAGGGGGGTATTATGCCCGGTATAATTTCTACACTACAGAAATTGAGAGAGAATTGTGTGTAAATGAGCGATTTCAAATGAGAGCCGAAACTCCCAATTTATAGTGCCTGGTCGACAGTGGGTCGCGGCCCGCGACTCCCTCGGCTTCTTTTCTCGCGGCCCGCAAGCTAGGTAACCTAGGGTTTAGCTTGGATCAGTCACAAGTGTAGGTTCGAAACGCACATGACACGTGGCGGCTCCGGGTGCTGCCACTAGTTCCCTCGCTCGCGCCCCGCGACAGACACCCAAGGGTGTGTCACGCACCGTGAGGAAGCCTTATATATTTTTTTATAAAATTGAAGGTATTTAGGGCCTATTTTCGCATACGGGGTGTATTTTAGGACGTATAGGGGTGTTATAAATGTTTTAGGAGGGTTGTTATACGTGAGGTGTGATCGTGATCGGTTCTCATTGCATACGATATAAGTAAACATGCTAATAATAATAAAAAAACAAGCCAAGCATGCCATTGTCATGAATAGATTCAAACATCACAAAATAAAAATTTAGTATATTGTTTACAACCTTCCAAATGTAACATTTCATGAAAAGTATTTTCAGCAAAATATAGTTTTAAAGATCAAGGCTTTGGCCACTATATGTCCGCAAAGAGGCGGTATGCAGTGGGCAAACCTTCCAAAAGTTGGCATCTTTCTTTGTTTGCCGGTTCTTGATTCAACTTTATTATCCATGCAAAGTCCCACTAATTTCCTGAAATACATGTAAGTTGAAAAGTCAACAAAAAGTTGGTGAATTCATATGTTTTGTTTGTATCAAATGAATCTTTAAAACATTTGAATTATATTTGTATGAAATCCGGTATGTAAAGAGTCTATGAAATGGTTGATCATTAATGGTTTTAAGGACATTAATATGCGTGCCGACATAGGAAGCAACCAACCCTTGACGATTTTTATGTTTCTACCTTATTCGCACATGATCTATGTTGTTTCATTCCCTAGCTTATCATACCACTTGTAACATGTATCTCCCTCAAAAGTTTAAAAACTAAAAAGCGTTTAAAAGAGAGGACATGAACTCGCCATTTGCGATCCGAATCTGCGTTCTAGAAATCACGTGTGGATCCTTGTTTGGTGTCACAACCTACAAGTGTCCTAAATTCGTTAGACACTTATGTCTATTTTTGACTATGTACAAGTAACTCGTCTTGAATGTAAGCTAGGACTTGCATTTGTTTGTTTGTTTGGAACCTTAGTTTATTTATTCACATTGGTAGGTTGGTTATTTGTCAAGTTGTTAATATATACACACACACACACACACACATATACTCTCTTGTCATGTGTGAATGGGCCTAAACCTCGTATGCCTCCGTACCCCGCACACGCGTTTGTACTTGTTCATGATCCATATATATTCTTCTGATATATATTTTATGTCTTAGGAACATTTGCTCCTTTGTATATATGTGCATATATTTAATCTTTAAACATATATATACACCTAAGTTCGATATATTTTTAACATGTCTTAGTGTGTGTGTGTGTGTGTATATATATAGGGTCAGGATTTAGAGAAAACGGGGGAAAGTTTGAGAACAGTGAGAACGATCGATTATGGATCGTAAGATCAAAACAATCCATGGACTAGATTGTGACAACCCGAGTTTTCAAGGTCTCAATTCGACTTAACCTTGTACTTAATTTCGAAGTGTGTTTTATATATATGTTTGATGTGCATTATATAAGAGTGTATGTGATTTATATATCTTGTGTTAATGATGAGATGCGTATAATTTATAAAATTTGGATCCTTGCAACTCACCTCTCATGAAAACACCTCACCCACGAAAACACCTTATGTGTTTTCGTCCAACAAGAGGCCAACGAAATCAGACTGGGCCTTGGCTAGGTAGCGTTTAGATATAGGGTTTGTTTATAACCTTCACGTGTAACTGGCAAACCCTAAATCACCTCTCATCTTCTCTTGCTACCCTTTGAAAACCCGACGGTAATCTCGTGTTAGAGCGATCAAGTTATTGTCTCGTTCTTTCGGTTAGTGTTAATCTTTAACGGATTGTTGATTTAAATCGAATATATGATTATGATGCTCTGAGTTGTTATGCATGATTTGATCAGTTACATATTTTGTTATGCGAAACATGATGTTGAATTAGGATTGATGATGTTGGTAGGACATGATTGTATTTGAATTATTGCATGTATGTGTCGGATTGAGAGGTCTGCGTGACATGTGTTGCTTTGGAAACTGTCATGTATATGAGATATAATTTGATTGATCATGTGTGCCTGATACGGATGATTCGGTTTGCATGTGACATATTAATCAACAAAACCTTAGTCAAACCAATCAAACTAATTGGTCCAATCACCTCTTGAGGTGATTAAATATTGTCAGCCATTGAAGTGATAAAAGTAATGATGATAAGCATATTGTTTTGATTTGTTTTGTGTGATGATGATATGATCGATTATGTTGTTTCTATTCATGATTATTACCGTTTTAATGATCGAGTAAGCTACATGATTTCATGATCGAATGATTGTATGATGTTGGTGATGAAACCGTTAGTTGAGATTAGGGTTGTGGTTGTTGTGCATGACTGTTGATTGATGATAATGTTACCAACGAAAACACAAGGTGTTTTCGTCACACCTTATGCCCAACGAAAACCCATAGTGTTTTCGCCAGAATGGGTTTTTGTTGTCACATGTATTGCAGTCTTGTAATCTAGACTGTAACACTGTTAGTTTATTGATACCTGATAGTTATCAACTCTGTTTAGTCCGTTAACTGAGTTAAATTTATTAACTCTGTTATGCTTTATTAACTCTGTTAACTTGACAAATATGTTAAGTTGCTAACACTATTAAACATGTCAGTATGTTATGTAAGTATGATAACTCTGATTAATTCTGAATGATTCTGTTACGTATGTTCTCAATGCTAAGTGTGTAAATCTTGTCAAGTGTGGAACCTCGTTAAACCTGTTTGACGTCGTTAGACATGTTAATGGTTAATATTGTTAGAATTAACTGAGAAAGCTATTATGTGAAAGATGAATTTGCATGAATTGGATTAACTGACTACATGATACAAGATGCTAACTGCTAGGCACACTTTGTGATATTACTGTGACGTTAGTTACATGCGAAACATTACGAACGTGAACTGATTATGTATACGTGCATAACTATAGGACTTGACTGATTTCTTGTGAGTACTTAACCTAGCATACCGAGCAAACCAAGGTGAGTTCACACTCTTTACCAAGGCATGGGATTCCCAGGGATTGGGAATGGGTTGAATGACGGGATTGAACAATTTCTCCTACTTACACAGCTACTAGACTATCTACCATGGTCCTCGGGTTAAGCAGGACACTTACGTAAAACCTACGTAAACAAGTACTTACCACTGTCCTCAGGTTTCGAGGTACACTTACCTAAAACCTACGTAAACTCACACATGCTACTGTCTTCCGGAGTCAGGAAGGACACTTACGTAAAACCTACGTAAACTCGCACATGCTACTGTCTTCCAGAGTCAGGAAGGACACTTACGTAAAACCTACGTAAACCCCACGCGTACCACTGTCCTCGGGTAAAGAAGGACACTTACGTAAAACCTACGTAAAGCTTGTACGTACTACTGTTCTCGGGTTAAGAAGAACACTTATGGTTACAAATAGTCTAGTGTATATACAAATATGGGAAGCCCCCACTAATAGAACATACTATCGGCCTAGTAGAGCCACATGTGACGAAAAGAACTTACTATTACGAACTTACTTACTGTGAACTCGCTCAACTAGTTGTTGACTCTCTGTTACATGCCTTGCAGGTCGTTAGGTATACATGGAGCTTGCATGGGGAGGCGCGGTCGTTGTGGACAAGGATCATGATTGCTTTGATTAAACATTTGACATTTCATACTTTACTTATGTTGGGCTTTTACTCATATGCTTCCGCTAAACGTTGAATTTATACTTATGTTTTGAACACCTTTCATATGGATTGGTTTGGTTAAATTACATTACTTTTACTATTTACGTTGTTCTATATGATTAGTGGCTTGATCCTGGTCATGTCACGCCTCCAAGCGGTGGTACTCCGCGTGTGGATTTTAGGGGTGTGACAGATTGGTATCAGAGCCATTGGTTATAGTGAACTTGGTTTTTATAAGGGAAAACGTTTTTATTAAAACCAGACTATAACCTGTACAGTGCTCAACGATCCACAACGACGCTTCGCTCCACGTGCAAGACTCGACATTCTAGGTGATATGATTTATGTTTACATTGCCTACTTACTAGATTACATAGAACTTTGCTCATGGTATGCTTAGATAAACGTAACAACTGTTGATTGAAACACTTATGTGCTTACTCTCTTCTGTCATCGCACTTTCGCGAACCTCTCTCACTTATGTTCTCCTTGATATCAAGATCATGAGTGGACGCGTTAACCTAACTCAAGCCCAGTTGGCGGCTTCGATCACTGAACAAGTTACTGCAGCACTCGCAGCTGCCTAGGCAGGAGGTGTAACCTGCCATCACCACTTACTCTAGGATCTTTAGATCCTTCTCTCGTAAACCAACACTCGTGCTCAAGTATGTTTACTCTTACGCACACGACAGGTCAACACGCTTAGCCACCTGTGTGCACGTTCCAAACTTTCATGGACTGTCGTTCTAGTACTTTCAGTGGCACTGAATGGGGGCCGTTGGACTCCTCCACTGGTTCGAGAAGCTCGAAGCGGTCTTCGAAATGTGTGAATGCACTGAGGCTCGTAGGGTGAAGTACGCCACTGGTAGTCTCGAAGGCACTGCGCTAACTTGGTGGAACGCGCAAGTTCAGATGCTGGGGCTGGCGGCTGCTAATGCCACCCCATGGAATGGTTTTGAGGAACTGATCAAGCGAGAATACTGTAACCGTGATGACATCCACAAACTGGAAGTGAAGTTCTTTAACTTGAAGATGACGGGGTCAGAGATAGAGGCGTATACGCAGCGATCTAACGAACTGGCAATTTTGTGTCCAACTATGGTGGATCCTCCCATCAAGCGCATTGAGCTGTACCTCAAAGGCTTAGCTTAGTACCAGAGATTCAAAGCCATGTGACTGCTGCTAACCTTGCTACTATCCAGGATGTTACTCGTCCTGCTCATCGTCTCACAGACCAGGCAGTGGAACAGAACAGGCTGCCTAAACGTATCAGTGCTACTACTACTACTTCTGCTACTCCCAGTGACAACAAACGAAAGTGGGATGGAACCTCCAGCAAGGGTTCGACTTCAGTCCCAGGCACAGCAGCGAAAAACGGAGGAGTACAGGAGCCTTAGTCAGCAGTCTTTTGGTAATCGAAGTCAGGGTGGATACAGGGGAAACCACCCCAAGTGCAATCGATGTAATTTGCACCACAGCGGGCAGTGCAACAAAGATCGTTGTCAGAGATGCAACAAGCTTGGTCATGGAGCCCAAAGATTGTAGAAGCTCACGTCCTGCAAACCAGAACCGACAACAGCAGCCGCAAGCTCCACAGAATCAGCAGCAACAGCAGGGTAACAAGGGATGTTATCCGTATGGTGCTGAAGGTCACCTCAGGAGACACTGCCCACAGTTGAACCAGAACCAGAATTAGAACCACAACCAAGGAAACGGGAACAATAGTGGAGACAACAACGGGGGTAATAACGACGGCAATGGTGCCAGGGGTCAAGTGTTCGTGATTGGTCAGGATGATGCTAGGAATGACCCCAACGCTGTGATGGTTTCGACATCGTTATTGGTATGGATTGGCTACCTCAACATCGAGCAGAGATTCTTTGCAAAGAAAAGATCGTCTGCATTACTCGTGCTGGTTAAGAACCTTTGGTAATTCATGGCGACAAGCTCCTGGAGCAGCACCCATAGCTCGAGCACCTTATCGCTTAGCTCCAACTGAACTGGAAGAACTGTCTAAGCAATTGCAAGAACTCTTGGAAAAGGGTTTCATACGTCCTAGCTCTTCGCCCTGGGGAGCTCCAGTATTATTTGTGAAGAAGAAAGACGGTACCTTCCGCATGTGCATAGATTACCGCGAACTAAACAAGGTGACCGTAAAGAATCGCTATCCTCTTCCACGCATTGATGACTTATTCGACCAGTTGCAAGGGTCGAGTTATTACTCGAAGATTGACCTGAGGTCAGGCTACCATCAACTGAGAGTCCGGGATGAGGACGTCTCCAAAACAGCATTCAGAAAACGCTACGGCCATTACGAGTTTCTGGTCATGCCAATCGGGTTAACAAACACGCCTGCAGTCTTTATGGATCTTATGAACAAAGTGTGCAAGCATTACTTGGATAAGTTTGTGATTGTATTCATCGACGACATTTTGATTTACTCCAAGAGTCAGGAGGAACCCGAGCAGCACCTACGACTTATTTTGGAACTCCTTCGAACGGAACAGCTGTACGCCAAGTTTTCAAAATGCGACTTCTGGCTTCGTGAAGTCCACTTCCTAGGCCACGTGGTAAACAAGGATGGGATTCATGTTGATCCATCCAAGGTAGATTCGATCAAGAACTGGCCTGCACCTCGCACACCAACCGAAATACGTCAATTCTTGGGTTTGGCGGGATACTACAGAAGGTTCATCAAAGACTTCTCAAAGATTGCACAGCCGCTTACACTACTGACACAGAAAGGTGTTGTTTACCGCTGGGGTAATACACATGAAACAGCGTTTCAGCACTTAAAGGATAGACTTTGTAGCGCACTTATCCTCTCATTGCCTGAAGGCACGGACGATTTTGTAGTCTACTGCGACGCATCTATCCAAGGTCTTGGATGTGTGTTAATGCAACGGGATAAAGTCATTGCTTATGCTTCGCGCCAACTTAAGATTCACGAACGGAATTACACTACACATGATTTAGAGTTGGGAGCTGTTGTTTTTGCGCTCAAGATATGGCGACATTACCTGTACGGTACCAAGTGCACCATCTACACCGATCACAGGAGTCTCGAGCATATCTTCAAGCAAAAGGAATTGAACATGAGACAACGACGATGGGTCGAACTACTGAATGATTACGAATGTGCTATCAAGTACCATCCAGGCAAAGCCAATGTTGTGGCCGATGCCCTCAGTCGAAAAGATACTACGCCTACACGCGTGCGAGCACTACAACTTACTATTCAGTCTAGCCTTCCTTCACAGATACGAGATGCTCAGGTAGAAGCATTGAAACCAGAAAACGTCAGGGCTGAAGCCCTACGCGGTTCAAGGAAACGATTAGAACAAAAGGCAGACGGCGCCTACTATGTAACAGGACGCATTTGGGTCCCACTCTACGGCAACTTACGCGAGCTTGTAATGGATGAAGCTCATAAGTCTCGCTACTCAGTACATCCTGGTTCGGATAAGATGTACCACGACTTGAAAACTACATACGGGTGGCCTAGCATGAAAGCTCATATAGCAACTTACGTTAGCAAGTGTTTGACTTGTGCGAGAGTCAAAGCCGAATACCAGAAACCTTCAGGCCTACTCCAACAACCTGAGATACCACAGTGGAAATGGGAGCAAATTTCCATGGATTTTGTTACTGGCCTGCCTAGATCTCAACGTGGGAATGATACTATTTGGGTGATCGTGGATCGACTCACAAAGTCTACACACTTCTTGGCTATCAAAGAAACAGACAAGTTCTCTACATTAGCAGACATCTACTTAAAAGAAGTGGTTTCGAGGAACGGGGTGCCCATCTCTATTATCTCTGATCGTGATGCACGTTTCACTTCAGAACTTTGGCAAGCGATGCACAAATCCTTCGGCTCACGATTAGACATGAGCACAGCTTATCACCCGCACACGGATGGGCAGTCTGAACGCACCATCCAGACTCTTGAAGACATGCTTAGGGCATGTGTGATTGACTTTGGCAACGGCTGGGAAAAGCATCTGCCACTTGTGGAATTTTCGTACAATAACAGCTACCACACCAGCATTAAAGCTGCTCCGTTTGAGGCATTATACGGGCGTAAATGCCGGTCACCTCTTTGTTGGGCAGAGGTGGGAGATAGTCAGATCACTGGTCCAAAACTTGTGGTAGACACAACAGAACGAATTGCTCAAATACGACAACGAATGACGGCAGCTCGTGACCGTCAGAAAGCATACGCTGATAAGGACCGGAAACCACTCGAGCTCCAGGTTGGGGAGCGGGTACTACTCAAAGTCTCACCCTGGAAGGGTGTGGTTCGTTTTGGAAAACGAGGCAAACTTAACCTAAGATATGTTGGACCATTCGAGATCATAGAGAAAATAGGCAAGGTGGCCTACAGACTGAACTTACCAGCTGAACTCAGTGCAGTTCACAACATCTTTCACGTGTCGAATCTGAAGAAGTGTCTGTCAGATGAGACCCTCATAGTTCCTTTGAAGGAACTCACTATCGACGAACAGTTGCATTTCGTCGAGGAACCAGTTGAAATCAGGGACCGGGATGTCAAGGTCCTCAAGCACACTAGAATACCTCTTGTTCGAGTTTGTTGGAACTCCCGTCGTGGCCCAGAGTTCACCTGGGAACGAGAAGATCAAATGAAACTCAAGTATCCCCAGTTGTTCGGAAACAATGCAACTACTACTGAGGCTGAAGCTACTACAGAATTTCGGGACGAAATTCCAAATCAATGGGGGGATGATGTGACACCCCAGGAAAACCAGTAAACTACACAACACAACTAGCTTCCTCAGTAACCACGTACTAAATTTCGGGATGAAATTTCTTTCAAGTTGGGGATAATGTGACAACCCGAGTTTTCAAGGTCTCAATTCGACTTAACCTTGTACTTAATTTCGAAGTGTGTTTTATATAAATGTTTGATGTGCATTATATAAGAGTGTATTTGATTTATATATCTTGTGTTAATGATGAGATGCGTATAATTTATAAAATTTGGATCCTTGCAAATCACCTCTCATGAAAACACCTCACCCACGAAAACACCTTATGTGTTTTCGTCCAACAAGAGGCCAACGAAATCAGACTGGGCCTTGGCCCAGTAGCGTTTAGATATAGGGTTTGTTTATAACCTTCACGTGTAACTGGCAAACCCTAAATCACCTCTCATCTTCTCTTACTACCCTTTGAAAACCCGACGGCAATCTCGTGTTAGAGCGATCAAGTTATTGTCTCGTTCTTTCGGTTAGTGTTAATCTTTAACGGATTGTTGATTTAAATCGAATATATGATTATGATGCTCTGAGTTGTTATGCATGATTTGATCAGTTACATATTTTGTTATGCGAAACATGATGTTGAATTAGGATTGATGATGTTGGTAGGACATGATTGTATTTGAATTATTGCATGTATGTGTCGGATTGAGAGGTCTGCGTGACATGTGTTGCTTTGGAAACTGTCATGTATATGAGATATAATTTGATCGATCATGTGTTCCTGATAAGGATGATTCGGTTTGCATGTGACATATTAATCAACAAAACCTTAGTCAAACCAATCAAACTAATTGGTCCAATCACCTCTTGAGGTGATTAAATATTGTCGGCCATTGAAGTGATAAAAGTAATGATGATAAGCATATTGTTTTGATTTGTTTTGTGTGATGATGATATGATCGATTATGTTGTTTCTATTCATGATTATTACCGTTTTAATGATCGAGTAAGCTACATGATTTCATGATCGAATGATTGTATGATGTTGGTGATGAAACCGTTAGTTGAGATTAGGGTTGTGGTTGTTGTGCGTGACTGTTGATTGATGATAATGTTACCAACGAAAACACAAGGTGTTTTTGTCACACCTTATGCCCAACGAAAACCTATAGTGTTTTCGCCAGAATGGGTTTTTGTTGTCACATGTATTGCAGTCTTGTAATCTAGACTGTAACACTGTTAGTTTATTGATACCTGATAGTTATCAACTCTGTTTAGTCCGTTAACTGAGTTAAATTTATTAACTCTGTTATGCTTTATTAACTCTGTTAACTTGACAAATATGTTAAGTTGCTAACACTATTAAACATGCCAGTATGTTATGTAAGTATGATAACTCTGATTAATTCTGAATGATTCTGTTACGTATGTTCTCAATGCTAAGTGTGTAAATCTTGTCAAGTGTGGAACCTCGTTAAACCTGTTTGACGTCGTTAGACATGTTAATGGTTAATATTGTTAGAATTAACTGAGAAAGCTATTATGTGAAAGATGAATTTGCATGAATTGGATTAACTGACTACATGATACAAGATGCTAACTGCTAGGCACACTTTGTGATATTACTGTGACGTTAGTTACATGCGAAACATTACGAACGTGAACTGATTATGTATACGTGCATAACTATAGGACTTGACTGATTTCTTGTGAGTACTTAACCTAGCATACAGAGCAAACCAAGGTGAGTTCACACTCTTTACCAAGGCATGGGATTCCCGGGGATTGGGAATGGGTTGAATGACGGGATTGAACAATTTCTCCTACTTACACAGCTACTAGACTATCTACCATGGTCCTCGGGTTAAGCAGGACACTTACGTAAAACCTACGTAAACAAGTACTTACCACTGTCCTCAGGTTTCGAGGGACACTTACCTAAAACCTACGTAAACTCACACATGCTACTGTCTTCCGGAGTCAGGAAGGACACTTACGTAAAACCTACGTAAACTCGCACTTGCTACTGTCTTCCGGAGTCAGGAAGGACACTTACGTAAAACCTACGTAAACCCCACGCGTACTACTGTCCTAGGGTAAAGAAGGACACTTACGTAAAACCTACGTAAAGCTTGTACGTACTACTGTTCTCGGGTTAAGAAGAACACTTATGGTTACAAATAGTCTAGTGTATATACAAATATGGGAAGCCCCCACTAATAGAACATACTATCGGCCTAGTAGAGCCACATGTGACGAAAAGAACTTACTATTACGAACTTACTTACTGTGAACTCGCTCAACTAGTTGTTGACTCTCTGTTACATGCCTTGCAGGTCGTTAGGTATACATGGAGCTTGCATGGGGAGGCGCGGTCGTTGTGGACAAGGATCTTGATTGCTTTGATTAAACATTTGACATTTCATACTTTACTTATGTTGGGCTTTTACTCATATGCTTCCGCTAAACGTTGAATTTATACTTATGTTTTGAACACCTTTCATATGGATTGGTTTGGTTAAATTACATTACTTTTACTATTTACGTTGTTCTATATGATTGGTGGCTTGATCCTGGTCATGTCACGCCTCCAAGCGGTGGTACTCCGCGTGTGGATTTTAGGGGTGTGACATAGATTGGCACGGTGGCGTTATCGTAAATAACACCAATTCTATTAAGTGGACGTGCTTCATTAAGGGTAAAATGGTCTTTTACCACTCAAATTCAAAACGCCAACAAAAATGATAACACGCCATTCAAACAAATAAAACGCCATTAAATGCAAAACACCAAATTTTAGTGACAAAATGCATTGGAGATTACAGGAAGAGGAAACAACACAATAACTGAAATTTAATTATTAACATTTATTAGAAGAAATTCCCTCCTAAATTACGCGCCAAAAACATCATTATATAAATGACGTTAAACATCGCTTCCATAATCACTTCAATCTATCATTCTGCAAAAACATCTTTTACCAAAAACGCCAAGTTTAACAAAAACTCCAAAAATGGCAACCATTGTTTGGTGGAGATACACTCTGGCAATCAGGCGATTCGTCCTACGTTTTGACAACAGAAGGAGGGTGTATGTTAGGACAATCAAAGCAATTATGAAGATGGAAGAATAGGTGCAGGGGAGTATCCTATCGCTTGGCATCGCTCTGGATAACGAATGTCATGAAACACATAAGCTTATGAAAACATTAACAAGTAAATTTGGACCAATCAAAGCAGATGGAAAATCGGACCTAGTCATGACATCATGTCCTTTTGATGAGGAAACAGACATGGTGACCGTTATATATGACAACGGAGAGCAGGAAGACTACCTGATTGAAAACATCATGACAAAGAAGGGGATTGGGTTCATGGAAGAATTGTGCAACACCACTTCTTTGAACACAGACATGGACTAAAAAATGGCGTTGATGCAGGACATGTTCAAATGGAGGCTTCGAAATCTTCAACAACAAGAAGCCGATGAAAGTGAAGGTGATGACATGGATGAAAGTCTAGATGAAGACTCCGAGGAAGAAAACGATGGAAGTGATGGATACTTCTCGGATAAAGTACCTTCTGACGAGGAGTTTTAATTTTTTTTTGTTGGTTTTCTTCTGTGTAATCTTTTTTTTTCTTAAGATAATTAAATGCTATATTTCTCCATTTAGTTGCAAAACGTCAAAAAAATACTACAAAAAGTTATTGCTTACAAAACGCCAAAAATAATAAAAAATATTTTTCCTGTTTAATATTTTCTCTGTTATTGTATTTTGTCATCTTGGTCTACATAACGCCATTTAAAAAAACGCCATACTTGGAAGATGGGACGTCTATCACCCTAGAACTGATAAAGCTGAACAAAATAGTAAATACACACAATAACTGAAAAGACGGTTACTTTATTACTATCATTTATTATAATAAAAATCATGACTAAACTACGCACCAAAAAACTCATATAAGAGATAGGCCTTTACACAATGAATTGATCACACCCAGAAAACAAACGTCATGTTCCCTAGAAACCACTCACTTTAAAAGCCAAAAAAATAGTTAAAAAAACCACAGATGGCAAAGCTTCCACTGAATGAGATGGACAAATATTCAAGAAAAAGAGACTGATGACAGTGATATGTTAACATGTGAGCTTTGTTCTTGATGACTATATGCATGGCATGAAGGGATCAATACCAGTGTAAAATGCTATTTTGGACTCCATTATTATAAATAGCATTCAAGCAGGAGTTGATCTTCAATGACATGCCACCAAACAAGAATATCAAACCAAAAAACAGGATGCCACTAACAAGGTTCGTCTAAAAAGACGGGTGTTATATAGGAAAGTTGGCATCTAGCTAAGGTATTCAAAGGTTTAAAACGCCAAAACAAATTCAAGAAGAAGAGGCTGATGAGAGTGAAGATTTGGATGAGAAATTAGATTACCATTTTTAATTTTTTTTCATTTTCTATTGTTTTTTTATCTAATTATCTGTTGTTTGTTATCTAATTCTCTACTAACAAAATACATTATTATATAAAACACCAAAAACTACAAACATCAAAATGGTTATAGTATGAAAAATGTGAGAACGGATGGGGGCAAAGCACCTTGTCAATGTATTAAACGCCAAAAATTTGACTAAGCGCCATAAAAAATATTTGGTCTTATTGTAATCTTATGAAAATATTAATGAATCGTAATGAATTATTAACAGCGCCACAAACGCCAAAAAAATTGACCAGGGAAATGCTATAACGCCAAAAAAATTATCTATGTGACACAAAAACAATTAATTCAACGTGACAGATCTAAGAAACAATAAAACGCCAATTAGTTAATGAATATAATTAACGCCAAAATAATCTTAAACGCCAAAAATGAAGCAGCATGTTACGCAAAATTGGGAAATAAAAGAAGATTGAAAAGACAAAAAACCCCTCACGCCCTGATCATATCCCGCGCCACGTGTTGGGCCAGAATGCATTCTCACCGCTCTCACACTTTAGGGCATTTTCTCTTCAATAAACATAATTAGGAAAAAATATCAGCGAAGAATAACATTAATTTTAATAAGTACCCCTCCCCTTCCATATTGTCAATCGATGCATCCTTGTCATCGTCATTATGGGCTACTGTAGCTTGAATATCGGCAGGGGCCTTCTTTAGATCATATTAGACGAACCACCACAAACAAGTGATTTACGCTTGTATCGGAACTGTTTACAACTTGAAGCACAAAGATGATCTCTTTTCCATAAAAATGAGACTCACCTTGTTTAAAATTATCACCTTTTAGCATTTAAAATAAACAAAAACTTCTGGTAAATTCAACCACATTTACTTAGAAATGGGTCAATTTAAGCTATGGTTTATCATAAACGGGTCACTAAATAAAACTTAGCCGGAAGGGGAATAGGTCAAACACGTTGATAGCAAAACATTGTATGTATAACCTCTTGAACCATTTTATTCGGACATAAATGAATTGCAGTAATGTTTTTGTAAACATGATTAGCAATTTAGTGCGTTATTGTTTTTAAGAAAATCTAAAAAATGAAAAGAAAATAGTGTTTATCGGTTGTTCAAACCCATTCTATTTGACTCATACATTGCATGTTGACCTATTATCCAACCCGCATAAATTCAAAAGAAGGAGCTTGAAGAAACAAAATACATACCTTAAATTCTCTATGAACTATTGGAATTTCATGTACCTGCGTCCAAACAAGATACATGCATAAAAGTGCAAAAAACCAAATATTAAACATCATTTAAAATGATTGATAATTTGATTGAGTTGTATTAAATATAACACTACAAGTCTACAACAATACAACTTGGGGGTGTGCATGGGTCTATTTGGGTCGGTTTGATCAAAAACCATAACCATAATCATAACCGCGATGTCGGTTATTGGATAACCATAACCATAACTGATCGGTTATGGTGGTTATGGTTATTCGGTTTTGATGGTTATAGCGGGTCGGTTATGGGTGGTTAACCGTGTATTTAGCTTAGCTAAAAATAGCTTAATTTTTTTTAACATAGAATAAATTGTTATTGCATATTTGTATATATTAGTATATTACATAGTATTAAAAAATACATATAATCTATTATATTAATACCAATTATTATCGAATATTCAAATAAAGTGATATGATACATTCCATAAATTCAAATAAACATTTGACAAAACCACAAAATGATATGAAAAACCCATAAGTACTAAAAATCTTCAGTAAAAAACATCAAATATTAAAAATATGGTGAAAAATCTTAAATCTTACATAGATTTATTACATGTCAGTTCGGTTCGGTTATGGTGGGTATGAAAAAAATGATAACCATAACCGACCCGCTACTTTCGGTTTTCAAAACCAACCCACTGGTTTTTTATTTGGTTCAATTTTTTTGGTTCGATTTTGTCTGTTAATTTGGTTATGGTTCGGTTAATTCGATTTTTTGCACACCCCTAATACAACTTATATGTGGAAAAGAACAAAATATTGCCTTTAAATTCAATTGTCAAGAAGTAGCAATACATGTGAAAGTAAACTACAAGAGTCTTGTTTAGCTATAGCACTAATTTTATAAGCATCATTTTCAGACAAACTTGACAATAGAAGCTCTTTAATATACTTTAATAACTTTAAAAAATGTTTACATATTGACCCATTTACTAAAAACAAGTTTTTCCCGTTCAAATAACTAGAAACTTTTTTCTACTCCCACTGGTGATTCCGTGAATCTTGTGAGGATGCAAACCATCACATACCACTTCCTCAATATCATAAATCCTGCGGCATTATCACTACTTACGTCTGAGAAGTTTAAAACAAAAACTTCCTGCACACCAAACTCTAGTAGCCAAAAACAAACCAAAACTTTAATTAGTTTGTGAGAAATATAAATTGCACAAATTCAAACAAAACCAAAAGCCCTTTTAGTGGATTGAATTTGTTTGACTCCAATTCACTGCATAGAAATCCAAATCCATTTAATTGAAGTAAACTTACGAAGCATTCTAGAAAAAAACCTCATTATCTACATTCAACCATTTGTATTAATGCTGCAACCACCATGGTTTATAATCTCCCAAATTACAACGGATGGTGTATTTGGATGTTACACAAGGTTCACATCAGAACTTAATTATGACAATTATTTTGAATAAGTAAAGATTATAACCTGAAAAATTTCGTACACGACTTTGATTAACAAGTTCACTTTCCCTCTGGCATAATAAGCCAAAATTCGATTAAAACAACATTCACATTCCCTCAGGCATAATATTCCAGTTAAGTCTAGGGATTAGCACCGTATACCTTCGGTACCAAACCGCTACCGAAAAATTGGGAAAATTGGTACCGGTACCTTGTTTGGTACTGGTACTTACCCGTAAATACCGGCACAGTACTGATACCTGTTGGTGCATATTCTGTGACAACAACTTAATAGTTTGGTTATTTAGTCTTTGGATATTTTGTATTGGACTTAGCATTATTGATTAGTGAGTTTATTACTGTAATGGGCTTGGAGAATGACCTAGTCCAGTTAGAAGCCCTGTTCACAGACATGTGGTATATAAACATGTTTTGTGATTAGGGTTTTAGAGGTCTTGGAGAATTCTAGAAAGAGAAATCCTAGAGAGAGAGAGAGAGAGAGAGAAACGAATTTGTGTGTTTGAGACAAGATCACAGAGATAGGCTGTGAGGTTGTGTGAGTCTTGAGTTGATTGTAAAACTACAAGTTTGGTAATCAATAGAAGATTGTTTGAATATAATTCTATATATACTATTTTCTGTAACAATATAATCTAGAGGATGACGCACTCTAGGTTAGATAGACAATTTTGTGAAAGATCCATACGATTAAGGGACCTACAATTGGTATCAGAGCATTAGGATCTTGATTGGCTCGGTTCGGAATTGAGTGTTGCAAAAAGGGTGGGTTTTTTTTTCGAAATTTTGAAGCTGAAGAATTAGGCTTTGGATTTTTTTTAAAGTTTTGATATATTTCTACGAAATTGTGGGGTGTTTTGATCTGTCTGCGCATTTAGTCTTGCTGTGTTAGTGTTTTTGGTTGAAGGAAAGTTGAAGATTTTGAAGAAAAACTTGAAGATTTGAAGATTTTTTCTTCGCGTTCTTTGTGTTCTTCTTTGTGTTCTTTAGTTTTTGGTTGCAAATTGCTGATAATTTATTGTTTTGATTTTGCATGAAAGTGTTTAAAAGATTTGTAGAAGATCTTTTAAAATTTTAAAACGATTGGATTTTTCAGAACTTTTTGGCGTATTTGCTGTTTGGCTTGTAGAACAAGTTTCAGCGTTTTTGTCATTTACGTAGTCTGGACCTGCGTAATTGACTAGTTGGTGTATTTATCTAACATGTGTAATTGTGACCGGCGTATTTAAATCCATAGTTGACTTTGGTAACTGTGATAATAGTCCTCTGCGACATCATCACGATGATCGGCGACTTTTGTTGGTGCATATTTGTGACAACAGCTTACATTTGGTCTTTGGATATCTTGTAATTAGTTAAATGATAAACAGTTAGCGGGTTTAGCTTTGTAATAGTTTGATTATAGAGTTTGGGCTAAACTAAACCCAGTTGGGACAAGAGTGGACGACATGGGCCTTGCCCATGTAGGAAACCTCAGCCCAAGTTGCAACCTTGTGTTATATAAACAAGGTTAGGCTTTAGGGTTTAGGTGGATCAGTCAAAAACAGTTTTTGAGAGAGTAATTTCGTGAGAGCAATAGGCTTGGACGAAATTATGTTGGTTAGGGATCTTGATTGATTGTAATTCAGTTGATTGATAATCAATAAAGATCCGGTTTGAAAGTGAATTGATGTTTCTGTTTCCTACACGTTTTCTGCTATAATCTGATCTAGAGGATTCCGCACTCTAGATTAGATTGACAATTCTGTTAAAGATCCATACATCAAGGGGACCTACAATTGGTATCAGAGCATTAGGCTCTTGAAGGCTCGGTTTAGAATTGTGTTCTGCAGAAACAGGGAGTTTTTCGAATTTTTGAAAATTAGGGTTTTGAAATTTTCGAAATTTTTCTGTTTGTTTGATAAAAATTTTCGAAATTCTTGGCTGTTTTGATAAAAATTTTTGAAATTTATTGGCTGTTTTGATATTCTGCTTTGTTTGTTTGCTGATTTGCAGGTTTGCAGGACATTTGTTGGTTTATTCTGGAAAATTTTTGGCTGAAATTCGAAGATTGTTCTTGGTTTCTTCATCAAGTTCATCGAATTTGGGTGAAAAGGTTGCTGATTTTGCTGTTTCGATTCTGCAGAAGTTGTTAGGAGAATCCAGAAAATCATCAAAATTTTTGAGAAGATTGAATTTCCAAATTTACAGACCTGCGAAATTAATTGATCTGCGAACTTGTCGGCGAATTTAAATCCAAAGGCGACTTTAGTAACCGTATAATTTTCCACAGCGAAATTATTACGGTTTTCGGCGAATTTACTGGTCGTCGTAACAGCGAACTAGACCAGCGAATTTGCAGCGAATTTGATCAGCGAAATTGTCCTGTTAGCGAACTTGATCAGCGAAATTGTGCAGCAAAATTAGACCAGCGAATTTGTCCAGCGAACTTGAACATTTGACCTGCGAGCGTTTGAACTTGATCAGCGAAATAACCTTGAACTGATTAGTGAAATTAAGTTTGACTGGCTAGCGAAATTAGCATAATTAAAAAAAGTGGAATATTTTCTGGCAAGCGTAAGGAAAAATTCACGTTTCTGAAAATAGAAATTGATCTGTAGCTCGTCTGACAGAACCGTCTGCACCGTTAAATTCCTCATATTTTTAGGACAAAAAAAAGGACTCTGGAAAATCCCGAATTCGGTTTTCGACATTAGATATCATTGGATTCGTCTTTTCGAGACGATTCTAATGGTGTAATTTGGTAGCCACTGTTTTTGGAGGTATTTTGTACGGTTTTCTCAGTCTGCAACGTTTAAAATGTCGAACATGTCTACTTTGAATGAGCTGTTGAAGATGGAGCATGAGGTTGGCACTACCAACAAACCACCTAAGATGATGAAGGTGGAAAATTACTTGACATGGAAGGATCGTTTCCAATCCTTCATTGAATATCAGGACACTCGCATGTGGATATGCATTGAAGATGGGTACACAAACCCAACACACGATTATGAGGGCAGACCACGTAGAACAGACTATGTGAACATGAAAGAGGATGATAAAAAGATGTATGAGGCTGAAAAGAGAGCCTTGGCTGTGATAAAGATGTCCTTACCTGATAGCATCAAGCATACCTTCAAAAAGTACACTAATTCAAAGGATATGTGGGATGCATTACAAAAGCGATATCAGGGAAATGAGAGTGCCACTCAGGCATTCATGGCAGAGATAGTGCCAGTTGATAAGGCTGAAACTACTGTGAGTGATGCTGAATCTGAAGTGAAAAATGCTGAAGCTCAAGTGGAGAATGCTGAAGCAAAAGTGGATGTTGAAGTAGAGAAGGAGAGTGAAGCTGAACAGGTTGTTGCTGATGAAAATACAGAAGTTCATGAGGAAGAGGTACAATCTAATTTTGTATGTTTGAGATGTCGTGAACTACAGGGTGAAGTTGACAGGTTGAGAACACAAAACAAAAGTCTGGTAAGCGAGATGTCAAACGTAAAAGAGTCAAATTTTTTTGCTAAAAGAAATGAATCTACATACTTGAAGAAGATAAAAGGTTATGAAGCTGAAATTGAAGCTTTAACTTGCAAACTAAATGAAAAACTTCAAGTCATAGACTTAGCTCATGACATGATGGCTGAGAAAACAAAAGAGATTTCTGAAAAATGCAAAGAGTTGTCAGACGCACAACTCAAAATTGTTGAACTTGAAAAGAAATTGAGTCAATTCAAAGATTCGTCTTTTGTAATGAAACACATGATGGGTGGGTTAAAGAAGAGTAATGATAAGACCAGTGTGGGCTTCCAGGGCTTTAATGAAGTTCCACCTCCTCTTAGTCATGACTATTCATTCCTGCCTAGTGAAGATGAGCTAGCAGACTTTATGGCATCTGCACCAAGTAGTTTCGCATCCACATCAAGTCAAGGTGATGGATCTGAGAGTGATGATGCTAAGAAGAACAATAACAGGGAACCTTTGAAAAGGAAAAATTCACCGCCTAAGAATAAAAATCAAGCTTTTGTTAAAAAGATTAATTTTGTTCAAGGTAGTGATATGAAAAATGAAACAACTGTTATTGAAAATGAATCAAATGTAGAGTTTGCTAAAAATAAAAACAAAGAAAAATCTGAATCCAAGCAAACTAAACAAGGTTCATCCAAGGGATCATCACCATCTGATAAGGGATCTACCTCAGAGACTCCAGCTAAGAAGTCTTTGAAAAGGAGATTGTGCTTCAAATGTTACACCAAAGGACATGTAGCTAGCTGCTGTCCTAATAAAAAGAGTGAAACACAAGTGAGTGAGAGAAAGAAAGAGAAATCACCTGAGAAGAAAGGTGATAATGAGGAGAAAGTTGCAAATTCTCCAAAGAAATCTGCTCATAAGCAACCAGAGAATGTTGTTGATGGTGAAGATAAGGCTGAAAAAGGAACTCCACAAGTTCCTCGTTTTCAAAGAAATCAACCAAGATTTTAGCATAGATCTCCACCAGGCAGATATGAGAGACCTAGAAGCAGTTCACCTAGAATGAACAATTTTAATGGAAATTCAAATAATTTCAGAAGTCAAGGTCAATATCAAAATCGATACCAAAATAATGGTGGTCGAACTTTTTATAACAATGGCTTTAGAAATTATAACAATCAAGCTTCTTGGAATCAAAATTTTCAAAGGTCAAATAGTCCAAACACATATAGGAACCCTCAAGACCAGAGACCTTATGGAAATCAAAATCAAATTCCATCAACAGGTCTGAGATCCAAGACTCCAGTTAGGAGTAATGGATATTGGATGGATGTTCCAGTGGTTGGTGAATTTGGACGACCCAAGACCATTAAGGCTTGGCTCTCCCAATCCAACTAATTTCTTAGTTGGTGTGTGCAGGAGCTGCTAAGGAGGATTATCAACTTATGTTGATAGTGGCTGCTCTAGGCACATGACGGGGGATGTGAGATTGTTGATATATATATATATATATATATATATATATATATATATATATATATTAAATTGATTTAAATTGAGTTTAAAGTGCTAAGTCGACACACAAGATAACCTGGCAGATCTTTATACTAAAGCATTTGACAGGGCTCGCTTTGAACATTTAGTCGAACTCAACGGGATGAGGAATCCTGAATAACTGGTTTTTCATAAGAATTTTGTAAATAGTTTACTGCTTTTCTTAAAAATAAAAAAAATACAAAAACATTGAAAAAAATGAAAAACATAAAAAAAATTAGAAAATCAAAAATGAGTTATCACTGTGTGAAAAAGAAGAAATGATAGTACATCAGCAAGTTAGACTGTCACACTGAAAATGAAATTAAAATGCTTAAGTGTGATAGCTGCTTCATCATATGATGTATCAGTAGGCAAAAAGCATGAAATAATCAACTTACCAATGTGATATAAATATAAACCTAAATGAACTGTGTATGAGTGGGGAACACATCAGTGGTGTATGGTTTAATGACCTTAAATCTTGCGTTGATAGATTGCCAAAATCTGAAGTTTTGGGTCTTTATACTGTTATTTCATCTGGGGATATCAGGGGTGTCCTTCTGCTGCATCCAGATATATGCTGACCTAGACACACCCAGGATATCTTAAAAGAGCTAAAAATGCCAAAACCTTGAAAATGAAGAAGCTCTCAAAGAGAGGTATTCAAATGTGCAAAATGCATAAATCGTACCAAAAATGGTATTTGTCTTAGCCCTCGTTAGATATTTTGGTCTCTCTGCTGTACGGAAGTACTGACCTGTTCACCAATTATCTAAACATTGAAAAACAAAATGGATGAATACAGTATACTCACTTACTACGATGAATCTTTGTGCATACCTTGATCGCAGGGGTATATCCTGAAGTGGGACACACTAGTATATCAGAAATAATATTACCTTAACGTATCATACGGTAATGGTACTTGAAATGTTCATGCATTTTGTTTAAGTGGACAAACATACTGGTAATCGTCTTGAACTGCTTTTCACTAAAAAATTAAATAAAGAATTATCTAATAGTGTGAAAACAGTTTGATTGTGCTGATATGATCTTCTTACCAGTGATTCTCACAAAAATAGAGTGTTTATTGCTTTTGTTATTTATTTGCTTTCAGAAAATATAAAAAATACAAAAATAGTGTCTTTTTCTGTTTAAAATTCTTAACGTACGGAAAACTGTTATTCTTGGAGGAATTGTTACTGATAGGGGGAGACGGTGTTAGAAAGTGAGTTCAAAATTTTAAATCATGCGGGTTATAGGGTGTGATTAAAAAGTTTTATGTGTTGGTGATAAATTGAAAAAGCTTAATCTGTAATACAGTTTAACTATCTCTTGAAAAATAATAATTTATTTAACCTTGTTGAAAAATTCTTATGGTTTCTCGAGATGTTTGTTTTATAGTATACAGATTGAAGTTGTATGTTGCTGTGAAGTTAAAGTAATGAGTTGCTGTGAAGAGATGAGAGTTTGATTGGATGCATGGTAGAACCTCCTTTCTACATTGCAGACAAAGTTGAAGAGTTGAAGATTGCTTTACAAATGCTGACCTGGAGTTTACTCAAACGCTAAAGTTTTGAAGATTTGGTGATTGGATGCATCAGCTTAGGGGGAGTCTGTTGCTGACAGAAGCTGTTGAAGCTGAAGCTATCCAAAGACCAAAGACAGTGCAAGACTACATGAATATTGCAAGAAGACTGAAGACTGAGTTATTTTATGAAGCTATTGTCAAGGGGGAGTTTGTTGGTGCATATTTGTGACAACAGCTTAGATTTGGTCTTTGGATATCTTGTAATTAGTTAAATGATAAACAGTTAACGGGTTTAGCTTTGTAATAGTTTGATTATAGAGTTTGGGCTAAATTAAACCCAGTTGGGACAAGGGTGGACGAAATGGGCCTTGCCCATGTAGGAAACCTCAGCCCAAGTTGCAACCATGTGTTATATAAACAAGGTTAGGCTTTAGGGTTTAGGTTGATCAGTCAAAAACAGTTTTTGAGAGAGTAATTTCGTGAGAGCAATAGGCTTGGACGAAATTGTGTTGGTTAGGGATCTTGACTGATTGTAATTCAGTTGATTGATAATCAATAAAGATCCGGTTTGAAAGTGAATTGCTGTTTCTGTTTCCTACACGTTTTCCGCTATAATCTGATCTAGAGGATTCCGCACTCTAGATTAGATTGACAATTCTGTTAAAGATCCATACATCAAGGGGACCTACAACTTTACTAGTCGTCGTAATACTAAACTAATCAAATCGAGTATTTAACCAGTGTATTTAAACTCAGCGAACTTGAACTCAACATAATTATTCTACCAACGTATTTGATCTCTGCGTATTTGATCTATGCGTATTTGACCAGCGTATTTAAACTACTAGCGCATTTGTTCCTGCATTTGTTCCTGGAGTATTTAACGTTTTTGTGAATAAAAAACAATCCGTAAACAATCTAAGCAAATTGTTTGCACCATTAGACTCGGGTGATTTATTGGACAAAAAATAGAGGCACAAAAATCCCGAAAAACGTTTTGGACATTATATATCATTGGATTCCTTTTTTCGAGACGAGTCTAGTGGTACAATTTGGTAAAAACAGTTTTTGAACGTTTTTAGGGAGCCGGTTTGGTAAAAATGTTGTGCATGTCAAACTTACAGCTATAAAGATGTCTCTACCTGATGGCATTAAACATACCTTTAAGAAGTACACTACCTCAAATGATATGTTGGATGCATTAGAAAAGCGGTATGAGGGCAATGCTAATGTGAAGAAGAACAAGATTGATCTGCTGAAGAAGAAATTTATTGTTTTTAAGTGCATGAGAAATGTGTCCCTTGAAGAAATCATTACACGGTTCTATAATCTGATGACAGAGATAGACAACGATGACATAAAGGGATACACTGATACTGAGATCAATGACAAGTTGCTAGAAGCCCTACCTGCTAAATGAGATATTTACACTCTCATGATAAATGGTGTTAGGATCTGAGTCTGATGTGATTGTGTTTTGTTTAACTAAAATGAATTATGGATCAGAAACAATAGCAGCGGAAATATATGAATAAAGTTTCAACACACTCAAAGAGAGAACAATTTTAAGCAAACATGTTTATCATAGAATCGAATGATTGTATTTAATTTCAATAAACAAACTATTGCATGCATGCACAAAGTCTCCCCTTCAGCCTGAGCTCACAGTGATTGTTCGTACATAATGACTTGGTGAAGAAGAGAGCTGATAGAACAGTACAGAGTACTGTTCTATTTATAGTACATGACAAACCACTGTGGCATCTTTGCTGACGTCACCATGAAAGTGACATCTAACCTCCTAACAATCTCTATCCACTGACTACTAAAAAAATGCTATCTAACAACTGATTACATTAAATAAATACAGATACTAGCCTAACTGCTGCTTCTTCATTCCACTGCTTTAGCCCCAACAGTGCTTTGTGTCTCCAGCAGTACTTGAACTATAGCAGCAGATTGACTCAACAGTGTTTGGTCTTCAACAATCTTTGAATGAACAGTAGTTGATGTAGGTCAGTAGTTGTTGTAGAAGGCAGTACTTAGAGAGTATCGGATGTTAGGCCACATTCAAGGAGGAAGAACTGTTGTAAACAACTGCTTATTATGAATCCACTGATCTGATCTAGTTTTGGCTTTATCAACTGTTCCTTTGGTAGGGTTCAATCCCAACAATCTCCCCCTGGAACAGATGATGCCAAAACTCTTCATTATTCTGGATTTTTTTTTTTTGCCTCATCAAAAATTCCCTGACTTGTCCTTTGAATTGTAATTAAAAGTCCATGGAATTTGTATCATCCTCATCCCTGCACAGTGGAAGCTCAAGGAGATCCTGTAGATCTTCAACACCCAGGCCAAGTGCTTGTTCCCTTGATATATGCTTCACCTCACCATTGGATTTGAGCAGAGTCAATACATGGGTCTGTTTATCAGGCTTCCGCTTTAGTATCTTTGAATCCAATGGGTTTCTTGGGAGAGTTTTTATTGCTGATGAGTTTGGAGATTGAGGCCTGGTGATGACAACTTTGGCAGGGTCTTGGGATTGTGTTGAGTCTTGATTTTCTATCATAAGTGTCTAAAGAACCATCTTCATGATATACTCTTCTGAATCCTGGTCTTCTTTGGTTACTGTATCCATCTGCTGTTGTTTCCCTCTTTGATAATAGATGGCAGCAGTTGGAACAGTGGGTCTCCTGATTGGTAATTTTTGTTTTCTGACTAGAACCACTACTTCTGGATAATCAGGCTTTTGAGGAGCAGTGGGATCTCTTTTCCTCGACTCTCCCAACTTTTTATAAGTGGCTAACACTTTATCCTCTGACCACCTTGTGACCTGGTTCCTTGACCCATAATCAGCTGTTATCAGCTCTTCTTTCATTCTCTTCAGCTTCAAGGTCCTTTCTGGTACATTTTTCTTGTATTTGGCTCAGATTGGAGGAGTCTGCTTTACCTTGTTTTTAATCATTTCTTGAATTCTGGCTGTCTCCTTTTCTAGCTCACTGATGGTCCATTCCTTGTACTGGTGCTTTTCTGCCCTGTACTTCTTGTATGCCATGATATATTCAAGGTAGTCTTGCCTCATGCTTTCATCATCCTTTGCAGACAGTTTTTGGCAAAGATCTTTTGAGAACTGTTCTAAAGTTCTGACCTTGGTGAGCAGGTATTGCAGATTTCTCTGAATCTCTTTGTCAGTCTTTCCCTCTGTATCTCTTTTAGATATATCTTCTACTTGTTGAGCTTTTATCTTGAGATATTCTTCTATGTTCCTTGGGAAAGGATAACCTTGAATGGAAGGAAGTTTCCTTTTTGCAGGGTCATCTTCAGAGTAAAATGACTTTATTTCCTCTTTGACTACTGTAAGATCCAATGGGTATTGTAATCCCACAGGAACAATAGCAGTGTTTGAATTCAGAACTTGAGCTGAAGATAATGAAACAGGATTTGGAATGGTGGCAAGGGACAGTGGTTGTGTAGATGTTGGAGTTGGGGGAGTGTCATCTTCCAGTACAATGTTGGTTACCCTTATCCTTTTAGGCTTGAGTGGTGGTGATTGAAGTGGTTGGTGTCTGACTAACAGTTGTTGAAACAACTGGTGCTTCAACCACTGTTGTCATTACAACAGTTGAAGTGTCAACTGTTGTCTTCTGCTTTTTGGCAGGTGGTGTTGGTGGTGGTGAGGTTGTTTTTGGTATGGCAGTGGATTGAATGTGAGTTGATGTAGTAACGATGGCTGTTGTTGGGGTAACATCTGTTGAAACCACTGAAGTACCAACAACTGTTGATACAACAGGTGTCTCAACATCTGTTGGTTTGGAGGTTTGATGAGAGGAACTTTTGGGGATTTGAGGAGTATGTTTTGTGATTCTGGAAGGTGTGGTTTTGGGTTGCCTTACTTTTCTGGTAGGCTATCTTCTTTTAGGTTTAGAACTTTCTTGCTCTTCCCTGGGTTCAGAAGTACCCTGCTCTTCCTTTTCCATCAAAACTTTCTTCTCCTGAGCAAACCTTTTAGACCCTTTTATTTCCATTGACTCTTTCATGTTTACTTTTAATGCAGCAAAGGCATTTTGAGTCTCATCAACCTTTTTGGAACCATCTGGCCTTGGGATTTCCACAACCAATTTAGACAATGGATCTGGTTTAATGTATAGACCATCTTCATATCCCTTCTTCTTTTTCTCCCCCTTTTTGGCATCATCAGGAGGATTTTCAACAAAGATGATTGAAGGAGGAGCAGTGCCAGTGGTTTGTAGTAAATGGGCCTTAATTGCCTTGATATCTGCCTGTGTATCCCTGAACCTAGCTTCCATCAAATTTCTGATCAGTTGAATCTGAACTTCATGTTGCTGATCAGCATATTGTCTCTGTTTGTGAAGCATAGGTTGAAATGAATTCCAGAGCTCAGCAGAAGATGGAGCAAATGTTGCAGATGTTGCAGCAGTGGGTGTTGCCTTTTGAGCTTGTAACAACTGTTGCAGCATAGATTTGATTTCTGCAACAGATGTATCAAGGTTATCAACCCTCTCCGTCAATTCTTTGTATTTTAAACCATCACCCAAGTTAATAGGATCATCGGATTTCCCACCAGTGGTGGTTGTATCAGTGGTTGACTTAGGGAAAGTTTCCCAAAAATCATCCACTGATGCCCCTTTTTCTTGGTACTGGGGACTTCTTTCTTCTGCAGAGGTTACCATTTTAAGTGAACCAGTGTATAATGGGAGCACACGAGTGGACACTATGGTTCCCGAAGAAGAAATTGCCTTCAAGGGAGTCTTACTTATGAAACTACTGTCCAGGTGTAAACCAGTGGGTTCAACACCTGTAGTAGCTGCTCCACTTGAACTACTGACAGGAATTACTTGTAATTCCTGCAGTGTAGCCTCCTCAACTGTTGGTGGGTTAGCAATGATAGAAACACCAGACTTAGTCACTTGTTGGGGTATATTCTCAGTGACAGGTGATTGAGAAGAACTGATTTGTGTCTGGGCTATATCAAGAGCATCCAACAGAGGTATCATGGATGGTGGAAGTTGTGCAGTGAGGATAGGGGTATAAAGCGAATTTTCCCCGGGAGGAGGGCTGTGGATGATAGAATCAAGTGATTCTAAAGCATCATAATGTGGTGTCCCTGTGGATACAACCTGATCCTTTTGAGAAGATGTAGGAGGAGTTTGAGGCTCAGGTTGAGATCTTTCTTCCATCTGCTATGAGGAAGTAGCAGCAGTGGTTATTGGTGATTTTTGTGTTATCACAGGTATAACCTTTGGGATCTCATCTTCCAGAGTTACCTTTTTAGTGTGTTTGGGGGGCTTTTGGACATTTTTCTTTTTGGGTCTTTTGGTGATTTTAGGTGTGGGTTTCGCAGCAGTGGTTGTGCTGCTGTGATCACCTTGAGCAGTGGGCTCAACAGCAGGAGCCTGAGAAGAAGTGGTTGGTGCTAAATTCTGCTCAGGAACCTCTGTTTGTGTTTTTGAAGGTTTTGACAGCTTTGTACAGGTTTCATAAGATAGGCTTTTCATTTGAATAGGGTTTCCTTGGATAAGCACATGTGCATTATCCTTTGAAAATTTCTTTTGTAAGTAAAAACTTAGAAATCTTGGAAATAATAAAAATGATTTTTTTATTAACATTTTTCACCATATCATTGAAAATCTTCTGGGAGTAGTTAAAATTTTCTTCAGACATGATAGCATAACCCAGGTATTGGATTTTCAATGGTATCTCATTGAAACCTGTTGTTTTATTAGACACACACATGAGGAGGGTATGGAATAAAAACCTCATGGCAGGTGGAAAACTGCCTTTTTGTAAAGTGTCCTTTTGTAAAACTTGTTGGTTCTAACACTCAGCAGTGCAAGTTGATGCAAAATGTCCATTTCTTCTAAGTCAGTTGGATCAAAATGCGGCAGATCATTGAGTTCAAAGCACAGATTGTCAGAATTTTGGTTTTCACGACTAGCTGTGAAAGCATAGTTGTTTGAGTAAGAATCAGAGTTATTAAAGGCTCCACCAGCAGTTATGTCAATATAATGATCATAACTCTGATCGTTACTACTACCAGATTCTTCCAGACCTAAAAGAGTTATGCTGCCAAATGAATAATCATCTGCAACTTTTCCAGACTCTTGTAACTTCTTTTTCTGGTTAACTTCCTTTCATAGGTCAGGAGTCTACCATGAAGTTGAGTTAGGGTCAGATCTTTGAACTCAACAGAGTTTCTGGTTACAAAAGCAATTGTGTCCCATTTTTCAGGAAGTGACCTTAAAAACCTGCTGTTTAAAGTTGATTTAGGAAATTCAGTTTTAACAAGCTTAAGTTCACTTACGAGATAACTAAATCGCTCAAACTGTTGTGTTAATGTTTCGCCCTTAATGTGAGAAAAGGTTTCATACTGTTGGTTCAAAATTTCCCTGTTATTTTCAACTACTTCTTCAGTTCCCCCAAACTGTTCCTTAAGTGCAAACCACAATTCCTTGGCATTATTACAGTGTAACAGTCCAGCATAAATCTCATTTGGTAGTGCAGATGCAACGATGCTAAATGCCTTGGCATCCAGTTCAATTTTCTGAAAATCTTGGTCAGTATAGTTCTCAATTTTCTTAGGAACAAAAAACTTTAGATCCTCAGCACTTGGCACCATTGGAACATGTGGTCCAAAGATAACCGACTTCGAACATCCAGTATTCTGTTGAGCTAAAATGTGACTCATCCTTCGCTCCCAGATGTTGTATTCATTTCTCTTCAACATAGGTGGTTTGAAGAGAGAACCAATGTTATTATTGATATCCTGTGGTTATGACATCATCCTGGTTGTTTTACAGGCACTGATTAATCAACTTTGCTCGTCATTAACCCTTACTCTATTTTTCAACAAAACGAACAATTAAAAGTATCAATGATTTTTAGCTGAAATTTTTCGTCAAAATGATTGTTAGATCAAGTTTGACTGTCCAAGCAGTGATACCAATTGTTAGGATCTGAGTTTGATATGATTGGGTTTTGTTTAACTAAAATGAATTATGGATCAGAAACAATAGCAGCGGAAATATATGAATAAACTTTCAACACAATCAAAGAAAGAACATTTTTAAGCATACATGTTTATCACGGAATCGAATGATTGCATTTAATTACAATAAACAAAACTATTGCATGCATGCACAAAGTCTCCCCCTCAGGCTGAGCTCACAGTGATTGTTCGTACAGAATGACTAGGTGAAGAAGAGAGCTGATAGAATAGTACAGAGTACTGTTCTATTTATAGTATGTGACACCTGGGTCACTGCGACCATCAAACAAATACCAAACCAATGAAATATTCTATTTCATACTTGGGATTTGTACAAATATGTGTATCATTTGCACATATCAATTCTTGTTCGATTTCGGGCTCTAAATCGCTTTCTGGAAGGTTATACGCGCACTGATGCGTAAATATAACCAGTTTAATGCAACGAACACTCCGGAATAGTGAAATAGGCTTCAAATACCTTAAATAACCTTTACATAACTTATAAATAAGTTTTGAAGGCTTTGGTATGACAAAATCAAGTTTAATCGCTTACAGGGACTAAATTCGACAAACTGCGAAAGTATGCTGATTTGAACTGTAACAGACATTCCGGAACATGACCATGAGTTAAACATACCATAAATATCCTTTACATAGCTTAGAAATAGTCTTTGAGGGGTTCGGTGTGCTAAAATAAACTTTTGGCTCATTCAGGGACTAAAAGTGTCAAAAAGTGCATAAGTTTGCACTTTCGCGCATAACTTATGTTCTGAATACATCCGGACATCCAAAAATTTATGTAAGCACTAAAATATTTTATTTTAGTGTTTGGCATGAGAGAATCCATTCTTCACGCAATTTGGATCGTTTTTCGCGCTTATGCGCATGTCGTCGTAATTAAGCGAACATCGCGATCGTACGACCAAACGAACCAACATCCGGCATATTTTTGAGCATGTTTCATGTCCACAATGTTTAGGCATCCTTGTGGAGCCTTCAAAATGATTTAACGGGCTTCAAACGTGTGGAAAATGGACTGAAACATGTGCAGGGACCAAATCTGCCATTTCTGCTGAAAGGGGGGCTAGGCGTGACGCGAGGGACCCTAGGCGTCACGCGAGGCCCTTTCAGATCAGAAAAAGCCATTTTAACAGCTATTAACAGTTTTTATGCACTCCCAACTAAATTCCACTTGTCATTTCTTGCTTATGGGGGGCCAATGTGATGCACATGAGGTTACCAACAAGTGTAGGGACAAGATCAAAGCACGGTATTCGAGGAACGATTCTAACGGTTCCAAGAATCCTATAAATACCCATTCATCCCAACTCCAAAAACCCACAAATCTGATCTAAAAGCTCTAAGTTGAAGCCATTGCTTCATACCTGAGCCATTTGATCAAGATTCACTTGCGGGGACCCTTTGTAAGTGTTCTTTCATTCTTTTCATTCGTTTTAGCGTTAAAGTCAAACTTTGTTTGACTTTATGCATTGACCAGTTTATGGTCAATGCGAAGTTCGTTTGAACTTCATAACGTGAGCGTGATCACGATGGTTATAGTCCCTAGTGACTATACCTACTGATTACCACTTTATCTAGGCTCAGTGACGAGTCGTAGTTTCGGCCAAAATGCGCATTCTTGCGTATTTTGTAACCAAACTACTCTTAGGTATCAAAACCGTTTGTTTTGGTACCAAACCTGTTTTCTAAACTTAGTTAAGCATGTTTTAACATGCTTAGCTCGTCACTTTTAGTTTAGTGCTTATATAGGGTCGTAAGGTAAGCGATCTAAACAATCGCTTATACTTTCGAACCCGACCCGTTTGGTCGATCATTAGGATCCGACCAAACACATTAGTTGACCATAGTTGTATAGGGAATAACCTTCCGAGGTTATACCTTATGGTCACATCGTTTGAGTAGTTGTATGATAGGTAGTATATATGCCTTAGGTAAACTACCAAAATGCCCTTTTAAACGCCAAAATTCATTTTAAGCATATGTAACATAACTTTTGGTATCTAAACTGATTTGGTAACAATATTAGACATGTTAAGGCATATTTTACTTATCATAGGACTAGTTAGACATTCCGAACGCGTTTTACGTGAACGACGCGTTAAAGTAGCACAAGCTACCTAAACGGTTGGTAATGGGTCGTAAGCACTTAGGTTAAGTTTCATTGTAGTATGTAGGCTTTGTTAAACCATATTACATGAGTTCCCATACTCATTGGGTTTACGAGCCCTCATTCTATCCGATCCTCCGATTTTAGGTCCGGTATATTAATATAGTTACCTATATTAGGTGCCGTTTGATATCCGTGATTTCTAGCATTGTTTGGTTGTTACTCAAGGACTACTAAGCAATCTCAAGTGAGTACATAGACCCCTCTTTTACTGTTTTCCAAATGTTTTGGGGTGGAACACATGTGCCTACTTGTTACTTTCGTGCTTTCCTGTTTTCACATCATATACTTACTATGTTCATTAGTACATTTATAGTACATGATTTCATTACATTTTATGCTATGTATGCCCATTGTGTGCATACTTAGTACATTATTTTACATTACATTCTATGCTATGTATGCCCATTGTGTGCATACTTAATACATTATTTTACATTACATTCTATGCTATGTATGCCCATTGTGTGCATACTTAGTACATTATTTTACATTACATTCTATGCTATGTATGCCCATTGTGTGCATACTTAGTACATTATTTACATTACATTCTATGCTATGTATGCCCATTGTGTGCATACTTAGTACATTATTTTACATTACATTCTATGATGTGTATGTCCATTGTGTGCATACTTAGTACATTTATTATTCATCACATGCTTACATTTTGGTATGACATTTGGTTTGTTTAAATGGGACAATGTACATTCATTAACACCGATCATGCCGCTCGGTAGTAGGTAGTGGTACCATAGGACTTAACAACTCCCATTCCTGAAATCCCGGGTTTGTTTGGATTGGAAGGAATGACCGAATCCGAATACATTTCTAGGTGGACCTTAGACTTTGTGCTAGGGTTTATTCTACAGTCACAAGGCTTGGATGTATGAATTTTCACAATACCGCATAGATGTTTATATCAGTATAGCATGCATTTGTTTCACAAAACATAACTTTGATTTAAACTATGTTTTACTTCAATACCTTGTTTTTGTGCATTTTACATAAGGTTTGGTTGATATATTTCACTTACCATACATAAACATTTTGACATTGATATACACAATTTATGATTTACATTAGACATAAACATTTTGACATTGATATACACAATTCATGATTTACACAAACATTTTTGACATTTGATTATACATAAACATTTTACTTTGATGGTTTGGTTTGAGTAAGTGATTTAAGTAACGAGACGTGTGTAATATGATACAAGCATGGTGGATACGCCGCTGGTACTTCCTATATATAAGTGCTTGTATGGTATTACATATCGTAGCGTTATTTGAATCATTTCAATTTTGACATATAACATTTTATACAAATAACATACTTTTCACAATACATTGTTTTACAAACAACTTATCTAATACAAACTCATTTTACTTGGTTATTTACTTAACCATGTATTATTCTTTTATACCTATATATCATTTGGTTTATTTATTGTCACACCCCGACCACGTAAAGCAACTAGACGCGGCGGAAACGTCGGGGAGTGTTGTAACAGAATCATTGTTTCATAACCATGGAATAAATAAATTCTGTTTTATTGAATAAATGAACTCATTGTTTTAATACAATCAAATAAGTACAACTATGATCTTCCAAGTTTTAAAGTTGCTAAGGCACGAGTCCATTCTAAATGTAGCATGTATCAACGATCATTGTAAAGCAGTACCTGAAACATGTGTAAAAATAGGTACGTCATCATAAAAATGCCTGTGAGATACATAGGTTTTGTGAAAATAGGATTCATGACTTGTAAGTTTAAGAAAATGTTTAATAAAGTTTAGTCATGAACCTTGTAAATTGATTTGTTTTGTAAATCGTTTGAAAAACAATAAGATCAGATGATATGTATAAATAAATGTAAGGTTAAATGAATAACCATGTGAAATGAGTTTGTATAAGATAAGTTGCTTTGTAAAACAATATTTTGATAAAAAGGCTTATAGTATATGTGAAAATATGCTTTGGATTTTAAGAGAATCGAATGAGTAATATATTAAAATATATTTCAGTTCCAATATTGTTGACCCAAGTGTACTAAATAACGCCACGGTATGTAATGCAATGAAAACACTTATATATAAGAAGTACCAGCGGCGTATCTACCATGTTTTCATCACATTACACCCGTCCCGTTATCTAAACACTAACCAAAACCCAATCGATAGATAGATAGTACATTAAATATACCTTTGTTGTTTAAAATAATAGTTTTAAGTAGTATATTACAAGTGTACTTCGGATTTATAAATAACATATTAAACTATGTTTTGGTTTCATATATAACATATTATAATATGCTTTGGATGTGATAAATAACATATTAAACTATGTTTTAGTTTTGTAAATAACATATCAAAATATGCTTTGGATGATTAACAAAATATATGTTGGTTTTGTACAATATCACACATGGGAGTATATCAAACTATACTTTAAAAGTGTGATTTAAGAATTCATTCAGACCTAGTGCATCAAAATACACCTTTGAGACTATAAGGAATACCACAAAGGCAATCCCTATTTGGATGGAGAAACAAATTGGTTTCAGACATTCCATGACAACAGGAATGGGGTGTCAAATCCTATAGCGCTATATCATACTAACAACCGGTCTGGTGAACATAAAATAAGTACAATTCAACATTTTATTTTATGTTCTTTGAGAAATCAATGTTTAACCCATAGATAGTCATTTAGTTTGTCAAATGATAAGTAATAATATGTATAATCAATTATACTTTGAAATCATGAAAATAACAGATAGGTACACATGCTTCACCCCAAAACAGTTTGAAAACGGTAAAAGAGGGGAACTATGTACTCACTTGAGATTGCTCAGAAGTCCTAAGATAACCACCAAGCAATGCTAGAGATCACGGAATCAAACGGCACCTAATATAGGTAACTATGTTAATTAACCGGACCTAAATCGGAGTATCGGATAGAATTGAGGGTTCGTAAACCAAACGAGTATGGAGACTCGTGTAATATGGTTTAACAAAGCCTACATACTAAATGAAACCTAACATAAGTGCTTACGACCCATTACGACCCGTTTAGGTAGCTTATGCTGCTTTAACGCGTCGTTCGCGTGAAACGCGTTCGGACCGCCTAACTAGTCCTATGACAAGTGTTATATGCCTAAACATGTTACATAATCAGTTATGTGACAAAAGTTTAGGTTACATATGCTTAATTACCAATTATACATGAAAAGGGTATTCTGGTAATTTACCTAAGGCATATAAACTACCTATCATACAACTACTCAAACGATGTGACCATAGGGTATAACCTCGGAAGGTTATTCCCTATACTCTATGGTCACCTAATGTATTTGGTCGGATCCTAATGATCGACCAAATGGGTCGGGTTCGAAGGTATAAGCGATTTATTAGATCGCTTACCCTTACGACCCTAGACAACGTGGTAATCAGTAGGCATAGTCACAAGGGACTATAACCAGAGTGATTACAATCACGTTGCGAAGTTCAAACGAACTTTGCATTGACCATAAACTGGTCAATGCAGAAAGTCTTCGGACTCGAAAAGCAATAAAAGAACGAAGGAATACTTACGAAGGGTCCCCGAATGCTAATCGTGATCCAAGTAGCTCAGGTATGAAACAATGGTTTCAACTTAGAGCTTCTAAGATCAGATTCTTGTGAGGAATGAGTGAACATAAGGTGGGTATTTATAGTAAACGGTCCACCGTTAGGATCGTTTCTTGGAAAAGGGGGCACGATCTAAGCCGTACACATGTTGGAATGTTGTGGTACTAGAATTGGCCACCCACCATAAGGTATCAACACTTGGAAGTGAGATTAGTAGTGGGTTGCAGCTGTTAACAGGCTGTTAATACACTGAATCTGGTCTGGGAGGCTGACGCGGGCCGCGTAAGATACCACCTTGGGTTTACGCGGGCCGCCTGGCCCTTCAGATCAGAAAACAAGTTTACATTTTGACAGTTTTGGTCCCTGTTGGTGTTTAAGCTTATTCCCGGCACTTCTAAGGCCCGTCAAGCCAACTTTAAGGCCCTAAAATGATGCCTAAACATTTTGGACATGAAACATGCTCAAAAATATGCCGGATGTTGGTTCGTTTGGTCGTACGATCGCGATGTTCGCTTAATTACGACGGAATGCGCACAAGCGCGAAAAACGATCCAAATTGCGCGACGAATGGATTTTTCTCAAGCCAAACACTAAAATAAAATATTTTAGTGCTTACATAAATTTTTGGATGTCCGGATGTATCCAGAATGTCAGTTATGCGTGAAAGTGCAAACTTATGCACTTTTTGACGCTTTTAGTCCCTGAATGACCCAAAAGTTTATTTTAGCATACCGAACCCCTCAAAGCCTATTTCTAAGCTATGTAAAGGATATTTATGGTATGTTTAACTTATGGTCATGTTCCGGAATGTCTGTTACAGTTCAAATTGGCATACTTTCACAGTTTGTCAAGTTTAGTCCCTGTAAGCGAATTAACTTGTTTTTGCCATACCAAAGCCTTTAAAACTTATTTCTAAGTTATGTAAAGGTTATTTAAGGTATTTTTAGCCTATTTCACTATTCCGGAGTGTTCGTTGGATTAAACTGGTTATATTTACGCATCAGAGCGCGTATAACCCTCCAGAAAGCGATTTAAAGTTAAAAATCGAACAAGAGTTGATATGTGCAAACGATACACATATTTTTACAAATCCCAAGTATGAAATACAATATTTCATTGGTTTGGCATTTGTTTGATGGTTGAAGTGACACAGGTGTCACAGTCTCCCCTACTTTAGGAAATTTCATCCCGAAATTTAATTCTAGAGGAAATTTGTGAAGACAGTTGTGACGGTTTCGCCTTCTAATAGATCCATTGAACCCTTAACTAAAACTCTGGGCTATGTTAGGATCCTTAGCGAATTTGTTAACCCTCAAAGTGAATTCCTTGTAATAGTAAAACATGGAATTTTGAACTACGGACAGAAGAACGTTTCTTGTGAAGACTTATCATAGGAAACTTGGTGTGTGATTTAGATCAGTATTGGGGAGTGTAAGATAAAATGACATCGGTCAAGGTCCAAGACTTCTCCCGTATCATTATTCTTGTCACTGTAGGTCTTAACACATGACAAAGCTTCCTGTGGTTTCTGTGCACTAAATTCCATAATTATGTAGGCCTCCACACTTACGTAATTCCTTGCACAGTTCGCACAGTTCATTTCATAATGCGTAGGGAAAAAGAATTAATTGAGTAAACATGAAGCGACTCGACTAGACCACCAAAGGGTCCTTTCAATTAGATCAACGAACGATCTTTTTAACTAGATCAACACATGATCTTCTTAACTAGACCGTCGTACGATCTCCTTAAATAGACCACTTAAGGGATCTTTGTAATTATATCATCACATGATATTTCTAATCAGATTTTCAAAATCAATCTGTTTAACCAGACCATTCAAGAGGTCCAATTATAGAATAGTACTTTAAAACCTAAGGGACTTGACTACAACGTAGAAGTCCATTAAGGATTTAAGATAGTAACTTTGGATATCCTACTATGAATCCCTCATATAAGATATGGAAGATTCTATGAGGATTTGGATGGATCACATACAACCACAAAACATGTAAGAAAAACACATAAGCACAAATTTAGTTAACTTGATTCTTTAATTTGTTATCTTTAGGTATGGACATTTAAAGCACACTAGGAATCCAATCCATGGATTTCATTTGGCACTTTAATGATTTTTCAAGGATCTATCTATAAAGATAGAAGGATTTTCAATAAGAGTTTGGCCTTGTTTCTTAAAAGAAACGAGTTTTTAAGGTTCTTGTGGAGATCACAAGTGATCATAAAATGACAGAACCACACTAGTAGTTTGTTTTTGGGTTGACATCATAAGGTTGCATCAAGCATTCACACAAACGCATAAATTTTGCAGAAATAAAAACAACAAATCTTTATTTATGTAACAACCGAATTGTCTTGAAGTGTCAAAAGATAACAACCAAGGAATTACAAAACACTAATTGTTCACTGCTGCATCATTGTTTCCGTTTGCCTCATTGATGTTAGATGCTCGTCCTCGCGCTGGAGGTGCGTTAACAAGTCTTGGGCAATTGTTTCTGTAGTGAGTAAGGTCACCACAGTTATAAGATGGAGGGAACCGTGCTTGAACAGCAGCAGGGTTTGCAGCAGCTTGATTTGCATAACGACAAACATTGATCAAATGTCCCAACCGCCCACAGTGGGTACATTTGTGACACTGCTCTTGCTCTAGATGATGACGGTTGCACTTGTTGCACAAAGGTGCGGTACCAACATAGTTTTGCCTTTTGCGAGGTTGTGCTGGCTGGTTTGGTGCAACCTGTTTGTCTTGAGCAGTTACAGCGAAATTTTGAGAGGCTTTGCGCTTCTTCTTCTTGGACACCTCAGCATTTTCTTCCTTTGGTTCCACTTGAGCAGTCTTGTCAGATGGTCTTGTGTCGCCCTTCCGAAACAGCTTGCGCTTCCTGATATGGGATTCAGTCAGAGTGGCAGACAATTCAATGGCTTGTCTGACAGTAGTAGGGTTGCTGCCAGTAACGATATCCTGAACTACGTCAGGAAGACCATCAATGTATTTCTCAATCGCCTTGTCCAAAGGTGTAACTATAGTAGGGCATAACAAGCTCAATTCCTCATAGCGGTCAGTGTAGGCTCGATGTTCTCCACTGTCTTGCTTCAAATCATCAAATTCCCTCTCCAAAGCTCGCAGTTCATGACGAGGGCAAAACTCCTTCATCATAAGAGCCCTAAGTTCAGCCCAAGTTTGGGCTAAAGCCACCTCAGCACCACGGTCTCTCATAACCCCGTTCCACCACGTAAGAGCCCTCTTCTGAAACACACTCGAAGAAAACTCGACCTTGCGATTGTCAGGACACTGAACGTGACGGAAAGTATTCTCAATGCTCTCGAACCATTGAAGAAGCCCAGTCGCTCCCTCAGAACCACTAAACTTGAGTGGTTTAGCCGAGTTAAAATCCTTGAATTTGCATGGAGCATGATTGTTGTTATTGGCTTGGATCCATTGAGCAAAGAGGTTTGGGAATTGAGCAGCCATTTGCTGCGCAATGATTTCTGCCAGTTCGGCAGTCGCTATCTGGTTTTCGCGTCGAGGAGGCATTCTAAAAGAGGAAACATGAAAGGAAACGAGTGAGAGAATTAGACGAAAAGAATGAGATGAAACAAATCTGATGAAAGCAAGGATAGTGGTCATTTGTTTGTTACTACAAAGCAACAAACGACCCCGGTGATTAATCAAAGTAAATAGGTCAGAAATAATGTATCGCGAAGACATGCTCGCCTATAAGTGGACACTCACCCCAAGAGTTCCCAGGTAAGAGTGACTGGTCCGATTATGTGGATTTGTACGAACACTCTAGCCTTAGACAGAAAACTCAGGGTACAGGCACCCACCCTTCCAGTTTGCACGTATTCACATTATTTAGACCAACTTTGACGGGATTTGAAAACTTAGAGGGTTCAAAACCATGTAATAAATCATCCTAGAACAGATGATTAGTTTTCAAAGCGGGATAGAAATTTATGTTCTTATTGTGGTTGTCACCTAAGAATAAGTGACGGTATTATTTTAAAACTAAACACAAGAAAACTTGTGTTACGGTCCTAGGAAGGTTGTAGTCTAGGTCGAAGCATTACTAATAACCTAATTCCTTATAACCATTGGCTCTGATACCAACTTTTCTGTCACACCCCGACCACGTAAAGCAACTAGACGCGGCAGAAACGTCGGGGAGTGTTGTAACAGAATCATTGTTTCATAACCATGGAATAAATAAATTATGTTTTATTGAACAAATGAACTCATTGTTTTAATACAATCAAATAAGTACAACTATGATCTTCCAAGTTTTAAAGTTGCTAAGGCACGAGTCCATTCTAAATGTAGCATGTATCAACGATCATTGTAAAGCAGTACCTGAAACATGTGTAAAAATAGGTACGTCATCATAAAAATGCCTGTGAGATACATAGGTTTTGTGAAAATAGGATTCATGACTTGTAAGTTTAAGAAAATGTTTAATAAAGTTTAGTCATGAACCTTGTAAATTGATTTGTTTTGTAAATCTTTTGAAAAACATAAGATCAGATGATATGTATAAATAAATGTAAGGTTAAATGAATAACCATGTGAAATGAGTTTGTATAAGATAAGTTGCTTTGTAAAACAATATTTTGATAAAAAAGCTTATAGTATATGTGAGAATATGCTTTGGATTTTAAGAGAATCGAATGAGTAATATATTAAAATATATTTCAGTTCCAATATTGTTGACCCAAGTGTACTAAATAACGCCACGATATGTAATGCAATGAAAACACTTATATATAAGAAGTACCAGCGGCGTATCTACCATGTTTTCATCACATTACACCCGTCCCGTTATCTAAACACTAACCAAAACCCAATCGATAGATAGATAGTACATTAAATATACCTTCGTTGTTTAAAATCATAGTTTTAAGTAGTATATTACAAGTGTACTTCGGATTTATAAATAACATATTAAACTATGTTTTGGTTTCATATATAACATATCATAATATGCTTTGGATGCGATAAATAACATATTAAACTATGTTTTAGTTTTGTAAATAACATATCAAAATATGCTTTGGATGATTAACAAAATATATGTTGGTTTTGTACAATATCACACATGGGAGTATATCAAACTATACTTTAAAAGTGTGATTTAAGAATTCATTCAGACCTAGTGCATCAAAATACACCTTTGAGACTATAAGGAATACCACAAAGGTAATCCCTATTTGGATGGAGAAACAAATTGGTTTCAGACATTCCATGACAACAGGAATGGGGTGTCAAATCCTATAGCGCTATATCATACTAACAACCGGTCTGGTGAACATAAAATAAGTACAATTCAACATTTTATTTTATGTTCTTTGAGAAATCAATGTTTAACCCATAGATAGTCATTTAGTTTGTCAAATGATAAGTAATAACATGTATAATCAATTATACTTTGAAATCATGAAAATAACAGATAGGTACATGTGACACCCCAGGAAAACCATGCAATCTAACTAGCTTCCTCAGTAACTACATGCTAAATTTCGGGACGAAATTTCTTTCAAGTTGGGGATGATGTGACAACCCGGACTTTTAAGGGTAGTATTGCTTAACGTCGTACTTCTGATGTCTCGTTATTTCTCGTTCACATTCTGGTTACATTAAATGTATTGTCATACATTGTACGATAAACTTGTCATGGGTAGCGTACTTGGGTCAACATGGATGTTTAGCGAGTTTAGGAACCGTTCATGTTTTGGGCTGCCCAACTCATCTTTCGTGTAATCAGTTTCATTGAAACCCCAAAGGGGTAACTAATATAAATATGGGATCGGCCCATATGGTTTGACCCATCTCCTTTTGATAATCGGCCCACACTTGTAAGCAGAGGTCGAACCAATTAAGCCCAATTCCCCCCCCCCCCCCCCCCCCAACCTTTCCACACTTGTACGTAATTTATGTATGGGATTCTATATATTTGTTGCAAACCCTAATAATCCCCTCATCTCTTGGAGATCATCGGCAGCCCTCCCCTTCGACTGAAAACCTTTCCACACTTGTACGTAATTTATGTATGGGATTCTATATATTTGTTGCAAACCCTAATAATCCCCTCATCTCTTGGAGATCATCGGCAGCCCTCCCCTTCGACTGAAATCAACTTCTTGGCCCTAGCAGCTTCTTTATATTTCTTGGTACAGGTTAGTATAATCTCTGCGGCTCATGCAATACTTTCTGTCGAGTTACATGTGTTATATGTGAACTATGGGTGCTACCAACAATATGAGAAACAACATTATTTGTCAGAGAATAATATAGGTGACAGGATGGTTATGATTAGTTGTTGTCTGTTAGGTATTTGATGGTGATTATGTGCTAAAGAATAATATGTAATGATTGAGATATGAAGTTGAACTACATGATTTTGGCGGTTATCGATGTGTTGTATGATTTATAATTAATGTTGATATAACAGTGGTTGTATTGGTCAAATGGAATGGAAGGCTTATGTTCTAATAAAGCTGGTAATCTAGAATAAAAGAAAAAAAATAATAATAATAAAATAATCAATATGGCGGCACCCTCATGTGATGATCTCTTCCCAATATATGCGTGTATATATATGACGGCTATAATAAAAAAAATAAATAAAAAAAAATAAATCTCCTCAAGCTCACGTGATATTAGATCTAGAAAGTCAACTTGTATAATTGATGATTGCCTTGTATGTTAATGTGTACAAACTCATATTCTGATTTGTTACTAGTAGACTAGATAACAAAATTGGTTGTTAATGATCTAATGGATTTTCAACGATGATGTGATGATGATGTTGTGATATGTTGTGCATGATAATTGGTAGGTAGGAAGAACAGAAACATTAATATGTTATTCGAATTGGTTAATAAATTCTAGAATGAGTATGAAATTGAACTGATAATATATAATCTGCTTTGGGCTATTGAGGTGAACTGATGTCATGCAATTTGATGGGCCGTGATATGATAATAGGTCATATGTTAAAATGGAATTGTATACACACGGATGGGCTGCACATTTAAGCCCGTTACACACATACACGGCACATGGGCTAGTTAGTTTAAGAACTATACATCCTGTTTGGGGCTGAATCAACTGGGCCGCACAGCAACATGGGGTATCGATGCGGGCGGGTAGGTGATAGTTGGGTTGTGTGTGTGTGTGACAAGTAAACTGGACGTCTAAATGTTTAAGGCATATTAGGTGATGAATCTATGAGTTACAATCTAATAAATGCATGACTCGATTTTGTGAATTAAATGATGTAATGATACCTGCACATGAGATGAAATCTGATAAGAAACTCTATTGATTGCCACATGTACGAGGTGATGGTCAACACACACAACCTACTGGAATGCGTGTTATAAGTGAATATGGAAATGATTGAGCAGTGTGATCAGTGACTTCCTTGTTATAATTGGATGACATTATGTGCACTACTGTACGATACTTGTGTTGTGAATGTGCATTACATGATTTACGTGCATATAAGCTTAATTGTCTTTGGTAACCACGGTAGGATTTGGTTGACCAACTGGGAACTGGTAAAGTAAATAAACATACCGAGCAAACCAAGGTGAGTTCACACTTTCTACAAGGCATGGGATTCCCAGGGGTTGGGAATGGGTTAAGGAATATGGATTCCTCGTCCTCCTTGGGTAGGACAGTATGGGTAAAGGAATATAAATTCCTCGTCCTCTTGGACAGTTTAAATTTCACTAGACCAAAACTCTATCACGAAGTCCCTCCTTTTTATATCGACTTAATCGCCGGGCCAATGGCGAGCGGGTCATTAGTTAGATAGCGCTATTTAGGTCTGACAAGCCTCACACCGTGCCGCAGAGGACGGGCGTGAACTAATGGATCTGGGCACGTCAATGAAGATAGACATTGACGCTAAGGGCACATAAACATGACTACAGTCAGCGGTCGATATGGTAACGAGTCTAGTAGTGTAAACATGGGGTAGCCCCCACGGCGGGATTGCCAGAGTAATTGGGATTAAACAAGACACGTTTTCAACTATGGGGTAACCCCCACGGCAAGTAAGCCAGCTAAGGAAAACTATGCTTTTGAAACAACTTAAAACAAACACCCAACTGTGAACTCGCTCAACTTTGTTGTTGATTTGTTGTTACATGCCTTGCAAGCCTTTAGGTGCATATCAAAGGGGACTTGCTGTCTGGGAAGCTGGAGTGGTCATGGGTCGAGTTACATGGAAACGCAACACAAGACTAAGAGCTATCACATGTGGTTTATAAACACTTAACGAAGTAAATATGTTTCCGCTGTAAACTGTGATATATTGTAACGTTGTAACCCTTATTGTTAATAAATGAAAGTTTTATTTAATATACTCATGAGTTCAATGTGATTTGGTGGCTAAGATCCTGGTCAGTCACGCCTCCAAGCGGTGGTACTCCGCATGTGGATTTTGGGGGTGTGAGAGTACATATGCTTCACCCCAAAACAGTTTGAAAACGGTAAAAGAGGGGAACTATGTACTCACTTGAGATTGCTCAGAAGTCCTAAGATAACCACCAAGCAATGCTAGAGATCACGGAATCAAACGGCACCAAATATAGGTAACTATGTTAATTAACCGGACCTAAATCGGAGGATCGGATAGAATTGAGGGTTCGTAAACCAAACGAGTATGGAGACTCGTGTAATATGGTTTAACAAAGCCTACAAACTAAATGAAACCTAACATAAGTGCTTACGACCCATTACGACCCGTTTAGGTAGCTTATGCTGCTTTAACGCGTCGTTCGCGTGAAACGCGTTCGGACCGCCTAACTAGTCCTATGACAAGTGTTATATGCCTAAACATGTTACATAATCAGTTATGTGACAAAAGTTTAGGTTACATATGCTTAATTACCAATTATACATGAAAAGGGTATTCTGGTAATTTACCTAAGGCATATAAACTACCTATCATACAACTACTCAAACGATGTGACCATAGGGTATAACCTCGGAAGGTTATTCCCTATACTCTATGGTCACCTAATATATTTGGTCGGATCCTAATGATCGACCAAATGGGTCGGGTTCGAAGGTATAAGCGATTTATTAGATCGCTTACCCTTACGACCCTAGACAACGTGGTAATCAGTAGGTATAGTCACAAGGGACTATAACCATCGTGATTACAATCACGTTGCGAAGTTCAAACGAACTTCGCATTGACCATAAACTGGTCAATGTAGAAAGTCAAACAAAGTTTGACTTTCGGACTCGAAAATCAATAAAAGAACGAAGGAATACTTACGAAGGGTCCCCGAATGCTAATCGTGATCCAAGTAGCTCAGGTATGAAACAATGGTTTCAACTTAGAGCTTCTAAGATCAGATTCTTGTGAGGAATGAGTGAACATAAGGTGGGTATTTATAGTAAACGGTCCACCGTTAGGATTGTTTCTTGGAAAAGGGGGCACGATCTAAGCCGTACACATGTTGGAATGTTGTGGTACTAGAATTGGCCACCCACCATAAGGTATCAACACTTGGAAGTGAGATTAGTAGTGGGTTGCAGCTGTTAACAGGCTGTTAATACACTGAATCTGGTCTGGGAGGCTGACGCGGGCCACGTAAGATACCACCTTGGGTTTACGCGGGCCGCCTGGCCCTTCAGATCAGAAAACAAGTTTACATTTTGACAGTTTTGGTCCCTGTTGGTGTTTAAGCTTATTCCCGGCACTTCTAAGGCCCGTCAAGCCAACTTTAAGGCCCTAAAATGATGCCTAAACATTGTGGACATGAAACATGCTCAAAAATATGCCGGATGTTGGTTCGTTTGGTCGTACGATCGCGATGTTCGCTTAATTACGACGGAATGCGCACAAGCGCGAAAAACGATCCAAATTGCGCGACGAATGGATTTTTCTCAAGCCAAACACTAAAATAAAATATTTTAGTGCTTACATAAATTTTTGGATGTCCGGATGTATGCAGAATGTCAGTTATGCGCGAAAGTGCAAACTTATGCACTTTTTGACGCTTTTAGTCCCTGAATGACCCAAAAGTTTATTTTAGCATACCGAACCCCTCAAAGCCTATTTCTAAGCTATGTAAAGGATATTTATAGTATGTTTAACTTATGGTCTTGTTCCGGAATGTCTGTTACAGTTCAAATTGGCATACTTTCACAGTTTGTCAAGTTTAGTCCATGTAAGCGAATTAACTTGTTTTTGCCATACCAAAGCCTTTAAAACTTATTTCTAAGTTATGTAAAGGTTATTTAAGGTATGTTTAGCCTATTTCACTATTCCGGAGTGTTCGTTGGATTAAACTGGTTATATTTACGCATCAGAGTGCGTATAACCCTCCAGAAAGCGATTTAAAGTTAAAAATCGAACAAGAGTTGATATCTGCAAACGATACACATATTTTTACAAATCCCAAGTATGAAATACAATATTTCATTGGTTTGGCATTTGTTTGATGGTTGAAGTGACACAGGTGTCACATTTATCACTTTTCAAATGATTTACAAGACAAAGCAAATTACAAGGTTCATGACTAAACATTTTCTTAAACATAAGTCATGAATTCTATTTTCACAAACCTATGTATCTCACATGCATTTTTATGCTGACGTACCTATTTTCACATGTGTTTCAGGATATGATGCATAGGATTTATCAAGATACACTTAGGCGGACTTGGGCCTTAGTGGCAATAAAAGATGCAAGACTAGTATTTATGTTATATTTCTTTAATTTTCAAGACATTGTAACTCTTTTAATCAACAAAACAATATTTCAAGATCCATGTGTTATGAAACAATGATTCTGTTACAACACTCCCCGATGTTTCCGCCACGTTTTGTTGTTTTACGTGGTCTGGGTGTGACAGAAAAGTTGGTATCAGAGCTCATGGTTATAGGGAATTAGGTTTTTAGTAATGCTTTGACCTAGTATATAACCTTCCTAGGACCCTAACGCGAGTTTACTTGCGTTTAGCCATAAAACAATACCGTTGCCTATCTTTAGGCAGCAACTGTGACACCTGTGCCTCCACGGCCATCAAACAAATACTGTATCAATTAAATATTGTATTTCATGCTTGGGATTTGTATAAATATGTGTATCCTTTGCACATATCAATTCTTGTTCGATTTCAAGCTTTAAATCGCTTTCTGGAAGGTTATACGCGCACTGATGCGTAAATATAACCCGTTTAATGCAACGAACGCTTAGGGATAGTGAAATAGGCTTAACATACCTTAAATAACCTTTACATAACTTAGAAATAAGTTTTGAAGGTTTTGGTATGGCAAAATCGAGTTAAATCGCTTACAGGGACTAAAGTTGACAAACTACGAAAGTATGCCAATTTGAACTGTAACAGACATTCCGGAACATGACCATAAGTTAAACATATCATAAATATCCTTTACATAGCTTATAAATAGGCTTTGAGAGGTACGGTGTGCTAAAATAAACTTTTGGCTCATTCAGGGACTAAAAGTGTCAAAAAGTGCATAAGTTTGCACTTTCGCGCATAACTTACGTTCTGAATAAATCCGGACATCCAAAAATTTATCTAAGCACTAAAATATTTTATTTTAGTGTTTGGCATAAGAAAAATCCATCCGTCACGCAATTTGGATCGTTTTTCGCGCTTATGCGCATTCCGTCGTAATTAATCGCACATCGCGATCGTACGACTAAACGAACCAACATCCGGCATATTTTTGAGCATGTTTCATGTCCACAATGTTTAGGCATCATTTTAGGGCCATGAAAATGGCTTAACGAGCCTTAAACATGTCGGAAATGGCCTTAATACACAACGGGGACTGAATTGGAAACTTTGGAAACTGGTTGCTGATCAGAAGGACCTTAGCGTGACACCTAGCCCCCTTGGCGTCACGCGAGGCCCCTTCTGATCAGCAAAAGCCATTTTAACAGCTGTTAACAGCTGTTTAGCTCCCAATCCAATTCCAAGTGTTGTTTCCTGCTTAGAGGGGGCCAATTTGATGTACATGAGCTTGCCAACAAGTGTAGGGATGTGATCAAAGCACGTTATTCGATAAACGATCCTAACGGTCTTGCATATCCTATAAATACCCATCCATCCCAACCCCAAAAACCCACACCTTTGAAATCTGAACTTGCTCTCTAAGTTGTTGTGTTTAACACTTCATCCCTGAGAGTGTTCGTATTCAAACCTTCCATTCTTGGACCCTTTGTAAGTGTTCCTTCGTTCTTTTATTCTTTTAGCGTTAAAGTCAAAATTTGTTTGACTTTCTGCATTGACCAGTTTATGGTCAATGCGAAGTTCATTTGAACTTCATAACGTGAGCGTAACACGATGGTTATAGTCCCTAGTGGCTATACCTACTTATTACCACGTTATCTAGGCTCAGTGACGAGCCTTAGTTTCGGCCAAAATGAGCATTCTTGCGTGTTTTGTAACCAAACTACTCTTAGGTATCAAAACCGTTTGTTTTGATACCAAACTTGTTTTCTAAACTTAGTTAAGCATGTTTTAACATGCTTAGCTCGTCACTTTTAGTTTAGTGCTTATATAGGGTCGTAAGGTAAGCGATCTAAACAATCGCTTATACTTTCGAACCCGACCCGTTTGGTCGATCATTAGGATCCGACCAAACACATTAGGTGACCATAGTATGTAGGGAATAACCTTCCGAGGTTATACCTTATGGTCACATCGTTTGAGTAGTTGTATGATAGGTAGTATATATGCCTTAGGTAAATTACCAAAATGCCCTTTTAACGCCAAAATTCATTTTAAGCATATGTAACATAACTTTTGGTATCTAAACTGATTTGGTAACAATATTAGACATGTTAAGGCATATTTTACTTATCATAGGACTAGTTAGGCGTTCCGAACGCGTTTTACGCGAATGACGCGTTAAAGTAGCATAAGCTACCTAAACGGGTCGTAATGGGTCGTAAGCACTTAGGTTAGGTTTCATTGTAGTATGTAGGCTTAGTTAAACCTTGTTACATGAGTTCCCATACTCATTTTGTTTACGAGCCCTCATTCTATCCGATCCTCCGATTTAGGTCCGGTTTATTAATATAGTTACCTATATTAGGTGCCGTTTGATATCCGTGATTTCTAGCATTGTTTGGTTGTTACTCAAGGACTACTAAGCAATCTCAAGTGAGTACATAGACCCCTCTTTTACTGTTTTCCAAATGTTTTGGGGTGGAACACATGTGCCTACTTGTTACTTTCGTGCTTTCCTGTTTTCACATCATATACTTACTATGTTCATTAGTACATTTATAGTACATGATTTCATTACATTTTATGCTATGTATGCCCATTGTGTGCATACTTAGTACATTATTTTACATTACATTCTATGCTATGTATGCCCATTGTGTGCATACTTAATACATTATTTTACATTACATTCTATGCTATGTATGCCCATTGTGTGCATACTTAGTACATTATTTTACATTACATTCTATGCTATGTATGCCCATTGTGTGCATACTTAGTACATTATTTACATTACATTCTATGCTATGTATGCCCATTGTGTGCATACTTAGTACATTATTTTACATTACATTCTATGATGTGTATGTCCATTGTGTGCATACTTAGTACATTTATTATTCATCACATGCTTACATTTTGGTATGACAGTTGGTTTGTTTAAATGGGACAATGTACATTCATTAACACCGATCATGCCGCTCGGTAGTAGGTAGTGGTACCATAGGACTTGACAACTCCCATTCCTGAAATCTCGGGTTTGTTTGGATTGGAAGGAATGACCGAATCCGATTACATTCTAGGTGGACCTTAGACTTTGTGCTAGAGTTTATTCTACAGTCACAAGGCTTGGATGTATGAATTTTCACAATACCGCATAAATGTTTATATCAGTATAGCATGCATTTATTACACAAAACATAACTTTGATTTAAACCATGTTTTACTTCAATACCTTGTTTTTGTGCATTTTACATATGGTTTAGTTGATATATTTCACTTACCATACATAAACATTTTGACATTTACATACACAATTCATGATTTACATTAGACATAAACATTAGACATAGACATTAGACATGGTTTTCACATCAAAATTTTGACATTTGATTATACATAAACATTTTACTTTGGTGGTTTGGTTTGAGTAAGTGATTTAAGTAACGAGGCGTGTGTAATATGATACAAGCATGGTGGATACGCCGCTGGTACTTCCTATATATAAGTGTTTGTATGGTATTACATATCGTAGCGTTATTTGAATCATTTCAATTTGAGACATATAACATTTTATACAAATAACATACTTTTCACAAGACATTGTTTTACAAACAACTTATCTTATACAAACTCATTTTACTTGGTTATTCATTTAACCATACATTATTCTCTTATTTATACATATCATCTGAACTTATTGTTTTTCAAACAATTTACAAAACAAATCAATTTACAAGGTTCATGACTGACTTTTGCTAAACAACTTTTTCTAAACTTACAAGTCATGAATCCTATTTTCACAAAACCTATGTATCTCACAGGCATTTTTATGCTGACGTACCTATTTTCACATGTGTTTCAGGATATGATGCATAGGATTTATCAAGACACAATTAGGCGGACTTGGGCCTTAGTGACAATAAAAGATGCAAGACTAGTTATTTATGTTATGTTTCTTTGATTGTCAAGACATTGTAACTCTTTTAATCAATAAACAATATTTCAATTTCCAAGTGTTATGAAACAATGATTCTCTTACAACACTCCCCGACATTTCCGCCACGTTTTGTTGTTTTACGTGGTCGGGGTGTGACAGCAACCACAACGAGAACATCAATTCTGAATCCGCTTTGAAAATTAATCATCTGTTTTTGGATGATTGATTACTAGGTTTTGAACCCTCTGTTGTAAGGTTTTGAACCCTCTGTTACAATGTTTTGAACCCCTTTGAGTTTTCAAAATCTCGTCAAAGTTGGGTCTTATAATGTGAACACATGCAAACTGGAAGAGTGAATGCCTGTACCCTGAGTTTTCTGTCGAAGGCTAGAGTGTTCGTACAAATCTGCAATATCGGACCAGTCACTCTTACCTGGGAACTCTTGGGGTGAGTGTTCACTTATAGGCGAGCATGTCTTCAGAGATACATTAATATGATCCGTTTACTTTGATTTGTCACCGTCTCATTTGTTTGCCTTAGGTAACAAACAAATGATCGCAAATTCTTATGCACTGCCATTCAGTATTGTTTATCCGATGACGTTTCACTTGTTTCTTCCCATGTCTTTCATTTTTCTTCTAGAATGTCTTTTCCTCTCAGCAACGGTCAAATGTCAGAGCAAACAGCCAAATTTTCCCAATGAATAGGCGAAGTAATCCTGAAGACTGTGGATTTAGGCATTGCCATGTCTCGTCTCAACAATGAGGCCACTCAAGAGTCACCGAAGGAAGCAGAAGTCAAGCCTACACCAAAATCATGGAAGCGTAAGGCTTCAAGGAAACTCGCAGCAGTTACACCTAATCAAGCGGGACCTAGCCAAGTGACAGCACTACCAGCCAGGAAGCCATACAACGGAACTGCACCCTTGTGCAAGCAATGTAGCCTTCATCATCAGGCTAGTGTGAAGTGCCACAAATGCCAAATTTGTGGACTTATAGGACATACGGCAAGGGTTTGCCCAACTACAGCAGTACCAAATCAAACAGGACCCATCCGGGTGGCAACACCACCTGCTAAGAAGCAATACAAGGGAACGGCACCAATATGCGACAAATGTAATTGGCATCACCAAGCTCACTTACAGTGTCGTCTGTGTGTATCATGTGGGCGAGTTGGTCACCTGGCAAGTGCTTGTCGATATAACCCGAACCAAGGTGGTCCAAATCAACCACAAGCCGACTCTGCTCAAGCTCGTTTCTCACCAGGGTCTTGCTACAATTGTGGCGAGATGGGCCATTTCCTAAGGGATTGCCCAAAGCTTGCTAATGCAAATCCAACCCACGGATGAGCAGCTGGCTGACTAGAAGATGTTGCTGTCTTATGCTGTTATTCTTTTGTTTTCTTGTAATGTGAAACAATCTGTTTTGTTTATAAATAAATTATTGTTCACAATTCTGATATACGAGTGTAGTTACATGTGTGTATGACTTTTCCTATGATACCTACATCAAGGAACTATATTCCTTACAAACTACTCTTGCGAATTTTCCCACTCTTGCGTTTGCTCATGATTCCCTTGGAAAAATTCTAAGTACTCGTTTCACTCTAAGAAACAAAGTACAGAAAATAAAGTGACATTATGAGTAATCGTGCTTTTGCACAACTGTGCCTTTGAATCCTTGGTTAGATAACCAAGGATATTTTCAAATCTCATACCCATTACGTTCTGATTTTTTTTCAACATGCATAACATAAGTTTTCAAAACAACCTACATGATTTTAAAACATTTTATACATAGTTCGAAAACATTTTTAATATAGTGTATTTAGTTAACATAACAAATGCGTGATTTCAAAAACATTGTCTATGTTTTCAAAAACAACCTTCATAATTTCAAAATGTCTCATATAGTCTGAAAACAATATTGACACAGTATATTTTCTTATCAAGTGCATGATTTCAAAGAGCATTATTCATATTTTCAAAAACCTTATACATAATTTCAAAATTCATCTCGCATGATTTTAAAACATTTTTATAAATATACCCACCTAATACACCTACTTTATGATTTCAAAAGTATTATATATAAGGTTTCAAAAACATTGAACACATTTTTTTAGAACCCCACGCATAGTTTTCAAAAACATTTTTCTGAATACATTAACTTAACTTTCAAATTCTGCTTCATATGTCGCCTTGACATATCTAGCATCTCAACTTCATAAGCATTTTTACTTCATGTTTTGACTTAAGCACATCCAGTGCAAGGTTTCAAAACATCTTCAACTTCTAAAATCAATATGGGATCTTTTTATCTTCATAATTAGACCCTTGTGAATGATTTCCATTCAAATTAGAGTCCTTAATTGGATTCCTTGTGTACCTTAATTCGAACATTTCGGTTCCTTATAATCGAAATCGAATTTTCCCTTTAAAAGATCTTTCTATCTTTATAGTTAGATTCTTATAAATATTTAAAGCACCAATCAAAATCCACTGATTGGATACCTGGTGTGCTTTGAATACATGGGCACAGTTAGCAGAACAAATTAACAAAATGATAACAAATCTAAAAGCAAGTTAAACAATTATGTGATTATGTGTTTATGCATTTTGTGTTTTCTTATATGCATTTTTGTGTTTTTGTATACTCTGGATATTTGTTATCCAAATCCTCGTAGAACCTTTCGTATCTTTATATGAGGGATTGGTAGAGGGATATCCAAAAAGGTACTACCTTAAATCCTTAATGGGCTTCTATGTAATAGTTAAGACCCTTGGATTATATAGTACCACTCCATGATTCATAAGAGACCCTTTTAGTGGTCTAGTCAAAAAGATTGATACAATAATCTGGTTAAAAATGACATGCGCTGATATAGCTGAACAGACTCCTTGGTAGTCTATTTAAATCATTTATTGATTTAATTAAAAAGGACCCTATGGTGTTCTAGTCACAATCATCACAAGCTCGTTCATTGCTTTCTTCCCCTACACATTATAAGATGCACTACGTGACTATGCAAGGAATTACGTAATTATGGATGCATACATAATTGCGAAATTCAGTGCACGGAAACCTCAGTAAGACTTATTATGTGTAAGAACCGATAGTGATAACCATAACGAAATGTGAACAATGTAATAGAGGTACGGTGGACGCACCAATGATGCTTTATATACTTGTATATAAGTGTCCCTCTCACATTGCAAGTATGATGTTATTGTAAAGTTACTAGAAGTTCAAGACTCTAACCAGTGTTGTTTGATCTTTTCAACTTCATGTTTCAAGCTCTCACAAGTTTCCTCTGAATAAATTTCGGGACGAAATTTCCTAAAGTAGGGGAGACTGTGACACCTGGGTCACTGCGACCATCAAACAAATACCAAACCAATGAAATATTGTATTTCATACTTGGGATTTGTACAAATATGTGTATCATTTGCACATATCAATTCTTGTTCGATTTCGGGCTCTAAATCGCTTTCTGGAAGGTTATATGCGCACTGATGCGTAAATATAACCAGTTTAATGCAACGAACACTCCGGAATAGTGAAATAGGCTTCACGTACCTTAAATAACCTTTACATAACTTAGAAATAAGTTTTGAAGGCTTTGGTATGACAAAATCAAGTTTAATCGCTTACAGGGACTAAATTCGACAAACTGCGAAAGTATGCCGATTTGAACTGTAACAGACATTCCGGAACATGACCATGAGTTAAACATACCATAAATATCCTTTCCATAGCTTAGAAATAGACTTTGAAGGGTTCGGTGTGCTAAAATAAACTTTTGGCTCATTCAGGGACTAAAAGTGTCAAAAAGTGCATAAGTTTGCACTTTCGCGCATAACTTACGTTCGGAATACATCCGGACATCCAAAAATTTATGTAAGCACTAAAATATTTTATTTTAGTGTTTGGCATGAGAAAAATCCATTCTTCACGCAATTTGGATCGTTTTTCGCGCTTATGCGCATGTCGTCGTAATTAAGCGAACATCGCGATCGTACGACCAAACGAACCAACATCCGGCATATTTTTTAGCATTTTTCATTTCCACAATGTTTAGGTATCCTTGTGGAGTCTTCAAAATGATTTAACGGGCTTCAAACGTGTGGAAAATGGACTGAAACATGTGCAGGGACCAAATCTGCCATTTCTGCTGAAAGGGGGCTAGGCGTGACGCGAGGGACCCTAGGCGTCACGCGAGGCCCTTTAAGATCAGCAAAAGCCATTTTAACAGCTGTTAACAGCTGTTATGCACTCCCAACTCAATTCCACTTGTCATTTCCTGCTTATGGGGGGGCAATGTGATGCACATGAGGTTACCAACAAGTGTAGGGACAAGATCAAAGCTCGGTATTCAAGGAACGATCCTAACGGTTCCAAGAATCCTATAAATACCCATCCATCCCAACTCCAAAAACCCACAAATCTAATCTAAAGGCTCTAAGTTGAAGCCATTGCTTCATACCTGAGCCATTTGATCAAGATTCACTTGCGGGGACCCTTTGTAAGTGTTCTTTCATTCTTTTCATTAGTTTTAGCGTTATAGTCAAACTTTGTTTGACTTTATGCATTGACCAGTTTATGGTCAATGCGAAGTTCGTTTGAACTTCATAACGTGAGCGTGATCACGATGGTTATAGTCCCTAGTGACTATACCTACTGATTACCACGTTATCTAGGCTCAGTGACGAGTCGTAGTTTCGGCCAAAATGCGCATTCTTGCGTATTTTGTAACCAAACTACTCTTAGGTATCAAAACCGTTTGTTTTGATACCAAACCTATTTTTGTGAGAATCACTGGTAAGAAGATCATATCAGCACAATCAAACTGTTTCACACTATTAGATAACTCTTTATTTAATTTTTCGTGAAAAGCAGTCCAAGACGATTACCAGTATGTTTGTCCACTTAAACAAAATGCATGAACATTTCAAGTACCATTACCATATGATACGTTAAGATAATTTTATTTTCTGAGATATTAGCGTGTCCCACAACAGGATATACCCCCGCGATCAAGGTATGCACAAAGATTCATCGTAGTAGGTGAGTATACTGATGTCATCCTTTAAGGTATCCTGACAGTGCCTAGGTCTGCATATAATCTGTTTTATCATGTTTTGATTGCTTAACAATGAACACCCAAATAAATACTAATCAAATCCTGGAAATATAAACAACACACTCTATCATGCAAGTATCTTCCCTACCACATATTTCACAAGTCCAATCCAGATATCTGAAATCTTAACTGGGAATAGGTTGAGAAGAGAACATAATAGATCTTTAGTAGAGATGGTATAATATACAGATCAAATGAGTTTTTCTCAGTTTGATATAGGTTTTTTGGGTTTCTTTTGGGCACTTGAGGGCCTCTTTCGGGTGTATTAGATCTATAGCGCGACAACGTACAGCTAGGTCAGCATGTATCTGGATGCAGCAGAAGTTGTCGTTGCCTAGCACCTCCAGGTCAGCATATATCTGGATGCAGCAGGGGAGGTACACGACTTTTTTCAGAGAAGATTTCAGAATCAGATCAAAATTGTGTGTATCGGGACAACATACAGACATTCAAATAGAAATGAGCTAATTCCAAATGACTTTCTTTCCTGGGGTCATGTACAATTTTAGTTCTGAACAGAAGGACAACCAAGATATCCCCAGATGAAATAACAGTATAAAGACCCAAAACTTCAGATTTTGGCAATCTATCAACGCAAGATTTAAGGTCATTAAACCATACACCACTGATGTGTTCCCCACTCATATTCAGTTCATTTATGTTTATATCACATTGGTAAGTTGATTATTTCATGCTTTTTGCCTACCGGTACATCATATGATGAAACTGCTATCACACTTAAGCAATTTAATTTATTTTCACTGTGACAGTCTAACTTGCCGATGTACTATCATTTCTTCTTTTTCACACAGTGAACTCATTTTTAATTTTCTATTTTTTTTATGTTTTTGATTTTTCAATTTTTTTATTTTCGATTTTTATGAAAAACAGTAAACTATTTACAAAAATTCTTATGAAAAACCAGTTATTCAGGATTCCTCATCCCGTTGAGTTCGACTAAATGTTCAAAGCGAGCCCTGTCAAAAGCTTTAGTATAAAGATCTGCCAGGTTATCTAGTGTGTCAACTCGATGTAATTCAATTAGTCTCTTTTCAACACAATCCCGTATAAAATGATGACGTATGTCAATATGTTTTGTGTGACTGTGTTTCACGGGATTATTAGTTGTAGAAATTGTGGTATTATTGTCTATTATAATAGGAGTACGAGTGAAATCCAAACCGTAATCGCGCATCTGCTGTTGTATCCAGAGAACCTGAGAGCAGCAGCTACCCGCAGCAATATATTCAGCTTCACACGTAGATGTAGACACACAAGATTGCTTCTTGCATTGCCAAGAGACAATCCTGCCTCCCAAGAACTGACAGCCACCTGTTGTTGACTTCCTGTTCGACTTGCATCCTCCAAAGTCTGAGTCAGTGTAAGCAACAAAATTCATATCACTATCAGCTGGATACCACAACCCAAGTTTAGGTTTCCCCTTCAAGTAACGAAGAATACGCTTCACTGCTTTCATGTGTGACTCTTTTGGATTTGCCTGATATCTGGCACACAAGCATACGGCAAACATGATGTCAGGTCTTGAAGCAGTCAAGTACATCAGAGAACCAATCATCGCCCTGTATTGAGTTGGATCAACGTCTTCAGTACTTTCGTGATCTGGGCCAAGATTGTGATTTTCACATATGGGTGTGTTGAAAGTAGAGCAATCATTCATTTTGAACCGACTCAAAATGTCATACACATACTTTGTTTGATGAATAAACATCCCATCCTCCTTCTGTTCAACTTGTAATCCCAGAAAGTAAGACAGCTCACCCATAGGACTCATTTCGAACTTGCTCTTCATCACCTGCTCGAACTCTTTACACATATCTTCATCTGATGACCCAAAGATGATGTCATCCACGTACACCTGTACCAGCAGAAAATCTTCCTTCTTCCTCTTGATGAACAGTGTACTGTCAATCTGACCTCTTTCAAAACCATTCTTGATCAGATGTGTAGACAGTGTCTCGTACCACGCCCTGGGAGCTTGATGTAATCCATACAAAGCCTTATCAAGCTTGTAAACCCGATCTGGATAATCTGGATCAACGAACCCATCTGGTTGTGATACATACACCACTTCTTGGACTTTCCCGTAAAGAAATGCACTCTTCAGGTCTAGTTGGTAAACTTTAAAGCCCTTGAATGTTGCAAAGGCTAAAAACAAAGGAATTGCCTCCAACCTTGCCACTGGTGCAAACACCTCATTGTAATCAATCCCTTCCTGCTGATTGAAACCTTTTACCACCAATCGAGCCTTGTTTCGCGTCACTATCCCTCTGTCATCCTTCTTGCACTTAAACACCCACTTAGTGCCTATCTCTCTCTCACCTTTAGGAAGGTCAACCAACTCCCAAACCTTCAACTTAGCAAACTGGGCCAATTCCTCTTGCATAGCTTCAACCCATGAATTGTCTTTAAGAGCCATATGAAAGTTCTTGGGCTCCTCTTGGGAAATAAAGCAACTATACAAGCATTCGTTCACAATCCCAGTCTTCCCAATCGACACAAATAAGCCAGAATTCGCTGCTGTGTTTCTTCTCGTCTGAACACCTGCAATAGGATCTCCAAGTATCATGTCAACTGGATGATCTCTATTTGTTCGTGTAGTAGCAACAGTATCGACTTCTAGATTGTCACCCAGGTTTGATCCAACCTCCCCCCTGAATGTTCTAATTTGCAAACGGATTAATGAAATCCTCCCCCTCAATGGGTTCAGAGTCACTATCGCTTGAATCAGGATCAGCAGCACCTTGGGAAGTTTCCCCAGCATCTGTCATATCAACATTCGATCTAGGCATGAACTCGCCTTCATCGTCTCCACCAATCACTGCTTGAATCAACTGAGAATCATCTGCATTTGGAAACTCAGGAATATTAAATGATTTAAAAGTGCTTTCATAATCATATAATATAGCAGGTCCACTCGTTGATTGTTGAGGTTTGTAGGAAGAAATTTCCACATTAAACACAACCTCAATTTTACCAGTTTTTAGATTAAAAACCCTTTTATTCGGTGTGCCAGGCACGTAACCTAGAAAGTAGCCATCGTCAGCCACCTCATCGAATTTTTGTTTATCTTTATTTCGCACAATGGTGCAGGGTAATCCAAATGGTTCAAAGCCTTCCAAGTTTGGCTTTTTGTTAAACATTAATTCATGACAAGTTTTATTAAAACGTTTAACAGTCAAAACTTTGTTTAGGACGTAGCAAGCTGTATTCACAGCTTCTCCCCAGAAAAGAACTGGTAGCTTTGAATCTGAAAGCATCGTCCTAGCGGCTTCAATCAACGTCCTGTTTTTCCTCTCAACGACTCCATTTTGTTGAGGTGTATAAGGAGCAGAATATTGATGTTCAATTCCCTTTCTAAGACAGTAGAGATCCATAATTCGATTCTTGAACTCCGTGCCATTATCACTCCTTATCCTCTTGATTCTTGCATCATGGACGTTTTCCAATTTCGTAAAAAGATCTATCAGCAGCTCCGCCATCTCATCTTTGTACCTAAAAAGAAAACCCATGAATATCGTGAATAATCATCCGTGACAACTAAACAATAGTACTTTCCACCTATGCTCCGTACGTTCACTGGACCAAATAAATCCATGTGAAGTAATTCATAAGGGGCATCTATGGAATTTACTGTTTTAGACTTATGAGGTTTCTTGTGTTGTTTTCCCTTTTGACATGGAAGACATTTATCTTCCACTTGAAACCTCTGCATTGGAACCCCTTTCACTAGCTCATTTTTAACAAGATAATTCATTTTTCGATAGTGAATATGGGCCATGCGTCTGTGCCACAACATTGATTCAGCTTCAGATGCTTTTGATAGTAAACACGCCACCACATCATTTGGATCCTTAGCACCCATGTCCATGACATAAGTGTCATTTCTCCTTGGCGCTCGCATCACTATCCAATCGTGGCGCTCGCATCACTATCCAATCGTCCGGAATCTTTAAACCTGGTTTCAACACTAATGCTTCATTCTTGGTAAAATGGACCGAGTGACCCTTGTCGCAGACTTATGACACGCTCATCAGATTGTGTTTAAGCTGCTCAACATAATTCACTTTGTCCAGTGTGATCTTCCCATTGGTCACTTTTCCTCGTCCTGTAATTCTACCACCTTTAGCACCCGCAAAATTCACTTTTCCACCATCATAATCTTCAAATTCAGTTAACAATCTCGCATCCCCCGTCATGTGCCTGGAACAGCCACTATCAACATACCATAAGTTGATAATCCTCCTTAGCAGCTCCGGCACACACCAACCAAGAAATTAGTTAGATTGGGGGACCCAAGCCTTAATGGTCTTGGGTCGTCCAAATTCACCAACCACTGGAACATCCATCCAATATCCATTACTCCTAACTGGAGTCTTGGATCTCAGACCTGTTGATGGAATTTGATTTTGATTTCCACTAGGTCTTTGGTCCTGAGGGTTCCTATATGTATTTGGACTATTTGACCTTTGGAAATTTTGATTTGGGTACCTTGAATTTTGATTCCAAGAAGCATTATTGTTGTAATTTCTAAAGCCATTGTTATAAAAAGTTCGATCACCATCATTTTGGTATCGATTTTGATATTGACCTTGACTTCTGAAATTATTAGCATTATAATTGTTCACTCTTGGTGAACTGCTTCTAGGTCTGTCAAATCTGCCTGGTGGAGATCTAAGCTGAAATCTTTGTTGATTTCTTTGAAAACGAGGAACTTGTGGAGTTCCTTTTTCAGCCTTATCTACACCAACAGCAACATTTTCTGGTTGCTTAGGAACAGATTTCTTTGGAGAGTTAGACTCCTTCTCCTGTTTATCACCACTATTCTCTGGTGACTTCTCTCTCTTCCTCTCACTCACTTGTGCTTCACTCTTTTTGTTAGGACAGCAGCTAGCTACATGTCCCTTGGTGTGACATTTGAAGCACGATCTCTTTTTCGAAGACTTCTTCTCAGAAGCCTTTGAACTAGATTCGGGATTTGATGATGATGCCTTAGAAGGATTTTCATTAGTTTGCTTAATTTCATCTTTTTCAATGTTCTTGTTTTTAGCAAACTCTACATTAGATTCGTTTTCAATAACAGCTGTTTCGTTTTTCATGTCACTTCCTTGAACAAAATTAACCTGTTTAACAAAAGTTGGATTGTTATTCTTAGGATGTGAAGTTTTCTTTTTCAAAACAGGTTTGCTGTTATTATCCTTCTTAGCATCAGCATTCTCAAACACATTTCCTTGACGTGACGTGGAACTACTTGGTGATGTTGACCCAAAGTTCATGAGCTCATCTTCATCAGGCAAGAAAGAATAGTCATGACTAACAAGAGGTGGAACTTCATTGAAACCATGAAATCCCACACTGGTTTTGTCATTACTTTTCTTCAAGCCACCCATCATGTGTTTCATAACAAAAGTAGAGTCCCTGAATTGACCAAATTTCTTTTCAAGTTCAACAATTTTGAGTTGTGCGTCTGACAACTCTTTGCATTTTTCAGAAATCTCTTTTGTTTTCTCAGCCATCATTTCATGAGCTAAGTCTATCACTTGAAGTTTTTCGTTTAGTTTGCAGGTTAAAGAGTCAATTTTACTTTCATAACCTTTTATTTTCTTCAAGTATGATGATTCATTTCTTTTAGCAAAAAAGTTTGCTTCTTTTATGGTAGACATCTCGCCGACCAGACTTTGGTTTTGTGTAGATAACCTGTCAACTTCACCCTGTAATTCACGACATTTTAAACACACAGAATTAGACTTTACCTCTCCTGTTTGTTTATCAAGGTTGGCCATGAGAGCCGCAAGCTGAGCTTTTACTCTTTTATATTCAGCTTCCCTTTCTTCAGCTTCCTTTTCATAGTCAGACTTTTGCTTTTCTTCTTCAGCATCTTGTGTCTGATCACCCTTCTTTTCTTCAGCTTTACTCTCTATTTTCACCTCAACCTCAGCATCACTTTTCTTCTCAACTTTAACATCATCTACTGTAGCTTCACCATCATCAATTTGCGTTATCTCTGCCATGAATGCCTGAGTGACATTGTCATCATTATCCAAGTGAACACTCCAGTCATATGAACCTTCTCTAGCAGTAGAGATCAGCGCTCTCGAGTTAGAGTTTGATGCATTCCTGTTGTTTGAACTCTGACTCGAAGTCTCCTGCTTTTGTTTTTGACATTCCCTAGCAAAATGCCCATAACTTTGACAGTTGAAGCATCTCACTTTGGTCTTATCAAAACCAACAGTCTTTCCTATAAACTTTCTTCCTGTTCGGTTCATAAATCTCTTCACTCGTCTGGTAATCATGGCCATTTGCCACTGCAAATCCATATCTTCAAGATCATCAGGATCAATCTGATCATAATCTTCATCTAAAGTAGCAGGATCAGATATCTTCCCCTGAATGTAGTTTTCATATGAAGCAACAAATGAAGCAAGTAGAGCAAGATGCTCTTCAGCAGACTTCACACTCATTGGCATCGACTTAACACCACTACTCTGCTTAGAACCAGATGTTCTCTTAGCTCCTGTTGATCCTCCTGAAGCAGCTACAAAACACACATCACCATCTTCATTCACTGTGACCTGCTCATTCTCACACGAAAGAAAAGCAGTAGCAGAGTCGCTAGAAGCGTTGTGAGATGAAGAAGATGTAAGCCCATTGTAAATCGCTGGATCTTGAACCTGATCATTTCCAGTGTCTTTCTTCTTCATACTGAGCTCATAAGCTCTCAGTTTGCCAACTACTTCTTCAAGCTCTTTTGTCTCATAATCTGCTTCTCCCTTGATCATGAGAGTGTAAATATCCCACTTGGTAGGTAAGGCATCGAGCAGCTTGTCATTATTTTCAACGTCAGTATAGCACTCTATCTCATAATTATCCATTTCTGACATCAGATGGTAGTATCGAGTGATGATGTCCTCAAGTGACTCATGTTTCATGAACTTGAAAACAGCAAACTGCTTCTTCAGTAGATCAACTTTGTTTTTCTTAACATCTTCATTTCCAGCATATCTTTTCTCTAATGCATCCCACATATCCTTTGAGTTTGTGTACTTCTTGAAAGTATGCTTGATGCTGTCAGGTAAGGACATTTTGATTGCAGCTAAGGCTCTCTTTTCAGCCTCATACATCTTTTTATCAGCATCTTCCATGTTCACATAGGCAGTTCTTCGTGGTCTGCCCTCAAAGTCGTGTGTTGGGTTTGTGTACCCATCTTCAATGCATATCCACATGCGAGTGTCCTGGTATTCAATGAAGGATTGAAAACGATCCTTCCATGTCAAATAATTCTCCACCTTCATCATCTTAGGTGGTTTATTGGTAGTGCCAACCTCATGCTCCATTCTCAAAAGCTCATTCAAACTAGACATGTTCGACATTTTAAACGTTGCAGACTGATAAAACCGTACAAAATATCTCCGAAAACAGTGGTTACCAAATTACACCATTAGAATCGTATCGAAAAGACGAGTCTAATGATATCTAATGTCAAAAACCAAAATCGGGATTTTCCAGATTTTTTTTTTGTCCTAAACATACGAGGAATGCAACGGTGCAGACGGTTCTGTCAAACGAGCTACTGATGAATTTCTATTTTCGAAAACGTGAATTTTTTGTTACGCTTGCCAGGAAATATTCCACCACTTTAATTAATTTCGCTGCCTTAATTTCGCTGGGAGTGTTGTTAATTTCGCTAGGTCTGCTTCGCTGACAAGTCAAATTCGCTGATCTAGTCTGTTAATTTCGCTCAAAATTATTTCGCCGGGTAACCAGTTCGCTATTACGACGACTGGTAAGTCGCCAAAAACCGTAATATTTTCGCTGTGGAAAATTTCACGGTTACCAAAGTCGCCTTTGGATTTAACTTCGCCGGTCACCGAGTAGTTAAGTTACAAATTCGCTGGTAAATATGCTGGAACAGTTAATTTCGCAGGTCTATTAATTTCGCAGATCAGTAAATATGGAAATTCAATCTTCTCGAAAATTATGATGATTCTCTGGATTCTCCTAACAACTTCTGCAGAATCGACACAGCAAAATCAGCAACCTTTTCACCCAAATTCGATGAACTTGATGAAGAAACCAAGAACAATCTTCGAATTTCAGCCAAACCTGCAAATCAGCAAACCTGCAAACCTGCAAACAAACAAAGCAGAATATCAAAACAGCCAATAAATTTCGAAAATTTTTATCAAAACAGCCAAGAATTTCGAAAATTTTTATCAAACAAACAGAAAAATTTCGAAAATTTCAAAACCCTAGTTTTCAAAAATTCGAAAATCTCCCTGTTTCTGCAGACACAATTCTGAACCGAGCCTTCAAGAGCCTAAGGCTCTGATACCAATTGTAGGTCCCCTATTCGTGTATGGATCTTTCACAGAATTGTCTTTCCAATCAAGAGTGCGGAATCCTCTTGATCTGAATATCACAGAAACAAGTAGAAGAACAGAAACAGCAATTCACTTTCAAACTGGATCTTTATTGATTATCTATCAAAGTGATTACAATCAATCAAGATCCCTAACCACACTAATTTCGTCCAAGCCCTAAGCACTCTCACGAAATTCTCACACAAACTGTTTTTAGCTGATTAACCTAAACCCTAAAGCCTAACCTTGTTTATATAACACAAGGTTGCTACTTGGGCTTGGGTTTACTACATGGGCAAGGCCCATTTCGTCCACCCTTGTCCCAATTGGGTTTTGTTTAGCCCAAACTCTATTATCTCACTAATACAAAGCTAAACCCGCTAACTGTTTATCGTTTAACTCATTACAAGATATCCAAAGACCAAATCTAAGCTGTTGTCACAAACATGCACCAATAGATGGAAAACTTAAAAAAGAGTACTGATCGAACAACGGTGGGATTTAATGAAGTTCCTCCTTCTGTTAACCAGGACTATACATTTACCACATGAAGATGATTTAACAGATTTTGTGTATGGTGCAGCTGTGGTTAAGCCGATGACTGTCAAAGTACCTGATAGTTTCGTGTCTAAGAATGATGGTGAATCTGAATATGAAGTGGCTGATGTTAAGAAGGAAACCAAACAAGACACTGTTTTGAAAAATTCCCAATCTAAAAAACAATATTTTGTTAAAAAGGTGAATTTTGTGAAAGGTGATGACATGAAAAATGAAGAAATGGTCATTGAAACAGAGTCAAATGAAAAGTTTGTTTGTAGGTCCCCTATTCGTGTATGGATCTTTCACAGAATTGTTTATCTAACCTAGAGTGCGGAATCCTCTAGATCAGATTTGTTACAGAAACGAGTAGAAAACAGAATTCACAATCAAACGGGTCTTCTATTGTAACATCCCTATTTTTATATAAGACTTATAGGTTTGGTTAAATTTATTAACCACTAGAAACTAGTAACTAGTTTATTTTTAAAAATAAATATTCAACTCAAATAGTTTTAAAACACTATTTTATATAGTTGGTTGAAATATTATACTAATTAATTGGCTTGTATATGAGTGCCCTTTCTAATAAAATAAAAGTCTATAAAAACTTATATTATTAGACAGGTAACTTACGGGTAGATTGACCATAAGAAATATGAAGTTCCTAAATGGGCTTAGGAACCATATAATAAATTAAATTATAAAATACATTGTATTTTGAACCTACTCTATTTTTAATGAAACTTAGACCCAAATATAGACAAAAAAATATTCTCGTTCAAATTACATATTTATTATTTTCTAGAACACCATATTTTAAAAGTTATATGCGCCAAATAAGTGAAGCAGTTAAATTAATTATAATATATATATAAATAAATAATAATAACTAAGATAAAAGTTAGTTGTACGTTTCAAATTAGAAAGAAATAAATAAGACTAAATTAAAATCTAAAACAAAAGTAAAATACGTACATGTATTATGAATATTAAAAATATGCATGGAATATAGAAATTCTATAAAAGATACGTGTCCATCAGAAATTCAAGAGGTATGCATGAATGACAAACAACTCTCATATGTGTCTGCATAAGTAACTACCCTGTACTATAAATAAGAATGGCCATTTCACAAACATAGCTGCTAATTCCTTTTCTTTTCAATCGCCTTTCTCTCTCTCTCTCTCTCTCTCTATATATATATATATATATATATATATATTTTATTATTTTCCCTAATAATAATAATAAGGCTCTACCCTGCTTTAAGTGTTTTAACTCCCGATCGCTACTACCCTTTCTGATTGATCTAAGCCTCATAACTTATGTCAGGGCTCTGCCCGACTAAGTTGTTGGGATTCGATCTCGGGACATCGGGACAAGGTTGAATTAGGGGTACTATACTTAATACGAGTACAAATATATATTTTTATATCTCAAAAGTTATACTCAATATTCTACCCGGAGACTTTCTAGTTGAACCCTAAAGTTACAAAGTGTGTCCATTCTCTTTTCTCACTATTTTATTCCCTTTTTCTTTATAATATAATTATATTCAAAAAATGTCCCAAACCATAACAACTCTCACCAAAACTATTATATTATTATTATTATTATTATTATTATTATTATTATTATCATTATTATTATTATATTGAGACACCCAAGTAATTCTGCATAAACCCTAAAATTTTCAGAACAAACAGAAATCAGGATCAGGGCCCCTAAAAATCAGGGGGGGCTATTCCCCACTGACGATTATCATCACAATTCGTTGTCAAATTCGAAAATTTAAAATCTGTCAACTCAGCAGGCCTAGGCCCACACGTGGCTAACCAATAACCAATTTTCGACCCTTACGGACCTTAAGGGTTGAGTCTTACGGTCCGTAAGCTAAGCCAAATTCTTGTATAAATAGCAGACATTGGCAATTGCATTCTGGTGTTCGTTCGACGATCAAATTCAATCTGTACGTCGAGTTATAGTCAAAATAGGCTCAAAATCACTAATTAGTATAGCAGGGTGCTGCTACAATGCCGGGTATTAACTCAATCGCTGCTACGATTCAATGTCTGATCGATAGAAACTATCCGATGGATGTTTAAGCGTTATCCTTTGTCATTAGTCATGATTCCGACAGGATGTTTGAGTACCACCCGAATTCGGGGAATACTTTGTCATTCGATGTGATTCCGATGGATGTTTAAGTGATTGCACTTTGTCATTCGTTGTGAGGGTTTTAATCTCGTGAGTTATCGTAAATGCTGTATTAAGTTACCTATCTAGTTCGTGTGCACGAGGTTACAAGGCTAAATCAATAGGCTAAGCTCTGCCTGTATAAATCTGCACTATATCAAGGCTTATCTGTAGACTAAAGTATGGTCGTATGAATCTGCATGATTATCTGTGAGTCATTCTCTTTTTATCAACTATTTTACAATACCTCAAATTATTTTCAAAAGTTATAATTACAGGGACTAAGTCATGGATATGTTGAATCACTGGCTAGTGGGGTATTGTGCACATTACTAATTTTCTCCCAGTTAGGTTCATTGACGTACTAGGGATAATCATCACTATTTAGGTTCATTGACCTAATAGTGGTATGACTATCGTCACCATTGTGACATGTCACCATTGTGACAGAGCGCCAGATAAAAATAAGATAGAAGCCATTGTAATCGCTCTTATGCTGTAATTAATAACTATGCATCATTATGCAAAATGAATGATTCACTCAGTATTTTCCGCTGACAAAACCTTTTTAAAACGCGTTTCAGGTAATTACAGTAGATTGGAGGAAAAGATGGATACGGCACTGAAAGGCATCAAGATGTGGCTTATTTTATTAATTAAATCAAATTAAGAAATATTGTTTTATGTAATCAAATTTATCTTATTAAAGCTACATTTGTAAAACATGGGTTTATCCCAATCTATTTAATAAATAAAATCCGGTGTATTCTAAACTCTGATATTTTTCCTAACTCACGGTCCTGATGAAATTTCCGCTGCAACGTTTTCAAAATAATCACCGGTATCACTTGGCTGTTCGCGGCTTCCGATTCCGTCCAGGTTGGGTCGGAGGTCGTGACAGAAGGTGGTTTCAGAGCCACTGATTTAAGCCTTTAGGTGTTGTGACAATAATACCTAAGTTTGTATAAAAGAGTTAGGAGATTGCTGTTAACTGGTAGCACACATGATAGCATTTAGACTTGAACTTAAAAAAAGATGCCTTAGTATAAACTTCAAGATAAGCTAAGTACTTATGTGAATAAATTATGATATGTTTTTGTAAGCCATAACAATGGTAATTAGAATATTGCAAGATATGATAAATAAGCAAGAATTAAAAGTAATTATTGCTTATTGATATTACTTGGTCTAGAATAAGATATGTTACGGGAATACAAATTTCCTTGATTCTGGATAAAAGCCCTAATGAAAGAGGCACTTTTAAAAAGATACTATTTATGGGAAATAGAAAATTTTCTCCGGCAAGACTGGGTATGGTGTAGCAGACTCTCCAGTTTGTCCGGATATACTGAGGTTACCGCTCCGGCATGAACCGGATAAGACGGAGTATATAATATGTTAAACAAGTGACAAGATTTCCCTAAATAGTATCATGACCAGATATCTGACTGATTTTTAAAAATATGAATCTGTTAAATACATTGACCTGATAGATGGTATGTTTCTTTCAGCATGTGAAATATGTGATTATATAGATATATATATATCTATAAGAAATTCCAAAAGTAAATTTGGAATAAAGCACAAGCATCTGTGTCTATATTTCTTTATCAGGAATTTCTTTTCCAAATATCAAACATTATTTCGTTTGATCATCTACCTCGTAACTCGTGTGACAATATAAACAATAGAAACCCTTTAAATTAGGACACTATTAAAAGTATAAGAATTTCTAAATGCATTATCATAAAATATTAATGCAAGTAAAAAGCATGTAAAGTTGTGATAATATACAAGAAAACACATGAAAATTTAAGTCCACAAAAGATGAAGTATATCACGCACAACTTTCGAGGCAAAACCTTTGAAAAATATAAATTGGGCACAATGACACCAATGCTAATTCCGTCAGTAGAAGAACTATTAATCAAAAAGAAGCACTTTGCCCTGTGATTCTATAAACGACATGAATCTTGCTAAGGTACGTTATAACAAGATTTCACAACCATCAGTGCACAGTCTAATCAGAATTATAATTATTATCACTGAAAAAGGAGTCACCTATCTTTGAAATTCCTTATTTCATTTTATTCGACATTCCCTAGTAATTTCACTTAACAACAGTTATCACACGAAATTCCAGATAAAGTTCTTAAATTTCTTTCGTTGAAATTCTGACTTCTGCATATAAAGAGATGACTTTCGTGTTTTTACTTCCTTTAATGGTCATCATATTATAAGGATTTCTTCCATAGTTGCAAATATTGATCTATTTCAATTCTTGGTAAATCCATACGTTACACATGCATTGTTTGTTACGCATGTGGTTCGTTTGATTTATGAAGACCACTGGAGGACTTCATTCCGATTTATTATTTTATCCAAACTCAAATATCAGTCCGCTTTTTGCACTGTGAACCGCATTATTGCAAAACGATGACTCTTTGAGATTGAGTCCATAAAATTTAGTTAAACCATTGAGGTAAAGAATTTATATTTATATATATATATATATATATATATATATATATATATAATTTATGTTGAAGTATACTCTCATTTAAGTTTACGTTCAGTTATTTATTATTGATAATTAATATTAGTTTTATTATTAATAATAAATTAATAATAATAGTATTAGTATTATTTTTGGTACTAGAGTTATTATCAAGGGCAGGTATTGGATAGCCTAGCCTTAGTTAGGCATGGACTGATCACCTATGCTTAAACAAGGCAACACTAACCAATATCCAACCATGATAATGACTAGTTAATAAATTAAGTCATCATACTTATTTAGTAAATTTTAATTATATATGAAAATATATATACTTTGTATTGTAAGGAGAAGACATATTTTCATAAAACAATACAAGAATTAAAGGGACGAATAAAATTTTAATTTTATATCACATGTTTTGTGGTAATTATATACCGTAACGCTCTGGCAAGAAAATGACCATATAAAAATAAAATGGTAGTCATTAACTACGTTGGGTTAGGAGAACATTGTAATATATAAGAATAGTTTTCGTTTTCACTTATTTTCAATGTTTGTAAATACATTCACAACGTTATATGGTTTCAAAATAAAAATAAGTAATCACATAGAATTGACCCATTAAGTGTTATATATGTACAAAAGTATTTGTACAAATATTTTGTACAATAAATATTTTTACACCTTTATTTACAATTTTCATTTAACGTTATAAATAATAGTGATTTCTTTTACAAAATAATAATACTAAAATATTTTGTAATGTAATAACTTTATTGCGGTATTTTGTACTATATATTACATAGTAAATATAAGTTATTTTACATAGTATAGTAAAATACTAAAATAATATTTATTTAAAAGTGGTGACCATTTACATATCGTAAAAAAAAATTGTAACAAATAATACATATTACATAGTATTTATATGTAAGATACGGCTCAAACAGGAACACAAATAATATATATTACATTTGCTTTACAAATATAATATAATGGTTGGTCATGCCAAAACAACTTGTTCTTATTATATTTCGATCTTTAGAACATAGTATGAAAAATATGATCACTAATAGTATACTATCACATTGTTTCACAATTAAAACAACTTGGAACTTTAAACAATAATACACTAACTCTATTGTCTTTTGGTGTATCTTTGCAATTCACTCATCTCAACACTTTGATTTTCTCATATCATAAATATTTGACAAATCATTTTTCATGCTTTTATTTCATTTGGAACCTGTAAATTCTAAATCTTCCTCAGTTGCCAATCAAAGTAAGCTTTCTTTTGACAAAGAATTTTTATTGGTTCTAAAAAGTCCTTCACATTCATTTTAAATATCTATTGATCATATATCTTTTGACTTGAACCTAGTCACCTTGAAACATTTTATCATTTCATCTCATTCGTTCGTCATCGATTTCTTCAACTAATTCAGTTGAACCATTGAATCCTACCTATTGTACAACTTATATTCACAAAATTTGATATTTTAATTCTGTACCATCTACCATAATATTGTTTTTATTTACTAAAATATGACATAAGTCAAAAAGAAATATCGTAACCCAAATCTCGAAGACGAGATTTAAAACAAGGTGGGGAGAATGTAACATCCATATTTTTATATAAGAATTATAGGTTTGGTTAAATTTATTAACCACTAGAAACTAGAAACTAGTAACTAGTTTATTTTTAAAAATAAATATTCAACTCAAATAGTTTAAAACACTATTTTATATAGTTGGTTGAAATATTATACTAATTAATTGGCTTGTATATGAGTGTCATTTCTAATAAAATAAAAGTCTATAAAAACTTATATTATTAGACAGGTAACTTACGGGTAGATTGACCATAAGAAATATGAAGTTCCTAAATGGGCTTAGGAACCGTATAATAAATTAAATTATAAAATACATTGTATTTTGAACCTACTCTATTTTTAATGAAACTTAGACCCAAATATAGACAAAAAAATATTCTCGTTCTAATAACATATTTATTATTTTCTAGAACACCATATTTTAAAAGTTATATGCGCCAAATAAGTGAAGCAGTTAAATTAATTATAATATATATATAAATAAATAATAATAACTAAAATAAAAGTTAGTTGTACGTTTCAAATTAGAAAGAAATAAATAAGACTAAATTAAAATCTAAAACAAAAGTAAAATAGGTACATGTATTATGAATATTAAAAATATGCATGGAATATAGAAATTCTATAAAAGATACGTGTCCATCAGAAATTCAAGAGGTATGCATGAATGACAAACAACACTCATATGTGTCTGCATAAGTAACTACCATGTACTATAAATAAGAATGGCCATTTCACAAACATAGCTGCTAATTCCTTTTCTTTTCAATCGCCTTTCTCTCTCTAAATATATATATATATATATATATATATATATATATATATATATATATATATATATATATATATATATATATATATATTATTATTTTCCCTAATAATAATAATAAGGCTCTACCAAGCTTTAAATGTTTTAACTCCCGATCGCCGCTACCCTTTCCGATTGATCTGAGCCTCATAACTTATGTCAGGGCTCTGCCCGACTAAGTTGTTGGGATTCGATCTCGGGACATCGGGACAATGTTGAATTAGGGGTACTATACTTAATACGAGTACAAATATATATTTTTATATCTCAAAAGTTATACCCAATATTCTACCCGGAGACTTTCTAGTTGAACCCTAAAGTTACAAAGTGGGTCCATTCTCTTTTCTCACTATTTTATTCCCTTTTTCTTTATAATATAATTATATTCAAAAAATGTCCCAAACCATAACAACTCTCACCAAAACTATTATATTATTATTATTATTATTATTATTATTATTATTATTATTATTATTATTATTATAATTATTATTATTATTATTATTATTATTATTATTATTATTATATTGAGACACCCAAGTAATTCTGCATAAACCCTAAAATTTTCAGAACAAACAGAAATCAGGATCAGGGCCCCTAAAAATCAGGGGGGGCTATTCCCCAGTGACGATTATCATCACAATTCGTTGTCAAATTCGAAAATTTAAAATCTGTCAACTCAGCAGGCCTAGTCCCACACGTGGCTAATCTATAACCAATTTTCGACCCTTACGGACCGTAAGGGTTGAGTCTTACGGTCCGTAAGCTAAGCCAAATTCTTGTATAAATAGCAGACATTGGCAATTGCATTCTGGTGTTCGTTCGACGATCAAATTCAATCTGTACGTCGAGTTATAGTCAAAATAGGCTCAAAATCACTAATTAGTATAGCGGGGTGCTGCTACAATGCCGGGTATTAACTCAATCGCTGCTACGATTCAATGTCCGATCGATAGAAACTATCCGATGGATGTTTAAGCGTTATTCTTTGTCATTAGTCGTGATTCCGACAGGATGTTTGAGTACCACCCGAATTCGGGAAATACTTTGTCATTCGTTTTGAATCCGATGGATGTTTAAGTGATTGCACTTTGTCATTCGTTGTGAGGGTTTTAATCTCGTGAGTTATCGTAAATGCTGTATTAAGTTACCTGTCTAGTTCGTGTGCACGAGGTTACAAGGCTAAATCAATAGGCTAAGCTCTGCCTGTATAAATCTGCACTATATCAAGGCTTATCTGTAGACTAAATTATGGTCGTATGAATCTGCATGATTATATGTGAGTCATTCTCTTTTTATCAACTATTTTACAATACCTCAAATTATTTTCAAAAGTTATAATTACAGGGACTAAGTCGTGGATATCTTGAATCACTGGCTAGTGGGGTATTGTGCACATTACTAATTTTCTCCCAGTTAGGTTCATTGACCTACTAGGGATAATCATCACTATTTAGGTTCATTGACCTAATAGTGGTATGACCATCGTCACCATTGTGACATGTCACCATTGTGACAGAGCGCCAGATAAAAATAAGATAAAAGCCATTGTAATCGCTCTTATGCTGTAATTAATAACTATGCATCATTATGCAAAATGAATGATTCACTCAATATTTTCCGCTGACAAAACCTTTTTAAAACGCGTTTCAGGTAATTACAGTAGATTGGAGGAAAAGATGGATACGGCACTGAAAGGCATCAAGATGTGGCTTATTTTATTAATTAAATCAAATTAAGAAATATTGTTTTATGTAATCAAATTTATCTTATTAAAGCTACCTTTGTAAAACATGGGTTTATCCCAATCTATTTAATAAATAAAATCCGTTGTATTCTAAACTCTGATATTTTTCCTAACTCACGGTCCTGATGAAATTTCCGCTGCAACGTTTTCAAAATAATCACTGGTATCACTTGGCTGTTCGCGGCTTCCGATTCCGTCCAGGGTGGGTCGGAGGTCGTGACATCTATTGATTATCCAACTTGCAGTTTACAATCAATTCAAAACCTCACAACCTCACTGCCTATCTCTGTGATCTTGCTACAAACCTAAATTCGAAATTACTCTCTCTCTCTCTACTTTCTCTCTCTAAAATTCTCTAACCTCTAAAACCCTAATCACAAAACATGTTTATATACCACATGTTTGTGAACTGGGCTTCCTACTAGGACTAGGCCATTTTCCAAGCCCATTACAATAATAAACTCACTAACCAATAAGCTAAGCCCAATACAAAATATCCAAAGACTAAGTAATCAAACTATTAAGCTGTTGTCACCGAATATGCACCAACAGACTCCCCCTTGACAATAGCTTCATAGTGTAACTTTGTCTTCAAACATCTTGTGTTCTTTTGGTCTTTGGATAGCGTCAGCTACACAGCTTCTGACATCAACAGACTCCCCCTTAGCTGATGCTTCCAATCTCCAAAACTTTCATTCATTGTAGATCAATTAGCTAGCAATCCTTGGTTAAGCAAGTAAGCTCCAACTCTTCCATATCTCTCTTTCTCTGCAATGTAGTAGAAGGATCCTACCATGCATCTTCACGCATCTTCACTTCACTCTCAATTTGCACTTTACTTGTATTCTGCACTTCATTTTGATAACTGCATCAATCTGTTTAGCAACACAAGCAAGTATCTCGAAAAAAAAACCATTAGTCTTTTTCACATTTAAAGATAAACCAATATTTTATCTTAGTTTGCAAAAACAACTACCTGTCAGTTCAAAATGGAAGTCTTTTAAAAAGAAATGTTTTTGGTATTTTTGATATTTTAAGAAAGCAGTAAACTATTTACAAAAGCAATAAACACTCTATTTTTGTGAGAATCACCGGTAAGAAGATCATATCAGCACAATCAAACTGTTTTCACACTATTAGATAATTCTGTATTTATTCTTTTATGAAAAGCAGTCCAAGACGATTACCAGTATGTTCGTCCACTTAAACAAAATGCATGAACATTTCAAGTACCATTACCGTATGATACGTTAAGTTAATTTTATTACTGATATATTAGTGTGTCCCACTTCAGGATATACCCCCGCGATCAAGGTATGCACAAAGATTCATCGTAGTAGGTGAGTGTACTGAATTCATCCGTTTTATTTTTCAACGTTTAGATACTTGGTGAACAGGTCAGTACTTCCGTACAGCAGAGAGACCAAAATATCTAACGAGGGCTAAGACAAATACCATTTTTGGTACGATTTGTGCTTTTTGCACTTTTTGAATGACTCTCTTTGAGAGCTTCGTCATTTAAGGGTTTTGGCATTTTTAGCTCTTTTAAGATATCCTGGGTGTGCCTAGGTCAGCATGTATCTGGATGCAGCAGAAGGACACCCCTGATATCCCCAGATGAAATAACAGTATAAAGACCCAAAACTTCAGATTTTGGCAATCTATCAACGCAAGATTTAAGGTCATTAAACCATACACCACTGATGTGTTCCCCACTCATACACAGTTCATTTAGGTTTATATCACATTGGTAAGTTGATTATTTCATGCTTTTTGCCTACTGATACATCGTATAATGAAGCTGCTATCACACTTAAGCAATTTAGTTTATTTTCAGTGTGACAGTCTAACTTGCTGATGTACTATCATTTCTCCTTTTCCACACAGTGATAACTCATTTTTGATTTTCTATTTTTTTATGTTTTTGATTTTTGATTTTTTTTATTTTTTATTTTTAATTTATAACTTACTCCCCCTAAACTCACGCACTATCTAAACTCTTTTCGGCTTAGGGAAATTTCTCCCCCTAAATTTTTGTTTTTATGGAGCAAGTTTCAAAAACACAAATTTAAAAACACAAACAGACTCCCACTTCAATCGGACAATAAGTTTTTCACCAATAAATCATCAATCAATCACCAAAGTAAATAGTTTGTTGCACATGTTAACCTACTATTCACCCCAGACACGTTACAGGAACAACCACTGTCAAACACATCAACAGTCCTTCTTGGTCATCCTGCACACACTCAACAACTTAGTTAGACTTAACAACCCAAACCTGACCGGTTTTGGGTTGACCATGTAAATCCACATACGAAGCTTCTAACCAATATCCATCACACCTTACTTGTGTCTTGGATGTTGTTGTTAAACAAGATTTATAACTTCCACTAGGTCTTTGATCACGAGAGTTCCAATAAAATCTCGGATTTTCTGACCTTTGAAAATTATTATCTTGATACCTTCTTCTCACATTATTATACCATGAATTTTGGAAAAATTTTGGATGTTGTTGAACATTCGAGTTACTGAAACCCCTATGTTCGTTTCTTTGTTGAAAATTTTCATTACCAGCAGTTTGGTATCGATTTTGATATCCAAAATGTCTATTTTGATTTTGAAACTGATTTAATTTACCATTAAAATGACTAAATTGTGTAAAATTGCTTCTTGGTCTATCAAATCGTCTTGATGTTGAAGTTTTAGATTGAAAACTTGGTTGATTACGTTGACAATGTGGTTGCACATTATTATTTAAACCAACCCTATTCCCATTCTTAACTTCATCAACTTTTTGCCTATTTTTCTTCAAAGGACAACAACTTGCCACGTGCCCTTTGTTGTGACATCTAAAACAAGATTTTGTCTTATAATTTCTCTTTTTCTTAAATCTCTTTTTAAATGTTTTCTTCTTTTCGTCTTCAGTATCCTCATCCGATTTATGAGGTGTACTGCTAGACTCAGCAGATTCTTTCAAAGTAACTGGACTATTTGGCAAGTCCACAGCTATCGGATCCACTACAGCTGGTGTAGTAGGCACAAAATCAATTAACTCATTTTCATCGGGTAAAAAAGAGTAGTCTTGATTTTTAGAAGATGAGGCTTTACTAAACCCCACACCCTTTTTATCATTACTCTTTTTCAAACTTGCTTGAATTTGAGTCCTAACTAATGAAGATTTTCCAAACTTGTCTAACTTTCCTTTAAGTTAAAGAATTTGGTCTTGTGCAACGGCTAATTCCCTGCACTTATCAGAAAATTCATTAGTTTTATCTTTCACAGCTTCACGAGCCAAATCAATGACCTGTAACAGTTCATTGACTTTGCTTGTTAAACTGCTAATTTTCTGTTCATTTGACTCGAGTTTGTTTAAACAATTTGACTCTCGTTTAATCAAAAGAACATTTGACTCTTTTTGTTTTTCCAATTCAGCTAACAGAATTTTGTTCTGCTCCGATAGTCTGTTAACTTTACCTTGTAGTTCAGTGCAATTATGACATGTATGACTTACAGATTCTGATGATACCTTCACCTCTGCTGTAAGTCCGTTCACATCAGTCAAGCCCTTTGAAACTTCTGTATCCTTCTTCTCACCATTCTCCTTATCATCTTTCTTCTTCTCTTCTAACACAACATCTGCTTTTTCATCTAAAGCACAACCTCCTACACTCTTCCTTGATGAATTCTGATAACGTTTTTCTAAAGCTTCCCACAGCTCATAAGAAGTCCCACAGTGCTTGATGGTATGTTTAATTCCCTCAGGCAAGGACATCTTGATCACTGCTAAAGCTTTCTTCTCAGCATTTACCATGAGTTTCTCAGATTCATCCATTATCTCATAAGAAATCACTTTAACTCTTCCGTCAACTCGTCGTGTAGGAGCAATGTATCCATCAATCATACAATACCACATTCTGATATCTTCACTTTTCACACATCCCTCAAATTTCTCTTTCCAACCAGAATATTCTTTGACGTTTCTCAGCTTTGGCCAATGTTTAACAGTCTCACTAACATTGTCCATATTAACCATCTTTAAACACGTTTTTATCGTAACCGTACTGATAAAAATCGTACAATATTTTTCGAAAACTGTTTTTACCAAATTATACCGTTAGAATCGTCTCGAAAAAACGAATCCAATGATATATAATGTCGAAAACCAAATTCGGGTTTTTCCAGAGTCTTTTTTTTGGTCCTAAAAATCCCACGAATCCAACCGTGCAAACGGTTTGTCGAGATGAGCTACGGATCACTTTCTATTTTCAAAACCGTTAAATCCTCTATACGTATCTAAATAAATACTCCACCTTTTAATTTTGCTCGCAAACCAAGTTAATTTCGCCGTGTCACGCTAATTATGCTGGCAAACCAAGTTAAATATGCTGACAGAGTAGTTATAATTATGCTGGTAGAGGAATTATAATTATGCTGGTTTTTAAATTCGCTGGAATAAATATGCTAGCTGATCAAATAATTTCGCCGGTTAATTATGCTAGTTAATTTCGCTGGTCGCCGGTCAGTTAATTTCGCTGTCTAATCAGGTCGCTATTACGACGACTTTAATTTCGCCGATCACCGTAATAATGTCGCTGAGGACAATTAAAACGGTCACCAAAGTCGCCTTTGGATTTAATTTCACCGGTCACCGAGTTCCTGGGTCACAATTTCGCTGGTAATTATGCTAGATCAGATAATTCCTCTGATTTGTCAGCGGAATTGTTAATTTTGCTAGAAAATTTTTAGAAACTCAATCTGATCAAATTTTCTGCAGATTTTCTAGATCCTTCTAACAGTTTCCTGCAAATCAACACAGCAAATTATCAGTAATTTTCTGCAAATTATGATGAGCACCACGAAGAACAGTTCTTCAAATCTTCAAGTTTCCTTCAAGCAAAAACACCAAATATGCAGAATTAAATTCGCTGAACACCAACAACAACCTATTTTCCTCCAAAATTTCGAAACCCTAGGTCTACCACCTTCAAAATTTTCGAAAATTTCCAATATAACCCGAAAATCCACCCTTTTCTGCAGCAACAAATTCTGAACCGAGCTTCTTCAAGAGCCTATTGCTCTGATACCAATTGTAGGTCCCTTATTCGTGTATGGATCTTTCACAGAATTGTTTATCTAACCTAGAGTGCGGAATCCTCTAGATCAGATTAGTTACAGAAACGAGTAGAAAACAGAATTCACAATCAAACGGGTCTTCTATTGATTATCCAACTTGCAGTTTACAATCAATTCAAGACCTCACAACCTCACAGCCTATCTCTGTGATCTTGCTACAAACCTAAATTCGAAATTACTCTCTCTCTCTACTTTCTCTCTCTAAAATTCTCTAACCTCTAAAACCCTAAACACAAAACATGTTTATATACCACATGTTTGTGAACTGGGCTTCCTACTAGGACTAGGCCATTTTCCAAGCCCATTACAATAATAACTCACTAACCAATAAGCTAAGCCCAATACCAAATATCCAAAGACTAAGTAATCAAACTATTAAGCTGTTGTCACCGAATATGCACCAACATTGTTAAAGATAAAATGAATAAGGGCAAATTAAAAGTAACAAAGGTTGGTCCTTTTAACACATCGCCCACATCATCAGAACTATCGAGTCCAAAGGCTTCACAAAATAAATCTTTTGCAAAAAAGATTGTGCTTTAATTGTCATACAAAAGGACATGTAGTGAGTTGTTGTACTTACAAGAAGGGTGAATGAAGCACCTTTGAAAGAAATGAAGAAAGATAAATCACCAAAAAAGAGGGGTGATTCTGAGTCGAGCAAAGCAAACTCACCAAAGAAGTCTGTTGTTGAAGACAAGGCTGAAACAGGAAATCAACAATTTACTCGTTTTCAAAGAAATCAACCAAGGTTTCAGCCTGCATCTACATCTGGCAGATTCGACAGACCTAGGTGTAGTTCACCTAAAATGAATAACTTTAATGGTTAGTCAAATAATTTCAGAGGTCAAAGTTAACAACAAAATTGATATCACACTGGTGGTAGTCTGTAACACCTCGAAAATTCGTGTTCAATAAAATAACGACACGTGTCATACAAGACAAAAGTGTTATAAACCCGGATCTAATCAAAGATGTATGGTAGGATTTAAAGCGTCGACATGTTAATTAAACACCTCTGAACGACCTAATTATAAATCCCAAGACCCTAATATATATTATAAACATTTGGTATACTCAAATCCGGTAAATGCTAACAATGATTGATTCGAATTACACAAGAATGGGATCCTACGAGGATATGCACGATAACCTTCATTTACGGCACTTTCAAAAGGATCCAAGGAAACTTTATATCATACCAAGGTGGTGTAAAATGTTCATGACCCAAACAAGAGGCCCCATACTGAAAATAATGGCCTAAAATCGTATTACACTAGTTACCCGTTCGAAGCTTGAAAGGGCAAAATTTTTTGCCCCTAATAAAGAGCTTACGGACCGTAAGGGTCAAGCCTTACGGTCCGTAAGGCATGCCCAGATGCAGAAAAACGGGACAGTTGGCTGTTTGAGCTTGTAACCGACTTAAGAAGATATTTTCACATCCATGGGCGACCCCTAATAGTTCCTAGGCCCTAGGGGCACTTGTTATTGATCAGGATCACCCCTTAGACTTAGTTGTCATCATCATAATGGATCAAGAACACTATAAAAGGCCCTCATGTTTGCAACATTTCTTGCATTCATTCCATCTGCATTTCTGGAGCTTTTGGGAGTTCAAGAGCAGACCCTAAGCATCCCTAATCGTGCATAGGACTTCTGTAAGTACGCTTAACCTTTCCTAATTGAGTTTTGCTTAGTTATTAGCCTAAAAGTCAAACCGTCGTAATTAGCGTTTGACTTAGCGATTAATCATTAATGGTCCAGTGATTAGTCGAATTGAAGGTAGTTATAAGTTGGTATTTATGTGGGTAATAAACCCTTAAAAGGGCACCCTCTGATTCCCACTCTAACTAGACATTTGTCGGGGCAAAGTTGATTAGAAAAAGTCAACAGAATGCTAATCTTCGAATTAACGCATAATTAGCAATACAGAAGGCGTGTAACCTATTTTATCACTCATATAACTTGGTAATAAGTATAAGAACTGGTCTAAGCTTGTTTGATCCGACAATTTTCTGTTTAAACCCGGTTCAGAACCGAAAGTCGCAAAACTTTGACTTTTGCTTTGACTTCAGTTCTGACCCGAATTAGATAGGTTTGGAAATGCCTTAGAGCTTCCTTAGGACCAGGTTGCATGTTGGTATAACTCTCTGTGGTTGGTTCGTAGATTACCCGATTCGTTTACACGTTTCCGTTAAATGCTTAAAGTTGACCATAATGCCCTTTTGACCATAAAACGAGAATTTTGGAAATGTGAAAGGACAATAACGTTTGCTACTGATTTATAAACACGTCCCTAAAATTTCACATCAGTTGGAGGTCTAGATTAGGAGTTATGCCCAATAGCGTAATTAGAAAGCTTTTTATTAATTAAACGGCGTAATTAGCGTAAAGCCTATCTAAACCCAATTTTTGACACCAAACCTTTTACGCACTGATGTAATATAATATTTTGGGATTTATAAAGATTTTAATTATTTTAACATGCTCATAATCTAAGGTTATGGCGTTGATTCGGTAAATACCGATTATACCCTTTTTGTTTATAAAACGAGTTCTACATAGTATTTTGACACCAATCCAATTGCTACTGATTTTATATAACAAATGAAGTATTTTGAACTTTATAACCTGATCAGAAAACTCAGATTTTCTGTATAACCCGGAAATCGCTTAAAACGGCTTTTTACGCGTATTAAACACCTAGTATAAGTTTAAAACCATTTTGGCATACAAGACTTATCACCTACTGATATAACCTATTAAATTATGTTGTTTTACTGATTATTTCAGAGCCGAGTCTCAGAGTTAAAATTTATCTCTTTTATAATCTTTAAAATGACCAAAATACCCCTACAGGGCTTAAATTGAAATTAAACTCGTTTTGGGCATAATGGAAAGTATCCTACTTATATCACAACATATTTAAAGCATATTAACTTAGGAAACTTGTATATGACTCATATGGTTACCCGTTACGCACTTTTCGCGTTCAGATCGGCTTATGTAACTAGTTTGCATAATTTAGCCGAAACGGGTCAAACCATATCGTTTTCATCTCAAAATCCAGAATGTGTTTAAGTTACCCATATTAAACAAGCATACAAGCTTGCTGGGTCAAAATCACATTCTAAACCGGTCTTCGCCTTATCATGCGTTTGAACCGTATCTTCCTTTTGAAAACTAACCGGTCTAAGTTTAGGCTTAATAAAGACCCGTTAGGATTCTAATAGGTTATTAAAAACCTTCGTTCCAGATATAGGAGCCCAGTAAAAGGGCATTATGTACTTGCTGATTTGATACGGCTGGGATTGAATTTATATTTAGCTCAGGTAAATACTTTTAACTTATTTTCCCTATACGGGCTTGGGGTACGGTATATAAAATACCGCTTGGTCGGGCATTAAATCTTTAATCGTATGGTGGTTAATTTATCTTAATCGGCCCGTTTAAATTGTTTTGTTTGCTTAAAGCCTTTGGGGGGTTAATGACCATGTCCCGGATATCCTTGGCATCATTTTACGAAATGGCCACGACCTAAGCATGCGGGTGTAGGCGTACACCCGTTGGTGCATAAATAAATATTAAGGTATAACTGCCAGTTTCGGGGGAAACTGCTGCGGGACTATATCATGTGGTGTGTCTATTGATCTTTAACCCGACACGAACCGGGCTACTGAACGCATAAGAAACATGTAATTCTCTTACAAGATTATATTCAAATAATTATCCCAAGCCATAAAATGTTTTGTGCCACGTGCATTCAAATCAATTTTCACTAAACTTTCAAAATGAGTCAGTTAATTGTATTTACCAGTGTAAACTGACGTATTTTCCCAAAAAGGTTAAGTGCATGTACTACTCGTAATAGGCTGGCCTCTCCTTAGCATCAATAAGAGTCTCGCAAGCTTGGATGCATTTAAATCTGATGAACTATGTTTCCTTTATTTATGATCCGCCTGTGGATCTTTTACGTCCCGTTTGTAATACTTGGATATTACTTTATATCGGTTTGTAATATATTTATCTTTTGCTTCCGCTGTGCATTTAAATATTGTGTTGTTTGACTATGATGATATCAACTACGTCACGGTACTCCCCACCGGGCCCACCGGTAATACGTGGAAATATCGGGGTGTGACAGGTTGGTATCAGAGCCAACATTGAGTGAATTAAACACTAGTTTTTTGTGTTTAATCTCAATGACACAATAGCACATTCCTTGACCTTCTGAGTCTAGACTTAACATAGGAATGCTCTCGTCTCTATTCGGAGGATTTTTTTTGCTTTAACTTCTATATTTTAATACGTCGCTAAGCAAAGAAGCCATAGTGGAAATTCTCCCCAATTGGAGCCTAGGGAAGGCCGAGCTTCGTGCTGCGACTAGGATAAACGTGCAAGCAAGGAGAAAACGTTCAGAAATAAAATGAAGAAGAAAACTCCTTTTGCTAAAGATCGATTCCTTAATAGTCCTTATAAGGACATACTTATCTTTCAGTCCCTTCCTGGACGACATTTTTCCTTTCAAGTCCCGTTTAGGGCAAACCTAATTTTTTTTTTATTACAGTGGAATGATTAAATTTAAATTTTCATTCTAAACATGAAATATTAAATAAATGAAAAATAACATTCCTTTTACAAGATCTACCATTATAATAAAATGGAAAAATCTAAAAAAAAAGGACAAGACCTAGCCACGTGTCATATTAAGGCCCGACCAAGATGGCAGTTGCTCAATTTAGATTCAGATCCTTATTAACATCTCAATTTAGGATTATCCTGCGTTAATTATTAAAAAGAATCTTAAAGGTAAACCTAGCCTTTATGACAGGGCCAAGATGGTAGAACCTATTCAAGAGATTCACATCCTTGTTAACATTTGTAACATGTTAACATTCCTGGCAGACGTGGTTCGATAAAATCGCATAAGTCACCCTTAAATTGGATTACTCCAATTTCTCTTATTAAAATAATCATCCCTCAAGGATAAAGTGCCTACGGGCTATAATTAACGTCCTCTGAGACTAAAGACAGTCGTAGCCTACAACTCCCTGTCAAGAAAAGGTAATGAACTCTGATTCAGGCCTTAATGCCTCGATTCTATAAAATCTTGGCTTATAACTTTGTCCTGGTGACTTGGCTTATTGTGCCATAATTATATTTTAATTAAATTTAGGATAATTATAATGAAATCCTGAATAAAATGAGTATCATTCCTTTCCTGCCAGTATACATGTTAAAAGAGAATCTTAAAAGGTATAACCTAGCTTGAATGTCATTAAAGACATGGCTACGATGGTAAAACCTGTTTAAAAGAGATTCAGATCTTTGTTAACATCTGAAAACATGTTAACCCTCCTGACAAAGTTGATGCAATAAAATCACACTTGTCATCTCTATATTAGGAACTTCCAAACCCCTTTTTGCATATACGATCAATAGGAATCATGGCTAATAAACGTCGGACATGATGTACACATCAAAACATCCATTTTGGGATGTATACCTACGGGCAAAGATGAATGCATGAAAAAGATAGTTTTATTTCATAACTTCTTGTCAATACAATGAACTATGAAATTTTCCAATCCAAAGGAATCATCGATTATGTTTTAAATTTTTCCCTAGTGACAAGGCCCCTGTGCCATCAAAAGTCCTGGGGAACAAGCCCTATGTGCTATATAAAATGTCAATACGACATTGACAGTCATGATTTATGTCCCCTGTCTAATAAATATGAAGGATTATATTCCATTTAAACGCCAAGGATGGGTTATTTAAAAACCTAGGCAAAACATAATCAAATAAATTAAATACTATCTATTTGCCCATATGGTTTATTTGCAGCATGGCTATTTAATCATCAAATTCGACAATTCACTATATAATTAAACAAATTATTACTACTTGGTTTGTAGCCTTCAAAGCTTCACCATGGCTGACTCATCTGAAGCTCACAATCATCCAGTTGATCAGAATGAAAATGCAAGACTGAACTTAACGGGCACCGAGTTACAGGCTATGTTGGATACAGCTGTAAAGAAAGTCATGGACCGTGTATTAAAGGATCATAAGCGAAAGTACGATAATACCCCAAATAAGGGTTACAAAAAGGGTAAGACCGGTTCAAACCATAACCCGTCCAAGCCAAAGGAGGCAAAGCCCAAATGCAATAACTGCAGGAAGCAACATTCTGGAAAATGCACAATCAACCCATGTGCTAAATTATGTGGAATTTGCAAAACCAAGGGTCACAAGACCTTGGATTGCAAGAAGATGGAAGATGCGACCTGCCATGGTTGTGGCAAAAAAGGGCACATAAAGACCAGCTGCCCAAAGAAGGTGACTAAAGGAAAAGGCACTTGGAATGCGCAAGCTAAGCCTTGTGGAATTTGTAATAAGGAAGGGCACAAGACTTTGGATTGCCAAGACATAAAGAATGCAAACTGTTTCAGCTGCGGCGAAAAGGGCCACATCAGTACTAATTGCCCTAAGGCTGCCAAGGAAGGAGCAACTAAGTCTGGGAAGGATTTGAAGGACAAACAGCAGACCGGTGAAAATACCAGATGCAAAACCTGTAGGAAATACCACCTCGGGAAATGCAGATATGAATCTCAGTCTCTACCCTGTGGAATCTGCAAGTCCAAGGAGCATAAGACCTTGGATTGCAAGAGATTGGGAGACGCAACCTGCTATGGTTGCAATGAAAAAGGGCACATTAAGACCAACTGCCCTAAATACGCTAAAAAGCTTGAGGAAGTTAAGAAGACCAAAGCTGGAAGCTCTCAGATGAATGCTCAAGAGACTATTCAGGATGACGATGTCACAACAGGTACTTTCTTTATCAATAACGCTCATACTAGAATATGATTTGATTCAGGTTCAGATAAGTCTTTCATAGACAATAGATTTTGTAAATCATTAAATCTGCCTGTTAAAATTCTAAGCGTTAAGTATAAAGTAAAATTGGTTGATAGTACCTCAGAGACTGCTTCAACAACATTAGATGGATGTTTATATCCATTAAGAACCATTCTCTTTCCGCTATCCTTGCTTTCATTAATATAAGGACTCGATATAGTCATAGGAATGGATTGGTCGTCTTGTGACCAAGCCCATATTGTGGGTGTAATAAGAAGTATGTAGTTATCAAAACTCCTTATGAGGAGCCTTTGACCATTCAAGGAGACACTGGGTATGGATTGCCTAAGCACTTGTTGAATATGGTATTTAATACCAAAGATTCGAGCATGGAAACTCAGATAAGACAAACAACAGTCCCAATGCTGAGGATGCGACAAATGTTAATGTTGCATCCAATGTGAACCTCAATGTTAATAGATTTAATCTCCAAAACGGTAATTAACGCAGCTGTTAGAAAGGCTATGAGAAAAGTCATGAAAAGGTTCGAGAAGCCAAAAGATGTTCGCTTTAAAACACATGTCGCTGCTCATGAGAAAGAGCTTTATTCATGCTTCAAATGCGAAGCATAACCCAAACAAAAGCATATGTGGCAAGAAGCCCCTTCCTTTTAGGATGTACTTAAAAGTACTTCGTCTCTTGGAAGTCAAGAGGCTTCAATAGTAAAAAGGGGCCATCGATTTCAGGAAAATGTTGGATGAAGTAGAAACCATTACGTATATCAGTGGATATGCTGGAAAGCACACGGAGAGGTATGCGACACAGTCGTTCGATGACAATACCCTTGACTAGTGAGGACATTAATGGAGTCCACAAGAAAGATCCTCTTTACATTATGGAGTGGTCCAAGTTTTAAGGGCCTTATTAGAAAACCTATTATCCGCGTCGCGAAATGGAAAAAAGATGGAATAAGAATTTTTCTGACTCCCCCATAAGAGCTATAAACTATCGGCAGTATGTTGCAAACCCTGGTTCATTGGTTGAAATAGTGCTCTTATTCGGTTAACCTAGAATTCAAGCATAATGCACTATATATATTGATGATTTAGCATCAACTATAAAAGGGCACATTAAGGTTTCAAAGCCTGCTCATTATAAGTCCATTATGGATCTACCTCAGCTACTCACGTTATATAGGTTAAGAAATAACTAGTCAAAGCTGAGACTGCCCTAGAATTAGTCAAGGATTTTTCAGCTAAGTTTAAAAGGGATTAAGAATGGAGGCGTTTAACCCTTCTGATGAATAATTAGGGGAGTTCACATTAATAATGACACCAGATAAATCCAATATTTTGATTTGATTGCTAGGAGATACGTTCAGGTTCAGGTGCTGCTAAGTCTCTCATAAGATCTTAAGCTTAGCAAACTTTTAGAAACTTTTCCCCTAAGAAACCCAGATATTAAGTATAAGGTAAAACTCACAGGTGAATCATAAGAACCATTTCTTCTGTTCCTGTCAGAAACCTTCAGTCGTAGAATTTTAGGAGTATCCTCTCTCTAAAAAGAAGTGCGTCAGCATACGTAGTGATATCTCTTTGATCTCTATCGATTCCGAATAACCGATGGTATGATAAAAGCGTCATATGAGGATTGGTGTATCTTAATAAGTTCCATAGATTGCTTCCATGCCTGATCAGTATGGAAGTTTAATACATGGGACCACAAAGATATTCCGATAGGTCATATGGTACTAAAGTCAACTAATGGTATTCAAAGGAGATATCCAGAATGGAATTGTCCAAGTAAATGTTCCAGATCAAGGAATTCGTGGACTCGTAACGTAAATGTGTCACTTAACTGACAGAAGCAATGATGGATTAATTGGAGCCTAAGATTTGTAAAATCTCTGTAACCTGCTTGTATCTTGATTATCTTCTCCCAAGATTACCCTGTTTACCCCTAAGAGGCAGGTAGAGTTAAGGTTTATATCTCATTTAAGGCTGTATTATTATGAAATCTCCAAGACGGCTAGTACCATCATTGGAAGAATCGAAACCCTGATTAAGTAAGTTTTAAAATAGAGGGTTCATATAGCCTAACTCAATATCCTGAGAATTCGGTATAGTTAATTATGAAAGACGGTTCATTTTGCTTATGCATTGTTTACCGCAACCCTAATTAGGCAACGATTAAGAATCGCCATCGGGTGCCCAGGATCGTCGATTTGTTCGACTAACGACAAGGATTAGCTATTCCTTAAAATTAGTTAAGCAGTGGTTGGAATAACCATCTCACCTTAAGATAAGCTTTTCTATAATAGTTGATATATAAGCATCAAGGCTGCTCCTTTGGAGACCTTGTATCGATGGAATGTTAAACATCTATTGTTGGGACAATAGATTGGTAAGTCCACTTATCAGGATCTGAAAGTTGCATTGGAAACAACGAATAAGATCATACAAATCCTTAATTATCTGTAAGTTACCAGTATTCGGCAGAAAATCAAGAATTAATGAAAGTAGCAACCATCCTAAATTCTTGTTAAGGAATAAGGTTCAATAAAAGATATCACCCAGGAAGGGTGTGCCAAATTCGTTAAATTATTAGGCTAGTTAAGCTCTGAATATATAGAATCATTCGAAGGAAATCGAATGTATCAAGATCAAGTAGCTTATAAGCTAAAACCTATTTAAGGAGCTTGGCGGAGCTCGCAATACATTGCACACTAGTGACTGAAGGATGTGTTTCGCAAATAAGTCAAGAAGCATTATCCCATAATGATATGCAGATTTATGATGTGATGAGCATCCTGTATCGATTGAGAATCGACAGGTTAAGAAGCTCCAAAAGGATACATGTACCTAATATAGGGGTCACTTTGGGAGCTTGGAAAGACTCCAGATATGTTATAGAAGTTAAGTCCATTATGCGACAAAAAGTACTTCCAGCATTTTAACAAATCTCGAGGTCGAGATTTCTTTTAAGGGGGTGAGGATGTAACACCTCGAAAATTTGTGTTCAATAAAATAACGACACGTGTCATACAAGACAAAAGTGTTATAAACCCGGATCTAATCAAAGATGTATGGTAGGATTTAAAGCGTCGACATGTTAATTAAACACCTCTGAATGACCTAATTATAAATCCCAAGACCCTAATATATATTATAAACATCTGGTATACTCAAATCCGGTAAATGCTAACAATGATTGATTCGAATTACACAAGAATGGGATCCTACAAGGATATGCACGACAACCTTCATTTCCGACACTTTCAAAAGGATCCAAGGAAACTTTATACATACCAAGGTGGTGTAAAATGTTCATGACCCAAACAAGAGGCCCCATACTGAAAATAATGGCCTAAAATCGTATTACACTAGTTACCCGTTCAAAGCTTGAAAGGGCAAAAATTTTTGCCCCTGTTAAGAGCTTACGGACCGTAAGGGTCAAGCCTTATGGTCCGTAAGGCATGCCCAGATGCAGAAAAACGGGACAGTTGGCTGTTTGAGTTTGTAACCGACTTAAGAAGATATTTTCACATCCATGGGCGACCCCTAATAGTTCCTAGGCCTTAGGGGCACTTGTTATTGATCAGGATCACCCCTTAGACTTAGTTGTCATCATCATAATGGATCAAGAACACTATGAAAGGCCCTCATGTTTGCAACATTTCTTGCATTCATTCCATCTGCATTTCTGGAGCTTTTGGGAGTTCAAGAGCAGACCCTAAGCATCCCTAATCGTGCATAGGACTTCTGTAAGTATGCTTAACCTTTCCTAATTGAGTTTTGCTTAGTTATTAGCCTAAAAGTCAAACCGTCGTAATTAGCGTTTGACTTAGCGATTAATCATTAATGGTCCAGTGATTAGTCGAATTGAAGGTAGTTATAAGTTGGTATTTATGTGGGTAATAAACCCTTAAAAGGGCACCATCTGATTCCCACTCTAACTAGACCATTTGTCGGATCAAAGTTGATTAGAAAAAGTCAACAGAATGCTAATCTTCGAATTAACGCATAATTAGCAATACTGAAGGCGTGTAACCTATTTTATCACTCATATAACTTGGTAATAAGTATAAGAACTGGTCTAAGCTTGTTTGATCCGACAGTTTTCTGTTTAAACCCGGTTCGGAACCGAAAGTCGCAAAACTTTGACTTTTGCTTTGACTTCAGTTCTGACCCGAATTAGATAGGTTTGGAAATGCCTTAGAGCTTCCTTAAGACCAGGTTACATGTTGGTATAACCCTCTGTGGTTGGTTCGTAGATTACCCGATTCGTTTACACGTTTCCGTTAAATGCTTAAAGTTGACCATAATGCCCTTTTGACCATAAAACGAGAATTTTGGAAATGTGAAAGGACAATAACCTTTGCTACTGATTTATAAACATGTCCCTAAAATTTCACATCAGTTGGAGGCCTAGATTAGGAGTTATGCCCAATAGCGTAATTAGAAAGCTTTTTATTAATTAAACGTCGTAATTAGCGTAAAGCCTATCTAAACCCAATTTTTGACACCAAACCTTTTACCCACTGATGTAATATAATATTTTGGGATTTATAAAGATTTTTAATTATTTTAACCTGCTCATAATCTAAGGTTATGGCGTTGATTCGGTAAATACCGATTATACCCTTTTTGTTTATAAAACGAGTTCTACATAGTATTTTGACACCAATCCAATTGCTACTGATTTTATATAATAAATGAAGTATTTTGAACTTTATAACATGATCAGAAAACTCAGATTTCCTGTATAACCCGGAAATCGCTTAAAACGGCTTTTTACGCGTATTAAAAACCTAGTATAAGTTTAAAACCATTTTGGCATACAAGACTTATCACCAACTGATATAACCTATTAAATTAAGTTGTTTTACTGATTATTTCAGACCCGAGTCTCAGAGTTAAAATTTATCTCTTTTATAATCTTTAAAATGACCAAAATACCCCTACGGGGCTTAAATTGAAATTAAACTCGTTTTGGGCATAATGGAAAGTATCCTACTGATATCACAACATATTTAAATCATATTAACTTAGGAAACTTGTATATGACTCATATGGTTACCCGTTACGCACTTTTCGCGTTCAGATCGGCTTATGTAACTAGTTTGCATAATTTAGCCGAAACGGGTCAAACCATATCGTTTTCATCTCAAAATCCAGAATGTATTTAAGTTACCCATATTAAACAAGCATACAAGCTTGCTGGGTTAAAACCACATTCTAAACCGGTATTCGCCTTATCATGCGTTTGAACCGTATCTTCCTTTTGAAAACTAACAGGTCTAAGTTTAGGCTTAATAAAGACCCGTTAGGATTCTAATAGGTTATTAAAAACCTTCGTTCCAGATATAGGAGCCTAATAAAAGCTATCTGTACTTGCTGATTTGATACGGCTGGGATTGACTTTATATTTAGCTCAGGTAAATACTTTTAACTTATTTTCCCTATACGGGCTTGGGGTACGGTATATAAAATACCGCTTGGTCGGGCATTAAATCTTTAATCGTATGGTGGTTAATTTATCTTAATCGGTCCGTTTAAATTGTTTCGTTTGCTTAAAGCCTTTGGGGGGTTAATGACCATGTCCCGGATATCCTTGGCATCATTTTACGAAATGGCCACGACCTAAGCATGCGGGTGTAGGCGTACACCCGTTGGTGCATAAATAAATATTAAGGTATAACTGCCAGTTTCGGGGGAAACTGCTGCGGGACTATATCATGTGGTGTGTCTATTGATCTTTAACCCGGCACGAACCGGGCTACTGAACGCATAAGAAACATGTAATTCTCTTACAAGATTATACTCCAATAATTATCCCAAGTTATAAAATGTTTTGTGCCACGTGCATTCAAATCAATTTTCACTAAATTTTCAAAATGAGTCAGTTAATTGTATTTACCAGTGTAAACTGACGTATTTTTCCCAAAAAGGTTAAGTGCAGGTACTACTCGTAATAGGCTGGCCTCTCCTTAGCATCAATAAGAGTCTCGCAAGCTTGGATGCATTTAAATCTGATGAACTATGTTTCCTTTATTTATGATCCGCCTGTGGATCTTTTACGTTCCGTTTGTAATACTTGGATATTACTTTATATCGGTTTGTAATATATTTATCTTTTGCTTCCGCTGTGCATTTAAATATTGTGTTGTTTGACTATGATGATATCAACTACGTCACGGTACTCCCCACCGGGCCCACCGGTAATACGTGGAAATATCGGGGTGTGACATAGTAAAAATTTTTATAATAATGACTCGAGAAATTATTACAATCAAAATTGTGGAAATCAATCAATATCACACCCCGATATTTTAACCACGAACCGGTGAGCCCGGTGGGGAGTATCGTGACGTAGTTGATATCATCATAGTCAAGTATACACAGTTTAATGCACAACGGAAGGCTTGGTAGAAATTACTATTACAAACCGAAAGTTTAAAGTACGAAATAAAAGAATATACAGACAGTTGTAAGAAAGGATCCACAGGCGGATCTAAATATAATACAAAATCATGTTCGACAGACTTAAGGCATTACGAACTTGCAAGATTCTCTATTTAACGCCCAGAAGCTCCCAGCCTAGTACGTGTAGTACTTGTCACTTAGCCTTTTGAAAATACGTCAGTTTACACTAGTAAATACAATTAACCGACTCTTTTGAAAAGGGTTTATAAAATTGGTTTGGATGCACAAGGCATAAAATCTTTTATAACTTGGGACAATTATAATTATAATCTTGTATATAGATTTATATGTTTGTCATATGTTCAACGCCGGGGATAGAAGCCGAGACATGATTAATAGACACACCACTAATGTAAACCCACAAGGAGTTACCCCAACAAGTGGGTATATCTTTTAACATACGCAATTGTCAAGTGCATGCCTACACCCCGTGCTTAAGTCGTGACCATTTACAAATGAAATGAGCCGAGGATATCCAGGACACGGTCATATTAACCCCCAAGTGTTTATGTTATAAAACAATACAGATTAAAACGGGTTATGTAATTTATTAATCACAATCTGATTAAATGATTCCACTCCTGACCAAGCGGTAATATTTTACCGTATCCCAAGCCCGTATAAGGGAAAATAAGTTAAAAGTATTTACCTGAATTTCTAAATGCGAGATTTATCTATTTAGCCATATAATGTACTCAAACTAGTGTAATTAGCTTTTACCGGGGTTCCTAATCTGGAACGAAGGTTTTAATAACCTATTAGATTACTAACGGGTCTTATTTAAGTTGTAAACTTAGACTGGTTAGTTTAAAGAAGGATTTACGGTATGAAACGCTAGATTAAGCGATGACCGGAATGGAATGTAATTTAGACCCAACAAGTATGGAGACTTGTATTATATAGGTAAGCTAAATACATTCTGGATTTTGAAGTTAAAATGATAAGGTTAAACCCGTTTTGGCTAATTTATGCAAACTAGATACATAAACCGTTCTGAGTGCGTAAAAGCATAACGAGTAACCAGATGAGTCATATACATGTTCCATTTGATATTATTCTTAAAATATGTTATGACATCAGTAAGATATCAACAATTATGCCCCTATAGATTTTAAAACCGAATTAAGCCTTATAAAGGCATTTGGGTCATTTTATGATTTATAAAAGGGGTTTATATGCAAACTGAGGTTCTGGTCATAAAACTTCTATAAAAGTATTTAATTTATGTTATATTAACAGTAGGATATCATATACATATGTGTGGTTTACCATTTATGGCCAAACTATGCCCCGAAAAAGGTATTTTGGTCATTTCACACATAGTTTTAAGGACTTATTTGGGAGTCTAAGTTCATGACTTATACCTACTGTAAAAATATTAAAAATAGTTTACAAAGTCATTAGGTAACAAGTCTTGGGTGCTAAGTACGGTTTAAAACTATATTATGCACCTTAATGTCGTAAAAATCGATAAATGACGATTATTTCGATGTTTAGGGAATTTCTAAGGTTATGACCAGCTTTGAATGGTCAAAATAATTTATTTATTATATCATATCAGTAACAAAAGTTTCTTGTTTGTTAACTTTATTTAAAACCGAATTTATGTGTGAAAAGGGCATAATCGTCATTTATTAATTTAATACGAAACTCATGCATAAACTCAGTAAGTAACCAGACTTGGAATCCTAGTTAGTCCTAAATATGATATCATAACAGTGAGTAATGAATTTTTATGTTAAAATTATGTTTAAACTTTATTTGCATGCCAAAGGGTATTTTAGTCTGTTTAAATGCATGTTTTATGATTTATTATGTAATTTCAGTTTGTGACTAGAAAATAAATGTTAAAATAAGTCAAATAACATTTAATAATCAGAATATAATTTATTTGCGTAGTTGTTTTATGCTAAAAATCTTATTTTTGACAAAAAGGGCATTTTAGTTAACATTAAGCATAATAACGGAATCAAGTAATTAAACTCGGATTTCTAAGGGACCATGTAATATAACCTCAGAGGGTTATACTACCATATAATACGGTCACAAAGGAACCTTAATGCATAAAGAAACTAAGCTAATTCGGGTCAGAACTGAAAGTCAAAGCAAAAGTCAAGCTTTTGCGACTTTCGGTTACTAACCGAGCCTAAACTTAGAATTGTCGGGTTGAACATGTCTAGACATGTTCTAATAATATTTACCAAGTTATTAAAGTGATAAAACATATTTTATAACCTCTACATTATCAGATTTTATTTTATTTAAAAACTGACCCGGTAGACTTTTTATGTTAATTACTTTGACCCGACAATTAACTAAGTAAACGTGGTAATTAGGAGGTGCCCTTTTGAGGGATTAACACCTACCTAATTATAATCACGTAGCCATATTCGCCTCGAACAATGGATGGACCGTTTTAGTCTAAACTGAAAGTCAAAACCGAATTGCGGCAACTTTGACTTTCGGCTTTTAAATGCATAAAAACCGAACTAAGGAGGCTAGGGACACTTACAAAGGGTCCTAGCTCGAAACTTGAACTAAGGAGAGCTTCCTTTTGATCAGGAACCTTAGAGAAATCAAGCTAGAGAGAAGAGTTTGAAATTTTGAAGTGAGCAAGGATGAATGAGGAGCATGGCACCTATTTATAGTGCAAGAATGAGTCTTATGTTGCAACCAGGTGTCCAGAGGTGTTGTGAGAGCTTAACAAGTGTCCCTAGACGTGTCCAAATACAGCTAACAGGCCATGGTATCGAGTTATGTGTGTAGAAGGTGACAAACCTGCAGCTGTCCAAAACTGCTGCCCAGATACAGTCTTTACGGACCGTAAGCTTGAGCCTTTACGGTCCGTAACCGCTTTTGATTTATATCGCCCAGATACAGTCCCTTACGGACCGTAAGCCTGGACCTTTACGGTCCCTAAGCCATTGACCAGAGAACTAAATTTGAAACTTTTTATATTTATCCCCTCAATACTTATTTATTATTTTTTAATCATTCCCGAGAGTCATGAAATAACATTATGAAACCTCGGGTTTGGTAAAAGGTCACTCAGAGGCATAAATTAGCATGTTGACACTTTTAGTCCCTCAAGATTAAATCTTTTATACGTTCAGGGTTTATGACATGTGTCATCACATTATTGGGTAAGAAATTGCGAGGTGTTACATCCTCACCCCCTTAAAAGAAATATCAACCTCGAGATTTACTGGAACAAATGAGGGTACTTTTGTCGCATAGTGGATTCGACTTCCCACGTATATTCGGGGCCTCTACGGGCATCCCATTTCACCTTCACAATTGGTACATGTTTTTTCAAAGCTTTTTAACCTGTCGATCCTCGATTGATATAGGTCTTTCAACAAATCTCAGGCTTTCATCTATCTGTACATCTTTATGAGACATTGCTAGCGACTCATCAGCTAGACATTTCTTTAAGTTGTAGATGTGGAATATATATGAATCCCGCTAAGCTCTTCAGGTAAATTCAGCTTATAGGCCACACTCCCGACACATTCGATGATCTCAAATGGTCCGATGTACTTTGGACTTAGCTTGCCCTTTTTACCAAATCGCATCACTCCTTTCCAGGGTGACACTTTGAGTAACATTTTATCTCCTACCTCGAATTTTAGAGGTTTGCGCCTCTTATCTGCGTAGCTCTTTTGCCTATCTCTGGCAGCTTTTAAACGATCACAGATCTGAACAATCTTATCCATCGTCTCAAGGACTATCTCAGGTCCTGATAGCTGGGTTTCCCCAACTTCCGCCCAACAGACAGGTGTTCTGCATTTCCTTCCATATAAGGCCTCAAAAGGCGCTCCTTGGATGCTCGTATGGTAACTGTTGTTATAAGAGAATTCAATCAGAGGAAGATGATCATCCCAACTTCCACCTAAATCTATGACATATGCACGAAGCATGTCTTCAAGTGTTTGAATCGTACGCTCACTTTGCCCATCCGTCTGAGGATGCTAAGCAGTACTGAAATTCAAACGAGTGCCTAGAGATTGTTGGAAACTTTTCCAAAAATGTGAATTGTATCTAGTATCTCTATCGGATATAATAGATACTGGCACTTCGTGGAGAGATACAATCTCATCCACATACAATTGGGCTAATTTATCGGAGCTATGCGTCTCCTTGATGGTTAAGAAATGAGCCAACTTAGTTAGTCTGTCAACTATGACCCATATTGTATCATTTCCATGTCTTGTCTTAGGTAACTTGGTGATAAAATCCTTGGTTACCATCTCCCACTTCCATGTGGGAAGTTCTGGTTATTGTAGTAATCCTGACGGCTTTTGATGTTCGGCGTAAACCTGAGAGCACATCAAACATTTAGCTACGTGTGTGGCTGTAGATTTCTTCAAACCCATCTACCAAAAGTTTGTCTTCAGATCTTGATACATTTTGTCGCTTCTCGGGTGAATTGAGTACTTGGAATTATGAGCTTCTTGAAGGATTATATCTCTAAGTCCTCCATGAATTAGAACCTAGATTCGACCATTCAATCTCAGGATTCCATCATTCCCAGGTGACGACTGATCAATAGTTGCACCTAATCTTTCTTCTGGAAGGTTCTCTTCCATTACAGCTTCTTTCTGTGTTGTCAACAACTTCTCATTTAAACTGTTCTTCAGTTCAATACTATTAGCATTTATCCGTATTGGTTTGACTCTTTCTTTTCTGCTTAATGCATCTGCGACCACATTCGCTTTGCCTGGATTGTAGCGAATCTCACAATCATATCACACATTGAGGTTCCATACAGGTAATGTCTCCATAGCTTAAGTGCAAATACAATGGCATCCATTTCCAAGTCATGGGTGGTGCAATTCTTTTCATCTACCTTCAGTTGTCGTGATGCTTAGGCAATCACCTTGCCTTTTTGCATAAGTACACAGCCCATGCCAGTGTGCGAAGCATCACAATAGACAACAAATTCTTCTATTCCTTCAGGCAATGTTAACACAGGAGCATTGCTCAGCTTTTGTTTGAGGATCTCGAAGGACTCCTGCTGTTTGGGACCCCAGACAAATTTCACATTCTTGCGGGTTAAAGTAGTTAGAGGTGCCACTATCCTTGAAAAGTTTTCGATAAATCGTCTGTAATATCCTGCCAACCCTAAGAAGCTGCGAATTTCAGTAGGTGTCTTAGGTGTTTCCCAATTCATGATTGCTTCAATTTTAGCGGAATCCACTTGGATACCACGCTCACTTACCACGTGTCCAAGGAATTGGACTTCACAAAGCCAGAATTCGCATTTGGAAAACTTAGCATAAAGCTTCTCTTGTTGTAGAAGTTTGAGGATGCATCGGAGATGTTTCTCGTGATCGGCTTGACTCTTGGAATAAATAAGTATGTCATCAATGAAGACAATGACAAACTTATCCAGATACAGTGTGACAACTCGTATTTCAGGACCTATCTTTGTGTTTAATGTAACGTGTATGAACTCTATGTGACAAATTGATATGTTGGTTTTAATGAATAAGTGTTACGTGTTATGTGATTTTTTGTAATGTATGTATGTAATGTAATCGTACAAGCCCATTAGGGCCACACTCTTGTACTCGAACCATAAGGGCAGCCCGTGATGGGTTCGGCCCATTCCAATTGTTGCGCATAATCCCATGAGGAGGGAGTATACTCCTCATTGCTTGCAAAACACAACACACACAAACCCTAGTTCTCTCCTCCCTCTCTCTCTCTCTCGAAGCCGACGGCATCACATCCCTCTTCCTCGAAGCTTTCTTGATTCAGATCACCCTTGTTCTACCTTCTAACCGGTTAGTGTTTCATGATTATTGTTTTGTTAGATGATATTGTGATTTCTATGTTTCTACATAATGAATTAAGAATGATTGATCATGATATAAACTGTTGAGGCTTTGTGTTCATGTAAATCAGCTCACATGTGTAATATGTTAGTTCAACATAGGGTTTGATAATCATGTGATGATAATAATGATCTAGAATCGAATGAATGTCATCGCCTATATGTGTTTGGATTTGGATAGAATATAAGATTTGGCTTGAGTTATTGGATGATGAATTAAGGATCTTGATGTTAATCATGCTATTTGATTCGATGTGATGATTTATTGTTTATGTTTTGAATATGATTAGGGTTCATAAGAATTAATTAGCAAATGTTTAGTTTGATCGATGATTTGCATGATTGGAAACTGTTTAATGGTTTTGATCGATGGATGCAAGTTAGGAAACTGTTAGATTTGAATTGCAAATAAATGGTGTAACTGATTTCCATAAATTACGGATAATAAACCTAATCGCCCAAGAGCTCAATCACACAAGAGCTCAATCGCACAAGCCACGGTCGCACAAGTGTAGTCGCACAAGATGGGTACAACCAATAAAGCACAGTGTACTGTTTAATTATGCATGATCGCACAAGGCAATGTGGATCGCACAAGACGGTGCTGATCGCACAACCCTTGGGCCACACACAACCGGTTAAACCTTAAAATGATTTTGGGCCTTAAAGCCCAAAACTCGATCGCACAAGACTAAATGGATCGCACAAGTTGATTTTCGTTATTTGTTTGGGCCGTGTACATGTTGGGTTACTTATGATATTGGGCCGGGTATGTTTTGGATCGCACAACACATTGTGAGTCGCACAAGGTTGTGCTGGACGCACAACAGGTTGGGCCGGGTACTATTGGGCTTCAATTAGTGAAGCGCACAAGGCGGTTGGACTATTGAACTTGTGCGAGCCCAATCTTTTGAGTCGTACAAGTTCGGATATGATATGTATTTGACTGTTAACGTGTTTTCCATGATCATTACGTATTGTAACCTGTTAGTTTATGTGTAAAACTTAAGTGCACTACTTGAACCTAGACCTGACTTGTATGGTAACCATGCTAGGACGTGGTTGACCACATATAGCTCAAGTGACCTTTTCGGGTATCTGGCGAGCTAACCTAAGGTGAGTTCACACTTTCTATAAGGCATGGGATTCCCGGTGGTTTGGGAATGGGTTAAAGAACTAAAACGGAACCTGCATATTCTCCTTGGTTAGAATACGTACCTCCATCCTCCATGGGAAGGATGACAACATTATACCTGCGTATTCTCCTTGGGTAGATTACGTACCTCCATTCCTCCGTAGGAAGGATGACAACATTTAACTTACTAGACAAAACTCTATCATGAAGTCCCTCATTTTTATATCGACTTAATCACCGGGCCAATGGCGAGCGGGTCATTAGTTAAATAGCGCTATTAGGTTTGACAAGCCTCACACCGTGCCGCAGAGGACAGGAGTGGACTAATGGATCTGGGCACTTAGTCAATGATGATAGACATTGACATAGGGCACAACATGACTCAGTCAGTTGTCGATATGGTAACGGGTCTAGTGGTTAACATGGGGAAGCCCCCACTGGTTATGGTTTGGGAAACAAGGAACTGGTTAACACATGGTTTTCGAAAGAACTTATGGTTTTTGGAACAACTTTAAAATGGACAACCAACTGTGAACTCGCTCAACTTTGTTGTTGATTCGTTGCTACATGCCTTGCAGGTTGTTAGGTGCTTAGATGGAGCTTGCACGAGAAGGAGAGGTCATTGTGGGACATGGACTGTTGAAGTTCCATGTTAAACATTTGAACTTTTAAAACTTATAATTTGGTTTTACACTTTATGCTTCCGTTGATAACTTGAACTTAGTTAATTTGTTTTGGACACCAATTATATTGTGGTTGGTTTTATATTTACTTTAATACGTTGTTCAATATGATTGGTGGCTTGATCCTGGTCAGTCATGCCTCCTGCGGTGATACTCCGCTTGTGGATTTTGGGGGTGTGACAGATTGGTATCAGCGCCATTGGTTATAGTGAACTTGGTTTTAAAAAGGGAAAAGCTTTTTGACAAAACCAGACTATAACCTGTACAGTGCTCCACGATTCACAACGACACTTCGCTCCACGTGCAAGAGTTAACACTATAGGTAATGTGATTTACGTTTATATTACCTGTCTGTTAGTTTAAGTAGTGCATTTGATCATGGTATGCTTAGTTAGCATAACAACTATTGCTCGAAACCATGTGTGCTTGCTCTCTCCTGTCATACCACACTTACGCACTTTCGCGACACCTTTCTTACTTATGTTTCCTTCGATGTGAAGATCATGAGTGGACTCCTGAACTTGACTCAAGCCCAGCTGACAGCTTTAATCAACGAACAAGTTGCTGAGGCACTCGCACAAGTTCCAGCAGGAGGTATAACCTGCCGTTTCGGCCTATCTTAGGATGTTTAGATCCCGCTCTCGCGAACCAACTCTCGTGCTTAACCTTATCTTCTCTTTCTCGCACAACAGGTCAGCATGCTCAACCTCTCGTGTGTACGTTCAAGACCTTTATGGACTGTCAACCTTCAATGGAACAGAAGGAGCTGTAGGTCTTCTCCACTGGTTCGAGAAGATCGAGTCTGTCTTTGAGATGTGTGAATGACCTGAGGCTCGTAGGGTAAAATTTGCTACTGGAACACTCGAAGGTGCTGCGTTAACTTGGTGGAACGCACAGGTTCAAATGCTTGGATTAGCAGCTGCTAATGCTACCCCATGGAACGAATTCAAAGATATGATCAAAGAGGAGTACTGTCATCGCGACGACATACACAAGCTAGAGGTGGAGTTTTACAACTTGAAGATGACGGGGTCTGAAATCGAGGCATATACGAAGAGATCGAACGAATTGGCTGTATTGTGTCCTACTATGGTGGATCCTCCTATCAAACATATCGAGCTGTACCTCAAGGGTTTAGTGCCAGAGATTCAGAGCCATGTGACTGCAGCTAACCTCCCTACGACTCAGCAAGTCATTCGACTGTCCCATCGTCTCACTGATCAGGCAGTCGAGCAGAACAAGCTGCCCAAGCGTATTAGCGCTACTACTACTTCAGATGCTCCTAGCGACAACAAGCGCAAATGGGATGGAAATTCGAACAAAGGTTCTACTTATGTTCAGTCTCAGCCTCAGCAGCGAAGGACTGATGACTACAAGAGCCCCGGTCAGCAGTCTGCAGGGAATCAGGGACAGGGTGGATACAAGGGAAACCACCCTAAGTGCAATCGATGTAACATGCACCACAGTGGGCCGTGCAACAAGGGTCGTTGTCACAGATGTAACAAGCTTGGTCATGCAGCAAAGGAATGCAGGAGCCCATATCCTGCAAATCAGAATCGTCAGCAGCAGCCACAAGCTCCACAGAACCAGCAGCAACAGCAACAACAAGGTAATAAAGGGTGTTTTCAGTGTGGTGCTGAAGGCCACTTCAAGAGGAACTATCCCTAGCTGAACCACAATCAGAACAACTACAACAACCAAGGGAATGGGAACCACAATGGGGGTAACAATGAAGGCAATGGGGCCAGGGGTCGTGTTTTCGTGATTGGTCAGGGTGAACCGAGGAACGATCCCAACGTTGTGACGGGTAATTTCCTACTGGATGATTTCTTTGTTTCAGTTTTATTTGATTCGGGTGCCGATACTAGTTACGTGACCTTAAAAGTTAGTCAGATGCTTAAACGTACCCCAATCCCCTTAAACACCAAGCATGTTGTAGAGCTAGCTAATGGTAAAAGTCTTGAGGCCACGCATATAGTTAAGGGTTTTAATCTCGTTCTAGCTGGTCAGGCCTTCTCTATCGATCTTATTCCCATCGTTCTTGGTAGTTTTGACGTCGTCATTGGGATGGATTGGTTATCTCAACATCGACCAGAGATCCTCTGCAAGGAGAAAATCGTCCCCATCCCTCGTTCTGGAGAAGAACCCCTTGTGATTCGTGGTGATAAGAGTAGTGCTGTGGTAGGCATCATATCTTTCCTTAAGGCCCAGAAGTGCTTACGAAAGGGGCACACATCTATTCTAGCCCTCGTTACTGACACCTCAACGAAAGAGAAGAAGATAGAAGACATTCCTATTGTACGCGACTTTCCTGAGGTATTTCCTGAGGAATTACCTGGTCTTCCGCCTCATCGCCAAGTTGAGTTTCAAATCGAGCTAGCTCCTGGAGCAGCACCCATAGCTCGTGCACCTTATCGATTAGCCCCATCAGAACTAGAAGAACTGTCCGCACAACTGCAAGAACTCTTGGACAAGGGTTTCATTCATCCTAGCTCTTCGCCCTGGGGAGCTCCAGTCTTGTTTGTGAAGAAGAAAGACGGTACCTTTCGAAGTGTATTGACTATCGCGAACTTAACAAGGTGACTGTGAAGAATCATTATCCTCTCCCGCGTATTGATGACCTATTCGACCAATTGCAAGGGTCGAGCTTCTACTCAAAGATTGATCTGAGATCGGGCTATCATCAACTGAGAGTTCGAGACGAGGACATCTCCAAGATAGCATTCAAAACTCGTTATGGGCACTACCAGTTTTTAGTCATGCCTTTCGGGTTGACAAATGCACCTGCGGTCTTCATGGATCTCATGAATCGAGTGTGCAAACCTTACCTGGATAAGTTCGTTATTGTTTTCATCGACGACATCCTGATCTATTCTAAGAGTCAGGAGGAACACGAGCATCATCTGCGACTCATTTTGGAACTTCTTTGAGCAGAGCAACTTTACGCTAAGTTTTCGAAATGCGACTTTTGGCTTCGTGAAGTCCATTTCCTAGGTCATATGGTAAACGAGGATGGGATTCATGTTGATCCATCCAAGGTTGACTCGATCAAGAACTGGCCTGCACCCCGTACACCAACTGAAATCCGCCAATTCTTGGGTTTGGCGAGTTACTACAGAAGGTTTATCAAGGATTTCTCAAAGATTGCACAACCTCTCACTTCACTAACTCAGAAGGGTGTCACCTATTGTTGGGGTGATGCACAGGAGTCCACGTTTCAGCAACTGAAGGAAAAACTTTGTAGCGCACCTATTCTCTCGTTACATGAAGGCATGGACGACTTCGTGGTTTATTGTGACGCATCAATTCAGGGACTTGGTTGTGTGTTGATGCAACGTGAGAAAGTCATTGCTTATGCATCACGCCAACTTAAGGTTCACGAAAGGAACTACACTACCCACGATCTGGAGCTGGGAGCTGTTGTTTTCGCATTCAAGATATAGAGACATTACCTGTACGGTACCAAGTGCACCATCTACACCGATCATAGGAGTCTCCAGCATATCTTCGATCAGAAGGAGTTGAACATGCGACAACGTCGGTGGGTTGAACTTCTAAACGATTACGAATGCGCGATCAAGTACCATCCAGGCAAAGCCAATGTTGTGGCCGACACCCTCGGTCGAAAGGAGACTACACCTAAGCGTGTACGTGTGTTACAGCTTACCATCCACTCTAGTCTTCCCGCTCAAATTCGTGATGCTCAGGTCGAAGCATTGAAAGCAGAGAATATCAGGGCTGAGTCCCTACGAGGATCGAAGAAACGGTTAGAACAAAAGGGAGACGGCACTTACTACGTGAAAGGGCGCATCTGGGTTCCATTTTATGGTAATCTACGTGAGCTTGTGATGGATGAAGCACACATGTCATGTTACTCAGTACATCCTGGTTCGGATAAGATGTACCACGATCTCAAGACTATGTACTGGTGGCCCCATATGAAAGCTAACATAGCGACCTATGTTAGTAAATGCTTGACCTGTGCGAGGGTCAAGATTGAATACCAGAAACCATCAGGCCTACTTCAGCAACCAGAGATCCCGACCTGGAAATGGGAGCAAATTTCCATGGACTTCGTTACTGGCTTACCTAGATCTCAACGGGGAAATGATAGCATTTGGGTGATAGTGGATCGATTAACCAAGTCTGCACACTTCCTGGCTATCAAAGAAACAGATAAGTTTTCCACTCTAGCAGACGTCTACCTGAAGGAAGTAGTTTCGAGGCACGGGGTGCCGACCTCTATCATTTCTGATCATGATTCACGTTTACCTCTGAGTTGTGGCAAGCAATGCACAAATCCTTTGGCTCTTGGTTAGACATGAGCACAGCATATCATCCACAGACGGATGGGCAGTCTGAGCGCACCATCCAAACCCTTGAAAACATGCTTCGAGCGTGTGTAATCGACTTTGGTAACGGCTGGGAGTGGCATCTACCTCTGGTGGAGTTTTCGTATAACAACAGTTACCACACCAGCATCCAGGCTGCTCCGTTCAAGGCATTGTACGGACGGAAGTGCCGATCACCTCTTTATTGGGCAGAGGTTGGTGACAGTCAAATCAGTGGCCCAGAACTCGTCGTCAACACGACAGAGAAGATCGCCCAAATACGACAACGAATGGCGGCAGCTCGTGACTGTCAGAAAAGCTACGCTGATAAGCGCAGGAAACCACTCGAGTTCCAAGTTGGGGATCGAGTGCTACTGAAAGTCTCACCTTGGAAGGGTGTAGTTCGCTTTGGCAAGCGAGGCAAGCTGAATCCACGCTATGTTGGGCCTTTCGAAATCATTGAGAAAATAGGCAAGGTGGCCTACAAACTGAATCTACCCGAAGAACTCTGCGGAGTTCACAACGTACTCCATGTGTCGAATCTGAAGAAGTATCTGTCAGATGAGATCCTCATAGTTCCTCTCAAGGAGCTCGCCATCGACGATCAGTTATGATTCGTCGAGGAACCACTAGAGATAACAGACCGAGACGTTAAGGTTCTCAAGCGTACCAGGATACCCATTGTTCAAGTTCGTTGGAACTCCCGTCGTGGCCCAGAGTTCACCTGGAATGAGAAGATCAAATGAAACACAAGTATCCCCAATTGTTCGAGAAAAGCGAGACCACTACTGAGGTTGAAGCTACTGCGGAATTTTGAGACGAAATTCCAAACCAACGGGGGAAGGATGTGACACCCCAGGAAAACCAGGAAACCATGCAACCTAACTAGCTTCCCTCAGTAACTACGTGCTAAATTTTGGGACGAAATTTCTTTCAACTTGGGGATGATGTGACAACTCGTATTTCAGGACCTATCTTTGTGTTTAATGTAACGTGTATGAACTCTATGTGACAAATTGATATGTTGGTTTTAATGAATAAGTGTTACGTGTTATGTGTTTTTGTGTAATGTATGTAATGTAATCGCACAAGCCCATTCGGGCCACACTCTTGTACTCGAACCATAAGGGCTACCCGTGATAGGTTCGGCCCATTCCAATTGTTGCACATAATCCCATGAGGAGGGAGTATACTCCTCATTGCTTGCAAAACACAACACACACAAACCCTAGTTCTCTCCTCCCTCTCTCTCTCGAAGCCGACGGCATCAAATCCCTCTTCCTCGAAGCTTTCTTGATTCGGATCACCCTTGTTCTACCTTCTAACCGGTTAGTGTTTCATGATTATTGTTTTGTTAGATGATATTGTGATTTGTATGTTTCTACATAATGAATTAAGAATGATTGATCATGATATAAACTGTTGAGGCTTTGTGTTCATGTAAATCGGCTCACATGTGTAATATGTTAGTTTAACATAGGGTTTGATAATCATGTGATGATAATAATGATCTAGAACCGAATGAATGTAATCGGCCATATGTGTTTGGATTCGGATATAATATAAGATTTGGCTTAAGTTATTGGATGATGAATTAAGGATCTTGATGTTAATCATGCTATTTGATTCGATGTGATGATTTATTGTTTATGTTTTGAATATGATTAGGGTTCATAAGAATCAATTAGTAAATGTTTAGTTTGATAGATGATTTGCATGATTGGAAACTGTTTAATTGTTTTGATCGACGGATGCAAGTTAGGAAACTGTTAGATTTGAATTGCAAATAAATGGTGTAATTGATTTCCATAAATTACGGATAATAAACCTAATCGCACAAGAGCTCAATCACACAAGAGCTCAATCGCACAAGCCCTGGTCGCACAAGTGTAGTCGCACAAGATGGGTACAACCAATAAAGCACAAGTGTAGTCGCACAAGATGGGTACAACCAATAATCGCACAAGTTGCATGATCGCACAAGGCGATGTGGATCGCACAAGACGGTGCTGATCGCACAAGCCTTGGGCCACACACAACCGTTTAAACCTTATTATGTTTTTTGGGCCTTAAAGCCCAAAACTCGATCGCACAAGACTAAATGGATCGCACAAGTTAATTTTCGTTATTTGGTTGGGTTACTTATGATATTGGGAGTCGCACAAGGTTGTGCTGGACGCACAACAGGTTGGGCCGGGTACTATTGGGCTTCAATTAGTGAAGTGCACAAGGCGGTTGGACTATTGAACTTGTGCGAGCCCAATCTTTTGAGTCGTACAAGTTCAGATATGATATGTATTTGACTGTTAACGTGTTTGCCATGATCATTACGTATTGTAACCTGTTAGTTTATATGTAAAACTTATGTGCACTACATGAACCTAGACCTGACTTGTATGGTAACCATGTTAGGACGTGGTTGACCACATACTGCTCAAGTGACCTTTTAGTGTATCTTCCGAGCTAACCTAAGGTGAGTTCACACTTTCTATAAGGCATGGGATTCCCGGTAGTTTGGGAATGGGTTAAAGAACTAAAACGGAACCTGCATATTCTCCTTGGGTAGAATATGTACCTCCATCCTCCATGGGAAGGATGACAACATTATACCTGCGTATTTGATGGAGGGTGTGAAACCCGATTGTTAACGTGCTTATCTTGTGTGATTTATTGTCGTTTAAGTGATTATGCGCATGGAATATGTTCACTACGTGTGTTTTTGTTTTTACAGGAAAACGCGTAATACGGCGCAGATTAGAGAGTTTAATGATAAAACGCAACAAGCACAGACGATTAGAAAAGAGATATCATGTTAAACGAAACTTGTTCGGGTCGAAAGATAGCTCAAAAACACAATAAACAAGAAACATTAAAGTTGAGAGGCTTGGATGTTATTAGCTGAAAGTTAAAATAAGCCAAAATATGAAGTAATGGTATTTGGCGTAGGTTACGGAACCAATGGCGTAGCCTCCGGTTCATGCGATGGCTGAAACAAAAAAGAAACAGAAAATAAAAAACGTAACTTACGGCATCAAACGTAAGCTACGTTGAAGAAAGGAATTTAATAAAAGAAAAGAAGTGACGGCAACCTAGGTTTGGGGGTGGTCATACTTGTGCAGCCTTTGGGGGTTTCTAGGAACCATCATGTGCACCTGGGTCGTATGAAAATGAACATAACCATCATCACAAAAGTGGCAGCTAAGAGGATTATTATATTGTTAAATTCAATTCACAATTGAATTGAGGGGAGTCACGTGAGTTTGGAGGATCTTTCATGATCACAAAGTCAACAACATCATCATTAATTATTCTAGACTAGAGGATCGAGAATTGAGGTGGGGGTTCTAAGAGATCACATGATCACATCATCACAAACATTGGGCAGCTATAGTTGAACATAGAGTGGACTTCTAAGATGCACACATGGGTTAGCATATATTGGGCCGCCATATAGGTTTGAGGGTTTGGCAACATTAAGGATCCAACATTATCTTTAATGGGCTTGGACTCTCTTGGACGCACATGCAAGGTAAAAATGGACGGCAAGATTAGAGTTTTGATTGGGCCGCACATGATTAGAGAGGAGGCCTTGGGTTTTCGAAAAAACATCATATATCATCATATTTGACGGCAGGAGGGAGGAAGGGAGCAACTTCTCAAGCACGCTGAGATCATTCCACCAACATGAGCGGCTAGTTTTTTTTGGTTTCCTCCGGATGGAGGGTTTTGTAAGTTGGATAATTTTATGTGTTTGTGACAATCGTATAATTTGGTGATCTAAGCATTCGATGCTTTTCACCTTGATTTGATTTATTGGTTGTAAACAGTTACATTTATTTAAACCTTAATTTCTAAGTATTCAGTTCCCGAGAGTTCTAGTAATTGGGATATATTTGACATGGGGTTAGGGTTTGTAAGTTGTAATTGATAATCATTCGATAACCTCCCGTTATGTATTGACCGGAGTACTTAGTCGTTGGTTATCACAATTGATGAATTAAGTTAAACACTTATGTCTATGTGAGTGTTTCGATTAAACACATAATTGAATCTAGCTGTAAAACCTGAAATCTGGAGGAACCATTGTTCTTTCTATTGATTTAAATCTCACTTTTAGTTCGTAATTTTTAGATAATCAATCAATTGAGTTTAACTTTTTAGTAATAGTTAATTAATACTTAGCATTGTGACACTTTCCACAATCCTCCTCTGGTTCGATATCCGACTTATCCTATCTACATAGTTTAGTTGGTTTTTGCATGTCCTTAACGACAGACATCAAAATGGCGCCGTTGCCGGGGAGGCGTGCGCAAAGTGTTTAGTGTTAAGTTTTAGTGAAAAAATAAAAATAAATAAATAAATATTAAATAAATAAAAAATAAGAAAAATAAATTTAAAAATCCCAAAAAGATTTTTCTTTGATGTTCGGGGATTCACACTTGGTAGTTGAGTTGTGTTGTGCAGGATGACAGAGCATTACACAGATTTCAGCTTTTCTACGTGTATATTGTGTGGGGGTCCACGTCATCCGTGTATCGGTTGCCACGAGGCCCACTACAGGAGGGCATATGGAAAACCGGTGTCTGATGTTTCACAACTTCCACCTCCATCATACGCTGATGATTATGACCTAGATATGGAGGATGGTTATTACTGTGACGGATGGGATCGGGACGAGGATGCTTATTATGAACCAAGGACGGATGGACAATGTTTCTATTGCGGTCGTAATCATACTTCTGTTTATGATGATGTGTGCGCGGTATATTTGGAAAATCCAGAGTACTGGAATAAAAAAATGATGGATGCGTACATCTCAACACCGTATCAGGGATACCGACAGTATCATCCCGAGGAATATCCTGAGCCCGAGGGTGTCTATACTTATCAGACCGAGGAGGAGAAAGAGCTTGCTATGTTGGAAGTGACTTTGTCCAAACTCGAGCAGTATTTATCAGCACCCAACCTTTCCGATGACGATCAAATCAGCTGTGTAGTTTCCAAGTGTCAGAAGTTAAAAATGAAGATAGAAATATGTCGCAACCCCCGATCCCTGATCCCTGGGAACGGGCGGACGTGATCACAGAGTTTTGGTGGTATCAGGGTCATTTAATCTTGCAGCGGAATTTACATCAGGATCGTAGTTAGGAAATGTTTATCAGAGTAAAACCACCTCATTTAATATTAATAATCACATGGGTAAAACCCAAGTTTCTTATTACAATACATTTATAGGGATGAACCCTATTTTATTTCAATTTAAAACACCGTTTATTTGGTAACTTTTATAGCCACATTATACCCAAGCCTTCAGTGCTCTCCAGCTGGCTATTTATTAATTGGTTGTCACATTGGGTTACCTGAAACGTGTTTTAAAAACATTTGTCAGTCGAAAATACTGGTGAGTGAATCCCAGTTTAATCAAGTTTAAATAAAAAGTCACAGTGAACAGTATTGAGAGCGAACACATTGTTTATGTCTACACAATTACTCCATTTGGTACTATCAATTCACTGACTTGTGGGTCATATTACCCATTGGCTAACTCATTGTCCAATGGTAACGTATTGTCATCCCGACTTACTACTCACAGTGTAGTACATTTTGTATACAAAACCCCCAACATACCGGCAGTAATTGAAGAACTACAAAGACTCAATCACTGCTAAATTTCATAGTAAAACATTTAAGGTTTGGTAAAACATTACCAAAAACATTATAAAAAAGAGGATAAACTCACATTGCTATCTTAGGCTTCTTGTAAGGTTTTCCTGGAAATAATCTATAATTTATACAAATGTACATTGGTTACTATCATAACCCTTTGAAATTATTAATGATACCCTCCCCGAGACGGCATTCCAATAACTATGTCGGGCGGAACCACGACAGTTATTACGGAACCCTAAATCAATCGGGCAGCGTAACTATTACGAAACTAGGGTTATAATACTTACAACGGAGCAGAACCTCGCTAATTAGGGGTATAATACCCGTGTATTATAACTTTCCTACAGAATTTGTGATTTGAGATTGAAATGTGAGCGACGAAAAACGTAAACTGATGAGTTCTATATATCGTGCTGGATTCTGACTTCCAGGCGGCCCGCGTAAGATAAGGCTAAGCCTTACGCGGCCAGCGTCAACCATCTGGTCAACATATAGCTTGTCCCGGTCATCCTCTAGACCGCCATGATGTCGACACGTGTCAGCACCGGATGTCTCCGCGTTTCATGACTTCTAGCGGCCCGCGTAAGTGTAAGCTTAAGCTTACGCGGCCCGTATTAACTTAAGAAGTCAACGGAGTCAATTCCAGTCTTAATACCGCCCGCGTGAGATATTGGGGTGGGTCTACGCGGCCCGCCTCAACTCTATTTTTCTTCATTTTTGATTTATTTTATATGTTAAAACATAATTTGTGCTCGGTTTTCACATACGGGGTGTAATATAAGACATATTGGAATATTTTACAATATACTAAAGTGTCATAATATTTATGAGGGTGTTGGTTTTACCAAGGGTTGTTACATTCTCCCCACCTTGTTTTAGAGCTCGTCCTCGAGATCTACTGGAACAAATGCGGATATTTCCTTTGCATTTCTGACTCGAGCTCCCATGTGTACTCAGGTCCTCTTTTGGAATCCCACTTTACTTTGACTAGAACTAGTCTCTTGTGTTTGAGATTCTTGACTTTCCTATCTTCAATCTGTAGAGGTCTTTCTACAAATTTGAGTTGTTCATTTACCTCTATATCCTTAAGAGGTACTATCAGTGATTCATCAGCTAAACACTTTTTAAGATTTGATACATGAAATACATCATGTATACCTGCCATTTCCTCTGGCAGTTGTAGTTGATAGGCTACAGGTCCTATTCTTCTAATAATCTTAAAAGGTCCAACATACCTGGGACTTAACTTCCCTCATTTGATGAATCTTACTATTCCTTTCCAAGGAGAGACTTTCAACAATACTTTATCTCCTATTTGAAATTCCTTTGGCTTGCGTCGGTTATTAGCATAACTCTTTTGTCGATCACGTGCTGCTTTCAGTCGTTCCTTGACTTGAATAATCTTATCGGTTGTCTCTTGCACTATCTCAGGTCCAGATAGTTGCTTTTCTCCGATTTATGCCCAACATACTGGGGTTTGACACTTTCGTCCATAAAGTGCTTCGAATGGTGCAGCATTTATACTTGTGTGGTAACTATTATTATAAGAAAATTCTATTAAAGGTAAGTGATTGTCCCAATTACCTCCGAAATCAATTACACAAGCTCTAAGCATGTCCTCCATCGTCTGGATTGTCCTTTCGCTTTGTCCATCCGTTTGAGGATGATAAGTTGTGCTTAATTTTAACTTGGTTCCCATTGCCTTTTGGAAACTTGACCAAAAATGAGAGGTAAATCGACTATCCCTATCAGAAACAATTGATAAAGGAATGCCATGTAAAGAAACAATTTCATTTACATACAATTTAGATAATTGTTCCATACTAATTATTTCCTTCATTGGTAAGAAATGAGCTGACTTAGTTAGCCTATCTACAATCACCCAGATTGTATCATTTCCTTTCCTAGTTTTGGGTAATTTAGTAACAAAATCCATTGTTATTAATTCCCATTTCCACACTGGCATCTCTAATTGCTGTAACAATCCTGAGGGTTTCTGATGTTCAGCTTTAACTTGTGAGCAAGTTAAACATTTAGAAACATAAGTTGCTATGTCCTTTTTCATTCCTATCCACCAGAAATTTTTCCTTAAATCCTGGTACATTTTATCACTCCCTGGATGCATTGTATACTTAGATTTATGGGCTTCTTCTAGTATACGATGACGTAGGTTTCTTAATTTAGGTATCCACATTCTCTTTTCATGGAATCTCCAAATTCCATCTGTTCCTTGTTTTAATTCCTTTAACATACCTTTTAATTTTTCAGAATCATCCTTGATTACTGATTCTTGTGCTTCTCTTATTTGCTCATTTAAATCTACTTGTAGATTTAATTTAGAGTTAATTGCCATTTTCGCCCCTGAGGTTTGGGCACATTTTCCATTTTCGTCCAAAATCACACTTTTCGACCATTTAGCCCCCAACGTTTGGGCACATTTGCCATTTTCATCCAAAATCACACTTTTCGACCATTTAGCCCCCAACGTTTGGTCATTTTTGCCATTTTCGTCCAAAATCACACTTTTCGACCAATTGCCCCCAAAGTAATTGGGTTAGGCAATTTGGACGAAAATGGTAAAAATGACCAAACGTTGGGGGCTAAATGGTCGAAAAGTGTGATTTTGGACGAAAATGGCAAATGTGCCCAAACGTTGGGGGCTAAATGGTCGAAAAGTGTGATTTTGGACGAAAATGGCAAATGTGCCCAAACCTCAGGGGCGAAAATGGCAATTAACTCTTTAATTTAAGAGAACGTACCTTTCTTGGTTTTTCATGATACTTTTGACTTAAAGCATCTGCCACTACATTCGCTCTTCCTTCATTATACTGGATATCACAATCATAATCACTGAGCATCTCCATCCAACGTCTTTGTCTCATATTCAATTCCTTTTGCTTGAAGATATATCTTAAACTTTTATGATCGGTAAATATGGTAAACTTACTACCATAAAGATAATGTCTCCAAATCTTAAGAGCAAAAATTATAGCTCCTAACTCTAAATCATGGATTGAATAATTTTCTTCATGATTTTTAAGTTGTCTAGATGCATAAGCTATAACCTTTTGGCGTTGCATCAATACACATCCATAGCCTAATCTAGAAGCATCACAATAGACTACAAAGTCTTCAGTTCCTTCTGGTAATGCTAGTATGGGTGTATGGGTCAATCTTTGCTTAAGAATTCTAAAGGCTTCTTCTTGTTTTAATCCCCATTCAAACTTAACAGATTTACAGGTTAACTTAGTTAAGGGAATGGCTATTCTAGAGAAATCTTGAATAAATCTTCTATAATAACCGGCCAATCCTAAGAAACTTCTAACCTCGGTTGGTGATTCAGGGGTTTTCCAGTTAGTAATTGCTTCAATCTTTGTTGGATCTACATGAATTCCTTCATGATTGACTAGGTGTCCAAGGAATTGCACCTGTTCTAACCAAAATTCACACTTAGAAAATTTAGCATAAAGTTTTTCCTTTCTTAACAGACTTAAAAGTGCGTGCAAATGTTTTGCATGATCCTCTTTATTCTTTGAGTAAATTAGAATATCATCTATGAAGACAATTATGAATTTATCCAAATATGGTTTACATATTCGGTTCATCATGTCCATAAATGCAGCTGGGGTATTGGTTAAACCAAAGGGCATGACAGTAAATTCATAATAGCCATACCTCATTCTGAACGCGGTTTTAGGAATGTCCTTTTCATGTACCTTTAATTGATGATATCCTGACCTTAAATCGATTTTAGAGAAAAATCGAGCTCCTGGCAGTTGATCAAACAGATCTTCGATTCTCGGTAATGGGTACCGATTCTTAATCGTAACCTTGTTTAATTCACGGTAATCAATGCACATACGCATTGATCTGTCTTTCTTTTTAACAAACAGTATCGGCGCTCCCCATGGCGACGAACTTGGCTGAATAAATCCTTTTTCTAACAACTCATCTAATTGCTTCTTCAATTCTTGCATTTCTGCAGGTGCCAAACGATAAGGTGCTTTGGCAATTGGTGATGTTTCTGGTATCAAATGGATTCTGAATTCAACTTCCCTATCTGGAGGTTGCCCTGGTAATTCTTCTGGAAAGACATCTAAAAACTGAGATACTACTAGAATGTCTTTTAAATCTTTTTCTTTAGTGTTAGTGATTATAGAAATCAAATACACTATAGAACCTTTTCTTATACAACTTGCAGTTTTCATCACAGAGATGAGTTTAGTGGACCTAGAAGGCTTATCTCCTTTAATTGTGATCGTTTTACCTTTTGATGAATTTACTTGAATTAACTTTTGATCACATACAATATTGGCTTTATTGGCTATTAACCAATCCATTCCTAAAACAACATCGAATCCTGCCAGATTCATAGGGTACAGATTTGCTATAAATTTCTGATTCAAAATTTCTATGTTTGCTCCCTGCAAGATTTCAGAAATCCTAACAGTTTCTCCATTAGCTGTTTCTACTAGACATTCTTGTGGTAGTTTAGTTAATGACTGATTTAGAATTTTGCAAAACGAAGTATTAATAAAACTTTGGTTCGCACCAGAGTCAAATAATACTTTAGCAAATATATCATTAACTAAAAACGTACCAGCTATAACGTCTGGGATCATCTGGGCTTCTTCTGCAGTCAGAATAAATGCTCTAGCATTTTTAATATTCTTGTTGTCTGTGGCTAGAGCTAATTTTGGGCAGTTTGGCCTGATATGACCTTTTTCTCCACAGTTATAGCATAATCCATTACTGATTTTCTTCCTGCAATTTTCTTCCTTGTGTCCTGACATCTTGCAATAATTGTAGAGAGTGGAGCATTTTCCCGAATGCTTTTTCTTGCAGACCTTGCAGTATGGTGTAGAGGAAGAACCCATATTTCTACGATTGTAATTTCCAGAACGGAATTCTTGTGTAAGCCTTTGAGTTAAATTCCTCCTCTGATCCTCTTCTCTAGTACGGACTAATTCATTAGTCAAGGTATTTATTAATTCTACAGCTTCTTCTATGGTTTGAGGTGTAGCTGCCTTGACTATGTGTCTAATCTCTCCAATTAATCCCCAAATACAACGAGAGATTAACACTGGTTCTGGTGAAGTAAGAGTTGGCACTATTCTAGCATATTCAAAGAATATTTTAGTGTACCCCTTACTATCTACACCAGTCATCCTAAGATTTAGGAATTTGTTTGCTATCTGTTCCTTCTCATTGGGTGGGCAGAATTTCCTTTCTACTTTGTTTTTAAATTCTTCCCATTCCAAATTGTAGGTTTGATCACTTCCTCTTATCTGGAGGATAGTGTTCCACCATTCTAATGTTGCATTCTTAAACAGATTAGAAGCAAACAGTATTTTATCTTCTTCAGCACACTTGCTTATCCTTAATACTGCTTCAGTCTTTTCTATCCAGCGTAAGGTAGCAATGGCCCCTTCGTTGCCTGAGAATTCCATTGGTTTACAAGACCAAAATTCTTTATAAGAACAACCATAAGGCATGGTTCTTCTTCTTTTGGGAATAGGCAATTGAAGTATAGGTCCATTGTTCACACTGTTTTCTGGTTCAACGGGTCGCTTACTGCTATGCTTACTTTTATTATCAGCATCCTTAACGGTTTGAAGAATAAATGGCATTGCATCTATAATTCCCTGTGCCACTATGTGTTGGATAGCACTATTATCCACTTGGTTTCCATTGTTATTGATGCTCGGATAATCATTAACCACGTTAATGTTACTCTGGTTATCGTTATTCAGATTTTCTTGATTTCCTTCATCGGCCATCTGAATTTTAAACATTTATCCCATATTAATATCACAATTTATATCTAATATAGTTAATCACATGACACACAATCTAGCCAAAAACGTAGATCATTGCTGCTGTACTCTTTTCGTATACTTATGCGTCTATTACATACTAGTACTGAAATAAAATTACAATACCAACAAAAATAGAATCATACTAATATGCCTCCGTACACACATATATTTTATTTTTATTATTATTATTATTATTACTACTATCATTTCCTCCATTCACACATTCATGGATATGGATTTATCCAAAAATCCATATTGCGCTCATCGTATTTCCATACGAGACGCTCTCCCACCTGACGCATTCTCTCACTGCTTTCCAAAATTTCCTCCCCAAAAGTCCTAAGTTCTTGAACGTTTTCTGCACTCATTGGGGTGCAGGTTCTCGGACTGGGTTTGGAATCTGGGGTGCGTTTTCCTGATATGGGGGTGACAGTTCATGAAATTGGTAAGGATCCTCTAATATCTCCCTAATATAATCATCTTGGTAATAGGGATCTAAAGGGTCCATACCTGGATAGACTTCTATGTTCTGTATGGGTGGATAATCCTGGATAGGGTAACGTTGCACAAAGTCCCAATTATCGTCCCACCAGGGGTCATAGTTCGGGTCTAGGGGGTTTGGTGCAGGTACCCTAGGGATTTCTTCTGGGTTAAAGTCGTGCATCTCCACTTGGTTTTCCTGATTTTCTATCTCCATAGGTTGTTCTGGGTTTTGTGGTTGTGGGGCTACTAATTGTTCCAGACTTGGGTCAGCAGCAGTTGTAGTTAAGATATGGAAATTAGCTAGGCCTCTATTTAGCATATCTTGAGTATGGGCATCTGTCTCTCGCTTAATAGCTGCTAAAGCCCTTTGCTGTTGCAATTTTCGCATTCCCTTTCTACGAGCAAAAGCTTCTTTACTGAACCATCCTCTTTTCTTATTAGGAAATGGTTCTTCAGATTGAGCTCTAAAGGCAAACACTCCTTCTTCCTGATCAGCAGTATACACAGAGAGGGCAGGCTGTGATGATGTACCTTCACTCCTAGTGAATCAGATAACTGACGATTCACGTCTGATGGTCCTTGATCACTCATACTGAAAACTAACAAATAATCAAATAACACATAACACATAATTACAGTTATGCACGTATTTTCATAATTTATTTCCTAACACAAAATATATAATTTAAGTGTCAGCAGAACACTTCTTTGGCTCAGACCAGTGGCTTGGCTCTGATACCACCTATTGTCGTAACCCCCGATCCCTGATCCCCGGGAACGGGCGGACGCGATCACAGAGTTTTGGTGGTAGCAGGGTTATTTAATCTTGCAGCGGAATTTACATCAGGATCGTAGTTAGGAAATGTTTATCAGAGTAAAACCACCTCATTTAATATTAATAATCACATGGGTAAAACCCAAGTTTCTTATTACAATACATTTATAGGGATGAACCCTATTTTATTTCAATTTAAAACACCGTTTATTTGGTAACTTTTATAGCCACATTATCCCCAAGCCTTCAGTGCTCTCCAGCTGGCTTTTTATTAATTGGCTGTCACATTGGGTTACCTGAAACGTGTTTTAAAAACATTTGTCAGTCGGAAATACTGGTGAGTGAATCCCAGTTTAATCAAGTTTAAATAAAAAGTCACAGTGAACAGTATTGAGCGCGATCACATTGTTTATGTCTACACAATTACTCCATTTGGTACTATCAATTCACTGACTTGTGGGTCATATTACCCATTGGCTAACTCATTGTCCAATGGTAACGTATTGTCATCCCGACTTACTACTCACAGTGTAGTACATTTTGTGTACAAAACCCCAACATACCGGCAGTAATTGAAGAACTACAAAGACTCAATCACTGCTAAATTTCATAGTAAAACATTTAAGGTTTGGTAAAACATTACCAAAAACATTATCAAAAAGAGGATAAACTCACATTGCTATCTTAGGCTTCTTGTAAGGTTTTCCTGGATATAATCTATAATTTATACAAATGTACATTGGTTAGTATCATAACCCTTTGAAATTATTAATGATACCCTCCCCGAGACGGCATTCCAATAACTACGTCGGGCAGAACCACGACAGTTATTACAGAACCCTAAATCAATCGGGCAGCGTAACTATTACGAAACTAGGGTTATAATACTTACAACGGAGCAGAACCTCGCTAATTAGGGATATAATACCCGTGTATTATAACTTTCCTACAGAAATTGTGATTTGAGATTGAAATGTGAGCGACGAGAAACGTAAACTGATGAGTTCTATATATAGTGCTGGATTCTGACTTCCAGGCGGCCCGCGTAAGATAAGGCTAAGCCTTACGCGGCCCGCGTCAACCATCTGGTCAACATATAGCTTGTCCCGGTCATCCTCTAGACCGCCACGATGTCGACACGTGTCAGCACCGGATGTCTCCGCGTTTCATGACTTCTAGCGGCCCGCGTAAGTGTAAGCTTAAGCTTACGCGGCCCGTATCAACTTAAGAAGTCAACGGAGTCAATTCCAGTCTTGATACCGCCCCCGTGAGATGTTGGGGTGGGTCTACGCGGCCCGCCTCAACTCTATTTTTCTTATTTTTTGATTTATTTTATATGTTAAAACATAATTTGGGCTCGGTTTTCACATACGGGGTGTAATATAAGACATATTGGAATATTTTACAATATACTAAAGTGTCATAATATTTATGAGGGTGTTGGTTTTACCAAGGGTTGTTACATTCTCTCCACCTTGTTTTAGAGCTCGTCCTCGAGATCTACTGGAACAAATGCGGATATTTCCTTTGCATTTCTGACTCGAGCTCCCATGTGTACTCAGGTCCTCTTTTGGAATCCCACTTTACTTTGACTAGAACTAGTCTCTTGTGTTTGAGATTCTTGACTTTCCTATCTTCAATCTGTAGAGGTCTTTCTACAAATTTGAGTTGTTCATTTACCTCTATATCCTTAAGAGGTACTATCAGTGATTCATCAGCTAAACACTTTTTAAGATTTGATACATGAAATACATCATGTATACCTGCCATTTCCTCTGGCAGTTGTAGTTGATAGGCTACAGGTCCTATTCTTCTAATAATCTTAAAAGGTCCAACATACTTGGGACTTAACTTCCCTCGTTTGATGAATCTTACTATTCCTTTCCAAGGAGAGACTTTCAACAATACTTTATCTCCTATTTGAAATTCCAATGGCTTGCGTCGGTTATTAGCATAACTCTTTTGTCGATCACGTGCTGCTTTCAGTCATTCCTTGACTTGAATAATCTTATCTGTTGTCTCTTGCACTATCTCAGGTCCAGATAGTTGCTTTTCTCCGATTTATGCCCAACATACTGGGGTTCGACACTTTCGTCCATAAAGTGCTTCGAATGGTGCAGCATTTATACTTGTGTGGTAACTATTATTATAAGAAAATTCTATTAAAGGTAAGTGATTGTCCCAATTACCTCCGAAATCAATTACACAAGCTCTAAGCATGTCCTCCATTGTCTGGATTGTCCTTTCGCTTTGTCCATCCGTTTGAGGATGATAAGTTGTGCTTAATTTTAACTTGGTTCCCATTGCCTTTTGGAAACTTGACCAAAAATGAGAGGTAAATCGACTATCCCTATCAGAAACAATTGATAAAGGAATGCCATGTAAAGAAACAATTTCATTTACATACAATTTAGATAATTGTTCCATACTAATTGTTTCCTTCATTAGTAAGAAAGGAGCTGACTTAGTTAGCCTATCTACAATCACCCAGATTGTATCATTTCCTTTCCTAGTTTTGGGTAATTTAGTAACAAAATCCATTGTTATTAATTCTCATTTCCACACTGGCATCTCTAATTGCTGTAACAAACCTGAGGGTTTCTGATGTTCAGCTTTAACTTGTGAGCAAGTTAAACATTTAGAAACATAAGTTGCTATGTCCTTTTTCATTCCTATCCACCAGAAATTTTTCCTTAAATCCTGGTACATTTTATCACTCCCTGGATGCATTGTATACTTAGATTTATGGGCTTCTTCTAGTATACGATGACCTAGGTTTCTTAATTTAGGTATCCACATTCTCTTTTCATGGAATCTCCAAATTCCATCTGTTCCTTGTTTTAATTCCTTTAACATACCTTTTAATTTTTCAGAATCATCCTTGATTATTGATTCTTGTGCTTCTCTTATTTGCTCATTTAAATCTACTTGTAGATTTAATTTAAGAGAACATACCCGAGTGTTAACGTGCTTATCTTGTGTGATTTATTGTAGTTTAAGTGATTATGCGCATGGAATATGTTCACTACGTGTGTTTTTGTTTTTACAGGAAAACGCGTAATACGACGCATATTAGAGAGTTTAATGATAAAACGGAACAAGCACAGACGATTAGAAAAGAGATATCATGTTAAACGAAACTTGTTCGGGTCAAAAGATAGCTCAAAAACACAATAAACAAGAAACATTAAAGTTGAGAGGCTTGGATGTTATTAGTTGAAAGTTAAAATAAGCCAAAATATGAAGTAATGGTATTTGGCGTAGGTTACGGAACCAATGGCGTAGCCTCCGGTTCATGCAATGGCTGAAACAAAAAAGAAACAGAAAATAAAAAACGTAACTTACGGCATCAAACGTAAGCTACGTTGAAGAAAGGAATTTAATAAAAGAAAAGAAGTGACGGCAACCTAGGTTTGGGGGTGGTCATACTTGCGCAGCCTTTGGGGGTTTCTAGGAGCCATCATGTGCACCTGGGTCGTATGAAAATGAACATAATCTTCATCACAAAAGTGGCAGCTAAGAGGATTATTATATTGTTAAATTCAATTCACAATTGAATTGAGGGGAGTCACGTGAGTTTGGAGGATCTTTCATGATCACAAAGTCAACAGCATCATCATTAATTATTCTAGACTAGAGGATCGAGAATTGAGGTGGGGGTTCTAAGAGATCACATCATCACATCATCACAAACATTGGGCAGCTATAGTTGAAAATTGAGTGGACTTCTAAGATGCACAGATGGGTTAGCATATATTGGGCCGCCATATAGGTTTGAGGGTTTGGCAACATTAAGGATCCAACATTATCTATAATGGGCTTGGACTCTCTTGGACTCACATGCAAGGTAAAAATGGACGGCAAGATTAGAGTTTTGATTGGGCCGCACATGATTCGAGAGGAGGCCTTGGGTTTTCGAAAAAACATCATATATCATCATATTTGACGGCAGGAGGGAGGAAGGGAGCAACTTCTCAAGCACGCTGAGATCATTCCACCAACATGAGT